>CM046882.1:495371036-496803791 GCA_025667525.1 Glebionis coronaria | reverse complement strand
AAATATAGCTAGTTCTTATTAATGAAGTAACATGATATACTAAATCTAGACAACCTATTTGTTACCGTATTTTTAACTGTTTTTTCAAAAAAAAATAAACAAAATATATTTTACTAATTGCCAGAACAATATATAAGTAGTAAAATAAAATTATTCGTAAACAATACACCTATGCATCCATTTCCCATTACCTTGCAAAACCACAATAAGAAAACATAAAATTTAACATTTAATTAAGATTAATAAACTTAGCTTTTAACGAAAATCCATCATATGATAATAAAACCTAAAATAAAAAACTTTATCACGGTTAATAAACTTATCTTTTGACAAACATATACCAGTCTCTCTATAAACGTTTCACGATCCATGACACCCTAACTGCATCCACATATAAGTGATCATTTTCCTGTAACCATAGCCAAATTATGGAGAGGTGGAGAACTTACTAGAAACATAATATCTAGATCCTACTATAACAGTCGTTATATACCCATCACCTAAAAAAATATAAAGAGTGAAAGACATGTGTAACTCATGCCTGCGACGAAAAGCGAATTAAACAAATAGAATAAATGCCCAAGACACAACGAATATTTTATAGGTTTTACTTTGTGAGAAAAAAACATCTAAATAGTGTTTAGAAAGCGCGGGCGTGACAAAGGTTGTGATAGTGAGTTTTTTCGTCAAAAATAAAAAATAATATACTTGTTCGTGCAATTTCTTGCTAGATTCCGAAATGGGTGATCCTCTGGACGAGATGAGGCTTGTCCTTCGGATATCCTGAAATAAAAGTAAACGCGTTATCCTCGTCCGGGTGTGAAGACCCAGACCAAGCTCCAGCGTGAGAGTAAGTAAAGGGAAATGATCCAGAATGCATAAGTATTGTGCACAGTAAAATAGTAATATTATTAGGTGAAAATAGTTACCTTAAACTTGAGTCCAAAGGGAGGGTATTTATACTGCTCAAATCTCCTAAAAATTCAGAAGGCCCAATGGGCCTTGGTCGGGGCCTTGTTGGTTCGATTGGGGACAACATTCCTATATTTGGGGAAGCTTGTTGGTTGACCTACTTTTGACTTTTTCTTCTTTTGGGCCGGATATGGGTTTCGGATCCGGGTTTCGGATGTGGGTTTCGGACATGAGTCCGGTTCGGACTCATACACGAACAAGTCCCCCCAAAGTATTAATTCAATCTTTGTTCTCACATGTCTTGAATTAATATTTCGAATGCAACTTAAAACTAAATGTCCGAAATGACTTAGGTTGATCATCTCCGCAGTCATGTGTTTATCATTTTTGGGCTGCAAGGAGTTGTATCGTTGTGAGGCCCAAACACGTTTTTGGCCCATGAAAGCCCAACTCATTTTTTAGACCCCCCGCTCGATGATTGCCACGTGTCCCCTGCTTACTTTTCCTGCTGCCACGTATCCAAGTACGGTACAGTCACAGATTTCTAGGCTGCAACACTCCCCTATAAATAGTCCTCACTTCGTCACTTTTTACTGTGTGATTTCACAGAGCGACTTTTTACTTCTCTCTAAACTTCCGGATCTCTCTCTAGCATTTCGACCTCTTTAGGTATATTCTTAGTCTTTCTTGTTGATAACCTTCCGGATCCTTCCACGAAACTATAGCCGAAGAAGATCAACCTGGTCCTTCTGGATATCTCCCTAAATTCGACATGCCGAAATACAAGTCCAACCTCTCGGGTGATTACGTTAAATATTTGGTTAAAATGTACAATATTCCGTTGAGTTTGCATCCTCGTCCTCCTCCGGAAGGTATGGCCATGGATCAGCTCCCTGCAGATTCCATAGGTTTGTACGAACAGTTCTTCAAGTACTCCGGACTACGTGTCCCCTTCTCCTTCTTCCTTCTAGTTACAATAAAGTTTTTTGGAGTGCACATATCTCAATTGGTGCCCCTAGGTGTAAATAGAGTTACCACCTTCGAGATACATTGCTTGAGTCTTTCCATAGAACCTCCGTTACTCTCTTCCGTTTATATTATAAGTTAAGTAGGAAGGGTCATTGGTACACCTTCGAAAAACGTTCTGGGAAGAATGCACGTAAGCAAATTTTTCATGATGTTCTCACCGGTATGAAGAAATGGAAGTGGGAGTTCTTTTTGATAGACCGACGAGCGATTCCAGACTACATGCCTTGGAGACATGTAGATTCTGAGATACTTGATGTTATTCCCCAAGATGGGTATAGGGAGGAATATGCCCTTTCTTTAGAGGAGGGAACGGTGATTCTAAGTAATATTCCGGTTGGGCTTCTTTTCTGGTCCGGACTTTCTCCTACATGGGAATATCCAAAATATATGCCTAATTTCGAGGATCTAGAAGGGAATGGTATTGGTTTTCCCTTATTATTTTGCATCGTCAGTTTATGTTTGTTTATGTTTCTATCTTTTTGGTGTTTGTTTATCATTAGAAATCTTTTCCATTGCATCTCTCGGTATGTCTGAATACCTCCGTTTTCCTACCACCTCGGCCCAGATTGTTAAGGGTGACAAGCTTACTGATGCAAACAAGATCTCTCTTCGAATTATCAATGCCTTGAAGGCCAGTGAGCCGTTAGGTGCTCCCGCTGCGGAACAGATAGCTGCCGAAAATCAAAGTGAAGCTGTGAAACTACTTTGTGATAAGAAAAAACAAACATCTCTTCGGGCAGCAGACAAGAAGAACAAAGAGACCGAAGAGGGTCATGAGAAGGTTCCGGCTAAGAAAAAGAGTGATGGGAAAGGTGATCCTTCTGTTTCGAACAAGAGTAAGGAAAAAAATACCGATAAAGCTAGCAGTGAACTACTTCGGAGCATGAAGAGGATGACAATAGACAGGCCTGACCTTTCTTTCGGATCTCAACCGAAGAAAAGTCGTACTGGTGTGGCCGATGAAGTTGAAGGTCGGGATTCGTCTTCTCATGGTAAGATCATTAACCCTATCCATCTAAGATCCATTGATCCGAAGCTACTTTCCTCCAAAGTTAATGATGCCCAATTCAATCCTTCCAATAAATATGTGTCCCAAGAGAAATCTTCTTCTAAAGAGATGGAAAGGGTTGTGCTGTCCAACTCAGATTCCGGGAAGGGTGATGCCTCGACCCAACACAAGGAAAATCCGTACGATAAGGTGGATTCGTACACCTTTTCCCCTTTTAAAAACTCTTATCTTGATGGGGTGAACTCCAAGGGCATCCTCTCTCCGGATGATGATGATGATGATGATGAGCCTCCTCGGCGTAGGGATGGAAAGGATCAAGCTAATCCAAATCATTTTACTTTTAGCTGTAATTTTTCCACTCTCTTTGTCTTGTATGTTCAATCACTTTGTCCTTTTCTTTATTTATTGATTTCATTTTCAGGGGCTTTCTCTGCTGATGAAGGTTACTTGGGTCCGGGAGGGAGGTACATGCCGAATTGGCTGATAAGTGCAAATAGCCGATTAGAGACACCCGCTGAATGCAAAGATTTAATGTTGAATATTGTGCCTCCGGCCCTCCGAAGAGAGTTAAGCTCTTATCCCATATCCCTTGCTCTAGACAGATGTTGGTTCCATCTTGCCAGAAGTACCATGGGGATGGTAGATTCACTCCAGCGACTAGAGCAGGAGCATGGGGATCAAGATGAGTTTGTGTGAAAAGTTTGAGCAATCCTAATCCTTGCTAAAAGATTCCGAAGCCAAGCTATTCGAACAACTTAAGATCAACTCCTGCCTCTCCTCCTCCTTGAAGACTTCTGAAGAGCTTCTCAAACCCAAAGACTGCAAGATAAACTTAGCTAACCAAGCCAAATGGGAGCTGTCTGAAGAGCTCAAAGGTCGTTACATTCGGATTGCAGACCTGGAGGCTACTCTGGCTCGTCATAAAGCCGAATGGAAAGCTATTCTAAGAAGGCCGATGCATGGAAGGTTGAAGAAGAAAGGCTAAAGAGCAAACAGAACTCCTCCGAGATGGGACGCTATAACGCGGTTCGACTTCTTTTACCTTCCATCGTCTCGAAGCTTTTGAACAGTCATGAGCATAAATCAAGGATAACAGACTGCTTCAACATGGCTATTCAGGCGGGGTGGGCCGAAGGTATAAAGGTTTGGAGGACGGAAGAAGAAATGATGGTGATCGTCTCGTCCACCAAGGGTTTCGACCCCTATTGTGACAAAAAGATGAATGCGATGGTTGATGATCTGCCTAACGTGCAATACCCTTTTATTCAATAATTTTCTTCCAGCTTTTGCCTTCCTATCGACCGGATCATGGAAATTGAACCAGAACCTGCCCCTACTAAGGTTGTTGAGCCTACTTCGAATGAGGATGAAGATCTGAAGACTATCACTCAAGAAGATGATCCTGCCGCTTAAATTTGTCTTTTAACTTTTATGAACAGTTCGATATTTGGTCTGTAATAATTTTAATTGATGTAACCGTGATGACACTTGTTTGTTCGATGCTCCCGGATATGTATTTTTGAATATCACATTTTGTTCTTTGGATTATTCATGATTCGCAATCCTTCTTATCTATTTATTTGCCTTGTCACTTGTAGTATAGTAATCTTTCGAAATGTGCTTAGTCCGCATTTCTATTCCGGCATATGTATTTTCTTGCAGGGATATAATTCTTCTTAGAGAATGTTTGTTTTGTATTCCAAGTGGTAAAATTCTTCGTTTCGGAACAGGACGTGTTTTGAATAATAAAAAATTTATATATATATATATATATATATATATATATATATATATATATATATATATATATATATATATATATATCACGTTTCGGCTGATGAGATAGTTCTTCCTTTGATGGAAAGAAGAAAAGGAAACTTCCCCACGCTCATGTGACTTTTGTTCCGGTTACAATAATTTTTTCCTTGATTAAAGAAAAGATTACTAACATTCGTATAATTTTCCTTCCGGTTAAAGGCGTAATTCTTCCCTTGAATGGAAGGGAGAAAGAATTACTAAAATTCATTAAGTTTCATTCCGATAGATGACAAAATGTTCATTAAAATTGCCTTCCGGCTGTCCATGTGATTCTTTCCTTGAATTGAAGGGAGCGAGAATCAAAACAATGTTTATTAAGATTGCATTCCGGTTAGTAATGTAATTCTTCCCTTGAATTGAAGGGAGAGAGAATTAAAATAATGTTTATTAAGATTGCATTCCGGTTAGTAATGTAATTCTTCCCTTGAATTGAAGGGAGATAGAATTAATCACTGTTTATTAAGATTGCATTCCGGTTAGTAATGTTTAGTTTAATTCTCATGTTCAAGTGCTAATATGGACATTCATATTATATGCTTCTTGATTGAGTCATGTTTGATACTAAACTGCTTTACCCTTATGAGTGAGGTAAGCTTTTCATTAACGTGAACAAAAGTTGATGATATTACCCTTTGGGAGGGAGTGAAGATCATTACATTAGGATAAAAGAAAAAGCTAATCTAGGCTTTTCCCTTGCCAGAGGGAGGTGAAGCCGGTACATGGTTTTTTAAAAAAAGAAGAAATTACAAATAACATTTTCGGAGGTTCATTGCATGCCACATTCTTGGACCCTCCTTATCCCTCATGGTGAGCAACTGGTACGAGCCATTCTAAAATGCTTCCTTGATACGATAAGGACCTTCCCATGTGGGTGCAAGTTTTCCTTCCTTTTCCACTATACTAGCCTCATTCTTCCGGAGTACTTAATCTCCTGGCCGAAATGTGACAGGTCTCACCCTCTTGTTGTAATATTGTTCCACCTTTGCTTTGTATTTGGCTTCTCGGATAGCCGTCGTCTCTATTTTTCTTGGAACAAATCTAAGTTTATGCGAAGGGCATCATCATTCTCCTTTTCATTTATCATCATGGTCCGGTATGTGGGCATTCCTGTCTCGGCTGGTATGACAGCCTCTGAACCATAGGTGTGGCTGAAAGGTGTTTCTCCATTGCTTTGTTTTAGTGACGTCTGGTGTGCCCATAGCACGTGTGGTAGCTCTTCTTCCCATACAGATCTGTCTCTTCCTAGTCTTGTTTTGATCCCTTCCATAAGAGTCTTGTTGGCTCGTTCCACTAAACCATTTGCTTGAGGATGAGCAACAGCTGTGTAAATCTGCTGGATTTCTAGGTCCGAACACCAACTTTTAAAAGGCTCATTGATGAATTGTTTAGCTTTGTCCGTGACCACTATTTTTCGGACTCCGAAGCGACACACCACATTGTCCCAAAAGAATTTTATGACCTCCTTTCCGGATATCTTGACCAACGGCTTGGCTTCTATCCACTTTGTAAAATAATCAATGGCCACTATAATATATTTGACATTTCCGGATGATGCCGGCAATGGACCTAAGATGTCCATTCCCTATTGAAAGAATGGCCAAGGTGCCATGATGGACTTCATCAATGTTTTTGGTAACCTTGCGACTGGGGCATGCACTTGGCATGAATCACATTTTTGCAATTTCTCTCTAGCATCCATGTGCATGGTTGGCCAGTAGTATCTGAATCACAATGCTTGAGCCACTATAGATCTAGGTTTCAAATGCATGCTGCATGAACCCATATGTATTTCTCTAAGTATGTAGGTGGCTTCTAACGGTCCCACACATTGGAGCATTGGTTCCAAGTATCCTCTTTTGAATAGTACCCCATCTATCAATTCGTACTGGTGGATTTTCAGTCTTAGGCATCTTGCTTCTTCCTTGTCCTCCAGCCATATCCCGTCTTTCAAGCATTTGATGATTGGAGTCATCAAATTATCCTCTACTTCCTATACTATGGTGTTTACTTCTCCTCGGTCGATTGACCTCTCATTTAGCACTTCTACCAGCACTTCCTTTGTTATATGGTCGAATGCCATGGTTGTTAACTTGATAAGCACATCCGCCTTTTGGTTTTGTCTTCTTGGTATGTTCCGGATTGAGAAGAATGAGAATTTCGCATATATCATTTTTGCTTTGGCTAGGTATTTCATCATCCGGTCACAACTTGCTACGTATGTTCCGTTAATTTGATTAGCTACCAGCTTTGAGTCTACCCGGACTTCTATCCTTGCTACCTTCATTCGGTTTGCAATTCTCAATCCCGCTAACAGAGCCTCATACTCTGCTTCATTATCGGTACTTTCAAAATTTAGCCGCAATGCATAAGTGAACTCCGTTCCAGATGGGGTAATGAGTACTAACCCTGCTCCGGAACCTTGTGCACTCGAGGATCCATTGGTGAACAAAGTCCAAGTTTCTGTCTCATCCTTTTCTGGCTTCCGGATAGGTAGCTTGAAAAATTCTTAGGCAGATTGGCCTTTTGGGGCTTCTGTGAGGAAGTCGGCTAACACCTGTCCCTTAATTGCGTTCCTAGGCTTGTACTCAATCTTGTACACCCCCAACTCAAATGTGTATTTAGCCAACTTTCCAGATGCATCCATTTTGCTCAATATCTGTTTGATTGGTTGGTCCGTAATCACGTTTATTTCATGCCCTTCGAAGTATCTTCGGAGTCTCCTTGACGCTTTAAGTAATGCCAATGCCAACTTTTCCATTGGAGAATAATTCTTTTCCGCATCACTTAATGTTCGGCTAATGTTATGAATTGGGCATTGTCTCCCATTCCTTTCCGTCAACAACACCACGCTGATTGATTCTTGTGAAGCTGCTAAGTACATGAATAATGGTTCCTTCGGCCGAGGAGTACTAAGAGTTGGTAGATTGATGATCAACTGCTTCATCTGCTGGAAGGCCTTTTCTGCTTCTTGCGTCCATTTGTATTCATGTTTGTTTTCCTTCGTGATGTTCTTCAAAGTGTTAAAAATAGAAGTGCCCGTTCGGCTAAGCAAGCAAGGAATCAATTCAAAGCGGCCAACTTCCCGCTCAAGGATTGCATTTCCTTCCAAGTTTTTGGTGATTGAATGTCCGCAATGGCTCTAGTCTTCTTTGGATTTGCTCGGATTCCATCCGGAGTAATCATGTATCCAAGAAATTTTCCTTCCTCTACCCCGAATGAACATTTGACTGGATTCAATTTCATGTTTATCTGCCGAAGGTTTTCAAAAGTTTCCGCAATGTCTGTTAATAGACATTTCTCGTCATTGCTCTTGATAACCATGTCATCAATGTATGCTTCTAAATTTCTTCCTATTTGTGACTGAAACGCCGAATCCACTAGCCTTTGATACGTTGCTCCGACATTTTTCAATCTGAATGGCATCTTGGTATAGCAAAAGGTTCCCTGATCTGTATATAAAGTTGTCTTCTCCTCATCTTTTTCTGCCATTTGGATTTGATGGTACCCTTTTTACGCATCCAAAAAACTTTTGAAACGGGATTCTACCACGGACTCGATCTTTTCATCGATGTCTGGAGGTGAATAGTAATCTTTCAGACATGTTGAGTTCAGGTTTTTAAAGTCGACACATATCCTCCATGATCCATCACTTTTCTTGACCATGACCGGATTGGATATGTACGTGGGGTATTTGACTGGCCTTATAATTCCTGCTTTTACCAAATCCTTCACTTCTTTTGTTACGGCCCGACTATTTTCGGCTCCTAGCATCCTTCGCTTCTGACATACCTGCTCCAGGCTTTCGTTGACATTCAAGTTGTGCTGCATTATTCTTCTCGGCACTCCAGTCATGTCTGATGGTTCCCAAGCAAAAACGTCCAAGTTATCCTTCGGTAAGTTTTTTAAAGCCTCCTTGAAGGCCTTTGTCATTCCTCCTCCAACGACCGTGAATAGATCCGGATATGCAGGGTTAAGCATTACATTTTCCGTTGTGTTTGAAATCTGATTCTCTCCTTGCTCTTTGGCTGATAGAGTTGGGGCTTGCTTTTTTGCCAACTTCCTGCACTCCGAAACGATAACTGACCGAGATGCAAGGGTTGCTACGCCTCTTGGCGTGGGGAACTTTATCATTGCATGGATGGTTGAGGGGACGACTCTCAGGATCTGAATGCCTAGTCTTCCTATTATGACATTGTATGGTGATGGAGCACTTATCACCATGAACTTCATGTGTGTTCGGCGGATTAAACCATTCGATCTGAAATTTACTTCCAATTCAATCTTTCCGATTGGCTTAACAACTTCTCCGGCAAAACTGACCAAATCCGTATGTGTTTGCCTCATTTTTGATTTGATGCTTGTGGGTAGTTTTTCGAAGCAATGCTGAAACATGATTTTGACCGAAGCTCCTTCATCAACGTAGATTCTCCTCACCAAGTATCCTCTGAGATCTGCTTCTATTATTATCGAGTCATCAGACATCTCGTCTTCTTCCAAGAAGGGAAAAGTTATGGGAACTTCCATCCACTCTTCAGCTTCTCCTCTGAACTTCCTTTTCTCTCTGTCCGGAATAATTCGCACCATGTTGATTACCTTATCATGCTTTGAAGGCTCGTCCCTCCGGTTGTCTCGACCTATTTGTCTTACGTCTCTTACCAAATGATTTAGCTTTCCGAGTTCCAGTGCCAGTTCGATTTGTTTCCTAAGCTGGATACAATCATTGGTGTAGTGGCCCTTGTCTTGATGGTAATCACAATACCTATCCATGTTTCCACCTCGTGTTGGGTTGTTCATCGGACGGGAAGGAGGCAAACGTAGCTGTGTTTCGGTCATCAAAATTTCTTTCAAATTCTTTGTTAAGGAATTTATGCTCAAAACGGGTGTTGTCCTTTAATAGTTATCATTTCGGTTGAAGTTGTTTCGATTGTAGTTTTCGTTTCAGTTGTAATTATCATTTCGAGATGGTAAGTATGGTGCCCGGTAGTCTCTATCCTTGTTCCAGTTATTGTTCTGGGAATCTCTTCCTCTGTGTCTCTCGCCCATCATTCCTTCGATTGTTGTTCCAACCATTGTACCTTTGATTGCGATCATCTCTTCTTTGGGTGGGAGGGTTGGGCTTCCTATATTGGTCAGACCCTTCCCCTTTCGGTAGTTCAGTGTTGGCAAATGCTTCTTCTGCTCGGACAAAATCATCCAACTTGTCCATCATTTCGTCTACTGATTCCGAAGCCTTGTCCGAATATCTCTTTGCTAATTCTGGGCTCTTAAATGAATCCATGAACGCCGAAATCTTTATGACTTCCGGTACTCCGTGGATGAGGCCTACTTCCACTGTCCATCTTTCTTTGAAATATGTGAGTGACTCATTTGCTCTTTTTACGATCTTAGTTATCTCATGAGGACCCTTGTGACATAGCTTCCTGATCGAGTATCTTTTGGTAAATGCTTTCCTTAAATCGGCCCATTGATCAATGTTGTTTGGCTCCAAACTTTCAAACCATCCTCTTGATCCCCCATCCAATGTCTGCTGGAACATCCTGCACCAAACCGGAATTGGCCATTCTCTGAAGTTAGCCGCTCTAGCAAAGCGGTTTAAATGATCTTCCGGATCTCCCGAACCATCATATGCTTTGACATTGGCCGGGAGCTTGTACTCGGGTCCTGCAAAGTCAATAATTCTTTGAGTGAGAGGAGTTTTGACCGCTTCCTTGAAAGTCTTCTTTAAGTCCGCATCGGATACCACCCTTCCTCTCACTATGTTAGTATTGCTGCCTCCTTCGTCTTCTTCACTGAAACTTAGTCGGAATGGTCCCACAGCGTTTCGGTTATGCTCCTGGACTAGTGATTGTAAAGTCGAGATATGTTGTTCAAGCTGCTCCCTTGTGAGGTTCTGGCTTTCCGGAGTGGTCAAATTGATGGGAAGATTTGGACCTGTCGGAGTGACAGGAGGAGTAGGACCTGCCATTCTAAGCAACTGAATATCAGGTCCCACGGATGGCGCCAAATGTTCGTGCAATTTCTTGCTGGAGTCCGAAATGGGTGATCCTCCGGACGAGATGAGGCTTGTCCTTTGGATATTCTGAAATCAAAGTAAACGCGTTAGCATCGTACGGGTGTGAAGACCAGACCAAGCTCCAGCGTCAGAGTAAGTAAAGGGAAATGATCCGGAATGGATAACTATTGTGCACAGTAAAATAGTAATATTATTAGGTGAAAATAGTTACCTTAAACTTAAGTCTAAAGGGGTATTTATACTGCTCAAATCTCCTAAAAATCCGGAAGACCCAATAGGCCTTGGTCGGGGCTTTGTTGGTCCTATTGGGGACAACCTTCCTATATTTGGAGAAGCTTGTCGGCTTACTTATTTTTGACTTTTTCTTCTTTTTGGCCGGATATGGGTTTCGGATCCGAGTTTCGGACATGAGTCCGATTCAGACTCATACACGTACAATACCGTTGAATAATAAGAGTATGTAATTTGTTTCTAAGAAATAAAAAGTATGATTTATAGATAAAATTTCAGTTTTCTCTAAGTCACCTAAATCTGAAAAGTCAAAAGGATCTTCTAAGCATAGATGGTGTTCTTATCAAAATCCTTGACTAATATTATTTATATTCATACATCTGTAAATTGAAGATCTTAGGATTTTGTACGACGACAAGAATATACGTGAATAAATAGGAAGATTGTAAGTTTGTAACATGGAAAGATATGGAAAGTTAAGATATCTTGCCAAATTCACAAACACGCTTTCGCCTATTTTATCAAATGTGATAAACACGATGATTATTTTATCGTTTTATAAGGGCATCCGTTATAATAAACTTTTGTAGAGGTTTAAAAATTAAATTTTTCATGCCACTTCCATATTTTGTAAACCTTTTAATTTTTTGGACATAATTCTACTATGATAAAAACCTTTTAAAGCTTTAAAAGTTTTTCACATAACACTTGCATTTAATTTTTAAGAGGTCTAAGATTTAGGACCTCTTCATGCCACCTAGATATAAACTAAGATCTCACTATGGTTGAAATAAAAATAAACCTCTTCAAAAATTTTAAACCTATTCTTGAACCTCCCATAGTGGATGCTCTAACTATTTAAATATCTGAAGGTCCTCAAATTTATTACGATAATTACTAAAGAAATTTCTAAAACCTTACTTGGCAACAAGGTTCATATATGTCATATAAATGCATGACACAGATATAGTAATATAGTATATAAATGGTAGTTTTTTAAGTAGTTAGGCTTGTGTCACACTCGATAATCATATAAGGTCCTGTTATATTTGTTGTAATATGCTGTAATTAGAAATGATTGTAATTTGATTATATAATCAGATTAGGTAAGTTATTTTTTGCAAAATAAAATGGATTGTAATTAGTACTCGGATCAACTCAAAGAATTCATATTACACTGAAAGTTTCATGAAATTTTTTAAATTACATTTTAATTCAAAATTCTATATCTTAAAATAAACTCCATCTATATTAAATTTATATAGTCTGTTTTTTTATTTCGGTTTTTCCTCAAATTATTACTCCTCTTTAAATATAATTATAGGTAATTTAACAAGTTTTATCAAATTACACATAATGATATTATAAATTACATTGTTTATTCAAAGGTTTAATTAATTACATAATGATATATTTATCATTTTGCAAAAAAATAAGAAAGAAAATATGACAATAATTATGTTTTCTAAAACTGTATGTTTTTTTTAAAAGACAATTAATTTAAGACAAAAAGAGTACTATTTAAAAATTATTATTATTATTAATTTTTTTTAATTTTTACCCGATTTTTTAAATCTAATAAATAGTTACTAGTAAAATTTAAAGATGGTTAAAATTTAAAATGTACTAAACATTCCGTTTTAGCCGCAAAATAAAACTCTTAACATTTCCATGTGTTTTTAATAATAAAAAAACTTACTTAAACGGCAAGATTTTATTTTAAAAAATGGACAATTTCATATATCACCTTACTTTTAAAATTATTTTCAAAAATACTTAAACATGCTTAAAAATCTTTGTAAATTATGCATTGAATAGTTACACTTTAAATATATATGTAATTGATTTTGAAAATAAGGTGATGTATGAAATTAATCGTTAAAAAAAATAAAATAATAAAACGCTACATAAGTGCAAGACATATTACTCATATATTTGATACGAGTATATTTTAGCAAAGAAAAAAAAAACATGCAAATATTAGTCATTAGTATAGATATTATTTTTCCTCATCGAATGTGGCATAATTATGACCGTAAAAATATCATAAAGATCTAATGTCCAAACGCGAGAATCCTCTTCTTCATTTGAATCAATAAGACTCAATTCACACATCAGGTTCATCAAGTAAGTTGTAGTACGAAAAGCATGATTGGATCTAGTCCAATTCCATTTCCATTACCCATATTCTATTCAATCGATAATAATACAGTGTTTGTCATGCTTCAAGCGATATAACCTATTGTAACGTACACAAAGAAAAAAAATTGTCAATTCAAATGTTTTTTTAGAATCTAACAAGCGTGCCACAGCCTACCCAAAAGCGAGAAACAAACCATAAACTACTTCCATAAATCTCACAAAATTAATGTAAACGAGAAACAAACAAATAGCTTGACAACCAATAAACTAGTTCTAATAAACCGGCGGCTCATTTGCTAAAAACTTACTTGGGGATCTTCACATTCATTATCTCAATTTGTTACAAAATTCAGATTTAAGAGCAGAGGGTGTAGTAGGATCTACTCTAACGTCGTAAAATAATAATAATATTATGTGAGGTGATATTATAAAAAATGCATGATATGTTAGTTTTTTTTCATAACATCAAAATTATTATAACATTAACCAAATCGATGTTATACTAACTTCATCATTTTTTTTATTAATAAAATGAATACTAATTTAAACATTTAAAGTTTTAAACATTTAAAGTTTTAAACATTTTAAAGTCCAACCACTGAATTCTTTTAAGCATTTAAAAGTCCACATTTAGCCCAATAAATTTTTGGCCCTTAAAAGTCAACATTTTTCTATCCTAATTTCTTTTCTTTCACTTAGGGTTAAGCATCGGATCGGATTAGACCGGTTAAAATCGGATCAGACCGAGACCAAGAATTGAGATGGTACGAAACCCTGGATTAAAATCAGACTGAAATGATCTCGACCGTTACGGGTCAGTCCGGTTCAGTTCAGTCCTCGGTCCGGTCCGGTCCGGTCCTATTAGACGTAATCGACGAGATTTTTGGTAAGATCGAATCGGACGACCGACCGGACAAAGGACTGAAATTTTCCAAAATCCCGGACCGAAATTGTCCGGTTCAGGTCAGTTCGGTACGATTTTTTTATACGCTCGATTTTAGGTCTGTCATGCTCAACTATACTTTCATTGTTTCTTATTCCTTCCCGTACACACATCAACAAACATCAAACAAACACAAGACAAATAGAACAAACACATAAAAAAATAACAATAAAATAAAATAAATAAAAAAACTTACGTTTTCCCCACCACATCGGCTGGCAAATACAACGCCACACCCGAAAACTCAGACTTGGGTGCGGTGTGTGGCGCCATGAGCTTGGCGTTTTCGCGATATTATTGTTAAAGTGGATGTAACATTCCTCAATCCTAAATTAAAAAAAAATATATACAACAATTATTGAGTATATGAAATGAGTATAATTGTTGTCGACTTCACTATATTAGTATCTTCCTTTAAATTCAGTTTTACATATACAACTCAGCTAACAAAAAAATGAATAGCATCCAACGAAGAAAGAGGAGATGATAAAAATCTTGACATATGCATTGCAAATGGATTTGGCTTTCCAAAATGGACCCACAGTTGCATTCTCTAGCTCTAAAAGCAGAAAATAACAAAACCAAAAGTGTATGCAATTTCAAGAGAGGCACTGCCATTAAAGGCTTCATCACAACACCTTTTTAGTCATTTTGGGTTTCCTTAAAAGATTCTGTTGGATATCACAATTGACATCCCAACTAAACCATCTACATAATAGGATCTCTTCCTTGTGTGTCCCGTCAATTTTTTCAAGAACACTTCATGTACTTGTAGTATCATATTTCATACAGTAGATTATTGGTAGGTGTATTTCTTTTTCTCAAGTTATGAATAAATGATCGTTGAGAGTATACTACGACTTGAATAATGAATATCAAGTAGCTAGGTTGTTGGGAGCAGGGACGGAATCAAGGTTGATCTTTTGGTTCGTGTTTTAGAACATATATGAAATTTTATTACGTATTATTAAATTTGTTTAAAAAATTGATTTTTTTAGATTTGTGTCAAATCCACATAGTTTTAAAAAATTGTGTTTATAGTACTAGACGTATACTTACGCATAACTGCGAAAATTGCTTAGCGACAAATAGTTAACGATATGCTAAATGATTCTGTGGTTGAATCGCTATTCCGGTGACTCGGCCGAGTTGACCTATTGCTCGAATCAATGAACGTGTGACTCTATCGAGTTGACCCGGTGGTCGATCTCGTGGCTCAATGACTCGACCGGGTTGACTTTGATGGTCGAACCTATGACCCGGTGACTCGATCATGTTTATCCAGTGGTCGATCCCGTGACATAATGACTCGATCGAATTAAGTCTGTGGTCGAACTCATGACCCAGTGACTTGACCGGGATGACCCAGTGGTTGATCGCGTGACTCGGTGACTCAACCGAGTTGATTCGATGCGATCTATGACCCGATAACTCGACTGAGTTGACCCAATGATCGATCTTATGATTTTATAGTCGAATCTGTGACTCGATAATATTATGTAAAATAGACAATGTTAAAATCTATATTTAAAAATTTTCAACTTTAAAAAAAAATACGGCATTTATAAGGTATATAAAATAAATTATTTATTTTATACATGTTATATTTTACGGTGTAAATATAGTTTCGATGTTATAATAAGTATCGACATGTTTTTGTAGTGTGATGCATATGTCCAACAGTGAAAATATCGAAAGACATACTTGTAATTGACGTATGTTGTGGTTTACAACATTTCTATAGTGTAACGATTAACGTCAATGTTTCTCTAAAAAAAATACAACTGTATTCAGGCTAACTTTGTATAAAGTGTGAAACTGATTTACGTACACAAACAAATACAAAAGTAAGAACAAGATCTTTTCTGTTAAAAAAAGAACCCAATGATCGAAGTGGATTCCTAGTAGTACAACTTTGCCGTACTCGATAGATCATCGATTTTCTTTATGAATCCGATTATTTTGAAATTGTCATTAAATGAAAATGTAAACTGTAAGTGTTTAGAGGGTATGTATTAAGGATTTAAGGGAGATGATTTGCACACTATAACTTTTAATTGACACAATCAAATTATTTGTGTGTTGACATTTATATTCTTACACTAGCGGAGTTGATAAACTTCAACTCAAATATTAAGGGTATAAATGTCAACAAACAAATAATTTAAGTGTCTCAATCAAAAGTTGAAGTGTGCAAATCACCTCTATGTATTAAGGGTAATCATGGAGTTATTTAGGGCGGTTTTATTTTAAAACCAAAATCAGACTGTGAATTTTGATTTTGCATATTACGAACCATTTGATTTCGGTTTTTAGGTTTTTTTCATTCTATCAATTCGGTATTTGGTTTTATTTCAGTTTTTTCTTCTTTTCATTTTATACATTGGGTTTCCTATTTACAAAAAACCGTATCAGTAGTCAACCACTTTCGACACAAATTAAGGTCATTATAATTGCAAGTTGCAACCAACAATAATAGTTTCAATCAATTACATATATTACAATAATAACAACATTAGCTATCATCGAATTATATAAAACAAAAAATCATAATAAAATATTTATATATCAATCACAAATCTAACAAAGTTTAGGTAAAAAAATCATAATCAATTATTTTAATATTTTTTATAAATGTGTATATTTAAACAAAAATAAAACAACTAAACATATTAGAAATAACACATATACAACTAAGTTCATTTAGATACCAAAAGTTTATCTTACTCTATATATAAGAGGATAATTTAAAGCCACGTCATGCTTAGAAATCCACCTCATTAATCCACCGAAGCACAACTAGTATTCAAACACACTTTTTTGTGCCACATCATCCCACAACGTGTGCCACCTAAGCATGTCAATGGAACACTTTTTAAAAATATGTCCACTGTGAGATTCGAACCTCGGGTCTGAATGCTAGAAACACATGCTCTTTACCACTATGCCAATTCCATATTTGTGTTAGGACTTTCTAAAACAAAGGCAATAAAGACCATTAACCATACTATGATTTTTATCTAAATTCATACTAAATAAAAAAACGGATTAGTAAATTAGGCAACTATTTAGCCTATACAAATAGTTTTGACTAATTTCAAATGTTGTTAAAGTTTTAGAACTAAGTATGGAAATTATTAATTTGCTTTTAATCCGAATATATAATTTTGGAATGTTTTTGGCGCCAAAAAATATTCTAGTGCATTCAAAATTCAAAATTGTAACAAGAATGATATTGCCATGAATAATTACCATATATAACCTAATGCCAACTCATAGTTAGAACATTCATAAATTAATATTATGTTTGTAATTGTTTCTTATAATATCATGATTTCTTCCATGTTTAGAAACATAGAAGTGACACTATATATAGCATCAACCACTGGATTAGCAAATCACCATCTTTTATTGCCTTAAGCATCCCATACCAGTTCCAATGACGAAATCAAAAATGCAATACCAAAAGGAGCCAAAATCTCAATTTAAGACGCCCAAAACCAGACAGATGAACAGCAAGGCATCTACACAAAAAAAACAACACACCTGGTCAATCATCAAGTCTTACTATTTTATTAGAATTTTTTTTGTATCACTCTTATGTTAAAAATTGTACTCACTTTTTGTTGTTTTGTTTCAGCAACGAAGCCTACTGAAACTTTAACTGATATAAAGGATATCAGTCCTATGTTGTCCAACATGACAATAAGAGGAAGGATCATATCTTTCTGGAAAGCACATAGACTGAATGAGTCACACAATCCATATAGTTTGGAATTCTTACTAACGATTCATATTATTACTATCAACAAAACTAACCAGACAAAGTACAACTATGGATAAAGGTATACAAAACAAGTATTAGTGATGCAGACACAGATGACGAAGAAAATTTAGAAAGTTAATGTGATGAGGAAACAGATGATGAAGCCAATTCGTTGGACGACTTCATTGATGACGCAGATGCTGATTCTGAAGATACATAATATACTACTAAAGACTATGTTACTGGTGATGATTCTACTGATTTCGAAGATAGTGATGATGTTTAGATTTTGGATACTGATTTATAATAAATTGTATTTTTTGTTTAATAACATACATCTTTAAAACGCGATTTCAAAACGCGATTTCAAAACGCGATTCCAAAACACCAAATTTCAAAACGCGATTCAAAACGCGATTTTAATTGTTATTTGATACTGTTTTTTATTTTTAAACAATCTTTATCCATTGCTTAGGTTATCACTTTTGTTTAAAATTACGTTATTTTTAAAACCTATTTAATTTTAAAAAATTAATACAACATTTTAAAAAGAATTGTAAAAGTAAAACGGCAGAATTAAGTAGATAATCTATTTTGTAAACTTAAAGCTATTTATATAAACTTAGTTATTAGTATAACTAGAAAGTTTTAATCTTATTTAAACACTACCCAGAATAAAACACGTATTGCTCCAAATAACAATGTAGAATTGATTTTTTCTTTGCATATATCTTTTGTAATTGATTTCATGAATCAATTTTCATAATCAAATATATTGTTGCTGCTATTAGTTTTTTCTCTACTATATAAACAAGGTATCAACTGATCTAAAACATCGAATCATTGTATTACTGCTGCTAAATAGACATATTATCAATGTCTAACTTTCTTGAAGACAGTGAAGCCAAATCTATTATTCCTCTAACCAAAGATAATAATGAACAGTTTGGTATGTACTCATGGTTATAAATTATGCATTCATTTTAATTACCTATTTATTACCTTGGAAAACTAGATTAACCTTGGTTATAGTATGAAAGCATGCATACTTTATTACATTTAAAGCTATCACTACAGCAAAACAAGTATTTAGGGTCACCCTTTTTCTAGGGTCGACTTAGTCGTCCCTAGGTTAAGTGGGGGCCCACCAGTTTACAAGAAAAATCAAGTCAAGGAGGCTGTGGGGACAAAGTGGGTCCCATGTAACCTAGGGACGACTAAGTCGTCCCTAGGTGAAGAAAACTTATTTTTTATTTTTTTAATCATATTTAATTATTTAAAATTATTTAAAATTAATATAAATATTTTTCTGTAAAAAGTTTTAAACTAAAGTGGGGTCCGTGTAACCTAGGGACGACTAAGTCGTCCCTAGGTGAAGCAAAGTTATTTTTCCTCTTTTTTTATCACATTTAATTATTTAAAATTATTTAAAATTAATATAATTATTTTTCTGTAAAAAGTTTTAGATAAAAGTGGGAAAATATATTGAAAAAATTTAGGGATGACTTTTTCGACCCTAAATTACATAGGGAAGTCGTCCCTAAATTTCCCCCCATATTCTCTGAAAATTTTCCCAAAAATTTAAATACCCCGCTAATAACTTAAATGACCCGATAAAAGTGATATATTTAGGGACGACTTTTTCGACCCTAAATTACATAGGGAAGTCCTCACTAAGTGAAAACTTTATATATATTTCAAATTAACTTTTATATTTATTTAAAAAAAAACATTCTACATATTTTAAAAATAAAACTTTATACATATTTAAAAAAATCTTTATACATATTTAAAAATAAATTTATACATATTAAAAAAACTTTATACATATTTAAAAAAAACTTTATACATATTTAAAAAAAACTTTATACATATTTAAAAAAAACTTTATACATATTTAAAAAAACTTTATGTATATTTTTAAAAAACTTTATATTTATTTAAAAAACTTTATACATATTTTAAAAAAAACTTTATACATATTTAAAAAAACTTTATGTATATTTTAAAAAAACTTTATATATATTTTTAAAAAACTTTATATTTATTTAAAAAAAACTTATACGTATTTAAAAAAAACTTTAGATATATATTTAACACTTAAACACGCACTTAATTAAACATAGATATTACAACGATAATATATTCATAAATAAGAAAAAAAACACATTACAAACTAGTTCAAACTAAACATAAAAATTAATACATAATAATAAAATACAAATTAACACATTAAAATAACAAACAGATTACTACTCAAAGCTAAGATTTTCCATTTCATTTAAAAGCTCATGAAGTATTGCAGCCGATTGACATGCGTGGTCTTCAGGATGCCTTTCCATTTCTAGTCTTGCCTCTAGCATCTTTATCTTTAGATCTTTGATCTTGCAATTGGAGCACTTAGTGGGTGCAGATTGAGAAGGACCTGTAGAAGAACTTGGATGTGAACCTTGAGGTGTTGAAGATCCAGGGGAAGATCTTATATGGAGTTCGAGATCAAAATCATCCTTCCATTTAAAATATTTACATCCATAATCTTCTTTTTTTGGCTGTTAGAAAGTAAACAAATAACATGACATGTCATTTTAATAATCACACGTATTACATAAATAAAACATTAGATTGTTTACCTTCGAAAGAGGACATGTATAGTAAACTTTACCAAAGCTATGAGGTTGATGTGACTGTCTCAACACTATATATCCCTTTCCACATGTACACTTATAAGCTTCAAGCGGATCCATCTTATGCAAAATCGGGTGGTGGTGGTGGTGAGTTTGGTATGAGAGGATAAGAGTTTGTGAGGATAAGAGCTACCATAAATAAAGATAAAAATGTAGGGTCGACACATTTAGGGACGACTTAGTCGACCCTAGCTTTCCCGCTAACATTTTCCCGCTAGCATTTACCGCCAACATTTCCCGCCAAATTTAGGCTTTCCCATATAACCGGAACATATCGACTCATCAGTTGAACCTCTAACGTATAACCTTTGTATAATAACATGCGTTTCCCTGCTTAAGCTCGGTATTTTTAGTTTAATGGTCACCTTAGAGCAATAATAACATCTAACGTATAACCCTAGCATATCGACTCATCGGTTGAACCTATAACATATAAACATAGCATATCGACTCATCGGTTGAACCTATAACGTATAACTGTAACATATCGACTCATCGGTTGAACCTATAACGTATAACCCTAACATATCGACTCATCAGTTGAACCTCTAACGTGTAACCGTAACATATCGACTCATCAGTTGAACCTATAACGTATAACATATTGTCTTACACTCGATTGAACCTATAACATATAACCGTAACATATAGACTCACCGGTTGAACCTATAACGTATAACCCTAGCATATCGACTCATCGGTTGAACCTCTAACGTATAACCGTAACATATCGACTCATCGGTTGAACCTCTAACGTATAACATATTGTCTTACACTCGGTTTAGCCTCTAACATATAACCGTAACACATCGACTCATCGGTTGAACCTCTAACGTATAACCCTAACATATCGACTCATCAGTTGAACCTCTAACGTATAACCGTAACATATCGACTCATCAGTTGAACCTCTAACGTATAACCTTTGTATAATAACATGCGTTTCACTTCTTAATCTCAGTATTTTTAGTTTAATGGTCACCTCAGAGCAATAATAACATCTAACGTATAACCCTAGCATATCGACTCATCAGTTGAACCTATAACGTATAAACCTAGCATATCGACTCATCGATTGAACCTATAACATATAACTGTAACATATCAACTCATCGGTTGAACCTATAACGTATAACCCTAACATATCGACTCATCAGTTGAACTTCTAACGTATAACTGTAACATATCGACTCATCGGTTGAACCTATAACGTATAACCCTAACATATCGACTCATCAGTTGAACCTCTAACGTATAACTGTAACATATCGACTCATCAGTTGAACCTATAACGTATAACATATTGTCTTACACTCGGTTGAACCTATAACGTATAACCGTAACATATCGACTCATCGGTTGAACCTATAACGTATAACCTTAGCATATCAACTCATCGGTTGAACCTCTAACGTATAACCGTAACATATCGACTCATCGATTGAACCTATAACGTATAACATATTGTCTTACACTCGGTTGAACCTCTAACGTATAACCGTAACATATTGACTCATCGGTTGAACCTCTAACATATAACCCTAACATATCGACTCATCAGTTGAACCTCTAACGTATAACCATAACATATCGACTCATCAGTTAAACCTCTAACGTATAACCCTAACATATCGACTCATCAGTTGAACCTCTAACGTATAACCCTAGCATATCGACTCATCAGTTGAACCTATAACGTATAACCTTAGCATATCGACTCATCGGTTGAACCTCTATCGTATAACCAGTAACATATTGACTCATCGGTTGAACCTCTAACGTATAACCCTAGCATATCGACTCATCGGTTCAACCTATAACGTATAACTGTAACATATCGACTCATCGATTGAACCTATAACGTATAACCCTAACATATCGACTCATCAGTTGAACCTCTAACGTATAACCGTAACATATCGACTCATCAGTTGATCCTATAACGTATAACCCTAGCATATCGACTCATCGGTTGAACCTCCAAGGTATAACGGTAACATATCGACTCATCAGTTGAACCTCTAACGTATAACCGTAACATATCGACTCATCAGTTGAACCTATAACGTATAACCTAGCATATCGACTCATCGGTTGAACCTCCAACATATAACGGTAACATATTGACTCATCGGTTGAACCTCCTAACGTATAACCGTAACATATCGACTCATCGGTTGAACCTCTAACGTATAACCCTAGCATATCGACTCATCGGTTGAACCTATAACGTATAATCGTAACATATCGACTCATCAGTTGAACGTATAACGTATAACATATTGTCTTACACTCGGTTGAACCTATAACGTATAACCGTAACATATCGACTCATCGGTTGAACCTATAACGTATAACCCTAACATATCGACTCATCAGTTGAACCTCTAACGTATAACCGTAACATATCGACTCATCAGTTGAACCTATAACGTATAACCCTAGCATATCGACTCATCGGTTGAACCTATAACGTATAACACTAACATATCGACTTATCGGTTGAACCTCTAACGTATAACTGTAACATATCGACTCATCGGTTATTAATTATTACAAACTAAGTATAACTATATTTTAATATTAGTTATAATAATTTATTTTGATTTTTATTATTAATTTATATTATTAATTTTATTACATAGAAGGTATAATGTAAAAATGTATGAAAAACACCTAGGGACGACTTTTTCGTCCCTAAATATTAAGGTAAAGTCGTCCCTAAAAAACCCTCCAAACACTTAGCAAAATTTTGGAAAATTGAAAATTTTGGCGAAAATTTAAATAACCCGCTTGGGTTTGAGTTTTCCCGGTATACACCTAGGGACGACTTAGTCGTCCCTAGGTTTTCCCAAAATCTAGGAACGACTTTGTCGTCCCTAAGTTGACACTAGAGGTCGTCCTAACGTTTTAATATGCAAAAAAAATACATTTATAATTAATCTAGGGACGACATAGTCGTCCCTAAATTACAAAAGCTGGTCGTCCCTAAGTTACACTATAGATCAGATATCTTATCTTCTTTCTCTCATTTACTTTAAGTAAAAAAAACGGGACGATAGAACCACCACCACCACCACTTCAACCCCATCCGTCTCATCTCCACCACCACTTCAACCCCATCCGTCTCATCTCCACCACCATCATCAACCCCATCCGTCTCATCTCCACCATCACCACTCCTTCCCACCACACTCGCACACAAGCACGACCATCCCATCACCACCGTCCCATCACTACCGTCCCATAACCCATCACCACCAGTCCCATCATTACCGTCCCACCACCACATTTTGTTTAATTTTGTTTTTTTAAATAAATATAAAGGTAAATGATTTTTTTTAATCTATTAATTTTGTTTAATTTTGTTTATGTTTAATTATTATTAATGTTTATTTTTTATTGACTAACACTGCCGTCACCACCACCACCAATGACGTCGGCCGTCGCGGCAGCAGTAGCAGTAGCCACCACCGCCGGCAGCAGCAGTAGCCACCACCACCACCAAAGGTGATTTTGGCTTAATATTTCGGCTTATGATTTCGGATTATATTTAAGCTTAATTGATTTAGGCTTATTTAGGCTTAGTTGATTCCGGATTATATTTAGGCATAGCTGATTTAGGCTTAGTTGATTTCGGCTTAATATATATATATAATTGATTTTGGCTTAACTGATTTAGCATTAGTTGATTTCTGTTATATATAGTGCTTAATATATATATAGTCAATTTCGGCTTAATTGATTTAGGCTTAATGGAATTCGGCTTATATATGGCTTAATATTTATATAGGGATTTCGGGTTAATATTTTGGCTTAATATGAAATAGGCATGAGTTTAATTTTTTTTATATGTTTGTCGTAGCCGAGACCCGAGTCACAGTCGCAGGGAACCGAGTCACAGCCGAGAACCGAGACCCGTGTCACAGCCGAAAAAAAGGTATGTTTTTTTTTGAAATCGTTGTGGTGGTGTTTGTTTCAAATTAGATAAAATTTCGGAAACTAACTAATTTATGTTTTTTTTATTTTATGTTTGTGTTTGGTTAGCACCAGGACAGTCGGGACAACTTCCTCATCCGGACCTCTTTTTCTATCTTTCTATCTTTGCTTATTTCAGCCGTGACCGAGGTGTGTAATTAATATTATGCATATGTTTATTATATTATATATATGATACATGATTGTTATTCTTTTGTAGTAAATAATTTTAGGAATATTTTAGGATTTTATCAATTAATTTTGGAAAATTCCCGTCCGAAGTTAATCAACCTATAGAAAACCCGTCTGAAATTAATTTATTAGGAATTAATTTCGGAAAGTCCCCTGTTTAGGACTGCTTTTTGATGTTTTGTCTCATTTAGGATATGAATGTGTATAACTGGTTTATTATTTGAGATGATTTCGACAGTGTTTCTCCTTTACTCCTACGAATATGTCTTTAAACACATATTTGGGGAGTAGAGGGGAAATGCTGTCGAAATTTTCTTAAATAGTAAACCGGTTATACGCATTCATATATGGGACGAAACATTCAAAAGGTGGGTTAGGATTGCCTTCCATAGTTGCACTAGGAAGAAAAAAAAGAGTTCATATTCATTTGGTTAGTATGACATTTTACGTATAAAAAAATAATTTATATGAGTATGTTTATTTGCAACGCAATTATGACAATTGATAAGAGTTGGACCACTGTAAACAATCGTAATTCCAATGAGTTTTTAGATGGTCTTTTTGGATTCATCCAGGATTGTGAGAAATGTTTACACCCCGTCTCACAAAAGCTCCGTTGCCCATGTAGTCGTTGTTGTAATCGTGAAACGTTTGTTACCCTCGGCCAACTTGAGGCACACATATCCCAATACGGGTTTGACAAACGTTACACCACTTGGATATATCACGGTGAACCAATTCTTCCGTTACCTCCACTATTACCACATTCACCTGATCGAATTCACATGGATACGTTCTTCGAAGATATTTCTGCAAATAATATTCCAAATCCACCATTTGAAACTCTACCCTCTCAAACTCCACCAACTCAAACAACCGGTCCTCAACCAACCCAAACATCGGGTCCTAGTAACGAGTTTGAAGAGTTACTTGCTAGGTCTACCCAAAAGTTGTACCCGGGTTGTGATATGAGCACATTGGAATTTACATCAGAGATTTCGCACATCAAGGTTTTACACAAAATAACTGATGCCGGGTTTAACAAAATTCTATCTCTTCTCCAAAAGGCATGTTCCCCTAGTAAAGGATACAATTTCCCGTCTTCATACTATGAAATAAAAAAGACATACAAAAAGATCGGGTTAGGATACGAATCGATCCATGCTTGTATAAATGATTGTTTTTTATATTGGGGGTCACCGGAAAACAAGGCGAGGGATACTTGTCCAATCTGTAAAGTGAGTAGACGGAAAAACCCAAAGAAGAAAAAGGGGATGCAATTAGTTGCCAACAAGGTGTTGTGTTACTTTCCGATAAAACCTATACTACAACGTACGTTCAACACAAAAGACATAGCAAAGTGGATGACTTGGCATGCGACCGGACAGTCTAAGGAAGACAGTAAAATGAATCACCCCTGTGACGACAAATCATGGAAATATTTTGACATGATGAAACCTGAGTTCTCTTATGACCCTAGAAACGTTCGATTAGGGTTGGCTGCTGATGGTTTTAATCCTTATGGCATGATGAGCCAAAATTACAGCATGTGACCGGTTATATTGACAACATACAACACACCACCGTGGATGTGTTTGAAAGAAACTTATTTAATGTTGACGATGTTAATTCCCGGCCCTAAATCAGATGCAAAAGGACATTGATGTTTTCTTGCAGCCTCTAATTAAAGAACTCAAATATTTATGGGAGGGAGTCTGGACGGAAGACGCTGCTACGGGTACTCATTTCAAAATGAAAGCGGCGGTTTTATGGACCATCAATGTAAACCCGCAAGCTTTTATCATGAACAGTACACCTAATAATCATACGTACAATTTAAAACTTTCCTTTTATAACATGAAAACGGGTCACGAATACTAATTACAAGAACTACGTACGTGTTATTACACGACAGGTTATGTATTAATACACGATAATTATTAATTATAATAATTATAATCGAGCATTAAATCACGAACATGTGACTACGTGTATGTATTCTTAGACGACGCATACCGTTTACGTACAAGTATACATTGTAACATGAAAAGATTAAAACTTTTAACTTAGTATTGCACGACAAGAGTTATGTATACTAATTACTCATTAATATGTATTTACGTAAGATACTCTAAACTTGGCAAGAAGTTAAAACACGAGAACTCAAACACGAGCATACACTTACGTAAATTAAACATGGAATACGAAACACTAGATTAAAAGGGGTGTTTGGCCGGTTGTTTGGGCAGAGAATCAAAAGGGCCCAAGGCCCAAAACCCACCAAAGGAAACTAAACAAAAACACACGCCTGACTCCCATTATTTGGTAAAAAACATAAAAATTTATAAAACCCTACTAGGGTTCATATAGGCCGTCGGGTTTTCAAGAGAAACAAGGAAAAGGAACAGTGAATTGATCTTCGATTTGGGTTCAAGTGTTGTTCGTGTTCACTAATGGTTAACCTTACAAGATTCGGTATCTCCAATCTCCTCTCTTGTTTACTTTTCTTTTAATTAAGTTACTTAAAAACGAATTCATGAAATAATTAATGTTAAAAGCAGTATAAAACACGTATTGAATCAATGAGTGTCACACACCACCATGGTAGAATATGGGACGCGACGCATGGATATCATCACAACAATAGCGTGTCCATAGAGAGAACTATATGAATTAGAAATGTCATAAAAGGTGACACAAATGTCATGACAATATCTCATCAATGTAGGAGTCTAGGTAAGTAGGTAACAGTCCGACCTCTTACCCAAGACAAACAAATAACACAAACAAATCAACATATACCAACATATAGGTTCATAGTATCACTTATTGAAACAAACAGAAAAATAAACTAAGAAGGAACGGGGATCTCCTTCTAAATGCATTCCTACGCGACTCCAATCCTAGCCACATATGTTCTCACACTTAACCACTTTATCATCTAAAAGAGACACTAAAACACGTCAACATAATGTTGGTGAGAGTCATAGGTTTAGACTCCAACCGAAAATAGATTATAATAAGCTATGAACAACCATAAACCACTAAACATATGAACAATGTGCTACAAGTATGCATTAACAACTAACATTCAAGATCAATCATTCCAAACCAAATCCAAGACTCCCAGCCTTACCAAACACCATGGTACCATAGGCGCCCATACACCTATGTACCAATCCCAAGGCCCCGCCTTGTCATTATCCATTGGTCCCAAAGATGCTCACACATCTATGTACCTCCCCAAGGCCCCGCCTTGTCAACAACCCCTTGGTACCAAGTCAAACCACAATAACTGAGACGGTTCGTGTCCCCCGATCCAAATCATAAACACAATCAAGAATCACATAGCAGTTAATCACATAAGTGCACACACAAGTCCATCCCAAACCATAAAAACATTCACAGCATTAGTTACAAAACCATACAGTGTCTCTTCCATCCCATCTGGAAGTGAAAATCATTAAAAGATATGGGACTATGAAACTCACCCGATTGAGCTTCTCCAAAAATCCGCGCACTAGCAAAAAGCTAACAAACAAAAGCACACAATCAAAAGATGAACCAAACACTAAGATGGCTCATCAACCCATGATGGACATCTAACCTTCTCCCATATATATACCTCATTTATATGCTCTAAGCATCTCATTACACCCCTCTATAAAGCCCTTAACTTAGTTTACTTCATAACCCGTCTCGTTAATATTTTACCCAAAACAGTCCCGGTTTTTAGGTCTCCAAACTATAAGACAAACGCCCACCTAACCATACCCATGATCTCTGTAAAGGAAACCTTATTCCCTTACATATGTCAGCTAACTCCTCCCTTTTGCCCCAACCTTAAAGCTATTGTTAAGGCCCCGATATATATATATATATATATATATATATATATATATATATATATATATATATATATATATATATATATATATATATATATATATATATATATATATATATATATATATAGTGTAAGGTTATTTTCAGAACCAAAAAAATGTATAGAACTGCGAGAACCAATCCGATCCTTTCATTTTTTGATCAATGGCTGTAAGTACTGGTGGCATAATTGTAATTAAATTAAAGATAATATGACTTTTCATAAATAATAAAAGGGTAGTAATGGAATTTTGTATTTAACCTTTTTAATAACTGTTCACCACAAGTTTAGGTCAAATAATAAAACCGTATCACTTTCACTTCCACATAACTACCTATCAAACCCTACTTTACCTCTCAGCCACCAAAAAAATCTACAGGATCAAAAGAGAAAACAAAGCAGGAACACTATTGTAGATCTACAACGACCATTATAGATCCATTGTATATGATGAAAACCATAGTAGATCCATTGTGTATCCCCGACAACCATTCTCAGCAACAAAAAAAAGACGATTGTATTCAATAGACGAACTATGAAGACCTCTACACCCACTTTCAATTCGGTAAGTTATCTAAACTAGAAAAGCCAAGCGATTTTTGTTATTAAGATTGGTATGCAAAAGTATTTTTCAAGATCATAGATTATTAGGCTAGATCAATAGTAAAATACTTGTGTAGTTGTGCACCATTTAGCAATTATATGAGTTTGTCTCCAGGTTATGTAATATTAGTTTTATGGCTTGATGCTAACGTTGGATTTGTAAAGGACTTCATTAAGTTGGTACTATTATAACAGGTTTGTATGAAATTAAGTTTCATAGGCTAAAATGGTTTATTATAGCTCAGTTCGAACTGCTATTCGTATGAAATCGTTGATGGTAAATGTTTATTATTTCGTCTTGATAAAATTGTTTTGGTTCGTAACTATCAGATATTATGGGTATCCCACCGAGTATGTATTGACTAAATGAAAAGTCAAACAATTTGTTGTCTACTTTTACTTGGTCTACTTTTGGGGAAAACCGTGTCTAATTTTCGAGATTTGTACGCCTATGTATATATTTTATTTGAAGCATGTGTTCAGGCTTTCTATCATGTCATCTTTTTATCTTGTTTTGTTATAATATGCTTGTCTAATACATGTCATGGTGGATTCGATATTTCGTTTTTGATTTACTCCTTGAAAACCAAAGCAGATCTTCGAATAAATAAAAAAGTAAGAAAAAATAAAAGATGTTATGTTTATGCACGATCGCCGAGGAGCCAATACAAGCTATGTTTATCCAAGGATAAAATGATCTTTTGTTTACGTATGTAAAAAATGACACGTATGCACGATTGTCGAGGAGCCAATTTTATTAAATGGTCGACATGCATAGTTTCATTGAATAAAAGTTATGATTCCGGTTCAGATTTTCACCATGCTTAATGGTGATTTTTTTAGCTTATTAATCTTGTTGCTTTGTGGACTGTGTGCTTTGTTTACATCAGCGATCAATACAAGAAATACATACGTTAGTGTGCATGTGTATTTAGAAACATTATTGTTCTATCAAGTAGGTCATATAAAAATCTATATATGTATTCGAAGAATGCAATACATTAGTAATTTTTCATTTTCTACAGAGTCATGGAAGTAAGACTTGTTTTTTTTGTGTACTTATATTTTTATATACTGGCATGGGATGTTTTTGGCATTATCTTGGAATTTAGGCATTTTAATTTTCACATATCTTACGTACTTCTAGCTTTGTGCGTACATATTATGCTACTTTATTTAACAAAACTAACTCACAAGTAAGTGTGCATATGTATTTTGCTAGATTATGTATATACATGCAACTACTCCTTACGTAGTATGATTTATTCATTTGTATCATTTTTGTTCACGTGATTTGTTAGTTTTTATTTTTTAATAATTTATTTATTAAATGCTTGTGGTTGCAGGTATAGGTATAACGAGCAATATAAAGAGTGCACATGTGTTTTATACATAGTATCTAGCGAGAGAAGACAATTATGGAGTAACAACACAAGTGCATGTAGTGGAGACAAGTGCATCTAAGCTAACTTGAACATTGTATACAATGACATATGGAGGAACTCAAATGCACATACACATGCAACAAAATCGAGTCTCTAATAATGTAAAATACATGTGCATATACGCAAACATGAATTTTTTTTTGGATAAATATTAGAATACGGATCTTTTCCTTCATTTTAGAATTAGTTTTTTTAATAGTGTAGTAGATGATTTTAAATTGTGTACACTCTTGTTATTTTGAAATGTAGTTTGTCCATGTAAAATATTTTATGTTTGTTATTTTACGTAATTGTGTAAATGATTAAGACTAAAACACATTAAAAATTAATTTATTACACTAAAAACATATTTAAAACTATATTTATACAAGACACATATGTTATGCCTTCTGAAACTCCGAATGCTATAAACAATATCTTTAAAAATTTTCCTAAAATTTAGGAACTGAAAAAGACGTTTATTATTAAAAAAATTCAAAAAAATCAAAAGATGTAATTTTACTTATGTACCCTTTTGAATTAAATTAAAAAGATAAATATCCAAAAAATTCTGATTGGTTGATTTTGGTTCTGCCAGTTCTGTACATTTTTTTGGTTCTAAAAAGAACCTCACCTTATATATATATATATATATATATATATATATATATATATATATATATATATATATATATATATATATATATATATATATATATATATATATATATATATATATATATATATATATATATATATATATATATATATATATATATATATATATATATATATATATATATATATATATATACTTCTGCCTATCCGCATATTACCGATTTTGAACATAGAAAAAGTTTGTTATGATTAGGGGGTCTTAACCTAACCCATTTGCTTAGCCACCCTTCAGGTCTCTTATTTAATATATAAACCAAGTACCATGCTCATTAGAGGGCTCAAGTGTACTCTTAAGTACCCCAATCACCTTAAAACATTAAATTAAACTCGACTGATTTCAAAACTGTTTTGACCTCCGACTGTTTAACTTGTATTTGACCCACCTCCCGACCTCCAATTTAGTTCTCGTTTCTTGAATTTGAAAGCCACTTCAAATACCTATTCAGGGATGCTTGGATGGAAAAACAAGGGTTTGTATAACTCTAGATATGATCAAAACAAGTGACATAAAATTTTGCCCAGTTTTTAAAAACGAATTTAACACAATTAGCTTAATTAATTACCATCACCATGTGTAGTTATTATCTCTAATTAATCTAATCATGTTTATACCATTATAATTCAGAATTCATAATTAACTTAACCCTAGATCTATCATGTATTGATTGTAAGAGAATTAAAAACAATTTAATTAAAAAGTGTATTGAAGATTTTACCTTAGAATTTTTGAAAAAAGAAAAATTAATGAAGAACCCTAAATAGACTCCATTGATTTCGACTTAAGCTTGATCTCCAGGGGATTATGATGTGTTTTTAGTTAATAAAAAGTCTTTATATAATTTCCTAACAAGTCCTTGGCCCATTACAAAAGCCCGGTTCCCTTTTTTTCCTTTTTTTCCCTTTTCTTTCTTTTTAATCGGCCTAAACCTACTTTAACACATATTTTTTTATTTTTATTTTCTTTTTATTACTTATTATTATGTTATTCATAATACCTTAATTTACCTTGATTTATTTCAGCTCCTAAAGCCTCTGGAACCTTAAAACCGTAAAACTAGTCAATTTTACGCGTATACCGGAAAAAAACGTAAAATATACAGTTTTAAAAAAATCTTAAATTTTGAAATAAACTTTATAACTAAGTCCTAAATGACTTAAAACCATCCCGAAATATACTCACATGACTAAACACCTTACCTGAGAACTCTAAATGCTAAACCCCAAATCGTAAAAAAAAATACGATTTACTATAATACTTATACGTATACGTAAAACACCAAAATAACACCATTTCATTTCATAGTCACTAATTTGTGAGCTCATGAACATGAAATAACCTTTTCTCGATTTACTTATGATTACTTTATACCCATAAACGATATCCACACCAACCTCGTTCACGCAAAATAACATGTAAACACGCAAATCACATAGTCACACATAAATTAACCTTAAAATAAGACCAAGTGACGATCCTCAAAACCACGGTTGTCACATCACTCCCTCCTAATAGAAATCTCGTCCCGAGATTTACTCCTTAGGATCGTCATTATCAATTAGCTGAGGATACTTGCTCCTCATAAATCCTTCCCGTTCCCACGTGAACTCTAGTCCACGTTCCAAATTCAATCTACCCATAACTACGGTATATTACCCTTTTTATCCAACGTCCTAGCTTCACGACCCAAAATCTCTATCGGCTCTTCGATAAAACGAAGACTCGTATCCATACTAATATCATCTAACGGTACTTGCAAGTCAGTTCTTGCTAAGCATTTCCTCAAGTTTGATACATGAAATACGTCATGCACACTACTCAATTCCTCCGGTAATCTCAACCTATACGCCACTAGCCCAATCCTTTCAAGGATTTCAAATGGACCCACAAATCTAGGTGCTAACTTCCCTTTTCTTTCCAAACTGCATCACCCCTTTCCATGGTGAAACCTTTAGCATAACTTTATCTCAAATCTCAACGGCTTACGCCGCTTGTCCGCATAGCTCTCTTGTCGGTTCTTTGGTATTTTCAACCTCTACTTAGTCACTGCCACCACCTCCATAGTTTTCCGATCCACCTCCGGTCCAATACGTTGGCCGCTTCTAACTTCATCCCACTGTAACGGTGATCCACCTCATCTCCTATGAATTAACTCCAGCAGTTTCTACTACAATTCCTATCACCATACCTAACGGCTTCTATCCTCTACGGATTTTCCATCATTCGTAAGTTCTCCCAACCTTAAACACATCCAATAGTAAATGCAGGATTGAATAACCAAAAGCTTCCTATAATATTCACAAGAAACATGTCATAACCACCACCTCATCCTTGCTTTCCCATGCTCGGCACCAAGTAACTAACCATCCTTCATACTAACATGTGTTACACCTTTTCTCTAGGTGGACGTTCCATTGTTCGTGACTACTAACCTCTTGCTCTAACGGTTTCTCTTCAATATCACCCCACTATCTTCACAACCTCTTGATCCCTCGAATCATTCTTCCTCCATACTACTTTTCGCTTGTCTCTCCACAATCTTAATTTCCATACCATCTTATATCCCGTCTTCAGCCTATAATTTTGATGTTTCCTCCTTTATTCCTTACATCCTCATCAATGGGGAATACGCCCCTCTCACCGGTGACTCTCTCTTTGTAGGAGAATTCTTCCTAATATAATGCGTTCTCCAACTATCTCCAAATCTCACGCCAATGCTCTAGGCGTCTTTCTCAATTACCCCTATAGTATGCTCATACCAAACATTAGTCTATCAACAGTATACTACGTTTGCTTCCCATCGTTTCTTCCCTTGCCATAATCCTTCATAAGGCATTCCATACATATTAGGCTAACTTTTATGCAAAACCCTCTTTTCCATTACATCCGTACGCAATCCTTCCAACTTCTCAACTACGTGACTTCTCATTCCTCTTGAAATATGAGATGAATTAGTCAGTCTATCGACTATCATCCAACTCTCGTCGTACTTATTCCTCCACCCCATTATGTATCCCTTTCACCAACTTCGTCCTTACATCGCCCTTTCTAAGCTACTCCTATCTATGTATGAAGTATAGTCTACGTCCCTTTTCTCCATATGATTGTCCAAGCCACGCAACATACATGTTGACGCGTTCTCTGCTTTATACAACTCAACTCGTGCAACCTACATCCTTCATCCAAACCACCCTAATACGTCATCCATATAGTTCAAGTTCGTCTCAGCTTCACTTCATTCTTCTTATTCCATGTCTCATCAACCATGCTTGCCTTTCCCAGATGGTACTTGGCCTTGCAATTTTCTTTCATCACTTAACTCCACCCATCACCTTTTCCAAATGTTCAATCAAGATGATTAAATATGTGTTGGAGACGTTCATGATCTGTATAGATCATTCTCTACGTCTCGTACCCCAAATGCCTCTAGCATTCTAGGCAGACATAACAATCCAGCTCCACTAACCAAGTCTATCTAGTTCTTCCAAATCTTTAGTTCCCATAACGTATAAACAACCGCCTTTCTTTGTCGTTCTCGTATACATCCAAATCCTTGCTCCACGTATCGTCATGCTTCGCGAATTCATCCAGTCCTTCCGATAATTCCAAGATCTGCTCATTATCCAATCCACCTCTTCAGCCTCCAAAACGCTTCCTCACCCTTCTTCACTTTGCCCCTTGCTGGTTCCACAATATGCCATCATCTATGACTACTCGTCCTGGCCAACTTAATCCTAAAACTCACACTTGAAAATCTCACGTATAATTCCCTTTCCTAACAACTCCAAAACCAACTCATAATTCGCCTCACTCTCCTTCTTAGATTTGAGTAGATCAAGATGTCGTTGATGCTCCCGATGACAACTCGTTTATATATTGTCATTCACCCCCGGTTCATTGACTCCATGAAAACTGCTAGCGCCTCGGGCGAAGCCAAAATCATAACCGTAAACCCAAAGCGTTCATACAACATCCTTAGCAGTTTCAACTACGTCCTCCTTGCACCCTCTCTTAGAATCAATATGAATAAATTTCTACCTCGTTCTACTCGCAAAAATCTACACGTATTCTAAAAGACCAATACTTCCTCTTATCAGACCACTCAACCGCTTTTCACAGCCAATCTATTGCTAAGCAACTTAAATTTTACCTTGCATCCGTTGAAATTTCTAACAACTCTTGCTCTTAAAATCATTCCATCAACAATTTCCTTGGAAAGGCACTAACTACAACTCCTCTCACTTCTTCTACTTGCTCTATTTATGGTTCTACCTCACAGTAATAGGCAAACCTACTAAATCTCAGGAAATTTTCGGAAAACTTACATGCCTTACGAACAATTATAAATACCTTTGAGGTATTATATCCCCTTCTAAAACTCTCTATGGCGCGTTACTTGTGCCAATATCCATACATTATACAAATCTTTATTCATCTCCCTTGGCACTCCTAAGAGACCTCATGACCACATTAGTTCGTCTACGAACTTTTAACTCTTTCATCCCCACTAAGGGCATTCCGACCATTCTCTCAGGGCCACCTACTTAATTGTGTAGGCGCGACCAAGTCTTTCTTATGTCTACCTCAACGCTCCCAATCAATACGAACCCAAAACTACATCCCGAATCCACTAGATACGATCAACGAATCAAACCCACGGATAACTAACGACATTTCACGTGCACGAGTTAAAACAGACCAAAACCACGAAAACTCAAAAGGAAAACTCAAACATGTACCAATTCAAATGACTCATGACAACGAAAAATGATCCAAGAAACAGTTAATGGCAACCAAAACATCTTATGCCCCGCGACATATTATTTAAACCGTGCACAAGATCGACTTTTCCAAAAGAATATTTTTTTGCTTTCCTCACCACATTTATGTGAATCAAACAATCTACAAACAACCTTCAAGACGATCTCAAAACTCAACTCAAAGACTAGGTATCCCGTGCATCCCAAATCATAAAAAAACTACTATTCAAAACTCAACCTTGAACCCGTCACTTGTACCAAAATTTTGATCAAGCTACTGACACCCCATGACTATACATACCAAATATTTGAAAAGTACATTCCGAGTACATAATTTTAGGCTTTTGAATCACCCAAAAAGCTTTAAAAACGAACAAGTTATGACCAAAACAGTTTTATACTAGTTGTTTTAAAAAAAAACTAAAGAATCCTCTTAGTAATTAACGTAATCCTTTTTAAATGAAAAGAAATAAATGTATGTGAAATTTTCATGAACTTTGTTTAGTCTTGCATAAATAATTATAAATGACGTATATTGATTAAGCTCACTTATATAAACTATTTAAGTAGAAAGAAATTTTATTTCGCTTTATTTTAAAGAAAGTCTTTTAGAATTTGAAATAAATAAGTGTTGATTAAAATAATCTTATGTTACTTCTTGTTTCAAACACGAATCCAACACCTTACCCTTATTTTACCGAATACAATCAACTATCTAACTCTATAGTAGATTTCCAAGTCCCTTTTTTTCAATATATACCGACCAAAAGAAATGTAAGACCCAACACAAAAGATTTCATTATCTCAAAAGAAATCCCAAGTTATTTCAATAGACTTAAAACCAAGAACACCATTTTAAAACGTACACGTAAAATACAAAACTCAAATAATACGCTACAACGGAGGTTTAATATAAAAAAAAGCGAGCTAGCCACCCTCCTAAGGATACAATCGATAATTGTAGGGGATCATACATATATAGGCATATCGGGATACATATACTTAAATCCGTCTAACATCTACTATACAAGCATGTACTAACCCTCTTTCATGCAATCATACTTAGGAATCCATTGAAGTTGTGGTACTTGTATAACTATGTTGGCCACCATACTTATACAATTACCCTTCCCCAATGCACTCCTTCCTATAATGACACTTATAAGAATTAATACAACACATAACACATATATCCATCTACTCACATAAGCTCATAACCACATAACCAAAAAAGTCCAAAACTCCATCCATTAAAATAACATAGTCAAACTCTTGAAATACATAAATCCATAGTCTAGCTAAAACAGCATAGACTAAATCCAAAACGAAAACATAATCAGTTATAATTCATGTCGCCCATAAGAGTGGAAACAACTTAAAATCCTTCATATCCACCTACTCCTAATAACTCGAACCACCACATGATTCTTAGGGAACATGACTTAAACATCAAAATAAAAATACTATACCTCAGGTACATAAAATAACCCAACAAAAGATAGAAACTACCATGTACCAAATTATTTACTATAATGTACAATTTAAGTAAAATACGACAATGACTAGCGTGGATAATTATGGTTCAACCATCACTAGTCACACCCCGAAAAGAAAATAACATGTGGCTAAGTATGAACTACTATGGTTCAACCCATACTAGTCAAAACTTAACAAACATCGCAAGTAAAAACCAATAACATCCAGAAAACTTTAATTAATATAAAATGTACACATACTCCTATGACGCCTATATGTAAGGACCCTTAAGCTATAGACTAGGTTACTAGACTAGGTAACCTAATTCTCTATAACCATTGGCTCTGGTATCATTCTGTCACACCCCACCATGGCGGAATATGGGACACGACGCATGGATATCATCACAACAATAGCGTGTCCATAGAGAGAACTATATGAATTAGAAATGTCATAAAAGGTGACACAAATGTCATGACAATATCCCATCAATGTAGGAGTCTAGGTAAGTAGGTAACAGTCCTACCTCTTACCCAAGACAAACAAATAACACAAACAAATCAACATATAGGTTCATAGTATCACTTACTGAATCAAACAGAAAAATAAACTAAGAAGGAACGGGGATCTCCTTCTAAATGCATTCCTACACGACTTCAATCCTAGCCACATATGTTCTCACGCTTAACCACTTTATCACCTGAAAGAGACACTAAAACATGTCAACATAATGTTGGTGAGAGTCATAGGTTTAGACTCCAACCGAAAATAGATTATAATAAGTTGTGAACAACCATAAACCACTAAGCATATGGACAATGTGCTACAAGTATGAATTAACAACTAACATTCAAGATCAATCATTCCAAACCAAATCCAAGGCTCCCAGCCTTACCAAACACCATGGTACCATAGGCGCCCATACACCTATGTACCAATCCCAAGGCCCCGCCTTGTCATTATCCATTGGTCCCATAGATGCTCACACATCTATGTACCTCCCCAAGGCCCCGCCTTGTCAACATCCCCTTGGTACCAAGTCAAACCACAATAACTGAGACGGTACGTGTCCCCGATCCAAATCATAAACATAATCAAGAATCACATAGCAGTTAGTCACATAAGTGCACACACAAGTCCATCACAAACCATAAAAACATTCACAGCATTAGTTACAAAACCATATAGTGTCTCTTCCATCCCATCTGGAAGTGAAAATCATTAAAAGATATGGGACTATGAAACTCACCTGATTGAGCTTCTCCAAAAATCCGCGCACTAGCAAAAAGCTAACAAACAAAAGCACACAATCAAAACATGAACCAAACACTAAGATGGCTCATCAACCCATGATGGACATCTAACCTTCTCCCATATATATACCTAATTTATATGCTCTAAGCATCTCATTACACCCCTCTATAAAGCCCTTAACTTAGTTTACTTCATAACCCGTCTCGTTAACATTTTACCCAAAACAGTCCAGGTTTTTAGGTCTCTAAACTATAAGACAAACGCCCACCTAACCATACCCATGATCTCTATAAAGGAAACCCTATTCCCTTACATATGTCAGCTAACTCCTCCCTTTTGACCCAACCTTAAAGCTACTGTTAAGGCCCTGATATATATATATATATATATATATATATATATATATATATATATATATATATATATATATATATATATATATATATATATATATATATATATATATATATATATATATATATATATATATATATATATATATATATATATATATATATATATATATATATATATATATATATATATATATATATACTTCTGCCTATCTACATATTACCGATTTTGAACATACAAAAATTTTGTTATGATTAAGGGGTCTTACCCTAACCCATTTGATTAGCCACCCTTCAAGTCTCTTATTTAATATATAAACCAACTACCATGCTCATTAGAGGGCTCAAGTGTACTCCTATGTACCCCAATCACCTTAAAACATTAAATTAAACCCGACTGATTTCAAAACTGTTTTGACCTCCGACTGTTTAACCTGTATTTGACCCACCTCCCGACCTCCAATTTAGTTCTCGTTTCTTGCATTTGAAAGCCACTTCAAATACCTATTCAGGGATGCTAGGATCGCAAAATAAGGGTTTGTAGAACTCTAGATATGATCAAAACAAGTGACATAAAATTTTGCCCAGTTTTTAAAAACGAATTTAACATAATTAGCTTAATTAATTACCATCACCATGTATAATTATTATCTCTAATTAATCTAATCATGTTTATACCATTATAATTCAGAATTCATAATTAACTTAACCCTAGATCCATCATGTATTGATTGTAAGAGAATTAAAAACAATTTAATTAAAAAGTGTATTGGAGATTTTACCTTAGAATTTTTGAAAGAAGAAAAATTAATGAAGAACCCTAAATAGACTCCATTGATTTAGACTTAAGCTTGATCTACAGGGGATTATGATATGTTTTAGTTAATAAAAAGTCTTTATATAATTTCCTAACAAGTCCTTGGCCCATTATAAAAGCCTGGTTCCCTTTTTTCCTTTTTTCCCTTTTCTTTCTTTTTAATCGGCCTAAACCGACTTTAACACATATTTTTTTATTTTTTTTCCTTTTTATTACTTATTATTATGTTATTAATAATACCTTAATTTCTCCTAAAGCCTCCGAAACCTTAAAACCGTAAAACTAGTCAATTTTACGCGTATACCGAGAAAAAACGTAAAATATACAGTTTTAAAAAAAATCTTAAATTTTGAAATAAACTTTATAACTTAGTTCTAAATGACTTAAAACCATCCCGAAAAATACTCACATGACTAAACACCTTACCCGAGACCTCTAAATGCTAAACCCAAAATCGTAAAAAAAAATACGATTTACAATAATACTTATACGTATACGTAAAACACCAAAATAACACCATTTCATTTCATAGTCACTAATTTGTGAGCTCATGAACATGAAATAACCGTTCCTCGATTTACTTATGAGTACTTTATACCCATAAACGATATCCACACCAACCTCGTTCACGCAAAATAACATGTAAACACGCAAATCACATAGTCACACATAAATTAACCTTAAAATAAGACCAAGTGACGAACCTCAAAACCACGGTTGTCACGATGAGGGTCGGGTTTTGTGGTGTTGTCACGCAAACCGAGAGCCTTGCAACTCTCGGTGGTTGGTTTGTACAAACAGCCGCAACCCTAAAGCTGCTAGCAGTAGGGTGCGTTTGGCTTACTAGTGGTAGCAGCAAGGGCTGCGTTTGGCAGATAGTGGGAACCGAGAGCTTTATGCTCTTGGTGGGAAATTGGTACGCAGCAGGGGGAACTGGAAATTGCCAGTGGCTGGCTACGCAGTCAGCAGCAACACCAACCCTAGGGGGGGGGGGGCTGTTTGGCTCGCCAATGGGAACCCGGTCAGACCGAGGGTAACCACCTGCTGCCGGTGGCAGAAACCACAGCCGTAGGGTTGTGGTGTGTGGCTGTGGGTTTGGCTTTTGACTTGACTTATTGTATTTCACGGGTTCAGGGTTGGTCACGGGAATCTTTTCTACAAGTTACGTTTTATTTAAGTTTTCCAAGCTATGTTATTTTTACAAGCTTAATCATTTTACAAGTATATATATATTTTTTAAAGTTAAATTAATTAATAACGTAACATGTAATTAATTTAATTCATCATGGACTTAGGTTTATTATTATTTAATAAATAAAAGATTTTAACCTAAGTATTTGTTTATATAATTTAGACTAAGTAATTAATTAATTATTAAAAACATGACTTATAATTAATTAATTAAATCATGATTATATTTAATTAAATCCTATAACATATAGTTTATTTAATTTACATGTAATAATTAAACTATACTATTTAATCACATGACTTAGAATATTAATCGGTATACACTTAAGCTTATATTATTAGCTTAATAATCCAACTTATTTCTAAATATGTAAACTTTCTATTTTTAGAAACTTATTTATTTTAAGAAGCTAATCTATTTATGTAAAGTTTCTATTTTTAGAAACTTATCTATTTTAAGCGGTAAATCTATTTTTGGAAACTTTCTATTTTTGGAAACTTTCTATTTTTTGAAAACTGCTATTTTTAGAAAGTTACTTATTATTACACAACAAGTATAATAATACAAGAAATACAAGTAATACTTAATCAGAATAGACATAATACATGATAAACACAGTATAACGATAAAATCTGTAAAACATGACATGAACATATAAAACAAGTTAAGACATGATATAAAACCAGTTACGTATACAGTAATCAGAATACTTATACACGTATATTATCTATTTAGCATTAGTGAGATCAAAGTAGGACTCTCTTCTGTTCATCTTTTTCGTTCACTGGACATAAGGTACGGATTCTCTGTCCTTTCAGTATGGACATTCTAGCCTTATTAGGATTCCCCGTATGCAGCCAACTGTTTTCCCAGTATATGTTTTTGAATTGCTTATGTTTAATTAGATACCTAAAGCCATATACATGCATGACCAGTTTCACCTAGTTATGGAGGTACCATAACCATGACACTGGAGGCACCAGTGTTATGACTTCACCACGGCGGTATGATAGCTCGTGGCGTCCCTTTAGCTTTTGGCTATATTATTATTATCATGTGGGGCGTATGGTTGCATCCTAGGTTACATGTTTTCGACAGATTATTCAGGTGAATGTGGTGTGTGCCTTGCATCCTTCACAAGGAGCTAATCCCTCCTACCCAAACTTATATTAATTAGAGGCAGCCCCTCTAATTGCATGACGAGGTCACCCCTCCAAGTATTCATGCACGTTGATATTTCATGACCTATATTGGCTAATGGTAAACATGTTAAATAGTTCTTATAAGATAAACATAAGGCTTTTCAAACTATAAAACTAGTTTTACTAAGTTATACCAGGTTTTCCAGGACTTAATGAATTCCGCTGCTATATGTTTTACACGCTTATATTATTCATTCCATATTTGTGTATCCATACACTGAGCGTTATGCTCAGCTGTTACTTTCCTTTCCATGTCCCAAAATGGCAGGTACTCAAGGACAGACTCGAGCATTTGGAGTACATGCATAGGATGGAAGCTACCATAGATTTCTTCTCCTTTTGGCCTTCATATACTTATGCTTGTTTAGTCTTTCATTCATTTCATTTACTTTATTATGTTTTGGGCTTATGTTTGGGAACCGATGTTTAATTCCGGTTTTCCCTATGGTCATGTATGTTTTACTACATATTACATTGCATGCTTTGATGACACGCCATAATTACGCGTAATGGTCCCCTTGCCAAAGTGAGGTGTTACAAATATGGTATCAGAGCCCAAGGCTTCGACATGTAGGCTCTAAAACTTGACATGTGACTAGTGGGTAGTCACCAGGAGCTTCCTAAGCCAACGTTTGTTATTCCATGTATTGATGTTTTCAGCACCTTGATGTTTTAAACATGATGTTTTCAGTACCTTGATGTTTTAACCTTGATGTTTTCATCGATATTGTTTACTAATATGGATGGAAAACCGTCATCCATATTTAGTTACGTGTCATTGTTTCATGCACGATGTTCCTTGTGAACTGTGGCTAATGTGAACTGAACTCAGTTGTTCATAATTGGTCACATAAAATTTTTTTCTGTTGTTTTGACAGCTGAGTTTCATTTATTTATTCCATGTATCATTGTCGCAGGTTTATGACTAAGTAACGGTTGGTATAGGACTGACCCTATTTAGTCGCATGTGCTTTTATCGAAACTTTTAACTTTGGGATCGACCCATAGGCGTCCCCTCGCCATGTCTTTTGTTTTGGGTAGACTGACCATTGGCGTTTATCCTCGCGCATATAAAGGTTTTTATAAACTACATCATGCATTCATGCATAAAAATTTTCTCATGATTTATTGGCATAAAATTTTTTTCATGTCCCCTCATAAGTTACTAGGTTTTTATGTCAAGTATGTTTCCATACTATCATGGTTAACTTCAGTTTCATGCTGATTATGTTATATACTCCTTCATGTTTCTTCATGATGACTTCGTCTTCACGTGATTATGTCTTACGTCTCTTTTGTTGTTTTTGCTTTCATGCAAGACACTGTTGGAATTCATGTAAATTCTGCTTTCATGATAGTCATGGTTGGTTTTCATTAATCATGCTTTCAGGAAAATCATCGTTGAAATTCGTTTAACCACACGTTAGCGTTTCTCTATGCAACCAGAATGAGGTATATACTGGCATTTCCAAGTTATCATGATGGTCTTCACATCGTTTAACCAAGTATTCCCTGTAAAATAATGTCAGATGATCGACCCATATCGATCATTGCATGTGCATTCCATGTGTACTCTACGTACCGTATCTCAGGTGTATTACACGTACCATAATCCATGTGTATTTCACCTACAATACTCCATTAGTATTCACTAGTCAATTCTAAATCATCTCATGCGTATTCCACTTGCTGATATTCTACAAGATTTCCGATGCCGCTCACGACTTGGAGATGTTACTATAGGTTGATGCTGCTGATTTTGGAGACGCTATGAGATGATGATGTTGTTCACAACCTGGAGATCTTACAAGACGAAGACAAAGGCGTTAGATCATAGCGATCGGACGAGAAGATGCTTCACCACCAGACGATTTCCATCAATCATTGTCCCTAATTCTTAGTTACATGTCACACGTCATTCAGTTGTCGTTTCAGTCATATGAGTGAAGACCGGTACCAGCCGGCCACTCAGCTGAATAGTTACATGAATCAGAGTCATGAGAATGGACGTCATGGAACTGACAGACAAGACGATAGTAACCACTACTATGACATCAACTATACTAACAGTCACAATCGAAGCTCCGGCCACGGACGTGATCAGAAATACAAAGGATCAGTAGTCCAACCGATCCGTCAATTCTGGCATATTAACCTAATATTTGTGGTTCTATTCGTTTCACATCTAGAGACATGTCAAGACACTAGTCAAGACACATGTCATGCTTATATTTTCCAAGACACATGACTCACGTCCAATTCTGGAACATCCCTAAGGAATTCAGGGTACCCTCCAAAGGGTATATCCATTTTGTGATGCCATGTATTAATCAGGCCACAAGAATTTCAGTACCATCATCGGCGTATCAGTGAGATCTGTCACGATTGCTCGATGACACTTTCATTTCTTGCACCCATATTTTATATATACATGACCATAAAGGACGCCATTCGTATCCCCCATGCATACAAAGGTTTCCTTCAGCCTAATAATGAGATCCAAGCTGCTAACACATTACCTAGGACAGATGCGAGTTGAATTTAATCCTAATTATGGATTACGAACAACACACCATGCTACGATTCATGAATTTATATAGTAATTTTCAAGCTCCCGAATACATTCAGCATGGTTTTCCATCAGGAGAATCTATACAAATTATCTATGCTTTCCAAGCACGTGCTTTGTTATCCATGACTGCTAAATTTTCTAGTTGTCAGTTAAGACACGACCACTGACGAGTGAAAGAGCAGAACATTTCCATGACCGATTATACCAAAATCTTACTATACATTCCAGAAGAAGCTTTAAGGAGAAGGACGGTAACATGAGATTATGTGTCGACTACCGTCGATTTAAAACAAATCACCATCCATAACCGTTATTCTCCTCCACATATTGACAACATGTCTAATCGACTTTAGGGTGTTAATCACCTTTCCAAGATCGGACTCATGATCATGCTTCCAACACTGACGAGTGAAAGAGCAGAACATTTCCATGACTGCTATTCGTGCACGACTCGGTCATGCTAGATTCATGATTTTATCTTAGTCTCATAAATGCTTCAAAAACATTATGGTCTTAATAAATCGAGTTTCCATGAACTCATAAACAAATTTATTAGTGTCTTCTTCAAGGACAACCTGATTTTCTCTAAATCTGGAGAAGAGTAGGAAGACCATATTTGCACTATGGTGCAAATTCTACGACACGAGAAATTTCACCTTGAAAATTTCCAACATAAATTCTGGTTGATTACAGTGACACGCTGAATCATGGATTCACACGGTTAATCTTACCATGACTCAGCTTATGCGTAAAGGTGAGAACCCTACACTACATTAGGTGTTCCAGAAAATCCTACGATAAGAGAAATCTAATCTCGGAGACTTATAGTTCCATAAATTTCTACGTATCAAGTTTCTACGAAGCAAGATATAGTTTCGTCATATCTAAAGTACCTGACATACCAACAGGCTGAGATAGAACACCAACAGACTAAGATGTTTCTCCACTAGCAGAAACTGTGAACAGAAATGGGACAAGATCTCCATGGATTTGGTCACCAGATTAACGCAAACTCAGAAGAAGCAAGATGTTATCTGGGTTATTGCCAACAGTTTGATCAAGTCTGCATAATCCTTACATCCGCAAGGATTTCACGAACCAACAGATAGATCAGACATGTTCCAGCCAAGGCGCATCCGATCACTTGGTAATCCCTCAGCTATCGGGCCAGATAAAGTTCACATTGTGCTCCTTATTTGCGTTCACGTCCTTGTTCTAATTTCGCGACTTGCTTTCACGCTCACGTTCATGACACTATTCACGTTCATGATCGTATCCTGGCCTACAATTGTATGTTCATTTTCGTTCTGGAGTTTTTGCAAGAACTTGAGAGACCAGACTCAAGTTTAGTAAAACTCTCTATCCTCAGACAGACGTTTAACGTCACATTCCACGTCTCACCTTACAGCGTTTGGCGCTACCGCCGTCGTATTCCATGTTCACGGTATGTTTCACATGTCACGTTCATTCCACGTTCTCATATCACGTTCACGATATGTTACACGTATCATTGATCACCATATGTTTTCTCTTACTACACTCACCATATCTCCACGTATCACGTTCAAAATTTTTTCACATATCACGTTCAAAATTTTTCACGTACTATGTTTCAATATGTCTCGCGCATCGTTGCTAGTTATCAGTTAAGTTAGATTGTTTTGCACCATAACATTTCAGTTACCCTTGCACGTTAATTCTTATTCCCTCGATCAAATTCATGGGATCTATCTTATGTTGATGAACCAGAAACTTTTTGTATCGTCAACCAAAAGTTATGAAGACTAATATTATTATTTCCGCCAAGACCGTTTAGAGGATCGTTCTGGGCGGGAAGCCACTTGGAATGGAGGAGTCCATCCGGACTTCTTATCCGTTTTTGCTTATCAAGTAGATACATTCTTTCAGTCACGTCATGTTCCATGTCCCTTCAAGACATGTCACGTTCCACGTTCCTTTCTACCATGTAACCTTCAGGTCCTTTTATCTTACATACCATCTCAGTTTGATTTGGGTATGTTTCTCTTTTAGTTTACTTTATCTATAATTCGGGGACGAATTATTCTTTTTAGAGGGGAAGAGTTGTAAAACCCGCATGCTTTTACCATGAACAGTACACCTAATAATCGTACGTACAAGTTAAAACTTTCCTTTTATAACATGAAAACGGGTCACGAATACTAATTACAAGAACTACGTACGTGTTATTACACGATAGGTATTAAGTATGTATTAATACACGATAATTATTAATTATAATAACTATAATCGAACATTAAATCACGAACATGTGACTACGTGTATGTATTATTAGACGACGCATACCGTTTACGTAAAAGTATACATTGTAACATGAAAAGATTAAAACTTTTAACTTAGTATTGCACGACAAGAGTTATGTATACTAATTACTCATTAATATGCATTTACGTAAGATACTCTAAACTTGACAAGAAGCTAAAACAGGAGAACTCAAACACGAGCATACAGTTACGTAAATTAAACACGGAATACGAAACACTAGATTAAAAGCGGTGTTTGGCCGGTTGTTTGGGCAGAGAATCAAAAGGGCCCAAGGCACAAAACCCACCAAAGGAAACTAAACAAAACACACACCTGACTCCCATTATTTGGTAAAAAATAGAAAATTTATAAAACCCTACTAGGGTTCATATAGGCCGTCGGATTTTCAAGAGAAACAAGGAAAAGGAACAGTGAATAGATCTTCGATTTGGGTTCAAGTGTTGTTCGTGTTCACTAATGGTTAACCTTACAAGATCCGGTATCTCCAATCTCCTCTCTTGTTTACTTTTCTTTTAATTAAGTTACTTAAAAACGAATTCATGAAATAATTAATGTTAAAAGCAGTATAAAACACGTATTGAATCAATGAGGGTCGGGTTTTGTGGTGTTGTCACGCAAACCGAGAGCCTTGCAGCTCTCGGTGGTTGGTTTGTACAAACAGTCGCAACCCTAAAGCTGCTAGCAGTAGGGTGCGTTTGGCTTACCAGTGGCAGCAGCAAGGGCTGCGTTTTGCAGACAGTGGGAACCGAGAGCTTTATGCTCTCGGTGGGAAATTGGTACACAGCAGGGGGAACTTGGAATTGCCAGTGGCTGCCTGCGTAGTCAACAGCAACACCAACCCTACGGGGGGGGGGGGGGGGGGGGGTGGGGTGGGTTTGGCTCGGCAGTGGGAACCCGGTCAGACCGGGGGCAACCACCTGTTGCCGGTGGCAGAAACCACAGCCGTAGGGCTGTGGTGTGTGGCTGTGGGTTTGGCTTTCGACTTGACTTATTGTATTTCCCGGGTTCGGGGTTGGTCACGGGAATCTTTTCTACAAGTTAAGTTTTATTCAAGTTTTCCAAGCTAAGTTATTTTTATAAGCTTAATCATTTTACAAGTATATATATTTTTTTTGAAAGTTAAATTAATTAATAACGTGACATGTAATAAACTTAATTCATCATGGACTTAGGTTTATTATTATTTAATAAATACAAGATTTTAACCTAAATATTTGTTTGTTTAATTTAGACTAAGTAATTAATTAATTATTAAAAACATGACTTATAAGTAATTAATTTCCATGACTTAGGTTATATTAATATAAATATTAATACATGTTTAAACATAAGTATTTTAACCATTTAATTTAATTAAATCATGATTATATTTAATTAAATCTTATAACCTATAGTTTATTTAATTTACATGTAATAATTAATAAACTATATTATTTAATCACATGACTTAGAATATTAATCAGTAAACACTTAAGCTTATATTATTAGCTTAATAGTCCAGCTTATTTCTAAATATGGAACTTTCTATTTTTAGAAACTTATTTAGTTTAAGCAGCTAATCTATTTATGGAAACTTTCTATTTTTATAAACTTATCTTTTTTAAGCGGTAAATCTATTTTTGGAAACTTTCTCTTTCTGGAAACATTCTATTTTTGGAAACTTTCTATTTTAGGAAAACTGCTATTTTTAGAAAGTTACTTATTATTACATAACAAGTATAATAATACAAGAAATACAAGTAATACTTAATCAGAATAGACAGAATACATGATAATCACAATATAACGATAAAATCAGTAAAACATGACATGAACATATAAAACAAGTTAAGACATGATATAAAACCAGTTACGTATACAGTAATCAGAATACTTATACACGTATATTATCTATGTAGCATTAGTGAGATCGAAGTAGGACTCTCTTCCGTTCATCTTTTCCGTTCACTGGACATAAAGGTACGGATTCTCCGTCCTTTCAGTATGGACATTCTTTCCTTATTAGGATTCCCCGTATGCAGCCAACTGTTTTCCCAGTAAATGTTTTATATGTTTTTGAATTGCTTATGTTTAATTAGATACCTAAAGCCATATACATGCATGACCAGTTTCACCTAGTTATGGAGGTACCATAACCATTACACTGGAGGCACGAGTGTTATGACTTCACCACGACGGTGTGATAGCTCGTGGCGTCCCTTCAGCTTTTTACCATATTATTATTATCATGCGGGGCGTATGGGTGCATCCTAGGTTACATGTTTTTAGCAGATTATTCAGGTGAATGTAGTGTGTGCCTTCCATCCTTCACAAGGAGTTGATCCCTCCTACCCAAACTTATATTAATTAGAGGCAGCCCCTCTAATTGCATGACGAGGTCACCCCTCCAAGTATTCATGCACGTTGATATTTCATGACCTATATTGGCTAATGGTAAACATGTTAAACAGTTTTTATAAGATAAACATAAGGCTTTTCAAACTATAAAACCAGTTTTACTAAGTTTGTAAAACCCAAAAATTTAATATTTATTTTATTTCGTTATTCTGAATATTACTTAAAATTTAAATAATAAGCATATGATATTAAAACATTAAGTTATAATAATGATTTGTACACATTATGTTTTAGTCGAGAAAGATAATCAATGTGTAAAACTAATAACATTTTGTTATATGATGGTTATGGAAACGAATAGAAAGAAGAAAATGAAATCACTGTCATACTCAGCTTATTAATTGCTCCATATCATTTGCAATTACAAACATAGTAGAAGTAATATGTAAGTTATTTTTTTTATTTTTTTTAAAATAAGGAAAGTTGTTATAGTATTAACTGGGTCAAAAGAAGCGTGTATCAAGTCGAAACAGAATCCCGACTTTTCGGCTCATGGCCATTCATAAACAATGACCCTATCAATCGCATCATCTCCTCAATGTACATAATAACCTTAATCTGATGAAAACTATGAAACAAAAGAGAACCCATCATAATTAATATCTCCTTTGCACTTAAACCTTGCTTGATTCCTCTAGCATGCGTTCATGTTTGAATGGCGTTTTCTTTGGGACCATGATGTAGTCAGTTACGGTTTTGGAGCTTCCTTCTAATTTCGAGTTCACCTCATGTTCGATTTAGTGTTCATCGTGTGTGATCTCAATGTGCTATGGTCTTCCCGATAGTAAAAATCATTCAGGGCTAATAAATCAGTCGCTCATGGAGGGTTCTTTACATAGTTTGTGAATGGAGTAGAATCGGGTCGCGAGTTTGGCGTCTGGTCGGTTTAAGGCCGATCTCATGCTTCGTTTGCTGGTTATATAGTGCATGAACAGTAGTGTTTTAGGTGCCTCTGTTCGGGCATGTGTGGGTTCCGAGATTGAATCGATCTTGTTGAAATCTAATTTATGTGTTCAAGTCGGATTCACGCCGATTTGCTTTTACGTGACTACTTGTCCGAGTTTGGCTTCGTTGTTCTTGTTCGATCATGGTTTTCGGTTCTTGTTCTTGATTGGTACGTGTAACTATTCGTGTACATATTGGTTTTGGGTTCGGTTGCATCTCATTGAATCTTGTGCGTATGTTCGTTTTCGATTCTGAGTTGGTTCCTGCATCGGTCTTATCCGTCTTTTTCCAACCTTGAGGTAACTATCAACCACCTTTTAACACAGTATATATGAAACTAACTGAAAAAAAAGAAGAGAAAACGATTGATAAGCCTTAAATGTGTTTTTGTAATGTGACGTCACAAGCCTTTCAAATGTATTCAAGCATGCATGTTTTAAATGTTCACGTATAGTATTACGTAACTTGAAGATTTTGAAAACTAGTATAGTATGTGATCATAACAGTAGGTCTAATAATTGTTGTGATCATTAGTATTTCTAATATTACTAAACTAAATAAAAGGTGAAACAAAATCGTAAAGTATGAAATGTTGTACTTAGTAATAAATAAATTATAACTCATTTAATTAATAACTCTTTATAGATTATTGACGCACGATTTTGGTCAGACTCCGAATAAATCGTAATCAATAAGGTACGGATTTTCCGTCCTTTCAGTAAGAACTTTTTTTCCTATGCATGATTAGGATTCCCCGTCTGCAGCCAAATGTTTTCCCCAGTATGTGTTTAAGCTTATCAGTAATCATGATTAATAATTAAATAAATTGCATGAGCATTATATACAAGCATGACCAGTTTATGTACTAGTTACGGAGGTATCGTAACCATGGCACTAGAGGCACCGGTGTCGTGACTCACATGCAGGAGAGTGATATCCTGCATCGTCCCACTCATGTTCAGTTTGGCCATTTTATCAGTATGTTTAGTGGGGCGTATGGATGCATCCTAGGCTTATCAGTTTACAAGTTATCAGGGTGAATGTGGTGTGTGCTCTACATCCTTCACATTGGAGCTGATCCCTCCACCCAGCATAGTATTTAGAGGTCACCCCTCTACAGCATGATGAGGTCACCCCTCCAGTTGTTCATGCACCGTTGTTACAGCACATGACCTATATAAGCTCTGGCAATTAAAATACAGTAAATGCATGTTTTCAGATTTGACAGATAACAGTTCAGCTTTATTATATATAAATCAGACTTTACAGATTATACACAGATTTCCGCTGCAACTTTACTTATCAGTCTTACAGCTCCAGTATTTTATCATTTGTTTCATTTCAATAATTCCTTATCATGCTATAGATCCGTTCACTGAGCGTTATGCTCAGCCGTAGTTCTTTCATGTTCTAACGGCAGGTGTACCAGGACGCTCTTAGGATTCTGATAGCATGTGCATTGAAGGAAGCTATCCGGACTTCTTACTTTATGCACTTCTTATATTATTCTGCTTATTTGGACATTGTTTAGTCATTCCCTTCAGTATTTTACTTTTCATGTTTTGAGCTTATGTTTGGATTACCGATGTTTGATTCCGGTATTTCCTTTATGGTCAGTTAATGTTTTTGGACATTTACCTTATGCTCTAAAACTTGACCTGTGACTAGTGGGTAGTCATCAGGAATTTTCCAGATTTTGGCGTTGTTATCTTCATGTTTCTCATGCATTTATCAGTCAGTTTTCTTTATTTATCAGACAGTTTTCTTAAAGGTTTTGACTAAGTAAAAGGTTAGTACATGACGGGCCATACTTGGTCGCATGTGCTTTTAGCAAATTTCCGTTTTGGTGAACTGACCCTAGGCATTCACCCTTGCCCGTTCAGATTTTTGTATATATGAACTGGCCATAGGCGTTCATCCTTACTCATGTCAGATTCATGTTTTCAATCGAATATTACTTGGTGAACCGACCCCAAAAACGTTCACCTATTTTTTAGATCAAATTTTTACGCTATTCAGTCGAATGATGTTTTGTGAACCGATCCACAGTTGTTCACCTTTCTCATGTCAGGACATTTCATAAACTTTGACAAGTATGGATTGCACTACAGCCAACCATATTTAGTCCAAGATTATAAATGTATATACTTGGAAGTTCTAATAAAAGTTTGACAACTATGGATCGAACCAGAATCACCCATACTTAGTCACATGCTTCTTACTATGAATACTGTGAACTAAACCATAACTATCCACATCAGTTGATGTTAAACCTCAGTTGATTATTCTTCTATGTTCTTTGTATCAGTCAAGGTTGTACTCTCAAGTGGATGTCGTTTTCATGCTGATTAAATTCATGTCTCTTTATGAGGATTTTGTTTTTAGCAAGGTGATGATGTTTTCATGCTAAGATACAGAAGAATTACAGTAAAATCCTATTTCATGATAAATCATGTTATGGTCTTTATCAATCATGTCCTTATACTGAACATTGATGAAGCTCCGTTTAATCATACTTTTCAGCCTCTATACAACCAGCAGCGTAAAAAATTTCAGCCTATCATGTTAACTGTTTCGGTTCAGTTGCTAACCAGTTAAATCAAATTATTTTCCGTTGACCGTGTCAGACGGTTTACACCAGTATCGATCATATCAGCAAACCTTCAGTGGTACCACATGAATAGTATTCATCGTGTACTTCACGTACAGTATTTCAGGTGTACCACATGCACCTTACACCATGTGTACCATTAATCGATCCTTAATCACCTCAGGCATTTCCGCTTGTCGATATTCTACCAGATGCTGATGTTGCTCGTGAGTTGAAGATTTTGCCAGATGCTGATGCCGGTAACACTTGGAAGACCTCACAAATGCTGATGCTGCTGATACTTTGGAGATTTCTCAAGATGCTGATGCTGTTTATACTACGAAGACTCTTCAGAACAAGGACGAAAACAATAAAATTTGAAATTTCTAACAATAATAAACTTCAACCATCAGACACTACCATTCTATTCCATGCTCTTACTTCCTCAGTTAGATGTGACACTTCACTCAGCTAATCTTTCAGTCTAAGAGTGGGAACCGGTAACCAACTGGCCACCCAGCAGAAATAGTTACATGAATCAACGGTAATGACAACCACCGTGCTTATAATTAATCAGTCAGTAACCATCGGAACTACGGAACGAACGTGACCAGAAATACAGAGGCCAGTAGTCTAACCGGTCCGCCAATCCTAACAGTTACCAGAAATTCTTAACCTTATTTATACTCACCATTAAAATACATGTCCAGACAACAGTCAAGATACAGGTCTTAAGTATCATTCAGAAAACACATGTCAGGACACCAGTCATGGTACATGCGAATATCTTCTCAAAGTACGAATCAGAACTCATAACTCCATCTGTTGTCTAAATCAGGCCCTCGGAAATTCAGGGTACCCTCCAAGGGATACCCGTTCTGTTATGCCACGAAATAAAAAAATAAAAATAATAATAATAATAATAATAAATCAGACCATTACAATTCAATTACCACCACCGGAGTATTATTCAGGTTAGACACGCAGTGTTTATTTTATGAGGTTACAGACGAAAACATTCAGTGAAAAGTCACCATGTTTACTTCAAGTATTCATATGTCAGCTATATCTTAAATCAGGTATTACCTACCTTCCAGCCAGAAGGACTCCACAGTACCACCCATATTTATTAAGGTTTTCCTTTCTTTCAGCTAACGACGAGATCCGTCTTACTAAATCCTAAATATAGTCATTGTATTTTCTGCCAGAAAATTGTGCAAGTTGTTATACTGTACATGAAGTGATTTATTATTCTAAGCTACGAATACTTTTCAGCTATCGGTTATAAAGTCACTTCTGAAATTCCTTAAATTCATGACCAACAGAATTTCCAGATTTCCCAGACGTGATTTCAGAAAGTTTTCAGAAATTCCTTTATAACCACGAGACAAAATTGTACATCGAGATTGTCTCAAGAACAGAACCTATTTTCAAAACTTCTTGCTGCAGGGCTGCAACTAAGTTAAAAGAGTTGCAGCATTGGCTGCAAGAATTACTGAAACGAGGCCTTATTCGCCCTGGCACACCATCAGGAGATGCGCCGTCTCTGTCTATCAGGAAGAAGGCCGGTAGCATGAGATCATGTATCGACCACCAAATTTTTTTTACAAGATCGCCATTCTTAATCGATGTTCATTCCACGTATAGAAGATTTCCTGGTCTGCTACGATGTCTTAAATATTTTTCCAGAACAATTCACAACTAGGTCACCATCAATGGTAAGAGAAAGAACATGATGTTTTCCAGACTGCTGTTGCACACGTTATAGTCTCCCTAAAAGTTTTGAATTTTACTTCTGAGCTCCCTAATGCTCCAACTTTAGTATGAAATTTATGAATAATTTTTTTCATGGCTTCTAAGACAAGATCGTCAGTATGTTCTTTGATAACATCCTGATCTCCTAAATTCTAGAGAAGAACATGGGAATCATCTTTTCACGATCATGTAGATTTTCTGATAGGAGGAAATTATATAAGCAGCTCTCTAGATGTATATCCCAGATGAACAGTGTGGAATTTCTAAGCCACCCTATTTCAGTAGAATAAATTTCAGACAATCCTGCGAAGGTGAAGGCCATCACCTGATGGTCTCAACCGACGCATGTGAACGAAGTACCAAATTTTAAAGAACTTAAGTGACTGCTACCGTAGAAATTGCTGACAGTTCTACAAAAAATTATGACTATTCAACCAGATATCCACCAAAATGTCCTATAATCAGGCAAAATTTTGATAGAAGCAGTATCACACATCGATGCAGCTATGTTCATACCTAGAGGCCTGACATACCGCAGGTTCAAGATTAAACTCCATCATGGTAGTGAGTTACTACAATCCTTTGTTATCAGTTACCAAAAACTCAGACGAAACATGATGCCATCTAAGTCGTTGTTAACCAGTTAACCCAGCCTACACGTTTTCTTTTATCCGAGATGATTACGCAGTAACAAATCCACAGGAAATTCAGCAATAGATCGTATGATTCCGAGGTATTCCATCAACAATCTTGTCAGATGGAGATTAGCGTTCGCGAATCGCGCTCACGTTCGTGTTCATGATCACGTGTACGTTCACATTCACGTTTCTTTTCACTTTCACGTTTACGTCTCAGTCATACTATGATGTTGTTTCAGTCCATGTTTTGTGCTATCTCATGATTTAAGTTCACGCACATGTTCATGACTTTATTCACATTCGGGTTCGTGTTCCATCTGACGATACACGTTTCCCAACTTGTTAATGTGTATAGTCACAAGAAGCTTAAGAAACCAAACTCAAGTTTAGCACAACTTTTCCATACCCAGGCAGACGTTTCACATCTCAGGCTGTATCATTTGGTATTCTTTTCTCGGTCAGTATACGATCATGATATGTCCTAGATCACGTTAACAGTATGTTTCAAGTATCACGTTCACGATATACTTCATGCACAGCGTTCCTCATATAATCATGAACCACGTTCACAATTGCTCACATAGCACGTTCACAATTGTTCACGTAGTTCGTCCCTTTATGTTTTCCGCAGCTTGCTCGAGATATAAATATTATCTTTCACGATACTTGTACGTACCGTTTCATGTATACTACATGCTATAACTTATTCATTCTATCAGATTCAAAAAAAAAGATACATCTTAAGTATGGAACCAGAAACTATTCAGCATCGTCAGGACAGAGTCATTAAGACCAAGATTGTTCATTGTGTCAAGATCTTTGAAGGAACCGTTCTGAGCGGGAAGCCACTTGGAACGGAGGAGTCTATCCGGACATCTCATCTTTTTCCTTCCATAAGAGTTATGTTCTTGCAGTCAGGTTACGTTCCATGTTCTCTTCAGTCATGTCACATTCATGTCCTTTAAGCAACATCATATCTCTAATTCGAGGACGAATTATGTTTTTTTAGAGGGGAAGAGTTGTAAAACCCGTATAACCCGTTTTAATTTCGAGGACGAAATTTTCTTTTTAGACGGGAAGAGTTGTAAAACCCAAAAATTTAATATTTATTTTATTTCGTTATTCTGAATATTACTTAAAATTTAAATAATAAGCATATGATATTAAAACATTAAGTTATAATAATGATTTGTACACATTATGTTTTAGTCGAGAAAGATAATCAATGTGTAAAACTAATAACATTTTGTTATATGATGGTTATGAAAACGAATAGAAAGAAGAAAATGAAATCACTGTCATAATCAGCTTATTAATTGCTCCATATCATTTGCAATTACAAACATAGTAGAAGTAATATGTAAGTTATTTTTTTTATTTTTTTTTAAAGAAGGAAAGTTGTTATAGTATTAACTGGGTCAAAAGAAACGTGTATCAAGTCGAAACAGAATCCCGACTTTTCGGCTCATGGCCATTTATAAACATTGACCCTATCAATCGCATCATCTCCTCAATGTACATAATAACCTTAATCTGATGAAAACTATGAAACAAAAGAGAACCCATCATAATCAATATCTCCTTTGCACTTAAACCTTGCTTGATTCCTCTAGCATGCGTTCATGTTTGAACGGCGTTTTCTTTGGGACCATGATGTAGTCAGTTACGATTTTGGAGCTTCCTTCTGATTTCGAGTTCACCTCATGTTCAATTTAGTGTTCATCGTGTGTGATCTCAATGTGCTATGGTCTTCCCGATAGTAAAAATCATTCAGGGCTAATAAATCAGTCGCTCATGGAGGGTTCTTTACATAGTTTGTGAATGGAGTAGAATCGGGTCGCGAGTTTGGCGTCTGGTCGGTTTAAGGCTGATCTCATGCTTCGTTTGCTGGTTATATAGTGCATGAACGGTAGTGTTTTGGGTGCCTCTGTTCGGGCATGTGTGGGTTCCGAGATTGGATCGATCTTGCTGAAATCTATTTTCTGTGTTCAAGTCGGATTTACGCCGATTTGCTTTTACGTGACTACTTGTCCGAGTTTGGCTTCGTTGTTCTTGTTCGATCATGGTTTTCGGTTCTTGTTCTTGATTGGTACGTGTAACTATTCGTGTACATATTGGTTTTGGGTTCGGTTGCATCTCATTGAATCTTGTGTGCATGTTCGTTTTCGATTATGAGTTGGTTCTTGCATCGGTCCTATCCGTCTTTTTCCAACCTTGAGGTAACTTATCAACCACCTTTTAACACAGTATATATGAAACTAACTGAAAAAAAGAAGAGAAAACGATTGATAAGCCATAAATGTGTTTTTGTAATGTGACGTCACAAGCCTTTCAAATGTATTCAAGCATGCATGATGTTGGTTTTTCGTACACGTTTTAGGAAAAACGCGTATGAGTGGCAAGTATTAAGTCTTACGAATTAGGAAAAACGTAAAATCGAATAAGTGCGGGTTCGTTCTCGAAGGAGGTGTGTGTATTAATGTGCCAATATAAATAAAATCAAGTTTGAATTAGTGACGTTTTTGGTTTAAGAGAGAAAAATTAAAGACGAGCTACGACTACGATTTAAACTACGACGTTAACGTAAAACGCGAACGTAAATACGTAAAACGCGACGAAATAAAAAATTAAACCTAAAAATTAATTAAAAGCTTAAACTAAGTCTTAAATAATATAAATAAGAATAAAAATCCAACAAATATACTTTAAAACCTTTTATTAATTAAATATTCAATTTTAAATGCTAATTAAAGCCCTAAAATTAAATATAATTAACAAAATTCCCAAAATATTAATTTATTGAACTAATAACTAACTTATATTATTTAAAGACTAAAAAGTATTTTTCCTAAATTTTCAAAACTATTTTTCTATTTTTAAATTACTAAAAACTATTTTTAAATTAAAATAATCATAAAAAATAATAAAATAATGCCAAAATTAATTTGACAATTTTAAAAATCCTAAATTACACTAATGAACAGTAGAAAACTGAAAAAGTTTGAAAAATGTAAAAAATTTTTACTAAAAGACAAAACAGATTAATAATTAAACCCTAATTAAACTAATTTAATTATAAAAAATAATTAAAAAGTGAACAGTGAAATATTTTTAAACTAAAAACCTTAAAATATTTTTCTAAGTCTAAGAAAATTTTTAAAACTGAAAAATATTAAGTTTCTGCACTAAAAGACAAAAACAGAATAATAAAAAGTTAATTAAAATAGCCAATTAATCTAAAAAATATCAAATGAACAGTAAAATAAAAACTATTTAAACAGAAAAATCAAGAATTAAAAAAGAAAAATAATGAAAAAAGAATGAAGTTCCAAATCTTATTTAAGTCCACTAAAGACAAAAAAACTAGAAAGTGAAAGTGACACTTGTGGACTTTTGTCCTTTAGCACAAGCAGTGGAAACTAATACACTAGCAGGGGTAATGGAGTTCCCACTGCTAGTGTTAAATATTTGTGTGAGCACGTTTTTGATTGCAACTTGTTTGATTCTTGGTTTTAATCAAATCCAAAGGCACCCCCACAACCAGTTGGGTTGTGGGGAGTCAAATAAATGATAAAAACAACAATACTTCACAAATTATGCACACAAAATGGCCAATTTAGTCACTGATATGCTAAGTATGGGGTCTGATGAACAGTACTGGTGTTCTTGGCAAGAAAATAGATTTTGGCTGCTGATTACTTGCACACAAACCAAACAAATTACACGCAAACTATCTAGAAACCTAGATGTGACTAAACTCTACCAATCCACAAGATTTCAAGTAAAAATTTACACTAAAATTAACAGGAACAAGGACTTACTGATTTTTATGATATGTTACCAATATTGAGCATGCAAATCTGATTTTATCCTACAAAACCTAAAGCAAATGACTGATATTAACTACCACTAACAAATGGAGTCTGTTGAGTCTGATTTTAAGCCAAGATCTATCACAAGAGCCTAGCTAACACCAATATCCAAACACTCCCTTAATTCTGAAATTGAAAAATTAACAAAGTAATTGCTAACAAAAATTAACTAGACTGATTACTATCACTTCTAACATGCATTTAACAGTAAAACAAACATGAACAAATAGAACAAATAGCATTTAGGCAGGTTCTACTCAAATTCACATAAATCTCATAAATCAACAAAAAAATGTCTCAAAAGGGGTTCTAAGCCTTTTACCTAGCTGATGCCTTCCTGATGAGAATTTTTTGAGCTTTTGGGAGATTATTGAACTGTAGAGAACCCCGTTGTGGTTCAACAACTGAACCGGGGTGATAATATGTCTTCAACAAAACAGAAAAATGGAAATGGAATGATGGTTGCTTGATTCTCTTGTAACCTGCACACAACACAAACCAAGAAGATGCAAGTTCAAAAATCCTTCACCAAAAGTTGTTGTCAAGCAGCTTTTGGGTAAGGCTTTTTGAACAGTAAGCTTAAGCAAGGGAGAAAAAAGAAAGATTTTGGAAACAAAGCTTTTTCAATACAACTTTTGAAAAACAAATACTTTTGAAACTACAAGCAAACCTTAACAAGAACTTAAAATAAGCTGCACCCCATGACTAACTTCCACTTTCACTTCAGTTAGTCAATGGGATCAGGCTATGAAAACTTTTGTCAAAAGCTTTCAGAAAATGAACTTTCTGAAAACGTCTTATAAACTGAAAACCTCAGAAACTTTTAAACTAACTTGGATAAGATTATGATTAAACTAAGAAAACAAAGAAAATGGAACTCAGTATTTGAACAATTAAAACTTTCATTTTCATTAATAATTTTAAAAAGGTACAAAAACTGGAACAAGATAAATGAAACACAACCCGTTTCATTTTATACTCCTACATAGAACTATCTAGAAATTTAATAAAATATTACAAAGCTTAAACCCTAGCTAAGGGAATTCCCAATCTGCCCTTGGTATTCAGTTTGAATTTTCAGTCAAGAATCATCCCATGTGATTTTGTTGGAGTCTTGTGAATGCCAGCAAGGTATAAGTGATCTTGGACGTTTATTATAGCTTTGGATCCAAGTATAAGAGCATAGCCGTTCATCTTGTCCCATTTTGATTTTTGGGAAGAAAGTGATGGGTCAGGGGAGAGCTGAGTTGGCCATGTGGGTGTGGTAGTGATAGTTTTGAGGGTTAGGGTATGTTTAGGGTAGTGTTAATTATTAATCTGGAAAAGGATGTGGGTTAATTTCATGGATTAAAAGATTTGGGAAATTAGGGTTTGAGTTCATAAGTGTGTGCCAGGAAGTGTGTTTAATCCGTTTTGGTTTTATAAAATGTGTTTAGAGGGAAATTAATAATTAACTCAGTTTAAAAACTTTAGTTAAATATTAATACTGGTTAAAGGTGGTGACGTGGGGTGATGATGTGTAGGGGTGGGATGAGGTGGCGTATAGGGAGTGGTGGAGTAGGGTTTGTGTGTCTGGCCAGTTTAGCCCCTCACTTTCCATGATATTGCTATTTTGTAAATAACAGCTCCAAACTTTATTCCCTTTGTAAAAACTTTGCTCAGTTGACAATTTCAGTCCTTGTGTTTGGTAAAAAAGTATGAACAAGGGCTAAACTTGTATTTTCTTCAATCTTCAAGGGCATTTAATGACAAATCATGAATCTTCAAAGACCATAGTTGTTCAATCTTGATTCTTCAAGGGTAAAAAGTGCCAACATGCAAATCTTGAGGGACCAATCTTGCAAATCTTCAAAACTTCAAGGACTTGAATGGAAATTCCATACTTGGGCCCCGTTTCTTGTGCGGCTTCGTTTCCCGTGTTCGTTTTTGCTTGATTCCTTTGATCTTTTGGTGAATTCACGATATCCGTACCTAAAATACACAATGAACAAACACAAGCACAAATTTGGGTATTTTGATGATATTTTAAGCCTTTTAAGCCCAATTTGGACGATGAGACTGTGTATAATTACAGTCTCATCACTCCCCCATACTAAACCATTGCCGTGTCCACACGCAATGCTAGAATTAAGTATCGTAGCACTTCCAAAATTCATTTTATGATGACATTTATTGAAAACGTAAACTTAAATAAACTACTACACGCGTTTTAGACATAATGTATTGTTTTCATCACTATAAAGTGACTTTTGGGATCATAGAACAAGAACACGTGAATGCTTCGTTAGAAATAATTTCGTCGTCCTCGATTTTCACCCAATCCCATGCTAAGCGTGTAACGAGATCATTGTTATTATAAGTTAGCAACACGTACACATCTCATGAGTGTTAATTACGAACCTAAACTCCCTTATTCCTAATTGGTATCTCTTATATTTTATTTTTGTCTTAATGATCACGAGGATACATCATCGACTTATGCATGAATAGAGATTAAGTCTAAAAATAGAAACTTAACGGTGTAACCAAAATCATTAAATCAATAATTCATCCCAATAGACAACGATGTCAAAAAATTAAGTCAACAAGAAGGATCGATAAACACGGTTTTATAACGGTTTTGAACATGAGACTTATTACCAAGACTTTTATACGCCCCCTAACGGAAGGGCCTTATTATCTTTGGTTTACCTCCATCTTTTATTCAACTTCGCCATGAAGCTTTTATTATGACTTCGGTCTTGCCTTGCCTTTTATTATCCGCCTCGTCGGTGGTTTTATTAGCCAAAGACGTATATCCTCACGCTAAAGCGAATTTTGGATCTTTAAAGCTTCGAAGATTAAGGCTTGATTCACTTTCAATTTGGGCATAGATTTTTCGGCCTTGTGAGCTTCAAATTTTTGCTTAATTTAGGTGAGCACTTGAAATCTTATTATTAGGTGAAGCTTTCGATTATTCGGGTGCCAATACTTCAAAACCGTGACGCTGGCGATACCTAAATGTTTTCCCAATTTAATTACATGGAAGCTACCAAAACAAATTAGAAACCAACAATAGTGACTAAACCGCCAAATCAATATTTATTAACAATTTATTATGCAAAAGCGTGGGGAGAATAAGCTAATAATTACTACACATAAGATCGTGAACGATTACGAGACTTATAAATAACTCTATCATTTCTCGTCCTCATTTAAGAGAATTAGCCTAAAAAGTTAAGGAATCGAGCTAAGTGCTCAACACGCACGGGCGAGTCAAAAATTACTCTCATTCTCACCATCGGAAAACCTACATTCGTGTCTTAAACACTTATGAAAAACAAGAAAAATTTTAAAATTTGGCCATTTTTAGCCTTATTTTGCATAAAACGATAACAAAAAGATGAAATTTTGGATTACGTGTGGACGTAAGCAAGGTGAAGTATCTACCCACCCCCCATACTAAAACTAAACATTGTCCTCAATGTTTCGAGTCTAGGGGTGTAAACACCTCCATACTAGAGACGAAGTCGAATGCTTAATCTCGAGCATGGAAAGGGTAAAACGAATAACCTAAAAGCCGTTTATGAATTATGCTAATAAGATAAACGTTAGAACATAAAAGGATATCATCGGATATCGGAATCTCCAAAGGCAACGATCGAAGCTCGAGTGATCCATAAAACGAACACGAGAGGCTTCAATCATGATGATGAACCTAATAAATCACAATCACAAACAACCACGGAACAAAGGTTGGAAGAGCACAAGTCCCCTCGTTACATTAACTAAGAAAGCGATAATATATACAAGGATAAGCATGAGAATCCCCCACGAGGCACCTTGTTTTTGATAACCGAGTCAAAAGCTCGACTCGAATCCCCATAAATGTGATCATTTAGGGATAATCATGGTTTGGTCATTTTTAGTGGGGCTTACATGATAAACAAGGCCCAAAAGTACGTGGAGTACTTTAAAAACCCGATACACGAATACCGGGGTCAAAGATAGCGTCCTCGTTTTCAGATGAAAGACGAAACAACGCTACTTCAACACAAACCCCAATGGGGTAGAAGAAAAGAGATAAGAAGTAGAAAGGTGGGGCAATGGGTAAGGCAATATAATGAGCTACTCGAGGTAGACTCACACCAAGCAAACGAAAAGATTTTCCATTTATTGCATCGGTGGAAGACCGAGATTTCCCTTTACAAGCAATTCCGGGATCGTAAATCTCGTCCTCGGTGGTAAAGTGTGAAGGAACATTTGGGGCTTCCCCCATACTAAGACCACACCAACCATCGTCAAAAGGAGTAGACAAGGTGGTAGCACTCAGAAAACGATGTGATGACGGAGTTAAACATGTAAAAAAATCTTTTAAAACATTTTCAAAATCTTTTCCTTTTTCATCATTCAAAAACTCTTTATGAAAACCCGATTGAATAATGTCGAAAATATTTGGCGTGTCAAATTCAAAATTAGGCGCGCTAAAAATCCTCACATTTAAGTCTTTGGTAGGAGGGGGTGGCGGATTATATAAGTTCTCAAAACGTTTGTCAATAAAGAACACCGCCCCCTCGAGGTCTACATACTCGTCATCCTCATGAACGTCGATCTCATCGATTTCTTCATCAAAGATAGGCTTGTCAAACCATGGTTTGTCATTCCCCTCCTTGAATATCTTAGAAACTCTCTCGAAAAGATCACGATCAAGCACGAAACCATCATTCTTTTGTGGGGATCGTTGATAAGTTAGATCCTCACGAATGTGGTAAACGTCATTCTCAAATGAGGAGTGTTGATTAGGTAACTCCTCGAGAATGGGATTTTTAGTGGTCACATGAGTTGGTTCGTCATCAAAAATAAGACGTTCCAACTCATTAAGTTCATCCTCGATTTTGGAAAGGTCGACCTCACTCGTAGGTGGAAGTGAAGGCATAAGAGCTAGCTCTCGTTCAATGATTTCCTCAATCTCGGGATCAAACTCATAATCATCGTACTTCACATGTTTCTTCTTTGGAGAATCAAAAATTGCATGTGGATTTCGAAGTACGTGATTAATCTCGGCAAAATCGCCATCGTCATCGTCAAAGAAAGAGTCGATGTGAGCACTCACAACCATGGACTTACAAGTCGAATGACTATGCTTAGGTGACTTTTCTAAGACGAGAGGATCGATGTCGATAAACCCTTTAGCATCAACGGGTGTTGGGCTAGGCAAAGGAGGCACTTCGATGGAGTTAGAAGTTTAAGCCTCAAAGACGTGGTCCTTCGAAGGTGGTGAAGACGAGCCCATATTGGTCTTTGTCGTGATGGCACTAACGTCGCCCTTCGGAATTGGTGTTTCACTTGTTTCGCTAAAAACATCCCAAAGTGAGTTTTCATCCATAAATTTACACATACCCTTTTGAATTAGGTACACGTATTCTTTATCATCAAAATCATCATCTTTAAAACCGTTTTTCTTAATTCTTTCAAAACATGCATCAAGCTTCATTCTTTCCGCTAAAGTAAACATTTTGAAATCATTAGAATTTGAATCATTAGGTTTTGAAACCTCGGTTTTTTCATTCTCATTAAACCCTTGGGATTTTCTTGCGAAAGAGTCTATTTTCTCATCCCCATATCTCATAGTAAGTCTCCCCTCGTGAACGTCGATTACGGTTCGAGCCGTCGATAAGAATGGTCGGCCTAAAATAATGGGACATTTAGGGTCACACTCGTAATCGGATATAACGAAATCCGCGAGAAAAACGAACTTTCCAATCCTAACATAGACATCCTCGGCTATTCCAATTGGTATAAGTGGAGTACAATTTGCAAGCTCGATTGTCATGTTCGTGGGGGTAAGCGAAGGCAATCTCATCAATTTCCAAAGAGAATGAGGCATAAGATTGATGCTAGAACCTAAATCGGCAAGGGCTAAACATCCCTCAATCTCGGAAAAATCACAAGGTAGTAGAAATTGGCCCGGATCCTTTTCCTTTCTCGGCATACGCCTTTTGGGTTTTTTAAGAAGGATCGATGCACAAGTTTCTTCAAGGGTTACTTTGATAAGGTCGACAAAGCTCTCTTTTTGAACCGTGGATGGAATTTGAGGTACACGAGGGTGTGCACTCTTTTCCTTGGTCGCCACGTTCACCCCATCGACTTTAGAACAAGAAGACGTCTTAGAAGTCGAGGTTTGAGAAGCATAAACAACACGGAATCCTTCAAGGTTAGGGGTAATCACACGACCTTTCTCACGAGACGAGGCGGCTTTACATTGTTCTTTCGGATTAGCAACGGTGTCACTAGGTAACGAACTCGATGACGCACCCGAGGACTTGTTCATTATGGCCGAAAACATCTTTTTTATGTCAATTTGCCCTTGCTCAATCTTCGTGTTTTGCAATTTCAATGTATTAGAAAAGTCGTTTTTCAAAGTAGCAATTTCTCCCTCTAATCGTCTCATATTAGCCTCATTCGTTTTCATGTAATTTTGAAAATCGTTTGACGAACTATTTTGATTTGAATTAAAGTTCCCTTGGTTTTGATTACTTCTTTGAAAATTTCCTTGATTCCCACTTGAAAAATTGTTGCCTTGATTGTTGTTGTTTGAAAAATTCGAGTTTTGGTTATTGTCTCGATTTTGCCAAGTTATATTACGACCTTGATTATAACCTCCTTGATTTTGATTCGAAAAATTTCCTTGTTGATTGTTTCCTTGAAAATTGTTTCGGTTTTGATTAAAATTATTGCCTTGGTTATAATTGCCTTGTTGTGATGGACCGGCGTTATTTTGGTTAGAAAAATTGTTGCTTCCATTTAACGCACTCACATTCGACGTTTGGCCATCCGTAGCCGCACACTCGTAATAATTATGAGGTCCACCACAAAACGTACACGAAACCTCAACCGCTTTCACCGTAGCGGAAGCGTCTTTCTTTTGCATCTCAACAAGAAAAGACGTAAACACATTCGTCAACTTGTCGACTTTCGCATCAACTCTCTCAATGTCGCGATTAGAACTACTAACATTAGCGACATTGGCAACACTCGGTGCGTTGCGGAGTTGGTAAACCTTGGATCGGTTTTCGATAATTATCAATGCATCTTTCAGAGTCTTACACAAAAAGTTGCCACCGGCGGCGGAATTCAACGAATCTTGTTCGTGAAAATTAAGACCGTTGTAAAACGTATCGATTTGGTGCAACTCGGAAAAACCATGGTGAGGACATTGCCTAAGCAATTCCTTAAAACGATCCCACGCGTCTCTAAAAGATTCATTCGGTTTTTGCTCAAATTTCGTAATCTCGTTTTTGAAAAACGTTGTCTTAGACGGTGGGAAAAAATAATTAACGAACTTGGAGACGAGATCCTTCCACGTAACTATCGAATTAGGTGGCTCTTTCTCGTACCAATCCTTGGCGGCACCATCGAGCGAGTACGGAAAAAGCATAAGCTTGACGACATCGGTGTCGACGTTCTTAAACTTGCTCGTGGCCAAAAGACGATCAAAATTCCGAATATGGTCGTGAGGATTATCGGCTTCACGACCTCGAAACTTCGTAGCTTGGATCAACGAAAGCATTCCGCTCTTAATCTCAAAATTCTCCGCTTTGATAGCGGGAATTACGATCGCGTCTCCATAACTCTCGGTGGGCGCTTGGAGCAATTCCATCATTGAACGATTATCGGCCATCTCCTCTATGGTTTCTTCAACAACGATATTAGGAACGTCGGTTTCTAATTCTCGTCTACGTCGTCGATTCCTTCGATTACGATTACGTCGATTCGAAGCTTCGCTAGAATTGGAATAATCCTTCGATCGAGTGCGCATGCACTAAGCGTAGAATGGGTGGTAGCAAAGAATATTCTTTTTGCGGTTTTTCGATTTTTCAATTTTTTTGGTTTTTGATTGTTTGTTTTAATTTTTTTGGATTTTTTTGTTGTATTACGAAGACACAAATCTACAAATCTCTCCTCGAATCGACTTTCTCGATTAAAGGAGCCTCAAAGAATGAAAACGATCACGTGGAGTGAACGTTCTCGGTGACTTTAGAACGTTGGTGGAACACCAAAACGTTCAAGAGGGTTTAATCTTGAAAACAAGCAAATATAATATACGTAGATAATACTTGGGCGGCAAACCCTCGATTAGCCCTCTTTCTCAAAACACGCACAAGCAAGCGGAGGAAACGAGGCGGCGCGAAGCACTTAAGAGCCTTTTTCCTTTAGGTCGTGAAATACAACCGCCTTATACCCACCTTATAGTTTGTGTTAATTGAAATTAAGCCTCACGAAAGTATTTATCTATTTTGCCTTTAAACTTTTGCTTTGGATTCGAATACAATGATCGAGTGATGAAATCCCGAATCAAGGTTGCGTTTTCACGCTTTTGGAGTACTTGTATATTTATTGTTCTTACGTAGATACAATATAGTAATGATATATTCACAAGAAAAACGAAAACCAATATATCTACAATATAGTAAAATGATTGATTAGTGTTTAATTTAGGAAAATTAAACACGTTTTATTTGGATATTATAATATAATAGAGAAAAATAACAAAAATGAGTATGTACGATATTCACGCTTTCCAAAAATTGAAAAGCAAAAACGCACTACTCACACAAACACGATACTAATAATAATGGCACACTAAACACCTCCCCGGCAGCGGCGCCAAAATGATGTTGGTTTTTCGTACACGTTTTAGGAAAAACGTGTATGAGTGGCAAGTATTAAGTCTTACGAATTAGGAAAAACGTAAAATCGAATAAGTGCGGGTTCGTTCTCGAAGGAGGTGTGTGTATTAATGTGCCAATATAAATAAAATCAAGTTTGGATTAGTGACGTTTTTGGTTTAAGAGAGAAAAATTAAAGACGAGCTACGACTACGATTTAAACTACGACGTTGACGTAAAACGCGAACGTAAATACGTAAAACGTGACGAAATTAAAAATTAAACCTAAAAATTAATTAAAAGCTTAAACTAAGTCTTAAATAATATAAATAAGAATAAAAATCCAACAAATATATTTTAAAACCTTTTATTAATTAAATATTCAATTTTAAATGCTAATTAAAGCCCTAAAATTAAATATAATTAACAAAATTCCCAAAATATTAATTTATTGAACTAATAACTAACTTATATTATTTAAAGACTAAAAAGTATTTTTCCTAAATTTTCAAAACTATTTTTCTATTTTTAAATTACTAAAAACTATTTTTAAATTAAAATAATCATAAAAAATAATAAAATAATGCCAAAATTAATTTGACAATTTTAAAAATCCTAAATTACACTAATGAACAGTAGAAAATTGAAAAAGTTTGAAAAATGTAAAAATTTTCACTAAAAGAAAAAATAGATTAATAACTAAACCCTAATTAAACTAATTTAATTATAAAAAATAATTAAAAAGTGAACAGTGAAATATTTTTAAACTAAAAACCTTAAAATATTTTTCTAAGTCTAAGAAAATTTTTAAAACTGAAAAATATTAAGTTTCTGCACTAAAAGACAAAAACAGAATAATAAAAAGTTAATTAAAATAGCCAATTAATCTAAAAATATCAAATGAACAGTAAAATAAAAACTATTTAAACAGAAAAATCATGAATTAAAAAAGAAAAATAATGAAAAAAGAATGAAGTTCTAAATCCTATTTAAGTCCACTAAAGACAAAAAAACTAGAAAGTGAAAGTGACACTTGTGGACTTTTGTCCTTTAGCACAAGTAGTGGAAACTAATACACTAGCAGGGGTAATGGAGTTCCCACTGCTAGTGTTAAATATTGGTGTGAGCACGTTTTTGATTGCAACTTGTTTGATTCTTGGTTTTAATCAAATCCAAAGGCACCCCCACAACCAGTTGGGTTGTGGGGAGTCAAATAAATGATAAAAACAACAAGTACTTCACAAATTATGCACACAAAATGGCCAATTTAGTCACTGATATGCTAAGTATGGGGTCTGATGAACAGTACTGGTGTTCTTGGCAAGAAAATGGATTTTGGCTGCTGATTACTTGCACACAAACCAAACAAATTACACACAAACTATCTAGAAACCTAGATGTGACTAAACTCTACCAATCCACAAGATTTCAAGTAAAATTTTACACTAAAATTAACAGGAACAAGGACTTACTGATTTTTATGATATGTTACTAATATTGAGCATGCAAATCTGATTTTATCCTACAAAACCTAAAGCAAATGACTGATATTAACTACCACTAACAAATGGAGTCTGTTGAGTCTGATTTTAAGCCAAGAGCTATCACAAGAGCCTAGCTAACACCAATATCCAAACACTCCCTTAATTCTGAAATTGAAAAATTAACAAAGTAATTGCTAACAAAAATTAACTAGACTGATTACTATCACTTCTAACATGCATTTAACAGTAAAACAAACATGAACAAATAGAACAAATAGCATTTAGGCAGGTTCTACTCAAATTCACATAAATCTCATAAATCAACAAAAAAATGTCTCAAAAGGGGTTCTAAGCCTTTTACCTAGCTGATGCCTTCCTGATGAGAATTTTTTGAGCTTTTGGGAGATTATTGAACTGTAGAGAACCCCGTTGTGGTTCAACAACTGAACCGGGGTGACAATATGTCTTCAACAAAATAGAAAAATGGAAATGAAATGATGGTTGCTTGATTCTCTTGTAACCTGCACACAACACAAACCAAAAAGATGCAAGTTCAAAAATCCTTCACCAAAATCTGTTGTCAAGCAGCTTTTGGGTAAGGCTTTTTGAACAGTAAGCTTAAGCAAGGGAGAAAAAAGAAAGATTTTGGAAACAAAGCTTTTTCAATACCACTTTTGAAAAACAAATACTTTTGAAACTACAAGCAAACCTTAACAAGAACTTAAAATAAGCTGCACCCCATGACTAACTTCCACTTTCACTTCAGTTAGTCAATGGGATCAGGCTATGAAAACTTTTGTCAAAAGCTTTAAGAAAATGAACTTTCTGAAAACGTCTTCTAAACTGAAAACCTTAGAAACTTTTAAATTAACTTGGATAAGATTATGATTAAACTAAGAAAACAAAGAAAATGGAACTCAGTATTTGAACAATTAAAACTTTCATTTTCATTAATAATTTTAAAAAGGTACAAAAACTGGAACAAGAAAAATGAAACACAACCCGTTTCATTTTATACTCCTACATAGAACTATCTAGAAATTTAATAAAATATTACAAAGCTTAAACCCTAGCTAAGGGAATTCCTAATCTGCCCTTGGTCTTCAGTTTGAATTTTCAATCAAGAATCATCCTATGTGATTTTGTTGGAGTCTTGTGAATGCCAGCAAGGTATAAGTGATCTTGGACGTTTATTATAGCTTTGGGTCCAAGTATAAGAGCATAGCCGTTCATCTTGTCTCATTTTGATTTTTGGGACGAAAGTGATGGGTCAGGGGAGAGCTGAGTTGGCCATGTGGGTGTGGTAGTGATAGTTTTGAGGGTTAGGGTATGTTTAGGGTAGTGTTAATTATTAATCTGGAAAAGGATGTGGGTTAATTTCATGGATTAAAAGATTTGGGAAATTAGGGTTTGAGTTCATAAGTGTGTGCCAGGAAGTGTGTTTAATCCGTTTTGGTTTTATAAAATGTGTTTAGAGGGAAATATATTAATAATTAACTCAGTTTAAAAACTTTAGTTAAATATTAATACTGGTTAAAGGTGGTGACGTGGGGTGATGATGTGTAGGGGTGGGATGAGGTGGCGCATAGGGAGTGGTGGAGTAGGGTTTGTGTGTTTGGCCAGTTTAGCCCCTCACTCTCCATGATATTGCTATTTTGTAAATAACAGCTCCAAACTTTATTCCCTTTGTAAAAACTTTGCTCAGTTGACAATTTCAGTCCTTGTGTTTGGTAAAAAAGTATGAACAAGGGCTAAACTTGTATTTTCTTCAATCTTCAAGGGCATTTAATGACAAATCATGAATCTTCAAAGACCATAGTTGTTCAATCTTGATTCTTCAAGGGTAAAAAGTGCCAACTTGCAAATCTTGAGGGACCAATCTTGCAAATCTTCAAAACTTCAAGGACTTGAATGGAAATTCCATACTTGGGCCCGGTTTCTTGTGCGGCTTCGTTTCCCGTGTTCGTTTTTGCTTGATTCCTTTGATCTTTTGGTGAATTCACGATATCCGTACCTAAAATACACAATGAACAAACACAAGCACAAATTTGGGTATTTTGATGATATTTTAAGCGTTTTAAGCCCAATTTGGACGATGAGACTATGTATAATTACAATCTCATCAATGCATGTTTTAAACGTTCACATATAGTATTACGTAACTTGAAGATTTTGAAAACTAGTATAGTATGTGATCATAACAGTAGGTCTAATAATTGTTGTGATCATTAGTATGTCTAATATTACTAAACTAAATAAAAGGTGAAACAAAATCGTAAAGTATGAAATGTTGTACTTAGTAATTTTAAATTATAACTCATTTAATTAATAACTCTTTATAGATTATTGACGCACGATTTTGGTCAGACTCCGAATAAATCGTAATCAATAAGGTACAGATTTTCCGTCCTTTCAGTAAGAACTTTCTTTCCTATGCATGATTAGGATTCTCCGTCTGCAGCCAAATGTTTTCCCCAGTATGTGTTTAAGCTTATCAGTAATCATGATTAATAATTAAATAAATTGCATGAGCATTATATACAAGCATGACCAGTTTATGTACTAGTTACGGAGGTATCGTAACCATGGCACTAGAGGCACCGGTGTCGTGACTCACATGCAGGAGAGTGATATCCTGCATCGTCCCACTCATGTTCAGTTTGGCCATTTTATCAGTATGTTTAGTGGGGCGTATGGATGCATCCTAGGCTTATCAGTTTACAAGTTATCAGGGTGAATGTGGTGTGTGCTCTACATCCTTCACATTGGAGCTGATCCCTCCACCCAGCACAGTATTTAGAGGTCACCCCTCTACAGCATGATGAGGTCACCCCTCCAGTTGTTCATGCACCGTTGTTACAGCACATGACCTATATAAGCTCTGGCAATTAAAATACAGTGAATGCATGTTTTCAGATTTGACAGATAACAGTTCAGCTTTATTATATATAAATCAGACTTTACAGATTATACACAGATTTCCGCTGCAACTTTACTTATCAGTCTTACAGCTCCAGTATTTTATCATTTGTTTCATTTCAGTAATTCCTTATCATGCTTTATATCCGTTCACTGAGCGTTATGCTCAGCCGTAGTTCTTTCATGTTCTAACGGCAGGTATACCAGGACGCTCTTAGGATTCTGATAGCATGTGCATTGAAGGAAGCTATCCGGACTTCTTACTTTATGCACTTCTTACATTATTCTGCTTATTTGGACATTGTTTAGTCATTCCCTTCAGTATTTTACTTTTCATGTTTTGAGCTTATGTTTGGATTACCGATGTTTGATTCCGGTATTTCCTTTATGGTCAGTTAATGTTTTTGGACATTTACCTTATGCTTTGATGACACGCCATAAATACACGTAACTGTCTACTTATCAAAGTGGGGTGTTACAAAGCTATACCAAGTTTTCCAAGACTTAATGAATTCCGCTGCTATATGTTTTACACGCTTATATTATTCATTCCATACTTGTGTATCCGTGCACTGAGCGTTATGCTCAGCCGTTACTTTCCTTTCCATGTCCCAAAACGGTAGTTACTCAAGGACAGACTTGAGCATTTGGAGGACATGCATAGGATGGAAGCTGCCATACATTTCTTCTCCTTTTGGCCTTCATATACTTATGTTTCTTTAGTCTTTCATTCATTTCATTTACTTTATTATGTTTTGTGCTTACGTTTGGGAACCGACGTTTGATTCCGGTTTTCCCTATGGTCATGTATGTTTTACTACATATTACCTTGCATGCTTTGATGACACGCCATAATTACGCGTAATGGTCCACTTACCAAAGTGGGGTGTTACAATCAATGATTTTCCAGCTCGAAGTAGTTTGTCTGGGTGGATTGGGATAGGGTACCACGCATGCCCTACTTGTAATGTGGACACTCCATCGATGCGTATCAACAGCAAAATCGTTTATGTTGGTTACAGAAGATGGTTAAGAACAAATCATCCAGAAAGGAAAAAATCTAAGGAATTCTACGGTTCTCCCGAAAATAAGCCTAAACCAAGAAAGTTTTCAAAACTTGATATCCAATTGCAGATTAGTAAAGTCTTTAAACATAAACCGGGGAAATATAAAACAATTCTAAAAGAGAACCGCCCCAAAAATCGAGATGTTGAATTGAACTGAAGTAAGCGTTCTATCTTTTGGGATCTTGAGTATTGGCCCTATCTTCTACTAAAACACTATTACGATGTCATGCACATCGAAAAGAATTTCCTTGAGGATTTACTGAATACCCTGTTACAAAACGACAAATCCAAAGACACGCCAAAGGCAAGGCTAGACTTGGAAAAAATGGGAGTTCGAAAGGAGTTGTGGTTAGTTAAAAAAGATAACGGGAAGTTCGATAAGCCTCATCCAAAGTTCTCTTGCACTCCAGAAAAAAGAAAACTTTTTTGTAAATTCATCAAAGGAGTCAGACTACCTGATGGCTTTGGACCCAACTTCAAGAAAAAAGTGACCGCTGATGATGACAATATAACGAACCAGAAATCTCATGACTGTCATATAATGATGCATCGATTACTTCCTTATGGAGTGCAACAATACTTGCCCAAAGACGTTGCAAAACCTATAATCGAGATTTGCTTATTCTTTAAGCAGCTTTGTGCTCGAAGTTTGACTGTGCAGGACATGAAAGAAGCTAAAAACAAATTGATCATTATGATGGTTAATTTAGAGAAAATCTTTCCTCCTGCTTTTTTCGACATAATGACTCATTTGGTTATACATCTACCCGATGAGGCTATTCTAGGATCCGTTACTCGGGGCAGTGGATGTATCGACTTGAAAGATACATGAAAAGGCTAAAGAATTATGTACGAAATAAAGCAAAGCCTGAAGGTTCTATTGTTGAGGGTTATGCTGCAGAAGAGGCATTAAATTTTTGTTCGCGTTACCTTAAGGATGTCAAGACGAGATTTAACCGCCTTGACAGAAATGAAGACGATTTTCCTGGACAACCAGATAAATTCGAGGTGTTCCGGACCGTATGCACACCGACGGGTGGAATCAAACCAAATCGTATGACTAATGACGACATGCAGGCAGTTACGTGGTTTATACTTAACAACAGTCCTGAAGTCAAAGCAGACATCTCGGCTTACAGCGAGTATGTTTCTTCCTTTTTTATTTTATAATTTTGAAAATTCTTCTTTCTCGATGACTTCTGCTAATATCATGAACCTTTGCAGATAATGTAGAAACGAGTTTTCCTGCGTGGTTTATTAACAAGGTAAATACATTAGACATATTATCTCGGAGTTATTCCTCATCTAATAAACCTTTTTGTATCTCTTTTTTGTAGACTCGTGAAAAAAAAGTGAGTGTGGGCTGTAGTGACGAGTTATTCTCTTTGGCAGTGGACCTATTAGTTCATGTACATACCCCTCTTGCATAGTGAACGGTGTGAAGTTTGTGGTACATGAACGCGTTATACTTCATACCACTCAATGCAGCGGAGTTTCAACACCCGGGGTTGATGGAGAGATGTATTATGGTCAACTCGAAGAAATTCTGGAGCTCACTTATATCGGAAACCGCAAGGTTTTGTTGTTTCGATGTAAATGGTTTGACACAATTAACCGTACCAATCGCACCAAACGCAACAGCCGTTCTTACACTAAGCAATGCATACATCATATTTTGACCGATAGGCTATTTCACCAAAATAACCCATACATTTTCCCGACACAAGCAACACAAGTATTCTACCTTGAAGACCTTGCTAGACGACCGCTTCATTGGAAAGTCGTCGAACAGGTTTATCATCGAGATGTGGTAGAGTCCGATGAAGATGTTATACATGGTACCAGTTCATCAGATGTTACACTGTCTGTTGCTTTGCCTAATTTGGGTCTCACGGATTTGACTGTAAATACTCAACCAACGGAAGTGGACGCCCCACCAGTTGATGATGATATTATTAATATTGAAGATGAGGTAGTTGCACACGTCATTGATGATGTTGATGATGATGTTGATGATGGTGATGATGATTTAGTGTCGGATGATGATGAAGTGAACCCTAATAATGATGTTCAAGAAGTTTTATCTAGCGATGATTCTGAAGATTACAATTGATATTAAGTTGTATTTTGAATGAAACAATTGTTATATGCTTTAATGTGTAATTTTTTATTTGTAAACGATTGCTATATGCTTAAGTTGTAGTTTGAATGAAACAATTGTTATACGCTTAAATGATGATGAGTTGTTTTTATTTGTTTAAATGTGTAATTTTGTATTTTAATGAAAAAGTTTTTATATGTTAAAATGTGTATATTGATATGAATTTGTGTATTAGTATTAATTGGTTAATTAAATTGTGTATAATTTTATTTTTTCATAAAAATGTTTTTATATGTTAAAATGTGTATATTGATAAAATATGTATACTGATATGAACTTGTTATTTTACAGGTGGCATGTGTAGCTCCTAGATCACACGGTGGGAATGCTGGTGGTAGTCCACCCAGACGGCCCACACGTCCTGTACCGACCCAGTGTCAACGTAAGAAATCGTTATATTTTTTTATAACACTGATATTTATAATTTATGTCACTTGAATTTTTACAAGTAAATAACATATCTTTTGTAGGTTCAAATCAACGTTTTGAGACCAACCTAGCAAAATTAAGGAAGGCGTACAGAGCAAATCACGAAAAACCTTTGACAATTGGCTTTGAATTTAAGGATCTGCAAACCTTCCATCCTCTGGGCGATTATGCATCCCTGTTGTCTCATCTTATGGGGGAATTAGTCCGGACACTTCCCTTGAACTGCGAATGGGACCAAATTCCAGACTCTGATAAAGCTCATATTTATCCTACACTTGAGGTCAAAATTGTTTATTTTACTTATATTGTTATTTTTCTCGACATTTAGATATGTGTGTTATGTTTAATTTTTTGTTTATTTAAATACATATGTTTTTATGTAGACATATTTCGAACTCTAGCCATGGTACAATGATCGTACTCAGATGGTGTGTGGCAGTGGTGTGTATGAGGTGTCGACTCGGGTTAAGCTTGCGTTGGAACTCCAACCGAGGTTGCTGTATAGAAAACACAAGAACAGGATCAAGAAAAATTATTATTCGAAACATGAGACGCCCGCACACACAGAAGAACATGTACCGCCGGAGAGTGCGTGGGACCGTAGAACCGAAGCTGACTGGGCTGACTTGGTTGAGTGGTGGTCACATCCAAGTAGGGTGGCAAGAATTGAGATTAATACTGTTAATCGTTCCAAAAACACGGTACTGATCACTCAAGGCAAAAAACCATTCGCCCGAGGAAGGAATGAATACGTAAGACTCTTTATAATTTTTGTGATTTTATTAAAAGCGTTTATATTGTTTATTTATTATAGCTCGTTATTAATTTATTTGATATTTTACAGAAAGTCAAGGAAGGGAAATACGAGGACCTGGGTGAAACATGGAGGAAGGGGCACTCAAGTAATGGCACATTTAAAAGTAAAGAAAACGAGGAAAGATATGTAAGTAATATATAACTCTTTACATGCCTTAGTAACTAATTTTATTTGTTTTAAACCGTTTTTTTTCTTTCCCAGCTGAAGATGAAATCCCTCCAAGACCAAGTCAAATCCAAGATCATCCCGCCCATGTCTGATAAAGAAATAGTGGCTCAAATCATGCCTAGTCAAAATAAGCAAAATGTGTCGGGACAAGGCAGGAAGTTACCGGGTGGTGCCAATAACACTATTCGCAGGTTATATATCCGCAATAAAACAAAATGTAAATCAATTGTTCATATTTATGTCTTGTTGTATATAATGAAAAATTGTTTTTGTAACTTATCGCAGGCGTGGTGCTCCAGCTCGACCGGATTTTCCCTCTCATGATGAATTTCAACAAATGATGGAACGACATGAGTAACAGATGGAGCTGATGAGGAAAAAGAATCAGGAGGCGCAGCAACGGGCTTACTTGGCAGCGTTAAAGGCAGATGCGGCGCAACAATATAGTCAGACGTCGGACCAGCATATGACGCAATATCGGAGTCAATTGGGTGAGTTTTTCTAGAACTACAACTCATCAAATACTGATCACCCAATTAACCCTCCTACTTTAGTACCCCCGCCCCGACCCTTTGTTATGCCCCCTAGCTCCTGATTGGGCTCACTTAGTCCAACCCCCTATCCTTGGGCACAACCATTGCAACCTCCTTCCATCGACCCATACCGACCATCTTTTCCCGACCATCTCCAACCACTCCAACCTCCCTATACCGGCACTTATCCTATTACTCCCGTCACCAACAACACCTTTAACCATTGTTATCGTCCCAACACAAACTCAACTCATGAGATCGGCTCTACTTCACAATCCCTACCCGGAGGTTCTCACGTAATCATAAATCCTCATCAGCACGATTACTGGTCCGTTGACGAGTTGGGTCGAGATAGGGATCTACAAAATAGTGGTGACGACTTATCAGGCGATGACGAGGGGGATGACGAGGGGGTCATGAGGGGGATGACGAGGAGCAAGGTGACTTTTCACCTAAAAAGGATGGGGAGGAGGAGTAGAGGTTGTGGTAGTATTATTTCTTATTTCTTATTATGCATTTTTAATAAAGTTTGAGACTTGTAGCGTGTGAAACATTTGATTTAGGATGTATAAGTGTATTTGATGAATATTGTATCGTGACGTTGGATAATTTATCTTAATATGGTATTGTAACGTTTATTGATTTGTTATTATTCTGTATTTGTCGAATTCTGCCATTTTGAATTGTAGATTTTGTCCAGAAAAAGTTCCGGAAAAAATCTGGAAACTGCAAAAAAGCCCAGATTTTTTTACCCAAGGTACATCTAGGGACGACTTAGTCGTCCCTAAACTTGCCAATATTCACCCAGGTATTAATCCTAGGGACGACTTAGTCGTCCCTAGGTGTCAAAGTTACCTAGGTATTAAACCTAGGGACGACTAAGTCGTCCCTAGGTTTAATACCCGGGTAACGTTGAAAAACCTAGGGACGACTAAGTCGTCCCTAGGTTCATATTTACCTTTTTTTTTCTTCTGAAAATGATTTTATTAATTTGTAAAAAAAAGATTTTATTAAAAATAAAAAAAAAAGAATTTTTATTAAAAATTTATAAAAGGTTATTTTTATTAAAAACCTAGGGACGACTTTTTCGACCCCAAGTTTCAAAGGGGAGTCGTCCCTAGGGTAGTCAATATTTTAACGTAGTGGGTTGTGGGACCCACATAGTCGTCCCTAGGTTTCAAAGTGGAAGTCGACCCTAGAAATCTAGAGACGATTTTTTTGGGCACAACCCCCTTGGGTCGACTTAGTCGTCCCTAGGGGTTTAGGGTCGAAAAAGTGACTCCCTAGGGACGAATAAGTCGTCCCTAGGGTGCAAAATTGGTGAGTGTATTTGAATTGAATTTTTTAGGCGTGTGCCTTCTGATATGCCATTTGAGAGTGTATAAGATTGAACCAATTCACCCATTTTCAATCACATTTCTGAAAAATTATTTCCCTATATAGTGTTTAGAGTATTTTGGCAAAAAAACATGAACTCTTCAGCAAAAAGATCTGCAAGTGAAGCCGGCATTGAATCTTCAACCAAGGTGGAACACAAGTAAGTTTATAATTAATTTTTTAATATAGTTATATTTTGGAATCTATGGTTTTATATACAGTAAGATTGCTAATAAATACATATATTTCAGGAAACAAAGAAAAGAAGACCAACATGAGGGTGGCACGAACAAAACTGGAGAGGCTGTTAATCAAGTGATTGACGGTGCGGATAAAACAAAGATTGATGGAAAATGGGTCTGGGAGGATTATCCGGATGAATGGTACTACCCACTTGAAGATGAAGACCACAAAAGGTGGAAAAAGGATGAGGAAGAAGAAGCTGCGAGGGTTGAAGCAGCAAGAAAACAGCGTGAAGACGAGCAAAGAGAACGTCGTCAAGCTGAGTTATGAGAAGCTGATGATGTTGGTAGTCCAGTGGAAGAAGAAGATCTGTATCAGTCTGAGGAGGAAGAAAAGTATGAAGTGGAAGATATAGAGGATTTAGATTATGATAACTTACACTTAGCTTTTAATGGTGAAAAATCACCTAAATGGCCATATTGAATTTCAAATTACATCAGATATGTATGATGTTTAATTTATTTTATGTAATTTTTAATGAATGGCAACTTTTTATTTTACAAATGTTTTTGTTTCTTTTAATTTTATTTTCCTACATTACATTTAACACAATATATTTTTTGACATGAAAGTTAACCTTTATAATAGACAAATTGATCAGTTATAATATGATGACCAATATACACTAACTTTAACAATTTAATTTGTAGTTTAACACTAATTAAAATATTTTTATGTTAGTACAACATATTTGACGACTAAGTTTATACCTCATTTAGTACTATGACGTAAAAACTTTGTTGAACGTTTTACTCTCATGCCCAAAAATATGCCAATGTACCAATGGTGAATACCAAGCAGGGTTTAAGGTGTTATGTTGTGATATAGGTGTTAATTATATCAATTTTACGTCAAACGTTGTTTCATAGAAGCTTTACATCTAATTTCATCTTAAACTATATATACACATAAATTAAATTTATTTTGACATACGATGTATTTCCTTTTATCGGATTAGTATTCATGTTATTATATTTGCTTATTTTCTCTTACGGTATTATTATTGAATTATTTTATAATCTTAATTCAATTAAATATACTTAAAAATCTGTTTGTTTTTCATTAGTAAATACATAGTTTATTAAAATAAAAATTAGAAAAACGTGCCCTTCCATCGGTAAGAGGTAGATAACTCAACTATTACTTAATAAAAAAAAAGTTTATTCACTAATATTATATGTTACTACTTCCGTCCCATATTAAGTGTCTACTATAAAATATTCAAAGTGTTTGTTACAAAACTTTAAGCATAAATATTTGTATTTGTGTTATATAATACTTGACGAAAGTCATATGAAGAGATTGGGTTTTAAATTATATTTTCATTAGTATAATTTTCATCGAGTACTAACACAAACACAAATATTTATGGTCAAAGACTTGGAATATTCCATAGTGGACACTTATGGGACGAAGAGAGTAATTATTTATGAAGTTAATTATGATTTAACCTACGAACATAATTAAAAGATATTACAAGAAACATGTTAAAGGTTAACATGAGGTTAGGATCAGGTTTCAATAGTTAAAGGTTAACATGAACTTGGATATTAAAAATTGGGAAGGTGGTAAAAACAATGGATAAGCAACTGTGTAATTTTCAGATATATGTTGATTCTTGATTCATTCTTGCACACACTCATAAGATGGATGCTATTATAAATGGTAGAATGTTGTCTTTGATCTATTTTCTCTCGAAGCCAACTATATATGGTTTTATCGAGGATCAAGATCAATAATGATTTTAAAATTTTATGTTGTGATGGAGATGATAATTATAACAATTATACGACCAATATTTTGTATAATGTAAAACTATATACTTTCTAATTGACGATATTTTAGTAAGTTTTATTTTCTTCTATGGGATTACTATTCATTTTTTTTGTTTGTTGTTCACTATATTATAAATTGACATTGTTCATACTTCATTAACCATTATATAAATTTTTTTCAAGGATAGACAAAAAGCGCGTTGTCTATTGGACGAGATTACTATTTTATTATTTATTTTAAGTTTGAAAAGAAAAAATACCATAAGAAAAGTTATTTGAACGAACTTTCGAAAGATTTTTTTTTCATTTTGATATGAAAACAATCAAATTTTAAAATTTAAAATGTACAAAAAAATTAAAATTTTAAAGATACGAGAGAGATAAAAATTAAAATAAAAGTAAAAGATTACCTAATTTTCCTTTTTAGTTACTCCGTACTAAAAAACTTTTGTTAATATAAAGGACAAACTGTGTAAACGATCATTAGCCAAATGGACTAACGTTGCCACATTATAACTAACATAGACCTTTGGTTTCAGTTGAAAAGAAATTTGAAAGCACGCTGAAAATATTGGTAATAAAAAATAAATGCTTCGTTATGGTAAATATCAAAAGTTGTTATTCTATATCTTTTACAAGTGAGAAAATATGCAAATAAAAGCATTTATGGTCCTAATGTTATTTTGGAGTCCACTAAGTTAGTTAGCTATTTGCACGTGATACGATATTCTTAAAATTATTCAAAAATGACTTCTATTGGATTAGAAAAGATATGCTATGTTATGTGTTTGACAAGTTAAATGCCGACTTTAAAAGGTTATATCCAAGAGCAATGCGCCAAATGTGTTGGTAAGTCAAACAGAGTCTTATATATACATAATATTTATTAAAAAGACAGATATATCGGCTACAAAAATTTACACTTTTAGTACGATATTTAGAGTTACAATTCTTTTTTACCTTTGGAGATTTACTATGACAGAGTGGGAAAAGATGTACGTTTTAGTCATAAGATAGTCATCGTTGATGGATGTTTTTTACAAGTCCATAAAAAATGGAAGCTCCTAAAGGTAAAGATGGTAATTATATCATTATACGATCAACGTTACGTATAAAGTTTTACATTGAATTTGATCTAAAATTATGTACTTTGTAATTGTGGATACCTAATTAATTTTTATTTCCTCTTATCGGATAACTATTTTTTATTCACTTTACTATAATTTATATTGTTCTTAATTCGCTAAGTGTTACTTTAACTTTTTCAATAATACTCAAAAAGCGCGCCCGTCCATTGGATATTTTAGAGTTTACAAGAAAGGTTTGAAGGTTTTATGATGGTAATTATGCCAATTCCACGGAAAACGTTGTTTACAAAGAAGCTTCACATTGAATTTGATCTAAAACTCTATGTACTAATAAATTGAATATACTTTGACATACGATGCATTTCTTTTTATCAGATTAGTACTCAGTTGTTTTTTTTGTTTTAAGGTATTATTATAGATTTATTTTATAATATTTATTCAATTAAATATACTTAATAATTGTACGTGTTTGATTAATAAGGGTAAATAACATAAAAAGGTACTCATCTTATGTAAAAATTCAATTAAAGGTACTCGACTTTTTTTTTTCTCAATTTAAGGTACCAAATTTTTTTCTTGTTGCAATGTTGCGACAATAACAAATTTAAAGGTTAGATATTAACGACCGTTTACTTTATTATTGCATCGTTAGTCCTTTATATTAACGACACTTTATAATAACCTTAAAATCCGTTTTTTTACAGTTTTAGACCGTTATCTGTCTTTTTCGTTTGATTTTTACCGTTTTCATTCAGTTTTTAATCGTTTTAGTCCGTTTTTGTTGTTTTCTCGGTTTTACCGTTTTCGACCTTCTTTAATGTGTTTGATATCGTTTTCGACCTTTTTTTTTTACAGTTTTTGCCCGTTTCTTGTCGTTATCGGCCATTGATTTTATGGACGAAAAAGTAAATAAACCTAATAAAACGTTCAGAAATGGTAAAAAAGAAGCCGAAAACGGAAAAAAAAAAGAAAACAGTTAAAAGCCGCAAAATGGACACAAACGATCAGAAGGGCTCGAAAACGTATAAAAATGGACGAAACGGTTGAATACGGTAAAAGAACGAAGAACGTTGTAATAATGGACCAAAACGATTAAAACAAACGAAAACGGTAAAAATTAGACGAAAAAGGTGAAAAACGGTCTAAAACTGTTAAAAACGAATTTTGAGTTTATTATAAAGTGTCATTAATTTAAAGGACTAACTATACAATAATAAAGTGAACGATAGTTAATATATAACCTTTAAATTTGTTAATTGTCCAACATTACAACAAGAAAAAAGATCGATACCTTAAATTGAGAAAAAAAAAGTTGGATACCTTTAATTGAGTTTTGACTTAAGATAAGTACCTTTTTATGCTATTTGCCCGATTAATAAATACATAGTTGATTCCAATTAAAATTATAAAGCATGCCCGTCCATCGGACGGGCTTTGCAACTAGTTTATATATAAAGGGACTAATCGTTATGTGAAAAAATATACCATTACGACGGGCATTTAATTATCTTTCTACATATTTGCTATATGATATACTTTCGATCTCGTTTTTTCACGTTCTTTTTCATTGTCGAAAATTATCATATATAATACTAAATATCATATATGATAGTAACACTAGTATCATATATGATATAACTTATCACATATGATATAAACCAATAACATATATGATTTAATAATAATTTGTAACTTAAGACTAATATCATATATGATAAAATACTATTATCATGTATGTTATTTTACGCAAGTTTTAGAAAACGAAAAAAAGACGAATTTTTTTTTCTAAAAAAGTATATCATAATGCATATCTGTAGAAAGCTTATTAAATGCTCGTCGCGATAGTATATTTTCTTTTCCGTTTAACGCTTAACGGTTTAAGATATATTTAAATTATAAAAATAAATGAAATAATAAAATAATTTTAATCTTATCGAGTAGATAAGATGAAGATGGATGGTGAATATGAGTCCCCTAGGATTCAAGGTTAATATAGTATCCAAAATAACTCTACTCTATAACTATTTAAATATATAAAATATATTAATTTTTTAAACCTAAGTGGGGTGAGGTGGGTTTTCCGGTTTGATTTTATACATGCAACCAAAAGCCGCGCCAAACATTCGAATTTTAATAGTGTAGAAACCATATCTTCGATTCTTCAATTGGGGCGATTTTTTGATACCGTTTATTTTAGTTTTTCGATTTTTTAGTTTTATGCTCACCCTTGTATATATATAAAGGTCTATCATATAAAATACATATAAAAAATAAGATTTAAATTCATTTGTATATCAAACTTTATTTGGATACAAAAGGACTAATTTCCATCCTAAATATTTATTTTAATTTAATGAATAAAATTAAATTCAAAACCCATTTTCCTTTTTTTTCCAAGCACTAATATCTTTTAAACCGTTAATCGTTATGGAAAAAACAAATATACTATCACGGCGGACATTTAATTATCTTTCTACACATGTGTTATGTGATATACTTTCGACAAAAAAAATTCGTTTTTTTCACGTTTTTTTCGTTGTCGAAAATTATCATATATGATAATAACACCAGTATCATATATGATATAACTTATCATATATGATACACTCATTACCCCTTTAATACATTAAGGGGAATGTATAAATAGAGAATAAACAATAATAAAAGTAATGTGAGAGAAACAGTAACCAAAACCCTCTCTTCCGTCCATTTGTCAAACCCTTTCATCTAGACCCTCCAATTTAAGCCTCTCTCAACCATAGATTGCTTGACTTCATATCTCACCCGTATATTGTGTGGAAAATACCCCTTTAATACATTAACTTTTGCTTCTCTTCTAAGCCGTGGATCCATAGAACAAGATCTTCACCGTCGGTTGATTGGAAAATTCATAGCGAGGTATGGTTGTTTTATAAACCCATTTTGTAGCCGTTGATTTGTGTCCCACAATCTATACCTGTTTGCATCTCAACCTTTGGATTTTGGTTTGCTATGAATCGTTGATTCACACATGGAACATCTCCCCCGTTGAATTCTACTTACTCCTTTAGTGTTACCCACCCCTCCTCACACAATTATTGGATCTATCTATGTGTTTCTCTAAAGTAGATCGGTCTTCAGGCGATGAAACTTGGATCAAATCACGTTGATCGGGATCAATTGTTTATGCCCGAGATCAATTGTTTATGAATATAACTCATTTTAGATCAGAGTCCTTTGATTAAGATCTATCACCTATGTCGTTGCCCCTACCTCTTCGTTGCTAATGTCTCTTATCTCAAGGTTTAGTCCATAATTTATTATTATAAAGGTTTAATCTTTTTTGTTTTGATTATATATATGAGATTATTAGAGGTGTTGTTTGACTATGGGTTTATTCATTTGTAACAGGAATTAATGAAAGACTATGACCTAGAATATGGCTGCCAATGGAGAAACAATGGGAAAAAGGAATCGTGTTTACAATATGTGGGTACGGCTTTCTAAATTGCTTAAACTTTTGATTTTTATTGTCAGTCAAGATTTAAGGTTATGCTTTGATCATGTTTGTGTTTTTTTGAGTTTGTTATTTTGAAATAAGGCGACTTATGTTCATTTGGTATGGTTCATCAGAGGGTTTGACGACGTCTTTATGGGGTGTTTCGACGTCCACTTTTTTGTGCTCTTTATTCCTCTATATATCATTTCATATAGTTTGTTGTTGTTTTTGAATTCTGTTTTCTTAGGAAACTAAAATTTGCAGGAATGACTTTATGGTATATGGATACAGAAGAACGATGGCGTCAAATGGAATGGCGTGCAGTGCATCTGCATCCGATAAAGGGTGACCATTGGGACATAATAGAAAGCATGAGCAAATTCAACGTCGCGGCGCCTTCAGAATCGTAGGTATATTTATTTGCAAACTTCATTTATTTGTTTTTTAATTAAACTGGACTTTAGAAAACTGCTAACACAATTATCCTATTGGACACGTCAAACCCCCCAGCCACAGGTAACAACAACTAAAACCATCCTTAAAGTCACAGAAAATACGGATCAGTCATGTGAAAGGAAGGGCAACTGATGTGGTACTGATTCAAATGTAGGCTGATGTCACCCTACCCCTTTCCAAGAGGTGTGAATACACGAATGCATAGACGAACTCCTGTCACATTCTACTAGGATTTAAAGAAAGAATTTTACAACCACATTCTTTGAAATGCAAGTGAGTTTAGTTTTGTTATTTTTTAAGCTTTCTGAATCAATTTTTGAAAATGTAGTTCACTTTCAAGAACAAGACAACTATGTTCATACATAATCAAGTAATCGACTTCATCTTTCTTTCAATTTTATATTAACACGTCTTAAATTCGCTACCTTCTGATAATGTGTTATCGTTCTGATTATAGGTTGAAAACGAAAATGTTGCATTCCGTTAAATTACAAAACCACGAAACTCTAAAGAAGCGAGTAAACGGGTCCTTCAACTTCTTTGAAAGGTATATATTATTGCAGTCGTTAAACAAGCATGTAACAAAACCTATATGTTAAAGTGACACACATGCTGATCTGACCCAGTCGTGACCCTTTATGTTACACATGCTAATTCGGACCTGACCCAACTTTGCCACCTTATTTTGACCCAACCTGTTAACTATTTGAGCTTGATAATTTAAACAAAATTTTCAAATTCTTAAGTTTAATTTACTAGACGAAAATTATAAAATAGCTGCTAGGTGTGACTGAATGTAGACTGTGAGACCAAGGGACAATGATGCATGTAATCTTAGCTATTTCTTTGATGCAAAATGACCTCTATGGAAGCAAACTTAATCATTGGATTTTTTTTGAACATTGAATCATACTCCGTAGTGCATAACATGTAGGAAAGAAAATAAAATGGTAAACAATAAGAAAGAAAAAGTAAAGAATATGTTTGAAATTACTTTTAAATTTCGGCACTAAACTCTCTTATGCACGCTTAACTTCTTTTTAACTAGCATAACATGCTTATATATGACACCTACTTTAGACTAAACGCACGTAAACTTTAACATGGAGAAACTATATACGACAAATAGTTTTCCCATGCTTAGTATAACAACTTCCATGTATTATACCATCAACTGTGAGAAACATTGATGATTGTTTGTAACAACATGTGACGCGTCGTATAATATGCAGGCGCAAGAAATAAAAGGAAGGGTGGTTATCCAAGTTGGTGATCCATAGTCAAATACCGTGCTCGGGTCTGATAAGCAATCACTTTGTTGCAAACTGTCATAAACTTGGGCAGTAGGCAGCCAATATTTGCAGCTTTTAAAGAACTAATGGCGGTCTGCATTTTAAAGAAAGATTTAGACGTGATTAATGGTGTAATTGATCAGTTGGATGTATGAATTGTAATTCATCAGTTGGAGTATCGCGAAACAAGAAGTAAGCAGATCCTGTAGTGCAGGTATGATCAATCATAACGCTTTTCGCGTCTTCCGGATCAATAAAATTATTTTTATTTGTTGACCTTTTCAATTGTTGTTAATCTTCAATTGGGTGTGTGTTTGGTTGTATTTCAGGCGTGTTCGGGTGAGGCTGAGAGCAGGATGCGGAATGGCGTTTGGATTGGCTTATGAACACAAATCTTAAGTTGTTTCGTGTCACATTTGCCTTTGCGTCTTGGTATAGGTAAAAGAGTTGGTATTAATTTCTTCAAGATTTCATAGTTTTTGGAAAAACCTTAAATCTAATAGATCATGTTTTTTTCCGAAATTTAGTAACTGTTATGTGCTAAGATTGTTGTTTGCGAATTTCAGTGGGAAGGTTGAACTGGCTTGGGGATTTTTCGATAGGCGCTCAACTTCATTTTGCCTTGCCGATGCTTCCTTGCAGCTTACCTTGCAGGAGGGGGCTTTGACTGCTTTGGCATCAGTTGCAGACTCTTTCAAAATACGCCACAGAACGTAACCTAATACAACGTAAGCCCAAAACCATATAACCCATAGGCCGGTGATATAAGCAAAACAAACACCCAATTTGTTAAATTAATGTTAAATCAGTCTAAATAACAAGTTGTGGCATTGGCAGGTTGTAGCTCCCGTCTCTACGGATATGCTTCCGCATATTGGACGGTTTTGGGAATAGCTTGATTCGGGCAAAGGCTTATCAAGGTACGTGGTTCTAAAGTTTCATATTTAGTTTTCTATTTGTGTTATTAAAATGACATATCCGTAATAAAAAGGTACAGATTTTATTTGTCCACAAATATAAAAGTTTTTTTGTTGGATTTTACTCATATCAGTAATAAAAGGTACATAAAACGTTTATTGAGGGTAATAATACAACCATTTTGTAGGCGCACAAGAGGGAGCTATTACTTAGGCTATACGAGAAACCAAGTAAGCTTCCATTTATTTGAGTGTTTGTCTATTCTGTATTGATTTAGTTACCAAGCGACGCAAGCCTATTGATTTTTACTATTTTACTTGAATGCAAACTTTTTTAAGAATATGTATTCATGTATTTACTTTGATTATGCAGCTTTACGAAGTGATTATTTAAAAAAATTATCGCGGGCGACTTCGAGCGACTATAGCTCCTTCTACCAAAGTGGAGAATGAGAAAAATCAGAAAAATCACATAGCATATACATGCAGTTTATTGAGATCTTCAACTCTCTTGACGTCGTTTCTGCCGTGATAAAATTGACAACCGTTTGATTTATTAGTAAGTTCCTCTAGAATCTGTTATAGTTTCAATATTATAAATCGTACATAGGCACTTACTATTAAATGGTTGTTTGTTCGGCTTATATATATACGGTTTGTGGCTTATATGCGTTTGGCCTTATGTTTCGTAGGCACATTTTCTGTAGCTTATTTTGAAACTTTTCGGCTTATATAAGTTCGTTGTGCCATAATAAACTTATATAAATCGAAGAGTTTGAAATAAGCCACAAAAATGTGAGCCCAAAATAAAATAAATTGCACGCCGACTGTTTAAGCCGAAACAAACGCCCCCAAAATACATGACTTCTTGCATAAAACAGTAGCAAAGTGTTTCATATGTTATCTTTTAGTCATTGACCATAATGTAGTTCTTTTTGTTTCTTATATGCTCCCATTGAAATAATAGACCGATTTAGTACGGGGTGTCTGTCTTGAAATCTTTTAGTATTTGTCGAGGCGGTCCTTTTGATATAAAGTTCGACCTGTAATTCTCAAAAACGATGTTTTTACAGCCAACCGAATATGGACAAATTGTATATTAAAAATCCTGCATATTTTAATATAAATAAAAAAACTGTGCAGACTGTAAATGGGTCATTCCGAGCACTTTCTTAGCGAGCGAAACAGGAAAGTTGTCGTGAACAATGTTTTCACTCAAATTTCGCGAGCCGGAGTCTAAAAGTGAGTAAAAGGGGTGATTTTTAACAGAAACCAGTTCTGCATTTTCTATAAAATTTTAGCTATTATGGACACACAAATGCATCCTCATTTTCTTTCGATCTGTAGACGTGTGTCACAAAATTTCAGCTAGAATGTTTGATTACTATAGCTAAGATAGTAATTGCAGTTTTAAAAAAAAATTGGCCAGGTCTTTAATGCAGCAGCAGCCCTTAAAGGCAGTGGATAAGTTGGCACGTCAACAGAACCAATGGCTCTTGCGCACGAAATAGACTGATGAAAAGGTCTTGGAACACGAAAAAGGTATTCCTCCCACCTACGACTTTAAAAAAATAACTTTCAATCATGGAAACCACAACATTAAAAATGCCAAATATTAAAATCAAAACTTTTTTTAAACCGTTATCCTCCACATTATTGCAAATTAGTTACTGTTTGTATATAGTTTTTGATATTTGGCTTTTAACTTTGTTTTTTTGTAAAAAGTTTCATGTAGCCGAGGTTGTGTCTCATCGGCTGTTACCACATAAAAGAATGCTCGAAAATGCAACAATGGCGGATAAAGAGCTACCTGCTGTGCTTGGCAAGTGTTGGGTTAGTAACCTTTTGCTTAATGATAGCCTGAGATCATAAATACTACGATCAACGCATATCAAGAACTTATAAATGCAGTATCATACAATTTTTAGATTCAAATTATTGGTTATGTTGTATTGATTTGAACGCTGAAAGCCATAGGGAGAAAGATGTACTAGGCGCGAAGAAATAGCTGGATATAGAACGAGAGCTACCATTAACCTTCGTCCATAAGATACAAAGGCTCCACACACAGATTTTGGGTCAGCTCTTTTAATTGTGGAGAACATATTGAAGTGTGTGAAAGCCACTCGACACTAAAGTATTAAAAGCTGTTACTATTTGTGTTATACAATTTATATTTGTTGCTTATTAATACGCTTCGTTGATATGGTTTTTATTTTTAATTTGCATATTATTATTGTCATCTGCATACTACTATTTCGTTGACATCGGTCCAAAATGCCCCTCACTTTATAAACATCGCTTCAAAATGCCCCGCTGCGAAGCGCGGGCATTAATCCTCGTATCATATATTATTCAATAATAACTTGTAATCTAACACTAATATCATATGTGATGAAACAATTTGTTATACATGATGAAACACTTTATCATATATGATATTTTACGCAAAATTTTAAAAAAGAAAAAAAACGATTTTTTTTCTTTCTAAAAAGTATATGCATATCTGTAAAAAGCTAACTAAATGCTCATTGCGATGATATTTTTTATTGATTTAACATTTAACGGTTTAAGAGATATTTAAATTATAAAATAAATAAAATAATAAAATACTTTCAATCTTATCCATTTGATTAGATGAAGATGAAGATGAATGATATGATAAATAAAATAAAGATAAATAAAATATCCAAATAACTCTTCTAAAAAAAATTGTATTAACAAAATATATTTGTTTTCATAAGAGCATACGATTTCTATCTGATCTAACGATTAAAATTTTAAAAAACCAAAAACAATTCTCATAACAACCTTGGCATATCATTATGAGATATAAACCATTTAATCCACATCAATACCTAAAACAAGCTACAAATCAATAACTAAAACCAGCTAAAAAAATTAAAACATTACTTTTTCAAAAAAGCGTTAATATATATAAATCTAATAAAAAGATTTAAAAACAGATTTAAGTTTATGTGTCGTTTTGTGATTGGTGAAATACGCAGGCTCTATATTTCATGCTTTCTCTTTTCTCATCTTACTTTTTCATTCAACTATTTGTCTCAATTTTGTGATTAGGTTTTTTTACGAATTAGGTTTTTCAATGATTTTCTTTTAAAAAAAAATTGGTGCAAACTTTTAAAAAAAAACTGGACAAAAGCTTTTATTTCCTAAATTAAGTATTCGAAGTAAGCTGTAATTTGATTTTATTTATTTAAGTTCTAATTAGGATAGATAACAAAAAGTCCCGTAGCTCAGTTGGTTAGAGCGTTGGTCTTATGAGCCGAAGGTCGTGGGTTCGAGCCCCTCCGGGACTATAATCCTTTTTGTTAGATTATTTTTTTCATTATTACTAGGTCATGGGTTCGAGCCCCTCAAGGACTAAATTATTTTTTGTTAATCAATTTTTTTTATTACTAGGTCGTAGGTTCGAGCCTAATTTTTTTATATGCAAGTTTAACTAAGATGTACGCGGTTTAATCAGGCCGTTTCCAACCCTTTCTCTAGCCACTCCCAAGACATGTACATAATAAGATTTGAACCTGACCTGACCTGACCTGACCAGTATGACGTGGTTACATGTTATCAACCAATTTGGTAGGGTCTTTATTTGGTTAAATTGCAAAGTATTTTAATTATGATTGCACATTGCAACCAATTTGGTAGGTTCTGGGTCAGTTTCTGAGAATGCCTTCATACCTACTAAAATCCCACCACTATTATTATTTCAGTTTTAACAGAATAATAATGTGCAAGCATTCTGCTGTTCCTTGTTACAGAACTGCAGTTCCAGGTTGGCAAACCCCTGCCTTTCATATATGTTCTTATTATTTTTTATGGTATGTTTTGTTTTATGAATTATGGTATTATTGTACAAACACTCCTTTATATGCTATCAAAAGTTTTCTTGCTAATGTTCATCAGATCAGATATATTTGCATGTTTAGATTTATCGTTTGTCGCCCAAACATTTAGAGTTTTGGATGTTAGTAGCCTAATGAGTTGTTCTTAGATATAAATTTGACTAAGGATGCTAATGGTTATATTGAAAGCGATAAGAACGATAGGCTATAATTCTGTAAATAAGCGATTACTACCTTCTTCCTGATTAGAGCCGAGTTTTACTTATTAGGTGTCAAATAGGTTGTTCTTAGATTGAAACTTGACTAAAAAGTTGCTAAGGTTTTAAATAAGCAATGCCGATGCTTGAGTGTGAACAAGCAAATTGTTCCCTCGTCCTGTAATCCACAAACAATAACTTTTGGCACCTGCCAGTGTCCACCCGCACAAACAATAACTTCAGCAACTCTCTTGGCCCAAAGGAGCGCCAACTAGAGTTAGCATGAGCCGAGATTCGAACCCATGACCTTTTATTCAAAAAATCTCTCTAGTGAGCCTATAGGTTTTTCGGAGGTGGATACCAACTGAGTCAAAGCCCTTTGGTCCCTCGATCCTGTAATCATGTTACTTTGACTTTTGATTGTCAAATAGGTTGCTTCTAGCTTCAAACTTGGCTATTAGTTGCTATGGTTTTAGAGACCTCCATGACTATGTTAGTATCTTAAGCATTAGACAACAAAATCTTTCTTCTACCTGTGTCATATAAGGTTTGCTCGTAGACTCGAACTTGCCTAAAGGTAACTTTTTTTTATACATAGAACTAGATGTCTATATCTTAGTAAGAAAGAGGTTTAAACATATTGCTAGATCTGAGACTGCTTCTATCCTTGCAACCTTATGATCTTCATTGTAGAGTACTATATTTAGTTTGAATTAACGTGACATGTTAGGTTTTCAGGACACGTTGTCCTCGTGTGAATAAGTCCTACATAATGTACGATATGATTTATGGTTAATAATTAGTACCAAAAATCATTCATTTCGAGTTGTAGAATATGAAAATGATTGCACATGTCATTAAATTCTATGTTACCCCTCCTGTAAGGCTGCAACTTTAGCTATTAATGTTTTCTAATCAAGAACGATCCTTTTGTGCTAGGTTTTTCACCGGTTTTATCAACTACAAATGGGTCTGTGGAATTGGTTTAAGAGGATAGTTTGCAATAAGAAAAAGAAGGAAAAGAATCCGAAAAAACTGGAGGTAACACCCTATATTTTGCTACCTCCACTTCATTACTGATTAGTTCTTTTTCTTCATCTCCTTAACAAACTGTTTTTGTTATGTATAAGAAAAAATATATTGGTTCCACTTGTGAAGACTTTTCCTCTGACTGTTGAATTTCACAACTACTATACACAGTTTAAATTTGAATTTTACATGAGCCATTTGTAAAAGCTTTATAACAGACTCTGTGACTTTCAAGTTACTTTTAACTATTTGACTTGTTTCCGTTTTGCTAGGAGAACAAGTTTTATGGCCTGACGCCTTGACTTGATACCAATAAATGTAACCACAGTCAATTCACTCTTACATACGAGTACAGTATATAGCATTTACAGATGTATGCAGTCCTTCATTATGATACTTTAATAAGCTGTCTCCTTTGTTGCTCCATGTGTTATACTCACTTATAAGAAAGGACAATAGTTATGTTTTGAATTTGTAGGTCAAATATACTACATTCAAAATCAATGTGGATACAGATTTGGATATAGATTAACTCACACTAGTTTCCTGTTTGTACACTCTGTTATAAAGTTTAATTCAATCAACAAAGTTTTCACGGAAACTAGCAGGAAGCGTACTAACATTTATGTTGTAAAGTAGTTCATTTTACCTCAATAGTCAAACCACAGTCCTTTAAGGTTGGTTAATACTTGAAGTTACTGTCTTTGCCATTCCAAATAAAGGATAGTAGAATTTATTTTTTGATACACCAGAATTCCAAGAATCTAAAGACTGACACGACAATTTTTATTTTTATAAATTAAATGATAGGCAAGAAAATCACTAAATTCTCTTCAAGGGACCCCGAAATTTCATGCATTGGTCGAGGCTGATGCTCTTACGAAACAAGCTTCAAATGCTCTTTATACGATACATTTCTGGAGCAAAATACAAGCGGAACTCAGAACTCGTCGCCTGTATATGGTCACTGAAAGCCGAATAAAGCAAAAGAAGCTCCAAAATCAATCGAAACTGGACTCAAAGTTTCATGCACTAGAGGTACTCCTACACTACTACAAACTAGAATTGTGATTTAATGATTTGGATCTTGTAGAGTCATAGCTGCAAAATTAAAGGCCTGTTCCTTTATAAAAATTAATCGCATTCATTTCATACATCATAGGATATATATCAATTACTAGTATCCTTGGTTCAAGGACTATTCCATGCTTCCTGTGGTCCGATCTGTGGTACTATTCTTTATGCATTTGGTGCACACCTTCCTGTAGACCTAACTCATAAGGGTATAGACCATGCCATTAAAGTTGAAGCACATAATATTAAGGAGTGCTGAATGCTGATCTTGAAGAACTGCAGAATCAATCCCTTATGTTTTACAAAATTTGAAATAAATCTTTAGCTTTAAATGATCATCACATGAACTTATCGTATTTTTTGTGTTCTTTATGATGAATGACAATAGGTAGAATGGTGCAGTGGACCTGAGTCAAAGGACGAGATTGTGTCCAAAATACAACAAAGAGGGGAAGCTACTAACAAGCGTGAGCGAGCAATGGCGTATGCCTTCTCTCACCAAGTATGTTATATATGCCATTTACCTTACGCACTTTTGGGGGTGTTTGGATGTCCGTTTGAATATGATTATGTGACTAATTAGAACCTGTTAATCAGCTGACCGAATAGTATATTTTTGTGAAACAAAAGATTATCATGTGTGATGATAAAGAGTCATTTCATTAAGTTAAAACAAAGGTAATTTGTTTTGCCCGTGTCATCCTCTGATATCAGTTTTGTCGCAACTGATATGAAACGAGTTTTAAAGATAATCAGTTGCCTTTAAATCATAAAACAAAAAAAGAAAAAAGAAAACGTTTAGTTAAACATTGCAAACTAGTTATTGTAACAGTAACAATAAACCTGTAATCAGTTGGTATAACACACAAATTCAAACACCCTTCTAAAATTTATTGAGCTTCTCTTTTTTAATCTTGCATATTTATTAGTCCCATCTTTGATATGATGACTTATGGTTTTAAGTGGAGGGCCAACTCTAATCAACATTTCGGTCAAGCTTATTATGATCTAAGCAAAGAAAGTTGGGGTTGGAGTTGGATGGAGCGATGGATTGCAGTTTGCCCATGGGAAGCTCGTGTCGTTGCCCGACCAATCATTTCTACACGGGCACCTCGGGCATCACAAACCAATAAACAAGGTAAAAAGATAAAGCACACAAAAACAAAGGAGTTAGTTGCAGTGAAACCTCATATGAGTACTAAAAAAGGTACACTCAAAGCAAGCAATGGTACTTCATGAACTCATGTTACACACATATCAAAGATTGGTGATCAAGGTTTCCAACATCATAATCATCCAGTTCAATATTTAACTTCTACTGCATATGGTTGAAGTTGCAGCATGTCATAATAGTTGTACATGTGTAAAAAAGAAAAAAAAAAGTTTTGCCTCTGGTTTAGGATTGAGACATATAATATGTAATTACAATATTTCTACATGCACATACATTAATAATATATTGTGTTTGTTGGGTGTTTACTTGACATATCCCTTTCACCTGAACATCATGGGGTATGTTTGTATAATGTTATATTGCATCAAGTTGATTAATAAAATAGTTAGAACACTTTGCTTGGATTTTTCTTTCTGATTGTGGCCAACTGAACTTTTTCTCTTTTAAACTAACATCAATTCTTAATGATATTTTGTAGTAAAATAGCTTTCTTGCCATGATTAGGATACTGTCTTTACCTGATTAAAAAAGCTTGATCATAGTACCAACACCTAATTATCTTTAGTATTCTAAAAGGCAAGTGACCATTGTTCTTGTTGGACAAAATCCTTCTGGACCCAACCAACAAACTATATAACAATAAATGATTAGCCAAGTATTAAAAAATTATACACCCCATCACATTCATGAGAGGTTGATCATGTATAATAATCTTAATAATTCTTATTATGAAATTAAACAACAGACTTAAATCCCATAAAACAATCATTGCAACAAGTACAATTTTATCAAATTATGGAACTAGATTCAGCCTCAAGCATAGAGCCCAATTTCCCCAAGATCCAAAAAGCAACCTTTTCAAATGTAGAAATATATGATCTTTATTGGAAAATCAAAATCCTAAATCATTAGTTTGACTTAAGTAATCAACCATTTTGAAACCAACTTTTCGAGTAACGTTTATTGAAAAATGATACTCCGTATAAGTTAGCGACGAGCAGTAGTAACAAGGAACGCATGTAATAAACAAATGAATCGTTTCGAGTTTAATTACATTCACTAATGTTAATAAGGCTATTTAATGGAGGAATGATAAAACTTAAAATTTAAAAATTGTGTTTTGGTTTCTTTCCTAAAGTGAAAAAACTAGACAAGTAATAGCCTTTTGTTCAATTGAGTTGTCTTCATCAACCTTGGAGCAATTGTCATTGTCCTCATAGAAGACACTTTTTGTGTGTGTTCTAAAGAAAAGCTTTAATTTTTAATTGACAGAGAGATTTGCAGGATAGGGGACCATAAGCCAGAAAGAAGTACCAAAATTTGTTATTTATTGTAGTTCCCTCCACAATTGTTCCTTACAAAATAAATTCACATACCATTGTTGATTTGTGTAGTTAGTTGTACCATACTATCATTAAGTATACAACTGGCATGCCCTAATAGCCTAATCTTGAATCAAATTCTTAAAATTTGGCCTGAATTCAAGGACCAAAGACACTTGAAGCACAACAACCATAAAAGGGTATTTAGCTTTACTAAAAAAGAATCAGATTCTAACCTTTTTTAAGCAACATGGGTTCTAGGCAAAAAGCATAATCAAATTCTAAAAACAAAGTAACAAACATCAACTAGATGAACCTTTTAAACAATTCAATTTGACCACACAAGAAAAAAGCTTAGAAGAATTGAAATTAATGGCACATGGAACTTTCAAGATGCACCATATATATCAATATGAAGTCTAAATTAACAAATCCGAAAATCATAGGAAAACGACGTAGCACCCAATGTGGCTCCCAGATAGCGGAGCAACAAGCAAAAGACGGAGATGTTAAAGACGAACCGACCCACTCATTCTTTCTTCATCATGTTCCATTAGGCCACATACTAATCACTAATGGGAAGTAAATGAAGCAAGTTTTTAAGAAAAGGGTAAAAAGAGAGACAAAACCATACTCTCTCTTTCAAACCCCACATAATCAAATTGACAAATTTCTAAACAAAGTGAAACATCCCATTTGCTCCTCAATCTGAAAGCTAACTTCAAAGAATGTATCGATTTGGCCTATATTCCATTCGATTCACCTAATTTTATACCATCGTCTAAGATTCTTTGTTTTACTAAGTCAGGCGAAGAACTTATAACTTTGATTATAAAGCAAAATAAGGCAATTGAACATTTGAAATAGTCACATACATGGCTAAAAACATGAAATCCAGACAATTACGAACATGGTCTAGAGCTAAACAACAAGCTCAATTTAAACATGAAAACTAAATCTTGAAAACAATAAACACCATTGGTGATTATAGAACCTGAATGATACAGCCATCAAATCTTTTCTCATCCTCTCTTGCTTCAAACCTGACATATTGCTTCGATCTTTCCTGTTAATATCATCATAGTTCACGGAAATTAGAAAAAATTTGTGAAATAAGGGGGTGTTTGGGTTGCTGATTAAAATGGTTTATATACTTATTTGTGTTTATGTAAACTTGCTATTTGATATGTGAAACTGATACAGGCACTAGTCTAAGCATTTTTAATAAGCAATCCTAAAAAACATGAAATTAAGGAGTTCGACTTTCGACCTGTTCTGTGAGAGGATGAACGGGAATCAATGACGAGAATCCGAGGAAGCAGAAGACGGCTTATCTGATACGCCATCATGTTCCTCATCTTCACCTTGAATTCGTGTTGGAATACGAAACCCTGAAAACCCACCTAATCCAGAAGCAAATCCAGACATAGAAGACGGGTGATGAAAAGCCAAGGTCGGTTGTTGATCAATCGCCACACCCGTAAACACAGGCGGAGGATCGATCCAAGCACGAAATGAAGGTGCATTACTGGACTGAAGGGGTCCCCTCTGAGTAAACAACTGGTTGTTTGTCGGTTGACCAAACAACGGTTGTAGAAACGACATCTGCGGCGCCTGTGCTACAACAGGCGCCGCAGACCCAAATCCTGCCGAAATACCATCTCCACCACCACCACCACCATTACCCCATGTCACCATTCTCTGAAACCCACCGGTCTGATGTGCGTGGTGCGTTTGATGGGACGGGTTGGTGTCATCAGACCAACTCGACCCATCATAAAACATATTATTAGTCCCACTAGTATTCCCATTCCCACTCCCGCTATTGTGACTATGGCCATGGCCCTGGTGGTTATGCATAATAGGATGATCCTGAAAGGATTGAAGTGACAACCTAAGATCCTGACTCTGATTAAACTGATGCATATCGGCACTAGAACTACTATTCGCCCCATTCGAAGAAGCACCCATAGGAAAAAAAGACTTAATAGTATCAGCAATAGAATCTTGATCAAGTGAAGGAGGCAAAAAGCTTTCATTACCATTTTCGTCATTCGGGTACTCTTGAATTCCAATCCCCTGATCCGGGTCTTGGTCGAAATTCAAATTCGACCCGGAAACCGCCTCGTTTCTTGAACCATTAGTAGGTTTCCAAGCAGGCAGCTGAGCAAGTTCATCAATGGCAGTTTTAGCTTTCTTAATAAGCCAGTCAACAGCTTTACTAGGTCTGTCATAACCTAAACGGTCTTGAACATCATAGAATTGTATAGCAGTGTGAGCTGATAAACGAACACGCCTGTCACGTGGGCCTTTAGCTGTGCAAACTTTGCTATGTCTGTCTTTCCGACCAGTTGACCGGACAATGTGACCACCTTGTACTTGGACTATTTCTCCACCTGTGTTAGATGCTCTTAAGGCTAATCTTGAAGATGAAGATGACCCATGTTGTTGTTGTAGTTGTTGTTGAAGCTGCTGTTGGTCTTGTTGCTGTGAATATTGGTATGTTTCAGGCATTTTTTCCGGCAATCTTGGTGCATATTCTTCGCCGGAGATGGGTTTTTTTGTCGGAAAAATTATGTCTCCGGTGAGGGTTTGGTTTTGGTGGTTTTGTTGGATGTCATTATATCTTTCTATTTTTGGTTTTTGGTTTTTGGTTTTGTTTCTTGTTGTTTGGGTTTTTGGTTTTTTTGTTTTTGTTATGTTGGATTTTATAAGGTTATACAAATGAGGACTTGATATGTAAAAATAAAATAAAAAAGTTTATAAAAGATTGCACAAGCTAAAACTAATAAAATAAAAAGTAAAAACCCTGGAAAAGAATTTAGAAAATGAATCTAACCCATTTTCTCCTATTGATAAAAAAGTTTATTGTAGAAAAGGTCATCTAGTGGTGTAGTGTGTGTTTTAGGGATTTGAGGTTTTCTTTTGGCACCACAAGAGACCAAGATTGAAGAAAGAAGGAAAGAGGAGGTGGAAGGGGGTTTATTATGTAGGTGGGTGAGGATGGGAGGAGGTAAGGAAACAGTGAAGGGAGGGAAAGAGGAATATTTACTTTTGTGGGGTCTATAATGAGAGGCAGGGTTTGGAGGTTTTTAAAGATATTTGTTTTTCTATGTCAAACATCTTTACTTTCAAATTATCAGTGTATTCACGCATTGTGGTGACAGGTATCTGTAACATAAATTTCAATGAATTTAATTTTAACATTATATTTTTTTACAATGATATCTTAAAAACGACAATTTGAGTTTTAAGTAACTTTATATAACTGACTAGCTGAACCTATAGTGACTCTGGTTTTCGGTTTGAACCCGTTAGCACGGTTTAGTTTTTAAAGCTATATACATTATCATTTTAGGCAGACAACATATGTATATTTTTTACTTTTATATATATATGTTTTAAGTTGTTGTACAATGTGAATATATATATATACTTATACTCTTAAGCAAATGGTGTTTTAATTATATATTAAGTAGTATTAGTAATTATTTTTATTTTTAATTGTGTATTAATTACTTTTAGTATAAGTATTAAATTGTGTTTGTATTAATGAGGTGTTAATGTTTATTATTTTAATTGTTAGACTTGTTTTGGTTGTACACAATGCACTAATAGATGTAATTTGAATTTTCAAATATTCTATTAATAAATGGTCTAAATGTTTTATATGTAGTATATAGTATATAAATATAAATGGATTGTAACCTACTCCTTCCGTCCCAAAATTATAGTCTCACTTTGATTTTTTGGTCTTTATTTTCTAATTTTGACCTTAAATTTTTGTTTTTTGTGGTATATAATACTTGATAAAAAATTATAAGTATGAAAATATATTTAAAAACTAATTCATTCATATATTTTTCGCTAAGTATTATATAACACAAAGAAAAATATTTAACGTCAAACTTGGAAGAAAAAACCGAAAAAATCAAAGTGGGACTATAATTTTAGGACGGATGGAGTTTTTTTTAAAGTGTTTTATAAATAACATTAATTGGTGTATTTATTTTTTTGTATTTGTACATTATGTTTTATTATATGTATTAATTATATTTAAAATTTAAAAGACATTTAATGAATGAATGATTTGTAACATAAGCTTCGTAAGTTGTACTAGCAGGGTACCCGCGCGTCGCGGCGGCGGGTACCTGTAACATAGTTTTTGGAAAATTTTTATGTTTTTCTTACGACGACATCACGAAAAACGATAATTTGAGGTTTGTGTATCTTTATGTATCTGTCTAGGTCAATTGATGGCGACTCCGGTTGCCGGTTGAACCCGTTTGCCCGGTTTGATTTTCATAACTATATACACTGTCATTATAGGTAGATATAATATGCACGTTTTATTGTAAAAATATGTTTAATTGTTGTATAACTTAAATATATACTTGTATTTTAAAGTACTTGTTGTTTTAATTATATATTAAGTTGTACTAATTATATTTATTTTTAAGTGTGTACTAATTATTATGCATTAACTAGTATTAATATGAGTATAAATTACTTGTACCATGTGTTATTTTAATTGTAAAATAGGGTGATGGAGTAATTTGATTGTAGAATTTAACGTAAATACTTATAATTAAATGTTTGAAATTGCAACTTTACTATATAAAATTCTTTTGCTTGTACTATATGTTATATTTATTGTAAATGGGGTTGATGGAGTATTTTAAATATAGTATTTAATTCCCCCTCTTACAATTTTATGTTTCAAGCTTTTATTTTGGTTAGGTAAGCTTATTTTGCTTGTATCATTGTTATTAATATTGTATGTTAAAAATTCAAGTATTCTATTAATAACCTATCAAAATATTTTATAAGGGAGTTAAATTACTTAAAGTTAAATTTTGTGCATTCTACAATTGTAATATAAGGTTTAGGAGTTGTACTACTTAATATTAAATGAAAAGAGATATACCAATCTCTTTTATATATAGTACATATATTAGGGTTCGTTTTAAAGAACACGGTAATAAGAAAAATAAAGTTACATCAGCGTCATATTTAGCATGATATCAACGTTCAAAAAACTCTTCTTATTTATAACATCAATTGCAAAAGTTCAACGTATACTTTTTTTAGCATAAACTCAATGAACTCATTTTTGCCTTCTATTTATCTAAAATTCAAAAGCTATGATTAGTTATTTTATTATAATAAAAAAAATTATTAACAAATAAAAAAACACACATCATGAAAATCATCGGTAGATATGTTAACCACGACCCATCACCAACTACCGTCACCCCGACCACTAACCACCACCACCACCTAAAACCACCGCCATTAACCACCACACACATACACATGTTCGATCTAGCAGATCTATTCCATTTTGATCAAACCCATTTTATTCTGTTCAGATCCACGATTAAATCCACTCCATCAAACCCTAATTTTTAGCCCCAAAATTCATCATTGATGGATATACGAGATGAAATAGATGTCGACGATGGTAAGGTGTTTTGATTATGCTTATTTTTGTGTTTTTTTTCATTTGATTATGCTTATAGCACTTGATAAGATTTTTATAATTGTTTGCTTATTTGTAATGTATGCTTATTTATTTTCTGGTTGAGAATTATATATGATTCTCTATCATATATGATTTTGTTGATGAGCTTAGTTCTTTTGGTATTTAGTTGATAAAAAGCTTTTGGTTGTCGTGAAGGAAGGTATCTAGAGTAGTATGCAGCGTGTAATGAACTGAAGGTGATTAATTCATGTATCTTATCATCTAGCAACAAATAGTTCATAATCACTATCAAAATGCAATGTCGAAAACCCTTGTGAAGATCGTTGTAATATTAACTTACATTTTTCTTTTTGATGAGCCGCTAGTTTGCTGGAGTAGATTCTCCGCCAAAGTGAGAATAGTGTGCCAGTATTTACACATCCACAAACGCAACTTATTTTTTCAACCTTTTTCAGCTTATGAAGAATCAGTTATCCAAGCCTAGTTTTAAAATGATGCTTCTTGACTTAGGTATTGCTTACTTATGCATTTGTACTTTTTATGATATATAAGCTTTCTTACGAGACTAAATCATGGTCTAATATTGGATACTTTGGTGACTGCAGCATGTCAGAACTCGTAGATGCAGGAGAAATAGTAAATGTGTGATGGATATGCCTAGCGCATTAGATCAAGACAACAAAACGGTAATAATTAACTAAATCATTTATTTAATTAATTTTTTTGTTAGAGAATGTAATTCTGTTATAAAGAATTAGTAGTTTTCTAAAACTATTGTTTATAATATAATATTTGTGAATCATATATGATTCTTTCATAATCATGTATGATTCTTGTATAATCATACATGATTCATAGATTCATACTAAATCATATATTATTTTTGAATTATACTTGACAAATATCATATTGATATTCTAATCATATGTGTTGTACTACAATCATATGCGTTGTACTACAATCATACTTGACAAGAATCACACATGAAATCATATTGATACATGAACATTTTTTTATCGCTTTTTATATTAAGTGTTGATGTGTTTATGTTTTTCTTTCAGTTCTACAAAGAAAAGAAATGAAATGTTTAATGACCCCGCCGATTTGCTTAGGAAAAGCTAAACAGTTTTAGGAAAAGCAATGGAATGCTTAATTACCCGACGATGTTTTGTATTTACAGTTTTCTACTTTTGAAAAAAGTGTAATTATTGGAGTGTTTGGGCATGCCCAATACTTTAATATGTTTTTGACTTGGGTATGTCCATTGCCTATATTTTTGTTAAGAATCATATGATTTTTTGAATAAAGTTTTGCTAAGAATCATTTTTGTGAAGAATTATACACACTATTTGCAGATAAAGTTTTGTTAAGAATCATATATGATTCTACAAGAATATATATGATTCTATATGAATCGTATATGATTATACACATCTCATCAATGATTTAGTATGAATCATACTTAATACAAATCAATAGTAAATACATCATATGCGATTCATGAAAATTTTATAAATACTTAAAATGAATCACATATGATTCGTTCTGAATCATATATGATATATGATTCATACATAATCATACATGATTCTCCAAGATCACATACTAAAAATGGTGATTCTTAGGTCAAACCTCTCAGTTTACATCAAATCCGCTGGAATATCAAACAAAAAATATTTAGTTTAAAATGACCGTATTAAGATCCGCATAACACATTTCCAATAGTACAACCAAAATTTGAAAATATCTAAATTTGGAAAAAGAATGATATAAAAAGTACAAATCTAAACGAAGTATGATATTCATTAAGTGTGGTCGCTTGTTGAGTTGCATCAATTCTCGTGGCTTGTTTCTTAATTGCTTAAATATTATCAGCGAAATCTCCCGTTTTCCGCAAAGAATGATTAAACTCTTGAACCTCGAATTTTCTCCATAATTATTCCATCTCACAACCCTTTTCCATTTTAAACTCTTGTAATAGAACTTGTTACATAATCACATGTGATTTTGGTTCAAAATCATGTTTTTTATCACATAAAATAAAAGAATCATATATGATACGTATTGAATCATATATGTTCATTCTGAATCGTATATGATTTTAACTAAATCCTATACTTTATCTATGTAATACTGATAATAAACTCAGGACTCGTATATGATTCATACTGAATCATATATGATCCATACTGAATCACATAGGATCCATACTGAATCATTTATGATTCATACTAAGATTCACTATAAATCATAACTTTTATCCATTTAATATTGATAATAAACTCATGAATCATATATGATTTTCCTATTGTTCATAATCATTTAGCAAAAAACCCAATATTTACCAGGAACTTGAATGATTCGCTTCTCCATCTGTATCTACATTGACATCTTCGATTTGAGGATTAATCATATGATTTTCAGCTTCAACAATCAGAACAACTACCAAATCAACTTCATTTACAATAGTATCATTTATTTTTATGATAGATCTAAATAATTGTTATGAATAATTTGTATCATCTATTTTTGATGATAGATATGAATAATTTATACTAATTGTTCTTAATTTGGGTTTAAAGAACCCTAATTTAATTAGGGTTAATCAATGATGGTTGGCGGCGGGTTGGTGACGAGGGTTGGTTGGTTGGTAGTGGTGGTAGTTGGTGACAGTGGTGGTTGGTTGGTAGGTTCGAAGAACCTTAATTTAATTAGGGTTAATCAAAGGTTGTTGGTGGCGGGTTGGTAGTGGGTTGGTGGCGGTGTTTGGTATATTGGCGGTGGTGGTTGGTGACGGTGGTGGTTGGTGGTGGTTGGTGGTGGTTGGTTGATAAGGGGAGAGATTTGAGAGATGTGTTTTTAGAAAAATAAAGTGTTAATATAAAGTGGATGGAAGGTGGGTGAAATCTAGACCATTCAATGAAAATGAGATGAATGGATGAGATGTGTTCATTAGGTTTATGCTAAAACATGAGTTTATAATGATCTCAACTCACAATAATAATATCCCTTTTTTTAATTCAACTCTATTTTTTATAAAACTTAAAAAAAATACACATTACATTAGACCCTTTTTCGGGCTTATTACTAAAAAGAAAGGTTGCAATGTAGGTTTTCTTCTTCTACGATATCGCTTCCAACATCCCTCCAACAAAAACCTGCAACAAAAATAACAAAGTCAAAGAGTAATATATCTTTTTATCCTATTTAATATTGAGGGGTATTTTGATAGTTTTTTCACATTTAAGGACAAACGTGCGTTGGTGGATCAACACCCACTCCAACGCTATTGGCCAACACCGGAGGGTGGTGTAACGTCACCAACGCTACCTACAACTCAGCAACAACGCGGACAGGCGTTACGACACAATATTTTCTTACACGAAAAGGAGGGGCTGGTCCACCGTGATATAATTTAACTGTAATCTAAATTACATCTTGATTTTGTTTGATTGGCAAGAAGGTTGAAGTTGTAATTTTAATTACATTTTGTAGATTGTTTGCTTTGTTTTGGAAAGGTGACTGGACTCCCCCAATTACATTTGTTGTTGCGATTCATATTACATAGCAATATGGATAGAAAGTTTTAAATTACGTTGTAAATTATATAAATTTCTATCACTTTTATTAGAAACATATAGAATTTACAAGAAATTAGTCGAAAGCCATGATACCATCTATCCTACTACACCTCTGGCTATAACAAAGCTGATTTTGTTAAAAATATGAACAACACTACGTGTTCCAATATCTTGAGTCAATGAAAACTTTTGGATCTACTTCAGTATGGTCATGTATCCTTCTCAAGTTCCCCAAGATAATAGAATGATCAAATGAAACCATACCCAATATATAGACACGTAGTCCCATACTTAATCCGTTTATGGTGTGTTGTCTTAGTAACTGTGCCACAATACAAAATCAATCATCCCAATTTGCGTTAAGGGCGGTGAACCTGTCAAGTCCACACATACGCCAGTCCCTCCATCCCATGAATAAAGTAGAATATCAGCTAGACGTAAGGGGTTTTCTCGCTCTCCAATAAGCCCAATATAAAATTCTTTGCCAGCAGAAATACCCGATCGAAAAGAGTACCGCTCATATGTGTTTATACAAACAATTCCAACACATGGTTCATCATGGTCTTTAAAATTATCTCCCGCGAAGACCCTGAAACGAGTTGAACATAGTTTTGGAACAGAGAATACGAGAACACCCAACCAATAGCATAACACACATCGGTAATTCCTAATGTTCAACCTAGTGATCAAAACAATCCTAAGCCAAGCAGAAACATGGTCCTCCATTTGAGACTTCCTTAAAGAATTTTGTGTAGTAGATAAGGAAAAGGTAGATTTAGTTGTTTGAGTAACACGGGTAAAATATATATCTATCAGATTCTTCATGGGTACTCAAAAGCTTAATCTTCGTTTTCACATTAAAAACACTTTTTGCACTATCAAAAGCATACCTAGAAGTTTCAATATCATAATGTTTAAAACATCATTTGCATAGTAGACACTAAACCTCCTAAATGTAAAGGGTAAAGTGGAGAGCCTCCATTACCATTCACCATATCTAGAACCAGAGGCAGTGATAATATGATTTAGGTTAGAACCAAGAGCCTTATAGAAAGAACACTAAGCATGCTTGAAGACCCGAGGAGAACATGTGCACATAGCAACATACAATTTAGATTTACCTCCACAAGCACGCATGAGTAGCAACTCACACCGAAGGTCACTAATCTTGGGAAGAACAACCATAAGCTCAATGGATTTGGCAACCGTCTTCATCACGAGCTCAATACTAAATTTATAATCTTAACTCACATGCCCATAACTAGTTTAACACCATGTAAGGGTCGACCACTATTAGGCCAAAAAACTTGCAACCCAGCTCCTTAGGTTCTATTTTGGAAAAATAATCTCGTCTTTTTCAACAGTGAGATGCAAGCACGATGAGGTTCGTTCTCCATAACTAACTTCAAAACCTCCCCTACAACTAAAGTATCACCAATAATAGTGTTATCGTTTAGATATCAAGCCTAAAGAGAAAGGCTAAAAGAGTCTCTAATTTGACATAGGAAAAGATATAACATTAGGGCAAAAAAAATGATCAAAGGGGATCACCTTGTTACATACCTTGTTATTATTATTAATATATTATTAATTTATTATTATTGCTATTATTATTATTATTATTATTATTTGTTATTTTTTTATATATTAAACATCACTTCATTAGAATAATAGGATTTACAAGAAATTAGTGGGAAGCCGAGATACTATTTGGGCTCTCACTCCTTTATTATTATTATTAATTATTATTGTTGTTGTTGTTATTATTGTTAGAGCGCAAGGTATGGTTTCGTGTTGTGGAGCGGTGTTATAAAAAAAGTGGATGTCACGTCACCATCCCACTCCATAACACCAGAATTTCCATAACACTAGAAAAGTTAGGGTATGGTTAACAAAAAATTGTGGTGTTATAGTGGTCCCGGTTCTAATAAAAATAATAAAAAAATTAAAAATAAAATAAAAAATAAAAATCCATATCGTGAGCCCACAACGCGAGCCACGATATAGTTCTCGCGCTGTAGGATCGCGTTATGCCTACCATTTTGGCTGGCAACTACAACTTGAGGGGGTATAACACGAGGCATGGTGTGGTATGTGGCGTTTTGAATTTGGCATTTTGGGCATGGCTCAAGACATGAAATACCACCCCTTGGCCTCTTACTATTATTGTTATTGTTATTGTTATTGTTGTTGTTGTTATTATTATAAAAACTTTAATAAATTTTTCTGATTTACAATAAATTAGTGGGAAGCTGAGATATCATATAAGCCCCCACTCGGTTAAAGTAAAGTACAAACTTTGTCCTTGTAGTATACACACTTAACGATTCAGTTAGAGAAGGATGAAACATGCAAGAATAGACAAGCGTAAATATGACTGATGTAATTACTTTAGCAAAGGAACAAAACATGCTAGTATATGTAAACTAGAAGAATGAAGTTTGTGATTCACTCCTGTATTTAAATCTGATATATTATTATAATAGTATTTGATATTTCAATCACTAATTTGTAAGTATTTGCTATATGTGAAAGTTACATACTATGATATGAAAGATCATTAAGTATAACACTTTAGAGTAGTTTTTATTCGTGACCAAGCTATTGTTGTTTATGTTGAAAGATTGTTAAAGACCTTTTGAGGCTTGTGTTAATGATTATTATTGAGTTTTTAATTTTTCAAATTATTGTATCAAATGATATTCCGAGTTGGTTGAAAAACTAATAAGTCGTTCTAGTTTTAAGTATTACCAATAGTAAACAAGAAATGAGGTGAGTTTGGGAGAATATCCTATCAACTAGGCACCCTAATAAGATCTCAATGAGAATCAAGGTAGATTTGAGCGGTTTCATAATATATTTAAGGCATTATATTGTCGTCCAAAACCAATCATGTCTCATTGCCATACTAGCCATTCTAAAATGATGCCATAATTATGAAATATGAATGCTCGATTAGTGCAGTTATATGAGTTTATGACTCATGACAAAAGTTCCATGTAAAACATGCTCAAAAAAGAACAAATCGCTCAATCTAGATCTTTAATTTTAGATTGAATCCAATGATTGAGATACAAATGGATATTTCCATATATACATTATCACTAACCCATATATACATTATCACTAACCAAATACACATGATAGGTTTATTTCTCCTTCACTTCCACCCATCCACACAAATGGTTAGAAAAACACACATATACCCACTACCGTCGTCGCACCCTACCGTCACAACACCACCATCGCAACCCAACACCGTCATTCACCACCATTTGTTTCATACCACCAGTATATTGATATATTAAAAGTGATCTTCTATCTATGAGTCATTTTGCATTGTATATTTGATAATGCATATTATTACTTTGAAACTTTTACTTTATGTATTAGAGATATGTAGTATTAGGAATTTGATGCATGAAAAATGTTCGACGAAATGCATAAAAGAGATGGTAGCAACATACTATACATTTGTAATGGGTACTCGTATACACATTAGAAAAATATACCAGCTCAGGTTCACTTAAAGCACAACTCAGGTCTAAGGTTAAGGCATCTCTTCTTTTAGCAAATGATGTTTAATTTTCTTATGTTTTTTGTTCTTCATCCGATACTGATTGTGGTGATAACATTAAGGTCGGGGATGACATCGCGTTGATGGTTGCATTTGAAAGGGATCTAGAGGGTAGGACTGAGGTTGGGCTAGTGGATTCTCTAAGATATCCGAAAACCAAAGTAGAGGGATGTGATGAGACCATAATTATACATGGTCTCATCGTCCAAATCAGGCTTAAAATATACAAAAATATCATAAACATTATGCAAAACCCTTTGTATTTGTTCATTGTGTGCTTGTAGGTTTGGATGTCGTGAATTCACCAAAAGATAACAACAATCAAACAAAAACGAACACGGAAAACGAAGCTGCACAAAGAACCGGACCGAGTATTGATTTTCTAAGAAAATTCCTTGAAGTTTAAAATTTGTACAAGTTTGGTCCCTACACTTTGAAGACTTGTCACTTTAGGCCCTTGTAAAACTCAAAATTACGTTAGAGTCCTTAAAGTTTCAAGAAATGACATTAATGGCCCTTGAAGATCACAAGAATGGCAAGTTTAGTCCTTGATTCCATGTTTATAAGTTGGAGGGATTGAAAATGTCAATTGGTCAAAGTCATTATACAAAGAACTTGCCCTAATCTGCTGTTAAGAAGTTTGGAAGAAGTTGCTAGTTGTTGGGAAGTTCAAGGGTATTTTCTGCCTAATCCTACAACCCATATTACCCATAATTCGACCCAACCCACATATAAAACCCAAAAGCACAAAACCCTTTACCCCTTTTACCCGATACCACAACCCACAACCCACTAACCCACTAGAGTTATTATTAGTTACGATTTAAACATAATTAAATAATAAAAACCTTGGCACCAAACATAGTTTTTCTTAACCCATAAGATCAAAACCCTCATTTTCCTTTTCATAAACCCTAATTATCTGTCACACCCCACCATGGCGGAATATAGGACGCGACATATGGATATCATCACAACAATAGCGTGTCTATAGAGAGAACTAAATGAAATTGAAATATCATAAATGGTGACACAAATGTCATGACAATATCACACCAATGCAGGAGTCTAGGTAAGTAGGTAATGTCCTACCTCTTACCAAAGACAAATAAAGAAACAAACATCAAACATATAGGTGTCTAAAATGTATCACTTATTTAAATAATGAAAAGAAAACTAAGAGGAAAGGGATTCCTCCTAATACAGTCCTAGCAGCCTCTAAACTCTAGCCACTTCTAACACCATCCTTCATAACTACCTCACCTGAAAATGACACTAAAATCTGTCAACATAAAGTTGGTGAGAACATAGGTTTAAGTTATCTTGAACATCATAAGAAAACTTGACATTCGCTGTATATAAGTTGAAGAAAAATAAGTTAAAGTAAAGGACTATAAAGTGATATTCACATTACATACAACTCCACACGAAACATATTATAACAATAGAACATATAATAAGAACAATGCACCTACACCTATCCGTATCTTTCTCACACCTTGTGTGGAGATGAATGATGAGATGGCATTTATACATGATCTCATCGTTCTTTTCGGGCTTTAAATGCATAAAAATGTCATAAAATACCATATATATGCTTGTGTTTGTTTACTTGTGTATTTTAGGTATGGATATCGTGAAAAAGACAAAAGATCACAAGTTACAAGGAAAAACGGACGCGAGAAACGAAGCCGTACAAAGAACCGGGCCCTAATCATGGAATTCTCAACAAAATACCTTGAAGACTTGAAGACAAACAAGATTGATCCTCATTTATTGAAGAAATGACACTTAAAACCCTTGTATATTCATAATTACAAGTTTGGTCCCTTAAGTTTGTCAAAATTACACAAAAGGTCCTTCAACTTTGAAGAAATGGCAAGAATAGTCCCTCAACAAATCCAAACTGCCAATAATGGTCCCTCATGAAGATTAAGATACATTGAAGACCTTGGAAGATCAACATTGTTCAAAATCAGCCCTTGCAATATTCAAAAATATCAAAATATAACCCTTGAAACACTTTTTGTAAAGTTTGTTCCAAAAGTGACAAATGGTGAAACGTTGATACATGTAAAATAGGCGCTGATAGAAGTTTATATCCAAGTGACAAAAGAAATGAAGAGGAAGGGCTAAAGTTGTGTATTTGAAACATTCAAACGTAATAATGCGCCAAACAACTTTCACTTCCCCTAATATCGGATCAAAAGGTTTACTATTCACCCCAAGAACCCAGTTACCACTTCACTTAAAACAAAGGGTAAAAACAAATTACCCAGGCACATGCTTGATTCACATGCCCAGAAACCTATCCCACACCAAATACCCTCATCTCCACTCACAAAAGGGGTCCCACCCATTCACCCGTCCACCTATCACATCACACCCTCCTCTCCAAGTCATCCTATGTGGCAAAATCAACAGTCAAGAACCTTAGCTTCATCCTAAAGCTAAAATGAACGTCCTTGATCAATTTGGACAGCACATTCCATCAAAACGTCTAGAAGACTTCAAGGACAAATAGGGAATTTCACTTCTAGGGTTTATGAACAGTGTAGCATTGGCATAAAAAGACTCCTCAACATGTGAGAGAGCTTTTGTTCCAGATTTTAGCTTTTAATCTTTGTAATTCCTTTTTATGAAATAAAGTTTAAATTTCTGAAAATTCTGAGTTTTTAATCTGTTATTTATAAAAGTTTGGTGTTTGAGAAGCTAAAATCTGAGTTCCATTTACATGTTTGAAGGTTTTTGAGGCAAGGTTTTAAGTGATAAAACTTGTGAATCAAAAATCAGAAAGTCCTTGTTTATTTGATCTCACCCTTGTGTTTGTTCATCTTAGCAGCATTGGAAGCTGGTACTTGTTTTGCTAGTACCTCAGCTCAAACAATCCAGGGCCTGGATGTAGGTCTTGGAGGTTTGCACCTTCTTCCTTTTCATTTTCTCTTTTAGTTTCTGAATATTTGTGGTTTTTGTGGATTTGTGATTGAATCTGTGTTATTGTGGATGTTTATTGTTGATTTGGCTTGGTTTGATGTTTATGAGGTGTTATTGATCTGATTTGTGGGTTGAATCTTAATGATCCTTTGAATATTTGTGAAAATAAGTTTTAAAAGGGTGTTTGGGATTACTGCATAAGTTGGATTAGAGGTTTGTTCAGTGCTTGTGTGTTGTATGCAAGTATTGGTATCTGCTATTTGGGAGTATTTGTGCATCTGTTTGCAGGTTTTGTGGGCTTAAACACATTGATTCATAGATTGGCTCTAAAATCTTCATAACTTGGTAAAATTGGCTAGGATTTTGAGGACACCTAGATCTAAGCTTAGGTTAAGGGTAACAAGTGCTAAATCATAGTTAATCACACCAGGGTAGAAGGATTTGAGGCTTGAAATTGGATTAAGTGTCAAGTATATCAGCAACTTGTTTCTGCACATGTTCTTTGTTAATCAGTAACTTTTTGTGCTTTAATCTTGCTATTTACTTTGTTTCAGTGTTTGTTTCTTGTTGATTTGTGTTCATTGTTAGTTTATATAGTTTGTGAGGATATTTGGCTATTTGGATTGCTTTGTTCATAGCTTATAAGCTCAATGGCTTATTAGCTTATTTGTGCCAAAATACATCAAGTTTACCCAACTGGTAAGCCTTGATTCACAAGGTTTGCACTCAAACCTTGACCAGCAGGGTGAAAAACAAGTTCTTACACTTCATTAAGTCTGTCAACGCCTTCTTTTTTCCTGTCAGCGTTTGATTATAACTTGTCAGCGTTTGACTTTTGGTCAAACTTGGTTTTCAGCTTATTTGAATTTGTTTTGCTTATTGGTACATGCAACAACTTAGTTTTTGTAATAGAACTCATTTTTTTAGCTTAATATCAAGTCTGGAAGTTTACAAGTCTTTTGGTTAAGCTTTTGCTAGAAAACTAGCTTATTTGGCTTTTTCAGCCAGCTTATCTGTTCCTACAGCTTATTCTACTTGGCTTTTTGTGATTTTCTTGATTGATTATTCTTAGTTAAGCTATTTGTGAGCTTTTGCAACAAACTAGAGCTTCTGAGGTGCATTATTTCTCAAACCCGACTATTTTGTCGTTTTGTGGATTTTTGCTATTCTATTTTCTGGCTTATTGAGTGTGCTTATTGGAAATTTCTTTTGACAGATCTCTTAAGCATCCAAAAAGAGGGTTGTGTGTCAAATTAGAGCTTATGGCATTAGCTTTTGGCTTAATGGGCTGAAAAGCCCAATAAGAATAAGCTTTGTGTTCAATAAGCTGTGATAAGCACATTTTCAGCTTTTGGGCCTTTAGAGTTTTGTTCTTAGAATTAAATTTTAAGTCAGATAGGGCTTTTCCAAGTCAATTGGGCCAAGTTTGACTTTTTGGGCCCAAAAGCCCATTTGTGTTGACTGAATTTGGATTTGGCCCATTTGAGGGCCCATTAGGGGTATTCTGGTAATTTCACTTTCATTTTCTGATTATTTAGGTTAAAATAAACTAGTTTGCAAGTTTTTAGAATTTTTTATAATTTTTGGATTTTTAATATTATTTTATTATTATTTTAATATTATTTTTCAAATTTCACTTTTTCCAACTTTTTACATTTTTCTTAGGTTAAATACATTAAAATAGGAATTTAGCAACTTTTAGAATAATTTTATCACTTATAGATTAATTTTTATAATTATTTTAAGTTTTAATAGTTTTTAATTCATTTTAAATAGTTTTTATTAGTTTTAAAATTTCTAAAAATATTTTTAATCATTTTAGGTCATTTTAGAGGTTTATCAATTGAAAAATCTTTATTTGGGCTTTTTGATAATTTATTTGATTTTTAGGGCTTTAATTAGCATTTAAAAATTGAATATTTAATTATTTAAAAGGTTTGAAAAAGTTTTGATAATTGGTAAACTCTTAGTTTATTATTTTTGATTTTTGGAGAATTTTTGGTAATTTTTAGAATTTATTTTATTTTTGGTGATTTTTTAGGTTCTACGTCTTAACTTTCTAATAGTGATTTTTAGTTAATTTTTATTTTTTACGACTTCGTCATTTTCCCTTCTAATCCCCTTCTAAACCAATCATTAATTACAAACATTTGGCAAGTTTTTCACACACATATACCTCCTTGGGAAACGAACTTACACACCATTAAGGGTCATTAGTGTTGATTTTTCCTAAAGTCATCACTCGATACTTTCCGCTATTTTGTTGCTCTTTTTCCTAAAAAGCGTATACAAAACCTCTACATCAATTTTTGGCGCCGCTGCCGGGGAGGTGTGTCGTGATTAATTTGCATTGTTGTTTTTAATATTAACCAAATAGTATTTGTATTAGTAGAACTCTACTAATACGTATTATCGGTTTTCTTGGTTTTTCTTGTACAAATATTATTACTATATTGTATTAAGTATCACAATAAATTTACAATATCTCCAAAAGTGTGAAAACACAACCTTAATTGGGATTTGATCTCCTAATTATTGTATTCGAATCTCAAACAAAAAGAAAAGGCAAAAATAGATAAATACTTTCGTGAAGCTCGATTTTGAAAGATACAAACTATAAGGTGGGTATAAGGCGGGTATTATAAAATATACCCTAAGGAAAAAGGCTCTTAAGTGCTTCGCGCCGCCTCGTTTCCCCGCTTGCTTGTGAGTATTTTGAGATTGAAGGCTAATCGAGGGTTTTGCTGCCCAAAGTATTATTACGTATACTATATTTGCTTGGTTTCTTTGTGATTAAACCCTCTTGAACAAATTGGTTTTCACCAAAGTTCTAAAGTCATTAGAAGACGTTCACTCCACGTGATCGTTTTCATTCCTTTGAGGCTTCTTTAATCAAGAGTTTGATTCGAGGAGAGATTTTGTAGATTGTTGTCTACGAAGATACACCAAAATCCAAAAAAATTAAATATCATCAAAAACACAAAAAAATTGAAAATTCACAAAACACCCAAAAAGAATCTTCTTTGCTCACCTCCCATTCTTCGTGAAGTTTATGATCACTCGTAATCAAGCAAAACGAGCTCGTAAACGTCTTCAAAAGCAAGCCAATCAAGAGACGTTGATTGTTGAAGAACCTCCATTTGTTGAACCTATTGTAGAACAAGAAGTCATCATGGCTAATCGTACTATGATGGAGTTGCTACAAGCACCCACCGAGGGTTTTGGAGAGGCTATTGTGATTCCCTCCATCCTTGCGGAGAATTTCGAAATTAAGACGGGTTTAATGTCGATGTTGCAAGCAAATAAGTTTAGAGGTCACGAGAAAGACAACCCGCATTACCACATTAGGAATTTCAACCGTCTCACCGCCACTAGCAAATTTAAGGATGTTCCACATGACGCCATTAAGATGATGTTGTTTCCATACTCGTTGGATGGACCCGCAAAAATTTGGCTCGAGAAAGAACCGCCAAATTCAATTTTGACATGGGCCGATCTCGTTTCTAAGTTTGTGAACAAGTTTTTTCCACCATCTAAAACAACACACTTAAAAAATGAGATTTCACGATTTGTGCAAAGAAATAACGAAAGTTTTTCAATGGCATGGGAACGATTTAAAGAGATGTTACATGAATGTCCACACCATGATTTTACGGAATTGCATCAAGTGGATACTTTTTATAATGGGCTTAATGATCATGAACGAGATTATTTGAATGCCGTCGCGGGTGGTAATTTTTTGTGCAAGACGACAAATGAGGCTTTACAAATCATTGAAAATAGATCTAAGGTTTATAACCCTCGTAACACACCGAGTGTTGCCAATATGGGTTCGTCATCTTCGTCACAATCGTCTCGTAGCATTAACGCCTTACATGATGAAGCTAATGAGGAGAATCGGTTTTTTGATAGATTTGCTAATCTTATGTCCCATTGGAAGGCTCAAGAAGCTTCCAATTCCGCTTCGGTTAAAGCGGTTGCTAAGAGTTGTTTATCTTGTGGGGGAGCTCATGATCTTTCCGAGTGTATTACCGCGGATGGTAACACTTCGAGTGCTTATGTAGCAACGGGAACTTACAACCAAAACGGCCAAGGTTCCCGCCAAAATCAAGCTCCACCAAACCAAAATGTTAACAATTATCGAAACAACAACCAAGGTAATTACCAAGGCAACACACGCAATTACAACAAAGGGAATTATCAAAGTGGGAATGGACAAATCTCTAATCAAAACCAAAACCGTGAATTTCAAAACACTACACAAGGTTTTCAAAATGCTCACACGAAAAATTTGCAAGGAGAATTTTTGGATTATGCAAAAGCAAATGATGCTAAATTTGATAACATGCAACGTGAGATGATTAGCTTAAGATCCGAGTTGAAAAACGAGCTTAAAAATGAACTTGCTAATGAACTTAAAACTCATGCAAACAAAATGGAAGGAAATGTCCAACGTCTTCAACAAAACCAACAAAAGATGGAATTAGGACAACATGAGATTAAGCAAGAGTTATTAAAAGCGGATGCTAGGCAATCAAAATTTGAGGACCGAATGGCTAAGATGTTTGAAGCTATCATGTGTAAGCCCTCTTCTTCGGGTGGTCTTCCTAGTGATACCGTTAACAACCCGAGGGGAGAAATGAAGGTTATTACTACACGAAGTGGTAAAACTTTCAAGGAACCAATCTCTCGTACAAGTACTTCTAAGGAGAAGGAAATCGAGAAAGAACCCGAGGTGATGGTCGAAAAGGAGCATATTACAATCCCACGAAGTACCGCTCATACCACACCTATGGTTGAACCAATACCAATTGTGGAACCCGAGTTTTCAAGGCCGTTGCCTAATGACCCACCCACACCACCTTTACCTTACCCTTCGAGACGAAACAAAGAGAAAGCACAAGAAAGGAACAATTATCAATTTGAGCTATTTATGAAAATGTTTCGTGATTTGCATTTTAACATAAGTTTTGCCGATGCTAATCATGATGCCTCGATTCGCCGCAAACTTCAAAAGTATGCTAAACAACAAAGAGAAGTTACAACAATCGTCTAGTTGTTCATCGGTTTTTCTTAGCCGCATACCACAAAAAGTCGGTGATCCCGGTAAATTTTTGATTCCGTGTGCTATTCAAGATATGGAGGAATGCTACGCCTTGGCCGATCTTGGCGCTAGTATTAATTTAATGCCTCTTGAGATTTTCAAATCGCTTTCGCTTCCGGCTCTTATTCCTTCGAACATGTCTATCGAGATGGCCGATCATTCTACGATTTTAGCATGTGGAGTAGCCGAGGACGTTTTTGTTAAAGTCGGAAAGTTTTACTATCGTTGTAGACATTCCTATCGATCGAAAAGTTCCTCTCATTTTGGGTCGTTCATTTTTGGATACATCAAGAGCACTTATCGATGTTCATGCTCGAAAAATCACCCTTCGTTTCAATGAGGAAGAACTTGTCATCAATGCCACACAAAACTCCAATATTTCTCATGTCTATTCTATTGCAACTTTAAACCATGGTGATTCAACCAATGACATTTGCAAAGAATTTTCACCAAGAGTTTTAGGAAATGTCGCCAAAAACAATTTACCATTTCCTCCGCCGGTGGAGGTTATGAGTGTAAAGCCTACAAAGAAGAAACCATCAATACTTGAATCGAAAAATCCTTCACCTCACCTCGAACACTCATTCTTGAAAAGTGTTGATAAGTTGCCGGTTTCTACGAAAGATCTTTCGGATGATGAATATGTAGATTCCGATGGGGAGGTTTTCTTCGTCGATAAACGTTTTGAGAACTTGCCACCACCAACACCAAAACGATTTCAAAATGTGAGAATTTTTTGTGTGACTAACATCGTCTTAGAAACACCGAATATTTTCGACATAATCAAAAAGGGTTTTCATAAGGAGAGTTCAAAAGATAAAAAAGGAAAAGATTTTAAATGTGATTTAATTGATTTTCTACAAATCTAACTCCGTCATCACCATGGTTTTTGAGTGCTACAAGCTCGTCTACTCCTTTTGACGATGCTTTGTATGGTTCTAGTATGGGGGAAGCCCCTTATGTTCCCTCATCCTTGTCCACCGAGGACGAGATATTCGATCCCGGAATTTCATGTAAAGGGAAATCTCGGTCTTCCACCGATGCAATAAATGGAAAATCTTTCTATTTGCTTGGTGCGAGTCTACCTCGAGTAGCTCTAAAGTTTGTCTTACCAATTGTCTCACCCTTCTACTTCTCATCTATTTTCTTCAAACTCTTTGAGTTTATGACACATGTTGAAGTGGCGTTTATTTGTTTTTCCAAAAAGAATGAGAACGTCATTTTCGACCCCGGTATTTTGCATCATCAAAGGACTTAGTCCTTTATACCGGTTGCTTTTTGGGCCTTGTTTATCATGTAAGCCCCATCAAAAATTGACCATACCACGATTTTCCCTAAATGTTCACATTTTGAGGGGATCGAGTCGAGCTCATGACTCGGTAATCAAAAACGAGGTGCCTCGTGGGGGAGATCCCATGCTTATCTATTATGCTCACTATTCACTAATAAGGGGACTTGTACCCTTTTCAACTCGTTGTCTAGTGGTTGTTTGTGATTGTGTTATCTAGATCATCATCATCTACGATTGAAGACTCTCGTGTTCATTTACGTGAGCCTCCATCGTTCATTTGAAGAAGTTTTTCACGATTCCATGACATATCCTTTATTGTTCTAACAATTATCTTTTAGCATACTTAATAAACGGCTTTAGATATATTGTTGATCACCCTTTCCATGCTAGATCCTAAGCATTCGACTCTTCGTCTCTAGTATGGGGGTGCTCCACCTTTAGACTCGAAACATTGAGGACAATGTTTACTTTTAGTATGGGGGAGTGAATAGGTACTTGCTTTGCTACGCCCTCACGCTTTCCAATTTTCAGTGTTTTGTTTTGCTAATAAGGCTAAAAATGGCCAAAATTTTAAAATTTTTCTTAGTTTTCATAAGTGTTTTTAAGACACGAATGTATATTTTCCGATGGTAGAATAAGAGTTAATTTTTGACTTGATGGGCATTTGGAGCCATTTACATTCCTTAACTCGCTCAATTCAAGTTTTGCTAGACTTTTATATAGGGAACTTTAAAACGCGAAAGTCTTAATTCATACGAGTTAAGAACAAGAACTTTTCGCAAGTTCCTATAATTGATTCTAGAAAGTCACTTATCAAGGGAACTATAAAACGCATTCTCTAAACTTGAAAAAGTCCAAGAAAGTGCAAGATCCTATAGGTGGCTTGAAAACCCAAAACTTTGATTTGATATAGTCTTTATGAAAGCTAATCCAAATTTGGCTTAATTTTGACTTGCATGGCTAAGTATTCACGAGTCTCTTTAATTAGAGGTCTTTATATAGTGAAGAACGAGAAATGATAGAGTTAGACAAGTGATCATGCTAAACGTAGAACATGAAAGTGTTCTTTCAAAAACTCATATGTTTTTAATTGTGGCTTTTTCTTCCCATAAGATCAATGCATTAGGAATAAATCATAATTGCAATAAGTAAGGTCGTACGATTTGAAAGGTTACTTAGCCTCTAGCGCAAGATCGTTTAAAAGTTGCTCGGGGTTGAATAGAGTTCATAGCCAAGGCATAACTTATTGAAGCGGGACGCGAAGATTGGCGATTATCCAAAAAGGCCCTAACAAGGCATGAGGAGCTCTATTTTTGCTAAAGATCCAAAGATGATGTGAAGTATCATTATTCCTAAATCAATATGAAGGATCGAGACACACGACGAGAAGCTATTACTCCCCTAAAGAATGGAGAAAGTCTATCCAAAAAGACCCTAACAAGGTATGAGGATAAATATATCCAAGTCCGAAAAGGAGGCGGATCGTTGTATATCAAAATCCAAAGTAAAGATTAAAGAAAAATGATGAAGTCGTGGTCCATTATGAAGAATCTCTCAAAAACGTCAAGTGAAGAAATTCCAAAATATGAAGAGAAGATCATAATTTCAAGAACATCTTCCCAAGATTTGAAGTATGAAGTACATGCCAAATATCGGTCCGAGAAAGGTCTCAAATCGTGAAACGAGTTATGCCAAGATATGAACTTAAGGAGATACACGAGAAGCCGTTTTAAAAGATTTTGTCCTTCGGCTAACTATCGATCAAATCGTGCTACTTTGCTTTCGGACTAATAACTACTCAAATAAGTCAATATGTATCACTTGTGATCCATGACAACTAGATAAAAAATGCTAGTAACCCATTTCCTTTTATAATAACTAGGATTGCGGGGAGAAAAAGTATTACACAATTTGGATGTATAAGAAGTGTTAGCATTGTGACTTGTACCAACAATGATCTTGTTTTTGCACTCAGCATGGAATGTATGACAATCAAAGATGACAAAGTTTACTTTAAGGGACATTAACTTGTTTCTATTCTTTGACCCTAAAAGTCACTTTTTGTGATGAAAATCATATGTTATGTCTTTACACATCATCATAGTATGTTGCAAGTCTTTTACTCTTCAATAAAGGTTAATAAAATTGAACTTTGGTAATGCTTAGATACTTTATTCTAGCATTGCGTGAGGGCACGGCAATGGCTTAGTATGGGGGAGTGATGAGATGGCATTTATACATGATCTCATCGTTCTTTTCGGGCTTTAAATGCATAAAAATGTCATAAAATACCATATATATGCTTGTGTTTGTTTACTTGTGTATTTTAGGTATGGATATCGTGAAAAAGACAAAAGATCACAAGTTACAAGGAAAAACGGACGCGAGAAACGAAGCCGTACAAAGAACCGGGCCCTAATCATGGAATTCTCAACAAAATACCTTGAAGACTTGAAGACAAACAAGATTGATCCTCATTTATTGAAGAAATGACACTTAAAACCCTTGTATATTCATAATTACAAGTTTGGTCCCTTAAGTTTGTCAAAATCACACACAAGGTCCTTCAACTTTGAAGAAATGGCAAGAATAGTCCCTCAACAAATCCAAACTGCCAATAATGGTCCCTCATGAAGATTAAGATACATTGAAGACCTTGGAAGATCAACATTGTTCAAAATCAGCCCTTGCAATATTCAAAAATATCAAAATATAACCCTTGAAACACTTTTTATAAAGTTTGTGCCAAAAGTGACAAATGGTGAAACGTTGATACATGTAAAATGGGCGCTGATAGAAGTTTATATCCAAGTGACAAAAGAAATGAAGAGGAAGGGCTAAAGTTGTGTATTTGAAACATTCAAACGTAATAATGCGCCAAACAACTTTCACTTCCCCTAATATCGGATCAAAAGGTTTACTATTCACCCCAAGAACCCAGTTACCACTTCACTTAAAACAAAGGGTAAAAACAAATTACCCAGGCACATGCTTGATTCACATGCCCAGAAACCTATCCCACACCAAATACCCTCATCTCCACTCACAAAAGGGGTCCCACCCATTCACCCGTCCACCTATCACATCACACCCTCCTCTCCAAGTCATCCTATGTGGCAAAATCAACAGTCAAGAACCTTAGCTTCATCCTAAAGCTAAAATGAACGTCCTTGATCAATTTGGACAACACATTCCATCAAAACGTCTAGAAGACTTCAAGGACAAATAGGGAATTTCACTTCTAGGGTTTATGAACAGTGTAGCATTGGCATTTGCCTATAAAAAGACTCCTCAACATGTGAGAGAGCTTTTGTTCCAGATTTTAGCTTTTAATCTTTGTAATTCCTTTTTATGAAATAAAGTTTAAATTTCTGAAAATTCTGAGTTTTTAATCTGTTATTTATAAAAGTTTGGTGTTTGAGAAGCTAAAATCTGAGTTCCATTTACATGTTTGAAGGTTTTTGAGGCAAGGTTTTAAGTGATAAAACTTGTGAATCAAAAATCAGAAAGTCCTTGTTTATTTGATCTCACCCTTGTGTTTGTTCATCTTAGCAGCATTGGAAGCTGGTACTTGTTTTGCTAGTACCTCAGCTCAAACAATCCAGGGCCTGGATGTAGGTCTTGGAGGTTTGCACCTTCTTCCCTTTTCATTTTCTCTTTTAGTTTCTGAATATTTGTGATTTTTGTGGATTTGTGATTGAATCTGTGTTATTGTGGATGTTTATTGTTGATTTGGCTTGGTTTGATGTTTATGAGGTGTTATTGATCTGATTTGTGGGTTGAATCTTAATGATCCTTTGAAAATTTGTGAAAATAAGTTTTAAAAGGGTGTTTGGGATTACTGTATAAGTTGGATTAGAGGTTTGTTCAGTGCTTGTGTGTTGTATACAAGTATTGGTATCTGCTATTTGGGAGTATTTGTGCATCTGTTTGCAGGTTTTGTGGGCTTAAACACATTGATTCATAGATTGGCTCTAAAATCTTCATAACTTGGTAAAATTGGCTAGGATTTTGAGGACACCTAGATCTAAGCTTAGGTTAAGGGTAACAAGTGCTAAATCATAGTTAATCACACCAGGGTAGAAGGATTTGAGGCTTGAAATTGGATTAAGTGTCAAGTATATCAGCAACTTGTTTCTGCACATGTTCTTTGTTAATCAGTAACTTTTTGTGCTTTAATCTTGCTATCTACTTTGTTTCAGTGTTTGTTTCTTGTTGATTTGTGTTCATTGTTAGTTTATATAGTTTGTGAGGATACTTGGCTATTTGGATTGATTTGTTCATAGCTTATAAGCTCAATGGCTTATTGGCTTATTTGTGCCAAAATACATCAAGTTTACCCAACTGGTAAGCCTTGATTCACAAGGTTTGCACTCAAACCTTGACCAGCAGGGTGAAAAACAAGTTCTTACACTTCATTAAGTCTGTCAACGCCTTCTTTGTTCTTGTCAGCGTTTGATTATAACTTGTCAGCGTTTGACTTTTGGTCAAACTTGGTTTTCAGCTTATTTGAATTTGTTTTGCTTATTGGTACATGCAACAACTTAGTTTTTGTAATAGAACTCATTTTTTTTTAGCTTAATATCAAGTCTGGAAGTTTACAAGTCTTTTGGTTAAGCTTTTGCTAGAAAACTAGCTTATTTGGCTTTTTCAGCCAGCTTATTTGTTCCTACAGCTTATTCTACTTGGCTTTTTGTGATTTTCTTGATTGATTATTCTTAGTTAAGCTATTTGTGAGCTTTTGCAACAAACTAGAGCTTCTGAGGTGCATTATTTCTCAAACCCAACTATTTTGTCGTTTTGTGGATTTTTGCTTTTCTATTTTCTGGCTTATTGAGTGTGCTTATTGGAAACTTCTTTTGACAGATCTCTTAAGCATCCAAAAAGAGGGTTGTGTGTCAAATTAGAGCTTATGGCATTAGCTTTTGGCTTAATGGGCTGAAAAGCCCAATAAGAATAAGCTTTGTGTTCAATAAGCTGTGATAAGCACATTTTTAGCTTTTGGGCCTTTAGAGTTTTGTTCTTAGAATTAAATTTTAAGTCAGATAGGGCTTTTCCAAGTCAATTGGGCCAAGTTTGACTTTTTGGGCCCAAAAGCCCATTTGTGTTGACTGAATTTGGATTTGGCCCATTTGAGGGCCCATTAGGGGTATTCTGGTAATTTCACTTTCATTTTCTGATTATTTAGGTTAAAATAAACTAGTTTGCAAGTTTTTAGAATTTTTTATAATTTTTGGATTTTTAATATTATTTTATTATTATTTTAATATTATTTTTCAAATTTCACTTTTTCCAACTTTTTACATTTTTCTTAGGTTAAATACATTAAAATAGGAATTTAGCAACTTTTAGAATAATTTTATCACTTATAGATTAATTTTTATAATTATTTTAAGTTTTAATAGTTTTTAATTCATTTTAAATAGTTTTTATTAGTTTTAAAATTTCTAAAAATAGTTTTAATCATTTTAGGTCATTTTAGAGGTTTATCAATTGAAAAATCTTTATTTGGGCTTTTTGATAATTTATTTGATTTTTAGGGCTTTAATTAGCATTTAAAAATTGAATATTTAATTATTTAAAAGGTTTGAAAAAGTTTTGATAATTGGTAAACTCTTAGTTTATTATTTTTGATTTTTGGAGAATTTTTGGTAATTTTTAGAATTTATTTTATTTTTGGTGATTTTTTAGGTTCTACGTCTTAACTTTCTAATAGTGATTTTTAGTTAATTTTTATTTTTTACGACTTCGTCATTTTCTCTTCTAATCCCCTTCTAAACCAATCATTAATTACAAACATTTGGCAAGTTTTTCACACACATATACCTCCTTGGGAAACGAACTTACACACCATTAAGGGTCATTAGTGTTGATTTTTCCTAAAGTCATCACTCGATACTTTCCGCTATTTTGTTGCTCTTTTTCCTAAATAGGGTATACAAAACCTCTACATCAATGAACCATATCCCCGTCTAGATATCTTGCCTCTGAGATGACGATGTACAAGTACTCAGAACACAAGTACTTAGAACGCATATCAGTACATAAATACACACTAAGAACAAAATTAAAATCAAACAGTCATATGTGACAAATCTAAAAATCTAGGGTTGTCAAATTATCTAAATTACTTAAATTAGATGATTAACCACCAGACCTTCCAGAATGCTAATTCAACATCCCCTAATAACACCCCAACACTCAAAACTTGTTCACACTCACCCATGTGATGGGGAACTCCCCTGCCCATTGCTTAGCCGTTTATAGCAAGGAATCATATGCAACCGTTCATCAATGGTCCAAACATAAAACTCGATCCCCAATGTTTGCTATAGACGTATGAGATTCATCCAACACAAATGTACTCTTACAAGATCACATGAGGCATTGTTGACCAGATTCAAAATTCAAAAGCTAAGGGCAATTCTAGAAATCAAGATAGCTATGGTTTAAGAGTTTTTCTTTTTATTTTGTAATTTTAGAATGTTCAGAGGTCCAGTATTTAAGGGGTGCCAGCTCTGACATTTTCCCTTGTTCCAGCTTTTTTAAGAATTTTTAATTCAATGAATATTTAGAGTGTTAGTTCTAAAACTTGCAAATGTTGTGTTCCAATTTATTTTTCTACATTTTATTTAAGTCGAATTTATTTTTTGCAAATAGTTTACTTTATCAAAATTTATTGTTCAAAAGTACTTTGTCCAAAAAATTTGAGAACCTTTGAATTAGATGATCATTGTCTTGTGATTTTTACCAAATCAAGGGATTGTGAGTCTAAATTGCAAAGTTATCTTTGTGTTGTTCAATTTTCTAGTTACAAAAATTTGTGGTTTCAAAAGTTTGAGTTTTCAAAAGCTTTTCTTATTTTATGTTCAATACTTACTATACCATAAGCCAAGTTATAAGCTACTAACAATAGCTTTTAATCTTGGTTTTGGTACTTGATTTGCTTTCTTTGTTGTGTGCTTAACAGGTACAAGACATTGGGGTTTTGACTATTGTAGTCAACCCTTTACTCCTTGCACCAAACAACTCATAAGATTTTCAAAAGCCCCAAGGTCTCAGCTTATTGGGAGATGGCATCAGCCATTGTGGGGCTTGGATTTAGGTCCCACAAGGTATAAACAGGCTTGAACCCTCATTGTTTGTGACACTTTGTGATTTTTGGAAGTTTTGTGAAAAATGCTTAGTTTACTACTATTGGTAGTTTAGATGTTTATCGTGTGTTCTTTATATGTTTTATACATGTTTTGTTTGATTTGAAGTGGTTTGATTTTGATCTACAAAAGATACGTTTGTTTTTTCATACAGTAAGATAAAAGGGTGTTTGGTTTAGCAGTTAAAAGGACTATAGGGTGATACTAGGTCCCATAACTTGCTTGCACAACTTAGGCTGTTGATACGATAGTAGAACATCTGGTTTGTTGTGATTTGTATGGTTTGGAAGACAAAAGTCCAAGTTTTGTTCATAAACAAAAAGATAGAATTTTTTAGTGTGACTTCATGAATTAGAGTCTAGAATCTTGTAATTTGCTTGCCTTAGTGTTAATTTAGGTATGCGATTAAGATTCAGTTAGTTTCTTAGCTTTTTGTTAGCTTAAACAGCTTATCAAATTCATCAAAAAGCAAATTTCAGGCGCCTGCCTAAGATCCTTCTTTTTAGAGTCATCTGATATAAGACAAAGCTATAGAAGCTTTTGTCTCATATCTGGCATAAGGGAACTTTGTTGTGCTTTTTGTATTGCTATTTGTGTTAATTATCTGCTTAATTTAGGCTTATAGTAGTTTGCTTTTGCTTATTTTTTACTTCCAATAGCAGAAAGCTATTGGGGGTGCCTTTGCTCCAAGAGAAAATTAAAAAAAGGGAAAAAAAGCACTTGGCCCAGCTTCGAACGCCCGACCTTTCGTGAAGGAGTGAGACGTCTTACCAGTGTACCAAGCTTCCTCTTGGTACACTGGTTCCTTTTTTAGTTCTTATACCCTTTTTGCTTTTGTTTATCATAAATAAGTTGTGACTTAATTGTGGCTTTTCTAGCTTATTTTGATTGTTTATATCGTTTTTATTATTTTTCCAAGATAAAACATTAAATTTAGGATTTTTGAAAAGTGGTATCATATTTTCCCCCTTTTCAATTATTTTTTATGATTATTTTTATTTATGTTTTTATTTATTAGATTAAAAATAGATAAATCAGTTTTAATTTTTAGAAAAATACTTTTTACACTTAGAAAAATATAACAAAGGTTTACAAATAATAAACTCTTCGTTTGGGCTTTTTCTTGATTATTTTTTATTTTAAGGCTTTAGTTATCTTTTAAAATTTAATAAATAGTTTTTTTAAAAGTTTCAAGAAGTTTTATTTATTTTTCCACCTTAGTTATTTAATAGGATTTATTTTCAATTTTTATAAGCTTTTTAGTTTAGATTTATTTTTACGTCTCGTTTTACGTTTTTACGTTTTATCGTCGTTGTGTAATTTTAGCGTATCCGTCCTTTCTTTTTCCCTCTTTTTACCACCAAAAATGATATTAATCCAAACAACGTTTTATAATTTTGGCGCACATAACAATACCCTCCTCGAGAACAACTCACTTTCGAGCATCTACGGTTTTCCTAAATCGTAATTGTTTAATACTTGTTGTTTTACTCCTTGTTCCTAGAAGGAAGTATTTACCTACAATCATTTTGGCGCCACTGTCGGGGAAGGTGTTTTGTGAGTGCCATTATATTATATATCGTATTTGTTTGAGTAGTGCGTTTTTTACCTTCTATTTTTTGGAAGTGTATATATCGAATATACTCATTTTTATTTTTTTTACTACTATTAGCCATATATATGAATCGTGTTAAATTGAAATCAATTAACACAAAATCGTTTTTCGTTTTTCTTGTGAATAATATATTGTATTTACGTAGCACAATTAATACACAATAATTATCCAAATACGCGTGAAACGCACCTCATTAATTGGCGTTTCGGTGATTAGTGAGTGTATCGATCAAAGAGAAGTTTAAGGTAAAATATATAAATACTCTTAATTGATTTAATCTTAATTAATACAAACTATAAGGTGGGTATAAGGCGGTTGTATTTCACGACCTAAAGAAAAAGGCTCTTAAGTGCTTCGCGCAGCCTCGTTTTTCCGCTCGCTTGTGCGTATTAATTTAGTGATGATAATTAAGGGTTTTCCAAATCAAGTATTAATAATCTTATTTGATTTGCTTATATTATTGAACCTTCGAAACGTTTTGGTGTTCCACCAACATTTCAAAGTCGAACGAAAGTTTTTACTTGACGTAATTACTTTTAATCCCTTTGGATTCATTAATCGAGACCTTTGTTTAGTGGATAGATTTTTGTGGATTTAATTATCTACGTAATACACCAAAAATCCAAAAAAAAACAATCAAAAAACTCAAAAAGAATCTTCTTTGCTACCCCCCTTTTCTACGTTTAGTGCATGCGCACTCGATCGTCGAATCATCCGAATTCTAACAACATGTCGAATCGACATAATCGAAATCAAAGGAATCGACAACGAAGACAAAATTTAGAAACTCGCGTTCCTAATATCGTTGTGGTGGACCTCATAATTACTACGAGTGTGCTGCTACGGATAGCCAAACGTCGAACGTTAATTTGGTAAATGGAAAAATTTAAAATAATGCCGGTCCATCACAACAAACAAATTATAGTAATTAAGGCAACAAATTTCAAAATCGAAACAATTTTCAAAGAAATAATCAACAAGGAAATTATAATCAAGGTCAAAAATTGAATTGGAAAAATCGAGGTTTTAACAACAATCAAAACCGGAATTTTAATCAAAATCAAAATTCAAATTTTCAAAACAACAACAATCAAGGAAAATTTTCAAGCGGGTCAAAACATTTTCAAAGAAGTAACAACAACCAAGGAAACTTTAATCAAGATCAAAGCGGTTTTTCAAATGATTTTCAAGAATATATGAAACCCAATGAGGCTAATATGAGACGATTAGAGGGACAAATTGGTACTTTGAAAAACAAATTTTCCACCACTTTGAAAGGTCAAAATAATAAAATTGAACAAAGTCAAAGTGACATCAAAAACATGTTTGCGGCTATAATGAACAAACTGTCGAGTTCGTCTTCGAGTTCTTTACCAAGAAACACCGTGACTAATCCGAAGGAACACGTCAAAGCCATACCATCTTCTAATGGAAAAGGCCGTGTGATTACCCCTAACTTTGATGGATTCAAATTTCTGCATTCGTCTCTACCCTCGACCTCAAAAACGATTTCATGTTCAAAAGTCGAGCGAAAGAAGGTGGTGACCAAGGAAAAGAGTGCACATCCTCGTGTACCTCAAATTTCATTCACCGTTCTAAATGAGAGTTTCATTGACATTACGAAGGTTCACCTTGAAGAAGTTTGTGCTTTGATTCTTCTACGAAAACCTTAAAGGCATATGCCGAGAAAGGAAGAAGATTCGGGCCAATTTCTTTTACCTTGTGATTTTTCCGAGATTCGGGGATGTTTAGTCATTGTCGATTTAGGTGCTAGCATCAATCTCATGCCTCATTCTCTTTGGAAATTGATGAAGTTGCCTAATCTTACCCCCACTAACATGATAATTGAGCTAGCTAATGGTACTCCACTTGTACAAATTGGTATAGCCGAGGATGTTTATGTTAAGATTGGAAATTCCATTTTTCCCGCGGACTTCGTCATTTCCGATTACGAGTGTGACCCTAAATGTCTCATTATTTTAGGAAGACCATTTTTATCGACGGCTCGTGCCATAATCGGAGTTCACGGTGGGAGGATGACTATGAGATTTGGGGAGGATAAGATGGAATTTTTCGCGAATAAATCCCATGATCAAATGATCAAAGCAAAATCGAGGTTTCAAAAACAAAAACTTTAGAAAGAATTTTTACTTTAGAGGAAACTAAAGAGCTTGATGAATGTTTTGAAATTATGAAAACAAATGGTTTTAGAGATGAGGATCTTAATGATAAAGAATACGTGTACTTAATTGAAAAATGTTTAAAATATGTATGGACAAATCATTTTGGGATTTATTCGACGATTCAAGTGACCAAACAATTCCGGAGGAAAACTTTAGTTCCATCACGATAATGATCAATATGGACTCGTTATCACCACCTTCGAAGGACCATGACTTAAAGGCCCAAACTTCTAATCCAATTGAAGTGCCTTCCACTTCTAGCCCAATTCTATTGTGGCTAAGGATTTTCCCAAAGCAAATTCACCCATCATGGAAGAGTCACATAAGCATAGTCCTTTGACTTGTAAGCCCATGGTTGTGAGTGCTCACATCGACTCTTTCTTTGATGACGATGGTGATTTTGCCGAGATCGATCACATACTTCGTAATCCACAAGCTATTTTTGAGGATTATCCCAAAAAGACCTCTTCATGTGGGAAGTATGATGATTTTGAATATGACTCCAAGATTGAGGAACAAATCAAAATAGAACTTGCTCTTATTGGCCCACTTTCCATAAGTGAGGATCATGAATTTATCGATTTCAAGGCCGAACTTGATGAGTTAGAACGTCTTCTTCATAATAACGAACCAACTCACGTGACCAAAAATCCCATTCTCGAGGAGTTACCTTATCAACACTCCTCAAATGAGAATGTCGTTAACCACATTCGTAAGGATTTAACTTATAAACAAATCTCACAAAAGAATGTTCGATTTGAGCTTGATCAGGATCTCTTCGAGAGAGTTTCAAAATTTTGTAATGACGGCTTTGGAAAACCTTGGTTTGACGAGACTATTTATGATGAAGAAATCGATGATATTGATGATCTTGAGGATAACAACGTTTATGTTGACCTAGAGGGGAATGAGTTTTTATAAACCAACGTTTTGAAAATTTGTTCAACTCCCCTCCCACCACCCACGACTTAAATGTAAGAATTTTTAGTTTGCCTAATTTCGAATTAGAAACATAAAATCTTTTCAACTTAATTAATGGAAAATCAGGTTTTCATAAGGAGTTTAAAAATAATGAAAAAGGGGAAATATTTTTATCTTAATTTGAATGATTTCCCTAACTTAACTCATTTATCACCGCGTTTATTGAGTGCTACCACCTCATCTACTCCTTTTGACGATAGTGTGTTTGGTTTAAGTGTAGGGGAAGCCCTTTGTATTTCCTCACATTTCTCCACCGAGGACAATATATTCGATCCCGAAATTGCTTGTACAAGGAAATCTCGGTCTTCCACCGATGCAATAAATTGAAAAATGATATATTTTCTTGGTGTGAGTATACCTCGAGTAGCTCAATGTTTTGCCCCACCCATTGTCCCACCCTTCTACTTCTTTTCTATTTTCTTTAACCCTCACGGGTTTTTGGTTGAAGTGGTGTTATTTCGTTTATCTTCCGAAAACGAAGACGCTATCTTTGACCTCGGTATACGCTTATCGGGTTTCTAAGTACTTCATGTACTTTTGAGGCCTTGTTTATCATGTAAGACCCATGGACCATTACCATGATAATCCCTAAATAATCACATTTATACGGATTCAAGTCGAGCTCTTGACTCGGTTATCAAAGACGAGGTGCCTCGTGGGGGAAATCCCATGCTTATCTTTGTAAATATTATTGCTTTCTAAGTAGCTAATGTGAGGGGAATTGTGCTCTTCTAACCTTGGTTCCATGGTTGTTTGTGATTGTGATTTATTAGGATCATCGTCATCATTGAAGCCTCTCATGTTCGTTTGCGTATCACTTGAGCTTCGATCGTTGCTTTGAAGATTTCGATATCCGATGATATCCTTTTACAATCTAAAGTTTATTCTTTTATCATAATTCATAAACGGCTTTTAGACTATTCGTTATACCCTTTCCATGCTCGATATTAAGCATTTGACTTTTCGTCTCTACTATGGGGGTATTTTACCCTTAGACTCGAAACATTGAGGGCAATGTTTAGTTTTATTATGGGGGGTGAATAGGTACTTTCCATTGCTTACGTCATCGTGCAATTCAATTTTCATCTTTTTGTTATCGTTTTGTTGCAAATAAGGCTAAAATTGCCAAATTTTAAAAAATTTCTCATTTTTTATAAGTGTTTAAGACACGAATGTAGGTTTTCTGTTGGTGAGAATAAGAGTAATTTTTTACTCGACCATACGTGTTGAGCAGTTAGCTCTGTCCCTTAACTATATTAGGCTAAGTCTCATTGAGGACGAGAAATGATAGCGTTAATTATAAGTTACTATGCTAAACGTAGAGTACTCGTATTCTTTCAAAAACTCATGTATTTTAATTATTTTCTTTTTCTCCCATCGCTTGTATATATTTAAATTGTTAATAAATATTGACTTAGAGGTTTAATCTTAATTGTTGGTTCTTAGCTAATTCTAATAGTTTCCATGTAATCAAATTGGAAAAACATTTTAGAATTGCCAGCGTCACGATTTTGAAGCATTGGCAAACCAAATAATCGAAAGCCTCCCCCAATAATAAATTTTTAAGTTCCTCTTCACCTAAATCAAGCAAAAATTTGAAGCTCACAAGGCTGAAAAATCTATACAAAATTGAAAGTGAATGTCTTAAAACTTGAAGCTTTAAAGATCCAAAATTTGCCTTAGCGTGAGGATATACGTCAAGTCATAATAAACACCTCATGGCGAGGTTAAATAAAAGATAAGGTCAAGACCGAAGTCATAATAAAAGCTCCATGGCGGAGTTGAATAAAAGATGGAGGTAAACTATGATAATCAAAACCACCGATGATGAGGCAGATAATAAAATTCATGGTAATAAGTCTTATGTTCAAAACCGTTATAAAACCATGTTTATCGAATCTTATTTGTTGATTAATTGTTTGACATCGTTATCTATTAGGAAAGGTTACTAATTTAATGATTTTGATTACATCGTTAAGACTCTATTTTTGGACCTAATTTCTATTAACGCCTAAGTTAAAAATGTATCCTTGTTATCGTTAAGAAAAAAAAATATAAGAGATACACCTTAGGAATAAGGGAGTTTAAGTACATGATTAAGGCATATAAATAGTGTTAGCATTACTAACTTATAATGACAATGATCTCCTTTCAGGCTTAGCATGAAATTGGGGGGAAATTGAGGACGATGAAATTATCTTTATGAGGCATTCACGTGTTCTTACTCTTTGACCCTAAAAGTCACATTCTCGTGATGAAAACAATACATTATGTCTAAAATACATGTAGTAGTTAATTTAAATTTACGTTTCAATAAATGTTCCATAAAAATGAGTTTTAAAAGTGCTACGATACTTAATTCTAGCATTGCGTGAGGGCATGACAATGGTTTTGTATGGGGGAGTGATGAGTACACAATTATACATGGTCTCATCGTTCAAATCGGGCTTAAAATATACAAAAATATCATAAAAACCGTGCAAACCCCTTTGTATTTGTTCATTGTGTGTTTGTAGGTTCGGATGTCATGAATTCACCAAAAGATAACAAGAATCAAGCAAAAACGAACACGGGAAATGAATCCGCACAAAAAACCGGACCCGAGCATTGGTTTTCCAAGAAAATTCCTGGAAGTTTGAAGATTGTATAATTTTGGTCCCTACACTTTGAAGACTTGTCAATTTAGGCCCTTGTGAAACTCAAAATTACATTGGAATACTTAAAGTTTCAAGAAATGACATTAATAGCCCTTAAAGATCACAAGAATGGAAAGTTTAGTCCTTGATTCCTTGTTTATAAGTTGGAGGGACTGAAAATATCAACTGGTCAAAGTCATTATACAAAGAACTTGCCCTAATCTGCTGTTAAGAAGTTTGGAAGAAGTTTGCAAGTTGTTGGAAAGTTCAGGGGTGTTTTCTGCCTAATCCTACGACCCATATTACCCATAATCCGACCCAACCCACATATAAAACCCAAAAGCCCAAAACCCTTTACCCCTTTTACTCGATACCACAGCCCACAACCCACTTACCCACCAGAGTTATTATTAGTTACGATTTAAACGTAATTAAATAATAAAAACCCTGGCGCCAAACACATTTTTCCTTAAAACCACAAGATCAAAACCCCCGTGTTCCTTTTAATAAACCCTAACTATCTGAATTCCTTAAAACTACATGGTTAACCACCAAACCTTCCAGAATGCTAATTCAACATCCCTTAATAACGCCCCAACCCTCAAAGCTTGTTAACACTCACCGATGTGATGGGTGGGGACCTCCCTTGCCCATTACTTAGCCGTTTATAACAAGGAATCATATACAACAATTCATCTATGGTCTAAACACAAAATTGCTCCCCAATGTTTTCTATAGACGTATGAGATTCATCCAACACAACTATGCTCTTACAAGATCACATGAGGCATTGTTGACCATATTCAAAACTCAAACGCTAAGGGCAATTCTAGAAATCAAGATAACTAGGGTTTAAGAGTTTTTCCTTTTATTTTGTAATTCTAGAATGTTCATAGGTCCAATATTTAAGGGGTTTCGCCTGTGACATTTTCCCTTGTTCCAACTTTTGTAAGAATTTTTAATTCAACGAGTATTTAGAGTGTTAGTTTTAAAACTTGCAAAATTTATGTTCCAATTTATTTTTCTGCATTTTAATTGAAGTCAAATTTATTTTCTACAAATAGTTTAGTTTATCAAAGTTTATTGTTTAAAAATACTTTGTCCAAATACTTTGAGAACCTTTGTGATTTAGATGATCATTATCTTGTGATTTTAACCAAATCAAGGTATTTTGAGTCTAAATTGCAAAGTTATCTTTGTGTTGTTCAATTTTCAAGTTGCAAAAATTTGTGGTTTCAAAAGTTTGAGTTTTCAAAAGCTTTTCTTATTTTTTGCTTAATACTTACTGTACCATTAGCCAAGTTATAAGCTATTGACAATAGCTTTTATTATTGGTTTTGGTACTTGATTTGCTTTCTTTTTTGTGTGCGGTACAAGACATTAGGGTTTTGACTGTTGTATTCTACCTTTTACTCCTTGCACTAAATAGCTCATAAGCTTTTAAAAACACCCAAGGTCTTAGCTTATTGGGAGATAGCATCAGCCATTGTGAGGTCTAGATGTAGGTCCCACAAGGTATAAATAGGCTTGAACCCTCCTTGTTTGTGACACTTTGTGATTTTTGTAAGTTTTGTGAAAAATGCTTAATTTACTGTTATTGGTAGTTTAGATGTTTATCTTGTGTTCTTTATATGTTTTATACATGTTCTGTTTGATTTGAAGTGGTTTGGTTTTGATCTACACAAAATTTGTTTGTTAATTTTCCATACAGTAAGATAAAGTGGTGTTTGATTTAGCTGTTAAGGACTCTAGGGGTACACTAGGTCCCATATCTTGCTTGCACAACTTAGGTTGTTGATAGGATAGTAGAAAATCTGGTTTTTATGATTTGTATGGTTTGGAAGACAAAATTCCAAGTTTTGTTCATAAACAAATAGATAGGATTTTAGTGTGACTTCATGAATTAGAGTCTATAATCTTGTAATTTGCTTTCCTTAGTGTTAATTTAGGTGTGTGTTTAAGATTCAGATAGTTTCTTAGCTTAAACAGTTTATCAAATTCATCAAAAAACAAATTTCAGGCACTTTCCTGAGATCCTTCTTTTTAGAGTCATCTGATATCAAACAAAGAAATAGAAGCTTTTGTCTGATATCTGACATAAAGGAACTTTGTTGTGATTTTTGTATTGCTATCTGTGTTGATTATCTGCTTAATCTGGGCTTATAGTTGTTTGTTTTTGCTTATTTTTGACTCCCATATAGTAGAAAGCTATTGGGGTGCCTTTTGCTCCAAGAGAAAAAAAATAAGTGCAAAAAAGCACTGGGCCCATCTTCGAACGCCTGACCTTTCGTGAAGGAGTGAGACGTCTTGCCAGTGTACCAAGCTTCCGCTTGGTACGTGGTTTCCTTTTTTAGTTCTTATACACTTTTTGCTTTTGTTTATCATAAATAAGTTGTGGCTTAAGTGTGGCTTTTCTAGCTTATTTTGATTGGTTATCATGTTTTCTTATTTTTCCTAGATAAAACATTAAGTTTAGGATTTTTGAAAAGTAGTTTCATATTTTCCCCCTTTTTTAATTATTTTTATGATTATTTTTATTACTGTTTTTAATTGTTAGATCAAAAATAGACAAAATCAGTTTTAGTTTTTAGAAAAATACTTTTTATACTTAAAAAATATAACAAAGGTTTACAAATAATAAAATATTCGTTTGGGCTTTGTCTTGATTATTTTTGATTTTAGGTCTTTAATATGCTTTTAAAATTTAATAAGTAATTATTTAAAAAGTTTCAGGAAGTTTTATTTATTTTTCCACCTTAGTAATATTTAATAGGATTTATTTGTAGTTTTTATAAACTTTTTAGTTAAATTTTATTTTTACGTTTCGTTTTACGTTTTTACGTTTTATTGTCGTAGTTAATTTTAGTGTATCCGTCATTTCTTTTTCCTTCTTTTTACCACCAAAAACGATACTAATCCAAATAACGTTTTATAATTTTGGCGCACATAACAATACCCTCCTCAAGAACAAACTCACTTTCGAGCATTCACGGTTTTCTTAAATCGTACTCCCTCCGTCCCATATTAACAGTCCAGTATACTATTTTTGGACGTCCCAAATTAATAGTCTAGTCCAAAAATAGATACGAAATGTAGATTAAGTTTACTATATCACCCTCACTTGAGAGTATTATTACAAACTATGAAGAAGTTGTAAATTTATTGGTTAAGGTTAAAATTGTCTTTGTGTAAAAAGTAAGAGAGAGAAAGCACAAAAAGTGATGTTTTTATTAAACTGTGTGTTTTTGTCGGTGGACTATTACTATAGGACTGAGGGAGTAACTGTTTAATAGTTGCCTTTTTTCTCCTTTCCTAAAAGGAAGTAATTTACCTACAATCAGGATGTTGGCTCATTGTTGGTGATACCAAATAAAATAGTTTCTTGCGATCAAGAGAGTTTCACTACAAAGGAAGGCTAAGGTCAAGATCGATGTTACTGCTCCAAGTGAAGTTAGGAAGAAAAACTTTATGCTATATTTCATGTGTGCTTCTCATATGAGATGTGACCATGGACTCTTTGTTAACGTTAAACAAGCTTAACTTGATAATGACATTGGAAAAGAATTATTTATGTCAAATTACATGCGATATACTTGGTTTCTAGATTATTCGTATTAAATTTGAAAAGAAAACATAAAAAAATAAGTAACTTAAAAAAAGACTAACGGGTCAAGTAGGTCGAAAGTCAGATGGAAAAGTTATGTAAGTCTACATGGATCACATGTGATTTACACGCGAATCACGTGTGATTTACCTCAGATTACATGTGATTTTAACTCAAATTACTTTTATTTGTGTATGTTTTTACAGTGCTTTAAAGTGGAAAGATATTTTGTGAAGTGTTTGAAGTTCGAGTACGCCATGATAATATTGTTAGACAAGTTGAATGTGCATGGACGATGTTTGAATTCGCTAATCATCTTAGTATTATGAGAGGGAGAAGTTGTGTGTCGATAATATAGTGTTGAACATGACATTGTTGGATATTCAATGCGTGCTACTGATGGTCTTTTGACATTGGCTCTATTAGTGTAGTTGTGTATATTGTTTTTTTTATAGGCTTATAGTTTGGTTGTAACAAATCACACGTGGTGATTTATTCAAAATCACATGTGATTTGATCATAATCACATGTGTTGTACCTAGTTTTATTTAATAGTTAAAGCTATCTTATTTCAACTGATTGCATTGTAATTACAAAAATTTGATCAAAAAATATATTCAACAGAACAAGTATCTTATTATAGTTGTTTCAGTCTCTTAACTATTCATACAGATAATATACATGTTCTTAAGGTAAATCTCATGTGATTTATACATGAATCACATGTGATTCAAACATGAATTACATGTGATATAGATTATTTTTATAGTTAGTTTACAATATGTTTATAAAACATTATCTGGTTTTTATTATGTACATTTTATGAATTTTGAGTATTGTGTTGTGTCTTAATTCAAACATAATATAAATAACAAAGAATCTATCATTTATATGAACCAATGTAAAACAACAATCAAATGTGATTTCCATTTATTCATAACAAAACACTTTTATAGTAGAATCACATGTAATTTTACCTAAAACTTCTTCTATAACAACATCTGGATAAGTTACTCGTGGTAAAACATCATCCAGATCTGATTCAAGCTCATTATCTTGTTCAATAACATGTTTGCTCAAATCATTATGTTTATACACTTTTGTAACATTAATTAACTGATTTCATCCATTTTAATGGTGACTGTTCAAATTGATATGATTATTCTAGTAGATCAACATTGTTTTACGGTGATTTACGAAGATCTATGATGATTTACAATGATTTTTTGGTAGATCGTTGACTGTTACATTTTCGACGATGTTTATGTGTTTCTGGCGAGGGTAGATTATTTTATGGCAGAGTATTTGTATGGTACGAAGGGTGTGTGTGTTTTGGATGAGAAACAAAGTAGGATAAGAAATGAGAGGTAATGAGCTGATTTGGAGGTTTATATGAGATTGCAATGTGGAAAATGTAGAGAGGGGGTGAATGCGTTTTCATTAATATTTCAAAACTTTTGTATCAAATTTTGATCAAGTGAGACATAGTATGAGAAGTATTCTTTATATTCAAGAACTATAATATGAATCGAGTAGCACACTGAGTGATTACAATACACGCAAGAAAAAGTAATAAGAAAAAAAAATGCAAACCGACACGACGATTTATAGTGGTTCGGCTACAAGGACACTTTCCTTGCCCTACATCCACTCCCCGAGTCACCTACTCGATAGTTCTACTATCACTAATCAACAACCTCCCTTACTCGACAAATAAAATCTTTACATGTTGCTTACAATATTTACCGACACCTAAGTTATGAGGTCGTGTTCTTTCACATGGGTAGAACAACTCCCTTTGACATCGCTTACACTTTATCTAGTACTAACTAACCACCAGGTCCTTGCACAATGGATAGGACCAACACACAGGTTCTTACACACAAGAATAGTCAACACAACTTCTAACCTTACACCATTTGTATGTACTAATCCATGTATCGGGTTCAATCAAGAATCGACACGACACACATGAAGTTTGTGAGAGTTTATGATAGATAGAGATAGATAGAGATGGATATAGATAGAGAGAGGTGACTCTATGATATGGTCTTGCCTAGAACATGGATTACGTCTTGAAAAATATGTCTTGACATATTTGTAATCCTTATCAAGTCGAGTCATGAAGCATCATGATCATAGATCTCATAAAAGAGAAATATGGATCTATACACAAAGTCAACACATACTTAGCCTATGGACTTTCAACTCCTAAGGTGTATAGATGAATGATGATAAGTCATGGATCTCGGTTGAAAATCACACGAGATGTCAAGAGCATAGATCTTAGGTATAATACCATGTGTTGACAAGTACAAGGAAACTAGTCTAGATAGATATGGTACAATGACTTGATGTATGTCTAGTACTTGAACTTTAAAAATGAGACGATTTTCACTTGATCTTGAATATCTTGCATACAACTTAAGTGATCTCCATGTCTACAAAGAGAAACACTAAATAAAAAGAAGACAAGTCTGGATCTGAGATCTACATGTTAGAGAGAAGAACTATGTGAGAGTTAGAGAGAAGGTGATGGAAAATGGTGACAAATGAGTAAACAAGTGACATCTATTTATAGAAAACGGATCCCACAGACCTTTTTGAAAGGGGTCCGTTTTTATAAAAAAGAGTCCGTGGGGTCTACAGAAAATCAACAATTAACTTGAAAATCTTTTGCCCAAGTTTTCTAAACACAAACTCTAAGATCAGATTTCGAGAAGATTATGTTTGATAGTAAGAGACATGATATTAAATATAAAAATACATTCTTTTATATTTGATAACACCCAAATTATACATGTTTGAATTAAAACTATTGACCCATAAACTATGTATACATAAGGACTTTTGATACTTAATCACACGTTCTTATGTGTAAGTTAATTTGGAGGGCCTAGAGTGAAAACTATCAAGTAAATACTACTAATATGCAATAAAGTGAAGAATTTATGAAAGAACGTTATGGATGCACGAAAATGCGGCCCACCAAGTCAAATGTGTGACGCACCAAGTCAAATGTGTGGCGCACAAATCACCTATCCATTGTGCCGCGAACTTATGACCCCAGTCGACACTATAAATTGGTGCCATCCCCTCTCATTTTCCACACACCTCTCCACTTCTCTCTCTACGAAGCTCTCAGCTCTTTAACAACATTTTGGGTATTTTCCATTTTAGGGAGTATTTGTAATAAGAGTATTATACTCTTAGGTTATTGGAACTATTTTACTTCGTGACACTAGTGTAAACTGTAGAATATTGATAATCAATGAATCTATGAAGGGGTTTGTTGATTTCTAGAGAGAGAAAATTAGAGAGAGAAAGTGAGAGAAACTATGTGAATTTTATTAAGTGGAAAACAAGAAATGACAACAACCAACCCCTTTCCTTAGTGGAAAGGGGTATTTATAGTTCCAAGTCATAAGTGGACTTGGGCCGGTCCATGACAAGCCCATGGACCGGTTCTTACTTAAGTTAATAAGCAAATAATAACTAATTACTAACTACGAGCTATTACAACATAAATCATATTGTGGAGTGACCGATACTTCTAATATACGTTAAAACGTATTTCTAACAATCTCCCCCTAAGGGAGGTCACTCCACGTTACAAAATTCTAAACCTAGCATACTATACTAAGTCTTCGTTCTTTAGCTCGTAGTCTTTTCTTCTTTTCTTTCTTTTGTTGTGAATATGTTGATTTGATCTTTTTGGCTTTGACTTGAGAGCATTGTTCTTTGGCCTTTCACGTGCGATCTTTGCCTTTCTTGTGAACTTTGCCTCCTCGTGACTTCATGTTCCACACACTTACGTCTTTTTGTTGAATTCTTGAAAGCTTCAGAGTTTGATACAGCGGAAGACTTCATCTTGTACTTTCTTGAATTTTTGTTGCAAAAGACATAAGCATGTGGGAACGACTTTTACAGGTACACCGCAACACCACCGTCTTCACTGGTACACAGCAACGCCACCGTCTTCAACAGGTACTCAGCAACGCCACCGTCTTTAGCAGGTACACAACAACGACACGAATAAAATGGCTTTGAACATTTTATTCTAATTCGGTAGCATTTTACCTCCGGTCGGTGAAGACCGTTGGACGATATTAGATATCGTACCCGTGACGGATAGTTTCAATTAAGTAACTTCCTGACAGGATTTCGCGGGTAAACCCGTTCTCTTTATTCGACCGTCCAAAGCTGACTGCGAACATAAAGAGTGAATCACTTGGATAAATTATCCTTGTGATTAAAAGCCGTCAATTCTTGAAACCTGGAACAAGTGAATTTCAATTAAGATTTTCACCATCGTTGCTTTCCAGTTGTCACGAGCTCGATTCATAAAGAATCTTGCACGTTACCTACCAAGTGCTGTTTGATGTTGACACTAGAAGGATTTCCACTCGTCACTGTGGTCAATAAAGAGTCACTCTGAGTGTTCTGGCAAGATCATATGATAATGCGAAGAGGCCTGGAACGAGTTTAAGTTCAATTAAGAATTAAACCACTGTTACCTTCCAGTTTTTCACAAGATTGGTTCTAAAAGAACCGCACGTGTAACCTACCATGAGCTTGTTTGATGTTGGCTCAAGCAGGATTTCCATCTTCATTGTAATACTTACGTATTACTCGGATGTTCTGGCAATATTACAAGAATATTGCATAGGACTCATGAAAATCTCTTACTTTTCACAGTGTGTGAGAAAGCAAGGAATAAATGGAACGTGTCCTAATGAGACTTTTGATGATCTCTTGGCTCTAGACTCGATTGTGCGTTTTGATTTGGTGAGCGATGGCTGGAGAGGAGTGCCACCTTTTTCAATACCAGTTTATTCGGAGTGAATAAACCAATAGATAACGTGTTGATCTCCGTGTGATTAAAACAAATACCTTTTGAGAGATATTTGAGTTAGCTGAGGAAAGGTTGTGCATTGCATCACTGGGTCCATGATGTCTTTCTTCAATACCGAGAATCATTAGCAAAAATGACCTCAATAGCATATGTATTGACCCGGTTTCTGCCTAAAGTTGTAAGGAGGGCTTCTTTCTTTACACCCTTTATCTTTACATTTCTTTTTCATTCTTCAACCCCTTCAATGCTTACCAATACGTCATCACTAGCACCTTGTTGTGATTGTTCCAGTGCTAGCTTAAGTACTTGCTCGGCATTCAGCTACGTTCACATTCTTTCTCCATCTTTCCTAGGACTTCTAATTCTAACTAGGGAATTGTCCTTGGGAAGATTCCATCGGCTCTGATGAATCATTGGACTAGACCTATTCCTACCACCCTTTTGTCACCACATCCGTCGTGAATTAAGCGTGTTTTGGGAAGGAATTGCCACCATGAAAAATCATTGAAAATCACCTAAAGTACTTGTGATATTGAAATCAAAAGTTTTGTACCTTAGGTGTTTTGTTCATCAAAAACGCTCCCCCTTAACACGTGCTTTACACATATTAAGTTGGATAATCTTTAAGTCTTTTTCATCTTTTAGCCAAGTATCACTTACGTCTCCTTAATCCCATTTTTCTCCCCTTATCCAAAATGTTAACCATTAATATTTGGGATATTGAATGGATTAACCGGTCTTTGGGTAAAAATGAAACCGATGTTTGGCCGTAGAACAAGTTATTGCTCCCCCTTAAGTTAATAAGGGATAGTTGTAGTGCTTTGGTATGACATATTTTGAAAGATTTAGAATCTCGTGAGAAATTCTTGAAAAATTATCATACCTTAACACTACACCAAGCCATTCAAGCACATTATTCACAAATTTACATATTCACAATTGATAACCAATATAAAGTGACCTGAGATGTACGACCCATCAGATGGATCGTTGCAGTAGCTTGTGGTGCACTAAATAAGGTCTTCCACCCACGAATCTTTCCAAGCTCCTCATCAATCTACGTTCACGGAGCTTTTGATCGATCTTTTTGATCACATACTTTGCCATCTGCCGGTAACCCGGATGCCAATCCTCCGTCATCTCTGGCAAAGTCCCACCCGAGTTCAGATGCTCCAGCTTTTCTCTAACTTGTATAAGAGTTCCATCACTATACTTGTGGAGCTCCCCCACCCTCATAAACTTCATCAAACCTCGACTGTTCAAGTAGAAAATGCCGGAATTCGGGACAGAAATGCCGGTATAAGGACATCTTTCTACATGTTGAGGTAGCACTTGATTCACAGGACGGGTTAAATTGAGCTTCCTCTGATAGCTTTCGACTCCCAACTGAAGATCTTCAACTCGTGACTTGATGACAACGCTTCGTGTGAACATGCGAAGTGCTGTATTCAAAGCAATCAGGTCTTCACGAGGAATGTGTGTAAGTTGATCTCGGGTCATCAGAAGCAGCATATCTTCAATATCCTCAAGGCGAATGATGGAAAAGTCTCCTTGCTGGATTTTGTATTCCCTGTCATCCTCCCTTTTCAAGCGAATCTCCGTCACATGATAGTAGCCGTTCTTGGCTTCAGTTTTCATTCCTAAGATGCTGGAGATGCGGATGTCGGATCTAACATTGCTTCCAGAATTGACCAAGCAGCAACCCCTGTACGCCCTTCGGACTCGTTCGTCCCAATGAGATGCACCTATGACAGCATACATATCATAATTACGATTCATTTTTGGGACCCAGAGTCGATTTACCTTTTCCTCGATGAAGGGTATTGTCCCCCAGTTGGCAGCTTTCAGCAAAGTCAGGGATGTTGCGTACTTTGATGACCCCTTTAGTAGATACACAAGATCATTGGTGACGAAGAAGTCAAGAGCAATCTGATTATCTTGAGCAGGATCCATTGGAGGTGGAGCTCGTTCTGATACATGAAGACCTGGCCGTTGAACGGTATTCAGAGCCTTCAGGATTTCATCGGCATAGTACTCGAGCTCCATTCGGGGTAATCGGGTTTTGGCACGCAGTCTCTTATCTTTCAGTGCTTTCTTCACCAAGGATGGAGTAACCGAAGTCTTATACTCATGAGCAAGAAATGCACATAAGTCAATTGGACTTCGGATACGGAGATACAGCACATCTTTGTCAGCATCTGTGATCGGATCATATTGTGCTGCTGCCGTGATCCAAGCTTGTGGTGGTGCAGACTCGTCTATCTCCAACGTGTCTTCCCAGGCACGAATGCTTGGTTCAGGAACCGTAGATTGTTGTGCTTGTTGTAGAGGATTGGAAGTGCGAACATCTACTGGTTCAGTTTCAGGCATTTCGGCAGTGTCGTGAACTGGGGAGTGTAGTGCAGCTTCGGGTTCTGTCACTGATTCTGCAATCACAGGAGGAACAACAACAGAACTAATGGGGTTAGTGGTAAGGGGTAAAGATACAGCGATAGAGATACCGGGAGCCGAAGACGCTGTAGTGGCATTCACATCGTGGCGCCACTTAGTTCGTCTTGATTCCGAGGATGTCGATTTGTCCTTCTGTGCTGCATCTTTTGTGGACTTGGTTCCAGTCTTAGCAGCAGTTTTCTTGGAGCTGGTAACCTTGTCTCCCTCTTTCGGCTGTTCACCCCCATCATCATCCTGATTGTCATCCCCGTTACTATCCCTGACACTCTCCTGATTCTCATCACCACCATCGTCGCCATCATCATCATCATCCTCGTCATCATCCTCATCATCCTCATCATCATCACCACCCTCGTCATCGTCTTTATCCTTTTCTCCTTCTTCTTCTTCTTCTTCCTCTTCTTCACCCGTACCCTCTTCTTCACTTTCTTCCCTTTCTTCCTCAGGTAAGATGTGATATGGTACCACACTTCCAAACGTCTTGAATAATCTATCATCCTCCATGATAGCATCATTCAGGGATTTATATAGAGCCCGTTGAATCCTCGACTTATCATACGACCCAAGTTCCACCATACGAGCCTTAAGGATCTTCTTCAATTCAAAATCCGTCAGGTCATAAGCAATCTTGTAGGCGGCTTCTGAAGGGTTGGATGATTTGACCATCAAGTTGTCAGCAGCAAGTGTCTTCAACTCATCGCGAAGTTTAGGCATTAGGGATTCAACGGATTCTTGCACTCTTTCTTTCACAGATGCTTCAAGTGCTTCTTTTTGTTCCTTATATTTATCCCTCATCGCTTGAAGTCTGGTAATACGTGCAGCATGCTTATCAGCCTCAGCCTGCTTAACCCGAGCAAGTTCTTCTGCATGTGCTTTACGAGTCAACTCCATATCTGAAGCGAACCTAGCAATCATCTCCTCTTGGGCTTTCCTAGATTCTTCTTCCCTCTGAGCTCGTCTTTGCAACTCTTGGCGAAGTTCATCCATTTCGTGTTTGTGATTGTCAAACATTTCGGCCATCACTAATGCAGCCATTGCAGAGGTTGCAGAGCTGCTCTGGGTTGATCGAATGGGCTCGGTTGTTACTGCTGTACTAAGGATTGGGATTATGGGTGGTGGAAGAAATGGTGTTGAAGCCGGTCTGGTTGTTAAGGGTTGTATAGGTGGAGGTTGAGTTGTTAAGGGTTGAGTTGTCACCATGATCGTAGGAGCAACAGGTTCCTTTTCCACACTTGCTGAAATAGGGATTGATGGCTCCTTCGAAGTAGAATAGTGTTCAGGTGACCCAAACTCATCAACATCATCGGGTTCCACGTACTCATCCTCAATATCTACCCTTGCCCCTGAACCACTACCTCCTGTATCTTTCCTACTCCTTTTAATAGCAATCTTCATCATTTGTTGCTCGGATTTATCAAGAGTAGGATCAACAATATCTTCTTCATCACGTAGACGCATCAAATCCTTACCCTTTCCCTTCTTACCCTCTGTCTTCTTCTTCTTGGGTTCGGGTTCAGGTAACGCAGCTGGTTGTTTGCGTTTACCTTTACTCTTAACCGTTGTGGACGAGTCTTCTCCAGTCTGAAGGTTTTCTTTCAGCCTCTTGATCTCTATCTGCAGTAGCTTGTAATCAGCAGAACCTTTGATTTTGTCAGACAGAAGGTAGTCAGGAATAGGACCCGGAATCACACCAATAGACGGTCCTTCATGCCTCAGACCTACAGTATCATCAGCTTCTTCAGTGTGATAGCGACCTCCTGCACGCCTATCAATAGTAGCATCAAGCTTCATAAAATAATTTATGATAAGCTTAATAAACCGAGGATAAGGAAAGAAGTTTGTCTTCAGCTTCTTGTTGTAGAAGAGTTGAAAGGTGAATTCTTCCCATATCAACAAAGCATAATCTGAATTTGCAGCTTTGTACATGCCATAGAAGAGGTTTATTATGGGACTGCGCAGTGCATCATGGCCACTCGTTTTTGGCGTAAGACATTTACTGAGAATACCCATCAACGCTCTCCAAGGTTGTCCCACCTTAGCAGTGGTAAACTCAGATGCAACTCGTATTTCCGGACATCCAAGTGCATCAAATAACTCCACGAGTTCATCTTTATTGGGGTCCCTCGAGAATGACATGCCCTTGGGTGTATCCCGTATACCAAGAATCTTACGGAAGTCTGAAACGGTGAGTGTCTGCTGCTTGTTGTCGATGGTGAAGGTGATCTTGTTCGAAGTGATTTCCTTGGTTGCCCAAAATTCAAACATATACTCATAAGGCACCGAGGCTGTACTCCTAAGGGCGTTCTTGAAATGAGAGTTATCAAGAATGGCTATGGCGACCTTAAAACCATGGTGAGTGGATTTAGAGACTTGCTTCAGCCGGTAGTTGTTGGGTATAAACTTAAGGGTTCGGGCTTTAGCAATATCGGCTTCTCTGGATTCTTGGATTGCTTGTACCGTTGGATTAGTCATTGTATCTGCTTAAGATAAGACATGAAAGGTTGATGCACAAAAGCATATAGATATATATCATTCTTACTTCTAAGCATAACACATTTCATAAAACAACAAGTACATATATAGCATGCAAACAAGAATAATCAAACAACTCATCCGGAACTTTTCCTCATTCGGAACTTCTCCTCATTCGGAACTTCTTCATCCGGAAGTTCTTCATTCGGAACTTCCTTCATCCGGAAGTTCTTCATTCGGAACTTCCTTCATCCGGAAGTTCTTCATTCGGAACTTCCTTCATCCGGAAGTTCCTTCATTCGGAACTCCCTTCATCCGGAAGTTCTTCATTCGGAACTTCCTTCATCCGGAAGTTCTTCATTCGGAACTTCCTTCATTCGGAAGTTCTTCATTCGGAAGTTCTTCATACGGAACTTCCTTCATTCGGAAGTTCTTCATTCGGAACTTCCTTCATTCGGAAGTTCTTCATTCGGAACTTCCTTCATTCGGAAGTTCTTCATTCGGAACTTCCTTCATTCGGAAGTTCTTCATTCGGAACTTCCTTCATTCGGAAGTTCTTCATTCGGAACTTCCTTCATTCGGAAGTTCTTCATTCGGAACTTCCTCATTCGGAAGTTTTTCAGAAGAAATCCTTCATTCGGAAGTTTTTCAGAAGAAATCCTTCATTCGGAAGTTTTAAGCCATGTTCATCCGGAACTTTTACAAGCTAAAGCAGTGATGATTATTATAGCGCGTTTGTGAGTTTCTCAGGCAAACTAAGGCAATATAAACATCATTTAGTCTATTCCGAGCAAAACCCACCATAAATCCCTTGTTAATTAACCCTAATTAAGGAATACCCCTAAATCTGATAAATGTTAGTTATCTGGATCAATTACGGGGATATAAATGTTTAATATAGATGATATGTACCTTAATTTAGCAGATGAACAGGAAGGAATGATTAGACGAGATGTTTGTAAAAGCTTGTGTGTGTTTATTTTTTCAACAATGGCGGCAATGAATAGGAAAACAGTGAATCAGAAAAAGTGAGGGGCGGGGGTTTTGTTTTTTGACTTAGGTCAATTTTTGACTTTTCATTAAACATTACCTTTAGTCCCTCCAATTTCACTCCCTATCCTTTTTGTTTCTAATTTTTTTTTTTTTTTTTCCATTTTACGTAACTCTTGTTAAACGTACACACAACTTAGCAAACGCATCTATTAGCATATCCTCAAAATCTAAAAGCCATGCCTATCACTTAGAACGAACACAAGTCGTTTTCTAAAGCAAAACCACTCAATTACCATGTAGCCCTTAATTTTCACAATCACTTTTGAAAATCAATTTTAATGACAAAGATGATTTTACTATTTTCTCCCCCTTAAACAATGACCCGTTTTCTATTTAAAGAGCTGTAGTCATTGTTTAAAGAGTCAAATAGTGATGAAAGCATTTCCAATTTCTCTTGAAAAATTTTGATTCGTGGTTTTAATAAGATTTCTCTTATCTTAACAAATTAATGCACTGAGACGTACACAAATTCGTGTCAGACCAAGTTATAAAGTAAACTTGATCCCTTTGCATGATTTGGCTTGTAAATCACGCCCGAGAAAATTAATTCCTGTTCTGAGCCAACGTTTTCCAAGGAAATACGTGACTTTAAAATGAAAACCGGGTTGCAGTCTGAAATAACTACAAGCCATAATGGGCATGTTTTAAAAATGTACAACTTTTATACGGACTCTATTTATGGCACCGTGTCAATATTAATCGACATTTCTAAGGCCGTAAATATTACCGTACTAAAAGACATGCCCGTTTTAAACGAAAAAAAAAAAAAAAAATTTTGGTTTTTCTTGATTTTATACTTTTTATGGTTTTTCTTGGTTTTATATTTTTGTATTTTCTTTTTGTGGTTTATATATTTACGATAATATACATGATCACAACCAAAGGATACTCTGAATAGTTTACCACGACTATTCAGCTGATTCTTCTGCCAACTCCTTGAGAGTCGCTGGGGTGAATGATTTCATGCCAAGCTGGTCGATCAAAAACTCGATTCGTCCTCGATCTAAGGCTTTGGTGAACATATCCGCCAGCTGGTACTCAGTAGTGACAAAATACAGCTCGATCACTCCGTTCTCCACCTGCTCCTTGATGAAATGGTAGCGAATGTCTATGTGCTTGGCCCGGGAGTGTTGAACATAGTTGCAGCAAAGGGCAATGGCGCTTGTGTTGTCACAATACATCGGGATTTTGTTAAATCCAAGACCGTAGTCAGTTAATTGTGATCTCATCCAAAGGACTTGAGCACAACAACCGGACATGGCGATGTATTCAGCCTCCGTGCTTGATATTGCAGCGCTTTTCTGCCTTTTTGAAGACCAACTGATCAATCTATCTCCTAGGAGTTGCACAGATCCAGAAGTGCTACGCCTCGTATCTTGACATCCAGCATGATCGGCATCTGCGTATGATATTAAAGCAATCGAGGAATCTTTCGGATACCATAGACCACGATGAAGTGTTCCTTTTAGATACCGAAAGATCCTTTTCACAACATGTAGGTGCTTTTCGGTAGGCCGAGCCTGATACCGGGCACACATGCATACAGCAAATTGCAAATCAGGCCTGCTAGCAGTCAGATAGAGAAGGGTGCCGATCATTCCACGGTAAAGTTTCGGATCGACAATAATCCCATCCCTATCTTCATCTAACTTGGATTTCTCCACCATTGGAGTGTCTACGGGGTCACAATTCTCAAAGTTATATTTCTTAAGAGATTCTAGAGCATATTTGGATTGATTGATAAAGATGCCTCTGGGATTCTGAGAAATCTGTAATCCTAAGAAAAATGAAATTTTTCCCATCATCGACATCTGAAAGCGTGTGGACATTATCTTCTCAAATTGTTTAGACAATTCTATGTTAGTGGCAGCAAAAATTATATCATCAACATAAATTTGTACCAGAAGCATGTCGTTGCCGTCCTTGAGAGTGAATAGAGTGGGGTCCACTTTGCCTTTGGAGAAGCCTTTCGACATGAGATATGTGGACAAGAGATCATACCACGCGCGTGGAGCTTGTTTCAACCCATAGAGAGCCTTCTTAAGCTTGTACACATGGTTAGGAGACTCCGTACTCACGAACCCATCCGGTTGACTAACATAAACTTCTTCCCTTAGTTCACCGTTCAAAAATGCCGTCTTCACATCCATTTGATAGACGATCATGTTCATATGAGCAGCAAACGCAAGGAATAGTCTAATCGCCTCCAATCTAGCCACAGGAGCAAAAGATTCCTCAAAGTCTATACCCAAGGCTTGTTTATATCCTCTAGCGACCAATCTTGCTTTATTCTTCAATACCGCACCCATCTCATCAAGTTTAACCTTATAAACCCATAACAAAGTAAGGATGTTAACCTTGTCAGGGCGAGGAACCAATTCCCATACTTTAAGTCGTTTGAATTCATTGAGTTCCTCTTGCATAGCTTCGATCCAAGATGATTGGGTCATAGCCTGCTGCCAATTTTTGGGTTCAACTTCAGAGAGAAATGCATCAAAGTAATAATAAAGTGCACTCTCTTGTAATTGATGGCGTGTAGAGACTGGTCGATCTAGATCTCCAATAACATTCCTAATTGGGTGATCTTTTGTCCATTTAGTGCTATGTTTTTCAATCCTAGGTGGTCGGGAGTGAACAATAGAAGGAGCTTCTTCTGAGGTAGACGCGGCTGAAGGGTTTTCAGGGATCGCTACACCAAAGAAAGGAAGCTCTTGCAAGTGAGCATATTCCAGGTCGTGATCAGTAGAATCCTCTTCCACATCATTAGGCACAAGTAGGGGTGATGATTCAGGTGTAGTTTGAGAATCACTTGGTGAAGGTGCATCCGGTTCAATGTGAATTGTAGATGCATTAGATAAAGGTTCATTAACTTGAGCAACTACTTCAGGTATTGGAGCAATTACTACAGGTGCTGGAACTTCATCAGTCGGGGGATCGAAGAATTCATCAAACAACGGTTGAAACAGTTTATCCCACTCGGGCCTTGATGGTGGTAAAAATGATGTAGAAGTAGGATTGTTGGGAACTAATCCGGAACTTATAGCACCGGGTCCCATCTCATGAAGCGCGGGTTCAGAGCTGTGTTGCTCAGAAGCCATCGCTGTCAGCTCGTCGAAATCTGCGTCCATAGTTTCTACAATCTTGCCAAGACGACGGTTATAGATTCGGTATGCTCTTTTGGACGGTGAGTAACCAATGAAAATACCTATGTCGGCTTTTGGTTGAAGCTTACCCAAGTTCTCACTATTGATGTTTGGATAACACAGAGCACCAAACACATGGAAAAATGAAACATTGGGTTTGCGGTCATGTAGAAGCTCATAAGGTGTTTTTCCATGGCGTTTCCGAATGATAGAACGGTTTTGGGTGAAACATGCAGTAGAAATAGCCTCTGCCCACAAGAACAATGGAGCGTTCGCATAAATAAGCATGGTCCTAGCAGCTTCCATAAGTGTGCGATTTCGTCTTTCAACGACACCGTTTTGTTGTGGAGTGCGTGCAGCGGATGTTTCATGTGATATACCAACTCCTTCATAATAATCACGAAGAGTCTGGTTGACGAACTCTGTACCATTGTCTGTACGAATACGGCGGACAGTGGTATTCAAACGTACCTGAATGAATTTCAGAAAAGTAATGATAGCTTTCGGAGCTTCATCCTTTGTACGTAGAAATCTAACCCATGTAAACCTTGAGAAATCATCCACAATGACGAGAATGAATTTCTTACCGCTCACACTTTCAGTTCTCATCGGTCCACAAAGATCCATATGCAAAAGATGAAGTTTTTCTTGATTAGTGTCTTCAGCTTTGGGTTTGTAAGATTTCTTGGTGCTTTTCCCCCTTGAACACGCGGAACATAAATGGTCCTTGTGAAATTTAAGCTTGGGAAGACCACGAACTAACTCGTTTTTAGCCAGATGATTAATAGCATCAAAATTAAGATGAGATAATCTGCGATGCCATAACCATGACTTGGTCTTAGAAGCTTTAGAGAGAAGACATACTGGAGAAGCGGCCATCATGTCTTGTAAGGACAAAGTGTAAAGATTTGCACCGCGAGATCCCTTCAACAAATCTTTTCTTTCCAAGTTGCGGATGAAACAAGTGTGTTGTCGAAAAGCAACCTCAAGGTTGGAATCACAAAACTGTCCTACTGAAAATAAGTTATGACCAAGACCTTCAACATAGTATACCCTAGAAATCGTCACGTTTCCAATCTGATATTCACCATATCCCATAATCTTTGCTATATGATCATTCCCGAATTTAACCGTACCAAGAAACTTGCTGACGAAATTTCGGAGCATCGAGCGATTTCCGGTCATATGTTTTGAACAACCGGAGTCCAAATACCACAGGATGATTTGGACCACCTGAAAATATCACCACACAAAGACAATGTAGAGGTATCGGAATCTGAGTGTTCCTTGTTATTAGCAGGTACAGATTTAATAATCTTAGATTTGCTAACTCTAGGTTTCTTAGATTTCCTAGCCTTTTTCTTCTTAATTAGTGGTGTAGATTCTAATTGGCTCAAATCCTGAGGTATTTCTACACTGATAGGCACTATAGTGGGGGCTGACCTAATTAAAGGGCGATGTTTCCTTACTTGAGTGCGAGTGTTCCTAACTAAAGGACGCTCAGACCTAACCTCAATGGATGCATTCCTAGTTAAAGGGCACATTTTACCATCGAGAGTAAAGGTCCTACCAGTGGGACGCCATTGCCAGCCAACTTGGGCACGAGTTCTACCCGTTGGCTTCCATTCAAGACCATTCTTAATAGCATTCATTTCATTAACGTGATCAATTAGACACAAATCATGACGCTGGGAAAACATACATTCATTACAATTCCAACAATTTAAATCAGAATTCACGAATGGTTTAGGCTGCTGCACAGGCGCAGAGCTTTTAGTCTTAACATGATTCGTTTTATTTAAAACTGAACTAGCATTCCTATTGTGGACTTCTACTTTCTTCTTTGTGGCACTACTAGTGGCGGGCTTGATCTTATCTTTCTTGAGTGGCGATCCTTTAGCCTTAGTAGTCGCTTTTAATCCTGTAGAAGGCAAATTGGGAACATTAGCAGCAGATTTTAAAGGTGTCTTACTTGATTGTGCCAATGACGGTTTCGCTCCTGGAGTCTTATTAAATGGAGTGACAGCAATGGGCCTATTATTAAGTAGTGCAGAACCTGGTGTACCTATATATTGCAAATATGCCAAGCAATATTGAACTCGCTTAATATATTCATGAGCCGAATAATATTCGCTACTTGAGGGATCTAAGGCATAAAGATCGTCTAAAATATCCCTAAGAAGATCGACATGCTTAATGGCATTCCTCATATAATCATCATAGGTAACCTGGTTTCTCTTATGAAGCGGATTCTTATAAAGCACTACTGACTTGGTTGTTGGAGCACTAGTGGACGGTGCAGAGTCGGTAGCTAAGTTATCAACAACTTCTTGTCGGGTGAGAAGAAGTGTCTCCTTTAACTCAGCCAAAACCATATTTTTGTCTATGAGCAGGATGTTCAAGTCAGAGATTTCTTCGCACTTTTGGTTCAGTTGTTCAACATAATATTGTTGCTGTGTCGCATTAAAAGCGAATCGATCTTCTAGTGAACCATAAAGAGCGGATAGTCCCTGCCTTGTCCGATCCATCTCCCCTAGAACAGTTGATAGTCTAATTTCTAAGACCTGGTTTTTAGACTCTGCGGCCTCTAGTTCCATTCTTAATGTTTCCTTTGATGATATCTCTCTCTTCAATCTCATGATTTCTTCCTCTAATGTCTTAACAATTGCAATCATCTTGTCACTATTCTCAACACCGTTTTCACAAACATTTGATATCAAAAGATTTTCATTTTGAGTTTGTTGTTTTAATTCTAAAGATATACAATGTTGTTCTAGTTGATTAAAGCGTTTTGAGAGTAAATTGTAAGAATCTTGTAGCTTTAAAAACTCAGCGTTAGATTCGTGACAAGAATGATTATCTACCTCATTTACAGTTTCAGCAACATTTACAGAAAGATTACAAACATCATCACAAATATCCTCACAAATATTCACAGCATCACAGTTAATCACAGCAGATGTAAGCTCATTCGAATAATTAACATTGACAATAGTAAGCACATCACACGAGATTACTTCTGACAAGAATTGGTCATATTCGGTTAAAATCTTTTCCTTTTCAATTAGTTGCAGTTCGTAAGCGGTGTCCATTTCATAAAACACTTTTTGAACTTCACCAATTTCAAACTGAAGATTTTCCTTAAGAGATGCAAAACTTCTTTTTAGACTTTCGACAAACGGATTGATCTCAGTTTTAAACACCTCGTTCATGTGTTCGAAAGCCCATTCTCCGGCGTTTAAGCCATTTGAAGTCGTACATTCCAAAATGACCTTGTCAAAGTTAGTAAAGTATCGGTTAATCTCTTGCAAGTTTAACCATACAGTGCTAACAGGTGGAAGATTCTTTGGAATTTCCTTAGGACCTTCCATGTTGACAAGTGTAGGAAATGTACTAGGGCTTTCTTCCTCTATCATGTAGGTTGGTGCTGTGATGAGATCCTTATCCATATGAAAGCGAACTCTAAAATCAGTTTTTGCAAGCTCCTTATTCATCTTAAAATAATCACACTCGGGATATTTTGCTGAATTGTATGACCGATCCTCATCAACTAGAGCCTTACTTGTTCGATTATTGGGAAAAACAATCGGGTCTAAAGCCAATCCTAATTGAGTTGCATTATAAAGTCTAGGACTATGTCTTAAAGCTTGTTTTGCATATCGTGGATTAGGGGGAAGGCCTTTTAGACGAGATAAGTTAAACTCTCTAAACGAAGCATCAAATAAGTGAACTAGTTGTGAAGCAGCGTATTGTCTTAACAGCAAGTAGTCTAGACTTCTAATCTTATTAGTAGCATTAATCTCCATTTCAGTCTTCTTAGATTCGAGTAATTCAAAATCAGTTTGAAGTTTTTGAAAATTAGTGACCACTAACTCCTTTTCTTTAAGTTCACTAGACAGATTTGCTCTTAAGTTTTCGATTTCTTGCAAGTGACCCATTTTTTTGTTTCTAAAGTGATCATATTCGAGATTTGTGAGAACACTGGACGAAGGCACTAGTTCCAAGGTTTGTACTTTCTCATTGCTTAAGGCAAGCTCATCCGACAAATTCTTATTCTTAGCTAAGGTTTCTAAGAGTGCAGCATTCATTTGGCTAAGTAATGTAGCAGGAACCATGACCAAATCTTGTTGAGCAGGAGTCGGCGTATGCGAAATGGATCCCGGTTGTGATTCACTCAAAATCTGGGGACTCACATTGATATTGCTATCATTGTTTGTCTCCTCATTTGAAAGACTCACCACCGAAGATTCATTCGAATCAGCACTCTCTTGCCCAACTTGATGTGGTTGAATACTAGCATCAGTGGCATTATCGGTGTTATTAATAAGTACCTCAGATCTCTTTTCTGGCCCTAAGCTGGAGAAAGTTGCCATGAAAGCAGCCTTTGCAGTTTGAAAGTCATCACAGTCGGAGTCATATGTATCAAGATCATCGGCTTGGTAAGCTGCATTTTGCGTGGTGACAACGTCTTGTTCAGCAATCCCTGGGTCAGCAAGAAATGCAAGCTCCTCTTCATCAAGTTCCCTTCCTTGCGCCTGAGCATTTACCAGATAGATCTTTTCTGCAAACCACTGTCCATCCCTTCTCCTCTTGGGTTTCTTACAATCCCTGGACATATGACCCTCTTCCTTGCAGTTGTAGCATGTAATCATTCTCAACTTGCCTGTATTAGCCCGTGGAGGGTTGTTGACCATTGGAGCAGGAGCAGGATTGGCGGTGCGAACATTGGTTGATGTGGAAGTTCTCCCCTGATATGGTTGAATTGGCTGAACCATTACCCTGCCATTCTCAATTGTAGCTTGTTGGCGAGAATTGGATGAATTCCTCAACTGATTGTTGGTAGGAGCTGATCCTCTGAATCCTCGTTTGCTTAAAGTTCTTGTGAGATAAGCAGACATAGTAGTAAGCACTTCAACTGGGTCAGCTCCTTGTTGGAATACAGGAACGGGGACTTCTTCATCATCACAATATAGTGCTTGATCTGGATGAGCTGCATAATCAGTATAAGGAAGACTCATTTGATCAGGGTAGCTTGTTGGATATGCTGCATTCTCTTGATAAGAAGAATATGATGGCTGAGCATAAGGTGCAACATTTGCTGGATGAAGTTGTGAAGCATACTGTGGTGAAGGTGCATTGAACCGATATTGTTGCTGATGTGAGGTGGGTGGTTGTGGTAGAATCGAATATTGGGGAAAGGCGGGTGTCATGTAAGGTGGTTGATGATAAGCTTGATGTCCCAAGATATAAGGTGTGTTATTGTGAGACAAGCTTGGTTGATTCGCCATCAAAGCTAAGGAATCTGGGTGCATACCACGAGGAGAACGGTGCATAATCACATGCTTTTCATGTTGCTGAAGGAAGGCATAGATTTGATCTAAATTGCACTTATGCAAATCCCGGGTTAACTTCACATCGGTAATATACTCACCCCATTCAGCTTGAGGTAGAGTATTCAAGAATTTGGTGTTAACCTGGAATGGTGCAATCACAAGATTGTATACATTCAGATCATTCATGAGTGTGGTGAATCTGAAGTAATAATCGTGGAGCGTTTCCCCTGGGTTGTAGGTGAATCTATCAAACAAATCATACAACTGACACTCCCTTTCTTGTTTGGTGAGAGACGTGCCTTGTAGCAACACCTTTAACCGTTCCCATAGATCCTTTGCCACCGTATACTGACTCACCATCCTATAGATGTCATGGGGAAGAGCTTGGAGAATTGTTTGAAGAGCTTTTTCATCTGCATCTGCAACAAGTTGTTGAGCTGGAGTGAGTTCTTCAAATTCTCGTGGTCTAGTCACGTTGTCAACCGTAATGGTACCATAGTCGAGTGGACCATTCAAAATCGATTTGACCATAAGTCTTCCGTATGTCGGTTTCCCCTTTAGATATTGCATCATTCGACCTTGCCATGCCTCAAACACCTCTTTAATAAGCATCGGTGGACGGCTATCAGTTCCCGTTATGATTGATATATCCGTAAGAGATGTCATCTGAGGCATTACTGAATTTGGATTCATTTTGTTTTCTTCAAAGAAACAGAGATTATCGGTTGATCGAGCAGTGAAGTAAAGCTTGTGAATTGTGTTGTGTTTTTGTTGTAAGAGACCAAGATTAAATCCTCTAAAAATCGTCGAAAAAACAGGCAAAATAACCCTTGATTCGGAACTTTTTGTTGATTCGGAAGTTTGATTCGGAAGATTACCTTGATTCGGAACCTTTTTGTTGATTCGGAAGATTACCTTGATTCGGAACTTTTGGATTGATCCGGAACTTCTTGGTTCGGAACTTTGGCTTGATCCGGAACTTCTTGACTCGGAAGTTCTTGGTTCGGAACTTTGGCTTGATCCGGAACTTCTTGACTCGGAAGTTCTTGGTTCGGAAGTTTGGCTTGATCCGGAACTTCTTGACTCGGAAGTTCTTGGTTCGGAAGTTTCTTGATCCGGAACTTCTTGGTTCGGAAGTTTCTTGATTCGGAACTTCTTGACTCGGAACTTCTTGATCCGGAACTTCTTGATCCGGAACTTCTTGATCCGGAACTCCTTGATCCGGAAGTTTTGCTGAATGAACAGAAACCTTTCCCGATGAACAGTCGAACAGTAACAATGAAGATTAAGCCCAGATTTTGACCAAATAACCCAAAAAGTTTTGTGCTTTCGACTAAAATAAGTAATAACTAATACTTATCCACTAATCCCAATCACAAAAACACCAAAAACACCAAGAATCAAGATGATTTTTCTTAAAGAACACTAATACAATCAAAAACTAAAAAACCACACAAATCACCACCTTAAATCACCCCATAGCTCTTGATACCAAATGTAGAATATTGATAATCAATGAATCTATGAAGGGGTTTGTTGATTTCTAGAGAGAGAAAGTTAGAGAGAGAAAGTGAGAGAAACTATGTGAATTTTATTAAGTGGAAAACAAGAAATGACAACAACCAACCCCTTTCCTTAGTGGAAAGGGGTATTTATAGTTCCAAGTCATAAGTGGACTTGGGCCGGTCCATGACAAGCCCATGGACCGGTTCTTACTTAAGTTAATAAGCAAATAATAACTAATTACTAACTACGAGCTATTACAACATAAATCATATTGTGGAGTGACCGATACTTCTAATATACGTTAAAACGTATTTCTAACATAAACTTCATTCCGTTATAATCTAAGTATGATTTCTATTTACTCTTTTACATTTGATATCTTATGTTGGGAATAAAGGTCTTTGAAGTTCCCCCTACTACCTTGATCAAGAACCCACTACAAGAGATATTTCCCCTTGCTACTTGTATGAAGATAGTGGGATCTATTCCCACTGAATGAAGTCGAAGGCCCTGCTTGGAAGATAAACATGGAATAGATAATTATGCATTTCTGTTTCATTAGTAGAATACTTTCCTAGTTTATCTCATAGATATCTTGTATTAGGGGTCTTGTACTATAAAAGGACTCTCTAGGGTATTGTATTTGATATAACTTTCTTTGTCATTTCATCTTGCTTTAAGGTTGTAAAACCTAATACCATCAAGGGTATTCGTATATTATTTTCAATATATTAAAGCATTGAGTTTGTTTCAAATAATTGTTCTTGTGCTAAACATTACTTTCCGCATCTTGTTTAGTTACTTTGTCCAAGCAAAGTTTCTCTAGTGATAGTTTGAGTTTACTCTTGCTATTACAACCCTTAAACAAGCTAAGGTTTAAGATCTAAGTTTAGGATCAACAAGTAGTATCAGAGCTTGTTGAGAAGCTTTGATTAAACCAAGATCAAACACCTCATTCAAACACACGAACCAAATATGTCTTCAGATTCATCAACTTCAAACAACAATGCATTCAAACTTCCCATTCTGGACCCTGAAAACTTTGAAATATGGGAATTCAGGATATATCAAACCTTGAAAATAGAGCACTATGCTCTATGGGAGGTCATAGAGCTTGGTGATTAATTCACTAAAATAGTAGCAGTGGAATCCACTAATAAAGACAAAGAGAAGGCTGAAAGTTCAAAAGGACTCAATGGAAAGACCAAGTCGGCTGCTGTTTCAATGGAAGAGATTCAAAAGAGGAGGCATGATGTTAGAGCACATAGTTCCTTGCTATTGGCTCTGCCTGATCCTCATCAGCTAAGATTCAGAAAACACAAGACTCCTAAGGAACTGTGGGAAGCTATATGTACTACTTTTGGTGGAAATGAAGGAACCAAGAAGAAAAAGTAAAATGAAATGATAGATCAATTTGCTTCATTCAAAGCAAAAACTGATGAAACAATTGGATCTATCTACAACAGACTTCAACATCTTGTTGCTCAACTTGAGTTCTTTGAAATAGAGGTCTCAAGAGAGAAAGTCAATGCCAAATTTCTTAATAGCCTTCAGAAAGAATGGTTTGTTTACAAATCTATTTAGCAAAATAGGGATGACATTATTGATAAGAATATTGATGACATCTACAACAACTTAAAGGTGTTTGAGCCTGTTGTGAATGAAATGAAGACTTTGGACACAATTCCCATAAATTCAAGTGGACTAAATGGTCCACCTGGTAACATGGCTTTCATCTCACAAAGAAGTAGGAATCCTAAAAGTAGTGGGATGGATGTTTCCACTGCTACTCATTCCGCTGTTTCTTATCAAACAACTCCTTCTGCCTCTTCAAGCTCAAATCAATCAAATGGAGAAGAGAGACCTGTTACATTTAGCCTTGACACTGTGTATGCATTCACTGCATCATAGGGACCTCGTGGTTCCATAGTTCTGCATGATGATTTAACTCAAATTAGTAAGCAAAACTTGGAAGAGATGGACATCAAATGGAATATGGCTTTTCTCAGTATAAGAGCAAATAGATTCTACAAAAAGTATGGGAAAAAGATTTTCATTAATCCTTCTGATGTTGCTGGATTTGACAAGTCAAAAATGGAGTGCTACAACTATGGGAAGCATGGTCACTTTGCTAAAGAATGCAGATCTCGAAAGAAAGAATGGAATGGAAACAACTATAGGAAAGAGAGCAAGGTTGAGGAAACAAATGCAAAAGCTATGGTAGCAATGCAAGGTATTGATGAAGTTGGATGGGACTGGAGCTCAATGACCGACAATGTTGAAAGAAATCAGGCCGTGATAGATGAAGAAAAGGAGAATGGTTCAGAAGTTGAGGAAGATGGCCCTAAGGACTTTGCTTTAATAGCAATGTCTTCTTCAAGCTCAGACAATGAGGTATATGATGACTCTTACTGTACTAAAGGTTGTGGGAAAAATACTGAGTCACTAATCAAATTAGAAAGCTAAAGGTTGATTGTATAAATACTGAAAATGACCTAGATAACTATAAATGTGCTTCAGAACATCTAGAGTCTAGAATTAGAGAATATCAACAAAGAGAGAGTAAGTATAGAGAACACATTGGCATTATAGAAAGAGATGTTAGGGAAAAAGATGCCACTGTTGAAGAGTTAAAAACTGAACTAGTTACATTAAAGGCTTACAAAGATAAAACTTATTTAACTCTTAAGAAGTATGAAAAGGCTACAGAAGATTTAGCCAAAGCTGCTGAAATTGGGCAATCTCCAAAAGATAAAACAGGGTTAGGTATTAAAGAACAGGCAGCTTTAAAAAGTGGAAAATAGATAACCCTATCCTTTTCTCTAGAGAAGGTCTATTTGGTAGTAACACTAGTTCTGATACAAAATCAAGAACCAATTTGTCTAGAACCAGTAGTAAATCAGGTTCTGAAACTAGTAGTCCAAAAGATTGCAAAGTTACTATTAGATATGCTGAGATGTATAGATCTATTCCTAGAGGAAATCAAAGAAACTGGAATGCTCAAAAATCTCAACAACTTGGTAATGACTTTGTGAAAAACACCAAACCTTGTTTCACTTGTGATAGTTTTGATCACATGTATCAAGACTGTCAAGCAAGTATGGGTGTTGTGGCTGTAAATCCTTCAAAGGAGATGCAACCAAAAACCATTTTTTTAAATGCATGGGAAAAACCTTTTTCCTCTGCTAAAACATTTCCACTGCTTTAAGAAACAAAGCAACTGCTAAGTATGTTGCCCCTACTTTAAGAAAGAAAAATAAAGCATACCCCAAACCTAGTGTAAGTCTGACCAGACCAACATCTCTTAACACATATGCATCTGGCCATAGACCTTACCAACACACTTATAGAATACAAAACAAGCAATGGGTTTCCCCTGCTAAGGTTAGGGTTTCCCCTGCTAAGCCTAGAGTTTCATCTGCTGGCAAAGTTTTTGTCTCTGCTAAAATGATAAGATTGGGGAAAGCTATGAAAGCCTTAGCTCGTTGGATTTGGGCTCCTTAAAGGGACGACAAACCAATGGTGTATCTCTAGCTTTGATAAATATTCCAGTATTGATACATGAGGTAGACCTAAGTCATTAATGGCTTGGGTCCCCAAAATAAACTAAAATTATGTTTTCTTTTGTAGGTGAAGAATTAGAAAAGGAATGATAAAGCTTATTGGGACAGTGGTTGCTCAAGAAACATGACTCACAAAGATTATCTATCAAACTTTGTACCTCTACATGACAATGATGGTGTATCATTTAGAGATGAACAAGGAACAATCACTGGAAAGGGGACCATAGTAACATATGGAATGGCATTTGATAATGTCTACTTGGTGAAAGAACTAAAGTACACCCTATTCGGTGTGTCTCAAATGACATACTATAAAAACTTTGTTCTTTTCACTAACACTGAGTGCTTGGTTTTGGGAAAGGAGTTTGAGTTACCACAAAATACTCCTACTGTTCTAAAAACTCCAAGACAGAAGAATATGTATACCATTGACTTAAAGGGCATTGCTCTTCAAGACAATGAGACCTGTCTTAGTGCCAGGGCCTCAGTTGATGAATGCAAGAAATGGCACAGGAGATTAGGTCATCTAGACTTCAAGAATATGAACAAATTAGTTAAACACAATCTTGTTCATGGTCTTCCTTCAAAGACCTTCAATAATGACCATACATGTGTCGCATGTTTGAAAGGAAAGCAACATAGAGCCTCTTGCAAATCTAAAATTACTTAGTCCACCACTAAACCATTTGAGTTACTACACATGGATCTTTTTGGTCCTACCTCTATGGCAAGCATGAACAAAATATGGCATTGCTTGGTGGTCACATACGATTTCTCAAGGTTCATATGGACTTTCTTTCTGTTTGAGAAAAAAGACATAACAGAGATACAAACTTCAAAAGGGTATGAAAGTGGTGACAATAAGTGGTGACAATTAGATTAGATAATGGTGGAGAGTTTAGAAACAAAGAGCTGGACACATTCTACACTAACAAAGGAATCAAAAGGGAATACAACATAGCCAGAACTCCACAACAAAATGGTGTTGCATAAAGAAGGAATCGAACACTTATAGAAGCTTCAAGGACCATGCTATCTGATTCCAAGCTACCAGTGATATTTTGGGCTGAAGATATTGACATTGCTTGTTATGTACAAAACAGAGCTTTGGTGGTCAAAGCTCATAATAAGACTCCATATCAGCTCTTCAATGGAGGACCTCCTTTGATTGAATTTTTCATACCATTTGGGTGTCATGTGGTTATCCTCAACACACTTGATCATTTGGGAAATTTCAATGAAAAGGGAGATGATGGATACTTTGTTGGGTATTCATTGACTAGCAAGGGATACATAGTCTTCAACAAAAAGACAAGGCTGGTGACAGAAAACATACATGTGAATTTCCTGGAAGATAAACCTAAAGACATAAAAACAGGTCCCAAATAGTTCTTTGATATTGATATTCTTTTTTAATCTATGAACTATGCACCTGTTGCTTCGAAAAATACTAACATTTCAGGTACCAAAGAACCAACTATTTTGGAGAATCCACCCTTAAGGTACATGAATGTACCATCATGGTTCCTTGATGATGATTTAGCCCAAGAGAAAGCTAAAGATGATGATATCTCTCAAAAGGATGAGCAGCCTTTGAATAATCCATAGCCTATCAATGACCCTGCTAACAATAATGCTAAAAATAGTGGGATGTCTTCTAAAAGTAGTGGGATCTCACATCCCCCTGCTAACACAAACATTCCCCCTGTTTTTAAAGAATTGGTGATTTATGATGATTGTGATGCAGATAGAGGAACCCCACTTCAATCTACATCTTCTCCCTTATCCATGGCAAGCAGTGGCTCTAGAATTATTAGACATGGAGGTCCAAGTTACTCAGACCTAAAAACAGCTCACCAAAATCAATCTTTGAGCAATGTAGTATATTTAGGGAACTCTTTTAAAGATTTCTTTCCAAATCAGGACAGTCCTATAGAACCAGATTTAGGAAACTTGGAAACTGAGGTCATCATGGATATGAATCCCACCTACAGAATCAATAAAGATCATCCATAATCACAAATCATAGGTGACATTCATACTCCTAGACAAACCAGATATGAAGCTCAAAATCATAGTTTCATTGCAAACATCACTATGAAGTTTAATCATGAAAACATGCAATGTTGTTGTTTCGCTGCTTTTTTTTCACAAGAAGAGCCAAAGAAGATATTCCAAGCTTTGAATGATGAAAGCTGGGTAGAAGCTATGCAAGAAGAGTTACTACAGTTTTATATCCAAGAGGTATGGGTTTTGGTAGATTGTCCAAAATGGTTAAGACCCATTAGGATAAAATGGGTGCTTAGAAACAAGAAGGATGATAGAGGTATAGTGGTAAGGAACAAGGCTAGGCTAGTAGCTCAAGGGTATTCACAAGAGGAAGGAATTTACTATGAGGAGGTTTTTACTCCAGTTGCTAGAACTGAGGCCATTAGATTGTTTTTGGCCTATGCTTCCTTCATGGATTTTGTGGTGTACCAGATGGATGTTAAAAGTGCCTTCCTCTATGGCAAAATTGAAGAGGAAGTGTATGTAATGCAACCTCCAGGCTTTGAAGATCCAGAACACCCAAACAAAGTTTACAAGGTGAAAAAGGCAATGTATGGACTTCATCAAGCCCCTAGGGTATGGTATGGGAGTTTATCCAAGTATCTATTGGATAATGGATTCAACAAGGGCAAGATTGATCAAACACTTTTCATCAAGAAACAAAAGGTGACTTTCTTTTGGTGCAAGTCTATGTGGATGACATCATCTTTCTGCCTAGCAAAGAGTTTTCCAAATTGATGCAAGACAAGTTCCAAATGAGTGCTATGGGAGAACTCAACTTCTTCTTGGGGTTACAAGTTTAGCAGAGGAAAGATGGCATCTTTATTTCTCAAGATAAGTATGTTGTTGAGATTGTGAAGAAGTTTGGGTTATGTAAAGGTAAGAAAGTCTCTACTCTAATGGATAAGGAGCATCCTTGGGGAAAAGAATGTCCAGGTAAGGCCGTTGATGTCAGAAACTATAGGTCCATGATTGGATCTCTCATGTATCTTACAGCTTCAAGACCTGACATCATGTTTGATGTATGTCTTTGTGCAAGAAATCAAGTGACACCAATGGAGTGCCATCTATTTGCTGTGAAGAGGATCTTTAGGTACCTCAAGTGTCATCCTACCTTAGGAATTTGGTATCCTAAGGAGTCTAACAAGGATAGGAAATCCACAACAAGTAGATGTCAATTTTTGGGGAGCAGACTAATATCTTGGCAGTGCAAAAAGCAAACCATTCTGGCAACTTCCAAAACTGAAGCTGAATATGTGGCAGCTACTGCATGTTGTGGACAAGTCTTGTGGATTCAGAATCAATTGCTTGACTATGGGTATAATTTTCTTAAAATAAAGATATTCATTGATAATAATAGTACAATCTGTATAATCAAAAATCCTGTTCAATATACCAAAACTAAACATATTGAAATTAGACATCATTTTATAAGAGATTGCTTTGAAACAGTTTTAATTGTGCCTGAACCTATTGATACAGAACTTAATGTGGCTGATCTTTTGACAAAACCTTTTGATATTGGGAGATTTGAGTACTTGATAACAAGTATTGGGATGATAAACGCCTAATAAGATGTTTGTAAGTTCTTGTGTGTGCTCAGGGATGTACTATTATTTGTTGTTGTAACATACTTAGTTTTTCCACTTTGTCTAATGCCACTGTTTTTGAAATATTTCCCCCTGCTTAGGTAGTTTCCCCTGCTAGGGTTTTTCTTTTTTATGTGTCATGTGTGTGTGGTTTTAGATTAACTATGTAGGAACCAGCTAAGAGTGTGATGTATTGATGTTGAGTTTTTACCACCCTTTAGGAAAAGGATGACAAAAGTGGCAAGTATTAAGTGTCGGTTTAGGAAAATCAAGCACTAATGACCAATTAAGTTCGTTCTCAAGGAGGCTAGTATGTTATGTGTGTAATGATATGGATTAATTTGTGATTATATTTGAGAAAGAAAAATAGAAAAGGGATTGGAAGAGAATGACGGTTATGAAGACGGATTAAACTAAGTCTAAAAAGGCGTACACGTAAAGTCCTAAAAACCACCAAATTTAAAATTTAAACCTAAAAATTTCTAAAAATTACCAAAAATCCCTAATAATATTCTAAGAGTTTACAAAAAATCAAAACTTGCAAAAACCTTTTAATTAATTAGATAATGACTTTTTAATGCTAATTAAAGCCCTAAAAATAAAAATTAATTATTAAAAAGCCCTAAACAAGATTTTCAAGTTTGTAAACCTCAAAGATACCCTAATTAAGCTAAAAACTATTCTTCAAAAATTTAAAACCAATTAAAACTATTTTTAAACAATTAAAAACTCCTAAAATCAATTAAATATTAAATTAATTATAGAAAATAATTAAAAGACCTAAAAAATAATTGGAAAGTTGCAAAAATCCTAATTAAATGTTTAGAACCTAGGAAAAATATAAAAACCTAGAAAATCATACTTTTAATTTTTAATAATAAAATAATATTAAAATAATATTAAAAATCCAAAAATTATAAAAAATTCTAAAAACTTGCAAACTAGCTTAATTTAACCTAAATAACCCAGAAATGAAAGTGAAATTACCTAAATACCCCTATTGGGCCTAGAAAATGGGTCAAACCCAAAACAGTCCCTTATTGGGCTTAATTAAGGCCCAATAAGAAAAAGTACTCAAAATAAGCCCAAAAAGCACAGGTTGACTCAAAATTTGATTTTAAACAACTTTTTCCAAAGGCCCAAAAGCTGAAAATGTGAAATAAGCCAACTTATAATAAGCAGCTTATTCTTAATGGGCTTTTGAGCCCATTAAGCCATAAGCTGTTGCCATAAGCTAAAATTTTACACACAAGCTTCTTTTGACCTATCAAAGACTTCTGCAAAAAGAATTTTCAAATAAGCCCACTTAATAAGCCAGAAACAAGTCACAAACTTATTCACAAAACGACAAAGTTTTTATGATCTAGACCACCTCAAAAGCTGATTCAAGTTGCAAAATGTTTCTTATGACAAAACTAAGCTTAATAACCAAAAACCTTTCAAATAAGCACACTCAATAAGCTGGAAAATCAAATAAGCACTTATGTTAAAAGTCAAACAAGTTGGTTTTCTAGTAAAAAGTCAAAGTCAAAGTCCAATAAGCTCCAGTTTACTTAAATGGGTCAAATAATGAAGATCTATCACAAAAAATAAGTTGTTGCAAGTCAGAATAAGCTAGAATAGCTTAATGATAAGCTGATGACAAAATTGCACTAGCAGGGGCTAGTTTTGGATGTTGAGCAGTGGAAACTTTTTCCACTGCTTGACTATTTTGACTTTTTGTCTTTAGTGACTTTTTTGGAGATTCAGATTTCACAAAGGCACCCAAATGATCTTTGGATCAAAAGGAGTCAATCACAATCAAAATAACACAATCACTAACACCCAATTGATACAGTTTAATCAATCATTCATCAGACATGATACATACATGAACAATAAGCAGTTTAGCACTTAAGAGCAGTTTTAGCACAAATCAGCCAGCCAAATTCAACCAAATGCACACACAAGCTATAATAAACTCCAATAAGCAAGTCTAAACAGGTTTCATGCACTGGTTCAAAGAATTAAGCAAGATTCAAGCAATGAAAGTTACTGATGAACACTAACACATGCAGTTTTTCTACTTTGCTGATGTATTTGACACACAAGCCAATTTCAACACCTCAAATCTTTCAAACAGGTTATATTAACTTTGTTTAAACCACTTTTATCCCTAAGCATGCATACACACTAAGTGTTCCCAAAATCCTAGGTCAAAACAAGCAGAAACAAGGTCTATATAGCAGATTGTTTAATTCAAATGTTCAAACCCAAAAACTTGCAGCAAAACACTCTCAAACAAAGGTATAGCAGATACAAAGCATAAACAACAACTTCCCTTAACACAATAACAAGTTACAAGCATAAACCAGTAGACCCAAACACCCCTTTAACTTTTTCAAATCAAAATTTTCAAAAGCACAATGAGATTTCAGGCCAACCAAGCATCAATTAACACTAAAACAAGTATATTAAATAGATTCAAGCAAGATCAAGCCACAAAATTCACAAGAACACAAGTTTCATACAAATATCACCAAAAATCACAATTTAAGCAGATTCGGAGATTAAGTATGCAAACCTCATGGATGTACATCCACACCCACGAATTTTGAGCTTATGTGCTAGCAAGAACAAGCACAAGCTTCCACAAAAAGCCTGCTAAGATTGAACAAGGGTTAAGCACAATATCATAAAAATCAGAAACTTTGGAAAACTTGATTAATGCAAACTTGTTACCCCACACTTGATTATCCCCAAGTTATAAGCCTCACCACACCTTAACCAACTCAGTTAGGATGCTATGATCAGCCCTATAGCCCAAGAATTCCAAGATTGGAACAAGACTTAGCAAAATATCAAGAAAATGAGGAAATATGCAAACTTTTGCAAACTCCTCTTTTGAAAACAGGTTTTGAACTTCAAGAACTAACAAGCATATAACAAATGAAAGCAGTAAATAAGATTGGCCAATGACTTTTCTTCAAGATTTCAAACTCAATTTCATTAACTTAGAAATAGGATTTACAGAAACTTGAACCAAGGAAAAATCAAAAGCAAAGACTAAATGTTGGACCCCTAAGCCTTTATATAGGCATACAATGAGCTAAGTTACAGCTAAAAACTAAAAACCCTAATGGTTGAAGTTCCAAAAATGCCCTCTTGAATTTGAACTCATATGCTTCATGTGACTGATTCTTGGACGTATGTGAAGGAGATAACTGTTGGAATTTGATCTAAGGGCTCAAACAAAGCTTAAAGTGTAAGCTTGTTTCTGGATGGTTGATTCTCTGGCTGGTTTTGGCAGTATCCCCAAAAGTGTGTAGCAAGGGTTTATCATGTGAGCACATGAGTGACGTGGCAAAGGTTTTTGAAGTTGGGTTATGATTAGAAGACTACTAATCATAATTCTGGAGGTGATGGAAGCATAATTGTTGCTTAATCAATTTTACCCAATTTGTGTTCTTGAGTAAATAGTAGCATGTTTGATTTGATTTGGGTTTTAAAAATGGTGTTAAGCGCCAAAGGATTAAACTAATCCAAGATTAGTTATAACAGGTTTTTAGTGGAAAGTGACATGGAGAAATGGTGGATCCTCATTGGTGGAGAGAGTGAGTGGGGCACGTGTCACCCCACCACTGGTCTAGGTTACTTCCTTGTCTGCCAGCTTAACACCCCCATCTTTTATGAACTTGTCAAATGTGTTACAAACTTCTATCAACGCCACAATAAGCTTTGTCAACTTTTGCCCTTTTACATTTTTGGCCCAAAAACTTTTACAAAGTGAAATCAAGGGTAATTCTTGCCATATTTGAATTCTTCAAGGGCTGGTTTGGTATTTTCTTCAATGATAATGGTCTAGACTTGCATAATTGAAGTTTTGGAGGACTGAAATTGCCAAGTCTTGATGATTGAGGGACCATTTTTGCCAAATGTTGAAAGTTGAGGGTCCTTTGTGTAATTTTGGATTTTTCAAAGGACCAAACTTGTCATTTCTTGTACTTTGAAGGACTTCATGATGTATTTGACTTTGTGGATGATATTGGTTGACAATTTAGCTTTGTTGAGGGGCTAAACTTGCCAATTCTTCAAAGTTAAGGGTCCTTTTTGTAATTTTGACAAACTTTAGGGACCAAACTTGTAATTATGAGGATACAAGGGTATAAAGTGTCAATTCTTCATAATTGGAGGACCCTTCTTCATAATTCTTCAAATCTTCAAGGGTTGATCTTTGGAAAGTCTTCATTAGGGCCTGGTTCATCGTGCGGCTTCGTTTCCCGTGTTCGTTTTTGCATGATTCTTGTGATCTTTTGTCATTATCTCAATATCCGTACCTAAAATACACAAGCAACAAACACAAGCATATATTTGGGTATTTTGATGATATTTAATGCATTTTAAGCCCTATTTGGAAGATGAGACTATGTATAAAAGCAGTCTCATCACTCCCCCATACTAAACCATTGCCGTGCCCTCACGCAATGCTAGAATAAAGTATCAAAGCATCTCCAAAATTTATTTTATTCACTTTATTGAATGATAAACTAGCTATACTACTACTATTACTACTACTCGTGTTATAGACATAATGTTTGATTTTCATCGCAAATGGGACGTTTAGGTTCATAGAATAAGAACACGTGAATGCTTCGTTAGAATAAATTTCATCGTCCTCGATTTTCACCCCAATTCCATGCTAAGCGTGCAACGAGATCATTGTCATTATAAGTTAGTAATGCTAACACTACTCATATGCCCTAATCACGTGCTTATCCTCCCATTATTCCTAAGTTGTATCTCTTATATTTTATGATGTCTTGAATGTTCACGAGGATACATTGTTGACTTATGCGATAATAGAGATTTAGGTCTAAAAATAGAGTCCTAACAGTGTAACTAAGACCATCAAATCAATAACCCCTCCTAATAGACGACGATGTTAAAAAATTAAGTTGACAAGAAGAATCGATAATCACGGTTTTATAACGGTTTTGAACATGAGACTTATTACCAAGAATTTTATACGCCCCCTAACGGAAGGGCCTTATTATCTTTGGTTTACCTCCATATTTTATTCAACTTCGTCATGAAGCTTTTATTATGACTTCGGTCTTGCCTTGCCTTTTATTATCCGCCTCATCGGTGGTTTTATTAGCCAAAGACGTATATCCTCACGCTAAAGCGAATTTTGGATCTTTAAAGCTTCGAAGATTAAGGCTTGATTCACTTTCAATTTTTGCATAGATTTTTCGGCCTTGTGGGGCTTCAAATTGTTTGCTAGATTTAGGTGAGCACTTGAAATCTTATTATTGGGTGAAGCTTTCGATTATTGGGGTGCCAATACTTCAAAACCGTGACGCTGGCGATACCTTAATGTCTTCCCAATTTAATTACACGGAAGCTACTAGAAAAGACTAGAAACCCAACAATCCTAACTAAACCGCTAAGTCAATATTTATTAAGCAAAAAATATTTACATGCGAAGGGAGAATAAGCAATCAACGAGAACACATGAGTTTTTGAAAGAATACGAGTACTCTACGTTTAGCATAGTAACTTATAATTAACTCTATCATTTCTCGTCCTCATTTAAGAGACTTATCCTAATGTGTAGTTAAGGAATCGAAGCTAAGTGCTCAACACGCACGGTCGAGTCAAAAATTACTCTTATTCTCGCCATCGGAAAACCTACATTCGTGTCTTCAAACACTTATAAAACATGAGAAAAATTTTAAAATTTGGCCATTTTTAGCCTTATTTTGTAACAAAAATGATAAACAAAACATAGACTTTGGAAAGCGTGAAGGTTTGGCAAGGCAAGTATCTATTCACCCCCCCATACTAAAGTTAAACATTGTCCTCAATGTTTCGAGTCTAGGGGTGCAAACACCCCCATACTAGAGACGTAGTCGAATGCCTAATCTATCATGGAAAGGGTGTAACCAATAAGTAATAGCCGTTTATGAAGTGTGCTAAAAACCTAAGGTTAGAACATCAAAAGGATATATCATGGATATTGAGAAATGTCTCCAAAGCAAACGATCGAGTGCTCCCATAAAACGAACACGAGAGGCTCCAATCGTGAAGATCATGATGTAAAAACCACAATGCACAAACAACCACGGAACAAAGGTTGGAAGGGCACAAATCCCCACACGTTAACTACATTAGAAAGCGATAATATGTACATAGGATAAGCATGGCACTCCCCCACGAGGCACCTCGTTTTCGATTACCGAGTCATGAGCTCGACTCGATCCCCTCAATACTAATTATCATTGGGGAAGGTGACTTGGTCGAGGTAGTTCAAGGATGGAACTTCCTCGCCAAAGTAGTGCTTCAACCTATGTCCATTCACCTTGAAGTTAGGACCATCATCTTGAGCTAGCTCGATGGTCCCATATGGAAATACTTGAGTCACGGTGAATGGACCGGACCAACGGGATTTCAACTTACCAGAAAAAAATTTCAATCTTGAATTAAAAAGCAAAACTTAATCCCCAATGTTAAAAACCCGGTTTTTAGTTTTAGAATCATGCAACTTTTTAGTTTTCTCTTTATAAATCAATGAATTTTCATAAGCAATGTCTCTCAATTCATCCAATTCATTTAATTGCATTTTCCGGTGTTTTCTCGCGGTCTCCATGTCATCATTACAATGCTTTAGGGCCCAATAAGCCTTGTGTTCTAACTCGATAGGCAAATGACAATTCTTTCCATACACAAGCTTATAGGGAGTGCACCCAATGGGCGTCTTATGAGTGGTCCTAAAGGCCCATAAAGCATCGTCCAACTTATCCGACCAAGATTGTCGGTTTTCTCCCACGGATCTCTCCAAGATCCTTTTCAACGCTCGGTTTGAAACCTCGACTTGCCCACTCGTTTGTGGGTGATAAGCCGTAGAAAGACGATGTGTAACCCCATATTTCCTTAGAACCCTTTCAAATTGGTCATTACAAAAATGGGTCCCACGATCGCTTATGATAGCACGAGGGGTTCCAAACCGAGAAAACAATTGCTTCAAAAACTTGACTACCACACGAGCATCATTGGTGGGCAAGGCCTTTGCCTCCACCCACTTAGAAAGGTAGTCAACCGCAACGAGAATGTACTTATTAACACGAGATGATGGAAACGGCCCCATAAAGTCTATGCCCCAAACGTCAAAGATCTCACATACTTGAATGATATTTTGTGGCATTTCATCTTTTTGTGAGGCTTTTCCTTGTCGTTGGCATGAATCACAAGACTTCACAAGATCTTGTGCATCTCGGTAAATAGTAGGCCAAAAGAAGCCGACATCAAACACCTTCTTAGCCGTGAGATTAGCATCGTGGTGACCACCCGTGGGTCCCTCATGGCAAGCTCTAAGGATGTCAGAAGCTTCGGTGCCAAAAACACAACGTCGGATGATTTGATCCGCACAAGTTCGAAACAAGTAAGGGTCGTTCCAAAAGTAGAACTTGACGTCACGAAAGAATTTTCGTTTTTCTTGAGTCGTCATACCCTTAATGATGAAGTTACCCGCATGGTAATTTGCAAAATCCGCAAACCATGGGGTAGAAGAATCAAGCTTAGAATTCACTACACCAAGTGTCTCGAGCGGAAATGTTTTGGTGACTTCCTTGGGCTCGTAAACACTTTGGTGAGGATCTTCCAAACGAGAGAGATGATCGGCCGCTAGATTCTCGGCTCCTTTTTGTCAACAATCGTGTGATCAAATTCTTGAAGGAGAAGAATCCAACGAAGTAATCTAGGCTTAGCATCTTGCTTTGCCATAAGATACTTAATAGCCGAATGGTCCGTATACACTATGCATTTCGTCAAGACGAGATAAGGTCGGAATTTCTCAAATGCATACACCACGGCAAGGAACTCCTTTTCTGTTGTAGTGTATTTAAGTTGAGCCTCGGTCATCGTCTTGCTAGCATAGTGAATAGGCAAGAAGTGCTTATCATGACGTTGCCCCAAAACAGCCCCTATAGCGTAATCACTAGCATCACACATGAGCTCAAAGGGGAGGTTCTAATTGGGAGCAACAAGAATGGGAGCTTCGGTAAGTTTCCTCTTAAGGATTTCAAAGGCTCGTACACAATCTTCGTCAAAGACAAAACGTGCCTCTTTTTCAAGAAGATGTGTAATGGGTCGAGAAATCTTTGAAAAATCCTTGATGAATCGACGATAAAAGCCCGCGTGGCCTAGGAAACTCCTAACTCCCTTGACGGTTTTGGGATGAGGTAATTTGGCGATGACGTCTACCTTAGCTTGATCTACCTCAATCCCCGCTTTCGAGACCTTGTGCCCTAAGACGATTCCACTCTTAACCATAAAATGACATTTTTCCCAATTGAGCACAAGGTTGGTTTCCTCACAACGTTTCAACATTCTCTCTAGATTCGACAAACACGAAGTAAAGGAATCACCAAACACGGAAAAGTCATCCATGAAGACTTCCATCGTCTTCTCGATCATATCATGAAAAATAGCCATCATGCATCGTTGAAAAGTTCCCGGTGCATTGCAAAGTCCGAATGGCATTCTACGATAGGCAAATGTTCCATATGGACACGTAAACGTAGTTTTTTCTTGATCACGAGGATCGATGGGAATTTGGAAGTAACCGGAAAAACCATCTAAAAAGCAATAGAAATCGTTTCCCGCAAGACGATCCAACATTTGGTCCATGAAGGGCAAGGGAAAATGGTCTTTTCGAGTGGCTTCATTCAACTTTCGATAGTCAATGCACACTCTCCATCCGGTCACGAGTCTAGTGGGAATCAACTCGTTGGCATCGTTTGGCACAACGGTCATCCCTCCGTTTTTAGGGACACAATGAATAGGACTCACCCAAGGGCTATCGGAAATAGGGTAAATCATTCCCGCGTCAAGGAGTTTAAGGACCTCCTTTTTGATGACGTCGTGAATTTTGGGGTTCACCCTCCTTTGACTTTGGATTGTTGGCTTGAAATCCTCCTCCATTAAGATTTTGTGGGTACAAAACTTGGGATCGATTCCCTTAATGTCGGATAACTTCCACGCAATCACCCCTTTGTGATCCTTAAGAACATCGACAAGTGCGGTTTTTTCATCATTCGAAAGATCCTTCGCAATAATAACCGGCAACTTGTTGTCTTCCTCCAAATAGACATATTCGAGGTGAGGAGGTAAATCTTTCAACTCGAGGATAGGTGGTTCCTCAAGTGAAGATTTGGGCTCGATACTCATAACCTCCTCGGGCGGAGGAAATGGGAAATCGTTGAGAAAATCCTTGATAATCGAGAAGTCCTCATCGTTGTCGAGGTCTTCGTCACAAGTACGTGTAACATCGAATTCTTCCAACGTAAAACCACCACCTTCAAAAGGAGTGAAGGTTGGTGTCGAATTATCAAGAATTGGATCCAACATAGTGGGATTGCCACTAGTTTCTTCATCACCAAAACCTAGAACTTCTTGTGAAAATTCTTCAAACCACGTCAATCATATCAACGAGGTTTATGGTTGCAACGGAATAAACATGAGAAATTTGAGAGTTTTGAGTTGCGTTTATAACAAGTTCCTCGTCGTTGAAACGTAAGGTGATCTTTCTAGCATGCACATCGATCAAAGCCATAGACGTATCTAAAAACGAACGACCTAAAATGAGAGGAACTTGAGGATCCGTGGGGATATCAACAACTATGAAGTCTACGGGATAGTAGAACTTCCCCACTTTCACAAAAACGTCTTCCGCCAAACCACATGCGGGAATTGTGGAATGGTCGGCCAACTCGATAGACATTAGTGAAGGAGTAAGATTAGGAAGATTGAGCGACTTGAAGATTGCAAGTGGCATCAAGTTAATGCTAGCACCAAGATCGGCCAAAGCGAAGCATTCTTCCATGTCTTGGATTGCACAAGGGATCAAAAATTTACCGGGATCACCGAGTTTTTGAGGTATGCGATTAAGATAAACCGACGAACAACTAGACAATTGGTGGAATTTCTCCTTGTTGTTCAACATACTCTTAAAGTTAGCGGCAAATCGAGGCATCATGACCAAAGCGTCGGCGAAACTCACATTAAGGTGCAAATCACGAAACATTTTCATAAAAAGCTCAAATTGATAATTGTCGCGCTCTTGACGTTTCTCCTTCCTAAGCCTCGATGGATAGGGCAAAGGTGGTGTGGGTTGAGGCATAGTAGGCATAGCCTTTGGAATCTCGGGTTCCAATGATGGTAATGGGTCAACCGTAGGTGTGGCATGAGCGGTACTTCGTGGGATTGGGACATGCTCCTTTTGGACCACCACCTCGGGTTCTTCCTCAATTGCTTCCTCCGTAGGAGCAATTGGTCGAGGAATCGGCTCCTTAAGTGTCTTACCACTACGTGTGGTAATCACTTTCATCTCACCCTTAGGGTTGGATATGGTGTTGCTAGGAAGACCACTTGACGACGGTTATTATTGCCTCAGACATAGACGAGATTTTATCTTCAAAATTAGATTGCCTCAATACGGCTTCGGTTTGCCTTTTCTCGGCCTTAAGCATCTCTTGTTTAATCTCATGTTGCCCTTGTTCCATCTTTTGTTGGTTTTGTTGCAACCTAGTGACATTTCCTTCCATCTTGTTGGTGTGGATTTTAAGTTCATTAGCTAACTCATTTTTCAACTCTTTCTTCAAGTCGTTTTTAAACTCGGATCTTAGGCTAATGATTTCTCTTTGAACGTTGTCAAACCTAGCATCATTCCCACTATCATATTCAACAAACTCACTTGGAAGATCTTTCAATGTTTGCAAACTTTTGTTGTTATTTTGAAAATCATTTTTGTTTGAAACTTGATTATTAGCCCCTTGATTCCCATAGTTTCCCTTGTTGTAATTGTTCTTAAAACCAACTTGATTGTTGCGATAGTTGTTAGCATTTTGATTTGAACCAAAACCCGGTGAAGTCATTTTATTAGAGCTGGAAACTTGACCGTTTTGGTTGTAATTTCCCGTGGCCACGAAGGCACTCGAAGTGTTACCACCGTTGGTAATGCACTCGGAGAAATCATGACCTCCACCACAATACATGCAAGAAACCTCAACCGCTTTAGCTATAGCGGGAGCACTTGGTTCACCAACTTTAAACTCAATCAAAAGTCCTTTCAACTTATCAAAAATCTTGTTTTCCAAGTTCGCCTCAATTTGGCAAGCATCGATGGTATTAGACAAAGAAGGTGAAGCCGAAGCCGAAGCCTTACGAACACTAGACGTGCTACGAGGACTATACACCTTAGATCTATTTTCAATTATCACCAAAGCTTCCTCAACCGTTTTACACAAAAAATTACCACCCGCGGCGGCATTCAAATAATCCCTTTCATGATCATTAAGTCCATTGTAAAACGTGTCAATTTGATGCAAATCGGAAAAACCCTGATGAGGACATTCATGTAACATTTCCTTAAACCTATTCCAAGCCATTGAAAAACTTTCATTAAAACCTTGTGAAAACTTTGAAATCTCGTTTTTCAAGTGCGTAGTCTTAGAGGGCGGAAAAAATTGGTTCACAAACTTAGACACGAGATCCTTCCACGTCAATATAGAATTGGGTGGCTCTTTCTCTAACCAAATTTTTGCGGGCCCCGCTAAGGAATACGGAAAAAGCATCATCTTAATCGAGTCGTTAGAGACATCCTTAAACTTGCAAGTAGCGGTAAGACGATTGAATTGGCGGATATGGTTGTGTGGATTGTCCTTCTCATCACCACGGAATTTGTTGTTTTGAATCATGGACAACAAACCCGTCTTAACCTCAAAATTCTCCGCAAGGATTGCGGGAATCACAATAGCCTCTCCATAACCCTCGGTGGGTGCTTGAAGTAACTCCATCATAGTTCGATTCGCCATGGTTGGTGCTTCTCTTACAATGGGTTCGTCAATAGGAGACTCCTCACTAGAATTGTTTGGAGTGGGAGTTTTGTTCTTTCGTTTACGTGCACGTCTTGCTTGATTTCGAGTTAGCATAAACGTCACGTACAACGAGGGGACGAGCAAAGAAGATTCTTTTTGGTGTTTTGTATTTTTCAAATTATTTTTTTTTGGTGGTTTTTGATTGTATTAACCTTTTTGGAACTTGGTGAAATGTATTAGGTAGACAAAAATCTACAAATCTCCTCCTTAATCAAATCTCTCGATTAAAGAAGCCTCAAGGAATGAAAACGATCACGTGAAGTGAACGCCTTCGATGACTTTAGAACGATGGTGGAACACCAAATCGTTCAAGAGGGTTTAATCAATGGAAACCAAGAAAATATATATGATATGTAATAATACTTTGGGCGGCAAAACCCTCGATTAGCTCTCACAATCAAATACTCACAAGCAAGCGGGGAAACGAGGCGGCGCGAAGCACTTAAGAGCCTTTTTCCTTAGGATATATTTTATAATATCCGCCTTATACCCACCTTATAGTTTGTATTTTCAAGATTAAGCTTCACGAAAGTATTTATCTATTTTTTCCTTTTTCTTTGGTTTGAGATTCGAATACAATGATTGGGTAATGACCTCCCAAGTCAAGGTTGTGATTTCTCACGTTTTTGGAGTACTTGTGAATTTATTGTTCTATGTATACAATATAGTAATAGTATTCACACAAAAATAAAAAAACGATAATACGTATTAGTAGAGTGCTACTAATACAAATACTAATTATGGTTAGTATAAAAACAACAATGCCAAATCAAAACACAACACGCCTCCCCGGCAGCAGCGCCAAAATGATGTTGAGTTTTTACCACCCTTTAGGAAAAGGATGACAAAAGTGGCAAGTATTAAGTGTCGGTTTAGGAAAATCAAGCACTAATGACCAATTAAGTTCGTTCTCAAGGAGGCTAGTGTGTTATGTGTGTAATGATATGGATTAATTTATGATTATATTTGAGAAAGAAAAATAGAAAAGGGATGGGAAGAGAATGACGGTTATGAAGACGGATTAAACTAAGTCTAAAAAGGCGTACACGTAAAGTCCTAAAAACCACCAAATTTAAAATTTAAACCTAAAAATTTCTAAAAATTACCAAAAATCCCTAATAATATTCTAAGAGTTTACAAAAAATCAAAACTTGCAAAAACCTTTTAATTAATTAGATAATGACTTTTTAATGCTAATTAAAGCCCTAAAAATCAAAATTAATTATTAAAAAGCCCTAAACAAGATTTTCAAGTTTGTAAACCTCAAAGATACCCTAATTAAGCTAAAAACTATTTTTCAAAAATTTAAAACCAATTAAAACTATTTTTAAACAATTAAAAACTCCTAAAATCAATTAAATCTTAAATTAATTATAGAAAATAATTAAAAGACCTAAAAAATAATTGGAAAGTTGCAAAAATCATAATTAAATGTTTAGAACCTAGGAAAAATATAAAAACCTAGAAAATCAGACTTTTAATTTTTAATAATAAAATAATATTAAAATAATATTAAAAATCCAAAAATTATAAAAAATTATAAAAACTTGCAAACTAGCTTAATTTAACCTAAATAACCCAGAAATGAAAGTGAAATTACCTAAATACCCCTATTGGGCCTAGAAAATGGGCCAAACCCAAAACAGTCCCTTATTGGGCTTAATTAAGGCCCAATAAGAAAAAGTACTCAAAATAAGCCCAAAAAGCACAGGTTGACTCAAAATTTGATTTTAAACAACTTTTTCCAAAGGCCCAAAAGCTGAAAATGTGAAATAAGCCAACTTATAATAAGCAGCTTATTCTTAATGGGCTTTTGAGCCCATTAAGCCATAAGCTGTTGCCATAAGCTAAAATTTTACACACAAGCTTCTTTTGACCTATCAAAGACTTCTGCAAAAAGAATTTTCAAATAAGCCCACTTAATAAGCCAGAAACAAGTCACAAACTTATTCACAAAACGACAAAGTTTTTATGATCTAGACCACCTCAGAAGCTGATTCAAGTTGCAAAATGTTTCTTATGACAAAACTAAGCTTAATAACCAAAAACCTTTCAAATAAGCACACTCAATAAGCTGGAAAATCAAATAAGCACTTATGTTAAAAGTCAAACAAGTTGGTTTTCTAGTAAAAAGTCAAAGTCAAAGTCCAATAAGCTCCAGTTTACTTAAATGGGTCAAATAATGAAGATCTATCACAAAAAATAAGTTGTTGCAAGTCAGAATAAGCTAGAATAGCTTAATGATAAGCTGATGACAAAATTGCACTAGCAGGGGCTAGTTTTGGATGTTGAGCAGTGGAAACTTTTTCCACTGCTTGACTATTTTGACTTTTTGTCTTTAGTGACTTTTTTGGAGATTCAGATTTCACAAAGGCACCCAAATGATCTTTGGATCAAAAGGAGTCAATCACAATCAAAATAACACAATCACTAACACCCAATTGATACAGTTTAATCAATCATTCATCAGACATGATACAGACATGAACAATAAGCAGTTTAGCACGTAAAAGCAGTTTTAGCACAAATCAGCCAGCCAAATTCAACCAAATGCACACACAAGCTATAATAAACTCCAATAAGCAAGTCTAAACAGGTTTCATGCACTGGTTCAAAGAATTAAGCAACATTCAAGCAATGAAAGTTACTGATGAACACTAACACATGCAGTTTTTCTACTTTGCTGATGTATTTGACACACAAGCCAATTTCAACACCTCAAATCTTTCAAACAGGTTATATTAACTTTGTTTAAACCACTTTTATCCCTAAGCATGCATACACACTAAGTGTTCCCAAAATCCTAGGTCAAAACAAGCAGAAACAAGGTCTATATAGCAGATTGTTTAATTCAAGTGTTCAAACCCAAAAACTTGCAGCAAAACACTCTCAAACAAAGGTATAGCAGATACAAAGCATAAACAACAACTTCCCTTAACACAATAACAAGTTACAAGCATAAACCAGTAGACCCAAACACCCCTTTAACTTTTTCAAATCAAAATTTTCAAAAGCACAATGAGATTTCAGGCCAACCAAGCATCAATTAACACTAAAACAAGTATATTAAATAGATTCAAGCAAGATCAAGCCACAAAATTCACAAGAACACAAGTTTCATACAAATATCACCAAAAATCACAATTTAAGCAGATTTGGAGATTAAGTATGCAAACCTCATGGATGTACATCCACACCCACGAATTTTGAGCTTATGTGCTAGCAAGAACAAGCACAAGCTTCCACAAAAAGCCTGCTAAGATTGAACAAGGGTTAAGCACAATATCATAAAAATCAGAAACTTTGGAAAACTTGATTAATGCAAACTTGTTACCCCACACTTGATTATCCCCAAGTTATAAGCCTAACCACACCTTAACCAACTCAGTTAGGATGCTATGATCAGCCCTATAGCCCAAGAATTCCAAGATTGGAACAAGACTTAGCAAAATATCAAGAAAATGAGGAAATATGCAAACTTTTGCAAACTCTTCTTTTGAAAACAGGTTTTGAACTTCAAGAACTAACAAGCATATAACAAATGAAAGCAGTAAATAAGATTGGCCAATGACTTTTCTTCAAGATTTCAAACTCAATTTCATTAACTTAGAAATAGGATTTACAGAAACTTGAACCAAGGAAAAATCAAAATGTTGGACCCCTAAGCCTTTATATAGGCATACAATGAGCCAAGTTACAGCTAAAAACTAAAAACCCTAATGGTTGAAGTTCCAAAAATGCCCTCTTGAATTTGAACTCATATGCTTCATGTGACTGATTCTTAGACGTATGTGAAGGAGATAACTGTTGGAATTTGATCTAAGGGCTCAAACAAAGCTTAAAGTGTAAGCTTGTTTCTGGATGGTTGATTCTCTGGCTGGTTTTGGCAGTATCCCCAAAAGTGTGTAGCAAGGGTTTATCATGTGAGCACATGAGTGACGTGGCAAAGGTTTTTGAAGTTGGGTTATGATTAGAAGACTACTAATCATAATTCTGGAGGTGATGGAAGCATAATTGTTGCTTAATCAATTTTACCCAATTTGTGTTCTTGAGTAAATAGTAGCATGTTTGATTTGATTTGGGTTTTAAAAATGGTGTTAAGCACCAAAGGATTAAACTAATATAAGATTAGTTATAACAGGTTTTTAGTGGAAAGTGACATGGAGAAATGGTGGATCCTCATTGGTGGAGAGAGTGAGTGGGGCACGTGTCACCCCACCACTGGTCTAGGTTACTTCCTTGTCTGCCAGCTTAACACCCCCATCTTTTATGAACTTGTCAAATGTGTTACAAACTTCTATCAACGCCACAATAAGCTTTGTCAACTTTTGCCCTTTTACATTTTTGGCCCAAAAACTTTTACAAAGTGAAATCAGGGGTAATTCTTGCCATATTTGAATTCTTCAAGGGCTGGTTTGGTATTTTCTTCAATGATAATGGTCTAGACTTGCATAATTGAAGTTTTGGAGGACTGAAATTGCCAAGTCTTGATGATTGAGGGACCATTTTTGCCAAATGTTGAAAGTTGAGGGTCCTTTGTGTAATTTTGGATTTTTCAAAGGACCAAACTTGTCATTTCTTGTACTTTGAAGGACTTCATGATGTATTTGACTTTGTGGATGATATTGGTTGACAATTTAGCTTTGTTGAGGGGCTAAACTTGCCAATTCTTTAAAGTTAAGGGTCCTTTTTGTAATTTTGACAAACTTTAGGGACCAAACTTGTAATTATGAGGATACAAGGGTATAAAGTGTCAATTCTTCATAATTGGAGGACCCTTCTTCATAATTCTTCAAATCTTCAAGGGTTGATCTTTGGAAAGTCTTCATTAGGGCCTGGTTCATCGTGCGGCTTCGTTTCCCGTGTTCGTTTTTGCATGATTCTTGTGATCTTTTGTCATTATCTCAATATCCGTACCTAAAATACACAAGCAACAAACACAAGCATATATTTAGGTATTTTGATGATATTTAATGCATTTTAAGCCCTATTTAGAAGATGAGACTATGTATAAAAGCAGTCTCATCACTCCCCCATACTAAACCATTGCCGTGCCCTCACGCAATGCTAGAATAAAGTATCAAAGCATCTCCAAAATTTATTTTATTCACTTTATTGAATGATAAACTAGCTATACTACTACTATTACTACTACTCGTGTTATAGACATAATGTATGATTTTCATCGCAAATGGGACGTTTAGGTTCATAGAATAAGAACACGTGAATGCTTCGTTAGAAATAATTTCATCGTCCTCGATTTTCACCCCAATTCCATGCTAAGCGTGCAACGAGATCATTGTCATTATAAGTTAGTAATGCTAACACTACTCATATGCCCTAATCACGTGCTTATCCTCCCATTATTCCTAAGTTGTATCTCTTATATTTTATGATGTCTTGAATGTTCACGAGGATACATTGTTGACTTATGCGATAATAGAGATTTAGGTCTAAAAATAGAGTCCTAACGGTGTAACTAAGACCATCAAATCAATAACCCCTCCTAATAGACGACGATGTTAAAAAATTAAGTTGACAAGAAGAATCGATAATCACGGTTTTATAACGGTTTTAAACATGAGACTTATTACCAAGACTTTTATACTCCCCCTAACGGAAGGGCCTTATTATCTTTGGTTTACCTCCATCTTTTATTCAACTTCGTCATGAAGCTTTTATTATGACTTCGGTCTTGCCTTGCCTTTTATTATCCGCCTCATCGGTGGTTTTATTAGCCAAAGACGTATATCCTCACGCTAAAGCGAATTTTGGATCTTTAAAGCTTCGAAGATTAAGGCTTGATTCACTTTCAATTTTTGCATAGATTTTTCGGCCTTGTGGGGCTTCAAATTCTTTGCTAGATTTAGGTGAGCACTTGAAATCTTATTATTGGGTGAAGCTTTCGATTATTGGGGTGCCAATACTTCAAAACCGTGACGCTGGCGATACCTTAATGTCTTCCCAATTTAATTACACGGAAGCTACTAGAAAAGACTAGAAACCCAACAATCCTAACTAAACCGCTAAGTCAATATTTATTAAGCAAAAAATATTTACATGCGAAGGGAGAATAAGTAATCAACGAGAACACATGAGTTTTTGAAAGAATACGAGTACTCTACGTTTAGCATAGTAACTTATAATTAACTCTATCATTTCTCGTCCTCATTTAAGAGACTTAGCCTAATGTGTAGTTAAGGAATCGAAGCTAAGTGCTCAACACGCACGGTCGAGTCAAAAATTACTCTTATTCTCGCCATCGGAAAACCTACATTCGTGTCTTCAAACACTTATAAAACATGAGAAAATTTTTAAAATTTGGCCATTTTTAGCCTTATTTTGTAACAAAAATGATAAACAAAACATAGACTTTGGAAAGCGTGAAGGTTTGGCAAGGCAAGTATCTATTCACCCCCCCATACTAAAGTTAAACATTGTCCTCAATGTTTCGAGTCTAGGGGTGCAAACACCCCCATACTAGAGACGTAGTCGAATGCCTAATCTAGCATGGAAAGGGTGTAACCAATAAGTAATAGCCGTTTATGAAGTGTGCTAAAAACCTAAGGTTAGAACATCAAAAGGATATATCATGGATATTGAGAAATGTCTCCAAAGCAAACGATCGAGTGCTCCCATAAAACGAACACGAGAGGCTCCAATCGTGAAGATCATGATCTAAAAACCACAATGCACAAACAACCACGGAACAAAGGTTGGAAGGGCACAAATCCCCACACGTTAACTACATTAGAAAGCGATAATATGTACATAGGATAAGCATGGGACTCCCCCACGAGGCACCTCGTTTTTGATTACCGAGTCATGAGCTCGACTCGATCCCCTCAATACTAATTATCATTGGGGAAGGTGACTTGGTCGAGGTAGTTCAAGGATAGAACTTCCTCGCCAAAGTAGTGCTTCAACCTATGTCCATTCACCTTGAAGTTAGGACCATCATCTTGAGCTAGCTCGATGGTCCCATATGGAAATACTTGAGTCACGGTTAATGGACCGGACCAACGGGATTTCAACTTACCAGAAAAAAATTTCAATCTTGAATTAAAAAGCAAAACTTAATCCCCAATGTTAAAAACCCGGTTTTTAATTTTAGAATCATGCAACTTTTTAGTTTTCTCTTTGTAAATCAATGAATTTTCATAAGCAATGTCTCTCAATTCATCCAATTCATTTAATTGCATTTTCCGGTGTTTTCCCGCGGTCTCCATGTCATCATTACAATGCTTTAGGGCCCAATAAGCCTTGTGTTCTAACTCGATAGGCAAATGACAATTCTTTCCATACACAAGCTTATAGGGAGTGCACCCAATGGGCGTCTTATGAGTGGTCCTAAAGGCCCATAAAGCATCGTCCAACTTATCCGACCAAGATTGTCGGTTTTCTCCCACGGATCTCTCCAAGATCCTTTTTAACGCTCGGTTTGAAACCTCGACTTGCCCACTCGTTTGTGGGTGATAAGCCGTAGAAAGACGATGTGTAACCCCATATTTCCTTAGAACCCTTTCAAATTGGTCATTACAAAAATGGGTCCCACGATCGCTTATGATAGCACGAGGGGTTCCAAACCGAGAAAACAATTGCTTCAAAAACTTGACTACCACACGAGCATCATTGGTGGGCAAGGCCTTTGCCTCCACCCACTTAGAAAGGTAGTCAAACGCAACGAGAATGTACTTATTAACACGAGATGATGGAAACGGCCCCATAAAGTCTAATGCCTAAGCTCAAAACCCACTATTTTCAATGAATTTGGTAGCAATGTTTCCATTGCACTTGTGTGTCTGGAAACAAGGCGAAAATATTGCTTTTCTCAAATAACTTTTGATAATATGCTTAAAAATGTTAAAAGCAGTGGCAAGTTTTGTATGTAACTTAGATTTGTGGAGCTTTTATTGGATATGCACCAACATGGGCCTATTAGACACAAACACTCCTTCACAGCCTCATCACACACCCCCAAACTGTTCACCACCCTCTTTCCTTCAACTCAAAATTTTCAGGTAGAAATGTTCCTGATAGGTGTGTAAACACCCATCCTTTTTACCACTTAATTACAATAACAACCGAGCCAAAACGTGTATTTTATGTCATTTATATCGGAATTATGCGTGGTTTGTGTTTTTGTTGTGATTTAGGACGAAAAGGTGAAAAGTGGAGAAAACACGGGCATTCACGGGCTTTTATCGAAGAAAACGACGAAAGACAAAGTCAAGAAGTCAAGAATGCAAAAAGAACGAAAGTCCAAGACCAATTCTGAAGATTTATCGAAGGAAAAGTCAAAAGACGGAAGTTTACTAAAACCAAAGAACTCAAGTCTAATTTATTGAAGAATTACAAGACGAGTTCAAAGAAATCCCGAGACAAAGTCATTAAAGTCCAAGATTTAAGAAGATTAAGAAGATTAAGGACTTAATCTTGCAATTAAGGAAAAGAAGAAAGAGGGGAGGAAGCTTCCTAAGCACTCCCTAATCCTCCCCTATAAATAGATTAAATAGGATTCATTTTTCTCTTGTTGGCTAGTTTGACAAACTATGCTCTTCCACTTTAATTTTTGCACATTTAACTACATGTCATTTAATTAATTGTCTTGCACCTTAAATACATTTAATTTCAAGTAAGTTTCCTTTTAATTATTGTCAATCTTTACTTTTCTTGTCAATCTCCTATCTTCATTTCTTGTTTGATCTTAATCTTCATGCTTTAATGTTCATGTTTATGTTCTTGAGTTTTTGTTAAATTGATTAAAGTGGGTTTTGATTATTTTAGTTATATTTGTTAGTTTGATTGTTTTGGATTGTTTGATTATCATTAGTAGATGTTTTGTCATTAGTTTCATTTAATCTTTTGATTTATTTTGATTGATTTTATCTAGATTCGTGTTATTGTTGTTCTTCCTTGTTCTTCGTTGTCTTACTGTTCTCCAGGTTTATTCCGGATCAAAGTGCTGTTCAAGAGATTCCGTATCAAGGGTTTGTGCAAGTTTATTCCGGATCAAGGGTTGTTCATCCGGAATATTAGACATTCCGGATCAGAAGTGTTTATTCGGAATAATTTATTATTCCGGATCAAACCGTTCATCCGGAATATTAGACATTCCGGATCAGCCTTTCATTCCGAATCAACCAAACATTCCGGATCAAGCTAAAAGTTCCAGATCAACCAAACATTCCGGATCAAGGAGATATTCCGAATCAAAGGCTTCCATCCGGAATAAGTGACATATTCCGGATCAAGGAGTTTTATTCGGAATAATATTCCGGATCAGCAACATTCCGGATCAAGCTTAAGTATTCCGAATCAAGACTTTATTCCGGATAAGTGACATATTTATTCCGGATCAAGGGTTTTGGTAAATATTCCGAGTGAAAAATAATCATTCCGAGCGAAGGTGACATTCCGGATGAGTGATTATTCCGAACGAAGGTTTATTCCGGATGAGCTATTTTCAGGTTCTTTTTAGTTTCAGTTTTAACTTTCTGTTTTTAATTTTCAAGCTTTACTTTTACCACCTTTTTATTTAGTTGCACTTTAAGATTACTTGCCTTAGATTTATTTTAAGCCTTGCCTTAGTTTAAGTTTTAGTCGCGTTTTAAGTTTGCCTTAGATAGATTTAAGTTTGCGTTATTTACTTTAAGTGCCCTTTAATTTTTCATCATGCTTTTAAATAATCGCCATTTATTTTAAATTAGTTTTAGATTTAAATTAACGTCATTTACTTTTAAGTCTTGCACATTTTAATTACTTCAACGACAAAATTATTTGTTTCACCAAAGAACGACTGAGTTGCATAAGTTAACCAGTTATCAATTCGATTAGACACACGACAAAGAACTTTTACCTGGCCAAAAGCCAGTTATCAAATGGCGCCGTTGCCGGCTCTTTTCGTAAAGATTAACGGTTTTCTGTGAGAGACGCGTTGCTTTTTGGGATCCGTTCACTTGTGAGCGTTATTTTCTTGCACAAAAATTTTCAAAAAACCATAAAAATTAAAAATTGTTAAAAATCCATAAAAATTAAAAATTTTCAAAAATCCAAAAAGATTTTATTTTTATCTTTATAGTGTATATAAATTCTCTTTGTGTTTGGATTCTTTTTCTTTTGCCTTTGTAGGTGTATGCGTACTAGATCTTCTAATTATCAAGAGCCCGAGACTCGAGAAGATTTACGTATGGCAGGTGTTAGCAACAACAATAATCCACCGCACCTCAACAATAACAACAATGTTCTTCCACAACCCGATCTTCGGACAATGGAGGAGCTTTGTCAACCTACCATGTTTGGACGAGGAGGACCGATTGCGCCGATGCAAATCACGGCTTCGGAGTTTTCGTTGAAGCACCACATGATTCAGCAAGTGCAAACTAATCGATTCGCCGGAATGCCTGATGATGATGCCAACAAACACCTCGACAAATTCATTACTATCACTCAAAGCATGAAGTTTCCCGGTGCCACAATGGATGTTCTACGCCTAGAACTCTTTCCACATACTTTATCACACCACACCGAGAAATGGTTTGATCGTCTCCCGAAGAATTCCATTCATACTTGGGATGACATGACTCAACGCTTTTTGTCGCGCTACTTTCCACCATCCATGGTCACGAGCCTTCGCAATCAAATCAGCGGTTTCATGCAAGATCCCGATGAATCTCTCTTTGATGCTTGGGAAAGATATAATGTTTTGATTGATCGTTGTCCAAACTACAACATGCTCCCTGTAACCTTAATAGATACTTTCTACAACGGATTGACTTTTCAAGATCGTGATACGATTAATGCAGCCGTCGGTGGCACATTTATGAAAAGAAGACCTGAGGAGTGTAGAGAGCTTATTGAGAACATGACTACTCACCACAAAAACTGGGATTCCTCCGCTTCTTCAAGGAACAACCCGAGAGTCAATGTTTCCTCTACTTCAGCAAACCCCGATATGACCGAATTCACCCGGATGATGACCAAAATGAACAAAAATATCTTGCTTCTCGCTAGAAACCAACAACATCAAGTTAAATCAGTTTCCAATCCTTGTGAGACATGCGGCGATCCTCACTCATACACTGATTGTCCTTCTACTCAAGGAAATCCAGAAAAATTGTATGCGGCTTATGGTAATTATTCACCGGAAAATTACCAAGCTCGACCTCAAGGGGATAGAAATTTGCTGAGTTACCGGTCAAACAACTACCTTTCACCCGGTTTTTCTCCTCATAACCAAAATCCCAACAACAACTACAATAGAAGCAACCAAATCCCACCAAGAGCTTCTAATCCTTATCACCCACCCGCTCAACAAGCCCCACCCATGAATCAAGTTCTTTACCAAGAAACACCGTGACTAATCCGAACGAACACGTCAAAGCCATAACATCTTCTAATGGAAAAGGCCGTGTGATTACCCCTAACTTTGATGGATTCAAAGTTCTGCATTCGTCTCTACCCTCGACCTCAAAAATGATTTCATGTTCAAAAGTCGAGCGAAAGAAGGTGGTGACCAAGGAAAAGAGTGCACATCCTCGTGTACCTCAAATTTCATTCACCGTTCTAAAAGAGAGTTTCATTGACATTACGAAGGTTCACCTTGAAGAAGTTTGTGCTTTGATTCTTCTACGAAAACCTTAAAGGCATATGCCGAGAAAGGAAGAAGATCCGGGCCAATTTCTTTTACCTTGTGATTTTTCCGAGATTCGGGGATGTTTAGTCATTGTCGATTTAGGTGCTAGCATCAATCTCATGCCTCATTCTCTTTGGAAATTGATGAAGTTGCCTAATCTTACCCCCACTAACATGATAATTGAGCTAGCTAATGGTACTCCACTTGTACAAATTGGTATAGCCGAGGATGTTTATGTTAAGATTGGAAATTCCATTTTTCCCGCGGACTTCGTCATTTCCGATTACGAGTGTGACCCTAAATGTCCCATTATTTTAGGAAGACCATTTTTATCGACGGCTCGTGCCATAATCGGAGTTCACGGTGGGAGGATGACTATGAGATTTGGGGAGGATAAGATGGAATTTTTCGCGAATAAATCCCATGATCAAATGATCAAAGCAAAATCGAGGTTTCAAAAACAAAAACTTTAGAAAGAATTTTTACTTTAGAGGAAACTAAAGAGCTTGATGAATGTTTTGAAATTATGAAAACAAATGGTTTTAGAGATGAGGATCTTAATGATAAAGAATACGTGTACTTAATTGAAAAATGTTTAAAATATGTATGGACAAATCATTTTGGGATTTATTCGACGATTCAAGTGACCAAACAATTCCGGAGGAAAACTTTAGTTCCATCACGATAATGATCAATATGGACTCGTTATCACCACCTTCGAAGGACCATGACTTAAAGGCCCAAACTTCTAATCCAATTGAAGTGCCTTCCACTTCTAGCCCAATATCTATTGTGGCTAAGGATTTTCCCAAAGCAAATTCACCCATCATGGAAGAGTCACATAAGCATAGTCCTTTGACTTGTAAGCCCATGGTTGTGAGTGCTCACATCGACTCTTTCTTTGATGACGATGGTGATTTTGCCGAGATCGATCACATACTTCGTAATCCACAAGCTATTTTTGAGGATTATCCCAAAAAGACCTCTTCATGTGGGAAGTATGATGATTTTGAATATGACTCCAAGATTGAGGAACAAATCAAAATAGAACTTGCTCTTATTGGCCCACTTTCCATAAGTGAGGATCATGAATTTATCGATTTCAAGGCCGAACTTGATGAGTTAGAACGTCTTCTTCATAATAACGAACCAACTCACGTGACCAAAAATCCCATTCTCGAGGAGTTACCTTATCAACACTCCTCAAATGAGAATGTCGTTAACCACATTCGTAAGGATTTAACTTATAAACAAATCTCACAAAAGAATGTTTGATTTGAGCTTGATCGGGATCTCTTCGAGAGAGTTTCAAAATTTTGTAATGACGGCTTTGGAAAACCTTGGTTTGACGAGACTATTTATGATGAAGAAATCGATGATATTGATGATCTTGAGGATAACAACGTTTATGTTGACCTAGAGGGGAATGAGTTTTTATAAACCAACGTTTTGAAAATTTGTTCAACTCCCCTCCCACCACCCACGACTTAAATGTAAGAATTTTTAGTTTGCCTAATTTCGAATTAGAAACATAAAATCTTTTCAACTTAATTAATGGAAAATCAGGTTTTCATAAGGAGTTTAAAAATAATGAAAAAGGGGAAATATTTTTATCTTAATTTGAATGATTTCCCTAACTTAACTCATTTATCACCGCGTTTATTGAGTGCTACCACCTCATCTACTCCTTTTGACGATAGTGTGTTTGGTTTAAGTGTAGGGGAAGCCCTTTGTATTTCCTCACATTTCTCCACCGAGGACAATATATTCGATCCCGAAATTGCTTGTACAAGGAAATCTCGGTCTTCCACCGATGCAATAAATTGAAAAATGATATATTTTCTTGGTGTGAGTATACCTCGAGTAGCTCAATGTTTTGCCCCACCCATTGTCCCACCCTTCTACTTCTTTTCTATTTTCTTTAACCCTCACGGGTTTTTGGTTGAAGTGGTGTTATTTCGTTTATCTTCCGAAAACGAAGACGCTATCTTTGACCTCGGTATACGCTTATCGGGTTTCTAAGTACTTCATGTACTTTTGAGGCCTTGTTTATCATGTAAGACCCATGGACCATTACCATGATAATCCCTAAATAATCACATTTATACGGATTCAAGTCGAGCTCTTGACTCGGTTATCAAAGACGAGGTGCCTCGTGGGGGAAATCCCATGCTTATCTTTGTAAATATTATTGCTTTCTAAGTAGCTAATGTGAGGGGAATTGTGCTCTTCTAACCTTGGTTCCATGGTTGTTTGTGATTGTGATTTATTAGGATCATCGTCATCATTGAAGCCTCTCATGTTCGTTTGCGTATCACTTGAGCTTCGATCGTTGCTTTGAAGATTTCGATATCCGATGATATCCTTTTACAATCTAAAGTTTATTCTTTTATCATAATTCATAAACGGCTTTTAGACTATTCGTTATACCCTTTCCATGCTCGATATTAAGCATTTGACTTTTCGTCTCTACTATGGGGGTATTTTACCCTTAGACTCGAAACATTGAGGGCAATGTTTAGTTTTATTATGGGGGGTGAATAGGTACTTTCCATTGCTTACGTCATCGTGCAATTCAATTTTCATCTTTTTGTTATCGTCTTGTTGCAAATAAGGCTAAAATTGCCAAATTTTAAAAAATTTCTCATTTTTATAAGTGTTTAAGACACGAATGTAGGTTTTCTGTTGGTGAGAATAAGAGTAATTTTTTACTCGACCATACGTGTTGAGCAGTTAGCTCTGTCCCTTAACTATATTAGGCTAAGTCTCATTGAGGACGAGAAATGATAGCGTTAATTATAAGTTACTATGCTAAACGTAGAGTACTCGTATTCTTTCAAAAACTCATGTATTTTAATTATTTTCTTTTTCTCCCATCGCTTGTATATATTTAAATTGTTAATAACTATTGACTTAGAGGTTTAATCTTAATTGTTGGTTCTTAGCTAATTCTAATAGTTTCCATGTAATCAAATTGGAAAAACATTTTAGAATTGCTAGCGTCACGATTTTGAAGCATTGGCAAACCAAATAATCGAAAGCCTCCCCCAATAATAAATTTTTAAGTTCCTCTTCACCTAAATCAAGCAAAAATTTGAAGCTCACAAGGCTGAAAAATCTATACAAAATTGAAAGTGAATGTCTTAAAACTCGAAGCTTTAAAGATCCAAAATTTGCCTTAGCGTGAGGATATACGTCAAGTCATAATAAACACCTCATGGCGAGGTTAAATAAAAGATAAGGTCAAGACCGAAGTCATAATAAAAGCTCCATGGCGGAGTTGAATAAAAGATGGAGGTAAACTATGATAATCAAAACCACCGATGATGAGGCAGATAATAAAATTCATGGTAATAAGTCTTATGTTCAAAACCGTTATAAAACCATGTTTATCGAATCTTATTTGTTGATTAATTGTTTGACATCGTTATCTATTAGGAAAGGTTACTAATTTAATGATTTTGATTACATCGTTAAGACTCTATTTTTGGACCTAATTTCTATTAACGCCTAAGTTAAAAATGTATCCTTGTTATCGTTAAGAAAAAAAAATATAAGAGATACACCTTAGGAATAAGGGAGTTTAAGTACATGATTAAGGCATATAAATAGTGTTAGCATTACTAACTTATAATGACAATGATCTCCTTTCAGGCTTAGCATGAAATTGGGGGAAAATTGAGGACGATGAAATTATCTTTATGAGGAATTCACGTGTTCTTACTCTTTGACCCTAAAAGTCACATTCTCGTGATGAAAACAATACATTATGTCTAAAATACATGTAGTAGTTAATTTAAATTTACGTTTCAATAAATGTTCCATAAAAATGAGTTTTAAAAGTGCTACGATACTTAATTCTAGCATTGCGTGAGGGCATGACAATGGTTTTGTATGGGGGAGTGATGAGTACACAATTATACATGGTCTCATCGTTCAAATCGGGCTTAAAATATACAAAAATATCATAAAAACCGTGCAAACCCCTTTGTATTTGTTCATTGTGTGTTTGTAGGTTCGGATGTCATGAATTCACCAAAAGATAACAAGAATCAAGCAAAAACGAACACAGGAAATGAATCCGCACAAAAAACCGGACCCGAGCATTGGTTTTCCAAGAAAATTCCTGGAAGTTTGAAGATTGTATAATTTTGGTCCCTACACTTTGAAGACTTGTCAATTTAGGCCCTTGTGAAACTCAAAATTACATTGGAATACTTAAAGTTTCAAGAAATGACATTAATAGCCCTTAAAGATCACAAGAATGGAAAGTTTAGTCCTTGATTCCATGTTTATAAGTTGGAGGGACTGAAAATATCAACTGGTCAAAGTCATTATACAAAGAACTTGCCCTAATCTGCTGTTAAGAAGTTTGGAAGAAGTTTGCAAGTTGTTGGAAAGTTCAGGGGTGTTTTCTGCCTAATCCTACGACCCATATTACCCATAATCCGACCCAACCCACATATAAAACCCAAAAGCCCAAAACCCTTTACCCCTTTTACTCGATACCACAGCCCACAACCCACTTACCCACCAGAGTTATTATTAGTTACGATTTAAACGTAATTAAATAATAAAAACCCTGGCGCCAAACACATTTTTCCTTAAAACCACAAGATCAAAACCCCCGTGTTCCTTTTAATAAACCCTAACTATCTGAATTCCTTAAAACTACATGGTTAACCACCAAACCTTCCAGAATGCTAATTCAACATCCCTTAATAATGCCCCAACCCTCAAAGCTTGTTAACACTCACCGATGTGATGGGTGGGGACCTCCCTTGCCCATTACTTAGCCGTTTATAACAAGGAATCATATACAACAATTCATCTATGGTCTAAACACAAAATTGCTCCCCAATGTTTTCTATAGACGTATGAGATTCATCCAACACAACTGTGCTCTTACAAGATCACATGAGGCATTGTTGACCATATTCAAAACTCAAACGCTAAGGGCAATTATAGAAATCAAGATAACTAGGGTTTAAGAGTTTTTCCTTTTATTTTGTAATTCTAGAATGTTCATAGGTCCAATATTTAAGGGGTGTCGCCTGTGACATTTTCCCTTGTTCCAACTTTTGTAAGAATTTTTAATTCAACGAGTATTTAGAGTGTTAGTTTTAAAACTTGCAAAATTTATGTTCCAATTTATTTTTCTGCATTTTAATTGAAGTCAAATTTATTTTCTACAAATAGTTTAGTTTGTCAAAGTTTATTGTTTAAAAATACTTTGTCCAAATACTTTGAGAACCTTTGTGATTTAGATGATCATTATCTTGTGATTTTAACCAAATCAAGGTATTTTGAGTCTAAATTGCAAAGTTATCTTTGTGTTGTTCAATTTTCAAGTTGCAAAAATTTGTGGTTTCAAAAGTTTGAGTTTTCAAAAGCTTTTCTTATTTTTTGCTTAATACTTACTGTACCATTAGCCAAGTTATAAGCTATTGACAATAGCTTTTATTATTGGTTTTGGTACTTGATTTGCTTTCTTTTTGTGTGCGGTACAAGACATTAGGGTTTTGACTGTTGTATTCTACCTTTTACTCCTTGCACTAAATAGCTCATAAGCTTTTAAAAACACCCAAGGTCTTAGCTTATTGGGAGATAGCATCAGCCATTGTGAGGTCTAGATGTAGGTCCCACAAGGTATAAATAGGCTTGAACCCTCCTTGTTTGTGACACTTTGTGATTTTTGTAAGTTTTGTGAAAAATGCTTAATTTACTGTTATTGGTAGTTTAGATGTTTATCTTGTGTTCTTTATATGTTTTATACATGTTCTGTTTGATTTGAAGTGGTTTGGTTTTGATCTACACAAAATTTGTTTGTTAATTTTCCCTACAGTAAGATAAAGCGGTGTTTGATTTAGCTGTTAAGGACTCTAGGGGTACACTAGGTCCCATATCTTGCTTGCACAACTTAGGTTGTTGATAGGATAGTAGAAAATCTGGTTTTTATGATTTGTATGGTTTGGAAGACAAAATTCCAAGTTTTGTTCATAAACAAATAGATAGGATTTTAGTGTGACTTCATGAATTAGAGTCTATAATCTTGTAATTTGCTTTCCTTAGTGTTAATTTAGGTGTGTGTTTAAGATTCAGATAGTTTCTTAGCTAAACAGTTTATCAAATTCATCAAAAAACAAATTTCAGGCACTTTCCTGAGATCCTTCTTTTTAGAGTCATCTGATATCAAACAAAGAAATAGAAGCTTTTGTCTGATATCTGACATAAAGTAACTTTGTTGTGATTTTTGTATTGCTATCTGTGTTGATTATCTGCTTAATCTGGGCTTATAGTAGTTTATTTTTGCTTATTTTTGACTCCCCTATAGTAGAAAGCTATTGGGGTGCCTTTTGCTCCAAGAGAAAAAAAATAAGTGCAAAAAAGCACTGGGCCCATCTTCGAACGCCTGACCTTTCGTGAAGGAGTGAGACGTCTTGCCAGTGTACCAAGCTTCCGCTTGGTACACTGGTTTCCTTTTTTAGTTCTTATACCCTTTTTGCTTTTGTTTATCATAAATAAGTTGTGGCTTAAGTGTGGCTTTTCTAGCTTATTTTGATTGGTTATCATGTTTTCTTATTTTTCCTAGATAAAACATTAAGTTTAGGATTTTTGAAAAGTAGTTTCATATTTTTCCCCTTTTTTAATTATTTTTATGATTATTTTTATTACTGTTTTTAATTGTTAGATCAAAAATAGACAAAATCAGTTTTAGTTTTTAGAAAAATACTTTTTATACTTAAAAAATATAACAAAGGTTTACAAATAATAAAATATTCGTTTGGGCTTTGTCTTGATTATTTTTAATTTTAGGTCTTTAATATGCTTTTAAAATTTAATAAGTAATTATTTAAAAAGTTTCAGGAAGTTTTATTTATTTTTCCACCTTAGTAATATTTAATAGGATTTATTTGTAGTTTTTATAAACTTTTTAGTTAAATTTTATTTTTACGTTTCGTTTTACGTTTTTACGTTTTATTGTCGTAGTGTAATTTTAGTGTATCCGTCATTTCTTTTTCCTTCTTTTTACCACCAAAAACGATACTAATCCAAATAACGTTTTATAATTTTGGCGCACATAACAATACCCTCCTCAAGAACAAACTCACTTTCGAGCATTCACGGTTTTCTTAAATCGTACTCCCTCCGTCCCATATTAACAGTCCAGTATACTATTTTTGGACGTCCCAAATTAATAGTCTAGTCCAAAAATAGATACGAAATGTAGATTAAGTTTACTATATCACCCTCACTTGAGAGTATTATTACAAACTATGAAGAAGTTGTAAATTTATTGGTTAAGGTTAAAATTGTCTTTGTGTAAAAAGTAAGAGAGAGAAAGCACAAAAAGTGATGTTTTTATTAAACTGTGTGTTTTTGTCGGTGGACTATTACTATGGGACTAAGGGAGTAACTGTTTAATAGTTGCCTTTTTTCTCCTTTCCTAAAAGGAAGTAATTTACCTACAATCAGGATGTTGGCTCGTTGTTGGTGATACCAAATAAAATAGTTTCTTGCGATCAAGAGAGTTTCACTACAAAGGAAGGCTAAGGTCAAGATCGATGTTACTGCTCCAAGTGAAGTTAGGAAGAAAAACTTTATGCTATATTTCATGTGTGCTTCTCATATGAGATGTGACCATGGACTCTTTGTTAACGTTAAACAAGCTTAACTTGATAATGACATTGGAAAAGAATTATTTATGTCAAATTACATGCGATATACTTGGTTTCTAGATTATTCGTATTAAATTTGAAAAGAAAACATAAAAAAATAAGTAACTTAAAAAAAGACTAACGGGTCAAGTAGGTCGAAAGTCAGATGGAAAAGTTATGTAAGTCTACATGGATCACATGTGATTTACACGCGAATCACGTGTGATTTACCTTAGATTACATGTGATTTTAACTCAAATTACTTTTATTTGTGTATGTTTTTACAGTGCTTTAAAGTGGAAAGATATTTTGTGAAGTGTTTGAAGTTCGAGTACGCCATGATAATATTGTTAGACAAGTTGAATGTGCATGGACGATGTTTGAATTCGCTAATCATCTTAGTATTATGAGAGGGAGAAGTTGTGTGTCGATAATATAGTGTTGAACATGACATTGTTGGATATTCAATGCGTGCTACTGATGGTCTTTTGACATTGGCTCTATTAGTGTAGTTGTGTATATTGTTTTTTTATAGGCTTATAGTTTGGTTGTAACAAATCACACGTGGTGATTTATTCAAAATCACATGTGATTTGATCATAATCACATGTGTTGTACCTAGTTTTATTTAATAGTTAAAGCTATCTTATTTTAACTGATTGCATTGTAATTACAAAAATTTGATCAAAAAATATATTCAACAGAACAAGTATCTTATTATAGTTGTTTCAGTCTCTTAACTATTCATACAGATAATATACATGTTCTTAAGGTAAATCTCATGTGATTTATACATGAATCACATGTGATTCAAACATGAATTACATGTGATATAGATTATTTTTATAGTTAGTTTACAATATGTTTATAAAACATTATCTGGTTTTTATTATGTACATTTTATGAATTTTGAGTATTGTGTTGTGTCTTAAATCAAACATAATATAAATAACAAAGAATCTATCATTTATATGAACCAATGTAAAACAACAAGGAGCAAATCACATGTGATTTCCATTTATTCATAACAAAACACTTTTATAGTAGAATCACATGTAATTTTACCTAAAACTTCTTCTATAACAACATCTGGATAAGTTACTCGTGGTAAAACATCATCCAGATCTGATTCAAGCTCATTATCTTGTTCAATAACATGTTTTCTCAAATCATTATGTTTATACACTTTTGTAACATTAATTAACTGATTTCATCCATTTTAATGGTGACTGTTCAAATTGATATGATTATTCTAGTAGATCAACATTGTTTTACGGTGATTTACGAAGATCTATGATGATTTACAATGATTTTTTGGTAGATCGTTGACTGTTACATTTTCGACGATGTTTATGTGTTTCTGGCGAGGGTAGATTATTTTATGGCAGAGTATTTGTATGGTACGAAGGGTGTGTGTGTTTTGGATGAGAAACAAAGTAGGATAAGAAATGAGAGGTAATGAGCTGATTTGGAGGTTTATATGAGATTGCAATGTGGAAAATGTAGAGAGGGGGTGAATGCGTTTTCATTAATATTTCAAAACTTTTGTATCAAATTTTGATCAAGTGAGACATAGTATGAGAAGTATTCTTTATATTCAAGAACTATAATATGAATCGAGTAGCACACTGAGTGATTACAATACACGCAAGAAAAAGTAATAAGAAAAAAAAATGCAAACCGACACGACGATTTATAGTGGTTCGGCTACAAGGACACTTTCCTTGCCCTACATCCACTCCCCGAGTCACCTACTCGATAGTTCTACTATCACTAATCAACAACCTCCCTTACTCGACAAATAAAATCTTTACATGTTGCTTACAATATTTACCGACACCTAAGTTATGAGGTCGTGTTCTTTCACATGGGTAGAACAACTCCCTTTGACATCGCTTACACTTTATCTAGTACTAACTAACCACCAGGTCCTTGCACAATGGATAGGACCAACACACAGGTTCTTACACACAAGAATAGTCAACACAACTTCTAACCTTACACCATTTGTATGTACTAATCCATGTATCGGGTTCAATCAAGAATCGACACGACACACATGAAGTTTGTGAGAGTTTATGATAGATAGAGATAGATAGAGATGGATATAGATAGAGAGAGGTGACTCTATGATATGGTCTTGCCTAGAACATGGATTACGTCTTGAAAAATATGTCTTGACATATTTGTAATCCTTATCAAGTCGAGTCATGAAGCATCATGATCATAGATCTCATAAAAGAGAAATATGGATCTATACACAAAGTCAACACATACTTAGCCTATGGACTTTCAACTCCTAAGGTGTATAGATCAATGATGATAAGTCATGGATCTCGGTTGAAAATCACACGAGATGTCAAGAGCATAGATCTTAGGTATAATACCATGTGTTGACAAGTACAAGGAAACTAGTCTAGATAGATATGGTATAATGACTTGATGTATGTCTAGTACTTGAACTTTAAAAATGAGACGATTTTCACTTGATCTTGAATATCTTGCATACAACTTAAGTGATCTCCATGTCTACAAAGAGAAACACTAAATAAAAAGAAGACAAGTCTGGATCTGAGATCTACATGTTAGAGAGAAGAACTATGTGAGAGTTAGAGAGAAGGTGATGGAAAATGGTGACAAATGAGTAAACAAGTGACATCTATTTATAGAAAACGGATCCCACAGACCTTTTTGAAAGGGGTCCGTTTTTATAAAAAAGAGTCCGTGGGGTCTACAGAAAATCAACAATTAACTTGAAAATCTTTTGCCCAAGTTTTCTAAACACAAACTCTAAGATCAGATTTCGAGAAGATTATGTTTGATAGTAAGAGACATGATATTAAATATAAAAATACATTCTTTTATATTTGATAACACCCAAATTATACATGTTTGAATTAAAACTATTGACCCATAAACTATGTATACATAAGGACTTTTGATACTTAATCACACGTTCTTATGTGTAAGTTAATTTGGAGGGCCTAGAGTGAAAACTATCAAGGAAATACTACTAATATGCAATAAAGTGAAGAATTTATGAAAGAACGTTATGGATGCATGAAAATGCGGCCCACCAAGTCAAATGTGTGACGCACCAAGTCAAATGTGTGGCGCACAAATCACCTATCCATTGTGCCGCGAACTTATGACCCCAGTCGACACTATAAATTGGTGCCATCCCCTCTCATTTTCCACACACCTCTCCACTTCTCTCTCTACGAAGCTCTCAGCTCTTTAACAACATTTTGGGTATATTTTCCATTTTCGGGAGTATTTGTAATAAGAGTATTATACTCTTAGGTTATTGGAACTATTTTACTTCGTGACACTAGTGTAAACTTCATTCCGTTATAATCTAAGTATGATTTCTATTTACTCTTTTACATTTGATATCTTATGTTGGGAATAAAGGTCTTTGAAGTTCCCCCTGCTACCTTGATCAAGATCCCACTACAAGAGATATTTCCCCTTGCTACTTGTATGAAGATAGTGGGATCTATTCCCACTGAATGAAGTCGAAGGCCCTGCTTGGAAGATAAACATGGAATAGATAATTATGCATTTCTGTTTCATTAGTAGAATACTTTCCTAGTTTATCTCATAGATATCTTGTATTAGGGGTCTTGTACTATAAAAGGACTCTCTAGGGTATTGTATTTGATATAAGTTTCTCTGTCATTTCATCTTGCTTTAAGGTTGTAAAACCTAATACCATCAAGGGTATTCGTATATTATTTTCAATATATTAAAGCATTGAGTTTGTTTCAAATAATTGTTCTTGTGCTAAACATTACTTTCCGCATCTTGTTTAGTTACTTTGTCCAAGCAAAGTTTCTCTAGTGATAGTTTGAGTTTACTCTTGCTATTACAACCCTTAAACAAGCTAAGGTTTAAGATCTAAGTTTAGGATCAACAAGTAGTATCAGAGCTTGTTGAGAAGCTTTGATTAAACCAAGATCAAACACCTCATTCAAACACACGAACCAAATATGTCTTCAGATTCATCAACTTCAAACAACAATGCATTCAAACTTCCCATTCTGGACCCTGAAAACTTTGAAATATGGGAATTCAGGATATATCAAACCTTGAAAATAGAGCACTATGCTCTATGGGAGGTCATAGAGCTTGGTGATTAATTCACTAAAATAGTAGCAGTGGAATCCACTAATAAAGACAAAGAGAAGGCTGAAAGTTCAAAAGGACTCAATGGAAAGACCAAGTCGGCTGCTGTTTCAATGGAAGAGATTCAAAAGAGGAGGCATGATGTTAGAGCACATAGTTCCTTGCTATTGGCTCTGCCTGATCCTCATCAGCTAAGATTCAGAAAACACAAGACTCCTAAGGAACTGTGGGAAGCTATATGTACTACTTTTGGTGGAAATGAAGGAACCAAGAAGAAAAAGTAAAATGAAATGATAGATCAATTTGCTTCATTCAAAGCAAAAACTGATGAAACAATTGGATCTATCTACAACAGACTTCAACATCTTGTTGCTCAACTTGAGTTCTTTGAAATAGAGGTCTCAAGAGAGAAAGTCAATGCCAAATTTCTTAATAGCCTTCAGAAAGAATGGTTTGTTTACAAATCTATTTAGCAAAATAGGGATGACATTATTGATAAGAATATTGATGACATCTACAACAACTTAAAGGTGTTTGAGCCTGTTGTGAATGAAATGAAGACTTTGGACACAATTCCCATAAATTCAAGTGGACTAAATGGTCCACCTGGTAACATGGCTTTCATCTCACAAAGAAGTAGGAATCCTAAAAGTAGTGGGATGGATGTTTCCACTGCTACTCATTCCGCTGTTTCTTATCAAACAACTCCTTCTGCCTCTTCAAGCTCAAATCAATCAAATGGAGAAGAGAGACCTGTTACATTTAGCCTTGACACTGTGTATGCATTCACTGCATCATAGGGACCTCGTGGTTCCATAGTTCTGCATGATGATTTAACTCAAATTAGTAAGCAAAACTTGGAAGAGATGGACATCAAATGGAATATGGCTTTTCTCAGTATAAGAGCAAATAGATTCTACAAAAAGTATGGGAAAAAGATTTTCATTAATCCTTCTGATGTTGCTGGATTTGACAAGTCAAAAGTGGAGTGCTACAACTATGGGAAGCATGGTCACTTTGCTAAAGAATGCAGATCTCGAAAGAAAGAATGGAATGGAAACAACTATAGGAAAGAGAGCAAGGTTGAGGAAACAAATGCAAAAGCTATGGTAGCAATGCAAGGTATTGATGAAGTTGGATGGGACTGGAGCTCAATGACCGACAATGTTGAAAGAAATCAGGCCGTGATAGATGAAGAAAAGGAGAATGGTTCAGAAGTTGAGGAAGATGGCCCTAAGGACTTTGCTTTAATAGCAATGTCTTCTTCAAGCTCAGACAATGAGGTATATGATGACTCTTACTGTACTAAAGGTTGTGGGAAAAATACTGAGTCACTAATCAAATTAGAAAGCTAAAGGTTGATTGTATAAATACTGAAAATGACCTAGATAACTATAAATGTGCTTCAGAACATCTAGAGTCTAGAATTAGAGAATATCAACAAAGAGAGAGTAAGTATAGAGAACACATTGGCATTATAGAAAGAGATGTTAGGGAAAAAGATGCCACTGTTGAAGAGTTAAAAACTGAACTAGTTACATTAAAGGCTTACAAAGATAAAACTTATTTAACTCTTAAGAAGTATGAAAAGGCTACAGAAGATTTAGCCAAAGCTGCTGAAATTGGGCAATCTCCAAAAGATAAAACAGGGTTAGGTATTAAAGAACAGGCAGCTTTAAAAAGTGGAAAATAGATAACCCTATCCTTTTCTCTAGAGAAGGTCTATTTGGTAGTAACACTAGTTCTGATACAAAATCAAGAACCAATTTGTCTAGAACCAGTAGTAAATCAGGTTCTGAAACTAGTAGTCCAAAAGATTGCAAAGTTACTATTAGATATGCTGAGATGTATAGATCTATTCCTAGAGGAAATCAAAGAAACTGGAACGCTCAAAAATCTCAACAACTTGGTAATGACTTTGTGAAAAACACCAAACCTTGTTTCACTTGTGATAGTTTTGATCACATGTATCAAGACTGTCAAGCAAGTATGGGTGTTGTGGCTGTAAATCCTTCAAAGGAGATGCAACCAAAAACCATTTTTTTAAATGCATGGGAAAAACCTTTTTCCTCTGCTAAAACATTCACACTGCTTTAAGAAACAAAGCAACTGCTAAGTATGTTGCCCCTACTTTAAGAAAGAAAAATAAAGCATACCCCAAACCTAGTGTAAGTCTGACCAGACCAACATCTCTTAACACATATGCATCTGGCCATAGACCTTACCAACACACTTATAGAATACAAAACAAGCAATGGGTTTCCCCTGCTAAGGTTAGGGTTTCCCCTGCTAAGCCTAGAGTTTCATCTGCTGGCAAAGTTTTTGTCTCTGCTAAAATGATAAGATTGGGGAAAGCTATGAAAGCCTTAGCTCGTTGGATTTGGGCTCCTTAAAGGGACGACAAACCAATGGTGTATCTCTAGCTTTGATAAATATTCCAGTATTGATACATGAGGTAGACCTAAGTCATTAATGGCTTGGGTCCCCAAAATAAACTAAAATTATGTTTTCTTTTGTAGGTGAAGAATTAGAAAAGGAATGATAAAGCTTATTGGGACAGTGGTTGCTCAAGAAACATGACTGGACACAAAGATTATCTATCAAACTTTGTACCTCTACATGACAATGATGGTGTATCATTTAGAGATGAACAAGGAACAATCACTGGAAAGGGGACCATAGTAACATATGGAATGGCATTTGATAATGTCTACTTGGTGAAAGAACTAAAGTACACCCTATTCGGTGTGTCTCAAATGACATACTATAAAAACTTTGTTCTTTTCACTAACACTGAGTGCTTGGTTTTGGGAAAGGAGTTTGAGTTACCACAAAATACTCCTACTGTTCTAAAAACTCCAAGACAGAAGAATATGTATACCATTGACTTAAAGGGCATTGCTCTTCAAGACAATGAGACCTGTCTTAGTGCCAGGGCCTCAGTTGATGAATGCAAGAAATGGCACAGGAGATTAGGTCATCTAGACTTCAAGAATATGAACAAATTAGTTAAACACAATCTTGTTCATGGTCTTCCTTCAAAGACCTTCAATAATGACCATACATGTGTCGCATGTTTGAAAGGAAAGCAACATAGAGCCTCTTGCAAATCTAAAATTACTTAGTCCACCACTAAACCATTTGAGTTACTACACATGGATCTTTTTGGTCCTACCTCTATGGCAAGCATGAACAAAATATGGCATTGCTTGGTGGTCACATACGATTTCTCAAGGTTCATATGGACTTTCTTTCTGTTTGAGAAAAAAGACATAACAGAGATACAAACTTCAAAAGGGTATGAAAGTGGTGACAATAAGTGGTGACAATTAGATTAGATAATGGTGGAGAGTTTAGAAACAAAGAGCTGGACACATTCTACACTAACAAAGGAATCAAAAGGGAATACAACATAGCCAGAACTCCACAACAAAATGGTGTTGCATAAAGAAGGAATCGAACACTTATAGAAGCTTCAAGGACCATGCTATCTGATTCCAAGCTACCAGTGATATTTTGGGCTGAAGATATTGACATTGCTTGTTATGTACAAAACAGAGCTTTGGTGGTCAAAGCTCATAATAAGACTCCATATCAGCTCTTCAATGGAGGACCTCCTTTGATTGAATTTTTCATACCATTTGGGTGTCATGTGGTTATCCTCAACACACTTGATCATTTGGGAAATTTCAATGAAAAGGGAGATGATGGATACTTTGTTGGGTATTCATTGACTAGCAAGGGATACATAGTCTTCAACAAAAAGACAAGGCTGGTGACAGAAAACATACATGTGAATTTCCTGGAAGATAAACCTAAAGACATAAAAACAGGTCCCAAATAGTTCTTTGATATTGATATTCTTTTTTAATCTATGAACTATGCACCTGTTGCTTCGAAAAATACTAACATTTCAGGTACCAAAGAACCAACTATTTTGGAGAATCCACCCTTAAGGTACATGAATGTACCATCATGGTTCCTTGATGATGATTTAGCCCAAGAGAAAGCTAAAGATGATGATATCTCTCAAAAGGATGAGCAGCCTTTGAATAATCCATAGCCTATCAATGACCCTGCTAACAATAATGCTAAAAATAGTGGGATGTCTTCTAAAAGTAGTGGGATCTCACATCCCCCTGCTAACACAAACATTCCCCCTGTTTTTAAAGAATTGGTGATTTATGATGATTGTGATGCAGATAGAGGAACCCCACTTCAATCTACATCTTCTCCCTTATCCATGGCAAGCAGTGGCTCTAGAATTATTAGACATGGAGGTCCAAGTTACTCAGACCTAAAAACAGCTCACCAAAATCAATCTTTGAGAAATGTAGTATATTTAGGGAACTCTTTTAAAGATTTCTTTCCAAATCAGGACAGTCCTATAGAACCAGATTTAGGAAACTTGGAAACTGAGGTCATCATGAATATGAATCCCACCTACAGAATCAATAAAGATCATCCACAATCACAAATCATAGGTGACATTCATACTCCTAGACAAACCAGATATGAAGCTCAAAATCATAGTTTCATTGCAAACATCACTATGAAGTTTAATCATGAAAACATGCAATGTTGTTGTTTCGCTGCTTTTTTTTCACAAGAAGAGCCAAAGAAGATATTCCAAGCTTTGAATGATGAAAGCTGGGTAGAAGCTATGCAAGAAGAGTTACTACAGTTTTATATCCAAGAGGTATGGGTTTTGGTAGATTGTCCAAAATGGTTAAGACCCATTAGGATAAAATGGGTGCTTAGAAACAAGAAGGATGATAGAGGTATAGTGGTAAGGAACAAGGCTAGGCTAGTAGCTCAAGGGTATTCACAAGAGGAAGGAATTTACTATGAGGAGGTTTTTACTCCAGTTGCTAGAACTGAGGCCATTAGATTGTTTTTGGCCTATGCTTCCTTCATGGATTTTGTGGTGTACCAGATGGATGTTAAAAGTGCCTTCCTCTATGGCAAAATTGAAGAGGAAGTGTATGTAATGCAACCTCCAGGCTTTGAAGATCCAGAACACCCAAACAAAGTTTACAAGGTGAAAAAGGCAATGTATGGACTTCATCAAGCCCCTAGGGTATGGTATGGGAGTTTATCCAAGTATCTATTGGATAATGGATTCAACAAGGGCAAGATTGATCAAACACTTTTCATCAAGAAACAAAAGGTGACTTTCTTTTGGTGCAAGTCTATGTGGATGACATCATCTTTCTGCCTAGCAAAGAGTTTTCCAAATTGATGCAAGACAAGTTCCAAATGAGTGCTATGGGAGAACTCAACTTCTTCTTGGGGTTACAAGTTCAGCAGAGGAAAGATGGCATCTTTATTTCTCAAGATAAGTATGTTGCTGAGATTGTGAAGAAGTTTGGGTTATGTAAAGGTAAGAAAGTCTCTACTCTAATGGATAAGGAGCATCCTTGGGGAAAAGAATGTCCAGGTAAGGCCGTTGATGTCAGAAACTATAGGTCCATGATTGGATCTCTCATGTATCTTACAGCTTCAAGACCTGACATCATGTTTGATGTATGTCTTTGTGCAAGAAATCAAGTGACACCAATGGAGTGCCATCTATTTGCTGTGAAGAGGATCTTTAGGTACCTCAAGTGTCATCCTACCTTAGGAATTTGGTATCCTAAGGAGTCTAACAAGGATAGGAAATCCACAACAAGTAGATGTCAATTTTTGGGGAGCAGACTAATATCTTGGCAGTGCAAAAAGCAAACCATTCTGGCAACTTCCAAAACTGAAGCTGAATATGTGGCAGCTACTGCATGTTGTGGACAAGTCTTGTGGATTCAGAATCAATTGCTTGACTATGGGTATAATTTTCTTAAAATAAAGATATTCATTGATAATAATAGTACAATCTGTATAATCAAAAATCCTGTTCAACATACCAAAACTAAACATATTGAAATTAGACATCATTTTATAAGAGATTGCTTTGAAACAGTTTTAATTGTGCCTGAACCTATTGATACAGAACTTAATGTGGCTGATCTTTTGACAAAACCTTTTGATATTGGGAGATTTGAGTACTTGATAACAAGTATTGGGATGATAAACGCCTAATAAGATGTTTGTAAGTTCTTGTGTGTGCTCAGGGATGTACTATTATTTGTTGTTGTAACATACTTAGTTTTTCCACTTTGTCTAATGCCACTGTTTTTGAAATATTTCCCCCTGCTTAGGTAGTTTCCCCTGCTAGGGTTTTTCTTTTTTATGTGTCATGTGTGTGGTTTTAGATTAACTATGTAGGAACCAGCTAAGAGTGTGATGTATTGATGTTGAGTTTTTACCACCCTTTAGGAAAAGGATGACAAAAGTGGCAAGTATTAAGTGTCGGTTTAGGAAAATCAAGCACTAATGACCAATTAAGTTCGTTCTCAAGGAGGCTAGTGTGTTATGTGTGTAATGATATGGATTAATTTGTGATTATATTTGAGAAAGAAAAATAGAAAAGGGATTGGAAGAGAATGACGGTTATGAAGACGGATTAAACTAAGTCTAAAAAGGCGTACACGTAAAGTCCTAAAAACCACCAAATTTAAAATTTAAACCTAAAAATTTCTAAAAATTACCAAAAATCCCTAATAATATTCTAAGAGTTTACAAAAAATCAAAACTTGCAAAAACCTTTTAATTAATTAGATAATGACTTTTTAATGCTAATTAAAGCCCTAAAAATAAAAATTAATTATTAAAAAGCCCTAAACAAGATTTTTAAGTTTGTAAACCTTAAAGATACCCTAATTAAGCTAAAAACTATTCTTCAAAAATTTAAAACCAATTAAAACTATTTTTAAACAATTAAAAACTCCTAAAATCAATTAAATATTAAATTAATTATAGAAAATAATTAAAAGACCTAAAAAATAATTGGAAAGTTGCAAAAATCCTAATTAAATGTTTAGAACCTAGGAAAAATATAAAAATCTAGAAAATCATACTTTTAATTTTTAATAATAAAATAATATTAAAATAATATTAAAAATCCAAAAATTATAAAAAATTCTAAAAACTTGCAAACTAGCTTAATTTAACCTAAATAACCCAGAAATGAAAGTGAAATTACCTAAATACCCCTATTGGGCGTAGAAAATGGGTCAAACCCAAAACAGTCCCTTATTGGGCTTAATTAAGGCCCAATAAGAAAAAGTACTCAAAATAAGCCCAAAAAGCACAGGTTGACTCAAAATTTGATTTTAAACAACTTTTTCCAAAGGCCCAAAAGCTGAAAATGTGAAATAAGCCAACTTATAATAAGCAGCTTATTCTTAATGGGCTTTTGAGCCCATTAAGCCATAAGCTGTTGCCATAAGCTAAAATTTTACACACAAGCTTCTTTTGACCTATCAAAGACTTCTGCAAAAAGAATTTTCAAATAAGCCCACTTAATAAGCCAGAAACAAGTCACAAACTTATTCACAAAACGACAAAGTTTTTATGATCTAGACCACCTCAGAAGCTGATTCAAGTTGCAAAATGTTTCTTATGACAAAACTAAGCTTAATAACCAAAAACCTTTCAAATAAGCACACTCAATAAGCTGGAAAATCAAATAAGCACTTATGTTAAAAGTCAAACAAGTTGGTTTTCTAGTAAAAAGTCAAAGTCAAAGTCCAATAAGCTCCAGTTTACTTAAATGGGTCAAATAATGAAGATCTATCACAAAAAATAAGTTGTTGCAAGTCAGAATAAGCTAGAATAGCTTAATGATAAGCTGATGACAAAATTGCACTAGCAGGGGCTAGTTTTGGATGTTGAGCAGTGGAAACTTTTTCCACTGCTTGACTATTTTGACTTTTTGTCTTTAGTGACTTTTTTGGAGATTCAGATTTCACAAAGGCACCCAAATGATCTTTGGATCAAAAGGAGTCAATCACAATCAAAATAACATAATCACTAACACCCAATTGATACAGTTTAATCAATCATTCATCAGACATGATACAGACATGAACAATAAGCAGTTTAGCACTTAAGAGCAGTTTTAGCACAAATCAGCCAGCCAAATTCAACCAAATGCACACACAAGCTATAATAAACTCCAATAAGCAAGTCTAAACAGGTTTCATGCAATGGTTCAAAGAATTAAGCAAGATTCAAGCAATGAAAGTTACTGATGAACACCAACACATGCAGTTTTTCTACTTTGCTGATGTATTTGACACACAAGCCAATTTCAACACCTCAAATCTTTCAAACAGGTTATATTAACTTTGTTTAAACCACTTTTATCCCTAAGCATGCATACACACTAAGTGTTCCCAAAATCCTAGGTCAAAACAAGCAGAAACAAGGTCTATATAGCAGATTGTTTAATTCAAGTGTTCAAACCCAAAAACTTGCAGCAAAACACTCTCAAACAAAGGTATAGCAGATACAAAGCATAAACAACAACTTCCCTTAACACAATAACAAGTTACAAGCATAAACCAGTAGACCCAAACACCCCTTTAACTTTTTCAAATCAAAATTTTCAAAAGCACAATGAGATTTCAGGCCAACCAAGCATCAATTAACACTAAAACAAGTATATTAAATAGATTCAAGCAAGATCAAGCCACAAAATTCACAAGAACACAAGTTTCATACAAATATCACCAAAAATCACAATTTAAGCAGATTTGGAGATTAAGTATGCAAACCTCATGGATGTACATCCACACCCACGAATTTTGAGCTTATGTGCTAGCAAGAACAAGCACAAGCTTCCACAAAAAGCCTGCTAAGATTGAACAAGGGTTAAGCACAATATCATAAAAATCAGAAACTTTGGAAAACTTGATTAATGCAAACTTGTTACCCCACACTTGATTATCCCCAAGTTATAAGCCTCACCACACCTTAACCAACTCAGTTAGGATGCTATGATCAGCCCTATAGCCCAAGAATTCCAAGATTGGAACAAGACTTAGCAAAATATCAAGAAAATGAGGAAATATGCAAACTTTTGCAAACTCCTCTTTTGAAAATAGGTTTTGAACTTCAAGAACTAACAAGCATATAACAAATGAAAGCAGTAAATAAGATTGGCCAATGACTTTTCTTCAAGATTTCAAACTCAATTTCATTAACTTAGAAATAGGATTTACAGAAACTTGAACCAAGGAAAAATCAAAAGCAAAGACTAAATGTTGGACCCCTAAGCCTTTATATAGGCATACAATGAGCTAAGTTACAGCTAAAAACTAAAAACCCTAATGGTTGAAGTTCCAAAAATGCCCTCTTGAATTTGAACTCATATGCTTCATGTGACTGATTCTTGGACGTATGTGAAGGAGATAACTGTTGGAATTTGATCTAAGGGCTCAAACAAAGCTTAAAGTGTAAGCTTGTTTCTGGATGGTTGATTCTCTGGCTGGTTTTGGCAGTATCCCCAAAAGTGTGTAGCAAGGGTTTATCATGTGAGCACATGAGTGACGTGGCAAAGGTTTTTGAAGTTGGGTTATGATTAGAAGACTACTAATCATAATTCTGGAGGTGATGGAAGCATAATTGTTGCTTAATCAATTTTACCCAATTTGTGTTCTTGAGTAAATAGTAGCATGTTTGATTTGATTTGGGTTTTAAAAATGGTGTTAAGCGCCAAAGGATTAAACTAATCCAAGATTAGTTATAACAGGTTATTAGTGGAAAGTGACATGGAGAAATGGTGGATCCTCATTGGTGGAGAGAGTGAGTGGGGCACGTGTCACCCCACCACTGGTCTAGGTTACTTCCTTGTCTGCCAGCTTAACACCCCCATCTTTTATGAACTTGTCAAATGTGTTACAAACTTCTATCAACGCCACAATAAGCTTTGTCAACTTTTGCCCTTTTACATTTTTGGCCCAAAAACTTTTACAAAGTGAAATCAAGGGTAATTCTTGCCATATTTGAATTCTTCAAGGGCTGGTTTGGTATTTTCTTCAATGATAATGGTCTAGACTTGCATAATTGAAGTTTTGGAGGACTGAAATTGCCAAGTCTTGATGATTGAGGGACCATTTTTGCCAAATGTTGAAAGTTGAGGGTCCTTTGTGTAATTTTGGATTTTTCAAAGGACCAAACTTGTCATTTCTTGTACTTTGAAGGACTTCATGATGTATTTGACTTTGTGGATGATACTGGTTGACAATTTAGCTTTGTTGAGGGGCTAAACTTGCCAATTCTTCAAAGTTAAGGGTCCTTTTTGTAATTTTGACAAACTTTAGGGACCAAACTTGTAATTATGAGGATACAAGGGTATAAAGTGTCAATTCTTCATAATTGGAGGACCCTTCTTCATAATTCTTCAAATCTTCAAGGGTTGATCTTTGGAAAGTCTTCATTAAGGCCTGGTTCATCGTGCGGCTTCGTTTCCCGTGTTCGTTTTTGCATGATTCTTGTGATCTTTTGTCATTATCTCAATATCCGTACCTAAAATACACAAGCAACAAACACAAGCATATATTTGGGTATTTTGATGATATTTAATGCATTTTAAGCCCTATTTGGAAGATGAGACTATGTATAAAAGCAGTCTCATCACTCCCCCATACTAAACCATTGCCGTGCCCTCACGCAATGCTAGAATAAAGTATCAAAGCATCTCCAAAATTTATTTTATTCACTTTATTGAATGATAAACTAGCTATACTACTACTATTACTACTACTCGTGTTATAGACATAATGTATGATTTTCATCGCAAATGGGACGTTTAGGTTCATAGAATAAGAACACGTGAATGCTTCGTTAGAAATAATTTCATCGTCCTCGATTTTCACCCCAATTCCATGCTAAGCGTGCAACGAGATCATTGTCATTATAAGTTAGTAATGCTAACACTACTCATATGCCCTAATCACGTGCTTATCCTCCCATTATTCCTAAGTTGTATCTCTTATATTTTATGATGTCTTGAATGTTCACGAGGATACATTGTTGACTTATGCGATAATAGAGATTTAGGTCTAAAAATAGAGTCCTAACAGTGTAACTAAGACCATCAAATCAATAACCCCTCCTAATAGACGACGATGTTAAAAAATTAAGTTGACAAGAAGAATCGATAATCACGGTTTTATAACGGTTTTGAACATGAGACTTATTACCAAGAATTTTATACGCCCCCTAACGGAAGGGCCTTATTATCTTTGGTTTACCTCCATATTTTATTCAACTTCGTCATGAAGCTTTTATTATGACTTCGGTCTTGCCTTGCCTTTTATTATCCGCCTCATCGGTGGTTTTATTAGCCAAAGACGTATATCCTCACGCTAAAGCGAATTTTGGATCTTTAAAGCTTCGAAGATTAAGGCTTGATTCACTTTCAATTTTTGCATAGATTTTTCGGCCTTGTGGGGCTTCAAATTGTTTGCTAGATTTAGGTGAGCACTTGAAATCTTATTATTGGGTGAAGCTTTCGATTATTGGGGTGCCAATACTTCAAAACCGTGACGCTGGCGATACCTTAATGTCTTCCCAATTTAATTACACGGAAGCTATTAGAAAAGACTAGAAACCCAACAATCCTAACTAAACCGCTAAGTCAATATTTATTAAGCAAAAAATATTTACATGCGAAGGGAGAATAAGAAATCAACGAGAACACATGAGTTTTTGAAAGAATACGAGTACTCTACGTTTAGCATAGTAACTTATAATTAACTCTATCATTTCTCGTCCTCATTTAAGAGACTTATCCTAATGTGTAGTTAAGGAATCGAAGCTAAGTGCTCAACACGCACGGTCGAGTCAAAAATTACTCTTATTCTCGCCATCGGAAAACCTACATTCGTGTCTTCAAACACTTATAAAACATGAGAAAAATTTTAAAATTTGGCCATTTTTAGCCTTATTTTGTAACAAAAATGATAAACAAAACATAGACTTTGGAAAGCGTGAAGGTTTGGCAAGGCAAGTATCTATTCACCCCCCCATACTAAAGTTAAACATTGTCCTCAATGTTTCGAGTCTAGGGGTGCAAACACCCCCATACTAGAGACGTAGTCGAATGCCTAATCTATCATGTAAAGGGTGTAACCAATAAGTAATAGCCGTTTATGAAGTGTGCTAAAAACCTAAGGTTAGAACATCAAAAGGATATATCATGGATATTGAGAAATGTCTCCAAAGCAAACGATCGAGTGCTCCCATAAAACGAACACGAGGCTCCAATCGTGAAGATCATGATGTAAAAACCACAATGCACAAACAACCACGAAACAAAGGTTGGAAGGGCACAAATCCCCACACGTTAACTACATTAGAAAGCGATAATATGTACATAGGATAAGCATGGGACTCCCCCACGAGGCACCTCGTTTTTGATTACCGAGTCATGAGCTCGACTCGATCCCCTCAATACTAATTATCATTGGGGAAGGTGACTTGGTCGAGGTAGTTCAAGGATGGAACTTCCTCGCCAAAGTAGTGCTTCAACCTATGTCCATTCACCTTGAAGTTAGGACCATCATCTTGAGCTAGCTCGATGGTCCCATATGGAAATACTTGAGTCACGGTGAATGGACCGGACCAACGGGATTTCAACTTACCAGAAAAAAATTTCAATCTTGAATTAAAAAGCAAAACTTAATCCCCAATGTTAAAAACCCGGTTTTTAATTTTAGAATCATGCAACTTTTTAGTTTTCTCTTTATAAATCAATGAATTTTCATAAGCAATGTCTCTCAATTCATCCAATTCATTTAATTGCATTTTCTGGTGTTTTCCCGCGGTCTCCATGTCATCATTACAATGCTTTAGGGCCCAATAAGCCTTGTGTTCTAACTCGATAGGCAAATGACAATTCTTTCCATACACAAGCTTATAGGGAGTGCACCCAATGGGCGTCTTATGAGTGGTCCTAAAGGCCCATAAAGCATCGTCCAACTTATCCGACCAAGATTGTCGGTTTTCTCCCACGGATCTCTCCAAGATCCTTTTCAACGCTCGGTTTGAAACCTCGACTTGCCCACTCGTTTGTGGGTGATAAGCCGTAGAAAGACGATGTGTAACCCCATATTTCCTTAGAACCCTTTCAAATTGGTCATTACAAAAATGGGTCCCACGATCGCTTATGATAGCACGAGGGGTTCCAAACCGAGAAAACAATTGCTTCAAAAACTTGACTACCACACGAGCATCATTGGTGGGCAAGGCCTTTGCCTCCACCCACTTAGAAAGGTAGTCAACCGCAACGAGAATGTACTTATTAACACGAGATGATGGAAACGGCCCCATAAAGTCTATGCCCCAAACGTCAAAGATCTCACATACTTAAATGATATTTTGTGGCATTTCATCTTTTTGTGAGGCTTTTCCTTGTCGTTGGCATGAATCACAAGACTTCACAAGATCTTGTGCATCTCGGTAAATAGTAGGCCAAAAGAAGCCGGCATCAAACACCTTCTTAGCCGTGAGATTAGCATCGTGGTGACCACCCGTGGGTCCCTCATGGCAAGCTCTAAGGATGTCAGAAGCTTCGGTGCCAAAAACACAACGTCGGATGATTTGATCCGCACAAGTTCGAAACAAGTAAGGGTCGTTCCAAAAGTAGAACTTGACGTCACGAAAGAATTTTCGTTTTTCTTGAGTCGTCATACCCTTAATGATGAAGTTACCCGCATGGTAATTTGCAAAATCCGCAAACCATGGGGTAGAAGAATCAAGCTTAGAATTCACTACACCAAGTGTCTCGAGCGGAAATGTTTCGGTGACTTCCTTGGGCTCGTAAACACTTTGGTGAGGATCTTCCAAACGAGAGAGATGATCGGCCGCTAGATTCTCGGCTCCTTTTTCGTCAACAATCGTGTGATCAAATTCTTGAAGGAGAAGAATCCAACGAAGTAATCTAGGCTTAGCATCTTGCTTTGCCATAAGATACTTAATAGCCGAATGGTCCGTATACACTATGCATTTCGTCAAGACGAGATAAGGTCGGAATTTCTCAAATGCATACACCACGGCAAGGAACTCCTTTTCCGTTGTAGTGTATTTAAGTTGAGCCTCGGTCATCGTCTTGCTAGCATAGTGAATAGGCAAGAAGTGCTTATCATGACGTTGCCCCAAAACGGCCCCTATAGCGTAATCACTAGCATCACACATGAGCTCAAAGGGGAGGTTCCAATTGGGAGCAACAAGAATGGGAGCTTCGGTAAGTTTCCTCTTAAGGATTTCAAAGGCTCGTACACAATCTTCGTCAAAGACAAAACGTGCCTCTTTTTCAAGAAGATGTGTAATGGGTCGAGAAATCTTTGAAAAATCCTTGATGAATCGACGATAAAAGCCCGCGTGGCCTAGGAAACTCCTAACTCCCTTGACGGTTTTGGGATGAGGTAATTTGGCGATGACGTCTACCTTAGCTTGATCTACCTCAATCCCCGCTTTCGAGACCTTGTGCCCTAAGACGATTCCACTCTTAACCATAAAATGACATTTTTCCCAATTGAGCACAAGGTTGGTTTCCTCACAACGTTTCAACATTCTCTCTAGATTCGACAAACACGAAGTAAAGGAATCACCAAACACGGAAAAGTCATCCATGAAGACTTCCATCGTCTTCTCGATCATATCATGAAAAATAGCCATCATGCATCGTTGAAAAGTTCCCGGTGCATTGCAAAGTCCGAATGGCATTCTACGATAGGCAAATGTTCCATATGGACACGTAAACGTAGTTTTTTCTTGATCACGAGGATCGATGGGAATTTGGAAGTAACCGGAAAAACCATCTAAAAAGCAATAGAAATCGTTTCCCGCAAGACGATCCAACATTTGGTCCATGAAGGGCAAGGGAAAATGGTCTTTTCGAGTGGCTTCATTCAACTTTCGATAGTCAATGCACACTCTCCATCCGGTCACGAGTCTAGTGAGAATCAACTCGTTGGCATCGTTTGGCACAACGGTCATCCCTCCCTTTTTAGGGACACAATGAATAGGACTCACCCAAGGGCTATCGGAAATAGGGTAAATCATTCCCGCGTCAAGGAGTTTAAGGACCTCCTTTTTGATGACGTTGTGAATTTTGGGGTTCACCCTCCTTTGACTTTGGATTGTTGGCTTGAAATCCTCCTCCATTAAGATTTTGTGGGTACAAAACTTGGGATCGATTCCCTTAATGTCGGATAACTTCCACGCAATCACCCCTTTGTGATCCTTAAGAACATCGACAAGTGCGGTTTTTTCATCATTCGAAAGATCCTTCGCAATAATAACCGGCAACTTGTCGTCTTCCTCCAAATAGACATATTCGAGGTGAGGAGGTAAATCTTTCAACTCGAGGATAGGTGGTTCCTCAAGTGAAGATTTGGGCTCGATACTCATAACCTCCTCGGGCGGAGGAAATGGGAAATCGTTGAGAAAATCCTTGATAATCGAGAAGTCCTCATCGTTGTCGAGGTCTTCGTCACAAGTACGTGTAACATCGAATTCTTCCAACGTAAAACCACCACCTTCAAAAGGAGTGAAGGTTGGTGTCGAATTATCAAGAATTGGATCCAACATAGTGGGATTGCCACTAGTTTCTTCATCACCAAAACCTAGAACTTCTTGTGAAAATTCCTCAAACCACGTCAATCATATCAACGAGGTTTATGGTTGCAACGGAATAAACATGAGAAATTTGAGAGTTTTGAGTTGCGTTTATAACAAGTTCCTCGTCGTTGAAACGTAAGGTGATCTTTCTAGCATGCACATCGATCAAAGCCATAGACGTATCTAAAAACGAACGACCTAAAATGAGAGGAACTTGAGGATCCGTGGGGATATCAACAACTATGAAGTCTACGGGATAGTAGAACATCCCCACTTTCACAAAAACGTCTTCCGCCAAACCACATGCGGGAATTGTGGAATGGTCGGCCAACTCGATAGACATTAGTGAAGGAGTAAGATTAGGAAGATTGAGCGACTTGAAGATTGCAAGTGGCATCAAGTTAATGCTAGCACCAAGATCGGCCAAAGCGAAGCATTCTTCCATGTCTTGGATTGCACAAGGGATCAAAAATTTACCGGGATCACCGACTTTTTGAGGTATGCGATTAAGATAAACCGACGAACAACTAGACAATTGGTGCAATTTCTCCTTGTTGTTCAACATACTCTTAAAGTTAGCGGCAAATCGAGGCATCATGACCAAAGCGTCGGCGAAACTCACATTAAGGTGCAAATCACGAAACATTTTCATAAAAAGCTCAAATTGATAATTGTCGCGCTCTTGACGTTTCTCCTTCCTAAGCCTCGATGGATAGGGCAAAGGTGGTGTGGGTTGAGGCATAGTAGGCATAGCCTTTGGAATCTCGGGTTCCAATGATGGTAATGGGTCAACCGTAGGTGTGGCATGAGCGGTACTTCGTGGGATTGGGACATGCTCCTTTTGGACCACCACCTCGGGTTCTTCCTCAATTGCTTCCTCCGTAGGAGCAATTGGTTGAGGAATCGGCTCCTTAAGTGTCTTACCACTACGTGTGGTAATCACTTTCATCTCACCCTTAGGGTTGGATATGGTGTTGCTAGGAAGACCACTTGACGACGGTTTACACATTATTGCCTCAGACATAGACGAGATTTTATCTTCAAAATTAGATTGCCTCAATACGGCTTCGGTTTGCCTTTTCTCGGCCTTAAGCATCTCTTGTTTAATCTCATGTTGCCCTTGTTCCATCTTTTGTTGGTTTTGTTGCAACCTAGTGACATTACCTTCCATCTTGTTGGTGTGGATTTTAAGTTCATTAGCTAACTTATTTTTCAACTCTTTCTTCAAGTCGTTTTTAAACTCGGATCTTAGGCTAATGATTTCTCTTTGAACGTTGTCAAACCTAGCATCATTCCCACTAGCATATTCAACAAACTCACTTGGAAGATCTTTCAATGTTTGCAAACTTTTGTTGTTATTTTGAAAATCATTTTTGTTTGAAACTTGATTATTAGCCCCTTGATTCCCATAGTTTCCCTTGTTGTAATTGTTCTTAAAACCAACTTGATTGTTGCGATAGTTGTTAGCATTTTGATTTGAACCAAAACCCGGTGAAGTCATTTTATTAGAGCTGGAAACTTGACCGTTTTGGTTGTAATTTCCCGTGGCCACGAAGGCACTCGAAGTGTTACCACGTTGGTAATGCACTCGGAGAAATCATGACCTCCACCACAATACATGCAAGAAACCTCAACCGCTTTAGCTATAGCGGGAGCACTTGGTTCACCAACTTTAAACTCAATCAAAAGTCCTTTCAACTTATCAAAAATCTTGTTTTCCAAGTTCGCCTCAATTTGGCAAGCATCGATGGTATTAGACAAAGAAGGTGAAGCCGAAGACGAAGCCTTACGAACACTAGACGTGCTACGAGGACTATACACCTTAGATCTATTTTCAATTATCACCAAAGCTTCCTCAACCGTTTTACACAAAAAATTACCACCCGCGGCGGCATTCAAATAATCCCTTTCATGATCATTAAGTCCATTGTAAAACGTGTCAATTTGATGCAAATCGGAAAAACCGTGATGAGGACATTCATGTAACATTTCCATAAACCTATTCCAAGCCGTTGAAAAACTTTCATTAAAACCTTGTGAAAACTTTGAAATCTCGTTTTTCAAGTGCGTAGTCTTAGAGGGCGGAAAAAATTGGTTCACAAACTTAGACACGAGATCCTTCCACGTCAATATAGAATTGGGTGGCTCTTTCTCTAACCAAATTTTTGCGGGCCCCGCTAAGGAATACCGAAAAAGCATCATCTTAATCGAGTCGTTAGAGACATCCTTAAACTTGCAAGTAGCGGTAAGACGATTGAATTGGCGGATATGGTTGTGTGGATTGTCCTTCTCATCACCACGGAATTTGTTGTTTTGAATCATGGACAACAAACCCGTCTTAACCTCAAAATTCTCCGCAAGGATTGCGGGAATCACAATAGCCTCTCCATAACCCTCGGTGGGTGCTTGAAGTAACTCCATCATAGTTCGATTCGCCATGGTTGGTGCTTCTCTTACAATGGGTTCGTCAATAGGAGACTCCTCACTAGAATTGTTTGGAGTGGGAGTTTTGTTCTTTCGTTTACGTGCACGTCTTGCTTGATTTCGAGTTAGCATAAACGTCACGTACAACGAGGGGACGAGCAAAGAAGATTCTTTTTGGTGTTTTGTATTTTTCAAATTATTTTTTTTTGGTGGTTTTTGATTGTATTAACCTTTTTGGAACTTGGTGAAATGTATTAGGTAGACAAAAATCTACAAATCTCCTCCTTAATCAAATCTCTCGATTAAAGAAGCCTCAAGGAATGAAAATGATCACGTGAAGTGAACGCCTTCGATGACTTTAGAACGATGGTGGAACACCAAATCGTTCAAGAGGGTTTAATCAATGGAAACCAAGAAATATATATGATATGTAATAATACTTTGGGCGGCAAAACCCTCGATTAGCTCTCACAATCAAATACTCACAAGCAAGCGGGGAAACGAGGCGGCGCGAAGCACTTAAGAGCCTTTTTCCTTAGGATATATTTTATAATATCCGCCTTATACCCACCTTATAGTTTGTATTTTCAAGATTAAGCTTCACGAAAGTATTTATCTATTTTTTCCTTTTTCTTTGGTTTGAGATTCGAATACAATGATTGGGTAATGACCTCCCAAGTCAAGGTTGTGATTTCTCACGTTTTTGGAGTACTTGTGAATTTATTGTTCTATGTATACAATATAGTAATAGTATTCACACAAAAATAAAAAAACGATAATACGTATTAGTAGAGTGCTACTAATACAAATACTAATTATGGTTAGTATAAAAACAACAATGCCAAATCAAAACACAACACGCCTCCCCGGCAGCAGCGCCAAAATGATGTTGAGTTTTTACCACCCATTAGGAAAAGGATGACAAAAGTGGCAAGTATTAAGTGTCGGTTTAGGAAAATCAAGCACTAATGACCAATTAAGTTCGTTCTCAAGGAGGCTAGTGTGTTATGTGTGTAATGATATGGATTAATTTATGATTATATTTGAGAAAGAAAAATAGAAAAGGGATTGGAAGAGAATGACGGTTATGAAGACGGATTAAACTAAGTCTAAAAAGGCGTACACGTAAAGTCCTAAAAACCACCAAATTTAAAATTTAAACCTAAAAATTTCTAAAAATTACCAAAAATCCCTAATAATATTCTAAGAGTTTACAAAAAATCAAAACTTGCAAAAACCTTTTAATTATTTAGATAATGACTTTTTAATGCTAATTAAAGCCCTAAAAATAAAAATTAATTATTAAAAAGCCCTAAACAAGATTTTCAAGTTTGTAAACCTCAAAGATACCCTAATTAAGCTAAAAACTATTTTTCAAAAATTTAAAACCAATTAAAACTATTTTTAAACAATTAAAAACTCCTAAAATCAATTAAATCTTAAATTAATTATAGAAAATAATTAAAAGACCTAAAAAATAATTGGAAAGATGCAAAAATCCTAATTAAATGTTTAGAACCTAGGAAAAATATAAAAACCTAGAAAATCAGACTTTTAATTTTTAATAATAAAATAATATTAAAATAATATTAAAAATCCAAAAATTATAAAAAAATATAAAAACTTGCAAACTAGCTTAATTTAACCTAAATAACCCAGAAATGAAAGTGAAATTACCTAAATACCCCTATTGGGCCTAGAAAATGGGCCAAACCCAAAACAGTCCCTTATTGGGCTTAATTAAGGCCCAATAAGAAAAAGTACTCAAAATAAGCCCAAAAAGCACAGGTTGACTCAAAATTTGATTTTAAACAACTTTTTCCAAAGGCCCAAAAGCTGAAAATGTGAAATAAGCCAACTTATAATAAGCAGCTTATTCTTAATGGGCTTTTGAGCCCATTAAGCCATAAGCTGTTGCCATAAGCTAAAATTTTACACACAAGCTTCTTTTGACCTATCAAAGACTTCTGCAAAAAGAATTTTCAAATAAGCCCACTTAATAAGCCAGAAACAAGTCACAAACTTATTCACAAAATGACAAAGTTTTTATGATCTAGACCACCTCAGAAGCTGATTCAAGTTGCAAAATGTTTCTTATGACAAAACTAGGCTTAATAACCAAAAACCTTTCAAATAAGAACACTTAATAAGCTGGAAAATCAAATAAGCACTTATGTTAAAAGTCAAACAAGTTGGTTTTCTAGTAAAAAGTCAAAGTCAAAGTCCAATAAGCTCCAGTTTACTTAAATGGGTCAAATAATGAAGATCTATCACAAAAAATAAGTTGTTGCAAGTCAGAATAAGCTAGAATAGCTTAATGATAAGCTGATGACAAAATTGCACTAGCAGGGGCTAGTTTTGGATGTTGAGCAGTGGAAACTTTTTCCATTGCTTGACTATTTTGACTTTTTGTCTTTAGTGACTTTTTTGGAGATTCAGATTTCACAAAGGCACCCAAATGATCTTTGGATCAAAAGGAGTCAATCACAATCAAAATAACACAATCACTAACACCCAATTGATACAGTTTAATCAATCATTCATCAGATATGATACAGACATGAACAATAAGCAGTTAGCACGTAAGAGCAGTTTTAGCACAAATCAGCCAGCCAAATTCAACCAAATGCACACACAAGCTATAATAAACTCCAATAAGCAAGTCTAAACAGGTTTCATGCACTGGTTCAAAGAATTAAGCAACATTCAAGCAATGAAAGTTACTGATGAACACTAACACATGCAGTTTTTTCTACTTTGCTGATGTATTTGACACACAAGCCAATTTCAACACCTCAAATCTTTCAAACAGGTTATATTAACTTTGTTTAAACCACTTTTATCCCTAAGCATGCATACACACTAAGTGTTCCCAAAATCCTAGGTCAAAACAAGCAGAAACAAGGTCTATATAGCAGATTGTTTAATTCAAGTGTTCAAACCCAAAAACTTGCAGCAAAACACTCTCAAACAAAGGTATAGCAGATACAAAGCATAAACAACAACTTCCCTTAACACAATAACAAGTTACAAGCATAAACCAGTAGACCCAAACACCCCTTTAACTTTTTCAAATCAAAATTTTCAAAAGCACAATGAGATTTCAGGCCAACCAAGCATCAATTAACACTAAAACAAGTATATTAAATAGATTCAAGCAAGATCAAGCCACAAAATTCACAAGAACACAAGTTTCATACAAATATCACCAAAAATCACAATTTAAGCAGATTTGGAGATTAAGTATGCAAACCTCATGGATGTACATCCACACCCACGAATTTTGAGCTTATGTGCTAGCAAGAACAAGCACAAGCTTCCACAAAAAGCCTGCTAAGATTGAACAAGGGTTAAGCACAATATCATAAAAATCAGAAACTTTGGAAAACTTGATTAATGCAAACTTGTTACCCCACACTTGATTATCCCCAAGTTATAAGCCTCACCACACCTTAACCAACTCAGTTAGGATGCTATGATCAGCCCTATAGCCCAAGAATTCCAAGATTGGAACAAGACTTAGCAAAATATCAAGAAAATGAGGAAATATGCAAACTTTTGCAAACTCTTCTTTTGAAAACAGGTTTTGAACTTCAAGAACTAACAAGCATATAACAAATGAAAGCAGTAAATAAGATTGGCCAATGACTTTTCTTCAAGATTTCAAACTCAATTTCATTAACTTAGAAATAGGATTTACAGAAACTTGAACCAAGGAAAAATCAAAATGTTGGACCCCTAAGCCTTTATATAGGCATACAATGAGCTAAGTTACAGCTAAAAACTAAAAACCCTAATGGTTGAAGTTCCAAAAATGCCCTCTTGAATTTGAACTCATATGCTTCATGTGACTGATTCTTGGACGTATGTGAAGGAGATAACTGTTGGAATTTGATCTAAGGGCTCAAACAAAGCTTAAAGTGTAAGCTTGTTTCTGGATGGTTGATTCTCTGGCTGGTTTTGGCAGTATCCCCAAAAGTGTGTAGCAAGGGTTTATCATGTGAGCACATGAGTGACGTGGCAAAGGTTTTTGAAGTTGGGTTATGATTAGAAGACTACTAATCATAATTCTGGAGGTGATGGAAGCATAATTGTTGCTTAATCAATTTTACCCAATTTGTGTTCTTGAGTAAATAGTAGCATGTTTGATTTGATTTGGGTTTTAAAAATGGTGTTAAGCACCAAAGGATTAAACTAATCCAAGATTAGTTATAACAGGTTTTTAGTGGAAAGTGACATGGAGAAATGGTGGATCCTCATTGGTGGAGAGAGTGAGTGGGGCACGTGTCACCCCACCACTGGTCTAGGTTACTTCCTTGTCTGCCAGCTTAACACCCCCATCTTTTATGAACTTGTCAAATGTGTTACAAACTTCTATCAACGCCACAATAAGCTTTGTCAACTTTTGCCCTTTTACATTTTTGGCCCAAAAACTTTTACAAAGTGAAATCAGGGGTAATTCTTGCCATATTTGAATTCTTCAAGGGCTGGTTTGGTATTTTCTTCAATGATAATGGTCTAGACTTGCATAATTGAAGTTTTGGAGGACTGAAATTGCCAAGTCTTGATGATTGAGGGACCATTTTTGCCAAATGTTGAAAGTTGAGGGTCCTTTGTGTAATTTTGGATTTTTCAAAGGACCAAACTTGTCATTTCTTGTACTTTGAAGGACTTCATGATGTATTTGACTTTGTGGATGATATTGGTTGACAATTTAGCTTTGTTGAGGGGCTAAACTTGCCAATTCTTCAAAGTTAAGGGTCCTTTTTGTAATTTTGACAAACTTTAGGGACCAAACTTGTAATTATGAGGATACAAGGGTATAAAGTGTCAATTCTTCATAATTGGAGGACCCTTCTTCATAATTCTTCAAATCTTCAAGGGTTGATCTTTGGAAAGTCTTCATTAGGGCCTGGTTCATCGTGCGGCTTCGTTTCCTGTGTTCGTTTTTGCATGATTCTTGTGATCTTTTGTCATTATCTCAATATCCGTACCTAAAATACACAAGCAACAAACACAAGCATATATTTAGGTATTTTGATGATATTTAATGCATTTTAAGCCCTATTTGGAAGATGAGACTATGTATAAAAGCAGTCTCATCACTCCCCCATACTAAACCATTGTCGTGCCCTCACGCAATGCTAGAATAAAGTATCAAAGCATCTCCAAAATTTATTTTATTCACTTTATTGAATGATAAACTAGCTATACTACTACTATTACTACTACTCGTGTTATAGACATAATGTATGATTTTCATCGCAAATGGGACGTTTAGGTTCATAGAATAAGAACACGTGAATGCTTCGTTAGAAATAATTTCATCGTCCTCGATTTTCACCCCAATTCCATGCTAAGCGTGCAACGAGATCATTGTCATTATAAGTTAGTAATGCTAACACTACTCATATGCCCTAATCACGTGCTTATCCTCCCATTATTCCTAAGTTGTATCTCTTATATTTTATGATGTCTTGAATGTTCACGAGGATACATTGTTGACTTATGCGATAATAGAGATTTAGGTCTAAAAATAGAGTCCTAACGGTGTAACTAAGCCCATCAAATCAATAACCCCTCCTAATAGACGACGATGTTAAAAAATTAAGTTGACAAGAAGAATCGATAATCACGGTTTTATAACGGTTTTAAACATGAGACTTATTACCAAGACTTTTATACTCCCCCTAACGGAAGGGCCTTATTATCTTTGGTTTACCTCCATCTTTTATTCAACTTCGTCGTGAAGCTTTTATTATGACTTCGGTCTTGCCTTGCCTTTTATTATCCGCCTCATCGGTGGTTTTATTAGCCAAAGACGTATATCCTCACGCTAAAGCGAATTTTGGATCTTTAAAGCTTCGAAGATTAAGGCTTGATTCACTTTCAATTTTTGCATAGATTTTTCGGCCTTGTGGGGCTTCAAATTCTTTGCTAGATTTAGGTGAGCACTTGAAATCTTATTATTGGGTGAAGCTTTCGATTATTGGGGTGCCAATACTTCAAAACCGTGACGCTGGCGATACCTTAATGTCTTCCCAATTTAATTACACGGAAGCTACTAGAAAAGACTAGAAACCCAACAATCCTAACTAAACCGCTAAGTCAATATATATTAAGCAAAAAATATTTACATGCGAAGGGAGAATAAGCAATCAACGAGAACACATGAGTTTTTGAAAGAATACGAGTACTCTACGTTTAGCATAGTAACTTATAATTAACTCTATCATTTCTCGTCCTCATTTAAGAGACTTAGCCTAATGTGTAGTTAAGGAATCGAAGCTAAGTGCTCAACACGCACGGTCGAGTCAAAAATTACTCTTATTCTCGCCATCGGAAAACCTACATTCGTGTCTTCAAACACTTATAAAACATGAGAAAATTTTTAAAATTTGGCCATTTTTAGCCTTATTTTGTAACAAAAATGATAAACAAAACATAGACTTTGGAAAGCGTGAAGGTTTGGCAAGGCAAGTATTTATTCACCCCCCCATACTAAAGTTAAACATTGTCCTCAATGTTTCGAGTCTAGGGGTGCAAACACCCCCATACTAGAGACGTAGTCGAATGCCTAATCTAGCATGGAAAGGGTGTAACCAATAAGTAATAGCCGTTTATGAAGTGTGCTAAAAACCTAAGGTTAGAACATCAAAAGGATATATCATGGATATTGAGAAATGTCTCCAAAGCAAACGATCGAGTGCTCCCATAAAACGAACACGAGAGGCTCCAATCGTGAAGATCATGATCTAAAAACCACAATGCACAAACAACCACGGAACAAAGGTTGGAAGGGCATAAATCCCCACACGTTAACTACATTAGAAAGCGATAATATGTACATAGGATAAGCATGGGACTCCCCCACGAGGCACCTCGTTTTTGATTACCGAGTCATGAGCTCGACTCGATCCCCTCAATACTAATTATCATTGGGGAAGGTGACTTGGTCGAGGTAGTTCAAGGATGGAACTTCCTCGCCAAAGTAGTGCTTCAACCTATGTCCATTCACCTTGAAGTTAGGACCATCATCTTGAGCTAGCTCGATGGTCCCATATGGAAATACTTGAGTCACGGTTAATGGACCGGACCAACGGGATTTCAACTTACCAGAAAAAAATTTCAATCTTGAATTAAAAAGCAAAACTTAATCCCCAATGTTAAAAACCCGGTTTTTAATTTTAGAATCATGCAACTTTTTAGTTTTCTCTTTATAAATCAATGAATTTTCATAAGCAATGTCTCTCAATTCATCCAATTCATTTAATTGCATTTTCCGGTGTTTTCCCGCGGTCTCCATGTCATCATTACAATGCTTTAGGGCCCAATAAGCCTTGTGTTCTAACTCGATAGGCAAATGACAATTCTTTCCATACACAAGCTTATAGGGAGTGCACCCAATGGGCGTCTTATGAGTGGTCCTAAAGGCCCATAAAGCATCGTCCAACTTATCCGACCAAGATTGTCGGTTTTCTCCCACGGATCTCTCCAAGATCCTTTTCAACGCTCGGTTTGAAACCTCGACTTGCCCACTCGTTTGTGGGTGATAAGCCGTAGAAAGACGATGTGTAACCCCATATTTCCTTAGAACCCTTTCAAATTGGTCATTACAAAAATGGGTCCCACGATCGCTTATGATAGCACGAGGGGTTCCAAACCGAGAAAACAATTGCTTCAAAAACTTGACTACCACACGAGCATCATTGGTGGGCAAGGCCTTTGCCTCCACCCACTTAGAAAGGTAGTCAACCGCAACGAGAATGTACTTATTAACACGAGATGATGGAAACGGCCCCATAAAGTCTAATGCCTAAGCTCAAAACCCACTATTTTCAATGAATTTGGTAGCAATGTTTCCATTGCACTTGTGTGTCTGGAAACAAGGCGAAAATATTGCTTTTCTCAAATAACTTTTGATAATATGCTTAAAAATGTTAAAAGCAGTGGCAAGTTTTGTATGTAACTTAGATTTGTGGAGCTTTTATTGGATATGCACCAACATGGGCCTATTAGACACAAACACTCCTTCACAACCTCATCACACACCCCCAAACTGTTCACCACCCTCTTTCCTTCAACTCAAAATTTTCAGGTAGAAATGTTCCTGATAGGTGTGTAAACACCCATCCTTTTTACCACTTAATTACAATAATAACCGAGCCAAAACGTGTATTTTATGTCATTTATATCGGAATTATGCGTGGTTTGTGTTTTTGTTGTGATTTAGGACGAAAAGGTGAAAAGTGGAGAAAACACGGGCATTCACGGGCTTTTATCGAAGAAAACGACGAAAGACAAAGTCAAGAAGTCAAGAATGCAAAAAGAACGAAAGTCCAAGACCAATTCTGAAGATTTATCGAAGTAAAAGTCAAAAGACGGAAGTTTACTAAAACCAAAGAACTCAAGTCTAATTTATTGAAGAATTACAAGACGAGTTCAAAGAAATCTCGAGACAAAGTCATTAAAGTCCAAGATTTAAGAAGATTAAGAAGATTAAGGACTTAATCTTGCAATTAAGGAAAAGAAGAAAGAGGGGAGGAAGCTTCCTAAGCACTCCCTAATCCTCCCCTATAAATAGATTAAATAGGATTCATTTTTCTCTTGTTGGCTAGTTTGACAAACTATGCTCTTCCACTTTAATTTTTGCACATTTAACTACATGTCATTTAATTAATTGTCTTGCACCTTAAATACATTTAATTTCAAGTAAGTTTCCTTTTAATTATTGTCAATCTTTACTTTTCTTGTCAATCTCCTATCTTCATTTCTTGTTTGATCTTAATCTTCATGCTTTAATGTTCATGTTTATGTTCTTGAGTTTTTGTTAAATTGATTAAAGTGGGTTTTGATTATTTTAGTTATATTTGTTAGTTTGATTGTTTTGGATTGTTTGATTATCATTAGTAGATGTTTTGTCATTAGTTTCATTTAATCTTTTGATTTATTTTGATTGATTTTATCTAGATTCGTGTTATTGTTGTTCTTCCTTGTTCTTCGTTGTCTTACTGTTCTCCAGGTTTATTCCGGATCTAAGTGCTGTTCAAGAGATTCCGTATCAAGGGTTTGTGCAAGTTTATTCCGGATCAAGGGTTGTTCATCCGGAATATTAGACATTCCGGATCAGAAGTGTTTATTCGGAATAATTTATTATTACGGATCAAACCGTTCATCCGGAATATTAGACATTCCGGATCAGCCTTTCATTCCGAATCAACCAAACATTCCGGATTAAGCTAAAAGTTCCAGATCAACCAAACATTCCGGATCAAGGAGATATTCCGAATCAAAGGCTTCCATCCGGAATAAGTGACATATTCCGGATCAAGGAGTTTTATTCGGAATAATATTCCGGATCAGCAACATTCCGGATCAAGCTTAAGTATTCCGAATCAAGACTTTATTCCGGATAAGTGACATATTTATTCCGGATCAAGGGTTTTGGTAAATATTCCGAGTGAAAAATAATCATTCCGAGCGAAGGTGACATTCCGGATGAGTGATTATTCCGAACGAAGGTTTATTCCGGATGAGCTATTTTCAGGTTCTTTTTAGTTTCAGTTTTAACTTTCTGTTTTTAATTTTCAAGCTTTACTTTTACCACCTTTTTACTTAGTTGCACTTTAAGATTACTTGCCTTAGATTTATTTTAAGCCTTGCCTTAGTTTAAGTTTTAGTCGCGTTTTAAGTTTGCCTTAGATAGATTTAAGTTTGCGTTATTTACTTTAAGTGCCCTTTAATTTTTCATCATGCTTTTAAATAATCGCCATTTATTTTAAATTAGTTTTAGATTTAAATTAACGTCATTTACTTTTAAGTCTTGCACATTTTAATTACTTCAACGACAAAATTATTTGTTTCACCAAAGAACGACTGAGTCGCATAAGTTAACCAGTTATCAATTCGATTAGACACACGACAAAGAACTTTTACCTGGCCAAAAGCCAGTTATCAAATGGCGCCGTTGCCGGCTCTTTTCGTAAAGATTAACGGTTTTCTGTGAGAGACGCGTTGCTTTTTGGGATCCGTTCACTTGTGAGCGTTATTTTCTTGCACAAAAATTTTCAAAAAACCATAAAAATTAAAAATTGTTAAAAATCCATAAAAATTAAAAATTTTCAAAAATCCAAAAAGATTTTATTTTTATCTTTATAGTGTATATAAATTCTCTTTGTGTTTGGATTCTTTTTCTTTTGCCTTTGTAGGTGTATGCGTACTAGATCTTCTAATTATCAAGAGCCCGAGACTCGAGAAGATTTACGTATGGCAGGTGTTAGCAACAACAATAATCCACCGCACCTCAACAATAACAACAATGTTCTTCCACAACCCGATCTTCGGACAATGGAGGAGCTTTGTCAACCTACCATGTTTGGACGAGGAGGACCGATTGCGCCGATGCAAATCACGGCTTCGGAGTTTTCGTTGAAGCACCACATGATTCAGCAAGTGCAAACTAATCCATTCGCCGGAATGCCTGATGATGATGCCAACAAACACCTCGACAAATTCATTACTATCACTCAAAGCATGAAGTTTCCCGGTGCCACAATGGATGTTCTACGCCTACAACTCTTTCCACATACTTTATCACACCACACCGAGAAATGGTTTGATCGTCTCCCGAAGAATTCCATTCATACTTGGGATGACATGACTCAACGCTTTTTGTCGCGCTACTTTCCACCATCCATGGTCACGAGCCTTCGCAATCAAATCAGCGGTTTCATGCAAGATCCCGATGAATCTCTCTTTGATGCTTGGGAAAGATATAATGTTTTGATTGATCGTTGTCCAAACCACAACATGCTCCCTGTGACCTTAATAGATACTTTCTACAACGGATTGACTTTTCAAGATCGTGATATGATTAATGCAGCCGTCGGTGGCACATTTATGAAAAGAAGACCTGAGGAGTGTAGAGAGCTTATTGAGAACATGACTACTCACCACAAAAGTTGGGATTCCTCCGCTTCTTCAAGGAACAACCCGAGAGTCAATGTTTCCTCTACTTCAGCAAACCCCGATATGACCGAATTCACCCGGATGATGACCAAAATGAACAAAAATATCTTGCTTCTCGCTAGAAACCAACAACATCAAGTTAAATCGGTTTCCAATCCTTGTGAGACATGCGGCGATCCTCACTCATACACTGATTGTCCTTCTACTCAAGGAAATCCAGAAAATTTGTATGCGGCTTATGGTAATTATTCACCGGAAAATTACCAAGCTCGACCTCAAGGGGATAGAAATTTGCTGAGTTACCGGTCAAACAACTACCTTTCACCCGGTTTTTCTCCTCAAAACCAAAATCCCAACAACAACTACAATAGAAGCAACCAAATCCCACCAAGAGCTTCTAATCCTTATCACCCACCCGCTCAACAAGCCCCACCCATGAATCAAGATGTTGAAGCTTTAATGAGAACCCAAGGTGAGCAAATCAAGAATCTGCAAAGCCAAATTATCAATTTGAAAGGGGATATCACCAAGCAAGGGAATGACGTTAGATCCGAGCTTCGAGATAATATCCAATCCTCCTTTAGCAATCAAACAAATGATTTGAAGAATATGCTGGCTAGTTTCTTGCCCACCACTCAACCTTCTACTTCGCGTTCTCTACCTTCAAATACCGTCACCAATCCGCGAGCGAATGTGAGTGCTATTACTACCCATAGTAGAGTAACCATAGTAGGACTACCTATCCCGCCCCCATCATCTACACCTCCTCCACCACCATTTATCCCTACTCCTCCTACACCTAGTAGTAGTACACCATTACAGTCTCCGCCTCGTCATGACGATGTACCCAAGAAGAACCCTTCAACATCTCACCCTTCACCATCTCAACCTTTACCTGCTACACCTACACCTTCCACCTATAACCCCAACATCCCATATCCTTCTCGCTTAGGCAAGGCCAAAATGCAAACCAAGGACGACATTCAAGTGTCGCATTTTTTGAAGATGATCTCTCAAATGAATTTCAACATTAGCCTTGTTGAAGCACTTGTCCACATGCCAACACACGCTTAAATGAAAACTGTTCTGCAGTTATTCTTAAAGAACTTCCGGAAAAACTTGGAGATCCCGGTCGTTTTGTGTTGCCGTGCATTTTTAACAAAACCGAAGAAGTTGATCTCGGGGCCAGTATAAATCTGATGCCATTAAGTGTTTGGAAAACACTATCATTACCCGACCTTACTCCAACAAAGATGACCCTTGAACTTGCAAATCGCACTCTCGCTTACCCCGTTGGTATTGCCGAAGATGTGTTCATTAAAGTTGGCACCTTCACTTTTCCGGTCGACTTTGTTGTTGTTGATTATGAAATGGACCCTCGTATTCCTTTAATACTTGTTCGTTCATTCTTAAGAACCAGACGAGCTCTAGGTGATGTTGCCGAAGGTGAGCTCATCTTAAGAGTCGGGGATGATGCACAAGTTTTCAAAATGGGAAAGCTTACAAGCAAATCCTTTGGACGAGAATCTGCAAATATGATTAATGTGCTCGATGATTTTATCATCTACAACAATCCTCTATTCGAGTCTTGCATTGATAATCCACTTTTTTCAAGATGATGTGGATGATTCTCTCTCCAATTTGGAACCTTCACCCATTTATGATTCTCCACCGGTCTTTGATGCTTATGATGATGATTCTAGCTCAACTTCGGATGATTATGATGACCTTACTTCCGAGTATTCCGACATGCCCATTATGATGATTTTGATGAGGCCGATACTCTTTCGAGTGATTCTTCACATGATGAAGATCCTCCGTCATCCATGCTTAATCCTACTTTGGATGATTACTCTTTTGAGGAAGACTTCTCTACTTTTCTCAATACTTACTTCCCTCATGAGAGTGATGCTCCTCCTTTAGACTTTGATGATTATCGTCTTGATCCTACGTTGGATTTGAAGAAAATTCTTTCAAAGGAGAAGCAACCGGACGACACCAACATCCGCAGCACATATAATTTAACACCTCTTTGTCCACCTTCCGAGGACGAGGTTGTGCATCTTCTTCGCGGATCTTCTTTAAATTCTGCTGAGCCTGAGTGCTATTTTCCCCTAAAGGAAAAGGTGTTCGACCCCGGTATCGATATTTTTAAGCCATCTCAGTATCCGTCTGATGAAATTAAAGGAAAGATTTTTGGACCTACTGAAGATATGCTTGCACCTCACCATACTAGCTCCCACCGTGCTCCATCTTTGCTTAAGGGAACCTTGCCTATTCTTCTTTGGCTTGCCTTGTTCGCCTTAAGCTTGTGCTACTTGATGGACGAAAACTATGTCTTTGATCCCGGTGGATATGTTTCATGCTTCTTCCTATGCTAATCAAGGTCGAGTCAGGCTCACGACTCGGTGAACAATAATCAAGCGCTTCTTGGGAGGCAACCCATGTATCTATCTTTTAGCCTTCTTTATCCTAAGTGTAGGGGAGACCCATTGGTGTTTGCTATTTCCTCTCTTCTACTATTCACGGATTCGAGCGCTCAATGATCCACTCTTGATGATTTTTGACGACCCGTGATTCCGTGTTCCCATTTTCCCGGTTCTATCCTAAACTCTTTTCGAATCACTATTTTATATTTCTCAATGTTAAAATAGGAATCTCGTTAGTTGTCTTTTCCTTAGCGAGATTTAAACAAAGTGCACAATGTCCTAAGTGTAGGAGAGTTTACTCCCACATGCTTAAACATTGAGGACAATGTTTATATTAAGTGTAGGGGGACTTCTATCGAAGTTAAGTGGTCTTTTCCTTGTATTTGTCCTCATTTTAACCGGAAAATCAATTTTTCGACATTTTTCAAAATTTTTGATCTATTTTGGCCCATTAGTTTTTCCCTTTGTATAGTTATTTTCTCTCTTTGGTAGAATAAATTTTAATAAAGTGGTTTTAATTTTCAAACGTTGTGAATCTTTTGACTCAACCCGAGTTTACTTATCTAAGTTTACTCTAGCTAGTATCCTTAACGTGTTTAAGTCAAGTTTTGCTAGGCTTTTATATAGGGAGCTATAAAACGCGAAAATCTTAACTCTCACGGGTCAAGAACAAGAACTTTTCGCAAGTTCCTATAATTGATCCTAGAGAGTCGTTTATCAATGGAACTTTAAAACGCGATTTCTAAACTTGAAAAAGTCTAAGAGTTTGCAAGATCCTATAGGCGACTCGAAAATCCAAAACTTTGATTTAATAGGCTAAGCATCCACGAGTCTCATTCCTTGAGATTTTAAACTGTGGAGAACGAGAGATGATAGAGTCAATTATAAGTTTGGTATTCTTTCGTGAATTTATGTGAGTTAATTATAAGCCTATTCTCCCATCGCCTGTTAATACATTTATCTGCAATAAATAAGGTTGTACGATTTGAAAAGTTACTTAGCTTTTAGCCCAAGATCGTTTAAAAGTTGCTCGGTATGGATTAGAGTTCATAGCCAAGGCATAACTTATTGAATCGGGATGCGAAGATTGGCGAGTCCAAAAAGGTCCTAACAAGGCATGAGGGCTACATTTTGTTGCTAAAAGATCCAAAGTGATGTGAAGAATCATTTATCAAAGATCAATATGAAGGATCGAGACACACGACGAAAAGCAAAAACTCCCCAAAAGTCATGGAGAAGTCTATCTGAAAAGGCCCTAACAAGGTATGAGGATAAATATATCCAAGTCCAAAAAGGAGGCGGATCGTTGTATATCAAAGTCCAAAATAAAGATTGGAGAAAAATGAAGAAGTCGTGGTCCATATATGAAGAATCTCTCAAAATTTCAAGTGAAGAAATTCCTATTATGAAGAGAAGACCATTATTTCATGAACGTCTCTCAACATTTGAAGTATGAAGTCGCTGCCAAATATCGGTCCGAGAAAGGTCTCAAATCGCGAAGCGAGTTATGCCAAGATATGAACTTTATGAGGTCCCGAGAAGCAGTTTTAAAAGATTTTGTCCTTTAGCTAACTATTGATTAAATCGTCCCACTTTATTTTCAGCCTAAATAACTATCGAAATAAGTCAAAAATGCATCCTCATGATCATTCAAGACAACAATAAAATATAAGAGATACACTTAGGAATAAGGGAGTCTAAGTGAATAATTGGCCCACATGAGTTCGTGTTAGTTTGCTAACTTATAATAACAATGATCTCGTTTTTAAGCTTGGTTTGGAGAAAGTGAAAACTTGAGAATGACGATTATTCATGACATTTCCAAAACCCAAGGTATGTTTTTGATTTCTTTACTTAGAATGTTTATAATTTTCTATCTCTTTAATAAAGGCCAACGTGGATTGATTGTGATGAAAAATATAAACATGCTTTGTAACTAATGCATTGCATGAGGACATTGCAATGGTCAAGTGTAGGGGATTTGATAGGTGTGTAAACACCCATCCTTTTTACCACTTAATTACAATAATAACCGAGTCAAAACGTGTATTTTATGTCATTTATGTCAGAATTATGTGTGGTTTGTGTTTTTGTTGTGATTTAGGACGAAAAGGTGAAAAGTGGAGAAAACACGGGCATTCACGGGCTTTTATCGAAGAAAAAGACGAAAGACGAAGTCAAGAAGTCAAGAGTGCAAAAAGAACGGAAGTCCAAGACCAATTCTGAAGATTTATCGAAGAAAAAGTCAAAAGACGGAAGTTTACTAAAAGCCAAAGAACTCAAGTCTAATTTATTGAAGAATTACAAGACGAGTTCAAAGAAATCCCGAGACAAAGTCATTAAAATCCAAGATTTAAGAAGATTAAGGACTTAATATTGCAATAAAGGAAAAGAAGAAAGAGGGGAGGAAGCTTCCTAAGCACTCCCTAATCCTCCCCTATAAATAGATTAGATAGAATTCATTTTTCTCTTGTTGGCTAGTTTGACAAACTATGCTCTTCCACTTTAATTTTTGCACATTTAGTTACATGTCATTTAATTAATTGTTTTTCACCTTAAATACATTTAATTTCAAGTAAGTTTTCTTTTAATTATTGTCAATCTTTACTTTTCTTGTCAATCTCCTATCTTCCTTTCTTGTTTGATCTTAATCTTCATGCTTTACTGTTCATGTTTATGTTCTTGAGTTTTTGTTAAATTGATTAAAGTGGGTTTTGATTATTTTGGTTATATTTGTTAGTTTGATTGTTTTGGATTGTTTGATTATCATTAGTAGATGTTTTGTGATTAGTTTGATTTAATCTTTTGATTTATTTTGATTGATTTTATCTAGATTCGTGTTATTGCTGTTCTTCCTTGTTCTTCGTTGTCTTACTGTTCTCCAGGTTTATTCCAGATCAAAGTGCTGTTCAAGAGATTCCGTATCAAGGGTTTGTGCAAGTTTATTCCGGATCAAGGGTTGTTCATCCGGAATATTAGACATTCCGGATCAGAAGTGTTTATTCGGAATAATTTATTATTCCGGATCAAACCGTTCATCCGGAATATTAGACATTCCGGATCAGCCTTTCCTTCCGAATCAACCAAACATTCCGGATCAAGCTAAAAGTTCCGGATCAACCAAACATTCCGGATCAAGGAGATATTACGAATCAAAGGCTTCCATCCGGAATAAGTGACATATTCCGGATCAAGGAGTTTTATTCGGAATAATATTCCGGATCAGCAACATTCCGGATCAAGCTTAAGTATTCCGAATCAAGACTTTATTCCGGATAAGTGACATATTCCGGATAAAGGATTATTCCGGATCAAGGGTTTTGTTAAATATTCTGAGTGAAGAAGAATCATTCCGAATGAAGGTGACATTCCGGATGAGTGATTATTTCGAACGAAGGTTTATTCCGGATGAGCTATTTTCAGGTTCTTTTTAGTTTCAGTTTTTAACTTTCTGTTTTTTATTTTCAAGCTTTACTTTTCCCGCCTTTTTACTTAGTTGCACTTTAAGATTACTTGCCTTAGATTTATTTTAAGCCTTGCCTTAGTTTAAGTTTTAGTCGCGTTTTAAGTTTGCCTTAGATAGATTTAAGTTTGCGTTATTTACTTTAAGTGCCCTTTAATTTTTCGTCACGCTTTTAAATACTCGCCATTTATTTTAAATTAGTTTTAGATTTAAATTAACGTCATTTACTTTTAAGTCTTGCACATTTTAATTACTACAACGACACAATTATTTGTTTCACCAAAGAACGACTGAGTCGTATAAGTTAACCAGTTATCAATTCGATTAGACACACGACAAAGAACTTTTACCTGGCCAAAAGCCAGTTATAAGTTCCTTTAACCCAACCCATGCTGGCTTTAATAAGAAGTGAAGCTGCTAGAAGACCCAGAGCAGCCCAATCCCCACTTCTTGATCCCACTGTTTCTTCAACTGATTCCCCTACTAGTGGTCTACCCACTATAGACCCACTTTTTGAAAAAAAGGATCAAAATCAAGTCTGCTAGGACTCTCTTGCCTAGCAGATCTTCACTTGAAGCAGAAAGTGAATCTTCCATTGGTATGGAAAGCTTTGGGGGTGGGGGAGGTTGCTACTACTGCCTCACAGTCAACGGGTGAGCAGGACAGTGACATCATATCTAAGTCCTCTTCCCCACTCCATGATAGCTTATTACGGGAGTAATACCCTAGGGTTGAGAGTAGTATGGAACCCTTAACACTACATGAATTGACAACTTTGTGTATGAGCTTGCAAAAGCAAAATACACTACTTGTACAAATTGTCACCCAACAAGGCCTAGTGATTTCATTTCTAGAGTCTAGGCTTGCTAAGTTTGAGCGGAGGAGACACCCCAGATTGATTCTTTCCACAGATGAGGATGCTTCCAAAGGGGAGGAAGTTCCTGCTAAAGAACATATCCCAAGTACAAGTGAAACAGAGTGGTTTGAATACCCAGGCTCACAAACTCTTGGAGGAAGTGGAGAGAAGGAGAGTGATAAACGGAGTGCTACAAAGGACATTGCTGAGACACTTGTACATCTCAAAGGAACAGAAGCCCTTGTTACAATAGATCCCCCTTCAAGCATAAAGGTTCCCCCTGTTATTGTAAGTCCCCCTACTGCAACATACTTTTCCCCTGCTAGGATTGTTTCCACTGCTTCAGCAAGTGTGGCTGCTACAAACTACACCTACTCAGGGATACACAAGGTGTAGGAGACAACCAGCACACAAAGGTACTGTAATTGGAAAGACTGCTCCCAAAGCTATACCTGAAGTTGATCTAAAAGACAAAGGGAAGATCATTTTAACTGAGCAGCCAAAGAAAAAGCAAAAGTTAAAAACAGCTGAAGAGTTAAGGGCTATAGAAGAGAGTGATGCTATTCTTGTCCAGCAAATGGTGGAAGAAGAACAAAGGGAGGAAATGGAAAGAAAAAGAAGAAAGGAAGAAGAGGCTCAAGTAGATGCTTCTAAGTTAAACTTTTCTAATGATGAGAATGTAAATATAAATCCTAGGGAAGTTGAACGAGAAACTGAAATCATGATCAAAGAAATAGATGATAGTATGCTAAAGATTACATAATTTTTGGAGTACTGGGAAGAGTGGAAGGTTACTGAGTCATTGGAGTCTAGATACAGGTTGGTCCACATGAATCTTAAAAATATCAAAGGGATATGAAGGAGATCAAAGAAATGCAGATAAAGAAAGACAAATATCTGAATTCCGAAGCTGGAAGGAAGGCACATTACAAGGTTATGCTGAAAAGTTTTAAAAGGTACAAAGATGCAGACTTTTCAGGTATGACTTTTGAAGACATAGAAAGAGAGGCCCTTCTTGTGATTAGACAGAATAGTGTAGAAAACTTCTTGGAAATGGGCAAAGCAGAAGAAGTTGAGTATATAAAAAGAAGAGATAAAATGATGAAAAAGGCCAGATAAAATAGAAAAAGGAAGACAGAGGCTACAACAGGTGGAAGTGGTACAATAGGTGAAACTTCTTCTCATGATATCACCAAGCAAAGAGTTGCCAAAAGAATGAAAAGAATGAAGAAGCTTGGTGTCTTTATAAATACAGATCAAGTGCCAGCTGATGAAGAAATAGAAAAATGCTTGGTGTTAGAGGAATCTGATGATTTTGTGCCAAAGACTTTGAGAATGAAGTTTCCCAATGTGAATATGAAGTTTATGAAGACAACAGGATGAAGTGGTGGAAATTGACTAGGATTGATGATATTTCTCAAACATTTTAGCAATTAAACATTTTGAAGAAGATGGTGAATACTAATCTACTAGTGGATAGCAAGAATCATGTTCCATATGAATTCTTCAGGTTTCTCTACAGTAAAATTTTGCCAGAAGAGTAAGTTGGAAACATCCTCATATCTTGCAGCATTTATTCAAGAAACTTATCCTTTGGGGAAAGCACAAGTTTAGAGGAGGATTGTTGGGAATAAATGTCTTTGAAGTTGCCCTTGCTACTTTGGTCAAGATCCCACTGCAAGTGATATTTCCCCCTGCTATATGTATGAAGACAGTGGGATCTATTCCCACTGTATAAAGTCAAAGGCCCTGCTTGGAAGATAAACATGGAATAGATAATTACGCGTTTCTGTTTCATTAGTAGAATACTTTCCTATTTTATCTCATAGTTATCTTTTATTAAGGTTCTTTTACTATTAAAGGACTCTCTAGGGTATTTTATTTGATATAACTTTCTCTGTCATTTCATCTTGCTTTAAGGTTGTAAACCCTAATACCATCAAGGGTATTCGTATATTGTTTTCAATATATGAAAGCATTGAGTTTGTTTCAAATAATTGTTCTTGTGCTAAATATTACTTTCCGCATCTTGTTTAGTTATTTTGTCCAAGTAAAGTTTCTCTAGTGATAGTTTGAGTTTACTCTTGCTATTACAACCCTTAAACAAGCTAAGGTTTAAGATCTAAGTTTGGGATCAACATCTTATACTTATTTGCTATGCTAGGCTATGTTATTTTTCACTGCATGGGTATGTAAATATAATTAGTGATGATGCTATGATATGATCTTTTATTAAAATGATTTTAAGCTAATATTGAAGAACCATGATACTAATTAAGTTCTATCCACTTGGTTTATCAAACTAGATTGGTTATGATAGCTTGAGGACTGAAAGGTTCGAGTTATTATAACTCGTTTTGAAAGACTTGTCAATGGTTTTTGAATCTTTGATTTGAGGAATCCGCTTAGATATTTTGATAAAACAATAAACTTGTAGTATTGTTTAAGATTAGAAGAAATCATTTGCTTATCAGACATAAGTCTTAAACCAATCAAGTAAGTTGTAAAACGTCATTTTGACGAAAAATGGTCTATTACTCTTTACCTACCTTATCATATCATGATCATTATTATCATCATCACGAAATTATATGAGCTATCCCATTAGTAATCATACTTGTTACCATATTATTTCAAAATCATTTCAAAACGTTTGTTACTTTCTTGGATTAACACGTTTGATTATTAAAAAGAAACTAAGTCCCTATGAACGATCTGGTCTTACTACTATAAACTATACTATACATGAAAGGGTATACTTTCCCGTGCTTGTGTTATAGTCCCATGTTTGGTAATCCCTGGGAATATAAATTTAAGACTTGTAGAACACACATCAAGTTTTTGGCGCCGTTGGTGGGGACTTACCATCTTGTTTTGTAATCATATTTTCCGCATTTCTCAAAGATTCAGTCGTTTTATTTTAGAACGAATACAAAATTTTCATGTATGTACAAAGAGTACGCCACACTTACACCAAAGTATGTTGCACTTCCTGTCGCAATCCCAAGTACGCCTTACTTACAACAAGGAACGCCGCACTTTGCTCTCTGTTTCCAAAATTCCAACTTGACATACACGTTCATCCGGAACCAATCTCATTCCACCATTCCCTGGACTTGAGCGTACCCTTAACTGAAGGTTACGTAGACAACACTATTGTGTACCTATCAAAAGAAGGCATGAGCAACCTCAACAACCTCGTGTGGTATATCCACCATTTCACAATCTATCTCAAGTATCATTCTCATTCGACTCGTTGAACGTTACGATCTGATGTCGAACACCGATGATGAACCGATGTGGTCTGCCGACCGAGTTGTAGCACCAACTCCTGGCTTCGCAACCATTTTACCTGGTATCGCAGACGAATTTGCTATAAAAGGAAACCACTTGACCCTTGTAAAAAACAACCAATTTGATGGACGAATCAAAACTGATCCTCACAAACATGTCCACGAATTTAGTAGTATATACAAAATGTTCAATTATGGAGAAGGACAAGCCGAATCCGTTCAACTCATGATGTTTCCATCATCCTTAACTGGAGAAGCCAAGTCATGGTTAGACGAACTTAACGAAGGTACCATATGAACATGGGAAGGCCTTTGAACCGCTTTTTTAGCCAACTCTTTTTTCCTGCCTTATTTGAAAAACTTCTTTGAGAAATCCATAGCTTTTCCCAAAATGATCGAGAAACTCTCACTAACGCATGGTTAAGAATGAAAGAATTACTCAGAAACCGCCAAGGTCATAACCTCAATAAAGGAAGCATAATCAAAATATTCTATCATGGTCTCGATGATACCACTCAAGACGCTTTGAGTTCCACAACTGGCAGAATATTCCTTTATAAAAATCCTAACCAAGCCTATCAACTTTTGGAAGACAAAGTTTTACTCAAACTCGACTGGGCTAAAACCCACAAAACCAAACCCACTCGAATAACTGTAGCTTTTGCCAAGGAAAGCAGCGACCATTTTGACACTTAAAAAATTATAGCTCGTATGGACGCCATGTCTCTTAAAATGGATACCCAATACAAAGAGATGAAAAAAATCTCGTAAATCTAGCACCTACTGTGGAGGAAATCACTCTTCTGATGAGTGTAATGACAATGATACACCTATGACCAAAGAAGAAGAAGCAAACATCATTCAAACCTTTCGACGCACTAACTTTTACAATGATTATCGCAATCGAGACCGTGATAATTGGAGATCAAATGAAAAATCAAGTTACAATCAAGATAACCAAAAAACCAATCGATCTGAAGAAAAACCTACCTCAAAACAAGATCGATTATTTCATTGAATCTTAAAGAAAGATCAATATTTTCGTTAGAGACGCCTTTTCAGATCTCAAGACCAAGTTTGAAACTGTAAAAAAAATCATCAAGCATCCATTAAAAACTTAGAAGATAAATTTGACCGCTTTGCTGACAAGCAATCTGGTCGTGCTTCTGGTTCTCTACCTAACAATACTGCCCCTAATCGTAAGAACAAACATCAACCAACGCAAGCTTAAAACGAGCCTGTGAATGTCGTATTCATGCTGAGTGGTTTATCTTACGATGCACCACCTAACCCAACTCAAGATACACTAAACGAACCTCAAGAACAACCTCAATTCAGAAGTGATGAAGATGATGAAGAACCATCTCCTAAGAAAATCAAACATGTTGAAATCCCTACACCAATACAAGTTGTTAGAATTAACATGCCTCTAGTCGATGTTTCTGCTATTATGCCAAACTATGCCAGATTCCACAAAGATCTTATTAAGAAAAAACACAAGATCGAAGAAAATTTTCAAAATTTCTTAATGATGAATGCTCTGCCATCATTCAAAACAAAGTTTCACCCAAACTTGGAGATCCTGGAAGTTTTTTAATCCCTTGCACTTTTAACCAATCATTCTCGTGCAAAGCTTTTTCCAATCTTGGTGCTAGTATAAATCTCATGTCATATTCTTTATATGCCAAGCTATATAAAGATACTCTTAACCCAACCTAAAACGAGCGTTCGCCCTGCCGATCGATCTTTTCGATGTGCTGTTGGTGTAGCAGAAAACATGCTAGCGGAAAATTCATTTTTCCCGTAGACTTTCTTATCCTAGAAATGGAAGAAGACAACAAAGTACCATTAATTCTTGGTAGACCCTTCTTGCACACAGCCGACGCTGTGATTCGAGTCAAACAAAAACAACTCAACCTTAGAGTTAGAGATGATAGAATTACATTTTCTATTAACAAAGCGATGAAACAGTCGTATTCTAATGGTGATACTTGCTTTAGTATCGATGTCATTGATGAATTCGTTTGTAACACCCCATTTTGTTAATGGAATGTCACGCGTAATTATGGCGTGTCATCAAAGCATACAAGGATAAATGTATAAACATTACATGACCATAGGGATAACCGGAATCAAACATCGGTTCCCAAACATAAGCCCAAAACATAATAAAGCAAAAGAAATGAATGAAAGACTACACAAGCATAAATATATGAAGGCAAAAGGAAAAGAAGTCTCTAGCAGCTTCCATCCTATGTACGTCCTCCAAATGCTCGAATCTTTCCTAGGGTACCTGCCGTTTTAGGACATGGAAAGGAAAGTAACGGCTGAGCAAAACGCTCAGTGCACGGATATAGACATAGTATGAATGACTAAGCATAATAAAGACTTAATAGCAGCGGAAATGTATAAGTCCTGGAAAACCTGAAACATGTTCATAAAACTGGTTTTATAGTTTGAAGCCTTATGTTTATCTTATGAAAACTGTTTAACATATTTTACCATTAGCCAATATAGGTCATGAAAATCCACCGTGCATGAATACTTGGAGGGGTGACCTCATCATGCAAATTAGAGGGGCTGCCTCTAATTTAATATACTGGTTTTTGGGTAGGAGGGATCAGCTCCTTGTGAAGGATGCAAGGCACACACCACATTCACCATGTAATCCTGAATAAAACATGTAACTAGGATGCACCCATACGCCCCACATGATAAATATAATATAAATGGCCAAAAGCTGAAGGGACGCCACGAGCAATCACTCCGCCATGGTGAATTCATAACATCAGTGCCTCTAATGTTATGGTTATGGTACCTCCATAACTAGGTGAAGCTGGTCATGCATGTATATGGCTATAGGTAATCATATTTAAAACATAAGCAATCAAACTCTTACTTATACTACGGGAAAACAGTTGGCTGCATACGGGGAAATCCTAATAAGGAAAGAATATCCATACTGAAAGGACGGGAATGCGTACCTTATGTCCAGTGAACGAAGAAGACGAACGGAAGAGAGTCCTACTTCGGTATCACTAATTCTACATAAATACATACGTGTATAAGTATCGGATCACTGAATACGTAACTGGTTTAATGTTATGTCTTAGCTTATTTTATATGTTCATGTCATGTTTTACTGATTTTTAACGTTATACTGTATTTATCGTGTATTCTGGATATTCTGTTTAAGTATTACTTGCATTTCTTGTATTATTATACTTGTTGTGTAATAATAAGTAACTTCCTAAAAATAGAATTACTGCTTAAAATAGGTAAGTTTCTAAAAATAGAAGGTTTCCATTAATAGATATAAGCTGATTAATTAAGCTAATAATATAAGCTAAGTGTTTTCCAGATTATTTTCTAAGTCATAATGATATAATATATAGTTTATTAATTATTACTTGTAATTAGATAAACTATAGGTTAAAAGTATTTAATTAAACATAATGTGATTTAATTAAATATGATATAATTACTTAGGTTAAAACATGTATCATTAATTATGTTAATATAACCTAAGTCAAGAAAATTAATTAATTATAAGTCATGGTTTTTTTAATAATTAATTAATTACTTAGTCTAATTTAAATAAATAATTACTTAGGTTAAAATCATGTATTATTAATTAATAATAATAACCTAAGTCCATGTTTTAATTAAATTAATTATCTAGCATGATAAACTAATTTAATTAACTTGTAGATAAATAATCTTATAATTACAAGTCGTATTGTATTAATTTAATTTACCTTGTAAAATAAAATAAATATGTAAAGCTAAATAATTTGTAAAAAATAATAGCACGTACTCATGTATTATTATTTTATTAAAATGCGTTGAAAACCGAACCCGTGTCTTATTAGTTTAAACGTGGAACCCGTGTTATGTAATTTACATAAGCCGAACCAAACAGCCCCTTAAAGTTAATAATCTGTTAACCAAACACATCCTTAAACCAATTAAAAACCTACTGCCAAACACACCCTTAACTGCCCGCTACCCCCTGGCAGTTGGGTTGTTTCCATTGGCAGTAGCCGTTTCCCACTGTTAGAACAAATTCACCACTGGCGCAGCCAGTGGTTTTTCCCCCTGCTAGTTCGCTGTTTCCCCTGCCTGAGCAAACCAAGCCAAAACCCTAATTAGGGCTGCGGCTGGTGGAAAAAGTGTCACCGAGAGTCTCTTGACTCTCGGTTTGTGTGCCAAACCACCACATCAAACCAAAAACGACCCCCCCTCATTATTTACCCCTTGAACGTGTTTTAAAACCCCTTTTAAAATCAGATTTAAAATCAATTTAAAAAAAATAAAAACCGAATTAGGGTTTTCTTACCTTGTGTTCGTGTTAGGGTTTAGGGTATCAAAACAAACGACTTTCTTGATCTTCTAGGACCAACCATCGATCCAATCTTCCTGTTTTACTTTGTGTAGGTCGCGGCAAAGAAGAAACGAGAAGGGAGAATTCACTGGCGGCTTGTTAATCTTTTTAGGGTTTCGGTGTTTGTTTGTTTGTTTGTGTCGGCAGAAAGAAAGCAAAACAAAAACCCCTCCCGTCTGTTTTTATTCACACGCATCCTAACACACTTGGGCTTTGAGCCCAAGTCCTTCTCTTTTCTACTTTGTCAAAAACAGCCCCAAATAATATTATGCTTTCTTTCTTTTATAATTTCGCGCCACGAACACATTATGTGTAAACATGTTTTAATGTCGTAAGTTTCTTAGTTATAATTACCCGTGTTAAACGTAATTATTACGTATATAATTTCTTGTCGTGTTAGATTAAATATACATAATAATTATACTCGTTTAAATGTCCGTGATTACGTGTTACGTAGTTTACGTAATTTAATTAGTTTCCAATCGTGACTCAATATATTTATTTGTGTTCATAATAAATATATATATACGTAATTAGTATTAGTTCGTGTTTAAATTACGTTCGTGATTAAATATTGTTAAATACTTATCATGTGTTCGTACGTAATCGATACTTATCGTGTTCATACACGTATGTAATACTTAAAATGCTAGCACGTGAATGTGACCATACTATAAAAGGAAAGTTTTAATCTAGGACGTACGATCTAATGGGTATATTCATGGTAAAAGCATGCGGGTTTTACAACTCTTCCCCCCTAAAAAGAATAAATCGTCCTCGAATTATAGATAACGTACTGAAAGAGGAACATACCCGAATCAAACTGAGAGGGTATGTAAGATTAATGAACGTACAGGTGACATGGTAGAAGGAACATGGAACGTTACATGTCTTGAAAAGACATGGAACGTGACGTGACTGAAAGGACATATTTAATCGATAAGAGAAAAACGGATAAGAAGTCCGGATGAACTTGTCCGTTTCCAAGTGGCTTCCCTCTTGGAACGGTTCCTTAATAAAATCTAGACACGAATGATAAGTCTTGGTCCTCCTGACCTTGACTTGGAATACGACGAAGTTCTTGGTTATCAACGTAAGGTAGATCCCCTAAATTTTATCGAGGGAATAAGAATTAATCGTGTAAGAGTAACTGAAACGTTACGATGAAAGACAATCTGACTTAACTGTTAACTAGAAACGATGCGCGAGACATAAAGAAACGTAGTACGTGAAAAATTTTAAACGTGATACGTGAAAATTTTTGAACGTGCTACGTGGAGATATGGCGAGTGTAGTATGAATAAACATATCGTGATCCATGATACGTGTAACATATCTTGATCATGGTATGAGGAACGTGGAATGAACATGACATGTGAAACATATCGTGATCATAGAATATAATGGCGGTAACGACAAACGCTACAAGGTGAGACATAGAATATGACGAGAAACGTCTATCTGAGGATAGGTAGTTATACTAAACTTGGGTCTGGTCTCTCAAGTTCTTGCAAACTTCCTAGAATGAGAAGAAAATGAATGTAAAATCGTAAGCCAAAATACGATCATGAACGTGAATAGTGTCATGAACGCGAGCGCGAAAACAAGTCGTGGAATTAGAATGAAGACGTGAAGTAATTTAGGAGTACAATTATGAATCTTTGTCTGACCCGATAACTGAGGAATTGCCAAGTGATCGGATGAGCCTTGGCTGGAACATGTCCGATCAATCTGTTGGTTCTGAAATCCTAACGGATGTGAGGATTCTGTAGACTTGATCAAACTGTTTGCAATAAACAGATAGCATCATGCTTCCTCTGAGTTTGCATTAATCTGGTAACCAAAATCCATGGAGATCTTGTCCCATTTTAGTTCACAAGTTCAGATGATAAACATCCCAGTTTGTTGGTGTCCTATCTTAACCTGTTGGTATGTCAGGTACATAGATATGGACGTAGCTGTATCCTGCTTCATAGAAACTTGATACACAGAAGGTCACGAAATTCTGAATCTCTGACTCTAGACTTCTCCTAGCTTAGGATTCTCTAGAACACCTAATGTAGTGTAGGGTTCTCTCCTTTACGCCATAAGCAGAGTCATGGTAAGATTAACCATGCAAATCCATGTGATCCAGCGTGTCACTGTAATCAAACAGAATTGATATTGGAAAAATTTCTAGGGTGAAATTTCTCTTGTCATAGAATTTGCAACATAGTGCAGATATGGTCTTCCTGTTCTTCTCTAGGCTTAAAGGAAATCAGGTTATCCTCAACGAAAACACTGATGAATTTGCTATGAGTTCATGGAAAGTCATTCTTATAATGCCGTTGGAGCATTGATGAGACAATTTCCGAAATCATAAATCTAGCATGACCGAGTCGTGAACGAATCGCAGTCATGGACATGTCCTGCTGTTTCATTCGTCACTGTTGGCAGCATGATCATGAGTTCGATCTTGGAAAAGTGATTAACACTATACGGTTGATTGGACATGTCGTCAATACGTGGAGGAGAATAACGGTCATGAATGGTGATTTGTTTAAGTCAACGGTAGTCGACACATAATCTCATGGTACCATCCTTCTCCTTGTAGATTCTTCTGGAATGTATAGGAAGACTTTGGAATAATCAACTGGCTATGCATAAAAGAATTAAGTGGTCGTGTCTTACTGACAGCTAGAAAATTTTAGCGACCATGGCTAACAACGCACATGCTTGTAAGCATAGATAATTTGTACAGATTTTCTCGATGGAAAATCAAGCTGAATGTATTCAGGAGCCTGAACATTACTGTACATAATTATGAATCGTAGCATGGTGTGCTGTTCATAGTACATACTTAGGATAAATATTCATCTCGTGTCTGTCCGAGGAAATGCGTTAGCAGCTTGGATCTCATCATTAAGCTGGCGGAAAACCTTCGTATACGTGGGTATAAGAAAGGCGTCCTTCATGGTCATGAATATATGAAGTATGGTGAAAGAATGAAAGTGACATCGGCAACGTGACAGTTCTCACTGATACGCTGATAATGGTATTGAAATTCTTGTGGCCTAATTAATACATGGCACCACAAAATGGATATACCCTTGGAGGGTACCCTGAATTTCTTAGAAATGTTCCATAGTTGGACGTGAGTCATGTGTCTTGACTCGTATCTTGGAACTATAAGCATGACATATGTCTTGACTGGTGTCTTGACATGTGTCTTCAGAAAGTATACGTGAGACATGTGTCTTGACTGATGTCTTGACATGTGTCTTCAGAAAGTATACATGAGACATGTGTCTTGACTGATGTCTTGACATGTGTCTCGAGATGTGAAACAAATATAACCACAATATAAGGTTATTATGCCAGAATTGGCGGATCGGTTGGACTACTGATCATTTGTATGTCTGATCACGTCCGCGGCCGGAGCCTCAGTTGCGATTTCTAGGATAGTTTCTGTCATAGTAGTGGTTACTATCGTCCTGTCTGTCAGTTCCATGACGGTCATTCTCATGACCGTGATTCATGTAACTATTCAGCTGAGTGGCCGGCTGGTACCGGTTTGCACTCATATGGCTGAAATGACAGCTGAATGACGTATGACATGTAACTAAGAATTAGGGACAATGATTGATGGAACTCGTCTGATGGTGAAGCATCTTCTCGTCCAATTGCTTTGCTCCGATGCCTTTCTCTTCGTCTAGTAGGATCTCCAAGTTGTGAACAGCATCCGCATCTCGTAGTAGCTCCGAACGTCAGCAGCATCAACCTTTAGTAACATCTCTAAGTTATGAGCGGCATCAGAATATCAGCAACAGAAAATACGCCTGAGGATTAAGGTACGTGAAGTATTGCAAGTGAAATACACATGGATTAAGGTACGTGTAATACACATGGAATACGGTACGTGGAGTACACGTGGAATGCACATGAAATGATCGGTATGGGTTCGATCATTTATCATGATTTAAGAAAAGTATATCGGTTAAACGGTTAGGAAAACCATCATGATAACCTGGCAATGCCAGTATATACCTCATTCTGGTTGCATCGGAAACGTTAAAGTGTGGTTACACAAAATTCAACGATGATTTGCCTGACAGCATGGTCAATGAAAACCAACCATGACTATCATGAAAGCCTGATTCAATGAAATCTAACAATGTCTTGCAGGACAACGTAAATAACAAAAGAGGTGTAAAACATAATCAACATGAAGACGGAATTATCATGAAGAAACATGAAACCATCTATCACGAAGAAGTGTATAACATAATCAGCATGAAACTGAAGTTAACCATGACAGTATGAAAACATACTTGACATAATAACATAATAACTTATGAGGGGGCATGAAAAAAAAAATTGCCAATTTAAATTATGAGAAAAAATTTATGCATGAAAAACAGTGCATGAATGCGTAATGTAGTTTATAAAACCTTTATATGAGCGAGGGAACGCCTATGGGTTGGTTCCAAAACAAAAGACATGGCGAGGGGACGCCTATGGGTCGGTCCCAGAGTTACAAGTTTCGATAAAAGCACATGCGACTAAATAGGGCCAGTCCTGTACCAACCATTACTTAGTCATAATCCCTGCAACAATGGTACATGAAACATAAATAAATGAAACTCATATGTCAAAACTTATCAGAAAAAAAATTTATGTGACTAATTATGAACTATTGGGGTTCAGTCCACATAGCCACTGTTCACGAGGAACATTATGCATGGAACAATGACACATAACTAAATATGAATGACGGTTGTCCATCCATATTAGCAAAACAATATCGATGAAAACATCAAGGTTAAAACCTCAAGGTGCTGAAAATATCATGGTTAAAACAACAATGCGCTGAAAACATCAATACGTAGAATAACAGACGTTGGCTTAGGAAGCTCCTGGTGTCTACCCACTAGTCACAGGTCGAGTTTTAGAGCCTATAGGTCGAAGCCTTGGCTCTGATACCATAATTGTAACACCCATTTTGATAATGGAATGTCACACGTAATTATGGCGTGTCATCAAAGCATACAAGGATAAATGTATAAACATTACATGACCATAGGGATAACCGGAATCAAACATCGGTTCTCAAACATAAGCCCAAAACATAATAAAGCAAAAGAAATGAATGAAAGACTACACAAGCATAAATATATGAAGGCAAAAGGAAAAGAAGTCTCTAGCAGCTTCCATCCTATGTACGTCCTCCAAATGCTCGAATCTTTCCTAGGGTACCTGCCGTTTTGGGACATGAAAAGGAAAGTAACGGCTGAGCAAAACGCTCAGTGCACGGATATAGACATAGTATGAATGACTAAGCATAATAAAGACTTAATAGCAGCGGAAATGTATAAGTCCTGGAAAACCTGAAACATGTTCATAAAACTGGTTTTATAGTTTGAAAAGCCTTATGTTTATCTTATGAAAATTGTTTAACATATTTTACCATTAGCCAATATAGGTCATGAAAATCCACCGTGCATGAATACTTGGAGGGTTGACCTCATCATGCAAATTAGAGGGGCTGCCTCTAATTTAATATACTGGTTTTTGGGTAGGAGGGATCAGCTCCTTGTGAAGGATGCAAGGCACACACCACATTCACCATGTAATCCTGAATAAAACATGTAACTAGGATGCACCCATACGCCCCACATGATAAATATAATATAAATGGCCAAAAGCTGAAGGGACGCCACGAGCAATCACTCCGCCGTGGTGAAGTCATAACATCAGTGCCTCTAATGTTATGGTTATGGTACCTCCATAACTAGGTAAAGCTGGTCATGCATGTATATGGCTATAGGTAATCATATTTAAAACATAAGCAATCAAACTCATACTTATACTACGGGAAAACAGTTGGCTGCATACGGGGAAATCCTAATACGGAAAGAATGTCCATACTGAAAGGACGGGAATCCGTACCTTATGTCCAGTGAACGAAGAAGACGAACGGAAGAGAGTCCTACTTCGGTATCACTAACGCTACATAAATACATACGTGTATAAGTATCGGATCACTGAATACGTAACTGGTTTAATGTTATGTCTTAGCTTATTTTATATGTTCATGTCATGTTTTACTGATTTTTAACGTTATACTGTATTTATCGTGTATTCTGGATATTCTGTTTAAGTATTACTTGTATTTCTTGTATTATTATACTTGCTGTGTAATAATAAGTAACTTTCTAAAAATAGAATTACTGCTTAAAATAGGTAAGTTTCTAAAAACAGAAGGTTTTCATTAATAGATATAAGCTGATTAATTAAGCTAATAATATAAGCTAAGTGTTTTCCAGATTATTTTCTAAGTCATAATGATATAATATATAGTTTATTAATTATTACTTGTAATTTAGATAAACTATAGGTTAAAAGTATTTAATTAAACATAATGTGATTTAATTAAATATGATATAATTACTTAGGTTAAAACATGTATTATTAATTATGTTAATATAACCTAAGTCATGAAACTTAATTAATTATAAGTCATGGTTTTTTTAATAATTAATTAATTAGTTAGTCTAATTTAAATAAATAATTACTTAGGTTAAAATCATGTATTATTAATTAATAATAATAACCTAAGTCCATGTTTTAATTAAATTAATTATCTAGCATGATAAACTAATTTAATTAACTTGTAGATAAATAATCTTGTAATTACAAGTCGTATTGTATTAATTTAATTTACCTTGTAAAATAAAATAAATATGTAAAGCTAAATAATTTGTAAAAAATAATAGCACGTACTCATGTATTATAATTTTATTAAAATGCGTTGAAAACCGAACCCGTGTCTTATTAGTTCAAACGTGGAACCCGTGTTATGTAATTTACATAAGCCGATCCAAAAAGCCCCTTAAAGTTAATAATCTGTTAACCAAACACATCCTTAAACCAATTAAAAACTCACTGCCAAACACACCCTTAACTGCCCGCTACCCCCTGGCAGTTGGGTTGTTTCCACTGGCAGTAGCCGTTTCCCACTGTTAGAACAAATTCACCACTGGCGCAGCCAGTGGTTTTTCCCCCTGCTAGTTCGCTTTTTCCCCTGCCTGAGCAAACCAAGCCAAAACCCTAATTAGGGCTGCGGCTGGTGGAAAAAGTGTCACCGAGAGTCTCTTGACTCTCGGTTTGTGTGCCAAACCACCACAGCAAACCAAAAACGACCCCCCTCATTATTTACCCCTTGAACGTGTTTTAAAACCCCTTTTAAAATCAGATTTAAGATCAATTTAAAAAAAAACCGAATTAGGGTTTTCTTACCTTGTGTTCGTGTTAGGGTTTAGGGTATCAAAACAAACGACTTTCTTGATCTTCTAGGACCAACCATCGATCCAATCTTCCTGTTTTCCTTGGTGTAGGTCGCGGCAAAGAAGAAACGAGAAGGGAGAATTCACTGGCGGCTTGTTAATCTTTTTAGGGTTTCGGTGTTTGTTTGTTTGTTTGTGTCGGCAGAAAGAAAGCAAAACAAAAACCCCTCCCGTCTGTTTTTATTCACACGCATCCTAACACACTTGGGCTTTGAGCCCAAGTCCTTCTCTTTTCTACTTTGTCAAAAACAGCCCCAAATAATATTATGCTTTCTTTCTTTTATGATTTCGCGCCACGAACACATTATGTGTAAACATGTTTTAATGTCGTAAGTTTCTTAGTTATAATTACCCGTGTTAAACGTAATTATTACGTATATAATTTCTTGTCGTGTTAGATTAAATATACATAATAATTATACTCGTTTAAATGTCCGTGATTACGTGTTACGTAGTTTACGTAATTTAATTAGTTTCCAATCGTGACTCAATATATTTATTTGTGTTCATAATAAATATATATATACGTAATTAATATTAGTTCGTGTTTAAATTACGTTCGTGATTAATTATTGTTAAATACTTATCATGTGTTCGTACGTAATCGATACTTATCGTGTTCATACACGTATGTAATACTTAAAATGCTAGCACGTGAATGTGACCATACTATAAAAGGAAAGTTTTAATCTAGGACGTACGATCTAATGGGTATATTCATGGTAAAAGCATGCGGGTTTTACATCGTTGAATCCGATTTTGATGCTCTTCTTGATGAAGGAAGCCATATTCTCTATTCTATTAAAGGAATCGTCCTCGAACATGAACTCTTTGCTGAATTTGACGCTTTCATAGCCATTCACACCACCGAACCTACTGAATTACCTGAAGAAGAAAAGGAAGTACCTTTTGAAAATATAACTTTTGAAACTGAGTTTGAAGTTAGAAAATCGATTGAAGAACCTCCTACAGATCTAGAACTCAAACCTCTTCCCGAACATTTAGAATATGTATTTCTACATGAAGAGAAATTACTCCCAATGATTATCTCATCTGAAATCTTTGAAGAAAACAAATCTAAACTCATCACTGTTATTAAGAATCATAAACAAGATTTCGCTTGGAAGACCTCAAATATTCCTCGCATATGTCCCTCGTTTTACAAATATAAAATCCAGCTCTTGGAAGATAAAAAGCCATTTGTGCAAACAACGAAGACTTAATCCTAACATGAAGGATGTTTTCAAAAAGGAGATAGTCAAACTTCTTGACCCTAGAATTATTATCCAATTGTCGATAGCCTCTGGGTTAGTCCTATTCATTGTGTACCTAAAAAGGGAGTCATAACAGTGGTGACTAACAAAAATGACGAATTAGTACCAACCAGAACTATTACCGATTATAGAGTATCTATTGACTCGGAAATTAAACGAAGCAACAACAAAGGATCACTTTATGTTGCCATTCATAGATCAAATGTTAGATAGACTCACAGGAAACGAATACTTTTGTTTCCTTGATGGTTTTTCTGGATACTTTCAAATCCATATCAACCCTATGGATCAAGATAAAACCACATTTACTTGTCTATTTGAAACTTACGCATATAGGCGCATGTTTTTGGCCTATGCAATGCACCTGCTACTTTTTAGAGGTGTATAATTGCAATTTTCTATGTTATGATCGAAGAATTAGTCGAAGTCTTTATGGACGATTTTTTTCGTATTTGGAGACTCATTCGACAAATTTCTAATCAACCTTGATAAATTGCTCGCACGTTGTGAAGAAGCCAATCTTGTGCTAATTTGGGAAAAATGTCACTTCATGGTTAAAGAAGGAAATGAGCTTAGACACAAAGTGTTTAGCACTAGACTTGAAGATGATAAATCCAAAATAGACATAATCTCAAAACTCCCACCACTTACTAATGTTAAAGGCATTGGAATTTTTTAGGTCATGCCGGTTTTTACCGCAGATTTATTAAAGATTTCTCAAAAATTGCGAAACTTATGACTTAACTTCTACAAATAGAGAGTACATTCGACTTTAATGATGAATGCAAACTAGCATTCGAAACTCTCAAATCAAAACTTACATGCACACCAATAATCATAAGCCCTAATTGGAACTTTCCATTTGTGCTAATGTGTGATGAGAGTGATTATGCCATTGGATCTGTCCTTGGACAAAAAGATAGAAAACAATTTCACCCCATCTACTTTGCAAGCGAAACTCTTAACATAGCTCAATAAAATTATACAATCACTAAAAAAACTTATGGATGTAGTTTATGCGTTTAATAAATTTCGAGCATACCTTGTTTTATCCAAAATAATAGTGTATACTGATTACTCAGATCTCAAATACTTGTTTAAGAATCAAGACGCGAAACCACGTCTCATACGTTGGATATTGATATTGCAAGAACTTGATTTAGAAATTAAAGATAAGAAAGGAGTAGAAAATATCGCTACCGATCATTTATTTCGACTTGTGAATACCGACTCAAGCGATGATAAAATCGACAATTTTTCCAACGAGCATATTATACAAGTAAGTACTAATGACACACCATGGTTCACAGACTTTGCAAACTATTTTTCTGTAGGTATCTTATGAAAAGGAATGATATATTTAGAGAAAAGAAATTCTTCTCCGAACTAAAGAAGTACTTTTTGATAAACCCTATCTCTTTAAAGTATGCCCTGATGGAATGATTCGACATTGTATTTCCGGATCAGAAACCCGGACCATTCTAGATAATTGTCATCACGGACCGACCAGAGGTCATTACGCTGAAAACACAACGCCAAAAACACAACGCTAAAAAGTGTTCGATGCAGGTTTCTATTGGCCAACAATCGTTAGTGAAGCTCATAGCTTAGTCCGCCTTTGCGAATCATGTCAAAAGACTGGAAATATTTCTAAGAGAGGTGAAATGTCTTTCAATAATATCCAAGTCATTAAAATCTTTGACGTGTGGGGTATTGACTTCATGGTACCTTTTCCTAAATCTTATAAATGTGAATACATCCTAGTCGCCATTGACTATGTATCAAAACGGGCTGAAGCTCAAGCCTTGCAAACCAATGATGCAAGAGTTGTTATAGCATTCCTAAAAATATTATTTTTCCGCTTTAGAATCCCAAAAGCTCTTATTAGCGACAAATGTACTCATTTTTGTAACAAGTTTATCGATAAAGCTATGAAAAGATATGGAGTTAACCATCGTTTTTCCACATCTTACCACCCTCAAACGAGTGGCCAAGTTGAAAATACTAATAGAGCTCTTATAAGAATACCAGTAAAGACCATTAAAGAAAATCCTGCCATTTGGAATAAAAAATTAGAAGATGCTATGTGGGCCTTTTGTACCGCTTTCAAACATAACCGGGACACACCATACAAGCTTTTATATGGAAAAACATGCCATCTACCCATTGAAATAAAACATCGTGCATATTGGGCACTTAAAAACTACAACCTGGACCTTATCGCAGCTGGCGAAAAGAGAAATTTTCAACTTCATGAGTTAGATGAATTCAGACATCAAGCCTTTAAAAATTCTCGCTTATACAAAGAACGAACCAAAGTTTGGCATGATCGAAAACTCTGATTACGAAAGAATTCAAAAATAGAAACAAAGTACCCCTCTTTGTATCGAAGTACAATTTCTAGCAACCGAAGCTTACATTGAGTTAGTCAGGACCATATGTAGTAAGACATCAATATCCATCTGGATATGTTGAACTATATGGCAAGGACAACCGAATTTTCATTGTCAATGGCCACATACTTAAACTCTATCATAAGGAAAAAATCTATAATGAAACTGAAGAAGAAGTTGTTGGGTCAAAAAGTTGATGTGACAGAAACTCAAAAACGAAGAAAACATGAAGATATTTTCCAAGCGTTGTCAAGAGCAATCCAAGTGTTGACAAGAGCAAACTAAGTGTTGTTGGCTCAAGAGTTGTCATGTGCAATCTAAGCATTGTCACATACAATTTAAGAGTTGATAGAAACGTAGACAAGAAGCTTATGGAAGCTTCTATTTAGATAAACATGCAAGATATATTCTGCATAAGTTTATTTAAATAGAAGATTTACTTGTTTATTTGTTATTATCTCTTGTAAAACCCTAATCCTTACACTATAAAAGGAACCAAGGGTTATTAGGTTTTATATAACTTTCATATACAATCTAAACCTAAAGCGTGTGTCGACTAGGTGTGGGATTCAATGTACACACACCTAGTGATTGTTTGTTATTAATATAATGAACAATCCATTTGTTTTAATTCATGTTCTTGTGCCCTAAACACCTTGTTAATGTGTTATGTTCTAGTTCCGCTTTGATTATTTAATCATATGAACATGATGCATTCCTAGTAGCTTCAAAGATCCGGAAACCAAGGTTTCCACAATTGGTATCAGAGCCTCGTGGCTCATGATGCTAGGACCAACAAGGTGTTCGTGTATGGTGAAAAGAAGAAAAATCCGTCTAGGGTTTTTCTGGACGTTTTTGTGTGCGCAGCAGTATTCAGAAGGTCATAACTTTTTATTGGACCATTGGATCGTCACGAAATTTTTTATGTGTTTTCTACATACATATATCTAAACATCCACCGGAGGGATTGTCGAGTTTTATTCCCAAGAAAAAGTTATTAGGCGTCAAAGTCAGCAGTGAGTATATGCAGTTTTCTGTGAACAACCATATTCAAAACACGATCTCTCCTTCGTTAACCGTTGGATCATTGTGATTTTTGAACTGTAGATTCTTGGCACTTGTGTCTAGGATCTCACCAAAGGGATCTTCGATCTGAGCTTTCATGAGAAAGTTATTTGAAGTCGAAGATGGCTGCAGAGACGGTTTTTCATGTTTCTGTTTTTGATACCATTGTAATAGGGTTCTTATAAACCCTAGATCAATTGGATTAAACACAGAAAAGTTGTTCCTATTGGTGAATTGATGCTGCAAATGTAAAAGATCAAGGTAGGCTTTGTTCAAAACCCTAAAAACAGTTGGTTAGGTATTAAACCCTAATCTGCATATGGTTGATACGTTGTTAGCTTTGGGGAATCAATTCATTATGGATTGATGATGAACCCTAGCACATGTTGAAGTTAGTGATTGCAGCAGGTTATGTAAATAGGGAGAGCAACAAGAAAGGGTTTCGAAAACCCTAGATTTGTTTCTGTTAAAAGCTGCAAGAGAATGGTTTTTCAGTAGGGAAGAAGATCATCATGTGATGTTTCAAACAAATTAAAGGTACTATTTCTTTGTGTTTTTCACGTAAGGAAAAGTCATCTCAACAATGCGTGGGACAAAAGAAAGCAGTACTGGATTATTTGACTTTAAACAGTAAAGAGACGTGATGAACAGATGAAAAAATCGATCATGGTTCTGTTAAGAGTTGGGCCACGTGGTATTACTGATGTTTAGGAGGTACAGCTACGTTCTGTTCTATGATTCCTGATTCAGTGTTCGATGCAGGTTTCTATTGGCCAACAATCGTTAGTGATGCTCATAGCTTAGTCCGCCTTTGCGAATCATGTCAAAAGACTAGAAATATTTCTAAGAGAGGTGAAATGTCTTTCAATAATATCCAAGTCATTAAAATCTTTGACGTGTGGGGTATTGACTTCATGGTACCTTTTCCTAAATCTTATAAATGTGAATACATCCTAGTCGCCATTGACTATGTATCAAAACGGGCTGAAGCTCAAGCCTTGCAAACCAATGATGCAAGAGTTGTTATAGCATTCCTAAAAATATTATTTTTCTGCTTTAGAGTCCCGAAAGCTCTTATTAGCGACAAATGTACTCATTTTTGTAACAAGTTTATCGATAAAGCTATAAAAAGATATGGAGTTAACCATCGTTTTTCCACATCTTACCACCCTCAAACGAGTGGCCAAGTTGAAAATACTAATAGAGCTCTTAAAAGAATACCAGTAAAGACCATTAAAGAAAATCCTGCCATTTGGAATAAAAAATTAGAAGATGCTATGTGGGCCTTTTGTACCGCTTTCAAACATAACCGGGACACACCATACAAGCTTTTATATGGAAAAACATGCCATCTACCCATTGAAATAAAACATCGTGCATATTGGGCACTTAAAAACTACAACCTGGACCTTATCGCAGCTGGCGAAAAGAGAAATTTTCAACTTCATGAGTTAGATGAATTCAGACATCAAGCCTATGAAAATTCTCGCTTATACAAAGAACGAACAAAAGTTTGGCATGATCGAAAACTCTGATTACGAAAGAATTCAAAAATAGAAACAAAGTACCCCTCTTTGTATCGAAGTACAATTTCTAGCAACCGAAGCTTACATTGAGTTAGTCAGGACCATATGTAGTAAGACATCAATATCCATCTGGATATGTTGAACTATATGGCAAGGACAACCGAATTTTCATTGTCAATGGCCACATACTTAAACTCTATCATAAGGAAAAAATCTATAATGAAACTGAAGAAGAAGTTGTTGGGTCAAAAAGTTGATGTGGCAGAAACTCAAAAACGAAGAAAACATGAAGATATTTTCCAAGCGTTGTCAAGAGAAATCCAAGTGTTGACAAGAGCAAACTAAGTGTTGTTGGCTCAAGAGTTGTCATGTGCAATCTAAGCATTGTCACATAGAATTTAAGAGTTGATAGAAATGTAGACAAGAAGCTTATGGAAGCTTCTATTTAGATAAGCATGCAAGATATATTCTGCATAAGTTTATTTAAATAGAAGATTTACTTGTTTATTTGTTATTATCTCTTGTAAAACCCTAATCCTTACACTATAAAAGGAACCAAGGGTTATTAGGTTTTATATAACTTTCATATACAATGTAAACCTAAAGCGTGTGTCGACTAGGTGTGGGATTCAATGTACACACACCTAGTGATTGTTTGTTATTAATATAATGAACAATCCATTTGTTTTAATTCATGTTCTTGTGCCCTAAACACCTTGTTAATGTGTTATGTTCTAATTCCGCTTTGATTATTTAATCATATGAACATGATGCATTCCTAGTAGCTTCAAAGATCCGGAAACCAAGGTTTCCACAATTGGTATCAGAGCCTTGTGGCTCATGATGCTAGGACCAACAAGGTGTTCGTGTATGGTGAAAAGAAGAAAAATCCGTCTAGGGTTTTTCTGGACGTTTTTGTGTGCGCAGCAGTATTCAGAAGGTCATAACTTTTTATTGGACCATTGGATCGTCACGAAATTTTTTATGTGTGTTCTGCATACATATATCTAAACATCCACCGGAGGGATTGTCGAGTTTTATTCCCAAGAAAAAGTTATTAGGCGTCAAAGTCAGCAGTGAGTATATGCAGTTTTCTGTGAACAGCCATATTCAAAACACGATCTCTCCTTCGTTAACCGTTGGATCATTGTGATTTTTGAACTGTAGATTCTTGGCACTTGTGTCTAGGATCTCACCAAAGGGATCTTCGATCTGAGCTTTCATGAGAAAGTTATTTGAAGTCGAAGATGGCTGCAGAGACGGTTTTTCATGTTTCTGTTTTTGATACCATTGTAATAGGGTTCTTATAAACCCTAGATCAATTGGATTAAACACAGAAAAGTTGTTCCTATTGGTGAATTGATGCTGCAAATGTAAAAGATCAAGGTAGGCTTTGTTCAAAACCCTAAAAACAGTTGGTTAGGTATTAAACCCTAATCTGCATATGGTTGATACGTTGTTAGCTTTGGGGAATCAATTCATTATGAATTGATGATGAACCCTAGCACATGTTGAAGTTAGTGATTGCAGCAGGTTATGTAAATAGGGAGAGCAACAAGAAAGGGTTTCGAAAACCCTAGATTTGTTTCTGTTAAAAGCTGCAAGAGAATGGTTTTTCAGTAGGGAAGAAGATCATCATGTGATGTTTCAAACAAATTAAAGGTACTATTTCTTTGTGTTTTTCACGTAAGGAAAAGTCATCTCAACAATGCGTAGGACAAAAGAAAGCAGTACTAGATTATTTGACTTTAAACAGTAAAGAGACGTGATGAACAGATGAAAAAATCGATCATGGTTCTGTTAAGAGTTGGGCCACGTGGTATTACTGATGTTTAGGAAGTACAGCTACGTTCTGTTCTATGATTCCTGATTCATAGGGATTGATCTATAGAATCTTCCTTTAATAATCTCCTATTATTTTGGACAAAATATTTGTGTGAAAATGAGATTATCTTGTCAGAATGTTCGGTTTCTTTAAAGGTAACGTGGGTTATGATCATGCGCTAAACTATAGGGATGTTCACATATTCAGTTTTCTATTTTTGAAAATATGATTACGTGATATCTTGCTTAAAAAAAGAGGGAGTTATTTAAAGTCATGATATATTTTACTTTCTGCCTTGCGTGGGTATATCAGAAGGTATTTTGACTTTGGAATCACGTAGGATATGGTTGAAGACGACAAAGAAGATCAATGGTATTGATTTTACATTTTCTATCTATTATCATATCGTGTATCCCAGGCGTTGTTGAAGATTGTAACCCTAGATGACGTCAGCAGAAGATGTAGCCGCTGACAAGGAATTTGACACTGACAAGTAATATTTTGACGCTAACAGAATAAGTCAACGCTGACAGCGTTGACAGTGTTGTCCGATATGTGAGAATTCAAACGCTGACATGTATTGTCCGATATCGGACAATACATCTGATAAAGATCTTGGATAAGAAAGGATGTCGGATAACACAGGGATTGCTGATGTTTGAGAAAATTAGTACGTTTTGAGCACACAAAAAGGAGGAATTTACACACGAAGGTACATGGAGTCTCCGTTTTCATATAGAATATCAATATGATATTTATGGCTTGGATATTTTTAAAAGGGACTAATGATTTTAATGCGAGTTAGCAACGATTCATGAAGTAATTTATTGGAGTATGTAATCGGGATAGCCTTGTGAAAGAGTTATTCGATGTTTGCTTTTACATACAAAGATATTGGTTCGTCATGAAGAGGTGTTAGCTTAAGGGGAAGAATTCTTATGGGAAGTTTGATAATTGAAGAAGATATTCGCGAGTTTGTGTTCTATCATATCTTAAAATCATGCACTTCCAGCCACTGACTTTAAAGGTAACTTGTTCGTGCTTTACATGGTTGGTGATGAAGGCTTGTCATAACACTTGAATGAGTTACATTATCGTGCTCAGTGTCTCACAAAGGATGAGAATATTGACAAGGGATCGAGGTCTACTTATAATTTGCTATAGGTATATGTTCTTCATCACGTGGATAGTACAAAACATGGAACACAAGGTTGGGTTATTCTACTTCTACATCAAGAATACTTTATTTATTTTTCTTCAAGATCATTACATAGAGATACATTTGGAGAATCTTCAAAGATTGCATACATTGTTTACTTCCCCGTTGATCTGACAAAAAGGGGAAGAAATACATGCTACACTTGAGGGGAAGCAATTTGAAGATCATATACAACTTACAAGAGATACACATAGAGTTTTGCCAACATCAACTAGGGGAAGATTGTTGGGTCAAAAAGTTGATGTGGCAGAAACTAAAAAACGAAGAAAAGATGAAGATATTGTCCAAGCGTTGTCAAGAGCAATCCAAGCGTTGACAAGAGCAAACTAAGCGTTGTTGGCTCAAGAGTTGTCATGTGCAATCTAAGCATTGTCACATACAATTTAAGAGTTGATAGAAACGTAGACAAGAAGCTTATGGAAGCTTCTATTTAGATAAACATGCAAGATATATTCTGCATAAGTTTATTTAAATAGAAGATTTACTTGTTTATTTGTTATTATCTCTTGTAAAACCCTAATCCTTACATTATAAAAGGAACCAATGGTTATTAGGTTTTTATATAACTTTCATATACAATGTAAACCTAAAGCGTGTGTCGACTAGGTGTGGTATTCAATGTACACATACCTAGTGATTGTTTGTTATTAATATAATGAACAATCCATTTGTTTTAATTCATGTTCTTGTGCCCTAAACACCTTGTTAATGTGTTATGTTCTAATTCCGCTTTGATTATTTAATCATATGAACATGATGCATTCCTAGTAGCTTCAAAGATCCAGAAACTAAGGTTTCCACAAAAGTACCATTCCACGTGCAATAAAATTCTCGAGAACAGAGTCTGGCTGAAGACTCTAAACTTAGCACTTCTCCGAAGGCAGTCCGTATGTTTCACCATAATTTTTATCTTAAGTGTGGAGGAGGACTTGTATATAAAATAAAACCCTCCTTTTATATATTGTGTATGTGTTTTTGTTTGTTATATCATGTAGGTACAACATAAATTAAAGCTCTATGTAGGATTTACTTATTAAAGTCCAACAATTTTTCGTTGAGCCTCGAGAACTACCGTTTCCCTTAGTACGTAATTTTCCCTATTTCACTTTATTATCAGTTCTCACATTGAGAACAATGTTCACCCTTTAGTGTGGAGGAGGAGACAAATAGAAAAACTAAATTAATAATCCTCTCCATACTTATGCACTGAAATCTAGCTTAAAATTTTCAAAAATTTAACAATTAAAAATATACATTTGTAATTAAAAAATTGTTTTAGCAAGGAAAAATCTCATTGATTGATACTATATGTAAAACCCGCATTAAAATACCATGAATAGTACACATGAATAGTACACATGAACAGTAAATGTTAGGTTCACTAGATGTGAATCTTCCAGCCTGTCAGGAACGGTGAACGACTTCTGTAGTCACAAGTCAATTCACAGAGAGACTCTATACACAATATGAATGCAAAATACAAATATAATAAAGAAGAACAGAATAACTCTAAAGACTTGATCCTTTCTAAGGATTTCTAATATCGATAATCACTAGAACTACGTTTTATGAAGGTGTGTCTAACCCTTCTGCCTAAGGTTCCTTTTATACTACAAGGAAACCCAAATTCAGCATTAAACAAAACGTGTAAAACTGATATGCATATCCTTTCCTAACATATCTCATGCATATCCTAACAGAATAATAAATAAATAATAAAGTTTGACTTTGACTAGGACCAGGAGCACCACTTGCTCCTACTACTACTAGGACCAGGAGGAACTACATACCTCCTAGTCTACCTATTAAAATAACTATTACAATGGTCCTAACAATCCTCCCCTAAACTTGAATTTGACCTGTTGAGTTCAAGTTTCCCGAAAAACGTGCATGAAAGCTTGAGGATTGAACCAGCAACAAAAACAGCAGCATCAACAAGATAAGAGTCAGAAGAATCGCCGCAACATGGAACACTAGGAGCTTCTCCAAAGCTTGAAACAAATCAGCATCGTGTTGAATCTTTACAGCAACATGAGCAGATTTGATGAGCCTTTACCAAGTAGCTGCTCGCTCTTGGGCTAGCCAGTCTTTCTGGTGGAATAAGCATCACCCTGGGAGACCAGAACCCAGCCCAACTCTTAAAACGTGAATCAATGGTGAGTGGGAGTACCCTGATGATTTTAGGCAAACCATCACAGCCGTCAAGGGATTTGATATGTCTTTACCAGAAGCCGTACCCCTCTGGACTCGCCAACTCTCAGCAATGAAGCATTGGTGAGTTGAAAACCCTATAGCTTTAAGCAAGCTATTACAGCTATCAACGGATTTGATAAAATCTTTACCAAGAGCCGTACCCCCTTGGATTAGCCACTTTTCAGTCTAGGACCATGGCAAGTGAAAACCATCCAGTTTTGGGTAACCTGGCAACCATCAACGGATTTTAGAATCGCACCATGAGCCGTACCCTCAAGGTGAATCAACTCTTTCTTGTCGATTAGACATGGTGAGTTGAGGACCATTTGTTGTGAGGACCAAGTGCAACACCAGATGAAACCAGTAACCAGCACAACGACAATTCAGTAACCAGAACCCATAGTTTGAATCAGCAAATGGTATCATATTCACAAGTGTAAAATCCATGATGTGTTTAAAGTATAAGCAGATATTATATAAAAAGTATAAAAAAATCTTGTTTGTTTGTTTGTTTGTTTTTTAATTTTTTATGTTTCTTTTTAACTATAATGAATGAAATTCACCAGTCACTTTACATATTGGTGAAAAGAATGATAATATGAACAAATCATAAACACTTACAAACCAACCAAATCAGAGACCAGAAGCAGCCTTCTTATCTGCTTTCAAACGAGCCTGGATACCTTCCACCAACGCAGTTGCCATAGAGGACTCATTCCCCGAGGGAGCATTTGAAATCTGCAAGTGACAAGCCAACATAGCCTCCATTGAAGCAATCGTCAACGGATAATCCAAGTCTGTGAGCATGAAGACCATATGACCAGATTCCAACTCCAACATATGCACACCACATCCCACATATAACTTCCATCGCTGAATAACCCATTGCATCTAATCTTTCCAGACACCAGAAACAGGAGCATGAGGAGGGGCATCAAGCATCATCTTTAGATCAGCCCATACTCGCAGACCAGGCCAGGAAGACACAGCCATAGGATCAACAGGCATTCCAGTATCCACAAACCCATATAAAGCCATAAGATCCTTCCGATCCGCCCAAGACAAAATACCCTGCAGACCCGAAGCAAACCTAACAGACCCATCACTAAGAGTAATCCTATGAGATACCGTACCCGGAAGAGTCATGGAACGCGCAACCGTCCAACCAGTAATATATCCATTTCCCAAAGGCAAATCAGAGTCACTATCAGAAGCTGCATCTATAAGATTTTCAGGAGCACGCTTCTCATAGGAACGGTCTTGCCACGTCTAACACGTCGAGCCGATTTCTGGCGAAGCGAACGGCGAGGTGTGGGATCACTAAGAGAGGGTTCAACCTTTACCTTTACCTGAGCAGCAGCAGTGGGAGCAGGAGAAGTAGACTCAATAGTTTGCCCACCTAAGTGATCAACAGGAGTTGCACTAGAAGAAGGAATAGGTTGAGAACCAGGAACTGGTGGTGAGGGTGATGCCATATCAGGTGTAGGAGTAGTGGTGGTTGTGGTAGCAAAGGTGGTGGTGGTAGCATGTGTTGTGGTGGTAGCAGGACCTGAAGAAGAAACCAGAGGAGCAACCAAAGGAGTAGAGATGGTACCAACTGTAGAAGCAGCAAAAACTGATGGAATAGCAGCAGAACCAGGAGTAGGATCAGAAGGAGGACCAGTAGTAACAGCATGTGAAGAAGTGGTCACCACACGTGGAGAAGGACGATAGATAAATTGTTCCGGAATTGGGGTGCTTTGATGCTTGACCATTCTTTCATATAGTGCTTTAAGTTCATCAAAAGACAAAGCCCGAACCCTGTCCCACTTCCAACCAGTTTGGAAATAAGCAGCTGACTGATACTTCACATATCGCTGCATCTGCTTTCGCTCCTCAGTTCTCGACAAAGGTCTGTTCTTACGCTTCTCACGAAGCTGTGCAGCAAGCGCCAACTGATGCTTGCGCATCAACACCATGGCCTGAGGAATACAGTTATGCTCATCTACATCCGAACCCAAAGATCAGTGAACTGGGAATAATCCCTGGTAAGAATAGTCAACACCTGCATCCAATCACTATCATTCCAATGCATTACATCATGCTGGACTTGTTCACGTCTCTGCTGTTGAAGTGCTTCCTCCTCAGCCCGAGCAGCTTCATCAATTTCGGCTTGCATCCGTTGAGCAGCCTCCTCACCCAACCTATCCTCCTCAAGTTGTCTGCGTGTACGCTTGCGAGGTGGTGAGGGAGCATCAGTCATTGGGGCCTTCCCCTTTGGATCATGAGATGGACCAGCATTGGAACCCGCAGTAGGACCAGAAGCACCTTCCATAGGTGTGGGAGCAGCAGCAGGAGAAGGAACACTGGAGGAAGTCGGAGGAACCGGCAAATCATCATACAATTTATCAGCAAAGGCAGCCTTTGCCAACAAAGTCAAACCATCCTCAACACGATCCTTAACCTCCTCATCAGAATCAGAGTGAACCACATGCTTCTTGCGTCGTCTTTGTTGAGTCTCCAAGGCTTTGATGTGATCAGCCATGGGAAGAACAAACTCCCTAGTAAGCTTCTGGTGTTGATTCAAATATGCCTCCAAGGAAAGAATCCGTGCATGATACCTGTGCATAAGATCAAGGAGAGAAGTAAGTGTAATAGGATCCTCCGCTTTCCCACCAAGAGAACTCAGATCAGGGAAGGCGTCATTGGAACTAGAAGCAACAAATGGGTCAACATTAGGAGCACTAGCACCAGTAGGCTTATCAGAAGAGTGTGGAACAGGACTAGGAGGGAGAGTCTCCACAAATGGAGACATATGTGGCAAAGAAGAAGGAGCAGCCGTGGAAGTGGATGGCCTTTCAACCACCACTTCCTCAACCAGCTCTTCCTCAACCACAGGAGGTGCACCACCAGCATGAACCTCCTCCTCCATCGGGTCATCACTTAATTGAGGTTCCTCCTCGGGTTGTTCAACCGGAGGAACCACAACATCAGGAGGACCCTGAGCCAGCCCCAACATGGCCTCAGTAAGAGGCCTCCACTCCCCGCTAAACCCATGGACCATATTATAATACACTTTGGCAGTAAGCTTAGAAGGCACATGTTCATTCCTATCACGAGGGATACAAACCAGTATTTGTTGTAAAAACCTAGGATACATCAGAAACTTCTTCCTAGAACCAGCACTAGATAGATTACTAACCATCCCCTCAAACAAATAACGAGAGAAATTAAATACCCTACCCTGGGCTAAGCATATGAGACCAGTAGCCAAAGGAGTAGGGAAAGCTTCCCAACTCCCAGACTTGGGACTTAAACAATGAATCAGAAAATGCACCAGAAGCTTCCATTAGGGGGAAAACCGATTCTTTTGGAAGTTAAACTTCCCCCCATGATTATACCCTATAGCAGCCATCCCCTCCAACACCTCCGCATTGGGGATGGAAACAACCCCACCTTCATCCTGAAGATGAAGGGAACTACGGATAGAAGCCTCAGGAACCACGTATGAACGTCCATCTATGGTAGCATGGAGTTCACGTGGTCGACCAACCACAACCACAAGACGAGCAGATGCCCAAAACTGACGAATGACACTATCATAAATAGTGGGACATACAGTAAAAGCATACCTTAGGTTTGAAGCCTCAATGAAGTCCAGAATGTCAGTAAAATCATCACGATGTGGACCATCTCCTAGATAGGCGACCTTGTTGTGAGCAGGTTGGTATACCAGGGCAGCCATGGATCTTGATTAATTGAATGGAAGATGATTTTTGTTAGGGTTGAGAGAGTAGGATTGGTTGTGTGTGTGTTATGAGTGAGATGAATGAGTCAAGGGGGGGTTAATTGACCATAAATAATGAAGGTAGTAACTGTTCATTGACCCCTAATAATGGGGGGTTGCCCTTTCAAATTAGACAGTTATTACATAGTAACCACTTGCCCCTTTTAACATAATTTCCAAATTCCAATTTACCAAAGTTAAATAAGAGGGTAAATACCAGAATTTGAAGCGTTGACTAAAAGTCAAAGCGCACAATGGTCAGTACTAGAAGCAAAATGTAGTCAACAAAAGTCAATAAGAATGAACAGTATCCCAGACCAGTACCAGAAGCCAACCCTCACTTGACAAAGAAGAATTTTTAACCACCAGGAGCCAACCAATAATGACTAGAAGCTAACCAATGAGGACTAGAAGCTAGTCATGAAAGAATATAACCACTAGAAGTGAGCAAAATCCTCAACCAGGAGTAACACACACCACCAGAACCAATGCAATATATTGTTAAAAGCTACCAATATGTTAGTCTGTGCAAAGTAATATGTACACTAAGCCTCCCCTTAGGCTTAGCCTCCCCTCAATCCTAGACCTCAAGAATTGACCATCCCAATGTGAACCACCAAGTGGTTAAACCGAGGACCATCAAAGGCTTTTGTCAACAAATCAGCAACATTATCATCCGTATGAACTTTAAGAACGTGTATCAACTTCTTCTCATTGGCATCCCGTATAAAATGGTGCCTAATTTCAATATGCTTTGTTCGCTGATGAAAAACAGGATTCTTCACAATGCAGATAGTACTTTGATTGTCAATGAAAATTTTGGTGTTCATAAAATTGAACCCATAATCCAACATCTGATTTTGGATCCACAATACTTGTCCACAACAGCTAGCAGCAGCAACGTATTCAACTTTTGTTGAAGAAGTAGCTACTATCGTCTGTTTCTTGCATTGCCATGAAATAAGTCGGCGACCCAAAAATTGACAACCACCAGTAGTAGACTTTCTGTCATTATTATCACCTGCATAGTCACTATCACTATATGCTTCAAGAACAAAAGGTGATTCTTTAGGATACCACAAGCCCAGTTTAGGTTGAGCCTTGATATACTTGAAAATCTTCTTAACTGCATTCAAGTTCGAAACCGTTGGAGTCACCTGATGTCTAGAACAAGCACTTACTGCAAACATGATATCCGGACGTGATGCAGTCAAATACATGAGGGAGCCAATCATAGACCTGTACATGTGAACATTGACCGGGGGGGTCTGGCTCATTCTTGAGTTTGACTTTAGCAACTTCATAAGGAGTTGCTGCTGGTCTAAGAGGATCCATGTCAAACTTCTGAAGGATCTCATGAACATATTTATCTTGGCTGATGAAGATCCCATTCGACTGTTGCTTGACTTGTAGGCCAAGGAAGAAGGAAAGCTCTCCCATAGTACTCATCTGAAACTCGCCTTTCATCAAGTGTTCAAACTCATCACACCATTCCTTCTTAGTAGAACCAAAGATAATGTCGTCCACATAAACCTGAACAAGGATAATGTCCTTGGTATTCCTCTTAAGAAATAGTGTTTTGTCAATAGTACCTCTTCTATAGCCATTATTTAACAAGAAAGTTGAAAGACGCTCATACCAAGCTCTAGGAGCCTGATGTAATCCATAAAGAGCCTTGACCACCTTGTAAACTTTCTTGGGATGAAGTGGATCTACAAAGCCCTTAGGTTGAGTGACATACACCTCCTCATCAATTTTGCCATAGAGAAATGCACTCTTGACATCCATCTGAAACACCGTAAATCCCACATAAGAAGCAAAAGCCAAAAACAGACGAATAGCCTCAATCCTTGCAACCGGAGCAAAAACTTCAGTGTAGTCAATGCCCTCAATTTGAGTGTGGCCCTGTGCGACAAGCCTAGCTTTATTTCTCACGAAAATTCCCCGTGCATCCTTCTTGTTCTTGAGAATCCATTTGGTATTGATTGCTGTCTTTCCATCTGGTAAGTCAATTAGAACCCAAACATTCTGAAACAAGAATTGCTGCATTTCCTCCTGCATAGCCTCCACCCAGCTTTGATCCTCAAGAGCATGAGAGACTGACCTAGGTTACACCTATGAAAGAAAACAAGCAAACAAACAGTGTTGAAAGTCCGTATGATTATTACGCTTTTGATCTTCAATATAGCTCACAAGAGCATGATGATCAGACGAGGCCTTCTTCTGCATTCTGCGTGTCTTGACAGTAGAACCAGGATCTCCAATGATTTGGGTGGTAGGGTGATCTTTGTGGGATTGCAACACTGGATTGGAAGTTACCTCCACTTCTGGTGCCAAGTTATTGAGATCCCCAACAAAGTCAGCATCATATGAAGCATCGTTGAAAATGCCATCTACTGGTTGTTTATGAATATCATCCAGCTTGGTAGAAGACTTCTTTTGATGGTTCCCCAAATCAGAAGGACTAGAGAAACGAGTATTTGAAGCAGACTCACTAGCTGGAGTACCAATAGGTGATAAGCTAGCACTAGGAGCAGAAGCTGGGGTGCCAGGAGCAGCTTTGTCAGTAGGCGTATTCAAGGGAAACTCAAAGCCACCTTGAGTAGCTGCTGTAGTAGCTTCTTGTTTTTGTTTTAGTAGGGTGTCAAGAGCTACTTGGGAATCCAGTACATCCAATGGAGTTGCATCACTAGGAGGAGTAGGAGAGACTGTGGTGGAGTAGGATGGAACCACAAAAATATCATCCTCGTCATCTGAATCAGAAAGACTAGAAGGAACACCTATACTAGAAGTTGCAAACACTTGTGGACCTACATCATGGTTAGTTTTGAAACGAAAATATCTTAATGAATCACTAAGATAATCAAGATCAAAATACCATTCAGGACCCTTGCCTTGGATGTTTGACTTCTTTTCAAAATACCTGAGATTTATAGTTTCAATGACCCGCTTGGCTTGGAGATTGTAGACACGATAAGCCCGTGAATGAGCTGAATATCCCGCAATGTATCCTTCATCTGCCTTGCCACCAAACTTCCCCAAATAGTCACTAGTATTCAGAATGGTTACAGGACACCCAAAAGGCTTCAAATGAGCAATATTTGGAACTTTGGCCGTTAGGAGCTCATAAGGTGTCTTCTTGTGAGGATTTGTAATAGAAACCCTATTCAAAACATAACTTGTAGTATTAACAGCTTCTGTCCAGAACATGGTTGGAAGCTTGGAATCGGCAAGCATTGTTCTTGTTGCTTCTATTAGAGTCCTGTTCTTTCTTTCTGCCACACCATTCTGTTGAGGAGTTCTTGCTGCAATATAATCTCTTTTGATGCCCTTATCATTACAAAGTGTTATGAGGTCTTTATTTTTGAACTCAGTTCCATTGTCACAACAAATACCTTTAACCTTCTTGGACAACTGGTTCTCTATAAGGGTAAGAAAATCTCTAAGAATTGAGTAGGTCTCACTCTTGGCAGCCATGAAGAACACCCACGTAAACCTGCTATATCCATCAGTTACCACCAGACAGAATTGTTTGTGGTCAATGCTCCTAATTGAAGTAGGACCAAATAAATCCATGTGTAGTAGCTACAATGGTTCAGTAATAAGACTAAGAGCAGTAATGGCCTTGAAGGATGCTTTATGCTGTTTGCCTTTGCTGCAAGCAATACAATTTATATCATTTCTAAACGACTTGGGAGGTAAACCAGAGACCAGATTCAGATTTGCAAGTTTGTGAATGGTCTTGAAGTTCACATGCCCCATCCTTCTGTGCCATTAAGTGGCTTCATCTTCTGAGGCTTTAGCAACCAGACATGCTAGTTGACCAGTATGGTGGACTTCATTCAGCTTGATGCTATAGAGATTGTGTCTTCTAGGGATTCTGAGCAGAACCTGTGAGTCATCCGGAAGCTGAAAGTCTTTGGAGAGCACAAGTGCATCAGCATCCGTGAAGAGAACAAACTGCTTCTTGTCACAAATCTGAGAGACAGATATCAAGTTGAAGTGCTGTAGTGCTTCCACATAGTAGACCTGCTCAAAATTTAGATTAGGCGTCTTAATTGTTCCTTTGCCAGTGATCCTGCCTTCACCTCCACCAAAATAGACCTTGCCGCCTTGAAATGGTACAAAGTTAGAGAGAAGACTTTTATTTCCTGTCATGCTCCTGGAGCAACCACTATCAACAATGCCTAAACTAGGATCTTGGTATGGAGTAACATACAACAACAAGTTAATAAAAATGCAAAAGTTAGTGCCTTAAGGGGACCCAAACCTTTTTAGGTTTGAGCCTGCCTTGTGGATCTTTAGTAGAGAGCCAAGAAGATTGATGAGATCCACCGTTGTTCTTTGGTTGCCTATGCATCATATGGGTAATATTGTTTGACCAAGAACAACCTGCTGAGGGCTTAACAGCAGTTCCCAAACCTCCCAAACCAAAATACATATGGTCAAAATTTTGTGGATAAATTGGATTAAAATTTTGAAAATAGTTACTTGTGGTTCTATTTGTTGTTAATCCAATGTTTCTCCAATGATCAGAAGGTAATGGAGAGGACCTTCTAGAAGAAGAAAACGATTGAGCACTAGGATTGAGTCTTTTAGAAGTATATTTGGCAGCTCCTGGTGGACCAGGAGCAAGAAATGCTTGATTAACAGAAGCATGAGTGTCATAAAAATCACAATCTTTAATCAAATGAAATGCACTTCCACAAACAAAACATGTTTTAATAGACCGTTTATTATAATGACATTGTTTTATACTGCTAACATTATTACACACAATTCTAGGAGAATCATTTTTCCTAGGACTCAATAAACTAGGACCAGACACACTTGACTTAAAAGCAACTCTTTCTTCACACATCCTAGCACTAGTAGCAGCATGATCATTCTTCTTGGAACTTGTAGGTCTTGACTCTTCACTTGAACCACTTGATGCAGAGTCACTGGCTTTGTCACTGAAAGTACACGAGACAAATTCATTAGAATTAGTAGAACTTTTTGGGGACTCATGCATCTGTGATCCATCCAAGTCATTATGCCTAGGAGTGGGCATGAAAGTTCCGGTAAGAGGGGGAGGGACAGCATGCATTTCTGCTGCTGGTTTAAACCTATTGTAAGTAGGTTCTCCCTCTTCCTCTTTGTCGGCATCAAAGACACTCGAAAAAGATAAATCAAACACATCTTCTGAATCAATATATTTATCAAATCCTAATCCTCTTTTAGTCCTACCAGACATGCTACTATCGATTAATTTTGAAAGATTTTTTGGTGCCTTTTGCCATTTTTCAAATCTCAACATTGTAGCATCTAATCTTTCTTGCATCTCCTGTTTTTCTTTGATACTGGCATCTTTTACCTTTTATGTATATTTGAGCATATTAGTTGTGTTTTCTAAATCGATGCTTAGTATCCTAATTTTATCCTCATACTCACGTTGAGTATCTTGTAGCCACCTCTTTTGTTGTTCCAATGTGTTTAAAGAGGCCTTATAGGCTTGAACCTCTAAAAAATATTTATCATTCTGATCATTTACTTCATCAAATTGGGACAACAATTCTGAGTATTTATCATGACAACCAAGAGGACAATGTTGTACCTGAGGTGAGATGCCCATAAGAGCAAACACGTTTGCTTCTTCTGCATCAGATAGATTCCTAGCAATCATTGTAAACACGTCAGTCGAGGATTCAGCGGATTCCAATGTGGTAGTCTGATGATCATTCCAGTTGACCATAGAGTCAACAGATACCAATGCCTTTTTGTCATCTTTTACCTCCTGGACCTTAAAAGCTGAGTACCTGCTCTTCTCCTGGTCATTCTTGCTAGGGCATTCTCTTGCAAAGTGACCTTGTTGCTGGCAGTTATAGCATCGAACCTTGCTTCTGTCGAATCTTGCTGGCTCCCGTGGGTTGTAATTGAATTTTCGACTTGCTTTCTTCTCAAACTTGTAAACCGTAAGAGTGAGCATGGCCATCTGCCATTTAAGATCCATTTCATCCAGGTCAAGTTTATCGACCTGTTTGAAGTCATCAAAAGCAAGTTGTTGTTGAGCATCAACATCAGCCACAAAAGAATGAAGAACGGCTTCTACCATACTACCAGACTTGGCAGTAGGATCAGGAACAGATGTATGCTGAAAAGTATGTTGAGAAGACACAGTATTGCTTGGGCTACTAGCATATGACATGGGACTGGATGCCATAGAACTCACAAAGGCAGAATTAGCAGGAGTGGGAAAATAATCACTTGAATATCCTCTCACATGAGGTTCAAAAGTTTTGAGCTTATGAAAAAGATCATCAAAATTGAGATAGTCAAGCCCACCTTTTGCTTTGAGAGAGATTACCACCTGATTCCATGAGTAGGGTAAAGCTCTAAGAAACCTTGCATTAATATCACCATCGTCTGGCTTTGAACGAAGTTGATTCAATTGGCTCAATATCTTTTGGAACCTGTCATAACCTTGATGTAAACCTTCAGTTTCTGAGATTTTGAATTTTGTGAATTCATCTCTCAGCATGGATCTTCGCATTTTCTTTGACTCCTTATTCCCACCAAACCTTGCTTTTATACCATTCCAGATCTCTCTGGCATCATCCAAATGGTAGAAGTCACCCATGTGATCTTCAGGAAGAGATTGAAGCAAAATAGTTTTTGCTTTGACCTCCTTCTGAATAGCTATGATTTCTTCATGAGATTTAGGGTCAAGAAGAGTAATATTACCATTCTTGTCTCTTCCAGTTAGCTTCCTGCTGTTCCCATTCAGAATAACCTTCCAAAGGTCTTGATCAGTATTAGTGATCCACCATTCCATCTTCATTGCCCAACTATCATATTCGTCCTTTTTCAGAAGAGGGAATTTACCATTCGTGTTGGAAACCGTAGCCACGATCTGCTGAGGTTGCATAGTTTTAGGAGTGTTGTCTTCTCCAGTTTGAGTAGAAGTTGAGGCAGACATGATAAAACAAAAATATCAGTAATAAGAAAACTTGATTCTTCTTGTATAGAGACCCTCCCAGGCTCTGATACCACTTGTCAGGTTCACTAGATGTGAATCTTGCAGCCTGTCAGGAACGGTGAACGACTTCTGTAATCACAAGTCAATTCACAGAGAGACTCTATACACAATATGAATGCAGAATACAAATATAATAAAGAAGAACATAATAACTCTAAAGACTTGATCCTTACTAAGGATTTCTAATATCAATAATCATTAGAACTACGTTTGATGAAGGTGTGTCTAACCCTTCTGCCTAAGGTTCCTTTTATACTACAAGGAAACCCTAATACAACATTAAACAAAACGTGTAAAACTGATATGCATATCCTTTCCTAACATATCTCATGCATATCCTAACAGAATAATAAATAAATAATAAAGTTTGACTTTGACTAGGACCAGGAGCACGACTTGCTCCTACTACTACTAGGACCAGGAGGAACTACATACCTCCTAGTCTACCTATTACAATAACTATTACAATGGTCCTTACAGTAAACATACAAAAATACGATAAAACTAAAACTTTCCATTTATAATATAATTCACGTGTCACGATATTTAATAACATGTAATTACGTATATATTATAAATGTGTTAAGTACACGACATATAAAAATCACGATAATTAAAAATGAACGTACACGTAAATAATTTAACTCGAGAAAACTATGGGTTTTCCCGTGGGCTCCCTTTAGGCCACGGCTAAGACAAGAGAGAAAGAGGAAGCGGGCTTGACCCATGACCCAACTTAAAACCCATGTTAAGTAAAAACACATGAAAACTTAATCATAATTTTTAGGTTACAGAAAAAGGTTCTCCTTGCCTCCCTTTGTCCTCTCTTGCCGCCGGCTACATCAAACCACAAGGAAGAACCGGACGATTTTTGCTTATTGATTTTTGTGTGTACGTGATCGTGATCTTAATCTTTTCTTCTACGTGTTCAATAAACTAAAACACTTCCTTTTCTTTTTAAATTCTTTATGAATTCATGTTCTATTTTAATTAATCATAAAAACAAGTAATAATAAACATGGGATTAATTAAAATATGATAAAGGGGGTGTTTGGTTCGGCCGAGACACCACCGAGAGCCAAGGGGCTCTCGGCTTGTCTTCATCACCACCACCTGAGACCCTCAAAGGGCTCGGCTTGGTTTGGTTTTTGGCTCGGTCGCAACACAAGGGAACCCCGACGCAAGGTCGGGGTGTGGTTTCGTTTTGGATCGAGTGCCAACCGAGACCAATAGGGTCTCGGTGGGGCTTTTTTGCTAATAGTGGGAACCGAACAACATAACAGTGGGAACCGGTCACAACCGGTGTGAACCGGCTGTGAACCGGTGTGAACCGGCTGTGAACCGGTGTGAACCGGCAGGCAGCCGGTGGGAACCGAGTCCGGTAACGGCTAGCCGTGGCTCGGACAGTGGGGAAAAGACTTGGACAGTGGCAACCGGCTAAGCCGGTTAGCCACTATCAAAGAGGTGTTTCGCTCGGCTTATTTAAGAAACAAGGGTACGGGCTTGGGTTAATATTTAAAACACGGACTCGGGTTTGGGATATATTAAAATGAGAAAATATGTTTATTTAAATTAATTACTAGACTTTTTAATTTAATTAAATTCATGACTTAGATTAAATATTAAAATTAATATTTCACGTATAACCTGAAGTATGTTACTTAGCTTAATTTAATGAAAACATGTATTTTTACTTAAATTCCTTTAATGTATAGTTTAATTAATTAACCAGTTATTTAATTAATAAGATATAAACCATGACTTGTATTTACTAATTAAAATTTACTTGACTTAATAATCCAGCTTATTTCTAATTATGGAAACTTACTATTTTTGAAAACTTTCTATTTTTGGAAACTTACTATTTTAGGAAACCTGCTATTTTTAGAAAGTTACTTAGTATTACAATACAAGTATTATAATACACTATTACATGCATGCTACACTACAGAACATCAGTATAACTACAGATAACACAGTAAATATTAAAACATGACAGAATAAGTATAATAAGCTAATAACACTCAGAACTAGTAAATCACATGTAATTTAGACAACTCATACACGTCCCTATTCTTATGTAGTTTTATCCGTCAAGGCGGAGTAGCTTCTTCAGCGTTTCCGTTAGCTTCTACTGGACATAAGGTACGGATTTCCCGTCCTTCAGTAAGGACAACCTCTTTCTTTATTAAGATTTCCCATATGCAGCCAACTGTTTTCCCCAGTAGTTACAGATTAAATGCTTATGTTTTATTAGTTACCTTAGCCATATACATGTGATATGAGTGATTTTACTCATATCATTTGTATCTTAAAATGAGCTTAAAATGCATAAATACCATGAAAATGGCATTGTATTCGTATGTTTGTTGTTTAATGTGTGTAGGTACCAAAGATCGCGAAAATCGATAAAAACCGACACGAGTCTGAAGAAAAGATCGAAGAAGCCAAAACAAGTCTGTTTTTAGTGGATTTAACCTAAACGAAGTTATTCGAGCTTGTGGGTCCCATTTTTGGTTAATGGGCCCAAAAGCCCATTTGGAGAAGCTAGATATGCACTGTTTGATGAAAAGGCCCATCAATAGTCTAAGTAATAAACTTTGGGGCGGTTTTAAGATGGGCCAAGCCCTTAATTGAAGTAACTTGAAATGAATTGGGCCCAAACAAAAGCCCATCACAAAGAAGAATTGTTACGAGAAGTTACATTATTCAGTCACACGTTTATATTCACACACGTTATTTAAATCTTTCGTTATTTCCTATGCCAGTTTCTTTATTCACCCACATCCACACATTTGTTTATCTATTTTCGATGAAACCTATGTATCTCACCTTCGTCTCTCACCCTCCATCCCAAATAAACCTGCAACACAAAAAAAAAGTCACTGTTACTCTTAACCCTAGCCTAAATTAATATTTGGGGTTTTTAATTAATTAAAGCGCGTGATAACGCACGCGCCTTTAATTAATTACCCCTCTTTCCAGAGCTAGAAGATGGAAGAAATCAGTGACGTGTTCCCTTTTCATTGGTAGTTACACCTCACTCCCACCAGTCATCCAATAAGGAGATGACATATCAGCTTACAAGAAGCACAACTAGCAAACCTGATTGCCAAGTTGGCAATCCGTGTGCTAGTGTGATATTTACAACCGCAAGATCAATCAAAGAAAGAGAAAAGATGGGTTCAACGGTCGAGATGGATTTCAGCTTCAACAACCTCCCCTCAACAGCTTCGGGGGTTGGCTATATAAACCCCCAAAATAATTGTAATTTTTATTCCAGTTTTTCTTTAATGTTATAATGTTAGATTAAATGTTGGTTAATTTGTATTTTAATTTTTATAAGCTTTGTAATATTTTATTGAAATTAATGAAAAGTTCTTTGTTATTCACTGATCTTCGAGGGATTTATATCTTGTTAAATTTATGTCAGTTTTAATCTATCATTTTATTTGATATTATTAATATTAAAATTAAACTGTGAACAAAATCAAACCCTATTGGTTTGATTAAACTGAAGCCATAAAAGTGTTACTTATGAAATCGGTTCGAAGTACTGTTCGAGTGGGTTACCTGGTTCGGATGGTGTTGGACTAAGGTGTTGACTCGGTTCATTAAGGTTGTTCAGCACAACCTTCTTCCCAATGGATATCTCCAAAAGGTTCTAATTCTTTTTTATATTTTACGAATTTCTTAGCTATAATTGATAATTAGTTTATAACTTTTGCTAATCTGCTTGATTTTGTTATACTGCTTGAATGATTGATATAACTAATGAATATTGAGATTCGTTGTTTTTAAATCTGTATGTCTTCCAGTAAAATGTTATTTTGATTGCTTGCTATAATAGATTTTGTATGCAGTGATGTTGAGATTAATTTGTAGGAATGGCTTTAAATCTGTTGGGTATCTAATCGTTTAAGCTTTTTGATAGATGTTTTAAACTGATTTGGAGTTAAGTGTTAGATAAAGGTTTGATTATAGTTAGATCTGTCAAGTTTTGAGTTTATTGATTCAAATTTAGTTTTTGAATGATAAGTTTCCTGATATAAGATAATTGATATATGTTGTTAGGCTGCTATTCTAAGATGAGTTCGAATACCAGCTAGATAAGTTAGACTGCTTATTGCTTAAACGTTTGGGTTTCATTTAACTGATATTTGTAGATGACGGTTAAAACTGAATTTTGAGTAGTCTGTTGATAGAAATTTTTGATTCTAGATTTGCTGCCATTTTCTCTGTTTGGTTGTCTTTTGTTGATCTGTGAATCTAGATGGTATGAGATTGTAGTTTGCTTATTAGGAGTCTTTTATTTTTTTTATTGATAGCTGCTAAGTTCCTTTAGACTGGCATGAATTTAGTTATTGAAGCTATTTGGTGATTTAGTTTTATTTTTGATGATATTTGGTGCTAATTTGCTTTTAAGGTTATACTGCTGTTATTGAATTGTATTTTTCTGATTCAGAATGTTTTGCATAGGCTAGCAGATCCATTTATCTGCGTAGCTTAAATATACAAATGTCACAAAAGTCACCTCCTGTGACAGTTTAATTATCATTTGTCAAAAATAAACTTATCCAAAAATTATTACATAATTGTGGTCACTTGCAGGTCTCGAACTCGAGACCTGCCTTTCACTGCTATACGCATCTAACCAACTGCTCCAGCAGTTCTTTGTGTTAAAATTAATAGTCTTAGGATTATTATAAACTATATTTCTTAAAACTGTCACTTTTTAAATAGACGTTTTTCTTGCAAATTTTTTTAGAATTAAATAGATAATTAAAATTAAGTTTCTCTTTTAAATTTGTTAGTTTAAATTTAGAGATTAGAAATTAATTAGTTTAAATAAAGTTTATTTACAAAATAAAAAATAAAAATAAAAAATGTTTTTTTAGAGATTTAATTAGTTTTTAAATAAATAGATTTTTATAGTTAGTTTTTAATTGAATAAGTTTTTATTAAATAGAATTTTAAAATAGTTTATATTTTTAAATTGTGTTGATTTTAAATATTTGAATTGTATTAGATTAAATAATTTGGGGTTTACGATTCATACACTTTAGGATAAAATTAAGTTTTAAATTGGTAGATTTAATTTTTAGTTTAAAAACCGAAAACCAATTCGAATCAATTGTCCAAATCGATACAAAACGTCTCAAATCCATAAGATCTTCGTGTACAACGAACTTGGTTCACCACGTGTTTAATTGAATTCGTCTTTGGTAATTTTAGACTATTACTTTTTCCTAAATGTAATTTTCTAATTTACCCTATAACGTATCTTAATTATCACTATACTATCACGATCACATCAAAAATTTTGGCGCCGCTGCCGGGGATCTTGTGTACGATTCGTTTCGTGGAGATTTGTTGATCGTTGATTTGAAGACCCTTTCCGTCCTCGGAAAGTTTTGTTATTTTTCTATTATTATAGTATGTATCGTTTTTCTCGTTTTTTGTGATTAACATATTGTATTACGTAGAACAATAAATTTACATACTTTTCAAATAAGACCTTAGTTGGGATTTCATCACCTAGCTATTGTATTCGAATCCAAAACAAAAATAAAAGGCAAAATAGATAAATACTAATAAGAAGTTTGAACTCGATTTATAGAAACTATAAGGTGGGTATAAGGCGACGTGCTATAAAAGGCCGTCTAAGGAAAAAGGTTTTTAAGTGCTTTGTGCTACCTCGTTTCCCCGCTTGCTTGTGCGTATATTGAGAGGGACGACCTATTATTGGTTTGCCGACTCAAGTAGTATTATATTTTATTTTTGTAGTTTACTTATTGAACCTCGAGACGTTTAGGTTTTCACCTATCGTTTCAAAGTCGACCGAGGGTAATTTACTTCCATAGTAGTTATCCTTATTCCTTGTTTTTTATCGATCATTTTTGATTGAGCAATACCAAATAAAAATACCAAAAATAATCTTCTTCTTGTCTAATTTCTTTTCTTCAATCCTCTAAATTCTCGTCTTTGTAGTGTATGCAATTACGTTCTTCTAGACTTGTGATTGATTTTAATAGACTTGAAAATATTCCTCGTAGAAATAGAAATCGTCAACAACGAATAGTGGAACCCGAGCTTCCACCTATTGTTGTAGAGATGGCCGATAACCGAACAATGGAGGAATTACTCCGTGCACCCACCGAAGGGTATGGGGAAGCAATCGTTGTGCCGGCTATTTTGGCGGATCATTATGAGATTAAGACGGGTCTTTTATCACTCATTTGTGCCGACCAATTTCGTGGCCATGAGACCGATAACCCGCATTCTCATATTCGGAATTTTCTTCGAATTACCTCGACTCTCAAGTTTAGAGATGTGCCGAATGACGCGATTAAGCTCATGCTTTTTCCGTACTCGCTCGAGGGTAATGCTAAGATTTGGTATGAGAAAGAACCACCGGGTTCGATCTTAACATGGGATGATTTAGTGTCTAAGTTCATGAATTATTTCTTTCCACCATCTAAGACAACACACTTTAAGAACGAGATCACTAGATTTGAACAAAAAGTACATGAATCGTTTGGGGTTGCTTGGGAGAGATTCAAAGATTTGTTAAGACAATGTCCACACCACGGTTTCTCGGAATTGCATCAAATAAATACTTTTTATAATGGGCTTAATATGATTGAACAAGATTCTTTAAATGCCGCCGCGGGTGGTAATCTTTTAAGAAAAACTCAGAGAGACGCGTGGTGTATAATTGAGAATAAATCTAGAGCACAATATTCATGAAACACACCGAGTGTTTCCAATGTGAATTCATCTAATATCGAGATTGCTAGATTGGACTCTAAGATTGATAATGGATTTGCGACTTTGTTGAATGAGATTAGGAAGAATCCTCATGGATCGATTAATATGGTTGAGAATGTTTGTGTATCATGTGGTGGAGCACATCCTAATTATGCTTGTTCAACCACGGGGTTTGATCAAGCTAGTGCTTTTGCCGTGACGGGAACTTATGGCTCCAACGGTCAAGTTCCTCGTCAAAATCATGTTGCTCCACCGGGTTTTCCACCGGTTCAAAATAGGTACAACAATGGGAACAATGGGAATAATTTTAACCGTGGTAACCAAGGGAATTACAATCAAGGAAATGGGTTTAATGCTAATCAAAACAATCAAGGTTTTCACAATAACCAAAATGATTTGTCAAGCTACATCAAGTCAAATGAGGCAAATTTGAAGGATTTTCAAAATAACATTCAAGGGCAAATTAATACTTTGAAACTCGATTTTCAAAATACGATTAAAGGCCAAAATAACAAGATTGAGCTTAATCAACAAAGGCTAGAGCAAAGTCAAAATCGTATGCAACAAAGTATGGAACAAAGTCAAAATAAATTGCTTTCGATGTTTGAATCTTTTATGAGTCAACCTTCCTCGTCTTCGGGTGGCTTACCTAGCAACACCATTCCAAACCCGAAGGGTGAGATGAAAGCTATAACCACACGTAGTGGGAAAGCTTTAGATGAACCTTTGCTTCCATATGTGAGTACCTCTCCGGTGAGGGAAGTGGAGCAAGAACCCGAGGTGGTTAAAGAAAAGGAAATTCCTATTCCACCAAAGGTTGACCAATTGCCTATTCCAGAACCCGAGCTTCCGAAGAATAAACCCCCACTACCTTACCCTTCGAGACTTAACCAAGAGAAGCTTCGCGAAAAGTCCAATGCTCAAATGGCTACTTTTTTAGAGATGTTTAAGAATCTTCATATTAATCTTAGTTTCGCGGATGCATTGCTTTACATGCCTAAGTTTGCTTCGACTATTAAGAGATTGATGAACGATAAAGGGAAATTGGTTGAAGTGTCTACATCTTTAGATGCTAATTGTTCCGCGGTTCTTACACAAAAGCTTCCCAAAAAGCTTGGAGACCCGGGCAAGTTTTTGATACCATGTGAGTTCCCTAATATGGAGGAATGCTTAGCATTAGCCGATCTTGGCGCTAGCATTAATTTGATGCCTCTTTCCGTGTGGAAAAGGTTATCACTTCTCGAGCTTACACCTACTAAGATGACTCTCGAGCTAGCGGATCGATCGACCACCTTTCCAAAAGGTATAGCCGAGGACGTGTTTGTCAAAGTAGGAAAACTCGTCTTTCCAACGGACTTTGTAGTTTACGATTATCCCGAAGATTCTCGTGTACCACTTATTTTGGGAAGAACGTTTTTAATGACGGATAGTTCTATAGTTGACATGAGAGCGGGGAAGTTGACTTTACGTTTTGATGATGAAAGTGTTACACTTGATGTTGGTGATAACACTAAATATTTTTCCAAGTATTACGAGGAATCAATTAATCAAATCGATGTGATTGATGTTTCTTGTGAAGAATATTCTCAACAAGTGCTTGGATTCACGGCTAATTCTAAAAGTGGCAATCCTTCTTTATCGCATCCTATTATTGCCCTTTCGTCTCCACCCCTTACTCCATTTGGGGCTAGTGATTTTATCTTGGAGGAGGTGGATGCTTTTCTTAGCACACCAGATTTGCTATCTACATATGATGAGGATTATCATGATATAGAGGGAGATATCGATTTACTTGAAGCCTTTTTGAATGAAGATCCTTATGAATCGCTACCTATGGATTTAAAAATTGTGAATGAAAATGAGACTAAAGTGAAAACATCTATTAAGGAAGCACCCGACCTAGAACTTAAGGAACTTCCCACTCATTTGGAGTATGCTTTTCTTGAAGGAACGGATAAGTTACCGGTGATTATTGCTAAGGGATTAAAGGAAAATGAAAAGGATGAACTTATTAAAGTGCTTAAGAAACATAAACGGGCCATTGCATGGAAAATCTCCGACATTAAGGGTATAGATCCAAAATTTTGTACTCATAAAATTCTAATGGAGGATGATTATAAACCCGCTATCCAAAATCTAAGAAGGGTTAATCCAAAGATTCATGAGGTGATCAAAAAGGAAGTCACTAAACTTCTAGACGCCGGAATGATCTACCCTATCTCGGATAGTCCATGGGTTAGCCCCGTGCATTGTGTTCCAAAGAAAGGAGGAATGACGGTTGTTACTAATGAGGATAATGAATTGATTCCTACTAGACTTGTGACCGGTTGGCGTGTTTGTATTGACTATAGGAAACTTAATGATGCCACTAGGAAGGATCATTTTCCATTACCTTTTATGGATCAAATGTTAGAGAGACTAGCGGGGAATGAATTCTATTGCTTTTTGGATGGATTTTCCGGCTATTTCCAAATCCCCATTGACCCTCATGATCAAGAAAAGACCACATTCACTTGTCCTTATGGATCATTTGCTTAACGTCGCATGCCTTTTGGCTATGCAATGCTCCGGGGACATTCCAAAGGTGTATGATGGCCATTTTCCATGATATGATCGAGAAAACCATGGAAGTCTTCATGGATGACTTTTCGGTTTTTGGGGAATCTTTCACTTCATGTCTCTCTAACCTTGAAAGAATGTTGCAACGTTGTGAGGAAACTGATAGGTGTGTAAACACCCATCTTTTCTACCACTTAACTACAATAATAACCGAACCAAAACGTGTATTTTATGTCTTTTATGTCAGAATTATGCGTGGTTTGTGTTTTTGTTGTGATTTAGGATGAAAAGGTGGAAAATGGATAAAACACGGACATTCACGGGCATTTATGGACTTTTATTGAAGAAAAGGATAAAAGACGAAGTCAAGAAGTCAAGAGTGCAAAAAGAACGGAAGTCCACGACCAATTCTGAAGATTTATCGAAGAAAAAGTCAAAAGACGGAAGTTTATCAAAAGCCGGAGAATTCAAGTCTATTTTATTGAAGAATTTAAAGACGAGTTCAAAAGAAATCCCGAAGTCAAAAGTCCCTTAAAGTCCAAGATTAAAGAAGATTAGAAGAAAAGGACTAAGTACGCAATTAATGAAGATTAATAAAAGGAGGGACTTAAACTTGTAATTAAGAAGAAAGGAAAGAGGGGAGGAAGCTTCCTTAATCCTCCCCTATAAATAGATTAGGATGTTTATTTTTCACTCTTGTTGGCTAGGGTGACACTAGTTCTTCCACCATTTAAATACTTGTCATTTACATTAATTGTCAATTTAATTACCTTGTCTCGCACCTTAAATTCATTTAATTTCAAGTAAGTTTTCATTTAATTATTGTCAATCTTTACTTTATCTTGTCAATCTCTTATCTACCTTTCTTATTCTTTGATTCATGTGTTTATGTTATGTTCATGTTCATGCTTTTATTTTGATCTAAGTGGTTTTTGATTATTTTGATTAAAGTTGTTTGATTTCATGTTTTAAATTGTTTGTTTATGTATTTCATTGATCTCGTTACTATTTAGTTTAAATCGTTTGTGTTTATTTGATTTATTTTGTGATTATTCCTGCTGCTACTGTTGTCCTTGTTCTTCGGGAATGTTTGCTTGTTTCTGATTTTTCCAGATATAGTTCCGAACCAAGACAAAGGAGAGTGTTCATTCGGAACTTCTAAAGTTCCGGATCAAGGATTCATCCGGAAGATTTGGGACTTGAAAAACTTCCGAACCAAACTTGTTCATCCGGAACTTTCAAAGTTCCGGACGAAGCGAAAACTTCCGAACCAAACATACTCATTCGGAACTCCAAAGTTCCGAACCAAGGGTTTCATCCGGAACTTTTCAAAAGTTCCGAATCAACTCAAGTTCCGAATCAAGGACCAAAGTTCCGAATCAAGGCTGTTCATTCGGAAGTCAAAACTTCCGAATCAAGGTTGTTCATTCGGAACTTCCAAAAGTTCCGGATCAAAGGTAATCTTCCGAATCAAGGGTGTTCATTCGGAAGTTCTAAACTTCCGAATCAAGGAGCTTCATTCGGAAACTTCCGAATCAAGGGTTACCTAATACTTCCGAATCAAGGCAACAAGTGAGAGTTCCGAATCAGTAAGTTCCGAACGAAGCATTGTTTTGGATAGGTGACATATTCAGACCAATTTGTTCCGGATCAAGGATTTTGGTAATATTCCAAGTGAAGAAGAATCATTTCAACCAAAGGTGACATTTAGGACGAGTGATTGTTCCAAACGAAGGTTTATTCCGAATGAGCTGTATTCAGGTTCTTATTAGTTTTTTTTCTTTGATTTTTATCTTCAAGCTTTATTTTTCTTGCCTTTTTATTTAATTGCACTTTTAGATTATTTGCCTTAGTTTTAGTCGCACTTTAAGTTTGCCTTAGATAGATTTAAGTTTACGTCATTTTACTTTAGTGCCCTTTAATTTTAGTCACGTTTTTAAATACTCGCACTTTACTTTAATTAGACTTAGATTTACTTAAAAAGCACTTTTACTTTTAAGTCTTTGCATTTAAATTTAAAATCACCTAAAAATATTCTTTTTCACCAAAGATCAACTTAGTCACAAAACGAATCTTGTGCTTAATTATGAAAAATGTCACTTCATGTGCAAAGAGGGAATTGTGTTAGGACATAAGATCGATAAGCCCGGTATTGAGGTTGATAGGGCTAAAATCAACGTGATTGCCAAATTACCTCCACCCACCACCGTTAAGGGAGTTAGGAGTTTTCTCGGCCATGCCGGCTTCTATAGACGTTTTATACAAGACTTCTCTAAGATAGCTCGGCCTATGACCCATCTTTTGGAAAAAGAGACTCCTTTCATCTTCTCGGATGAGTGTATTCAAGCCTTTGAGATGCTTAAAAGGAAATTAACCGAATCTCCAATCTTGGTTGCTCCGGATTGGGACCTACCTTTTGAAATTATGTGTGATGCTAGTGATTACGCGGTAGGTGCGGTTTTGGGGCAACGTAAGTCAAAACATTTCTTGCCTATACATTATGCAAGTAAGACTATGACGGATGCTCAAACAAAGTATACTACAACGGAAAAGGAATTTCTTGCCGTTGTGTATGCTTTTGAAAAGTTTAGACCATATCTCGTCTTGTCTCAAACCATATTGTATACGGACCACTCGGCTATCAAATATCTTCTTAATAAACAAGATGTTAAGCCGAGGTTGCTCCAGTGGATTCTCCTCCTTCAAGAATTTAATGTCAAAATTCTAGACAAAAAAGGAGCCGAGAATCTCGCGGCCGATCATTTATCTCGACTTGAGAATCCTCACCAAAGCGATCGAGAGAACAAGGAAATAAATGAAACATTTCCTCTCGAGACGCTTGGTATGATTGCTTTTCGTGGTGATGATAGTACCCCATGGTTTGCGGACATCGCAAATTACCATGCGGGGAAGTTTGTGATCAAGGGTATGTCGTCCCAACAAAAACGAAAGTTTTTCAAGGATATATCCTATTACTTTTGGGACGACCCCTATTTGTTTCGTGTGTGCGCGGATCAAGTGATTCGTAGGTGCGTGTTTGGCAAAGAAGCTCAAGATATCCTTAAATCTTGTCATGAGGGACCCACCGGGGGACATCATGGTGCCAACGCCGCCGCGAAGAAAGTCTTTGATGTCGGTTTCTTTTGGCCTTCCATATATCGTGATGCCCAAGTCTTGATCAAGACTTGTGATGCTTGTCAACGTCAAGGAAAGAACTCACAAAGGGATGAAATGCCTCAAAACATTATCCAAGTTTGTGAAATCTTTGACATGTGGGGGATCGATTTTATGGGGCCATTTCCATCTTCGAAAGGAAAAAAGTATATTCTTGTAGCCATGGACTATTTGTCTAAATGGGACGAAGCTAAGGCTTTGCCCACGAATGATGCTCGAGTTGTGGTGAAATTTTTGAAACAACTCTTCGCTAGGTTTGGAACTCCGCGGGATATTATAAGTGATCGTGGGACCCATTTTTGTAATGAACAATTTGAAAAAGTTCTAAAGAAATATGGTATCACTCATCGACTTTCTACGGCTTATCACCCTCAAACGAGTGGTCAAGTGGAGGTTTCAAACCGAGCTCTTAAAAGGATTTTGGAGCGTTCTATTGGAGAAAATCGCACTTCATGGTCGGATAAATTGGATGATGCATTGTGGGCTTTCTGTACGGCTCACAAGACGCCAATTGGTTGTACACCATTTAGGTTGGTCTACGGAAAGGCATGCCACTTGCCAATTGAACTCGAACATAAGGCGTATTGGGCTCTTAAGCATTGGAACTTTGATTTGAGGATCGCGGGTGATCATCGTAAGGTTCAATTGAATGAACTAAGTGAATTAAGGGATCAAGCTTATGAAAATTCTTTGATCTATAAAGAGAAGACTAAGAGGATTCATGACTCTAAGATCAAAAACCGCATTTTCAATGTTGGTGATCAAGTCCTCTTATTCAACTCTAGACTTAAGATTTTTTCGGGCAAGCTTAAATCCCCTTGGTCCGGACCATTCACCATTGCACAAGTTTTCCCTTATGGCACCGTTGAGCTAGCTCAAAAAGACGGGCCTAACTTTAAGGTGAATGGTCATCGTGTGAAACACTACTTTGAAGGGGACATACCTACGGAGGTTGTTCCGGATCTTCTAACTTTCCCTAAGGACCAATGAATGCGGGGATCGAGTCGAGCTCATGACTCGGTGAACAAAAACGAGGTGCCTTGTGGGGGAGTCCCATACATTCTATCTTCTATCTCTTTTCTAACAATTAATAAGGCTTGATCTTTCAAGCTCGTGCTCGTGTTTTGTTGTGTTGTGAATCTTAGGTATGACCCTAATATTTGAAGACTCTCGTGTTCGGTTTTTGCCGGTCCACTTGATCTTCCATTCTTTGAATGCCAAAAAGGGGCACACACTCTATCCTTTGTTTTTTATCGACTAACGTTTTATCTTGAGGCATAATTAATAAACGGCTTATAGATTTGCGTGCTCTTTCCATGTTAGGATTTTGCATTAGACTCTTCGTGTTTTAGCAAGGGGGTGTTACTCTTGAGCTAAGAAACATTGAGGATAATGTTTGGTTTTAGCATGGGGGAGTCAATCGATATAATCGCTTGCAATTGCTTTTGTCGTGTCTAAACGTAATTGTTTTTCTCATTTTTCATAAAAAATTTAAATTTTTAGTGTTGTTTTTAAGTTTTAATAAAGGAAATAATTGCTTTTGACACGAATGTAGGCTTTCCGTTGGTGAAAATAAAAATAGTTTTTGACTCGACTCGGTTTTTTTTACCTTAGCTTTTCCTTAACGTATTTGAATTAAGTTTTGCTAGGCTTTTATATAGGGAGCTTTAAAACGCGAAAGTCTTAATTCATACGGGTTAAGAACAAGAACTTTTCGCAAGTTCCTATAATTGATCCTAGAAAGTCGTTTATCAAGGGAACTTTAAAACGCAAATTCTAAAACTTGAAAAAGTATAAGAAGATGCAAGATCCTATAGATGACTTGAAAACCTAAAACTTCGATTTAATAGGCTAAGTATCCATTGATTTCACATTTTTGGAATTTTACAATATGGAGAACAAGAGATGATAGAGTTCAATCATAAGTTTCTAGAATTATTTCTTCTTTGTGCAAGTATTTTTGTGTTTGATTTAATCTCCTCGTATTTATTTTCCACGCTTGAATAATAATTGCTTAATAAATGAAGTTTTTAGCGGTTTAGGCTTGATATCTTAACTCGTAACTCCTTCTTTTTCTTCCCTTGTAATTAAAGTGATAACACATTAAGGGTGTCAGCGTCATGGACTTTTGATCATGGGATTGCGGAAATTTGGCTTACTATAAATATCATATTAATAAAGAAGAATATATAAAAACATGTTCTCTAGGAGCCTTCGGGTGGGAGTCATGTAGCACTAACCTTGTCATTAGAGCCTTAGGGTGTATGGCAAGGGGACGTGTTGAATAAAAATTGCTTCATCATCATGAGCCATAAGGTGGGATGGTGATGTCAATTCCCTTATTTTTGTCCAAGGAGCCTTAGGGTGTGGATTTCAAATAAGGAGCACAATTGCATCTTAAAGAGTCGCAAGGTGATATGATGTAGTTGTTGCTAACTCCATTAATAAGGTCATAATTGACTTTGGAGGTTTTTATTTTTGCTTTTAAGTAGTCCTATTAGCCAAATTTCGGGTCCGGGGATTTATCCCTCAAATCGTGTTAAGTTATCCTTGATGTGGGCTTTCTTTAGTGACAACGGTTTTTGAAGTCGAGGTTAGGTTTTGAGTGCTGATTTTACACCGTTCTTGCCTTCATTTTTGGACTAATAAATATCAAATAAAGTCAAATGAGCCTTTGGGTGAATGACAAATAAAATCTAGAGATACAATTAGGAATAATAGGAGATTGAGTTTAACACAAATTACTTTTATGAGTTGGTTTAATTTTGGGGCTTATGATTGACAATGATCTTATTTTTGCACTTGGCATGGAAAAGTGAAAAGTCAGGGATGATGAAACTATTTGAGTTTTATGATCCTTAAAGTTATTTTTCAAATAATGAAAGCAATACATTATGTCTTTGCAAAATAAAAGTGTCAAAAGTTGAATAAAAGTGTAGTTAGTGTTTTATTTTATCATTGCGTGAGGACACGACAATTGCTTAGCAAGGGGGAGTTTGATATGAGTGATTTTACTCATATCATTTGTATCTTAAAATGAGCTTAAAATGCATAAATACCAATAAAATGGCATTGTATTCGTATGTTTGTTGTTTAATGTGTGTAGGTACCAAAGATCGCGAAAATTGACAAAAACCGACACGAGTCTGAAGAAAAGATCGAAGAAGCCAAAACAAGTCTGTTATTAGTGGATTTAACCTAAACGAAGTTATTCGAGCTTGTGGGTCCCATTTTTGGTTAATGGGCCCAAAAGCCCAATTGGAGAAGCTAGTTATGCATTGTTTGATGAAAAGGCCCATCAATAGTCCAAGTAATAAACTTTGGGGCGGTTTTAAGATGATTGGGCCAAGCCCTTAATTGAAGTAACTTGAAATGAATTGGGCCCAAACAAAAGCCCATCACAAAGAAGAATTGTAACGCAAAGTTACATTATTCAGTCACACGTTTATAATCACACACGTTATTTAAATCTTTCGTTATTTCCTATGCCAGTTTCTTTATTCACCCACATCCACACACTTGTTTATCTATTTTTGATGAAACCTATGTATCTCACCTTCGTCTCTCACCCCCCCATCCCAAATAAACCTGCAACACAAAAAAAAGTCACTGTTACTCTTAACCCTAGCCTAAATCAATATTTGGGGTTTTTAATTAATTAAAGCGCGTGATAACACACACGCCTTTAATTAATTACCCCTCTTTCCGGAGCTAGAAGATGGAAGAAATCAGCGAAGTGTTCCCTTTTCATTGGTTGTTACACCTCACTCCCACCAATCATCCAATAAGGAGATGACATATCAGCTTACAAGAAGCACAACTAGCACACCTGATTGCCAAGTTGGCAATCCGTGTGCTAGTGTGATATTTACAACCGCAAGATCAATCAAAGAAAGAGAAAAGATGGGTTCAACGGTCGAGATGGATTTCAGCTTCAACAACCTCCCCTCAACAGCTTCGGGGTTGGCTATATAAACCCCCAAAATAATTGTAATTTTTATTCCAGTTTTTCTTTAATGTTATAATGTTAGATTAAATGTAGGTTAATTTGTATTTTAATTTTTATAAGCTTGGTAATATTTTATTGAAATTAATGAAAAGTTATTTGTTATTCACTGATCTTCGAGGGATTTAAATCTTATTAAATTTATGTCGGTTTTAATTATCATTTTATTTGATATTATTAAAATTAAAATTAAACTGTGAACAAAATCAAACCCTATTGGTTTGATTAAATTGAAGCCATAAAAGTGTTATTTATAAAATCGGTTCGAAGTACTGTTCGAGTGGGTTACCTGGTTTGGATGGTGTTGGACTAAGGTGTTGACTCGGTTCATTAAGGTTGTTCAGCACAACCTTCTTCCCAATGGATATCTCCAAAAGGTTCTAGTTCTTTTTTATATTTTACGAATTTCTTAGCTATAATTGATAATTAGTTTATAACTTTTGCTAATCTGCTTGATTTTGTTATACTGCTTGAATGATTGATATAATTAATGAATATTGAGATTCGTTGTTTTTAAATCTGTATGTCTTCCAGTAAAATGTTATTTTGATTGCTTGCTATAGTAGATTTTGTATGCAGTGATGTTGAGATTGATTTGTAGGAATGGCTTTAAATCTGTTGGGTATCTAATCGTTTAAGCTTTCTGATAGATGTTTTAAACTGATTTAGAGTTAAGTGTTAGATAAAGGTTTGATTATAGTTAGATCTGTCAAGTTTTGAGTTTATTGATTCAAATTTAGTTTTTGAATGATAAGTTTCCTGATATAAGATAACTGATATATGTTGTTAGGCTGCTATTCTAAGATGAGTTTGGATACCAGCTAGATAAGTTAGACTGCTTATTGCTTAAACGTTTGGGTTTCATTTAACTGATATTTGTAGATGACGGTAAAAACTGAATTTTGAGTAGTCTGTTGATAGAAATTTTTGATTCTAGATTTGCTGCCATTTTCTCTGTTTGGTTGCCTTTTGTTGATCTGTGAATCTAGATGGTATGAGATTGTAGTTTGCTTATTAGGAGTCTTTTATTTTTTTATTGATAGCTGCTAAGTTCCTTTAGACTGACATGAATTTAGTTATTGAAGCTATTTGGTGATTTAGTTTTATTTTTGATGATATTTGGTGCTAATTTGCTTTTAAGGTTATATTGCTGTTATTGAATTGTATTTTTCTGATTCAGAATGTTTTGCATAGGCTAGCAGATCCATTTATCTGCGTAGCTTAAATATACAAATGTCACAAAAGTCACCTCCTGTGACAGTTTAATTATCATTTGTCAAAAATAAACTTATCCACAAATTATTACATAATTGTGGTCACTTGCAAGTCTCGAACTCGAGACCTGCCTTTCACTGCTATACGCATCTAACCAACTGCTCCAGCAGTTCTTTGTGTTAAAATTAATAGTCTTAGGATTATTATAAACTATATTTCTTAAAACTGTCACTTTTTAATTAGACGTTTTTCTTGAAAAATTTTTTAGAATTAAATAGATAATTAAAATTAAGTTTCTCTTTTAAATTTGTTAGTTTAAATTTAGAGATTAGAAATTAATTAGTTTAAATAAAGTTTATTTAAAACAAAATGTTTTTTAGAGATTTAATTAGTTTTTAAATAAATAGATTTTAATATAGTTAGTTTTTAATTGAATAAATTTTTATTAAATAGAATTTTAAAATAGTTTATATTTTTAATTTGTGTTGATTTTAAATATTTAAATTGTATTAGATTAAATAATTTGGGGTTTACGATTCATGCACTTTAGGATAAAATTAAGTTTTAGATTGGTAGATTTAACTTTTAGTTTAAAAACCGAAAACCAATTCGAATCAATTGTCCAAATCGATACAAAACGTCTCAAATTCATAAGATCTTCGTGTACAACGAACTTGGTTCACCACGTGTTTAATTGAATTCGTCTTTGGTAATTTTAGACTATTACTTTTTCCTAAAGGTAATTTTCTAATTTACCCTATAACGTATCTTAATTATCACTATACTATCACGATCACATTAACATGCATGACCAGTTTCACATAGTTATGGAGGTACCATAACCATAACACTAGAGGCACTAGTGTTATGACTTCACCACGGCGGAGTGATAGCTCGTGGCGTCCCTTTTAGTTATTTGGCCATTATTGTATTATTACTATCATGTGGGGCGTATGGGTGCATCCTAGGTTTTGTTTTAGTCAGGATTTATGGTGAATGTCGTGTGTGCCTTGCATCCTTCACAAGGAGCTGATCCCTACTATCCATTACCAATTAATTAGAGGCATCCCCTCTAATTTGCATGACGAGGCCACCCCTCCAAGTATTCATGCACGTTGTTGATCTCATGACCTATATTGGCTTTTGGTATATTAAACTAATACAGATTTTCATAAGTAACATAAGCTATGTTTTCAGAACTAAAACCAGTAAACATGACATACATATAGGTTTTCCCAGGACTTATTCATTTCCGCTGCAATTCATGCCTTATATGCTTTATATGCTTTCGTTCCTTTATGTCTTTACGTTGTGCTATATATATCCGTTCACTGAGCGTTATGCTCAGCCGTTTTCCATTTCTATGTTCCAAACGGCAGGTACCCAAGGTCACAAGTAGGATCTCCAGAGTATGTGCATTCGGATGGGAGCTATCCAGCCTCTTTTACCTTATGCATTTATTCCTACTTTTTCATAGTTTACTTCATTTGGACATTGTTTAGTCCTTTCATTTACAGTACTTGATATTGCTTGTGTGTGAGTTACTTAGACTACCGATGTTTGATTCTGATATTTCTATTTATGGTCATGAATGTTAAGACATTTACCTTGCATGCTTTGATGACACGCCATATTTTAATGTAGCATTCCATCTTAATAAGTGGGGTGCTACACTATAACTAAGCATAAAATAATCCACTAAATATGTGAGGAATTCTAGCCTTCATTTCAATTCTATCTTGTGTGTATGCTGATAATTTAGTGTGCTTCAGAACTTATGCTTGATTATCATTTTACTAAACCGTAGTGAGGTTAATTTATAGATATTGAAAAGGCAAAATAAATATCATTGTATATCATTTTAGTCGAGCTACACTGGCTTACTAAAATATGTTGCACTGGTAGTTATGTGTTATATTCTCCAATGTGATTATCCTTATGTTTATGTCTTTCGCTGTCATGTCGTGTATGTTTTGATTTTATTTAAAAAATAAAAAAATAATCATAAAGTATTGCAGTATTATTTGTTCTACGATTTTGACATGGCATATTATATTCTACACCCTCATCTATATCACATTTTGCCTCTTTGAAAACTTATCTCGTGCTCACGCCGCAACGGTTATATTTATGTGTCTTGCACAAGCTTATGGTAGCTATCTATCTTATGTATGTGCTATTTGAGTGTTATCTTAAATTTACCCTTTGTGTGTGACATTGTGAAAATTTAAAATCTAAACACACTCCCTATGTGAGGTGTTGAATTATTGTGTCATTGCCTTTGCTACATAGACACTTAATCATTTTCTATCATGCTTCATATCGATACTTATGCTTTTAAAATCTAATATTATTTTCTCGCTTTGATTGCTTAAGGTCAAACAATAGCTAAGTGTGGAGAAATATGATAACACCCAAATTATACGTGTTTGACTTAACACTATTGACCCATAAACTATGTATAAATAAGGACTTTCGATACTTAATCACACATTTTTGGTGCAGGTTAAATTGGAGGGCGTAAAGTGAAAAATATAAAAAAATACTACTAATATGCAATAAAAAGAAGAATTTATAAAAGAACATTTTGGACGTACGAAAGTGAGGCGCACCAAGTCAAATGTGCGGCACACAAATCACCTATCCATTGTGCGACGTATAATCGGATCCGTGCGGCGCACTTATGACCCAAACCAACACTATAAATTGGTTCCATCCCCTCTCATTTTCCACACACCTCTCCACTTCTTTATACGAAGCTCTCAGCTTTTTTGCAACATTTTGGGTATATTTTCCATTTTGGAAAGTATTTGTAATAAGAGTATTATTGGAACTATTTTATTTCGTAACACTAGTGTAAACATCATTCCGCTATAATCTAAGTATGATTTCTATTACTCTTTTCCATTTCATATCTTATACTTATTTGTTATGCTAGGCTAAGTTATGTGTGACTACATAGGTATGTAAATACAATTAATGATGATACTATGATATGATCTTTTATTAAAATGATTTCAAGCTAATGTTGAAGAATCACGATATTAATTAAGCTCTATCTACTTGCTTTATCAAACTAGATTGGTTACGATAGCTTGGGGACCGAAAAGGTCAAGTTATTATAACTCGTTTTTAAAGAACTTGTCTATGGTTTTTGAATCTTTGGTTGGAGGAATCCGCTTATATATATTGATAAAACAACGAACTTATAGTAACTTGTTTAAGCTTATAAGAAATCATTTGCTTATAAGAATAAGTCTTGAATCAATAAAGTAAGTTGTAAAACGCCATTTTGACGAAAACGGTCTATTACTCTTTATGTACCTTATCATACCATAATCATTATTATGATCATCACAATATTATATGAGCTAACCCATTATTAGTCATACTTGTAACCATATTTTTTCAAAACCATTTCTTAACGTTTATTTATTTTCTTTGATTAACATGTTGATTATTAAAACGAAGCTAAGTCCATGCAAACGATCTGATCTTACCACTATAAATTATACTATACATGAAAGGGTATACTTGCATGTGCTTGTGTTCTAGTCCATTGTTCGGTAATCCCTAGTAATAATAATTTAAGACTTGTGGAACACACATCAATATTTAAACTGTATAAGGATATTCATTTTTAAGAAATAGTTTTGATCTTTTATAAGTTGTACCAATTTAAAACACAAGTTAGTTTTATAAAAAAGTGCTTTATAAATAAAACATTTAATAAGAAGAGAAGTATGTTAAGACATAATATGATTATAAGGAACTTGTATAATTTGCGTTATGCATTACAAGCTACATGTTTGTCATCAACAAAACATGCGAGAATGTATAGATTAAATATAGTAGCATTTGCACTAACAATCTCTCCTTTTTTGATGATGATTAAAATATGTAAACGTAATGGATAGTAAAGTGTAGAAGTTACTTGTATCCTTACCACTTTTAATAATACCTTATTCGTTTACACTCTTGTCCCCCTTGTGTTGAAAAAAAATATGAGGATAAAGAAGAATCATTTTAGAAAGAGATTTTGAATTTAGATAACTTTAAATTGAAAATCTAGATAAAAGTTATTTCCATATATTGTCCCTCAGTTTATAATACCCATAAATAGGAGAACCTGGAAATACACTGATTATGAAAACCAACAAAACAATGGTTAGAAAGAGACAGATAGAATGAGTGATATATCCTAGAAATAAAGATGATAGTAAGAGAAATAGATTGATACACTGGTCGTTTAAGACCCAACATAAAGTCTTATACCAAAGTCACAAGAACGAGTATAGGAGACCCAACACAAATGAGTAGAACAATTTGAAAGTGCTCCCCATTAATCTATGTTGATCACCAGCGGATCCATAGATCAAATTAAGAGGCTTAATCTGCATCAAGGTTATATGAGAAAGAACATAGACATAGAAACATAAGTAAGTGTGTTTAACCCGCATCGGAAAATAGATGTAGAAACATAAAGAAGTGTTCAAGAGTAAGAATGATGATGATTTAGTGCATGCTCCCCCTTGAAGGTTGCTCCCCCGTGTTCGAAGCCTTAAGTGATGATTGAAAAGAAATAATGCAATACAGTGTTCATCCTTGAACTTTATAAATACATGACAGATGCACCCCTTGATATAGGGCGCCAAGATAAACCTATAAAACAAAATACCTAGTGCAAAAGTTTTATAAGACACGCCATATCCTTTGATGTAAACTCCATCTTTGGATGGGTTTTCCATATACATCCCAAGGTATATGATGATGAATATATAAGACATAAGTTGTTAATGCAAAATTCGCTTGTGACACAATAACAAGGGTATGATGGTGAAACTACAAGAGAACGATTAGTATATTCCATCTTATGATGCGGATGTTATATAAAGTCAAGTGTATAAGATGTACACAACAAATACTCAACGGAAGCTCCCCTTGCTTGAAGACGTCCATGAAAACCCATATATTTCACAAGTATGATGATTGAATGAATATGGAAAATCCATGAGAAATTTTTACTTTTTAAGCATTACTTGATAAGATGAACTGCTTCTCACAACCTGAATTGCCATATCAACATATTCCTATATGTTGTAAACACAAATTATATACCAATTATGAGTTCTAAAAGTAATTTAATAAGTAAACTATGAATAAGAACATTTCAAGTAAAACTATGATGCCCTAAATTTCCCTAGAAACCCTATAATGAGTGGTAAACTCAAGGATTGTGGAAATATGAATACATAACACATATGAATAAGTAATCAAGGATAATAAATAAGTAATATACTATCATATGAAAGTATAAATATATCTAAGGAAAGTAAGTACAAACCATACAAAGCTAAAGTACAAGTAAATGTACATAATAGTTATAATCTATATGTATAAATATCAAATATAATATACTAGTTATAACTGATCACAAAACATTAATATTAACTAATCTAAAGCTAATTACAAGTATAAGACCTAGTAACCTAGATTAGCACCTAAAATTCATTTCACATTAAATTAAAGTCTAATATTTTAAAACTAATTATAAAACTCAACTAAGTATCATAATAAGATCATAAATTTACTTTAAGCTAAGTTACAAGTTACTTAAGCACAATGTATAATTTATCAAAGCATAGGATCTTAAGCTAACCTATTTATACCTAGATTATGATTACCCTATGTAAACCCTTAAACTAAGACAATCTTTAGAAGTCATAAACATAACATATCATGCCTAGAATAAGTGTACATGATGATATAAACCCTAATTACCCAAGAATGAAAGTTATTAGGATTAGTGACCTAAAAACCCTTATATTAAGCATTCTACCTAGAATCAACACCTATTCTTTTAGGACAAAAACACTCATATCATTACATTTAGGTTATAACCTTTCTTAAGAAAATGTACAAGTATCCTAAAGCACAAGGCACAAGATTTCAATGCATGACTTGTAAATTAGGTCAAAATAGGTATTTTCACTCTTTGGATATGTTTACTTAGAATAACCTATCAAACCAAGTATGGAACCACTGTAGATACTTAAAACACAATATTTAAGACCTAATTTGAGTTTAAATCAGTAGCTAAGTGAAGGATAATGAGTTTTACTAAGATTTAACCCTAGCTCATTAGAAACCCTAATCTACATAAGTTTTCTTCCCAATTTCACTTCAAACCTTTGTTAAACTTCAAACCAAGGACCTAAACTTTATAATTACAGTTTATAAACCCTAATTATACCCTAATTCATCACTAATCACATTCCTATACTCTTAATAACCAAAATCACAAACCATAATGTTACAAGCCCTAGTTTTAGACCCGGTTTAGTTTTTCCCTCCAAAATCAAGTTTAAACACTTTCCCTACCATTACAAGTTTAAAATTAGATATTATATTTTAGGGCTTCTAGATGACCTCTAAGTTGTTGGATCACCACCTTGTAGATGTAGAATCACCATTCTTATCAACATATGCCGTGAGCGATTCTTAGCCACAAACCCTAGATATTTTTTTATCCTATACTCTATAAACTTGCATAGACATTCCCTAGATTTACTTAGTCACTAATCTATATCTCTTACACGTTTCATAGCAAAACTTGGAGCCTAAGTGTTGAAACTACTATAAATAGGGACGAATACACAACCTTAGAACTCGCACCCTGTTTTCTTTGTATCTCCATACCCATTCTAAAATCTCTTCTACAAAATTTCTAGGACTCTTAGAAGACCAGAAAAAAGGTCTAGAAAGAAGCCATTGAAGCTCTTGAAGCTTTGGTAGCAAGTAGTGTTCATAGGAAGCCAAAAAGAGCCATTTTGGAGCTACCTAGGTAATCTTATGTTAACTAAGCTTTGATCTTGTGATAATGTTTTCTTATAACTTTTATAATGTTTATAGGATGTTAGAAAACAAATCTAAAAGAAATTAGATCATATGATCATTTAAAATGGAAGTTATAATCTAAAGATGTCTTAAAACCCTAGTTTTGTAATTTACATGAAATAATGAGCAAAAACCAATTTCAAAGGCTATAATTCTGGATAAAAATTTTTATTATGATTATAAAAGTTTTCATAAACTTTGTTCCAAGTTCCTAGATCATTTGGAGTATTTTTTAGCTTGTTATGTAATTTTAAACAAGTCTAGGGACTAAAATTGTCATTTTTGAAACTATAAACATTTTGGGCCAGAAGTGTCATTTTATCAAAGTTAAAACTATACGTATAAATATTGTAAAGTTTGAAACCCTAAGGTTAATATTTAAAGGTTGAAAATGAAAATATTAAAACTATATACTAAAAGGGTTAAAAGTGTAAATATACTAAACTTATAATATTATGTGCTAAAAAGGTAAATATTCCAAAATTAGAAACTTTAAGGATCATTTTGGTCATTTATGACACTATATTGATGAAAGTTATATAATAAAACCTATTTTCTAAAGTTATATAAACTAGAAGGACTATTTTTACCAATTATGAAACTAAAGGATGGAAAATATAACAATAAAAGAACATATAAACTTTTGAAGAAATTTCTTATATAAATTTATCATGTTAGTAGGAAAATTTATACAAATATGTTCCATCTTGATATTACGTTCTGACTGAGTGGTTGGGCTTATGATTTAAAGTGCCCTCAGTCCTAAACGTTTATAGAATGGCTTCTAAGTATGATGGCCCGAACAATGATGATATAATTATAAGAGATTATAACTCAAAGAATAAATAATTAATACTTAAGAACATTAAACTCAAAATCAAAGACTTAATACTGTAAAAAAATATGTTAATCCACGTTTGTGGGAGACCAAGTTTTTGTTTGTTAGCCCAAGTTGCTCTTTGGATTGAAATATAAACCTGCTAAGATACAAAATTACTGGACATAAAGTGAGTTCATAGCTTTACTAAAGTATACTAATTTTAATGATTTAGAAACCCGTGAGGGGGATATATGCTAAATTGGAATACAAGTATTTTTGGTATGCTTCCTAGATATGTTTATTGACACTATGTTTACTGCTGCCTTGAAAGCCCTTTTAAATTGTGAACCGCTAATCATTTCATGGAAAAATGAGCGCTATAAATAGTACTATTTGGGGACTGACATCCCCTGTCTGGGCAAGTCGTACTTGTTATAACCTTAGTGGTCAAACAGGCATACTTTATTTTGCAAACATGATAGTTTGTCAGACTTCCTCATTAGGGCAATCGTTAGTTTCTGATATGTCTAGCCGCGGTATCATAAGCTTAGTGCAATATTTCATTAATTTTTGTTTTGTGGGTGAATAACAACGTATCTCAGGAAAAAGGATCTTGTATTCAAAAATGATTTCAAACCTATTAATTCACTCAACCATTGTGTTGATTTTAAGCATATTTTTCAGGTATTAAAAATTGGTAGCATGGAGCAGCATAATGATGACGTGGATAGATATAGACTTTGAGTTTTTATCATTCAAACCTATTTTCTAGATCTCGGGAACCTGTGATGTACAGAGTATGTATAGTTGTTTTATTGAAAATCTCTGATTTTTAATGATAATTAATAATAAATAAAGTTTATTAAAACACTCTTTCGAGTTGTTTTTTATTATTGTGACTTTTATTACATGAAGTAATACCCTAAAATTATTGTTCTGTTGCGTCAAGGTAAATATAGGGGTATTACAACGTCAAGAGGACCTGAAAAGAAAAAGATTAGTGCAAAGATAGTTTTTTCATTAAAATATGTTATATACAACAAAGTGTATAGACAATCACATAAGAGTTCTTGATGGATGCTTCATGAGATTTGGGACATCAAGATAATCCTAAAAAAAAGAAAAATGATAGATGTGTCATCCTTAGATGAGTATGAGTGAATCAAGAAGAAAATAATATGATTAGTTTAACTTTCTTCCATAGATGAGAATGTCATACACGGTGAGTATATATATGAGTATGAACCTGCATAGAAAAGTTAGTGTAATGTGTACTTCATCTCCTAAAGAATTCATATACAAAAGGATGTATATATGAGATCATATAACAAATCATATAAGAAAAGAAATAACCAAATATAATATTCCTAATACTTGCATCATCAATATGGTTTGAGTGGTGCAGAGTGAATCGGGTTGACAAGGCAACAAGGTCTAACACAGATTTTTATGGTGCGTTTTGCAGCAGGGTTGGAAGAGGATTTAGAGACTTGAGGCATGGTAGTAACGAAGATGATTTCAGATGATTTGAGAGACTTTGATTTCGATGGTGACGAAACGATGAAGAAGTGTGTTTAAATATAGGATTTTTGAGAAAAATTTGAATGTAAGAATTAAACTTAGAACTATGAATGAATATTTATAATGGTGTAAGAGTGTGTGGAACACTTAAATTAACTTTTGAAATGAGAAGAAGAGACAAAAACAGGTGCAGAACCCACATACCCTTTCAAGACAATGGGCAAACCCTTTTGAAAGGGTCCACTAGATTCGTGCGGTTCTGGAAATAGAGGATAGAAAGAAAAATGGAATAAAGGACACGATAGAAGAGAAGGACACAAGATATCACCCCTCATTGAGCAAGGCATTGAGCCCTTGGAGAATGTTGTTGAGGATGAACCTTTTTCTTATTGGAACCCAGTGATAAGATTTTGTATGTATCAAAAATAATCATACACACATGGATGAGAATGAAGAGATGTATTATGGTGAATAGGAGGTTGCTGAGAAAGTGGATGTCTCATAGATGATCGAAAGTGGAGGTTTCGTAGATGATTGAAGACATTTGAACCATGTCGGTAAACGCATAAAGGTGATCAAGTTCTTTAAGGCGATGTTGCCTAGAAGGAGACAGAATGACCCTATGGGGTGAGTGTTGTAGAGGAGGTTGCATGGTTTGTGGATCGGCCCATAACGAGTCATCTCATCCCGTAGAAAATGGGAGATAGGGTGTTTCCCAGGTGGGAAGGGATAGTTGGTCCATATAAGGGTGGACATGAGGTGGTAGAGGTGGAGGTAATAGATCTGTAGTTCAAGGTGGTAAGTCCTTAAGATTATCAAGATAGGGATGAGGAGAGGCTGGGTAGTAGTTATTGAGGAGAGTTTTATGGTGATGTAGAGAAGATCTTGTTGATGACTAATTTTTTGGTAAAATAAAAAGAAGAGATTTGATGAAACACATGATGTGCTAGACATGATGAATTTTTAGAGAGGTGGTGGAGTTTTGTGATGGGATTGAAGAAAGAGAAGGCAAGACTTTAACATGTGAGGTAATGTTGGAGATGTGAAGAAGAGATTCAAGGGGTTTTGGTTTGTGATTTAGCAGGTAGGAAAGGTGGTGACAATGGTGATGATAATGCAAGATATGAAGAAGATAAATGTGCGAATGAGCACAATTAAACTTGATGATGCAATTAATCGTCCTACACAAGTTCACACGGGTTAGTGTAACACGTGATACAAGCAAAAATATCATTCTATGACATGATAGTTCAACTATTTATCCCCAAAAATATAAACACAGACTCGCATTCAAAGTTTCACATAAGTGATAGAAATAGGCACATAAATGGTCACAACATACAAACATAATATGTTCTCAAGTAGACACACAAATAGAAAGACTCCCATATTAGGCATAGAGGTGGAAAGATGTCACAACTTAACTTAGTGGCATGCTAGAAAAGTATTGGATACACCAACGTGTTGAGCAAGTGTTGGAAATGATGGTTTTAGTCAAAATATCGTTTGTACTAAAAATGGTATTCACGATAAAAGACATGACTATTATGAAGAAAATATAGTAATGATACAACATTATTGCTTAAAAAAAAGATCACGGATCTGGCGAACCCTTTCTAATGGGTCCGCCAATGTACCCAAAGGGGTCTGTGGTTCTGCATTCAATAGACCATATCAAGGGCTAAATAGAGTATCTTAAGTGCACTTTTAATCCCACACAAATAGCTTCTCTAAACCATTATGTAAGTGTAAGGGTTCCACAAACCTTATTACTAATCTATGTAGCAATCAATGAGAAGAGCACTAAAATGTTCAAGCAAATTGTGATAACAAATGATTTGTTATAAACGTATAAAGAAAATAGGTTAGTCACAAAAGATGTCATAAGATGACATCACATTCGTTTGTAAGACAAAGGATTACCGCATAGCAAGATAACATCATTCATGTAAGGTAGGGATCCCCAAAAATATATTTCTACTCTATTATCAATAAAGGGATTAAGGTTATGAGAAGTGAGCATTAAGACAAGATGAGATAGAAAACGATTTATCATAAACCTATTAGGCAAATAAGTTAGTGACAAAGATGTCAATACGACGAAAATCATATGATAACAAACACATTTAACAAAAAACTCCACGTAACAAGATAACATCAAGACAAAGAGTCATATTTTGCAAGATAATGACATGCAAAACACTTCATTGTGAAATGATTTTGTCGTTGGGTTTAGACACATAAGCATGCATATCCATACTCAACATAATTATAGAAAAAATAGAAGAACTTTTAAATGCTTATTATGCCAAAAATACTTTAAAGACATATAAATGCACATCTAGTAAATAGTGTGACAATTCACATAAGCAAGATGAACTATTTATGAAAGTATGTTTAAAGTATAACATTTTAGAACATGTGTCATCTAGACCATCCTACCGATTGATATAAAAAATGCCAACAAAAGACAATATCTTTTAAACATAGATGCATCTATATTAAAAGGGCATATTATGAGATCACAAGTAACATGTTAATCATGTGAAGTATCATATAAAAGTATGGCATTTAATGTAAGTATCATGCAAACGATGTTTTAAACATTAACATTTAGTGGCATGAAGCATACAAGCATACAAACCTTTCAAAGGTTTACATATTTGTCAATTAATCAAATAGTTAAACACTCAAATAATGTCAAAACTATCAATCACATTAAACAAGAATGTATGATTATTGCCTATGCAAGAAATCATGAATGAATGAGAAAAACACACGACTTGCGTTCCTATGACTTTATAGGTTGAGACATTAGAGAACGAGAAGGGATAAAAGAGTTCTAGAATCATGACATATATACATATATGTAACATATATACCTATATGTAACATATATACCTAGATGTAAGTCTCATTTAATCACACCAAATTAAGAGAATAAAAGGCATCCAAAAACACATCATGATAGGCATACATAATTTGCTACTTATCGAACCTACATAATGTATGTGTACAGTTAACACATAAGGCATGCATAAGATATGTAATAGCATAATATCATGTAAAACTAGTTATCATTTTAGCATTTAAAAACATGCATTAATCAGTCGAACTAAGAAGTATTATATCAGAATTGCTAGACAAAGACAAAACCTCATAATAAGCATGTGTTTAGTAATTTTGCAAATAATCTTTTATCATTATGCTAAACATGAAAATGTTACATTACAAACAATTCATTACTTTGATATAATTACTACTTATTTAGAATGTACTTCTCATGAGATACAAAGTTCATCCATGTAAAGTAGCATTATGAAAATTTAGGAAAATCCATTTAATCAAGTTAGAGAATGAGTATGAGACTATTACTAGTGGTGCTCAACTAAGGCTAAACACGACCTTTTTTACGGGTTATACACGAACCCAACTTCGTTGCTGGAAGCAATTCAACCATTAGTTCAAATTGAAAATATAGAGCAATAGGTTCTGTAGTAGTCATTCTCATTTTAGACAAAATGTAATTCCTATATTTTCCTAACGAAGCACATATTTAATTTGAATCTGACCGTTAGTAATTAGCCTAGAATGACACAACTAACATATTCTAAATGCGCTTAATAAAATCCTAATCAAGAACAAGGATTAAATTAGAAGGCAAGCAGATACAAGAATGAATCGTTTAGAGCAAAAAGTTTGCAATGAGATATAAAGAGTAATGTCTATATTGAAGAAAACTTTTAAAAAATAGACTATTGCTTTTTTTTTGAAAATCATCAAATTAAGGTTACACACCTTAACTGATATTGTGAAAAAAAAAAGCTGGAAAAACTTAAGTGCCTAATTTTACGAAACAAAACTAAGACCATGTTTTCCAATATATTTGCCTCACATACCAAAGTGAATAACAACACTCAAAAATAAATTACAAGATGCTTATGTAACATTAAGTCATATCAAGCATAACCAGGAAACTAGTGACGAACAAGTAACGTGCAAGATACATGTTGTTTATGAAAATACTCGTTCTTAAGGGGAGAGTGCATTCACACAAGAATTAAAAAAATTCTACATATATTAACGAGTATGTAATTTCTCAAAGGTTAATGTTGGTTTGAGTGGTATATTAGAAAAATAACAGTTTGAAACTGTCCAAGTCATGGACCCTTTCAAAGGGGTTTGTGGTATCCGTGGACTTTTAAGACAGTTAGTTGAATGACTTTTTAAAAGAAATGCTTTTTAAGAAAAGTTGGTTTCAACACGTGTGCATAAATGTCGACATAAAAACACATATGCATATAGAATGAAGGACAACTAGAAAACGTATAAGCATATAGGTGTAATGCAATGGTTATATAAGAATGAAAAGATAGTGATATGCAAGTAAAAAGGGAAACTCACAAAAACACATAAGCATACAAAGTTTGAGACAAGAAAGATACGCATACACACAAATATTTATTAGCACACAACATAAAGATAATAAAAATCATACGAATTCTTAAGAACATCATTGTTTTATGTTATACCAAACACCCTTTTTCAAAATCACTGTCCGAATAACCGAAGGTGGTGTACTTGACAAGATTACTTAGTTCACATTCCTAAGTGAGTTACTAAGCAAGAGAATAACATATTCAAAGAGAGTGAGCTAAGTCTATAAACAATGTGAAAACAATTTCCCAACTTGGTGCACAAAATCTAGCACATGTCTTATTGTGCATAATCATGCAATCGGCAAACAAGCAAATGAATAACATGTCAAGGTTGACACTTATGTATCACAAGTAAACAGAAGCAACCACGAGTTGCAATAATCAAATAAAATATATGCAAACCATAAACCAAAGCAAGTAGACATTTAACATACAAATATTTTTCTTCACTTTGTGTTAAGTATGACGATGTATACCCAACTTGATTAGTTTCCTTTATATGACATAATGATTTGTTTTAGAATATAAACACAACCTCATTTAAACACAAACCAATTAGAGATGTCCGACTCAAGAGAAATAAAATGAAATGCTAAATTAAGTTCGTATTTTTAGACACCCTATTGTATTTTATTTTTTTCACCTTCTTATGAATCTAATTTGTACCAAAGAGTGTTTTATATGAAAGTAGACTCAATTACCTTCAAATTGATAGGTGACAAGACTTCTACAGACTTATGGTTTAAAAAGTTATGGACTTTTGGAATTGGTTGAAAAATGTAGCACATAAGAATACATATCGGTCCGTCCATTGTAACGAAGGGGTCCATGCCTCTCTATGACAGACTGCATATTTGTTTGTTAACAACTTATAATTTGACGTAGCAGAAATGCATAGGATTTTCTAGACTTGATAGTAAACATATAATACACATGCAGTTACATTTTTACTTATATGACTTATCTAGAAGTTTACGGAAATGATTTTCAAAAAAACTAAGAGTTGTGCAAAACACTCATTAAAAACCGTATGTCTTCATAAATTACTTTGTGGACAAAAAATGACACTCACGGATCCTTTTAATACATCTTTATTTATGTTTCAAAGAATCTTTCAAGCTAGTATAACAAAGTATACTAAATAAAAAAATTTGCAAGCAATAAGCAAAGAAACGCTTCTCATATTATATACTTCAAATTAATTTGATACATGGATCGTACTTTATTTTAAAAACCATTTGTTTTGAAAATAAGAGCCACGAGGCTCTAATAACAATTGTGGAGAAGGTAGAAGAGGGGGGGTGAATACGTTTTCATTAATATTTCAAAACTTTGGTATCAAATGTTGATCAAGAGGGACATAGTATGAGAAGTGTTGTTTATAGTCAAGGACTATGATATGAATCAACTATCACAGAGTGATCACAATACACATAAGCAATGATTAGACGCAAGTATACAAATAAAGTAATAAGGAAAAAGGAAATGCAGACCGATACGATGTTTAATAGTAGTTCTGCTACAAGGACACTTTCCTTGCCCTACATCCACTCCCCGAGTCACCTACTCGAGAATATGACTTTCACTAGTCAACAACCTCCCTTAATCGGCAAAGAAAACCTTTACACGCTGTGATGAGACTGCATTTATACATAGTCTCATCGTCCAAATCGGGCTTAAAATACTAATATATATCATAAAATACCGGAAAATATACTTGTATTCGTTTGTTCTATGTTTTAGGTATGAATATCAAGAAAAAGACAAAAAGATCATAAGAAACAAGCAAAAACAAACACGGGAAATGAAGCCGCACATTGAACCGGACCCGAGCTTGGATTTTCTAAAAATACCCTTGAAGTTTGAAGATTTTTCACATTTGGTCCCTCATCATTAGCATATTGGCAAGAATGACCCTCCAAGAATCATTTTATACAAGAGAGGTCCCTCATATTTAAATACATTGCATAATCAGCCCTTGAAGATTAGAAGAATGACCATTCAAGTCCTTTATATCCAATTTGTTAACAAAAGGACTGAAGTTGCAAATGCCAAAGGACTAACTGTGTAAATACAAAGGACCATGGGTGCAAAGGCAAATACAAACTGCTGTTAATGAGGGGGGGACCAAAAGTGTCAATGTTCTAAACTACTTAACCATCTTACCCATTAATAACCCATTTATCCAATAACAACCTACCCAAACCTTATCCTACCAATAGTTTCCTGACACATCACCATACCCGTACCCATTACCATTTACCCACCCAAAACCACCAGCCCATAATCCTAAACCTGCCCACTAACCCATATTTTATTTTTATTTAATACATTTTTAAACCTATTAAAATATTATAATAGTAGGCGGCAAACAACTAATCCCTACCATAGACAGATTAAAACCCCAAACCAATCCCCATAAACCCTTATTTCTGCATATCCCCAATCCCCTAAATTAAACCCTAAATCACTCTAGTTTGCTGATTAACCATCTTTTTAACCAAACCCCATCACCATTTTGGTCCCCCCCCCTTTGCTACGTGTCACCCCCACATGTGCCCTGCACCTAGAAAAAGGATGAAGACAAAAAGGGAGCAGAATATCAACGCTTGTGAGTAATTCCTTCCTCCCTACTTATCATTGGATGGCTTGGATCGTTTTAGCACCACTGGAAAAACACATGTGAGCTATGGCAATTCACAAGACGCCATATTGACCAAATTCGAATTATAACACCAAAGGTGTTTCTGGAATTACAACAATTAGGGTTTTAGGTTTCTAGATGATTCTGTGAGCCACTATATAAGGCCTTAGTTAGCTCAGCATTTTTCTTTTTCTAGTTTTTACCTTAGTTCATGTAATTCCTTTTTCTATAAATAAAGTTAGTCTTTCTAAGAATGTAATTCCTTTTATTATTTTTTTAAAGTTGGTGTTGTTCAAGCTAAATATTGAGTTCCATCATTTACCATTATTTGAGTTTGAGTTTATTTTATATAATTCCTTTTTCAAAAGAAACTTGGAAAGTTGGTGTTAAGATTTGCACATTTTTCTGTTCCAATTCACTGAGAATTGAGTGTTCTCAAGTTTGTGTTTGAGTTTCAAACTTTTGGTTTTCAAAAGTTTTCATGAAAAGAAAAAGATTTTTTAGAAAGTAAAAAAAAAAGAAATCAGATTATGTTATTGTGTTACTGTTTGATTCTGTTGTTCTTAGCAGGCTTTTGGATGCTTGTGGTTGTTTAGCTACCACATAAGCTCTAAATACCAGTGTCCCTGAAGGTTTGATTCTTCTCCATTTTCATTTTCCGCAAATATAATAGGATGTCAATGTTGAATTAGTGATTGTGTTAGAATTGGTTTTTTTATTAAAATATGTTTATCTAGGGGTATTGAACCTATTTGAGTTGTTAACTTGATTGTTTGAGTTGATTTGAACCAAAAGCTTTGAAAAAATTTGCTTAACTAAACTTAAGGGTATGTTTGGGATAACTTGGGGAGTGGGTCAATTGACACCAAAGCCACTGGTTTAGCTCTGCACCATACTTAGTAGTCTAGGATTAGTGTTTTTGCAAAGAGAATTTTGTGTCTTAGTTTAAAAAAACTTATTTTGCTTGTTTTGTAAAAAATTCTGTCCAAGTTCAATTGTGTTGATCATTGTCGTATTCTATGATTTTTAGCTGTGCATTGAATTGATCAATGATGAATGTGCGAGTGTTTTGGTAGCTATGTGGGCCAAATGTGGGAATTGTAGGCTTGGTCTTCCATCACAATAGTCAAAACCAAGAGTAGACCCCTAACAGTAGGACAATTGAGTCGAATTTGGTACTTTAGGTCTGGGAATCTTGTAGGTTTGTTTAGGCTTAGGCTTATTCAGGTTTGTGAACTTGTTGGTCTTAGGTTTGATGGTCTATTTAGCTAGCAGGTCAACTAAAAGTAACATATAAGTCACCAAAAAGCTAGTGTAAGCCCACTGTTACTGTTCATCGTGCCTTTTTCTTGATTTTCTTTTTAATATGTTCGCTTGAGTGCTTATAACTGATCTTTGTAGCCTATATTTGGTGTGAGTGTGCCTATTGTGACTCCCACGTGTTTATTGAGCCCCCTTTATTCCAATGATCCAAACAGCAAACTAGAATACCAAGAAAAAAATAAACTACAAGTTCTTTGATTAACAATTTGTGGCGTGTTTGTTATTTGGATTGTGTGTTATTATTTTGTGTTGTGTTTTGTTATCTATGCATCCAAAGAACACAAAAAAAGGGGATGCCCTTGTACTAACAACAAAACCACACAGCAAACCATATAGAACCAAAAGAAAAAAGTAAAAGCAAAAAGGGGTGTGTGCTTATTGTTGTTTGCAAAGTGTGTTGTGTGTCTGCTATATCTGAAGCTTATTATCTTGATAATTTGCTTTATAGTGTGTTAGATTAGTGATGTGTTTGGTGTTGTATTTGTGTGCACTGTGAAAACCAACAGCTTACCAAACTAACCACAAAAGGGGAAACCATAAAAAAGAGAAAGGCCTGCTGTTTGGTTCATTAACTGTGCACAAGAGCTCCAAATTATAGCGAGAATTGTGATTGTGGATTGTGTTAGGATTGTGTTTGTGTTGTGTTCGTGACTGTACACCCAAGCTAAACAAAGAAAAAAAAGAATAAAAAAAATTGTGGGTTACCCAACCTCGAACTCGACCTCAACAAGATGAACGCCTCACACATCACACTCATTACCATATCTGCCCTAGGGACTTAACTGTCCAAAGGGCAGAGTGTTTATTATTTAACACACCGTTATTTTTTACTTGTGATAATAAGCCGAGGCTAATAAGCTCGATTAGAGCTTATTGGCTGGTCATTTTTCCATCTTTTCATTTTTCTTATCTTTATAGTAGTGTTTAGGATTTTTGGAAACTGATTTTACATATTTTTTTGTTTATTAATTATTTTCTAGAATTATTTTCTTTTTTTAATTTTGAAAAGTCTATAAAAAATAGATAAAAGTAATTTTTAATTTTCAAAAAATATTTTTTAGCTTTTATTAAATATATTTGAGGTTTACAAAGTTTAAAATTTGAATTTTGGCTTTTTCTTAGTTATATTTATTTTTAGGATTTTTATTTAACTTTAAAAATTAATAATAATTAATTAAAACGTTTTCAAGTTTTTTTTGTTTACGTACTTTTCTTAGTTAGAATTTTTAGAGTTTATTAGTAATTTTTAATAATTTTTTAGGTGAAATTTTTTATTTGGTCTCGTTTTAACGTTCGTATGTTGACGCGTTTTCGTCCATTTTTAGCGTAATCCATTTCTGTTTTCTTTTCTTTCCTTCTTTCCAAAAGCGTAAAACTCAATTAAATAACGTATAATTATTGTTGGCTGAACACCATACCTCCTCGAGATCGAACTCAACGACGAGTATTCGCATTTTTCACAAAACGTGATACTTAATAATTACCCGATTTGTCGCTTGGTTTTTCCTAAAACAAAAGTGTACAAAATCACAACATCACGTTGCTTACAATTTTACCGCCACCTAAGCTAGGATGTTGTGTTCTTTCACACGGGGTACAACAACTCCCTTTGACATCACTTACACTTTATCTAGTACTAAGCTAAACACAGGGTCCTTGCACAATGGATAGGACCAACACTCGAGTTCTTACACACAAGTAGAACCAACATAACTTCTAACCTTACACCATTTGTAGGTACTAATCCAAGTACCGGGTTCACACAAGAACCGACATGACATACATGAAGTTTGTGAGAGTTTATGATAGATAGAGATAGATAGGGATGGATATAGAGATGACTCTATGATATGATCTTGCATTCTTGCCTATATCATGGATTACATCATGAAGAACATGTCTTGAAATATTCGTAATCTTTATCAAGTCGAGTCATGAAGCATCATGATCATAGATCTCATAAAAGAGAAATATGGATGTATACACAAAGTCAACACGTACTTAGCCTATGCCCTTTCTGCTCCTAAGATGTATAGATCAATGATGATAAGTCATGGATCTTGGTTGAGAAGCACACAAGATGTCAAGAGCATATACCTTTAACATAATACCATGAGATGACAAGTTCAAAGAAACTAATCTAGATAGATGTGACACAATGACTTAATGTATAGCTTGTGCTTGAACTTCTCAAATGAGATGATCTTCACTTTATCTTGAATATCTTACATACAACTTAAGTGATCTCCATATCTACAAAGAAAAACACTAAACAAAGAGAAGAACAATTATATATATGAGATCTACATGTTAGAGATAAGAAGTATGTGAGAGTTAGAGAGAAGATGATGGAAAGGGGTGAGAAATCACTGAACAAGTGACATATATTTATAGCCAAAAATAAAATTCAACCACGGATCTCGCGAACCCTATTAAAAGGGGTCCGTGGGGTCTGACAGAAAATAAACAATTAACTTGTAAATTTTTTACCCATATATTTTTTCAACACAAACTCAAGATCAGATTTTGAGAAGATTATGTTTGATAGTAGGATACATTATATTAAATATAAAAAGACATTCTTTTATATTTAAAATTGTATAAGAGTATACATTTATAAGAAATAGTTTTGATGTGTTATAAACTGAAAGTTCCATAAGGAACACTTTAAAAAAAGGTACTATTTCTTCAATTTCAACCATCCATTCAAATCTCATATAATATCTTATATTAATTATTTTAATTTAATTGAAAAACCCACTTTCATTGAAAATTTTAATGATTAAATATCTCTCAAACCATTAATCGTTACGCAAAATTAATTATACCATCGCGACGAGAATTAAATTATCTTTTTATAGATAGGCACTTCTATATACTTTTGGCAAACTTTTTTTTAATTTAGCACGGAAAATTACATGTGATTCTCGAAAAATCACATGTGATTTATTACTTTAAAAGCCACACTTGAATTTGTAAAATCACATGCGATATGTGGGATTTATAAAATCACATGTGATTTGTTAACTTTCAATATCGCATGTGAATTTACGAAATCACATGCGATTCATGAAATCACGCATGAATTTTAAAACAAAAAATCAAAGGTGATTTCAATCACGTATAATTATTTGGCAAAGTTTCAATATTGTAAAATCGTCAAAAGTGTATGAGATGATCGTCTAATAAATGACAAAAATATTCTCATCATTACTTTAAAATAAGGATGAGCACGGTACTGGTCCCGTCCCGTCCCGAATTAGTGGTACCGATTATTTCCCGAGCATAAATTCAACGGGACTCGGGTATCGGTACCGGTATCGGTACCGGTATCGGAAAATCGAGATTTTCCCTTTTTTTCATGAATGTACCGATTAGGTACCGGTCCCGTCCCGAATTAGTGGTCCCGAATTTTTTTCACCTTATTTCGTAGTCCCGGTACCGTACCGAACGGGATTCAGGTATCAGGAATCGATACGGCTCCGGGAACAGTTCGGGTTCAATTCAGGATTTGGGTCGAAATGCTCATCCCTATTTTAAAATCACACGTGATTTTGTGAAATCACATGTGATTTTGTGAAATCACATGTGATTTTTGTGAAATCACATGTGATTTTTGTAGTCGAAATTTATACCATCGCGAAGAGAAATTCGTTGAAAGTATATAGAAGTACATATCTATAAAAAGATAATTTGATTCTCTTCGCGATGATATAATTTTCATATATATATTAGATTCGAAAAAATCACTTGTGATCCGAAAAAATATTCTCTTCATTAGTTTAAAATCATATGTGATTTTTCCGAATCACATGTGATTTTTCCGAATCATATGTGATTTTTGTGAAATCACATGTGATTTTTGTGAAATCACATGTGATTTTTGTGAAATCACATGTGATTTTTGTGAAATCACATGTGATTTTTGTGAAATCACATGTGATTTTTGTAATCGAAAATTATACTATCGCAAAGAGAATTAAATCATCTTTTTATAAATATGTACTTCTATAGACTTTCGACGATTTTTTTTAAATTTCAGCACACACGAATCACACGTGATTCGAAAAAATCACATGTGATTTATTTCTTTAAAAATCACACGTGAATTTATAAAATCATGTACAATTTATAGATTATTAAAATCACACGTGATTTGTTACTTTAATATCATATGTAAATTTGTGAAATCACACATGCATTTTAGAAAAACTAATCACAAGTGATTTTACAAATCATGTGTAATTTTTTTCACGAAAATTTCAACAAAAAAATCATTGAAACTATATGAAAATGATCATATGCTAAATGAAAAATATTTTGGTTATTACATTAAATATCACATGTGACTCTGTGAAATTACATGTGATTTGGTGAAATCACATGTGATATTGTGAAATCACATGCGATTTTATGAAATTACACATGATTTATTTTGAATTTCGCGTTTGAAACTTTTATTTTATTTAAACCTCAAACGGTAGCGCTACTTGACATTTGCCAATGAGGTATGCACACTCACAGTAGTGTTATGACATATATATATATATATATGTATATATATATATATATATATATATATATATATATATATGCAAAAGTGATTTTCAAAGAAATATATTTTTTTTGAAAAAACTAATGGTGTAACTTTTTACTTGTTAGCGTTCGACTATGTAAATAAATACTCTAATAAATAATAATAGGAGTTATTTATTTATTCCAAAAAAATATTTTTTTTTAAAAAATCACAAGTGATTTTTCCGAATGACATGTGATTTTTATAATCGAAAATTGCAAAAAATTGTCAAAAATATATCAAAGTGCCCGTCTACTGAAAAATAATAATTTTTTCTTCGCGATGGTGTATTTTTCGTAATCTAACGATTTATCGTTTGAAAGATGTAATCTTTTTAAGAAAAATGTGAAAGGCGAATTTTTTTTTTGATGAAAAAAAATGAATGGTTGAGATTGATTTCAATCTTCTTTTATTGGATAATATTTTATGTAGAACTCATTGTACCAATTTAATACACAAGTCACGATTATAAAAAATATATTTTATAAATAAAACATGTAATAAGAAAATAAATATATTAAAATAGATATGATTACAAATAACTTGGACATTTTATGTTATATATTAAAAGTTACATAGTTTCTTATCACCAAAAAAGAATTGTATAAATTAAATATCATAATAATTGCACTAAAATTCAAATTTTATTTTGAGCCATTGAATAGAGATTAAATTGTAAAACTATTTCATTAAATAGATTGATAAGATTTATTTTTTTCGTTCTTTAATTAAAGAGTGATCTACAAAAATCTCAACTTTATGACTTACAATAATAAATTAAATAACAAAAGGAAGAACAATTGTTAACTTACATGTAATAGTCGAAAAAAAAGGAAGAAACCAATTGGAGCATATCAAAAAGCATTCTTTTTTTTTTACTTCATTTTATTGTTTATATTTTTTTACTCTTTCCGTTTCAAATTTATAGTCCTTTATATCATTTTGAAACGTCTCAAAATTATAGTTTCTTTTCAAAAATAGATATAAGTAATGTAAGGAATTTACCATATTGCAATATTAGAAATTACAAACTATGTATAAAGTTTTAATTAATTGCATAAGGGTAAGAGTGTTATTTTATAAAAAAGTAAGAGAGAGAATGCAGTGATAAAGATGTTTTATAAAACAATGTGTTTTTTACCGAGGATTATTTTTTTTTTAGAACGGCAAATGTTAGTGGTTAGTGGGTCGAGTCGTGCAATGACATCCAAGCGGAAGAATATCTTCTTCGAACCCGCGCCTAGTTATGTTAGACTCCTTATCCGTTTCGGCTGAAAAGCCCTTGGCAGGTCTTGAACCCAAAACCTCCAGAAATCCTCCCCAAGGAAACCACTTAGTGGAATAATTTGGGACGGAGGAAGTAATGTTTTAATGTTTTAATTTAATTGTTTGTTACTAAAATTAGATTAAAAAGTTTGATTAAATTTTTATCTTATATTTATTTAAAATTATTATTATAAAATTTAAAGAAAACTTTAATCAACTAATATATGTTAAAAAATAAAAATAATAAAACAGTAATAAAAGCATTTTATTAAACTTGTTTTTTTTGTTAAAGAGACAATAATTTTAAGTTGGATTGAGTAATTCATCTAATCATTTTTTCTTACTTTTTGAATCAAGAATGGAGTCGACATCTAACTGTACTTGACCTGGTTATAAGTAATGTTTTTCCAAATCGCAACTATCAATGTTGGAGTATGTTGTCGATGGTAATAGTTCCTTTCATACTTTAGTTAGGTCATAATAAAGGAGTCATAGTCAACTAATGGATGCTTATTACTACGTCGTACAAATACTTAATAACAACAGTGAATCGCCATGAAATTATGTTATTGTCCTATACCTATAGTTTCATTGCATTTATTCTCATGATAAACGTTACTGTGGACTTTTATCTCACATAATTACAGTTTATTCTACTACCTTTTTTGACCAACATTAATAGTTACTGGTTGTATCAGTAAAAAAGTGTCCAGGACTTTATATAAAGTGATGATTCTTCCCTAAGTAAACCAAATTCGTCTCAGTAAATGATAGCGAAAAGGTTTTAAAAGACTCGTAAAAGCTTCACAAAAATTTCGTAAAAGCGTTGTTAGGGGTGAAACTTGAACGTTTTTTTAGGAGGGTTAATTAGAAAAGTATTTATTTTAGAGGGCGATATACATTATATTTAATTTTTTCAATTAAAAATAACTAAAATCATATCGAAAAGGGTATAAAATGTATTACTGCTCGAAATTTTAAAAGGGGCCACAACCCCCTTAGCCCTATATAAGTTCCGTCCTCGAGCCTCGCAAAAGCGTGAGGCTTGACTTCCACGTCACGCAATAGACCAAGACTTGACCTTAAACCCATTGGTGAAAAAACGTGATAAGTCGCGATAAAACGAGATGCTTAAAAGCTTTTTAAAATTCAACTTCGATAAAAATATTATCTTATATATAATATTAGAAAAATTACATTCAAAAATAATTTTGTAAATTTATTCTTTATGTATGACATTTTTATGACCTTAATATATTTATAATATGTTATAAATATATATAAATATAAACTTATATATATTTTCATGTTTCATGTTCGTGCCTTTTGACCTTTACCATATCGTACGCTCGACGTTTGGTGACATGATAGTTCGCGTGCCCAAAAACTTATTTGTCTTTCTTATATTACTCGTAACGATATCTATCCTTGGACATACGAACCCAATATCTGCACAATGCAACATATTCGTCAGTGGTCCATAGAACACAATGTGGTTCCTCGCCTTTTCGCTTCGTCTTCTTCGTCAGGGTCAATTAACGTCTTCGTTTCGAGGCCGGGACTTGTATTTCTTGTTCTTCGAAGAAGAGTCCTCACCAAAGGATTCAAAAACTATAGGTACATTGTTTCCATGTCACCTAAATTAAAATGTCAAACAAAATACGAAGAACCGAAAACAGTATGTTGATATAAAGGGCCACTAATATTTTGTTGTAAACCGTATTTGGCGTCGTATCGCCTAAACAAGTTTGTTTGGTATGGGTAGTACGTATTTTGTTGTTGTGGAGATACGAATGGTAGGTTATGGTATGGTTGATTTGAATAATTAACTGTAGTGCTCAAAAGTTAATTTGTTGTTGTTGTTGGGTTATTGACAGAGTATTTCAGAGACTAAATGTTTTTTCTGGTGGCGGAGAAGTGTATCAGATAGTTTTTCGTTGTTGATGATTTGTGTTGCGAGAGTGTTTTGCTAAGACATTTTGTTAGGTAAATTAATATTATAATATATATATATTAAATTCTGAAGCAAACGACGTCGTTTAGACAGTTTGCATGTCGTTTTGTTTTTGGCTTTGTGTCGTTTTAAATCTGACACAACTTTTGTTTTTGTCGTTTTACTCTTGCTTTGTGTTGTAAGCAAAATCTCACAATATTTTAAGAATGAATTTTAAAAAATGCCATTACATTATATAACATGTTACAAAAATGGCTTGCACTTTAAACTATTTACGACTTTTTTTTTGTAATAAACTTTATTTATCAAATATGGAACGTATAGCTACCGATTCACTCAGAAAAAAAAATACTATTGAAAAGATCGTCAAATTACAAACCAAACAAGCCTAATATTTAAATGCTTCAGTCATATATGATTTTATAAAATTATTTACACTTAATTAATACGTATTTTAAAACATTCTTCATCAATAGTCCTTAAGGTTACATGTTACTTGCAACGATTTTTTTATAACACGATCTTAGATTTTTAACTATGTACACATTTTTTATAAAGTTTATTTATCAAATATGAAAGGTATATTTTTCGATCCTTTTGGGGAAAAAAGTACTATTGAAAAAGCCGTTTAATTGTGAACCAAATGAGCCAAATGTTGCAATGTTTCTGACACACGTATAATTTTATAAAGAAAAATTGAAACTTAATACACATTTAGAAAATTTCTTTTATCAAAATAGTATATGGCCAGTTATTGACGCAATCAATCTTTCGTAATATCGATTCATTGACCATTAATTTTGCATTTCCGCCGCGAAGCGCGGGTTGTATACCTCGTTAAAATTAAAGAGTATTATAATGTGAAGTTGTGTTTAAAACTTTTGAAATTTAAAAGGTATTTTCAATGTGAAATAAGCTCACATACAAATAAATTTAAACAAACATTTGAATAAAAAATTCAATTACAATGCAAAATAACTTTCATGAGTATTTAAGCATGCTAGAATGGATAAAAATTGCTAAGCCCATGATGTTGCACGTACATGCTAAGAGCATTTGGTATTGTTCGGGCTCAAATTTGGTGTAAAAAAAAATAAGGTTTGGTGTGAAGATTTGTTAGCATGATATGTTGTGGAGGTATGATGAGCTAAAGAAAAAATTGATGTTAAAGGATAAAAAATAGTATAATAAACTCACATATATTATAATTTATTAAAAGAAATAATAGTGCAGCTGTGAATTATCAGCCGAGCACCATTGACACCAAACTCGATACGGCCTAATAGAAAAGCTCTCAAGCTATAAACCTAACATCCAGCTTTGACACTACCGCACCTTTCACTCTAATACCAAATGCATAGAATCTTGAGACAGTAGTTATGCTAGAGTTTTGAGAGAAATTAATGTTAGTAATGAGATGATAGATAGCTTAGATGTGGCGGTATCCGCATTAAAAAAACTGGATACACAAAATAGACTAATTTGTATCGAATACGAATGGAAGTCTCCTAGATGTAGTACATGTTTGATTTATGGGCACTCATTTGACTAATGTCCGAAGGTTGTTAAAGTGGGTAATGCTTTGGTTCAAAAAGATGCTCATTCCGAGTTATTGAAAATGAGCAAAAGGAGGTAACAAGAAAATTGATGTTTGGCCAAATTTAATATTTGAATATCGTCTTAATTAGAAGTTAACAGTGTAGTTCGAAAAAAAGGAAGAAGTTAACAGTGGCGCAAGCCCATCTAAATATAGGATGAACCTAGTAGGGAAACTAGTGGGTGTTAAATCTCTCTTAATCAACTTATTTTACTTATTATATTTTTTATGTATTACAAGTTATTATTTAATTATTTTTTATATTAAGTCTCTTCTATCACTATGATTTTTGCTTTAACGTAATTAGCCTCTTTTAACTTAAAATCTTAATTCTGCCACTTAACTAACAATCAAAGGAAGGGTCTAATTCTAAAACCATTAAAACTAAAATGGTCATTGTTTCTAAACAACAAGGCACCAATGACTTTTGATGATATAAATTTGGTTACACTTAGAAATTCATTTGCGCCTTCTAGTGAAGAGAACAATTTATATATGATGTGTTTAATTCGAATGCCGAAAATGATGGGTATGTCTATGTGGTTACATATAGGAAAAAGGATGACGAAAATATAGGGAAACTATAACACTTTTATTTATAAATAAAAAAGTAAAATTAATTAAATTAACATAAAACAAATAACAGAATATAAATAACAGAAAAAAAAATACAGGCGTAATTATAATCGATAATTAAATAAAACAATAAAATAATAAAAAGGCTTACTAAATCACCGGCAAGTCGAGGCACGCGTAAGACACGCTTAGAACTAAAGAGTCGAGACACGTGTTTGACACGCTTCCCGTATTAAAACAGATTCGTCGTCTGTTTCTCATGGTACAACAGCCGAAACAGTAAGTTGTACTGTCAGACTTAACAAAACTTCCTGGAATTTCATCTTTTCAGATGCGTACTCCATATGTTAGAAATTAATACTAACACTTATTGATTTGATGTGTGAAAAGCTATGGAATTAGGCCTCTATTTATACACAATAGACTCCCTTTCAGTTTACTCATCCCACCGATGTGGGATAAAAATAAACTATTTTTTCTCTTTAAGCATGATACCAAATGGCTAACTTTGAAACACGATATCCCATTCACATCAGCTTCATTTTGGACACATAAAGGCTCATTGCGAATCTCTCTTCAAGGAGAACACGAACCTATAAAGTATCACTAATATATATGATACATACATATACATAATTGTGTCCAAAGTTGGTCAAAAGTCATTTTGCCAACAATATTTTCCAACAATCCCCCACATGAATAGAGATCGGTCGTAATACACAAAAGTTTCAATAAAATTCCAACAGTTGAATCTTGCATAGGATATGTAGGTGTGACCCTTGAACCTTCCCTTGTGAGATGCACTTAGTCTCCTAGATCTGAGTGAACGCGATGTCTTTGAACCCAGTATCTGTTTACGTAGACGACAATACACACTCACACAAGATTCTCCCTGACATTGTCAAGTCCTCATAGTCGTGTTCGTTATGGTCATGAACACTAGCATGGTTCTGCAAGAGCTTTTAGGAATTGTGCCCCCTACATTTCCTTTCAAAGCGACCCCACTTCTCTCTCAAATAGGTGATTTCATCTTGAATCATTAAATTCATATGTTTGAGATTTCACCTTGAATCATTATACTTTATGATTTCATCTTGAATCATTAAGCCATATGTTTAACCTCTCAACCAGTCACATTGTTATTGGAATGGACTACGAAAGTTACTATATTAAGTAACTCCCCCATATTGATGTGACTTCCCCCATATTTCTATGATTAGGTTGTCCTATTGAACTCAGATCTTGGGATCTCCAGTCAACTGGGTTAGGTTTTCATTCATAGAAACTTATTCCTTCAAGGGCTTTAGTCTCATTCCTTTAGAAGAGTCACTAACTAACTCTCTGATTGAGCCTTTTGTAAGCGGATCCACGATGTTATCTTTTGACTTTACGTAGTCAATCGTGATAACTCTAGTTGAGAGTAGTTGTCGCAACAATCACAATATATGATGAATATGTCTTGACTTACCGTTTTACATTGTGATATGAGCTCTATCAAAATCTATTGACTATCACACTTTATAAGCATGGCTGTTACCGGTATACGCCATCTTGGTATGTCCTTTACGAATTAGCGTAAACTTTCCCGCATATTTTATAACAGTCTCATTAAAATACTTTCAAGATTTCTAAGACATAGCTTTCCACTTAGCATAAATACATCCGCTCTAGTGGATCTAGATTCTTATATGTAAGAATCCATATTTGCATTACTCTATCACTTGATAGTAGTCAAAATGTAACATACTTAGTATTATAGTACTCAAGAAATACTTATTCAAATGGTCCCCACTTGAATTTCTAATATATTTGCTTAACCTGATTATAAGTTCTAAATCATGTCACACACGTGTCATTAGACATATAAGATGCCCAATATTCTTTGAGTATTCAAAATGGGTAACACCTTTACCAACAGATTTAAAAAGATGTCATTAAATTTTAGCTAGGCTGGAGTCCCCCACATTGAACCTCTCAATAATATTGTTTTCTTAATGTTTGACTTTAAAACAAATCCATATGGGTTCAAAACAAATCAAACAACTAATAAAGTTTATGACAAATCTTGACTACAACATATCATTAGTGGATTTATTCATCTTGTTATCACTTCTAGTGATAAATATATCATCTCTGTATAGACACAAGAGTACATATTTACTATTGATCACACATACACATATTACTTTTGAATCCACATTCTAACATGATGTGGTCAAAAAGTTTGATGTCATTGTTTGAGAGCTTGCCTTAAATCATATAATGACTTAATTAGCCTACAAACTTTTCTCTCTAGTATAGGAACCATGAAACCCTCGGGTTGGTTCATGTATAGTTCCTTTTCTAAATCCGCTTTAGAAATATCGTTTTCACATCCACATAAAGAATTTCCAAAATTTCTTAATGCGCCAATGAAGTATCAACCTAATTGAGGTTATTCATATAACATGCAGATAAGTATAAAAGGAAGTTAGACCTTCTCGTTGTCTAAATTATTTGATACCAATCTTGCTTTGCACATGTCAATGGTGATATAATCGAATTTCATCTTCTTCCTAAAGATCCATTTATAGCCTAGTGGTTTACAAACTTAAGGTAAATTCACGAGCTTGTAAGTTTACTTTTGTAGAATAGAATCTGTTTCACTTTTGATGGATTCTTTCTACTGATTCCATTTCAAAGAAGTTACCGCTTCTCAATAAGAAATAGGCTCATTTCTACCATAAAAGAAACAAAAACCGAATCCAACAAATCTCTCGGTTCATGCCATTTTGTTTCTTCTAGGTTCAGCCTCTCCTTGGGTCAATCTTGTCTCTCATCTAAGAGATCATATCATCTCGTTGTCTCTAACCTTGGACAACCTCTTCATTTATTCTAAATGATCTTCCAATTTCTTTCGTAAACAAGGAAATATATTTTCAAAGAATGAATCATTCCTTAATTACATTACTAAGTCTATTTTCGATTCATGTACAATGAAATGATAAGCAACGCTATATGAATTTTATACGGATATCTTAGCTAGATATCCCCCACATTTGTAAGTACTTATAAGATAGTTTTCTTCTCACCCATAGTTTGTAAGAAGTATCTTATTTTATTTACAAGAGATCTTATCTAAAAGATAAGTAGTCGATATAATCGCTTTCTCCCACATGCCATGGCTTAAACCTGAACTTAAGAACATGGCATATACCATATTTTCTAAGGCACGATTCTTTTCTATATCAAAAGCAATGAATTTATGTCTTATTCTAATTTTAGGATACAAATTTAGAAATGAAGACACATATTCAACTCCAATGACTTCGAAACACCTTGTTATAGATAATAAGTTGGTTCTCAACTTACTTATATAGATCATCTTGTCTATATCCTTACTCTCAAGTAAGTGTCAATAGCAATATTTTGTACCACAGTCAACCAATATGATAAAGTACTCGATATTCGCTACCTTAGTAGGTATCCATTCCAAATCACATAAAACCATGTGAATCATATCAAGGTTGTCGGTTATTTCTGTTCAACCAAGAGAAAAGACTTGTCAATTTGGCTTCAACGCTATTTTTAATTTTGTAGTCTGTGTCAATATAAAAATAGGTACCCAATTTGGTTTAATTAGACTACATGTTGAGTAAAATTTAAAACATGTCAAAGTAAGTCATACCATACATTTAAAAAACAAACAAATAATTCGAATTCACACTTATTTTCCTAAAATGACCATTTGAAAACATAATCACCTTAACTATTTTAAAAGCGTAACCGGTATGCACTTAATTTGTGTTATTCGTTAACTCGAATTTTATTTGATTCAAACACAAATGAAAGCCAAATTTCATTAAGCAACCATCCGGACACGAGATTCATATGAATCTCCAGCACACACAACGTTGATTAACTTAGTGTCTTTTCCATATGTGAATCGCATATTATTTTTCCTTGATATTCGTAGTTGGAGAGTTGCTCAAACTCGTTCTCTCCATTCTTAACTGCATTATAAAAGTTAATCATACCTTTATCACCATATACATGACATGTAACTGAAGTGCTAATGCACCATTATATATGGTTGGATTCACTCATGGCCTCAGTTTTCATGCCATTCTATCCATTTAACACATAGTTACGGCACAAAAGGTTTCTGAATGCTTTAAAGCATCTACCGTACACATAAATTGAGTATCGGTCTCCCTTTTTACAAGTAAGGGAGTAGATCCTTTAGATGTCACTCGTGACATTCTAAATAATTTGTTAATCCGATGTCTCATAATTAGTATGAAACTAATTTTTGTTACTATTAACAACGTTCTAAATCACATAGTGTTTCTTATCCAAAACGAATTAAATCGAATTTTGTTTCAAACCACTAATGTTTTGTAAGATCCGTTACACAAAACCACTTTAAAGGAATTCTTTCGACTAAACAATTAAAGAATGTCTTCTATAACATAATATTTCTAACAAAATCACATATGTTGTCAATCTTCATCACAAAGATCTTAATAGATCAATTTCATATAATCAATTTTTACAATGAAACTCAACAAGGTTTCAATAGATCCATTCTTCTAAAGAAACTCAACAAGGTTTCTATAGATAAAAAAGCAAAGGAAATTCAAATGTATATATATACTAAAAACGTCCACTAGAGGAAATACTACTATATATTAAATACACTGTAAACAATTACTGAAAGTGATACGCAAATGTTAAATTATAATAAATGTCGTTGGATAAACGCAACCATCTCTTTAACACGCGATCAATCTACATGCTACGAGACATTGTGAACAACATTACAAATACTCGATAGAGGAACCATCAATGATAATCATGCCAAAGCACAAAAACTATGGCCAAAATCACAAGTAATTTAATAGAAATCACATGTGATTAGGCAGAATCACATGTGATTTGACACAAATCACAAGTATTTGAAAAAAATCACTTGCGGTTTGGCCGAAATTGTGATTTTGAATTTGGTATAAATCACTTGTTGGTTTAATGTTATAAAATGATTTCGATCTCGTTAGTAATAACATTACCTGTGCATAACGACAAGCTATACAAAAGAGTAGTCACTTTAAGATTAGTCAGCTTTTAATGTCAAATCGAAAACTCATGTATACTTACAAAAACTCTGAATTGTTATTTGAGATGACCTTTTTAACTATATCACCACTTCACCACAGTAAGATTTCAAACAAATACAAAAGCAAAATGTGCTCATTGGAGTAAATACCAACAGAAAAAGCGACACTTGATTGAAGAATGACTTACATCATAATTGATTCAGACACCTTATCTAATTTAGTTTTTAACATAATTTCATAATCATAATACATGCAAAGTATAAATGTATGACACAAACCACTAACTAAAACACTTGAAACAATCAAGGTAGTAATAAACTTGAGTTCCAATTTATCTTCTTGATGAAATTGTCACCATAATCAAGCAAAACCTTTGAACTTGGCATCATACTCAACACATCCCTATATGTTGAAAGTACAATGTATATATATCAAGTTTAAGATCTAAAAGTAATTTAACAAGTACATTATGAATAAGAACATCTTAAATATAACTATGATACCCTAATTTCTCTTAGAAACCCTAGAATCCCTTTAAATGAATTATAAACTCAAGAATGATAAATTATAAATGGATAACACATATGAATAAGTCATTATGGATTATAAACAAGTTATAAACCATACATTAAAAATATAATAATGTCTATTCCTTTAAACTCAACAATGTTTTTATAGGTATATCTATAAACTCAACAAGGTTTCTATATGTATATCAATAAAGTCAACAAGGTGTCAAGAATATATATGGTTTATAATTAAACTCGACCAAATTTAAAATAAATTACACAAATCAAACAAACACTTCCACTTATTTAGTAAAATAGTGTATGTAATCTGATATTTAATGATAACTCGTACCATTCTCAATATCTTGTTTCAAAAAAAATTCTTCTAGATTTCATTGAACATGTTCTAAAAATCTAATAAAATAGCAACTTGTATTTTATAAGATCAATGAATACATTCTAATAATCTCATAAAATAGCAACTTATATTTTACGATACTTGTGTCAAAGAAACTCCACTTGGTTTTAATGAATCTAAATTCATCATTATTTAAATCATGTTGTAATTGGTACACCAATTACATTTACAAGATATATTAGGGTTACAATTGTGTTACCACAAGTTAAGAACTATTCAAATAATTTGGTATCTAATAAACTCAACATGGTTTATATAAACTTGTACTAAATCTTATTCAAAGAAACTCAATCATGACTTTAGTAAATCTAGGTTAAAACTATAACATATGTAATAAACAAACTAAACGATCAGTTTGAAAACAAACTCATCATAGTTTCAATACAAACTGATACAATAAACCGATTTTAAAAATCGTTTATAAATCTGTAACACCAAATCTGTTAATTAAAATTCTGTTTACTTAAAAACTGATTTTCTAAAGAAACACAATCTTAGTTTCGAGAGAATACAGTTTATATAAAAATCTGCTAATTAAATTAATATGATTTTAGCAAAAAATGTTTAATTTTGTTACAGAATCTGTTTTAACACTATAAAAAAACTAGAACAATTTTATTTATAAATCAAATAAATAAATTAATCAAATTAATTAAATTAATATAAAACAAATAACATAATATAAATAATATAAAAACAAATACATAAATAATTATAAACGATAATTAAATAAAATAATAAAAAGACACGCTTAAAACTAAAGAGCCGAGACATGTGTTTGACACGCTTCCCTTAAAACAGATTCGGCGTCTGTTTCCCAGGGTACAACAGTCGAAACAGTAAGTTGTATTGTAGGACTTAACAAAACTGCCTGTAATTTCACCTTTTCAGATGCGTACTCCATATGTTGGAAATCAATAATAATACTTATTGATTTGATGTGTGAAAAAGCTATGGAATTAGGCATCTGTTCATACAAAATACACTCCCTTTCAGTTTACTCATCCCACCGATGTGGGATAAAAAAATAAACTATTTTTTTTTTTTAAACATGGTATCAAATGCCTAATTTTCAGACACGATATCTCATTCACATCAGCTTCATTTTAGACACATAAAGACTCATTGCGAAGCTCTTTTTAAAGAAGAACTCGAACTTAGAAAGTATCACTAATATATATGATACATACATATATATAATTGTGTCCAAAATTGATAAAAAATTATTTTGTCAACAATATTTTCTAACAGAAGATAGTGGTAGTGACGTTGACAAGTATTTGACGTGACTGCTAAATTTATGGCAACCCTTTCAAACGCGCTAGTGGTATTGGTGGTGTAAATGAGCCTAGTTTCCTAGAGTTGAAGGACTACGACATGTAAGATGGTTATGTTGATTATGCTTATGACTCAACTGAAGAACAAAAGACTTTCTGTCAAGCATGAGATAGTAATCTTCGTAATTAAGTTAGACGTTTAGACTTGGTGTCACGTATGGGTCAAATGTAATCTAGTTTATTTTTATAGGTGTAGGTATGTCTAACGGCTCATATGTGAGATTAGTTCACATCATACGCACTTAAAAAAATTTAAAAGTAATTTATTAATCAAATATAAATATCTTAAGAAGAAGAAAAATCTCATAACCATGTACTTTTTTTTTAACAAACTCATGGCCATGTACTCTCGATCATATGTTTTCAAATAATTTTGTCATTTCACGTGATGTTATATAACCGTGATTTTACTCATTTATTAAGTTTATAATATTACACATAAAGACATAGACACACATGACATAACTTCGAAATTTCCTATACTTATTTTTTCATATACAATAATTTCTTCAAAACAATCATAATTCAATCAAACACTAGCAAAATGACAAACCTATGCAAGTGTACGACCGGCACCAGGTTACTTGCCAGTTGCCACAAATGAGAAGTAAGTACGTCATGTGACAAAACTGAATTCTGAACTTCAACATGACAAAGAAAACAAATTCAAAAGTCTTTCATACTAATTAATATAAGGGTACCTCTATTGGTACCCTCCCTACCCCACAAAATAAGTACAAAAAGTACACTATTCGTGTACTTTTTGTCTCCCAGTTTTTTTCTGAACAGTTTTTTATCAGTTTTTGTTCCGTATTTTTGACTGTTTAACAGTTTTAACCTGTTAAACTTTATTTTTTTGATTCCGTATTTTCTGATTCACAGTTTTATAACAAAACCAAAATTATAAAAATAAAAGAAAAATTAAAAAAAATAAAAAAAAAATAAAAAACAGGGGGTATATATGGGAGTTTAGGGGGGGTCTTTATAACCTGACCCTTAATATAAGGCTATATTTATTCTTTTTATTTCTTTTTTATATTAAATTTAAAAATAATCATTAAAAGTTTAATTACATAGCTGTAGAGAAGTCAAGCGAGCAACAAGATGCGCCACAATCCCTCTTTGAATTCAAAACTAATTCTAGTAAAAATCACATTTGTGGATTTATGTGTCATAACGTTGCTATTCATAACGCACTGAACTCTCTTCAAAAGCTCCACCGCTTCAGGTGCAAGAAAACCGAAAGTATCAAATGCAAAAGGAATAAACACGTGTTGATTTTCAATGCATGCTTTTTCGTGTTTTGTCACTTTGCATGAGGCGGCTTTCAAAGCAGCCTGACCCGCTATAAAACCCCGGCTACTGATCCCCACAAGAGGAGAAACCCCAGTCACATCCACACACGCACGTTTTCCTCCAACTCATCCAAAAACCAGAATGTCCGCCGGTCTGAGTGTGGATCTTCCATCTACCGGGTCAGTCAAGAAGTTCACAGGTGCTTCTTTCTTGGCGGAGATACCAGCACGCTTACATATGTCAAAAAGAACGTCTCTAACCATATCGTGTCGATACTTGAAGCCCGGGAGCTCTTTACAATGAACCGCATGTTTCCCAAAAGAATCCAAACATGCCTTGCGACAAACAAGGCACATTGTATCAGCCGGAAATAATGGGATCATGAGGCGATACTTAAGAATAGAACGGTATTCCACTGGTGACATATGTTGACCAAGCCCGTCTATAGGGATAGCTATTAGGAAATTCTGAGCATGTGACGCGCGTAAACACTCAAAAACTGCTTTCTGCCTCAAAGTCATGTCAAAGTAGACCTCCATATCCTTGACCATTTCAAAGTCACGGCTATATTTATCAGCGTCGTGAGCAACTAAATCGTAAGCAGAAATATCAAATCTCACGCGTGACTCTGCTGCGTTCAATTCCCTTCACGCATGAATGACAAAAAAACACGTAACTTAAAGTAAGCGGTTTGTTTTTCGGTAAACGTGTATTAACTGAGCCCTTACTATTAATTATTTTTTTTTCAACTTTTCATTCACGTCCTGTAAATATATTTTAAACCAAAATAATTTTTACTCAACAAAAAAATACCCTTTACTTTAAAGAAAAAATAATTCGACACCTATTTATCTCTTATAAAATATTTCAAACGATACTAATTTTTACACAACATAAAATACAACTTTTACATAAATGCAAAACTTTACTTTATTATCCCTATAAATACATTTTGTAACGTTTAAAATTTTTATGTAATGCTTTTAATTTTTAATTTAATATTTTATTTTACGTTTTTAAAATTTTAAGTTTTGTGTTTATTATTAATGTACGTTTTTATTTTCGTAACGTTTTTTATTCCGTAACTGTACGTTTTTTATATTTATGTAATGTTTTTATGTTTTTAACGTATTATTTTTATTTTAATTAAAAAGCATTAAGTATTATTTTGATGTGAGGGTATTCTAAAGGTGTGACTGATAATTGTGAGTGAGGGTGAGGTGAAAAGTAGGAGAGAAAAAGCTGATGTGACGATGAGTTGAAAAGTGTGAGAGGTGTTTTTGGTGTGACTGATAAATTCAGCCTAAGGCTAGATAGAATGGGAACATAACTTATTATCGTTACGTCAGCGTAATTTCAGCTTTCTCTCTCTACTCACTCAATTTATCTTTCAACCGTACTGATGGTGAAAAACTCATCGCGACATTATACGTTATATTTTTTTCTTAATTATTTTAATTCGGAACTTAAAAATGTAAACATAAACTTTTTTATTTAAAAATTAAAACATTCATTCAATACGTAAAAGTAGTACTTTTAAGGTAAAACATTAAAATGCTAGAATTCAAATACATACGGAAATACATTACTAGATAGATAAAAAAAACAAATACGTAATACATTTATTTCGTTCCCAGATTCAAATCCGATTAGTCTCCATAAAAAAACTCCGATCAAAATAGCTCTTGTTCAGCTTTTTCGGCCCTAACTTTCTCCCCCACTCTTTTTGTGCGATAACTTTTTCTTCCAATGTTTCTCTCAATACTTGTTCATTTGAATATTATTGATGTAGCTCTATGTCAGTAAGTTATTCATTTAAATTTTTTACCATTAGATATGGCGTATCGGGAGAAACATATTGACGTGTGTGTTGTTATGATGAGAAGAATCGATATGAATTTGGGACGAAATTTCTTTATTTATGTGAAGAGTGATGCTATCCAACCATTCAATTTTAGTTTGAATATTAGTCTTCATTTTTGTCGTCTTTATAAAAAAGGCTCTTTGCAAGTCGAAATCATTGTCATATTCTTTTTTAGTTTCGTGTCAATCAAAACACGTTTTTCTGGCGAAATATCACGACAATTCTCATATGCTCTGCGCAGTTTCATTTTAGCATCAATTGCATTATCAAAATCATAGGGGCTAACGTCGTAAGCGAAAGCTGGTAACGTTTTTCTTCATCGATTTGATTTTGAAACATAACTCTGATCTCATCTACGGTGTATGGAAGGAAGCACGTCATTTGATTTTGAAATTTCGTGTAAACATATTAAAAGTTAAAAAGTATTGATAGATAGTAATAGAATAATGTGATATTTATAAAAAATTAAAAGCGAGAATTTTATTTTTTTAAATTTAAATGTAAATAACGGTTAGTAAAAAAAATGTGTCACAATTTGTAGCTGAAGTAAGAATCTCACTTGTTTAGGAACACTTCTTGCGTGAATTTGATTTTTGAGATGGTAACTTACGTGTAAATTTGTAACACCACTTCATTCAGCCTAAGTAATCTTGTTACTATACGCATGATGTATAGAATCGATTAAACAAAAATCTACTAATTTAACATTTACGAATTTATTTTAAAATGTTTCAAAATAGTTGCCAATTTTCATTTCAACCGATTAAAATACATTTTTTTTTGCTAAAATGAGAATATGATATTGATAAAAGAGATAATAAAATCTCATGATGAAGATACACTGATGAAACTATCACTATTACACAACACTTGAACCTAGCTTCGAATGAAAGTTGATATGTTGTTGACAAAGGCTTTGAAACAACACGAAGCCATGATAAAACAAAGGTTGCTACTTGCTACATTGCCTTAAAATCGTGAAAAGGAGATGTAAAAAATGTAACAATAAAGACCCTTCACGTTTCATTACCATGATGAGCTAAATCATGTAAAAAGTGTATTAGCGTCACTTTTTAGATTTTGTGTTTTTTGTATAGTGACAATATTTTTAAGCTTTACTATTGAATTTGTTTAAACAGATGGACTTCTTTTACCAAATTCTAGTCAGATAATCTCAAACGAAATAACATATGAATTATGAAAGATAAACTTTTGTGATACCATCATGAATGAAAAGACATCGAGAGATAACCTCCACTTTACGCATATCCTCACCACATGGCTTCTACGGCTACTTTACACGTCTTGTCTCCCCTTATTTCATACTAAAGGTGCAATCGAGTCAAGGCGAGTTCAAACATTATAAGACTTAAACTTGATTTGATGAAACAATTTTAGGTTTGAGCTTAGTTTGATTGTTTGTGAAGTTTTAATAATCCAGGCTTGAGCTTGGTTTCATAAGGTTTGATCAAAATTTGAGTTTAGCTTAAAAAACTTGAATATGTATAAAACTTATTATTTTTTTATATAAAATTCATCAATAAAAAAACAAATGTACAAACTAAAACAAACAAAAACCATAACTTAAAACCAAAGTCGATTTATTTAACATTACTAAAACTAAAAATAACGTAATCGTGCAGTATTGGTTTCAAAATACGTTTTGCGATCTAATGTGATTAAGGTGCCAAATGCCATTTCGTGATGTGATTTGCGAACGCAATTACAACACCTTCGTATTATAAAGAGTAGAAAAAATATTTATACATATTCTATTCCACCAAATACTAAGTAAATGTAACAAATTTATAAAAATAAAAAGTTTATTTAGAATACGATAAGCTAAATCATAAATTTAACCAAAGTTAAAAATCCTTTTAGAGTATATTATTTTTTTATGAAATAAGTTCTTATAATTATGTTAATATTAAATTAAGTATAAGTTGGTTATATGAATTCATCATAAAACACATTTTAATAAAACTTGAAAAAGTTTAATAAGATCTCGAGCCGAGCTATTAGAAGCTTGAGCTTAATATATGTTTCACGTTATTTTTTGGACAGCTTGAGCTTGATAAAAGCTTGGGTTGATCGGAAACTTATTTTATACCCAGTAATTTAGAGCGGAGTCAGAAGTTTTTATTCGAAAAAACATATTTTGATAAATTTTAAAGATTACATTATAAAATGATTATAAAAGAAAGTAAACTAAAAAAAAAAACTTTATTTTAAATTTTTTACATTATTTTTTTCCCGTTAATCCGCGCCCCTGCCTACAACGCGTCCTTGTAATTTCTAAAGCACAAAGCCGCGTTGTCCTTTTGATTTTCTTGGGACCCGGTCGTCTCTGAAAGAGAGAAAATCATTTTTGATGTGTTTGTAAATATATTGTATGGTATATTCATGTTTCAGTAGTATATATTTGGATGATGGTCTTGTTATACATTTTTGGTTGTGATGTTGGTACACAATTTTTTTTCCTAGTTTGAAAACAAAACCGTAGACATACTTTCAGACTTATAATTCGTAGAAAGTTTCAATGATTAGAAAGTTATTATATTTGGAATATAATTTCAAAGTGTCAATGTATTTGGAAATTTCCCAAGAAAGTTGTGGGTGAATAAGTAGATCATGATGGATTGATGATAGTCTTATTCTCAACATAAATGCAAAAGCACGCATGCCTTGAAGCAACTTTCTAAAATTGAACCTTTATCATCATTCTGACCCGATATAAGGCTGGGGAGTGTCATTATAAAAAGTTAAAAACTCACCCTATCTTAGCATCACATTAGTTTTTTAACAACTTATAAAAATTCATCATTAGTGGAAACAAAAAAAACCTACATCCACTTCACCTCTATTTTATATAAAATATACCATACTAAATACCCCAACCCTCTCAGATACTTATTAAAAAACATTTAAAATAATTAATAAGAAAAAGTTGGCATGTTTGCCAAGTAGTAGGAAGCTCACCGATAATGGGTTTTTAAACCCAATCTACACATGGGTTTGTAGTGAGGTGAATGGATAGCTTTTGTCACATAGATGTCACCCGTAAGATTCTATGCCTACTCCTTCTAGCCTGATAAACATGTTTTTAAGTTTGTCTAATATAGTTTTTAAGTTTAATTTTAAACGGTAAAGTTTTAACTATCTCAAAATTTCACATGAATTGAACAAGACTTGAATCTATAACCATTAGGGAGCTTCTCATACAATATAAACATGTGATACCATTAGAACAACTCAACAAGTAGCTTTTGGTACATAGTATTAAGTTAAACCTCACAAAAATAAAATAAAAACTAATAAGGGTTAGTACCTCCAAATATTATGTCAGCTGCATATGGGTGATAGATTTTTTTTAAAGAAGAGAATATCATTAAGATTAAAAAGACCGAGAGTCCATACATGAAGTAAAACAAAACCTCTAACATAAGGAATAAAAATCGCCAATCTAACCCCACTCGTAAAAAAACGACCCAAAACCATACAAGAACAGAAAGTTACATTGATGCACTAAGTTGTAAATTCCAAATGCTAAGGGGGGCGGAACAGAGGACTCCTTCTTTAGCCAGCTTATCAGCTTCACTGTTGCCTTCACGCTTGGTGTGAACTATTGATCGGTAGCCCTTAGATGACAAGAAAAGATCAATATCTTGAAAGTGGGATAACAACCGCCATGGTCTCTCAAGAGGATGTCGAACCCAAGATACCGCATTAAGAGAATCACTTTCAATAATAACATCGTCCGTTGACAACTCTAGCTTCTCGTTTACCATCCTACAAGCTTCTTTTATTGCCAAAACTTTCGCAACATTTGAGTCTAAAACACCAAGAGGCACCGAAAACAAAGCCAATACTACACCAGATTAGTTTCTTAATAACCCACCTATACCGACGGGTCCCGGTTTACCTCTAGCAGCGTCATTGACATTGAACTTGAAAGAACCTGTAACAGGTGAACACCATTGTTGCTTGGACTCCATATTTTTCTTATAATTACCACACGAAGTAATCGAAAATAAATTCACATGGAAATCAAGTAGTGAATATGAGAATGTTGTATAGAAGGCCTTAACCCAACATCCGGTTTGAAATTTAACTAAGTCTAAGACATGTGAATGTGAAGGTGCCTTATCCGCAAAATTTGCATTGTTTCTTGCTTCCCACACATGCCACACAACTGAGAAGAATGTTGTCTACCATACCTCTGTGCATTTCACTATTTTTTCCATGTCCATCCACAAAGAAAATAAGGTTCTCATATTTTTGGGGATAACCGAGACACAATCCTAACCGCCAATTAGAGCAAACCAAATAGAGAGAGTAAACTTACAGTGAATAAAAAGGTGATCAATGGATTTGATACATGAGGCACAAAAAGGGCAATGAGATTGGCTCTCCTTGATGATGCCAAATCTAAAGAGCACATCTCTTGTTGGAAGTTTGCCAACGATACTCTGCCAACATAAGAGACGAGCTTTTGGGGGCGCTTTAAAATTCCAAACAGAGTGAAGAATTGGATCGTTGTAGCTCAAATTCTCCATCTCTTTACCTAACGACCTCGAGGAAAACTTCCCTAATGTGTCAAACGACCAGACAGTTTGTCGTTCCTTGTTGCCATCATCACCACCGATTAAGAGTTGACATGAAATGGTCAAACTGTTCAACCTCCCAATCAAAAAGATTTCTTCTTAGGATCGCATTCCATTTCCATTTACCATTATCCCACAACCCAAAGTTACAAACCGGGCCAGATTTGTTGGCTGATAGAGCAAAGATTCTCGAAAAAGAGGTCTTTAGAATGTGGTCTTCCACCCAATGGTCCTCCCAAAATCTTGTACAATCTCCTTTACCAACACAATGCACGAGACCTTTATTAGCAATGACTCCTGCTGGTGTCCTCGAATGGATAATATACGTAATCCTTTTCCAAACTAGAGATACCTTTGCTTTGCTTGGAACGGCGGGAGATAGACTATGTTCGATTCTTCCATACTTGACGTCTATAAGCTTCCTCCATAACACCTCTTTTTCGTTTCCGTATCTCCATACACATTTGCATAAAAGAGCTTCATTTCTAACCCGAAGATTCCCCAAACCAAGGCCCCCGTTTGTTTTGCTTCTAGTTATCATACCCCAGTCCATGATACATAGTTTACGCTCACCTGGGTCTTTACCCCAAAAGAAGCTTCTCTGAATCTTTTCAATCTCCTCCATTACACACGTAGGTACATGAAATAACGACATGAAATACATGGGAAGACTATTTAAAACATATATTAGAAGAATCGCCCGCCCCGCTCGAGAAATAAACTTTGTTTTCCACTTAACTAAGCGTTCTCCAAAACTCTAGATAACAGGGTCCCATACTGATTTAAAGATAGGATTAGCACCCACAGGCATCCCAAGGTATCGAAAAGGAATGAGGTCGGCTGAGCATCCGAGTTCATCACCCTACGCACGAACTAAATGATCATTAATTCCTACGCCATACAACATATTCATAAAGAAATTAATCTTTAACCCAGCTGATAATTGAAAGCAGCGAAGAACCCTTTTAACATTGAACAAATTCTCCTTGCTAGCACCACAAAAAATAAGAGTATCGTTGGCAAACTAGAGGTGGGAAATAGAAAACGACTTTGCACGATCGACATCTACCGGAGAAAACAACCCAACTTCTTTAGCTTTTGTAAGAAGGACATTGAGACCTTCACTAACGATATTCAAAGTTATGATCAATTGATCGTGCAAAGTCGTTTTCTATTTCCCACCTCCAGTTTGCCGACGACACTCTTATTTTCTATGGTGCTAGCAAGGAGAATTTGTTCAATGTTAAAAGGGTTCTTCGTTACTTTCAATTCTCAGTTGGGTTAAGATTAATTTCTTTAAGAGTATGTTATATGGCGTAGGAATTGAAGATCAAGAAAGTTATGATCGTGTAAGAAAAAAAGTTTTAGTAAAGTAGGTATAATTTAGATTATGAGACAAGTTAGAGCAGGGGGAGTCTATGCCCATGGCTTGGCGCCATGGCCACCACGCAGCAAAAGTCGACCGCGCAGGACTCCCTCCCCTTGCGTCGTCGGCTTGGCGCGATAGCCACCAGCCCTCGCCATGGGGTTTTCTACTTTTTTTTAATGTAACGGTATTATTACCGTTGGGGGAGCGGATTTTTTTTAAAAAAACCCAAAATTTTGTTTTTACCCTTTTAAAAAACCTATAAAAACCACCTTATATTACCAAACTTCACACACACTTTCATATATACTTCTATCTCCTATTTCTTAAAAAAATGGATCCAAATAATGCTAACGATTTCGACGGAATCGATATATACGATCATTATGATGCTTTCTTTCAACCCGAATATGATCGATTTATGCGCGATCATGAATCGTATCAACATTATTTGAGTTTGTGTGAGCAATCCCAAGGAGCCGGTGGTTCGCGTGATGGTCTGAGGTAAACATGAGAGACATGTACGTGGATCCAGCACCGACTATTGTTAGAGACTGGCATGAGAGATGTGAGTTACATTTGAGGAAGACAAGGGAACTTCGAGATAGGAAAGTGCACAACGATCTCCGAGAAGACCTTGTCGAGAACCTATGGGATACGAAGATTAGTTTGTGTTTTTTTATGTCATGTTTAATTTTATGTAATGTTTAAGTTCATGTAACCGTTTTTAAATTTTAATAAATTTTATTTTAATGAATTTTAATTTACTTAAAAATAAATTTCCCTCGGCACCAGTTTTTCCACGGCTCAGGATTACTAGTGAAAACTGATGCCGTGGAAAAAAAGCTGACGTGACAGCACTTTTTGTGCCATGGCACAAGGACTCCATGTGCTCTTAAAAGGCTCACGACCAGTTAAAACAAGCGCAGAAACGAGACGAACGCGCATGTAACCACTTCGTCTAGTTCTCGATTTTTCAAGACCTAACATACTCTTTTTTATGAGTTATTTACATTTTATGTTTTTTTATTTTCTTTTGGACTTGTTTCTGTTCTAGTTTACGGTCCGTTTGTCTTTTGAGATCCGTTTCAGTTTTTTGAGCATATTTAAATAATACTGTATTTTATAACTTTAGCCACTCAGTTTTATAGATTAATACAATAAAAGTTAGTTATTTGCTGATGTTTACTCTAATTTTACCTTAATTATCGATATTCATTTGAATCAACGAATATTAAAAAGATTGATTTTGATATTCATTAGAATTAAAAGAACTGATTATTATCTTTAACTTTTTAGTCTACATTAATAACACATACATATTACAATATAGACAGCAAAATTACACAAATTATTTGCATTATTGTAGACATAAAGCAACCTTGTTTCGTGTGTTCATAAGTCATAAATTCATATATGTGGACATGACAATGTTGTACTCTCTCTTTAGCTAAGATTTTAAATTATTTTGATGGGACTTATGGTCCTTTGAGTAACGAATAGAAGAGTCAATACCATAATGTTTGTGATGTGTACTCGTGATGTGTGCTATGCCACAAATTCCTTTCGATTGACTTCAGTTTTATAATTCAATGATTGGGCTTGTCCTATCTCTCTACAGGGGTAGGAATTTAGTTTATTAATTAGAACATTATTTTCGGTATTCAAACACATTAACAATTCGACTTTTTTAAGTGTAGATTGCGAAAGGTTTGTCAAAATTTCACTGCGGACTCCAATATTTTGATATGGCATGATGGTACTGGTGAGAAACTTCTTGATTCAGTATAGTCTTTGATCTTACAAAAATGGCTAATACTACCTACAACTATAATTATGGGTGGGAAACGGGTTGAGTTGAAGTCGGGTCAAGGCTAAAAATAATTTATTTGAATTCAACTTGATTTTAACTCGGGTTAATCATATTCGAATCTATTTGGATCAGGTATATTCAGGTCGGGTTTATTCGGGTTCGAATCAACCTGAATTCGAAGAAAATATAAATAAAATAAAACTTTTACTTTTTTTTAATAAAAATTATATTAAATTTAAATTTAAAAAATAAGGAAAAATAAAAAAAATAGTTTATTCGGGTCAATCGGGTTGACATGAACCTGAATTAAGTATAATTTTTATATTCGATGTCTAACCCGATTTCGAATTTAGGTTAATCAAATTGACCCGATTAACTCGAATTGAAATTTAAACTATCGAATATGTTTGAGTCAGATTCGAATCGAATCAGAAAATTTGACACCCCTACTTACAATAAATAATTGAGATTAGTCCTCATCTCATCATTTAAAAAAGTAGTCTCTCTTATTGCATCACCCGAGTATATAAATAGAGATGTTGGTAAAACTGGTCGACTTTTTCCTTTTTAAACAACAAATTAGATTAGGAAAAAAGGCAACTAACAACGAGCTAAAACAAATTATAAAAGATATTTAAGTTATACATTTTAATTAAGAATTTTACGACCTCTAAACTTTAACCAAAGAAAAAAAACCCCTAATATTATCAAAAATGTCATTTTTCTAATTTTGGAAGAAAAAATGACGTCGTTATATAGATGCTAAATCCAGACAAAGTTGTAGCAATAATACCATGCAAGCGGTCCTTTTTCAAAGAGTCACTTCAAGAATCCAACCAAGAGTAAGATCGTCAATAGAGGTACTATCCGCTCAAGGAACATCGGCCCAAACGCTAATGAGTTGCCAAATAGATTTTGCAGTGTGGCAAGCCAAAAAGAGATGATCTCTAGATTCACTTCCCACACAACAAACTGGGCAAATAATAGAATTGATTTCGATGCCTCAAAATGAGAAATTCAAACGCATAGGGAGACGATCCAAAAGAAGATGCCATAAGAGATGTTTACTTTTCGAGGCAAAAACTTATACCATCTTGTACTAGACGACAAAGATGGTAAGAAAAATTCATTTAGATGGTGTCTAGCACCACTAACACTAACAGTAAACCTACCGCTCACGTCCAAATTACATTGCCAAAAATTTGCACCAAGGCCAAGCTGAAAACCATGGAGATCATTTAGAAACAAGGATAAAGAATTAATGTTGTTACCTCCCAAAGATTGCCTACACCAACTCCATTGCTATGAATCATTGACAAAACAGTCGCTAATGAAGCAATTTGGATGAGTATCCAACGAAAAGCCTATTATAGCAATAATCTATAAAAACATCTCCTAGCCACGTGTCCTTCTAGAAGTGAACATTAGTCCCATCACCCACTTTAAGCTTAAACGTATCATGCGGAATCACTCCTGTTAAATGGAGATGATTGATAAAACCAACAATTTTATCCGAAATACCTTGAGTTTCGCAACGTTTAAAATCGAAACCAGCTTGATCCCCATGGATAGCTCTAATTAGTCGAGACCAAAGAGGATTCAAATAGTTTACAAATCTCAAACTCCATTTTAGGAGAAGAGTTAGATTGAAAGCTTTCAGGTTGCCCACACCTAACCCATCTTTATCAAGAGAAGCCAAGATCGAGTCCTATTTGACGCAAGCCATCTTTTTCCGTTCTTCACCATCTCCCCAAAAAGAAAGATGCACGGTTACGTTCAAGAGTGTGGATCGTTGTTTTAGGCACCTTGAAAATAGACATGTGATGAATCCCTGCACTACCTAAATCATATTTGATTAAAGTTAATCTCCCTCCGATGGAAAGAAGGTTAGCTTTCCAATGCGATAGCTTATCACAGAACTTCGAGACGAAGTGTGACCAACTATCAATACAGATCATGTTAGAACCTATAGGTAAGCCGAGATATTTAAAAGGAAAATACCCAAATTTACAACCTGTTCCACAGACCATTGCAACAACATCTTCTTGAGGAACACCAACACCAAAAATATTAGATTTATACACGTTAATCTCTAAATAAGATGCAAGGTGAAAGACATGAAGAACCCGCTCAGATTATCCATGTCATGATTACTCCATTATGTGAAAATGACAACATCAGTCACAGAAAAGAAATGGGAAACACGAAACTCGGTAGCACCTACAAAAACTTCACAAATAAGATTAGTATGGATAGCCTCATTAATGGCAATGTGAAGGCCTTCTATAACTATAATTAATAAGAAATTAGACAATGGGTCTCTTTGGCATAAACCACGTTTTACTAAAAACTTCGAAAACGAGATTCTATTTCCTCCATTGAGAAACAAAACCAAGTTGAGATTGGAAGAAATCAAGATACCTCCGGTTAACCGAATCAAAGACTTTTTTAAAGTCGACTTTGAATATAAGGAGTTTTTTTTTATTTTTCCTCTTATACCACTTGATAACCTCACTCATCATGAAAGGACCGGCCATGATTTGATGATCTCGAATGAACGTAGAATGCTCAAAACTGATCGACTTGTGTGTGATGTTTATTTGATTGCAATTTTATGGTGAGTGTTTTTTTTAAATGTTAGTTTTTTTATTACATTAAATTGTTTACATGTCGATTTTAAAAGAGAGGAAGTTTGTGTGACAATGTAAATGTTTTGTCTCATCAGCTCTTTACTTCACTTAGTCTTAATGTTTTAAAAACTGATTTTTGAGTTGACCTGATCGAGACAACGAGCTATAGTTCAACCGATGTAATCGGTTTTCAGTTAAAGTCGATTTCTGATCATCCGACCGGGTCAGAATTCAACCGTTGCAGCCAACCGTTTAACCGATGTTTTAAAGAGTGCTTAGCTTAATACATGTTTGTATTCTTCCCTTTTAAGTTTTCTTACATGTTGTACTAAAACATCTGAAATAGTATTTCTATGTACTAAAATAAGTGTTTACTTTTTATTTTTAAGTGTTTTTTGAAAGTTTGTCCGCAAGTATATTTATTTGTGTCATATAATACTTGATAAAAATTATATTAATAAAATACATTTAAAACTCAATTCATGCATATATATATTATATTAAATATTATCTAACACACAAAACTAACTAATGTTAAAATTATAAAAAAATACCTAAAAAATTAAAAATAAATATTTATTTCAAAATAAAAAATAATAAAAACAAGTTTTTTTACATGGGACGCACTTGCATTTCAAAGCTTTAGAACTACATCTACAATTTGGACAGACCGCATGAACATAAACGGTTTTTGCGAAATACATTTTCTTAATTTTGCGACGCATAAAGTAATTTTCACGATTCGACAATATCATCAAATCATCTCCTTTTGAAGTTGAGATAAATGATTTTTTGCTAATGCATGTTTAAACACTTAACGAGATGCTTAGTTCAGAAAAACCATTTTTTTTCACTTGAATAAAAGATTTTGACAAATATAAAATACCATAAACAATTAGATCTATTTTACTATATATTTTTTCGTTTTTACGTGCTTATTGCTAGATCGTTGTAAAAGAGGTGGGAGTATTTGTTTCGGCTTATGAAACATAAACTTAAATGGATTTATGTTTCATAAGTCTCAATTTTGTGGTTTATTTTGAGACTATATAAATTTATTATAATATTAAAAACTTATATAAATCAATAAATCTTTTTATTCAAAAAAAAAAAAAAACAAACAATAAGTCTCAAGAAAAATAAGGCTATCTGCAACAGTGACCAGGTCGTGACCCTGATTTTCCAGCTTTTTCTCTCTTTTGACTTAGTGCGACATATTTGTCCCAACAAGGCGACCTAGTTCAATTTTTTTAAATATAATATTTTTTTTAAATAATTATTTTTTTAAAATAATTATTTAAATAAAATAAAAACATTACAATAATATTTATTTTTAAATATCGTTAAAGAAATGATTAAAAAAAAGACTTAATTAGAAGTAAAGTGGTAAATGAATTAGATAAAACTAACTTTAAAAATTGTCAAATTAATATATGTTATGGGGAATTAAACAAAACTCAATATATTAAAATTTGGAATTTTTTTATAAAGTTTTAAAACAAGTTAAATTAATTTTTTTTTTCTAACACCTACAAAATCCCAACGGTCACTGACAAGATCGTAAGTGGAGTCGGTTTGGGTCGACCGAGAACCAGCGACCGAGTCGCAACAACGGCGCGACCTAATTACGACTGAGACAAAACATATCCGTTGCGGGTAGCCTAACAAAATTGAAGCTTATGAAATATAGGTCGAAATTTGACTGATTTTCAGATTATATTTCATAGGTCATATGCTGCTTATCTCTTGTAACTGCGGAAGAAGACAGTGTTTGTAGATCTAGAACATTATGTTTCTCGATTTAATTCATACAAAACAAAGCTTATGCTTTTTCCGTTCTAATAGTATTGTCTGGTTTTTGAAATGTTTTAATTTAATTGTTCTAATTGTTCATTATTACTAATAATAAAAAAAAGTTTGATTAAGTTTATTATATTATTATTTTTGTTGAAATTATAATTATAAAATTTTAAAATTTAAATTAATTAGTTAAGGATAAAATAGTCATTATGTTAAAAATAAAAAAGTTAATATTATAATAATTTTTTATTAAGAAACAATAATATTGAGATAATGGGAGTAATACACAACTTTTGGACAAAGTACAGACGAAAAAATTGATATTTTTACACGAGGCGAGTTCCATAAGGAACATGCATCCAAAAAAGAAAAAAGAAAGCAATCTCAATCATCCATTCAAGTTCCATTTAATGGTCTATATTAATCTTTTTAAATTTAATTAAAAAAAACCCTTTTTATCCTATTTCTTAAAATTTAAATATCTCTCAAACCGTTAATCGTTACGGAAATCTAATTATACATCGCGACGGGAATTAAATTATCTTTCTATAGATATGCACTTCTATACACTTTCGGCAAACTTTTTTTTTTTAAATTTACGCATAAAAAATTACATGTGATTCTCGAAAAATTACATGTAATTTTCGAAAACTCACGTTTGAATTTATTATTTTAAAAAATCACATTTGAATTTGTAATGTCACATGCGATTTACGAAAATTACGTGTAATTTTTTGGGCGAGAATTTTCAACACTGTAAATCGTTATAAGTATATGAAAATAACCGTCTATTAAATGAAAAAAAAAATATTTTGTATGAATTACATGTGATTTTGCTTGAATTGCATGTAATTTTGTATATGTGATTCGATGATAATTACATGTAATTCAAACATTTCAAAATTTTAACATCTTCTAATAAACCCACTTTAGATGAATCACATGTGATTTTGTTTAAATCACATGTAATTGTCAATATATAAAAAATGTATTCTCATTCATGTAATGTATATATAGGGAAAATCACTTAAAAATATAGTAAACTTACCACTTTTTATGGTTGTGTGTATTAAACTATTTTTTTTCTAATTGTATGCATTAAACTTTCAAATTCAGATCATTGTGTGTATTTTATGACCATTTTACCCCTACTTTTTTCAAAATTTTAAGGGTAAAGTGGTAATTTTACAACGCAAAATCGTCTCAAAATACAAATAATGATCGAAATTAAAAAGTTTAATACACACAATAAGAAAAAAATAGTTTAGTACACACAAACATAAAAAGTGGTAAGTTTACTACATTTTAAGTGATTTTCCCGTATATATATATATATATATATATATATATATATATATATATATATATATATATATATAGATTTAGGATCAAATAAGAACTTTTTAAAAATATAAAAATGAGAACATTTGAAGAACCAATAGGATTAAAGCAAGTCTTAATTAAATGAAATTTAATAGACTTAAAACTGAAAATTAAAAATATGACTAACAAGGCTATTATAGTAATTTTGTATTATCAATTTTCATTAACCTATTACACGTCTCCTCCTCCCATATTCATATCAAAATCATCCCCATCTTTCTTTTTTAGTATATACAATACTAATCCTTGACATTAAAAAAAATGCGTATCCATAACAAAATAAAAACACAGATCCACTTTTATAATTTCCTACCGTTTTAAAACAAACAACATAAGCCTTCATATAAGAGATCGATTTTCTTATCAATAAAAAATCTATTTACGAACCGGGTACTCCAGCACTTTTCCGGTGAGATCCTATCGGCGGTTGCATTTTTACATCGAGTGGAACAGCATAGGAAAGTCCATCCATTTGATATTGATGCACCGGTGTATCGGAGACTGGTGGTGGTGGGGCTGATGCATCGGTGTGCCAGAGTCAGACGGTGATGGGCCAGTGCAACTGATGTATCGTGTATCATAGACTGATAGTGGTGGGGCAAAAGCACCAGCGAACCGGATTCTGATGGTGTTGGGGATGATGCGCCAACGAACATATTATGATGGTGTTTGGGTAGTGCCGCTGATGTACGAGTGTACCAGAAACTAGTGCCTAGTGGTGGTGGGGCGATGCATAGTAATTTCGGTGTACCAGAGTCTGTTGCTGCTATTCGGTTTCAACATGTTTGTAAATAGATTTGTATACAACTGCTGTAAGTTTTTTTCAATTTAACTATGTACCGGATTTGATACATAATTAGTCCAATATATCGGAATGTGGAATTGTTCGGATTTTGATCCACATACATGTGTTTATCTACTAATATTATACCAGAATAGTTTATGTAACTAATTAAATTTGTCTTTTCTTTTCTTATCTACAACTAGAAGCATAGAACGACGTATCCTCGTGTTGTCATCTACTGTACATCATTTTATTACTTGTGGTGCATCTTTGTTCGTACATCAATGTATCAAGGTCATATATTTATTTTAGGGAAAAAGACCAATTTGGTCAAAATCACCTCTCCAAAGTAAAACCATGGTCAAGTTTTTTGATGGGACAAATTTAGTCATACACAAGTGCACAACTGCACAACTCCATCCAATTACCGCCACGTGTCCACTGACACAATATTATCAAAATAGTAAATTACTAAAATGCTCTTTCTCTCTTCTCTCTTCTTTCTTCTTTCTTCTTTCTTCTTTGTTCTTTCTTCTGGTTTTGAATACCATAACATGAAAGAAACCAAACCAAAAATATTTACACAAAAAGACTTGATCCTTTGACTTATTATTATTACCAGATACTCAAACATCCCCAAATTTTAATCTTCCCCCAAAATTAAAACCACTTATTTAACTGCTATCAACTAAGTCATCTTCTTAACGTATATATATCATCTATTTGAATCATTTTTAGATCTAGGGTTTTTAGGCTTCTTGATTTTGGGTCTCTTGATTTTGTTTATTAACTTCAAGTTTTGATTTTTAATGTTAAATATGTCAAATTTGGGGTTTTATTTTTCTGGGTTTTTGTTTTTAGGCTGTAATCTTGATTGTAGCTATGTTAAATGGGTCGAAATTGGTGAAACTGAGATTGGTTTTCATGATTTTAGTGTCTAAGGTTAGTTGCGCGGAAATGTAACGTATTTAGGGGATTTACGACATATTTTCACCTTTTCGTCATTGTATGCGGCATGCCTTTGTCTTTTTTGTGTACTTATATGTTTTCGATGCTATTGTATGTGAAAATGTTGGGATAATTTGTATAACGGGGTAGGATAATGTAAGTACGTTACGTGAAGAAAAGAGGATGTATGTTGTATACAATGACGAAAAAGGTGGGAGTATATTACGTTTTTGGTAGAAAGGGGAAAAAGGGAAATTGATGTCTGAATGCTGCTGCAAATATGTTATGTGAAACGATAGAGTAAAATATTCTTTACATGCGTTTTGTTGTCTCGAAGCTCCATTATAGTGTAACTCAAGGGTGTTTCGTCGTTATTGTAAGGCTATGTTTTCGTGGGCAATGTTCCTAAGACTCCTTAAATGCAGATATTAATTAGGCAATGTAGGAGCAATCGACAAGTAAATTTATACTTTAATATGGGTGTGTGCGAGATTGTTTATGTCATTTGATACAGCAATAACTTATTCAAACTGCTGATCTGATCATCTCATATTTGTAAATCATAAGGGAAATGTAATGACCAATCACAAACGCAAACGCTCCCTTAAATTGTGTTGCCTGTTCTTATTCACTCATGTGTATGCCTTTATCTGTCGTATGTTGTCCACGTGCTTGGTGTAACTGGTGCTGTTATGGTTCTTGTTTGGAACATTCATTTTCGAGGTGGTTTAGCTTGGTCTTCTGATACTAACAAGAATCTTATCTTTAATGTAAGTCTCAATGTTTTTTATTTCTTTGCTTTCAAATTGTTTTAGGATACTAGATTTAAGGTGTTTAAGGTTTTATGTTAGGGTGTTGATAAATATGGTCCTAAACCAACTGGCCTAGTACCAATGTTATGTTAAGTAGTTTCTTTGTGGGAGTTGTTGTTTCACTGGAGATCTCGGGTTCGAGTTCTGTCAAGGGTTTTCGTCTCAGGCGAAGCGGATAAGGAGCTAACCATAACTAGGCGACGGTTCGAAGAAGGCATACTGCCCGCTTGGATATCACTGCATACCACTAACCCGTCGTTCTAAAAAAAGGATAAATATGGTCCTAAGACTAAGTGCTTGAATTAATCTGTCTAGTGGATTGAATCTTAATTTTGCACGTGTGTCTTAGGAATTAGGCAAATTTGATTGATAACTAGGAATTAGGCTCGTGCTATGCGTAAGTATTAAATTTTGGTAGACCTAACCGTAGACATTATGATCCAAAACAGGCACGGTGGGCTCTGTGATTGCATTTATATTTGTCTTTGTGTACCTATTTAGCATGTGATCATTTGCTTGTGGCATTGTTGCAATGTTTGATTGGGGATATGGGATAGGTAAACTTGTATCCATCGATTATACTGCATTACTTGTTATTAGATACAAAAACAGAACAAATGGAAAGAAATGTCCAAGGAAAGCTCTTTTTCTCTTATAAATTCGTGTTTTGTTTGGTTACTTCTATGCTTTTGTGTGTTCTTTAATGTCTAATCATGCACATTTTTATTACAATTTTAGCATAAGACAGACAAGAAAGCTTTCAAAGTTTTTTTAGTCTGTTTTAATTTGTAATGTAGTTGAGGTACCCGACTATGTCATTAATTTGTTGGACCGTATCTTATATTTCCTTTCATTATCTCCTTACCAGGTCCATCCCGTCCTGATGCTTATTGGTTTGGTTATTATGGGCGGTGAAGGTAACATCATTTTTGCTCAGTGTATAGATGGATACATGTTGATGTGCCTTTCTTATTTTGTAATTTGACTTTCTTTTTCTCCTCCAATTTCTTTTACCATGCAGCCATTGTAAGCTATAAAGCTCTTCCCTTCGAGCATGCTAAGAAGAAGCTCATCCATCTTATTCTACATGCCATAGCCCTTGTACTTGGTATTATCGGAATCTATATGGCATTCAAAAACCACAATGAAAGTGGTATTGCAAACCTATACAGTTTACATTCCTGGATCGGTATCGGGGTTATTGTCCTCTATGGTGTTCAGGTAACTTATCATTTTTCACATTATTTTGTCATAATGTTTTTATGCGACTAATATGTGAAATGAACTTGGCAGTGGATTTTTGGCTTTTTGGTGTTTTTCTACCCTGGTGGATCTGGAGAGCTTAGAAAAGAGTCGGTTCCATGGCATGTGTTGTTTGGGATGTTTATTTACATCTTGGTTGTTGCAAATTCAGCACTCGGGTTTCTTGAGAAGCTAACGTTTTTGGAGAGTTCAGGCATCGACAAGTATGGTTCTGAGGCATTTCTTGTCAACTTCACTGCCATTGTTGCTATACTCTACGGCACATTTGTATTGCTGACTGCACTTTCACGCGCCCCTTCTAAAGACAACCACCACTATTCCGCCATATGAAATGTGTTCTGGTATGACTCTTGATTATGGTTCCAGCTCAGTTTGGTTCTTGTATCATTGAACATATAACGGGTACATATATGCGTGTGTTGAGGATGCATTTGTAGCCGTATGTTGTTATCTTATGTATAAGTAGATAAACCTATGCTGCATTCGGAGTGAGTTTGTGTATTTCCCTTCTAAACGTGAAGTCAATTTCCTGTGAAAGCATGGACCGGACAACAGCCTCAACCGGATCGAAACCCAGCCTAACGTTTGGTTATCAATGCACTTTTTGGAATTCTGAATGGTTTGGTCTGTGTAAACCACGACAAAGCCAAGTATATAGGCTGAAGCAGTTGAGCAGTGGCGGTGGAGCAGTTGAGCACTTGAGCATTGAGGTCGAGCAGTTGAGCAGTGGAGGTGGAGCAGTTGAGCACTTGAGCATTGAGGTCGAGCAGTTGAGCAATGGAGGTGGAGCATATTCGTGTGTTCCTGTTTAAGTTATAACTAAGTATATTAAACCTCAGACGGTAAGCTTGTTGAAGGAGGCCGAGGATGAGCTTGTGGTTTTCAGGATTTATTATGTTGCATCCCCAAATAACCATCTGACGTATATATAATGCAGTTTACATAGATATCAAGTTCTTTTCTTGATTTATCTTTTCGCATAAACTTCTAAGCTAAAGTATAACGACATTTGAATTATGTTCCGATATTTTGTATACTCAGACCTCTTTAAATATAACAAATGCAATAAAAGAGTCGGGAACAATGAGTGGTAGCTTCTCAATATACATGAAGAATCTTTTAAGATTTTCCCATGTTACTATGGCCATGTCCATCACTTCTTTCTTGTCCACGTACACCCAAAGTTCACAAGGGTCGATTCGTTTTAGGCTGACACGACAAAATGGGCACGACAATGATCTTGTAATCTATGATTATCAAGACCCGAATTACTAACATTGTTCTCCACAACTGCTGGAGGCTCTGAGGGAATGTGCATATATATTGTTTGATCCATTCAACTGAAATGACATAATTTGCCAGGCTTGTCAAGAACACATGAGCATTCGTCACCGCCAGTGCATACGAAACTGAAAGACCAACTAAGCCTACAATTGATAAGTTACTTTACATTAACTTATGACAGATTATTACTAGGAAATAGAAAGCTGCCTACCTGGAGGAATATAACCCTTTGGAAGTAAAACCAGAAAAAAAGGCAGCAGTAAACAGTGTCAGGTTTTGAAGTGCTTCTGCTCTTAAAACCAACCACTCCAATGTTGTGTTTGTGAAAAATGAAAGTGTGTGCATCGACATCTACTAGCTTTAGGTAATTGTTGCAGAACATGTTTTCCTTTTTAAATGCTCTTATAGTAGCCACTCCAAGTGATTGTTCAGATACATAATTTACCAGATGAGCTTATTAGCTTATTCGTGAGGATTCAACGCCAAATAAGCTTATAATACAATATTTTAAGCCTTTTAAAGATGGAAAGGCTCTTCAGCAAAAGCTTATCCCAAACACCCTTGTATATCGAAACTGCAAGATACTCACTACCAATCACATAAGAAATGCAAAGACTCAACATCACCATTCATACAAAAATCGTATCATTTTGCGTCTGGATGTTTTCTTAGTACCTGTACCTCTATAGAAAACAAAAATACACTGCGTGTGTTTGAACTTGCATATCTCCAATTACAAAACATTCATTGTGGGACAAAATTTCCCAATTACAGTTCCAATATGACTCCCTATTTCAAACAATCTGAGCTAAGATACAATAAATATGGAAGTACCTGTGAAAGCAAAAGTTGAGTATAGCACTAAGAAACAACTGTGTGCGATTGGCTTCAGGCTTAACAATAACAGTTTAGGACAATTGAGAGCAGCAATCACTTCCTTCATTATGTGAAGCAAATTCATCATTCTCACCGGATCAACATGCATATCAGGATTGTCAAGTTGTTCTAGGTCTGCAAACTCGACTAGCGCATGGTTTTCCCTACAAATTAAACATGAATTTCAGAAACCTGACAGTAATAATGAGTATACCCTGCAATTAGATGCGACCTTTACATGTACTTAGTCTTTTCTATCACCATCTACAAATTTGAAAGATAAAGCCACTACTGAAGCTTGCAGAATGTAATTAGTTGTCCTTGCCTGCCACTAGAAGCTTGCAGACTAAGTTGGCGTTGTATTCGTGTTCAAAGTAATTACTGTAGTTGGTATGGAGCAACTAATTTGCAGACTAGATTCTGACTTGTTATTAATTGCAGAGTTGCAGAGAAAATGACCCGTACTACAAAAGTGACCCGCTGCCACATTTTAAACAAACCCAGCCTAAACTGACCCATTGAAACTGAGCCCAACCTAAACTGACCTGAGCTGCAAAAGTGACCCAGTGATCCATTTTAAACCAAACCCAAGCTAAATAAATAATTTAAACTGAACCCAACCTAACTGACGTGTACTATAGTGACCCATTTCAAAACAAACCCAGCCTTTTTATTTCAAACACAGATTGCTCAAGAAATGTGTCGGGTTTAAATTCAGACTTGTAATAAATAGCAGACTTGCAGATTAAACTCAAGCTTTTGGTGTTTTAATCTTTAGTAAGCACCTTCAGTCGATATGAGCAGCGTAATCCAGCACTTAAAACAAAAAAATAGTATTTCTTTATGATAAAGAAAAATCCTTTTAGCTAGTAAAAACCAGAGCGAAAGATCGCTTCATCACATGTTTGGATGGTACTCCAAGCGCCTTAGACCGCTTCATCACATGTTTGGATGGTTGCAATGCTATACTTGTTAAGTCATGCATAGAAATGGAAGGACCCTATATAGATTACTTTAGCAAGCAGTTCAAAAAACCAGTTCTTCAAATTGGTCCAGTGGTTCCAGAGCCACATACAGGCCAGCTAGAAGACACATTGGCCAACTGGTTGAACCACTTCCCAACCAATCTGTTATATACTGTTCTTTTGGGAGTGAGACTTTTCTAACAGATGATCAGATCAAAGAATTAGCTTTAGGATTGGAACTCACGGGTCTTCCTTTTTTCCTAGTTCTAAATTTCCCAACAAACCTTGATAGCTCAGAGCAGCTAGAAAGGACACTGCCACAAGGGTTTCTAGAAAGAGTCAAGGATAGAGGTGTTGTACACTCAGGGCGGGTACAACAGCGACACATCCTGGCTCACGAAAGTGTGGGGTGCTACCTGTCCCATGCTGGTTTCAGCTCGATTATAGAAGGTCTGGTGAATGACTGTCAATTGGTGATGCTGCCATTAAAGGGTGACCAGTTCATGAACTCTAAACTGATAGAGATGGAGTGGAGAGTTGGACTGGAAGTGTATAGAAGAGATGAAGATGGGTATTTCGGGAAAGACGATGTTTTTGAGGCTGTGAAAAGTGTTATGATGAACACTGAGAAAGAACCAGCCAAGTCGATAAGAGAAAACCACAAGAAGTGGAAAGAGTTCCTGCAGAATAATGAGATACAGAGCCATTACATAACAGATTTGGTTGAGAACTTGAGAGATCTTTGACAAGACGACATCCTGTAGTAAGATGTACTACCATCTAAATACATCTCCATGCTTGCAGATTATGTAAAATATGCATATGGCTAATAATGAATGCATAAAGGCCTTTGAATGCATCTGATGCTATGTAGGTGTGTCAAGTGCTTTTACATGTTATTGTTCTTACATTTCTAAGAAAATGCAATTACCAAACTGCTATTTACTTTTTACTATTTTGACCATTTAGTGAAGCAAACAAGTCATTTCTTACAAAAATATGTAAACTTTATCTATTTAACCATGCATACTTTGAACAAGCAGGGTTGATCAGTTGGAAAAACCCTCTCCTTTAGAGATAGAGGTGAGGGTTCTATCCTCACTCCCAGCAAAAAAAGGTCGGATGTCCTCTGGAAGTAGCTTCTCTAGTCTCTACCTTTGGGTACGGGTAAGGTTGTCTACATCTCACCTCGTGGAAGACGGGATTAAGTACATGTTACTTATTTTTTTAACGATGCCTACTTGCCCAATATTGCAACGAAATTGCATACTTCGGTAATAGATGGAAAGTATGTTGCAGTAAAAGGTTAAAAAGGTACATTGAATATGATGCCAAAACTGAATAGTATGTTACAACTCTTGTGGTTTGCCCTAACCATAATTCACACAACCAGGTGTTACAAAGTAATGAGCGTGTAGATGTGTGTTGTCATCTGGAGTTGTGATGATGGTTGTTTCACTGTTTTGCCAAATTCTGATTATTTAAGGATTATATCATTAATAACTTGTTGAGACTAATTCTAAACTATTCCAAAACTGGCTATTTGACCCTAAACATTAATATAACCAGAATCAGTTTGACTGTACCTAAGCAGTAGAAGTATCTGCGACTTGAAAGACAGTAACTAGATAATCACTTTCAAAACCAAATGCCAAACACCCATCTCTAAACGTAAAATTAGAATGTTTATTCACACTATACATTAAAGCAGATGGCATACATACCTCAATCTAGCTAGATTATTGGTCTCTCTTGCTGGTTCAAGTCTTCAACAAGTTTAAGAAGCTCAAGGCATTCATCATGTTCATTAAAACTCATCAAGGATTCCATGTATGCTATCAACCCGTCTATATCCTCAATGCCAGCTTTGCACAAAAGATCAAGTAACAAATCTTGCACTTCATGAATCTTTCCTTCCGTTCTAAGACCTTGAACTATAGAACAGTACGATGCAAAAGATGGCATAATGTCATGATCAAACATCTGTTTCATCCACTTTACACAATCATCATACCTCCCTACCCTACATAAATGTTCCATGATCTGAGAACACATGAAGACGTCAGGAAAATAGCCATATTTCACCATTTCTTGAACCAACTAGTAATGCTAAGTGCTACCACTGCTACTGCATATCCGGAGATCACGAACAGGGAGCATCGGAGGACCGTAGGAGCAAGCATCAAATGAGGAGACAGACTATTAATTAGTTAGTCCTTTTACCAGCTTTTATCCAGCAGTACACACTTAGGATGGCTAATTCGGTGCGACCATTCCTAAAGCGTCAGGAACAATGGAATTGCACAGTGATAATGGTACTATAAATACCCCTCATTTTTACTAAGATCCAGGTAGTATTTACGCATTTACCGCACATTTACACACAAACAACTATTCATTTATTTAGGCCTCCCAGCAAACACTTTACTTACTTTCACGCCTGAGATTGGTCCTCGGCACACAATCAGGAAGGGCCAGTCCGTAGGAAGTCCTAAGGATTCTCGAAGCTTTGTGTACGTACCAGAAATTACTTATAAACAAAACCTTACTACTAAATCAAAAAATTTATAACTCAATTTCTTATGTAAACTAGAGCTTTATATATTCTCTTCCGTGGAATCATAATGGTGAGCAAAAATACACATTTCTAGACTAATTTTTTTCTCTCAAATTTCAGTGAGGCATAATATCAAACATGTTATGTGCTATAAAAAGGGCACAGATTGTTTGTGGTTCTCCAAAATCTGCCAACATAATACGTCTTCATATATGTAACCAGACAAAACACTGTTTGTTTCTAAAACCAAAAGTAAAAACAAAAAAACTGGATGAAACTAAAAGGTAATCGGGAATAACCTCCAAACAGAATTTGGTCTGATCATCCGATCCAAAAGTTCGTTTTAGATCGATTGAGTTTGCAAGAATTCCTTTGGCGACATTTGAGTAAACGATTGTGTGATTGCAACACTTCAACTGGATCTTTCTCACTGATGCAGAATTGTAGTATACATTAGCACCAATAACTTGAAAACCAGATTATCATATTTAGCAAATAGAGATACAGAAGAACAGAATGTGATTTGTTGTTTAAGATTGGACTGGATATGGACTTGGATACAAAACAGAAAAAGAAGAAGAAAGAAAGAGATAGAAAAAATGTAAGGGTATATTTGTAATTTCAATATTTTAATAATATAATAAATATTGTGTCAGTCAGACACATGTCAATAAAGTAGTGGAGTTGTGCAATTGTGCAGTTTGTGAAGTGCTCAACATGACCAAATTTGTCCCTAGTTGAAAAGTTGACCATGATAAGGTTCTTTAATGCTCAAAATGACCATATATGTCTTTTTCCCTTTATTTTAATACTAGAGTTGGTACATATTTAATATATATTAATTTGTTCACTAGTTCATACTATCATCAAGTAGATGTTGAGTTTATGACAAAGTTTAAAATTTGTTTACGACAAGATTCATAAAAAAAATCGAAAAAAATTACTTTTGTTGCGTTTAATATTATGTATCAAATGCACCGCCAACATTAAGTAGTATTTTAATTTGAAAGAATCCTCATAATATGTAAAAGTTATTAAATAATTACAGGTACATTTAATGAAATGAATTAAATTTTATAGTCAAACATGAAAAGAGACATTAAAATGTTAACTTTATAATGACGAAAATACCCTTAAACCTGATACTTACTAAAAAAATGTCATTTATTTACATTTAATCTCATCTAACAATAATAGCTAGATCCAATGGTTCATATTAGTTTTCATTTTAACAACTTTAAAAAAACTCTTACAATAACCTCCCTCTATATATATATATATATATATATATATATATATATATATATATATATATATATATATATATATATATATATATATATATATATATAATTTGGCTTCTAAACATGTGATTTTGTTAAAATCACATGTAATTATGTTTGAATTACATGTGATTCGGTGATAATTACATGTAATTCGATGATAATTACATGTGATTTTTAGTGCAGTTGATTCGGTTTAAACAATTACATGTGATTTAAACAAAGTAATTTATAAAAATAGTATAATTTATAATTTATAATTTCGTTCAACATAAAAAAATAATACTTGACACTTAATGTCCTTCAACATATTTGAAAACACAAAAGCATGTATCAGTGAGTTTATTAATAGAGTTTGGTATATCAATAATGCAAATAAAATAACATGTAATTATCACATAATCACATGTAGTTATCACATAATCATATGTAATTCAAGCATAATAACATGTGATTTAAACAAAATCACATGTTATTCATAAGTCAATTTGTTTTATATATTTTACATGAATGATGACTGACATTTTAACATATTGATAGAACTACATGTGATTCAAACAAAATCACATGTGATTCATTTAAAGTGAGTTTGTTAGAAAAGGTTAAAGTTTCAAAATGCTTAAATCACATGTAATGCAAGCAAAATCACATGTAATTACCCCCAAATCACAAGTAATTCAAACATAATTACATGTGATTCAAACAAAATTACATGTAATTCATAAGTCAATTTGTTTTATATATTACATGAATAGGAACACGTATTTTAATATATTGACAGAATTACGTGTGATTCAAATAAAATCACATGTGATTCAAACAAAATAACATATGATTCTTCTAAAGTGGGTTTGTTAGAAAACTTTAATGTTTTGAAATGCTTAAATTACATGTAATGCAAGTAAAATCACATGTAATTATCACCGAATCACAAGTAATTCAAACATAATTACATGTGATTCAAACAAAATCACGTATAACTCATAAGCCAATGTGTTTTATATATTTTACATGAATGACAACACACATTTTAGTATAATGTCAGTTTGTTAGAAAAATTAAGTTGTCACAAAGAGACGTCTATCTTATTGAAACCATTTTTATGCCAAGTTTTTACACGTTATGCTGACCCTAACGAATTACCAATAGCCAAAGGAGAATTCTCCTAACTCACTCGAACGCTGAAGATAAACCATGCAAACTTTTTGGGCAAGTATTAAATTCAAAACGAAAGGATTATGACAAAAAAAAGGTGAAAATGAATATGAGAAGAAATTTCATGGTTAGAAAACATGTAAAACATATATAGATTTCAAACGTAAAAAAATTAACTCTACATAAATATTGGAATCATGAACATTTCGTTAATTATCATCTTAAACAATCATATACCTTAAAAGTTATAAAGTGTAGCTAACAAATCTCTAAGTGCCATCAATATATTTTCTCTTCATATAGCAGCTAAAATGTCATCAATACATACAGACATACAGTTAAGAGGATAACAATAAGTAACAACAACTCTCACTTCATTATTAATTAGGTAACTGCTTATAATAATTGCTCCTTAAAGCTTCCAGCTTTTGATAATCTTTATATCAAAACATTATCTTGAAACCGGTATAGAAACCATTGAGCCATGTCAACATTTTACAAGTTCAGGAAGATGTTAAAATCTATCAGCAATCGTACATACCTTGATGTGTCAACGGCGATTAGGGTGATAATTTCTGCGCATAGCTTTCCCAATGTATTTCCATGAACTTGGCAGGCTCCACGTAACGTACGCCAAACCAAAGCATCAGCCTTTAAAGGCATTGACTTAATAAAGTCAACGGCCTAATTCAGAACGAAACTCAAACACTTTATTCATCTAGATTCAAATTATCATAATTCATACTAATTTCATACCAAAATTCATTAAAAACGTGATCTAAATCTATCACATTATTAGATACGCTAATTCATTATTCGATCAAGTCTAATTTAGATTTAAATCTATGCATACATATAAGTGAGGATGAGTAGATATAAATAATTAACAGATGGATCGAAAGGTTACCGATGGTGCTGACGGTGACGATCGATGGTGGTGGATGACGGCTGTAGGGTGCGACAATGGTCGTGCAGTGGTGGAGTGTGATGGTGGTGATGACGTTGACGACCGATGGTGATGGATGATGTCTGTAGGGTGCGACAATGGTCGTGCAGCGGTGAAGTGTGACGGTGGTGGTGTTAAGACAGTGAATTAGGGGAGAAAATAAGGTTTATTAGTATAAAAATGAGTGTATAACATGAGTAAAAGAAATGTAATTCCAACCATTGGATTGAATTTGGATAAGCGGCTGAGATTACTTTCTTTGAACTCTTTTTGGTATGTATTCCCTACCGAACTTTTCTCATTTTTACACAATGTTACAAAAAGAAAAAGCATCGATATATGTATCTTTGAAAACAGTTAAGCAGGAACATACCTACAAGATGCCAAACGTGACATGAATTACATTTGATTTTAACTCACAATTCACAAAATGTCATTTTTTTTAAATCTCGTTTTTTCTTTTTTTTTTAAATGTCGTTTTTTAATATGTACAAGCCCTCTATATTTTTTTCCTTCCGTTTTTCGTACAGTATAATTTTAGTTACTCTAAATTTACTATTATTTTGTGATATTCTTTTAAAAATCGTCGATCTGTTTTCACCTTCAGGCCTCTTAGGCTGAACGTAATGGCATGCAAGCCACTCGCGAGTGACCCTAACCCGCGCGTATGTCCCATTCTCACCCACCATATTCGCGCGCGACTTAGTCGCCAGCAAAAAAAAAAAAACACTACCACACTCATCCAGAGTTTCTTTCATTGGGACCCACTTCTTTTTTTTTGACCGTTTCATTATTCAAATAATTTTTTTACCCAAATTTAGTTATATAAATTACTACCCAACTTTAGTATTTTCACACAGACTTTCAGAAATAAAAGATGACATGCTCTTTCCCACACAACGACGACGAGAATAAGGCTATGATTCAGAAACAAATAATTAAACAACAACGTCGTTAAGATGCGCTTACGAAGTTAGCTGATGATTTAGATGCTGCGTACGAACAAAATACGAAACTGCGTACAGCATGTGAGAAATGTCGTGATCTTTCCCCAAAGAAGCGTATTCTTCCTCACACACTAAAATATCATCTTCTTAATGGCGGCGATACGATGTACACCCGAGGAAGAAATTGCGTTGTGTCGCGCTTGGGGCTTTGTTGCTGAAAACGTCGTGCCAAGAACTTCTCGTATTTTTTGAACTGAGGTTTTGCAACTCTTGGAGCGCCGTTTAGATGATCCAAGGAAACAAACGCTCGATAACCTAAACGGGAAATAGAAGTGCATAATGAGCGCCGTGCATATGTTTGTTGCATGTTACAAAAGAGCAAAGCATACACGGGTAAGTAGAGCCACGGACGAGGATGTTATGAATAACGTCCTTCGTGACTATGAAGATCAGAATATATGCCGGTTTAAGTATCTTCATTGTTGGGAGGTTTTGAAAAGTTATCCGCGGTTCTTTCCTTTTTAAATTACCCGTGTATCGTTTTTATTTATCCATGTGTTGTTTTATTAATGTGTTTTTATTTACCCGTATATCGTTTTTATTTGCCCGCGTGTATCGTGTTTAAATAAAATGTTTGAATAAAGGTTTTTATTGTATGAATAAAAAATATTTAATAAAATAGTGAGAGTGATGTGTAGTGAGTTGTAATTAGTTTGGGTGAATGTCATTACCTCTTGTGAGAAGTTTGAGTGAGTTGTAGTGAGTTTGTTAAAAAGTTGAAGTAACGCTGACGTAACGACGAATGAGTTATGAGCCACTCCTCTAGTCTTAGATCTAATTTATTTGAAGAAAATGGGTAAATAATCCATGCAAATTGACACCGTTGAATAATCGAGTCAATTGCTTAGTGCGTACGGAGAATCAACCTCATATCTTTGTTCACACGACTAAGGGCTTGTTTCTTTTTTTAAGTGTTTTCATATTAGCCTCTTATTTAGCCTCTTAGTGGGAAGAGTGGCATTTTTATGTGAGTGTGGAACAAGATGTTCAAAGTGATTTGGGCCCACAACTTTTCCCACTAAGAGACACACAAAGAAAAAGAAACACCCACTAAGTCTTGGCTGACGTCATGCAATTTGGTTGTGTGTGGTCTGAAAATGTAGCTAATAAAATTTGTGTGTTTTATGTTATCCAATAATAATATTCCATAAAACTTATCTATCATCAAAATTTATTATACTTGAATTATGAACTGTTTTGATGAATTATTAGGAGTTATTAATGTATTAGGGATGTAAACGATAAATTACCCATATTAGACTCTAACATAAGCTTTATTTAATGGAAGGTGATTTGCATAATTCTTATATTGATTGATACACTCTAAAATATGATGTCTTGACATTTATATCTTTGTAAAATGAATATGAATAAAAATGATTTAAGAAGTATATATATCAAGATACCATATTTTAGAGTGTCCTAATCAATTCAAAGAGTGTGCAAATCATTTTCCTTAGTTACTTAAGTGTATTTGGAGTCACTGCAAGTTATATAAACATATATTTTTATTTTTCTAAAAACAAGTGTTTAGTTTGATGTTTTTGTTTATTAACTTTGATTTTAAGTATTTATTTTATGTAGTATGTAATATACAATAAAAATTATGTTAACGAGAATACATTTAAAACTTAATCTAACCATATATATTTTACATTGATTATTATATAAGACAAGAAAATAATTATAATCAAAGTCTAAATAATTTGATTTTAAAAAGTCAAGCTGTACATTTAGACGACACTATTATGTAAAGTCTTATGTTGTAACTTGATGCTTACTAGGGTATACATTTTGTAAGTATATTTATTTAGCATTTCAGAACACAATAGATACGAGCATTTTCAATGTGTAAATCTTTGACGGACTTACTTGATACATTTAATGCAATCAATGGATCGTATACATGGTCGCTAAAGTTTTCTCATATGATTTAGAATATGTCAAACTTTTGCAAAAAGTCTTACAAAATAGCAAAAACTTTTATTAAAATTTTAAAATAATATTTTTTTTTTATAACTTGACTAATTGTGAGTACTCTAATAAGCTATTCAAATAAATTCAAAACAAGAACTGACATTCTTCGGCCATCTTGCTGTCATACATAGTTATGGGCTTTTTTTTTTTCTCTCTGTGTTAGTAAGCTTATTGTGTACATTAGGTCCATATGGTGATTTGATCATGGTTGACTCTTAACTGTCTGAACTAGAGGTGCAAATGGGATCCGTATTTTTAAAAATCCAGTCAAAAAATTCGATCCGGATTTTCCAAAAACCGGATTTTAAAAATTCGGTCCGGATTTTTTAGTCCGATCCGATTAGACCGGATTTCCATATTTTCCGAAAATCGGATAAAAACCGGATCATTTACCGGATTTATCCGGTTTTTAAAAAATCCGACATTGAACATATTAGATTGGTACTTCATAGGTGAACACTAATGTCTACAAATTGTTTGGTTACAAAGTTTTATGCTAGCGGTTGGCAATCAAATGTTCTTCCATCTTTCAATGTGTGCCCTTAAGCAGGTTTTCTGAACTCGATCAATGTTTCTTCATATCACATTCATCGCACCAAATGATCTTGAAGATTTTAAAACATTGCTTCATGTGTATATATGATCCTGACCTATTTTTTGTTTGGTCGTTTGCTATATAAGTTGGTAATGGTGATGCGCGGTTCATTTATTTTTATCATGTGCACCCTTAATTTCTTTCTGAGTGCTGTCATTTACATCATTCTATCGGTTTGTTGTGTCAAAGAAGATGAGCAAGATACGATGAAAGTGAAGATTTCTTAACAGCTTGAAAAGCAGATACCTGAATGTCTCAAAACACAAAGTGTAACCAGATATTCTAGCTGACTTACAAAAACCTATGAATTGCGTTAAAAGTTGTTTCTACATACCTGAAATATTAACAGAATAAACTAGCTTATCGAACCAGACCAAACCATCTGCACCATGCGATTTTTTCCTTCCCTATCCAACATAAAAAACATTTCAGCCCTTGTTGGAGAATGACCTATAACATCCATTGCTTTAATAAGTTGATCAAGAGTGATCCCGGATAAACCATCCAACTCCTTAATAACTCTCCTCATCAACTCAACAGATGAAGTTCCTTCACTACTCACAACACCAAAATCGGCACCCAAATTCTTCCCAACATTGAAGGTAACATTAAACACTGTGCCTGATTCCATTTTAGTACGACTGAGGTGAGCATTGTTGCCTCTTTTGCGTTTACTACTACTCATACTACCCATGCCTCCTTCAGATAACTGAACGTCATGATCAATATGCAGTTCTTCATTTTCAATAGGCGTGCTCTGTTGAGAATCTCCTTCAGCCTCTTCACTACCAAGATCAACAGCTCGAGAACCCATAGCTCGTTCTTTACCAAAGACGACTTTTAGCTTTTCATAGAATGGGAATGTTTTGTCTTTTAAATGAAGTCCATTTTTATTAGTCTGCAAGGTAAATCACACATTCACACATACCGACATAAGTTTTCTAGCTGATAAAAAAAAATACGCAATTTCATGGAAATGTTTATACTATAAATTGTTTATTAAAAAAAAGTCATAGAACTATGTCTTTAGACCAACATGACCACCAATTTAGCACAAATTGTGTTTGATTGGGCAAAATTTGACTTTTTTCGGCGAACTTTGACTTTTCTCAATTTACTGAAATTAAGCAATTAAAAAGATAAACTAACACGCCTATTTCGCAGAGTGAATGACAGTTGGAAAAATAAGGTTGCATAAATTAGTGGGCATTTTGGTTAAACACATATATTTTTATGACATTTGGTAAATAACCATATGTGGCTATATTGATGATTTTCGGAAAAAATAACCGTAACATGTATAGAAAATACCTTGATGTAGTCATCCCATACTTGGTCACTGGCGGTAAGACGGCATCTCTCAGGATCCCAACTGAATCCATTTGTATCTTTGTCGGCTAATATGTCATGGATAATGATGAAATGATTTTTCAATGTCTTCAGTCTGGATTTTATATGAGGATCTGCCTTTAATCCCGAGTTTGGAAGACTTATATCTAACAAATGTTGTACAGCAAGAAAATAGTGTGCTTTGAATCCATTATCTGTATATGGGTACTTTCCGGATGCGTGTAATTCCATGAGTGCTTTTACTAATTGTTCATCTTCAGTTGGTGTCCATGATCTTTTGTTTCTTACGGTCCGATTTGCCATCCCTAAAATCCAATTAACTAACATGATTAAAGCCTAAATATGATATACAATACACAATATGACCATCTAGCTTTTTATCAAGCCTAAATATCTCAATAACATTCCTTGCCACATACTGTAAATGGTAAACGAATGAGGTTTTCCCTATTCAAGTTACCCGAGGTGGGCAAGTCTTTATCTCAGATGTACACACCCTAACAGGGGCAATCCTTGCAACCGTTTCCGACCCATTCCCATCCTCCCCGTCCCCCACATGTGTATCTAGTAAAGTTTAAACCCTTACCTCCTTGACCGTCAAGTGACTTACCACTATGTCATTTGGTGGTAAATTCCGTTGACCATAGTTGACTAAATGACCATTAATTAAGATGGTACCGTTGACCATGATACGAAGTAAAAAAAAACGTTACCATTTGCATGTATAAGAAGATAAATGTCACCACACGAGCCATTTTAAGACTTAGTTGTCCACCAATAACATCTAAAAGCATTTTAATAAGATGTCTTATTAAAGCTGCCAATTACTTACTGCCTTTTGAACTTTGAAGTATGCGGTGTGCAATAATCAACTTCAAACACTAATTCAGAGATCTTATTTCGCTGATATAAATACAGAGATACTTAAACACAACAACCATATTGTGACGGGCAATCGCAAAACACCTATTACAACTGCCTTATATATGTTAGTACGCTAATATGCACGTTTCCCTTCCAAAAAGTTAGTATGCCAAGGTAATGCAGATTAAAGTATGAAAATCTTTAAATAAGAATAAATGCGGCTCAAAATTTTCTTGTCCCACATTGCCCATGAACACAAGTGAACCCGGGTACTTAAAGTATGAACTTGGCATTAAGTTACGTTTTGATACAATGTATCAGTTTGTACCAAGAACAAACCCGTGAGCATCGAAGAGGGGGGCACAAGGGGCATGTGCCCCTCTAGCGAAAAAAATGGTAGAGTAAATTTCTAAAACATATGGGTTTCTTTGTAAATTTCTAAAACAGATGAATTTAAGTCGGGAGTGGATAAAGAGAGGGGGTTGACCTGTAAACGGAGAGAAGGAGGATGATCGCTGAGAAGTGGGCTCTAGGGTTTCACGGATTTCTTTCCTGATTTCCAGAGAAATGAACCGAGAAATGATCAATTATATTTCTATTGCTAAATAAATTGGGGAGAATTGAAAAAGGGGAGAGGGGAATTGGTTTAATCGGGTGAAATTCTCAAAGAGGGATAAAAATCTTACCGAACTCACTCGGTGACTTTTTAGGCTAAACAAGTGAGAAACCAAAAACTACCGGCGCCATATTATTTCACTACACCAAATTTCATATTTTATACAAACAAACAAATTTTGTACAATGTTTTAAAATTCCTGACCCGGTACCCGATCAAATGATCGAACACCGGTTTTAACTCAAAAACCTGATTAAACCGTCGATTGAACCGTGACCTGATGACTTAATTGGATCGATTAAAAAACCAGTTTTTAAAACAATGATTTTGTATAATAATAAATTCAGTTTTTTTTCAATTAAATCATTTAAATTATTATCAAACACTACTTTTTATTTGGGTCTTATTCGTTTACAATTTATTTTCTTTCATATTTTAAAGAAACTAAAATTTATTTTATTTAAATAAAAAACTATGTAATGAAAAATTCAAAATTGTAAATTTATTCGTTAAAAATTAAAAAAAAACATAAGTGTCAAATTTATCAATAAGTTCCATTTAACGAGGTAAATCCCTTTATCTAAAAAATTTATCACTACGCCAAATAATTTTTTTTAACTTAACAAAGAAAAAAGAACTTCAAAGACTTAAAATGTAAAATAAAATTTAACAAAAAACTAATGTAAATGTCAAATCTAAAGAAAAACTATTTAAAAAAACTCATCTTCTTCTAATCTTTCAACTTTTACTAAGACCATAAGGAACGGTGGCGTTTTTCCTTATGTCATATTCTTGGCGAACCACTCCATGATTGGTGTCATAGCTTCTCCACTGAATGAGAATGTGTTTTGAGTGTCACACTCGTGAGTTCTGGACATGTGTAACGCAAGTGGCACATGAATTTTAGTTTGACACGTGAGAAATAAAGCCCATTGCCACGAGCTATAGTATAAATAGATTTCAAGCGGCCAATCACTCTGGAGTTACACATGACAAGGATATCCCTCTGTGTCGTATATATATGAGATTCTGAGTCAAAAACTCGACTTCCTTGTTAACTTGAAAAAATAAAACGTAACCGGTTTTTTAATCTCAAGTAGTCGCGTCTGTTATGTGCATGATGAACTTAAGCATAATGCAGTAGTCGAGTAATATGACAATATTTGAACCTAGAGATACAAGATATTGAGCTTTATCATCGAGTTTTTAACTTTCCTTTTGGCATGCCTTGTTTAGGTTGGTGATGTCAACATACATACGCCAAGTAATGTTGATTTTCTTGACCATGACATGGTTTGCGACTGAATTTTGGTATTGAACTTGTCGTAGAATGTCAGCCTCTAGGATTATGAGAGTTCATAGTTTGAGACCGTTTTAAAGAAAGTTTGCGCATGTCGAATAAATCTTGCATATTGCTTAGGCCTAATCTATATTTTGCGAGATTCGTGGGAACACCGTTCATGTCTGAAGGCTTCCATGCGAAGACGCCTAGACTGTTTGTTGGTAGCTGGACGAGTTGGTTTCTCACCTAGGATGATAGGTAAGCTTCGATTCTGATAGGCAATGTAGGTATTCATGGTTGATGATGACTTTCTACTCCTTGCAATATCCCTTGGAATATGCTTCCATGCGACCTCCTATACGATTCTTTCTACAACCTCTACGGCCAAGCTTGCATTCTAGGGAAGTTGCATTTGACTTTTGCGACTTCCCCCCCCCCCCCCCCGCCCGAGAATTCAACCATTAATCTGATTTTTAACACCTTCATGATGAGCTTTTAAAGGGTTGTTCTTCCAAGTTTGACGTTTTATTTGATGTTGCCTTGACAATATGGAATTGCAACATGATTGTCCTTGACAGTGGATTGATGTGAACTAAACGGTGATAAGATGATAAACACTAGCAATAAGCACAATAAGATGGCTAAGTCCAGGGATTAATAATAATCCGTAGCTTATAGCTCCAATTAACAACCTGTGGAACGCAAAGCGAACCCGAACTTGCCAATTAATGATTCGCTATGTGTAAAAGGAATTGTGAGAGAATAAGTTTTTACAAGTTTTTCGTGAATAGTTACAAATGAAGAGAAATATACTACAAAGATAAGAGAGCTACTAACAGACTTTGTAAGACTTTGTAACTGATTTTAGGCTTCCCACATGCCTCACACGTGACTTGGGTTGAAACTCATTTTGGCTCGTATCAATCCATCCCCCTTAGCATTTTGATAGTCCACGGTCAAAACATGGCTTCGTCTGACCCTTGAACCCTCAGCTAAGGCAAACAAGACCTTAAGGAGAAGCTCCCGCACTTAAGCTTCAACTGCTACACTTAAGCTCCAACTGCTTCACGTTTTTCTTTTTCAACCATTTCTAAGTATCAAACATCAAGTGATCAAATTTTGACTCCTTAGTTGCTCCCTTAACAACTTATGTAACCCACTTGCACGAAAACACCACTTCTTTGTTGACGACTTCCACTAGCAAAAGTTTTAGTACCCAATAAATCGCACAACTTCACTGGCCAAACACTCCTCGTTCTAAATTGCACAACTTCTGTATTTACAACAAACCATTTCTTAGACCCAAATGTTGCATCATTAGGCGCCTCTATTGCTTTCATAGCATTCTCAAGATTGATGTGCCAACACAAAGCAGTAGCAACATGTGATCCGCCAAGTCTCGTTCTACTCTTAAGCTTCCCACTCACTGTTGATTTTCCCTAAGGTGGTGTTGGTTGCTCTTGTTTTTGTGCAATATATGTTTCTTAATCACTATATACAAGTGGGTTTTTATCCTTTTGGGCCAATTCTACATGTCAAACGTCACACCATTTCTAGTTTTACCAATTTGACCCACTTTGAACCTAAGATTAATGTACTCTTCCTTATCATTTCCATACCCATTCCCATTTTCCTTAAAAGAAAACTTCTTCCAACCAAACCAATTGTTGTCTGCATCCTCACTTCACTTCTTCTTCGCTCTATCCTTAAAAAACTTTCTCCCGCCTTCAGTAACTCTTAGTTGAGTATCATGTTTCCCAACAATTTCCTTATCCAACTCATCATCTAAGCCACCCAACCTCTTAACTACACACTCACCAGGCGCCATACTCACCACGTACCCGATCATCATACATCATTTTCTTGTTCCAATTACCCGTATCAACACTTATTCTACCCACATCAGTAACCATGCTAACCTCACAATCACCCTCCATCGAACCCATGGTTGCCTCAATCACCCTATTTCCATCATTTAATTCTCTTTCCGTACATTATAATAATACCATCATCATCATAACCCACAATACTTAAGCATTTTACTTTCTCCCTTTCTTGATCACATTCTTCCTTAATTTTGTATTGTTCATGAAAAGTATTTCCATCATCCATTAATCTAATCCACGGCTCAACTTCTTTACAATTCTCGTCAATCTCGATAACCATAAACTTTGAACCTACACTCTCACCGGTATTCACCCTTTTACCATCACCGTAACCCGGACTACTTAAAAACACTACTTTCTCACCGACCACATCATCACCACTAATCTTTACATCCCCTTCCACCAAAACAATTGCATTCATAATCTCAATCATCTCGCTTACCCTCCACTCGGTTTTCTTACAAAAATCAGCAAGAATCGTCACACAATCACCATCCTTCTTAACTCCACTTGAATCCTCCCCAATTTCTTCACGTAAATCATCAGAACTATATACCACATTGTTTTGACCACCACTATTTTTGTGACAATCCTCAAAATTCACATCCATGCTATAAGCTATAACTGTCTCAATATGAAAATTTGGCTAGAAATTTTTGCTTTCTATACCTTACTTGGTAAGATGAATTGCCTCTCACAACCTGAACTACCATTACGACATATTACTATATGTTGTCAATACAATGTATATATCAAGTCTAAGATCTAAAATTGATCTAATAAGTTCAATATCAATACGAACATCTCAAATATGACCATAATGCCCTAAATTCCCTTAGAAACCCTAGAATCCCTATAAATGAGTTGTAAACTCAAGAATAATAAGCTATGAATGGAAAACACATATGAGTAAGTCATTATGAAATATAATCAAGTTGCAAACTATACTTTAAAGACATAATAATACCTAAGAATGGCAACAACAAACCATACAAAGCTAAGTACAAGTAATTGATATAATAGTCCAGATCATCACCTAGCAACCATTGATAAACAATATTTCAAGCAATGTAACTACATAAACTCTATGTACAAGAATAAAAACAATATACTAATTATAATCTACCATATAAATAAAATTTAATTGATCACAGAATGCTAATATTCACTAATCCAAGGCTAATTACAAGTTAAGACCAAGTAACCAAGATTAACATATAAAATCCATTATACATTGAATTAAAGTCTAATATTTTGCCATAAATTATAAAACTCAACTATATATCAAATTGAGAATATACATTTATTTCAAGTCAAGTTACAAGTTGATAAAGCATAAAGTACAAGTTATCAAAGCATGAGATCTTAAGCTCCATAATTATTACTCGAATATGATCAACCTATACAAACCCTTAAACTAAAAATGTAGAATCCCTAGAAGTCATAAAAATACTATATAAGACCTAGAATAAGTGTTTATAAAGGTACATACATTAATTACCCAAGATAAAAAGTTATTAGGATTAATGACCTAAAAACCCTTATATTAAGAAATCTACATGGAATCATCACCTAGTTCTTTTTGGACAAGTCTATAAATATTAATAGGACTTAATTAAGGTTATAATATTATGTTAAGACAATTTACAAGTACCCTAATGCACAAGGTACAATATTTCAATGCATGGCTTGTAAATTAGGTCAAAATGGGTATTTTCACTCTTTAGACATGTTTACCTAAACTAAGCTATTAAACCAAGTGTGAGAACTCACTGGACACTTAAAACTCAATGTATAGGACCTAAATTAATTTTATATCAGTATCCAATTGAAGGATAAAGCCTTTTACTAAGATTTAACCCTAGATCATTAGGAAACCCTAATCTACATAAGTATACTTCCCATTTTCACATCAAACCTTTGCTAAACTTCAACCCAAAGACCCAAACTTCTTAATTACAATGTACATACCCTAAATAAACCCTAATACATCACTAATCACATTACTAAACCCTTAATCACCAAAATCACAAAGTATAAAGTTACAAGCCCTATAATTAAACCCGGTTTTGGTTTTCCCACCAAAAATGCATTCAAAACCCTTTCCCTCCTAAATTTAAACATTGGATCAGATCATATAGATATTTAGGAGATCTTTTACAAGTAGGTGATGTACCTACTTGTCAATGACACATATTTGATCTTATCATTCTTAGTCGTGACATGTTTATAACCACAAAACATAGATAACTTTGAAACTAGATTTTATATTCACTCCTAGACTTGAATAGATCTTAACTAGGCATCATTAGTCACGTATCTAGCTGAATTTCATGTTTCATTGCCTTGCTTGGAGCCTAAGGGTTCGAATTACTATAAATAGGAAGGAATGTGCATAGTTAGAACTTGCACCCTGTTTCTTATGTATCTCCTACCCATTATCCATTTCCACTTCTATATACGTCCTAGGATATGTCAAAATACCAGAAACCAGGTCTAGAAGCTAGCCATTGAAGCTCTTGAAGCTTTGATAGCAAGATGTGCTCATAAGAAGCCATTATGAGCCATTTTGAAGCATCCTAGGTAATCACTTTGTTAGCTATGCTTTGATCTTGTTATAATACTTTATTAGAGTTGTTATACTGTTAATAATATGTTATAAAGATAATATAAAAGAAACTAAGTCATTTCATCAATTTAAATGGAAGTTATAAGCTAAAAATGTCTTAAAATCCTAGTTTTGTAATTTACATAAAATAATAAGAAAAACCCCATTTCAAAAGCTATAATTCTAAATAAATGTTTTTATTATGATTATAAACATGTTTTGAAACTTTGTTTTAAAATCCTAGATCATTTGGTCTATTTTTGAGGTTGTTATGTGATTTTTACAAGTAGAGGTGGCAAAATGGGCGGGCGGGCGGGCACGGGCGGCGGGCTAAACAGGCAACATGCTAAACGGGCGGCGGGCTAAACGGGCGCGGGCTAAACGGGCACGGGCGAAACGGGCGGGCGAAACGGGCGGGCTAAGCGGGCGCAAGCTAAAAAAGGAAAAAAACATATAAAAACTCACAAATAAAAAATAAAAATACTTGTTTGAAAGTCGGGATAAAAATTTTAATAAAAAATATTCGTCGAGTATACTAATTTGTATTTTACAAGTGCGCCCGTTAAGCCCATTTAATTTCTTACATATGCGCCCGTTTAGCCCATTCATTATAAAGAATGGGCAAAAAGTGCCCCATCCTTTTCTTAAAATGGGCAAAAAGTGCCCATATGTATCAAAATGGGCAAGATTTGCCACCTCTATTTACATGTATAGGGACTAGAACTGTCATTTTTGAAACTATTTAGCATTTTGGGCCAAAAGTGTCATTTTATGAAAGTATAATCTATAAGAATAAATGTTGGAAAGTTTTAGTTCCTAAGGTTAAATATTTAGGGTTTAAAATGCAAATACTAAAACTATATACTTAAGGGGTTAAAAGTGTAATTATACCAAAGTATAAAAAAAGGACTATTTTTGCCAATTTTGAAACTAAAGAAGATTAATTATGAATATGAGGAAGTAATGAAAGTATCATGCTAGTAGGGAGCTTTGTACAAAGATGTTCCATCTCGATATTACGTTCTGACTGAGTGGTTAGGTTTACGATTTAAATTGCCCTCGCTCCTCAAACGTTTATAGAATGGATTCTAAGTATGATGGCCCAAAAAAATGGTGCTAAAATTACAACCAAATGTTAATAAAATAATATATAACCAACGCTTAACAATATTGAAAAAATCAAAGACTTGATACTATACACAATGTATTAATCCAGGTTTGTGTGAGATCAAGCTGTTGTTTATGAGACCAAGTTGTGGTCTGTATGATCAAGCTGTTTATCTGTAAATGAAATATATCTGATTATAGCTCGGATTATATGGACACAAGGTGAGTTCATAGCCTCATTTTTAAATGCTTTTTAAAGATTTGAAAACCCGTGAGGGGGATATATGCTAAAAATGGAATACAAGTGTTTTTGGTATGCTTTCCAGATATGATTCATTGACACCATGTTTACAGCTGCATATGAAAGTCCCTTTTTAATTGTGAACCGCTAATTATTTCTCGGAGTGAGCGCTAATATCGTAAATAGTACTATTGGAGACTGACATCTCCTGTCTGGGCAAGTCGCACTTGCTAGCACTTCCGTGGTCAAACATGCATACTTTATGTTGCTAATAAGGATAGTTTGGCAGACTTCCTCAAAAGGGAAAAATTTTGGTTCCTATGTCTAGTTGCGGTATCATAAACTTAGTGCAATTGCATCATTTTATTATTTAAACTTACGAGCAAATAGCAACGTAGCTCAGGAAAAGGATCTTGTATTCAAACTGATTTTTAAACCCTATAAATTCACTCAACCTTTGTGTTGACTTTAAGCATATATCTCAGATAAATGGTGACTGATAGCATGGAGCAGCACAAGTATGGCGTGAAGAGGCACAAGACTGAAATTATTCTAGATTTTGGGAACCTCATATTGTAAAACTCTGATTTTTCAATGAAATATAAAGAAAGTTGATTTCATCACTCTTTTGAGTTGTTTTCTATTATTATGACTGGTGTTCTATGTAGTAATATCCTAGATCAATGTTCCGCCACGTAAAGGTAAAATGGGGGTGTTACAGATTGGTATCAGATCCATGGTTATAGAGAACAAGAATTAAAATCTTGACTATAACTACTTTTAAAATAATTTCAAGAAAGTCTTTCGTACTCATGCCAGTGCTGCTACAAGAATGAGGTAATATTATACCAAATACTAGGACTTCTACCCTATAGAACAATGTGTAAATGATACCATGTTTATGTGTACGTAAGCTAAATGAGTTAGGATTTATCGACGTCTCTAGAAATAGGTATCCTTATCTCCCTCCTATTATCATCTTATCGGATTCTCAAGAAGAGCATTCTACAAGTGTTCCTTATAACTTCCCAAAGTATATTTCCACTCTCCCGATGAATAATCCTTATGATACTTCAGAAAATACACCCAAAGATCAGAAAATCCCAAAAGCCGTTTTACCCTTTGATGACGACCCCTATATGCAAGTTATACGAGCATATAATGAAGAAGTAGATTTTACACCTCGACACCAAGATTTTCCATCACCTTACCCTATTAATATACCATCACCTATATCTAAAACCTTACCTAAAAATACCTATGAAAAACAACTTATAGATGTCCTACCCTATATGAAAGAATTTCCTCCCAAGTGTATTGAAGATCTTGAAGATAAAGTTGAAGGACTTCAGAAAGGTCGAAGAATTATTCAACGAGATTTTGAGAAGTTAGAAGGAGATTTTGAAGAAATCAAGGCTAAGTTGTGGAGAAGACAAATGATACACGATGAAGAAATTGTTCAAGCTCGACTAAAGATTTCTACACTTGAGTTAGTCATTGAGGACATTCAAATTAGACATCGAGCCAATATACGAAGTATTTTTGATGCCATCAAAGAACTTAAGAGGGGAAGATATGAAAACATTAGACTATTAAGTTGTAAATACTTCCAACTTTATGTCTTTACTTTTATATTAATAGAGAAGCTTGTCCTGTAAGTTTATACAAGACAAGTTGTTAATAAATAAAAGTTGTGTTTTTAATCTTGTCGTTTCATATTTATTTTTGAGAAATAAGAAACCCCTATTTCTTGATTTTCTCATAAATGAGTATAATTTAAATTGCGTTAATTCAAGAAGAAAGCATATACTTGATAAAGTATATATTTTGGAATTTTCGTTATCTTCGACGATAATGCGAATTATCAGTTGAATATAACCCGCAATTTTGAAGAAAGACTTAAGAAGATATATGGTATGCTTGGCTATTATATAAGACAAGTTTTTGCGTATATGATTATTTATGTTACGATTATGTATGAGTCATTTCTTTATAAATCCGTTGTAAACTTTGGAACTATGTTTCATAGTTGGATTTATTATCCTCAGATATGAATGATAATCAACATATTAAGTTCCCACTACACCCTACCAAATTAACACAAAAGATATACCTTGTGTTCGATAAGCATTTATATGTATCCTTATACATATGTTACAAATTTTTTATGATATGAGTATACCTCAGATTCTAAATTATTCTCTCCCTTCATTCTAAACCCTAAAAAGTATTTGACGAAGAATTGACGATGATGTGGTTGGAATCTTACAAGTGTAAATTGTCAATAAGAAGTATTATTCGGAAGAAGACTCGATGATTGATTAGTTTTTTATATCCAAGGAAGAAAAGATGCTATTAGTATCACCCGTTGGATTAAAAAAGCCAATTCAGTTCCTATCGTACTTGAAATTATAAAATGAAGCTTGTTATAAGAAGATAGCACTTCGTCAGTTATCTTGGTAAATTCTTTATACTCAACCCATTGAGATAAAAGAAATACATAAGATCACTTGATTAAATTTCAAATATTTATTATCGAGAAGATGAAAGAAGAACTCCGCTAACTAATGATAAAAGGAATTAACCTTGATACATACACAAGGAAATTTCAAAAGTTAGTAGAATTGTATCTTATTCCATAGAATGATAAATATTTTGTCATGGAATTTCATCAGAAATTCTATCATAAAACTTCATCAGGGAATTTTATTAGAAGATTTTATGAAGGAATTTTATCAAAGATTTTAAGGAAAGATTACCACTTCCAAAAATCCCAAATTATTGGAAGAAGTCATTTGATGAACAAGGTAATTAAGCACAATCCTGTGCAAAAATCGGAAAAATCTTAAACATAAATTAAGCAAGGAAAGAATGTCCGTAAATTATAATGAAACAAGAAACTATCATAACTGGAATTACTAATCCAATCTACAGTAAATATGATGGAAATCTTCTTCTGTGAAGAAAATGTACCCTACATCACACGGAAATTTGCACCATCTGGTGTCGGATTTTCAACATAGTAGATCATTGGACTAGGATTTGTAAGGGCAATTGGCCTTATAAATCATATGCTTGGTAAGATTATTCTGTATTTTATAGGGAATATAATACCATCTTCTATTTTTCAATGTCGTTCTTCTCTAGAAAATAGTATTCCTAGATATTATATACAAGACGTCTTACACACGCCAACGTAAAAAGGAAACTTAAGGGTAGAATATTTGTTTATACTCGTGTTATGTCGGATATTTCTAAGTCAATGATTTACATTCTGTTTATTTGATTGAATTAGGACGCTTCTTTAGTCAAATGAATAAATCTAAATCACCAAATTTATGATTTCTTCCTTGCATAAAATTGGACGCATCTTTATGTTAGTAAGAACTTATCAATGGACTTAAAGAGATTCGATATAAGACAAGTGTAGACTTAATAAAACGTTAGAGTTCTAAGTGAGAAATTACGTGTATTACTATATTAGAAAAGTACGTCAATGTTCGTCCTAGATTTAGAATATTGTAAATACTTGGAATGTGAAGTATTCCATTCAACTCGAAGAAACTCTGAAATCCTTATATTATAAGTCATCCGACTTACTAGTTCAATCTGAATTTCCTTCATGGAAATAGGAAAGAACAATGAGGATTTTGTTACTTCAAGTAGACATGATGCCATCCGGATCATTGTCAATTATCTTATTAAAGCTGCAGGATATATTCCTATCTAGGAAATTGATAATATGGAAACTCTGACAAGATTATATGTGAAATAATCTGTCGACATAGAGAATCAATATCTATCACCTAAGATCGTGACGAGTGTTTCACATCTTAATCCTAAAAGTATACTCAAAATTTTTGTGTTATACATAAATAGGTATACTAATGTGTTAAGTGGAAGAACTACCCAAATACTAAACTATATACTCCACGTATGTGTTATAAGTTTTGGAAAGGACAGTTACCATTGGAAAAATTTCCCGTGTAACAATAGTTTTCATGCTAGAATCAAAGCAATACTATTTGAAGCACTCTATTGAAAGAAGTGCCATTTACGTATTTGTTGGACTAAAGTTGGATATTTTCAACCTACGAAACCCAAAGTAGTTCATGAAACTATTTGAAAAGGTATATGAGAATAAAGCTTCATAGTACGTTGAATAGTGACCGTTAGGTAACTGCTAGATTTAAATGGTAAATTGGAAAGACTGTTTTGATAAAGATTTCTCACTGTGAATGAGAAACTACACCATATTAAACAGTGTCTAGTTGAAAAGGATCTTTTCTCTATCAATTACCCAAATTGATTTTGAAAGATGCGATAATCAATTCAAGATTTTGAATTGAGCCGTGACATATTGACTTGAGTTTCCCAAATAACTTAGTAATAATCACAATCCTTTTCATATTTTGGAATCTAAGAAAGATTTATGTGATTAAATGATTGATTTGAAATAAAATACCAACACTAAAGCTGTATTCTTGATATGTGAATAAAATTCTAAGAAAGAGTTTGAACACCTAAGAGCTATGTTTGCCCTTGATATGCTATGTTACCCGTATAATCTCGGGACGAGATTTCTTTAAGGGGGAGAGACTGTGACAATCCTCAAAATTCACATCTATGCTATAAGCTATAACTGTCTCAATATGAAAATTTGGTTAGAAATTTTTGCTTTCTGTACCTTACTTGGTAAGATGAACTGCTTCTCACAACCTGAACTGCCATTACAACATATTCCTATATGTTGTCCATACAATGTATATATCAAGATTAAGATCTAAAAGTGATCTCATAAGTTCAATATCAATAAGAACATCTCAAATATAACCATGATGTCCTAAATTCCCTTAGAAACCCTAGAAACCCGATAAACGAATTTTAAACTTAAGAATGCTAAGCTATGAATGGAAAACTGTTAGCCCTATATTTTATATAGTCAAACAAGAATGTAATAGGTCATCTTAGTCGTTAAAAGGTTTTGTATTGTAATAGGTTAGTCGGGAAAACCGGGCTTGGACTTTAAGCTAATATTGTATAAGTTAGGGGCGTAAGCCCAAAACAAAGCCAAGCCCGGCCCAAGATGAGGCCCACAAAGGCCTTAGGCCGTGGCATATATAACCCTCTTCCACATGTGGAAGAGGGTGTTGGTTCATTTCATAAAACACATAGTTTTAGTGTAAACCTTCCACATCTCTCTCTACTTTCTCTTTCTACTTTTCTTCTCTTTCTCTCTCTAAGAATCTTGTGTTATGGATTAAATGGGATTAACATTTGGTATCAAGAGCCTATAGTGGATAGGTGATTGAAGATTAGTGTGGTGTGTTCTTGATTTTTCGTGGTCATTTTGATCTATATATCACGTCCAAAAAAATTTTCTTGTGTTTTTTATGGTTTTTTCTTGATACAAATCTTCTACATAGTTGTGGTAGAGATTTGGTATAGTTACTTTGGCTAAAAACACAAAATTTTTGGGTGTTTTGATCATTTTTTGGCTTAAAATCACGAATTGGTTGAGTTTTGTCCGAGAAAAGTGGGAATTATTCCGATCAGGTCATCGGAAAAGGGTTTATAGCACATTCCGATCAGTGTAATCGGAATAGGGTTTAGGGATTCCGATTTTGTGTACATTCCGATCAGGTATTCCGATTAGGTATTCCGATTGGTCATTCCGATTTGGTCATTCCGATTGGTCATTCCGATTTGGTCATTCCGATTTGGTCATTCCGATTGGTCATTCCGATTTGGTCATTCCGATTGGTCATTCCGATTTGGTCATTCCGATTGGTCATTCCGATTTGGTCATTCCGATTGGTCATTCCGATTTGGTCATTCCGATTGGTCATTCCGATTTGGTCATTCCGATTGGTCATTCCGATAGGGTTTATTCCGATCAAGGACATTCCGACAAGGTTATTCCGATGGATATTTTGTTTGAGTAATTTTTAGACTTAGCCACTATCTAGACTAGGTTCGGAACATCGTTTCCAAAAAAAAAAATTTTATTTTTTCCTAGACCATTTTTAGGCCATTTAAACTTCAATTTCAAATTTTGGCGATGCGAAAAATTTTTCGACCAAAAATTCAAATTTTCGGACCAAAATTCAAATTTTTAGGCCAAATTTCATATTTTTTAGGTTTTATTTTTCGTTGAAATTTTCAATTTTCAAAAATTTTCCCTATTAGTTTTTGGCTATTTCGATCTCAATTACAAAATTTGGTGTTTCATAATTTTTCGGTTTACCGTTTTATCGGACTGAGGAATTTATTGTCGGACTGAGAAAAAATCGGATTTTTTCGGAATTTCAACCAACATCAAATCACAACAAATCCACTAAGATCCGTCATCCATACACATCATATCTTTCTTGAGACATCCGTTCATGGACATCTTCGTGGATTCAACAACAACAACGTCCATGGCTGAGATGAATAAAGAGAAGATGCAGAATCCAAAGGTTCAGACAAACATTGAGACTCCAATCAGTAAACCTACTAACAAAAATTCTACAACCAAAACCGTTCATGCAATCAAATACAAGTTGTCGAAAGCAAAAGAAAGATGCATGGAACACTTTAAGTTGCTTCAGTCACACCTTCAGATTCTTTCAAGAGAAGACCTAACAGGCACTCGTATTGAAATTGGATTCAAACGGGTATTCGTTCTACTATTTGGTCAAGATGTTGAGACATTCATCAAAACGATGCTATTTAATATGGACCATCTTCAACTTGAACTTAACAAAGATGATCTTCACGAGACTCTATCAATGGACATCCTTTTATCTCTCAACCTTCAGTTCCAGCAACTCATTGACTCAAGTGGCTTATCCAAAAACGATCGAGAGTTCACAAGCACATACTTTACCAAATATACTCTCGTAGATCTTCAAGCATTCAAAGAGACACTTCTTCAACACATGAGTAATATAAAGAAGTCAGTTGCTGAAAGAACACGTCATCAAAGGCAAATGGAAAGATGGGTGAATCAAAGACTGATGCAGACGAAAGAGAGCACTGTCGATAAAGATCAAGCATTGGATGCTTCTTCGGTTGATAAAGAAAGCAGCAGGTCAGAATCAGAAACTCATCATACCAGCACAAGCTCAGGGAAAGATTCAGAAGTCGTTGTTACAACTATCAGCCCCACATGTGACAATGAGCCAATGGCTGAGGTACCATTAAATACTGATTCTAAGACTCACGAGCTCGAAACTCTCTTAGCTCAAACGACAAAAGATTTTGAGGATGCCAAACTCGAATTTTCAAAGAAAAATGACAAATTTGAAGCTTATTTTGAAAAACTTGAAAAGGCAAATGTTGTTCTTGAACAAAAATTGGATCGTAAGATTCAAGATTTCAACGCGGAAAAAGAACATTTTGTGAAACAAATAAATTTGTTAGAATCAAAGTTGGCTTCTCAAAATCCAAGTTCTCCGCCTGCTTCATTAAGTGAAATATCTGTGCAACCTATCGACACTGTAGAAAGTAATGACGCGAATGCCGATAACGACATATTTGATAATATGAACATTAAGTTAGAACAACGTGTCGCTCAATTACTTCTACAAAATGAGCAATTAAAAGCTCAGATTCAGAAAAAGGTTTTTGCACTAACTGCAGTAAAGAATGAATTAAGGAAGTTAAAAGGAAATAGTGTGGATAATAACTTTGCCAAACAGTCTGTCTTGGGGAAACCTCTCTCTCAATCTATCAGAACACGCTCAGTTGCTAGACAACCGAATGCGTTTAAGTCTGAACGACCTAAGACGTCAAACCCGAAGTTTGCCTCCCAAGCTGATACTCATAGCAATTTGCCAAAACCAGTCACTCCACAATCTAGACCGACCTTAAGACAAACTGCTTTTGCAAAACCCGATCACATGAATGCTTCTAGCAACTCTAGATCTAGCTCCAAGAACATGCCTAGGCGTAGTTCAAATGACACGGGTCATAAAAGCTATCTAGAGGATGCTAAAAACAAGACACAAGCAAGAGATAGGACAAAACCACAACCTAGGAGCGATAATCACACATCTAGGAATTCTAGACCCTTCTATGATGTGCACAATTCTGCCAACCCTAGGAACTCTAGAGCCTTCTCAGATGCTAAGCACTTTGTTTGCAAGAAATGTACCAAATGCGTGTTTAATGCCATTCATGATGATTGTATAACGAAAGTCCTGAACAAGGTGAACCAAAAAGATAGAGCACCTCAAAGACGAAACCCCAAAAGAAATAGTTATTCTCCAAATAAGTCTTCCGCTGTTCATGAGAAAACTATGTCTCCTAGACCTTGTCTTAGGTGGATACCAACGGGTAGAACCTTTAAAACAATTGGTCTTAGGTGGGTTCCTCCTGGAAAGATATTTCCCTCTAGCTCGACAAAGGTTCAAGGTGAACCCCCACATGTCTCTCACAATGATATCACTAACCCAAATGCAAGCATACAAACTTCTGATGCAAGTGCAGGTATCGATGTCACGGTTCAACAGGAAGACAAAGGTCCTATATTTGTAACCCGTTCAACAAAAGACACTCTCAGAGTTTGGTTGCTGAAGAAGCAGATATCAGAGAAATATGTGTTTCAAGGGTTTCACAAGTAAGCTTCATGATGACTTACAGTCACATTTCAGGCTGTAACTCGAACGTCAAAGAAAGGGAACTTTATCTCTTCAACGATAAGTTACCCTCAAAACGAGAAATTCATATTTCTCGGTCACGAGCTTATATTAAAACTATTCAAAAGTTTTATGCTCGTGTACAAGGCTTATAGTCAAATTACAGACAGTTGCCCGGGCTCACAAGACAGGGAAGTTCATCCCGAGTATGACTTATCCTCAAAACGATAAATTCGATTTTTCTCGGACACGAGCTTACATTCAAACTATTCGAAAGTTTTAAGCTCGTGTATACGACTTCTAAGTAAATGTCAGCTTAGAACTCGTACCTCCACTTAAGGAAAGTTTATCACGGATGATAACTTATCCTTCACAACGGGAAATTAATTTTTCTCGGTCATGAGCTAGTCACAAAACATTCAAAGTTTTGAGCTCATGTAAATCGGAATTTATTTTAAAACCGTTGAACACAATTTTTCAAGACTTCCTCAAAAGGTTTTTCTAAATCTTTCAAAATTGTGTGTTCAACACTCCCTTCCTCATAATAGGTTTTTATCTCAAAATGTCATATGTTATTTTGATCATTTTTTGAGGGGGAGCGTTTTAAAATCAAGCCTTTTAATGTTGTTGGGTATATCTCTAAAATTGTCATATTTTATGTATCCAACACATTCCGAAAATGATATGAAATTGTCAAATGTAATATATTATATCGGAAAAGGCATCTCAACTCCGTACCTCAACATATTTTATGGTGTCGTTTTTTCTAAAATTTTGTCAAATTTTGTTTCAAGACACACATATATTGTTGAGGGGGAGCGTCCCGACTGAAAAAGTTCCATGATTCATGCGTGCACACATGTTTCTCTCCCAATCGGTTTTCAGAAATTGTCATATTTTAATCAATTGGTATCTCTAATATGATGTTTTTATATTAGAGATAGGGGGAGAAAATATGATTAAAATATAATATATCGCAACAAGTGATCTTAAATACTCAAGTGCAACTCTTTCCTTCACATGCCAAACTATTTCGTATATCGATGCATGTGTGTAGGGGGAGCTTTTCGGAAATGTAAAACTTTCAAGTGTTAAAAGTTTTGATTTTTATCAAACACTTTGAATGGTTTTCAATGGTTTATGGTTACGATCTATACCAAAAACAACCTACTATCCACGACGGAACGATGGAGTCAAAAGGTGGTTTAGGATAGGAAACTAAGTCCTATGATCCAACCAGAACCGGAGGGATCTACCCAAGGACATTCCATAGCTAGAAATAGTTGTCCTTAGGAAAGATGGAGTGGAATGAAGCTGAATGCGGACCAAGTACTTAAGTTAGCACTGGAACAATCACAACAAGGTGCTAATGATGACGTATTGGTAAACATTGAAGGAGTTGAATATTCTATGCAACTTAGGCAGAAACCGGGTCAATACATCTATTGAAGACAAGTCATCATGGACCCAGTGATGCAATGCACAACCCTTCCCAGCCATTCGAGTTTCTCTCAAAAGAAACTTGTCTCATTGTCACGGAGATCAACACGTATCTATTGACTTTCTCACTCCGAGTCAGTTAATATTGAAAAGGTGGCAGTCTGCTCCAGCCTACGATTACCAAAATACACTTATTGAGTCTAGAGCCAATCGAGATCTATCTATCATCTCATTAGGACACAATCGAGTCCTACGCATTATCCTTGTGATATTGCCAGAACATCTGAGTGATACGATTCACAATGAAGATGGAAATCCTGCTTGAGCCAGCATTAAACAAGCTCATGGTAGGTAACTTGTGCGATTCTACACGAATCAAACTTGTGAGAACTGGAAAGCAACTAAGTTTGGATTCTTAATTGATTCAAACTTGATTCCAGTTTTCTTCGCAAAATCCATGTGATCTTGCCAGAACATTCAGAGTGACACTCATTAGTGTTCACAGTGACGAATGGAAATCCTTCCAGTGTCAACATCAAACAGCACTGCGGTAGGTAACTCGTAAGATTCTCTATGAATCAAGCTTGTGACAAACTGGAAAGCAACAATGGTGCGATTCTTTTAGAATCAAACTTGTTCCAGGAGATCTGAATTGACGACTCTAATCAGACGGATAATTTATCCTTATGATTCACTCTTTACGTTCGCAGTATGCTTTGAGACGGTCGAGTAAAGAGAACTGGCTACTACCGCCGGGAAACCCTGTCAAGGAGGTTCTTAATCGAATCTATCTGATCACAGGTACGATATTTAATACCGTTTAACAGTCTTCATCGACCGGAGGTAAAACGCTACCGAGTTAGGGTGAAATGTTCAAAGCCATTTCATCCGTGTCTATATATGTTGCTGCATATCAAGAAGGTGGCATAGCTGTGCAACCGATGTCGATTCAGAAGTCACAAGAGCACAAGATGGCGATAATCAAGATACCTAAGAATGTAAGAATGTAATAGGTCATCTTAGTCACAAGGAGTACAGATGAAGATCTCAAGCACTCAAAGTCAAATGACAAAGGCTCAAGATAAAGATCACGAAAGCATGAAGGAACAAAGCTGTTACAAACAAGATCAAGACCAAGATACAAGACCAAAGCAGGAAGATCTCCTCTACAAGAATGTATTCACTCAACCATCTTATGCTTTTTAAGCTTTTTAAGATGACCGATACATTGGGGGAGATTGTTAGCCCTATATTTTATATAGTCAAACAAGAATGTAATAGGTCATCTTAGTCGTTAAAAGGTCTTGTATTGTAATAGGTTAGTCGGGAAAACCGGGCTTGGACTTTAAGCTAATATTGTATAAGTTAGGGGCGTAAGCCCAAAACAAAGCCAAGCCCGGCCCAAGATGAAGCCCACAAAGGCCTTAGGCCGTGGCATATATAACCCTCTTCCACATGTGGAAGAGGGTGTTGGTTCATTTCATAAAACACATAGTTTTAGTGTAAACCTTCCACTTCTCTCTCTACTTTCTCTTTCTACTTTTCTTCTCTTTCTCTCTCTAACAATCTTGTGTTATGGATTAAATAGGATTAACAAAAACACATATAAGTAAGTCATTATGGAATATATGCAAGTTGTAAACTATAATTTGAAGACATAATAAGACCTAATAATGGCAAGAACAAACCATACAAAGCTAAGTACAAGTAATTGTACATAATAGTCTAGATCATCACCTAGAAACCCTTGATAAACAATATTTTAAGCAATGTAACTACATAAAATCTATTTACAAGCATAAAAAACAATATACTAATTATAATCTACCATATAAAGGAAAGTTAATTGATCACAAAATGCTAATATTCACTAATCCAAGGCTAATTACATGTTAAGACCTAGTAACCAAGATTTGCATATAAAATCCATTATACATTGAATTAGAGTCTAATATATTGCCATAAATTCAAAACCTCAACTATGTATCATATTGAGAATATAAATTTATTTCAAGTCAAGTTACAAGTTGGTAAAGCATAAAGTACAAGTTATCAAAGCATGGGATCTTAAGCTCCCATAACTATTCCTAGAATATGATCAACCTATACAAACCCTTAAACTAAAAATGTAGAATGCCTAGAAGTCATAAAAATACTATATAATCCCTAGAAAAAGTGTTTATAAAGGTACAAACACTAATTACCCAAGATAAAAAGTCATTAGGATTAATGACCTAAAAACCCTTATATTAAGAAATCTACATTGAATCATCACCTAGTTCTTTTTGGACAAGTCTATAAATATTTATAGGACTTCATTAAGGTTATAAGACTATGTTAAGACAATTTACAAGTACCCTAATCCACAAGGTACAAGATTTCAATGTATGGCTTGTAAATTAGGTCAAAATGGGTATTTTTCACTCTTTAGACATGTTTACCTAAACTAAGATATTAAACCAAGTGTGAGAACTCACTGGACACTTAAAACCCAATGTACAGGACCTAAATTAAGTTTACATCAGTAGCCAATTGAAAGATAAACCCTTTTACTAATATTTAACCCTAGATCATTAGGAAACCCTAATCTATATAAGTATACTTCCCATTTTCACATCAAACCTTTATTAAACTTCAAACCAAAGACCCAAAATTCTTAAGTACAACGTACATACCCTAAATAAACCCTAATCCATCACTAATCACATTCCTAAACCATTAATCACAAAAATCACAAAGTATAAAGTTACAAGCCCTAGAATTGAACCCGGTTTTGGTTTTCCCTCCAAAAATGCATTCAAAACCCTTTCCCCCTATAGATATTTAGGAGATATTTTACAAGTAGGTTATGCAACTAATTTTCAATGACACATATTTGATCTTATCATTCTTAGCCGTGACATGTTTTTAACCACAAAACATAGATAACTTTGAAAATAGCTTATAAAGTCACTCCTAGACTTGAATAGATCTTCACTAGGCATCATTAGTCACTTATCTAGCTTAATTACACGTTTTGTTGCATTGCTTGGAGCCTAAGGGTTCAAATTACTATAAATAAGGAGGAATGTGCATAGTATGAACTTGCACCCCGTTTCTTAAGTATCTCCTACCAATTCTCCATTTCCACTTCTATATGAATCTTAGGAAATGTCCCAAGACCAGAAACCAGGTCTAGAAGCTAGCCATTTAAGCTCTTGAAGCTTTGATAGCAAGATGTGCTCATAAAAAGCCATTAGGATCCATTTTGGAGCATCCGAGGTAATCACTTTGTTTGATATGATTTGATCTTGTTATAATAATTTATTAGACTTTTTATACTGTTAATAATATGTTATAAATATAATCTAATAGAAACTAAGTCATTTCATCAATTTAAATGGAAGTTATAAGCAAAAAATGTCTTAAAACCCTAGTTTTGTAAATTACATGAAATAATAAGCAAAACCCTATTTCAAAAGCTATAATTCTGAAGAAATGTTTTTATTATAATTATAAACATGTTTTGAAACTTTGTTTTAAAATCCTAGATCATTTGGTCCATTTTTGAGGTTGTTATGTGATTTTTACAAGTATAGGGACTAAAACTATCATTTTTGAAACTATTTAACATTTTGGGCCAAAAATGTCATTTTATGAAATTATAAGCTATAAGAATAAATGTTGGAAAGTTTGAGGTCCTAAGGTTAAATATTGAGGGTTTAAAATGCAAACACTAAAACTATATACTTAAGGGGTTAAAAGTATAATTATACCAAAGTATAACAAAAGGACTATTTTTTTGACAATTTTGAAACTAAAAAAGATTAATTATGAATATGAGGAAGTAATGAAAGTATCATTCTAGTAGGGAGCTTTGTACAAAGATGTTCCATCTTGATATTACGTTCTGACTGGGTGGTTGGGTTTACGATTTAAAGTGCCCTCGCTCCTCAAACGTTTAAAGAATGGCTTCTAAGAATGATGGCCCAAAAAATGGTGTTAGAATTACAACTAAATGTTAATAAAATAATATATAACCAACACTTAACAATATTGAACTAAAAATCAAAGACTTGATACTATACACAATGTATTAATCCAGGTTTGTGTGAGATCAAGCTGTTGTTTATGAGACCAAGTTGTGGTCTGTATGATCAAGCTGTTTATCTCTGAGTGAAATATATTTGATTATAGCTCAGATTCTATGGACACAAGGTGAGTTCATAGCCTCACTTTTAAATGCTTTTTAAATATTTGAAAACCCGTGAGGGGGATATATGCTAAAAATGGAATACAAGTGTTTTTGGTATGCTTTCTAGATATGATTCATTGACACTATGTTTACAGCTTCCTATGAAAGTCCCTTTTTAATTGTGAACCGCTAATCATTTCGGAATGAGCACTAATATCGTAAATAGTACTATTGGAGACTGACATCTCCTATCTGGCAAGTCGCACTTGCTAGCACCTCAGTGGTCAAACAGGCGTACTTTATGTTGCTAATAAGGATAGTTTGGCAGACTTCCTCATAGGGAAAAATGTTGGTTCATATGTGTAGTCGCGGTATCATAAGCTTAGTGCAATTGAATTATCTTATTATTCAAACTTACAAGCAAATAACAACGTAGCTCAAGAAAAAGATCTTGTATTCAAACTGACTTTTAAACCCTATGAATTCACTCAACCTTTGTGTTGAGTTTAAGCATATATCTTAGATAAATGGTGAGTGATAGCATGGAGCAGCACAAGTATGGCATGAAGAGGCACAAGACTGAAATTATTCTAGATTTTGGGAACCTCATATTATAAAACTCTGATTTTTGAATGAAATATAAAGAAAATCGATTTCATCACTCTTTTGAGTAGTTTTCTATTATTATGACTGGTGTTCTATGAAGTAATATCCAGATCAATGTTCCGCTGCGTAAAGTTAAAATGGGGGTGCTACAATTTTGACCACCTTGACCACCACTATTATCTTTTCTCTGGCTTGTGATAGAATTTCCTCGTGTTCGAAGGGTATCCTGCAATTCAGTCCTCATAGACATCAATGATTCCATAGTAGCACCATTTGGAGTACCACTACCCCCATTATCAGTGTATTCATTTGCACCATATTTTTCAAGAAAACTACTCCTTGACATTTCATCAAACACTTTATGTGCATCAGTAACTCCATTACTGAATCTTGAATCAAATTGTTGTAGATTCTTTAATCCCACCATTTGTTCTTCAATAACTGACTCAAACCTTTTCTTATCCATGTTTCATGCAAATTCCAGGTCATGATTGCCCCATGTTTCTGCGTAAACTACTTATGGCAATCAAAAGCTTTTCCAACGACATTCATTGACACCAATTCGAGTTTCATATCATCACTCTCGATGTGAGTAATCTCAAAAAAAAAATTAACCCTACGAATCCAACCGTGCACGTCTTCCACATCAAACTTAGGGACTTCACCATTAAAGAACTTTTTTCCATCAGTGAAACACAACATTATGTCTAAAAACAAGAATTTTATTTTTTTAACCATTCAAGAACCCTAATTTTTTACTTATAACGATAATAGAGTGCCAGGAAGACTAGGCTCTGATACCAATTGATGTAAACCAAAAGGTGATAAGATGATAAGCACAAGAGTAAGCATAATAAGATGGCTAAACCCAAGGATTATTAATAATATATAGCTTATAGTTCTAATTAACAACCTGGGGAACGCAATGGAAGAAATGAACCCGAACTTGCCAATTGCTTGTCAATTGAATAAACTAGAAATTGAAATTTGTTTGTCAATTGAATTGTTCGACAAGTCGCTATGTTGAGTACATTCATTACTAGCAGATCAACTGATATAATGAATTCATGTCAATATAGTTCTAGGATTTAAGGAAAATACTATGGTTTATATACCGGTGTAATTTTATTTTCTTGAAAGTATTTTATGATCGAAAATACTAATATTTGAACTTATTTCTGTAGAAATGGCTCAACCCGACAATAACACTATAAGTTTTGCGTTCAAAATGTTGTTTGATCATCCTTAACTTACTGGCCCAAACTTCAATGATTGGTACCACTAACTAAGAATTGTCTTGAGAGTAGCGGGTACTATTGATATCTTGACTACTCCCTATTCGGAGGATCTTGCTGAAGGAGCTACTGAAGCGCAAAGGCTTGAACACGCTACTAATGTTAAGAGCACTCAGAGGTGGCTTGCTTAATGCTAGGAAAAATGCCTCCTCCACTTCAAAAGAAGTATGAGCTATTTTCACCTAAGCGAATGCTTGATGAGCTCAAGGCTATGTTCGAAAAGCCGCAAGCTGTGGAGATCTACGACTTAGTAGATGCTTTGCATAGCTGCAAGCAAACTCCTGGAAAGCCTGTTAGTTCCCATTACATGGAGATGATGGGTTATATGTTGGGTCAAAAAGTTGATGTGGCAGAAACTCAAAACGAAGAAAACATGAAGTATTCACTTCAACGCTGACACATTGTGTCTAAGCGTTGACAAGTGTTAACGCAACGCTGACAGAAGTCAAACGCTATTGGAAATATCTATTTATGTTAAATATTCAAAATATTATTTATTAATATTCTGTATTAGTTTATTTAAATAGAAGATACACATGTTTTACTTGATCTTATCTCTTGTAAACCCTAATCCTTAGTCTATAAAAGGAACAAGGGTCTTAGGTTTTATTAATAACTTTCATTCACAATGTAAACCTAAAGCGTGTGTTGCACTAGACGTGGGATTAATGTATATACGTCTAGTGGTTGTTAATTATTAATATAATTAGCAACCCTTTGATTAATTTATGTGTTCTTGTGCCCCAAACACCTTGTTTCATAGTTATTGTTATTTTCCGCTTTGATTGTAAATCATATGAACAATGATTATGCCTAGCAGCTAAAAGATCGAGGAAATTAAGGTTTCCACAGTTGGTATCAGAGCCTCCTGGCTCGTGATGCTAGGACCAACAAGGTGTTCGTGTATTGAGAAGAAAAGAAAAATCCGTCTAGGGTTTTTCTGGGTGATTTTGTGTGCGCATCAGTATTCAGAAGGCCATAACTTTTTATTAAACCGTTGGATCACCACGAATTTTTTTGTGTATGTTCTACACACATATATCTAGATATCCACTGGAGGGATTATCGATATCTATCCCCAAGAAAACGTTATTAAGCGTCGAAGTCAGCAGTGGTCATATGCTGTTTTCTGTGAACAGTAACAATTAAAACGTGATTTCTCCTTCGTTAACCGTTGGATCGTCGTAAAATTCATGCTGTAGGTTATTGACACTTGTATCTAGGATCTCACCGAAGGGATCTTCAATCCGAGCTCTCATGAAGAAGATATTTGATGTCTAAGTTCGCTGCAGTTTATGGTTTATAAAATCATGATTTAGGGGTTGTAAAACCCTAGATCGATTAGCCGCTGACATGTGTTATGTAGACGCTGATAGATGTTGGTGTGACGCTGACAAGGCATGGATGAGATGTTGATGGCCAAGCGCTGACAGGTACAAAGTTGGCGCTGAGAGAGTTATACGTAGGCGCTGACAGAAAACCCGTGTGTCGTCCGAGATATAGTTTTTCAAACGCTGACAAGTGTTGTCCGATATTGGGCAACACACCGTGATGATATCTTGGATAAAGAAGGTTCTTGGATGACAAAAGAATAGCTGTTGTTTGGAAAATTTATAAGATTTTGGCACACAAAAAGAGGTATTTACACACGAAGGTACATGGGATCTTTGTTTTATACAGAATATCAGTTTGATATTTATGGCTCGGATATTTTTAAAGGGGTCAATGATTTTTCTAAGTTAGCATCAATTAGTGAAGTATTATTGGAGTAATGTTTATTATGTAATCGGGATAGCCTTGTGAAAGAGTTATTCAGTAACATCTTTTACATATGAAGATATTGTTTCATTAAGACTCGTCATGAAGAGGTGTTGGCTTAAGGGGAAAAGTTATTATGGTAAGTTTAATGTTTGAAGAAGATTTTCGCGAGGTTATGTTCTATCATATCTTAAAGTTGTGACCTCCCAACCACTGACTTTTAAGATAACTTGTTTGTGCTTACATTGTTACTAATGAAGTGATACAAGATCTAGGAATATGTGATTTTTCTTATGGTACTCTATGCACATATTTTCTATCACTTGAAGGAGTTACATTATCGTGCCCAGTGTCTCACAAAGGATGAGGATTTTTGTATAAGCATTACACTTCATCACATCGTACAAGATATAGAACATAGGTTTGGGTTACTCTACTTCTACATCAAGATTATTATAGTTATTTTTCTTCAAAATCATTACACAGAGTCTACATTTGGAGAATCTTCAATTACATACATTGTTTCCTTCCCTATTGATGTGACAAAAAGGGGAAGACATACATGCTACACTTGAGGGGAAGCAATTTGAAGATGATGTACCACTTACAAGAGATACACAAAGAGTTTTGCTGACATCAACTAGGGGAAGATTGTTGGGTCAAAAAGTTGATGTGGCAGAAACTCAAAACAAAGAAAACATGAAGCATTCACTTCAACGCTGACACATTGTGTATAAGCGTTGACAAGTGTTAACGCGACGCTGACAGAAGTCAACAGAAGTCAAACGTTGTTGGAACTATCTATTTAGGTTAAATATTCAGAGTATTATTTATTAATATTCTTTATTAGTTTATTTAAATAGAAGATACACGTGTTTTATTTGATCTTATCTCTTGTAAACCCTAATCCTTAGTCTATAAAAGGAACAAGGGTCTTAGGTTTTATTAATAACTTTCATTCACAACGTAAACCTAAAGCGTGTGTTACACTAGACGTGGGATTAATGTATACACGTCTAGTGGTTGTTGATTATTAATATAATTAGCAACCCTTTGATTAATTTATGTGTTCTTGTTACCCAAATACCTTGTTTCATAGTTATTGTTCTTTTCCGCTTTGATTGTAAATCATATGAACAATGATTATGCCTAGCAGCTAAAAGATCGAGGAAACTAAGGTTTCCACATTATATGGAACAACTCATTGCACTAGGACAACCCTATGATCATAATATGGCTATCAACTTGATCAATAGATCCCTTAACAAGGAATTCAATGATTTTGTTTGAAACTATAATATGCATTACACGGGGAAGACAATTAATGATTTGCATGCAATGCTCATTGACTACGAAAAGGGGTTAAAAGACAAGGCATCTACTTCTACTCCTCCTGTACTAACCATACAAAAGGGTTGAGTGAGTAAGCCAAAACCGCAAGCGAACAAGAAGAAAGGCAAAGGCAAGGGTGATAAGGGCAAGCAAGTTACGACTTATTCGAAACCTAAGCAGAACTTTGTCAAGAAGAATCAATCTCAGAAGGATGAGACTTGTCACCATTGCAAGGCAAGTGGTCACTAGAAGAGGAATTGTCCTCTTTACCTCGAAGAGTTGCGAGAAATAAAGAAGAAGTCTGAGCAGAGCGCTACAGCTTCAGGTACTTTATTTATGATTGAATTATTCATTTTGATATAAAAATTAAATTCCTGGGTATATGATAGGGGATGCGGTTATTAAAACTTGTAATACGCTGCAGGGATTTAATCTAGAAAGGAAGCTTTCCTATGGGGAACAACTTTTGCAAGTGTGAATGGCGCACAAGCAGCGGTTGAAGCTATAGGAACATTTAATTTAGTTTTAACTTCGGGTTTAGTACTGATTTTAAATGATTGTCATTATGCACCTACAATTGTTAGGGGTGTTATTTCCTTTTCTTGTTTGTTGAATAACAGATTCGTTCACACTATTGATAATAATGGAATTTCTGTTTGGAAAAATGTTATTTTCTATTTTAATGCAATTTCTGTGAATGGTGTGTTTGAAATAGAAATGCATGATAACGAATCCAAGAATAATAATAATTCTGTTTTTAGCATGAATAAGAAGAAAATGTTTGACAAGAACTCTTCTTATCTTTGGCATTGTAGACTTGCCCATATTGGGAAGACTCGTATACAAAAGCTTCAACGTGAAGGTCTTTTGGAAAATATCAATGATGAATCATTTGATAAATGTGAGTCTTGTATCTCTGGAAAGATGACCAAGAAACCTTTTAATAGCAATATTGAAAGAGCTACTGATCTACTTGGTTTAATACATACTGATGTGTGCAGGTCACTTAGACATTTGTCAAGGAAAGATGCTAGATACTTCTTAACATTTACGGATGATTATATCCGTTATGGTTATGTTTATTTGCTTAAACATAAACATGAGGTATTTGAAACATTCAAAGTATTTAAAGCAGAAGTAGAACTGCAACTAGGAAAGAAGATAAAAGCTCTTCGTTATGATAGAGGTGGTGAATATTTAAGTCAAGAGTTTATAGATTATCTAAGTGAGAATGGAATTGTTCAACATCTTACTTCTCCCTATACTCCACAACAAAATGGTGTATCTGAAAGGAGAAATCGTACATTATTAGATATGGTACAATCTATGTTTAATCTTACAACTTTACCTTTATCCTTTTGGGATTACACTTTAGAGTCTGCTGTTCGTATTTTAAATATGGTTCCCACGAAGAAGGTGAATAAGACACATATGAACTATGGCATGACAAGAAGCCATATTTGTCTTATTTAAAGGTCTAGGGTTGCGAGGCATATGTGAAACGTGACTCTGGTGACAAACTCCAACAACGATCTTTGAAATGTATCTTTGTAGGATAGCCTAAGGAAACTATGGGTTACTACTTTTATTATCCACCTGAGAACAACGTAATTGTTGCTAGGTATGGAAACTTCCTTGAATGTGATCTTGTAAATCAAGAATTCGGTGGGAGAAATTATGATCTTGAAGAGAGTCATATAGATACATAAAGTCTGGCGGTTCCACCGGAACTAGTTCCTCTACATAGATCTGAAAGGATTAAAAATGCTAATAGAAATATATGTCTTAATATAGAGGATGATGATGAAGTATGGGATCTTGGAGAACCTTCTAATTATAAATCCGCCATGCTTGATCCTGAAAGGGATAAGTGGATGGTTGCTATGGATGAGGAAATGAAATCCATGAAAGTTAATGATGTTTGGATTCTTGTAGATCCACCACCAATTGCTAAAGTAGTGAGACATAAGTGGATATACAAAAAGAAAACCGACAAGGACGGTAGAATACAATCCTATAAAGCTCGTTTAGTAGCAAAAGGTTTTACTCAAACTTTTGGCATAGACTACGAGGAGACATTTTCTCCTATAGCAGACTAAAGAGCTATTAGGATTCTCATAGCTATAGCAGCATACTATGACTATGAGATATGGAAAATGGATGTTAAAACTGCCTTCTTGAACGGTCGCTTAGATGAAGACATCTATATGCAACAACCGGAATGGTATGTTGATCCTAAGAATCCAAAACACGTGTGCAAACTTCAAATATCTATTTATGGTTTGAAGCAAGCATCTCGTCAATGGAATAGACGATTTGATGAAGAAATCAAAAAGTTTGGATTTATTCAAAATCGTGATGAGCCATGTGTATATCGCAAAGCTAGTGGGAGTGATGTAGTATTTCTAGTCCTATATGTTGATGACATATTAATCATGGGAAGTAACATTCCAAGACTTAAAGTTGTTAAGGATTATCTTGGTAAATGTTTTTCTATGGAGGATTTAGGAGAAGCTGCATACATTCTAGGAATTAAGATCTATCAGGATAGGAAAAGAGGGTTAATTGGTCTAAGTCAAGATGCTTATATAGATAACATATTGAAGAAGTATAATATCATAATTCAAAGAAAGGTTTTTCAACCTATGGAAGTTAAGCACAATCTGAGTCATGAGATAGATGCATCAACTCCTGAAGAGGAGGCATACATGCAGAAGGTGCCTTACGCTTCGACTGTAGGATCTATAATGTATACTGTAAGATGCACAAGGCCTGATGTGGTGTTTGCTCAGAACTTGGTCAGTAGATACCAACAGAATCCAGGTAAGCTCCAGTGGACTGCTGTTAAACATATTCTAAAGTATTTGAGGAGTACTAAAGATATGTTTTTGGTATTTAGAGGGAAACCAGACACAGAAATGAATGTGACAAGTTTCTATGATGCGTCCTGGCAATGTGATAAAGACGATACGAAGTCTCAGACGGGTTACGTGTTTGTTATCAATGGAGGAGTAGTTGATTGGAAGAGCAAGAAACAGACAAGGGTTGCAATGCATGCTACTCAATCTGAGTTCATGGCTGCTTCAGAAGCTGCAATAGAAGCTATTTGGATTAGGAAGTTTGTTGGAGATCTTGGAGTGATGCCTTCAATTAAAGAACCTATTGATATATTTTGCGACAATTCTGCTGCAATTATATTCGCCAATGATTCTAGAGTCATGAAAGGCGCCAGACACTTTAAGCGTAGACATCACTACGTCCGAGAACAAGTTGAAGCTCGTGAAATCAAATTAATAAAAGTTCACACATATGATAACGTAGCTGATCCTTTTACTAAGGCTTTGCCTAGACCAAAGGTAGTTAAGCATGCCAATGCTATTGGGCTGCAACTAGCTAGCGAACTCATGCAATAAATCTGTGATTAGTATTTGGATAAAGGATGTTAAGACATTATTATTTAATAAAATAAAGATTGGGTTTCGTTTATTCTTATTACTTAATTTTGTATCCTATTTTACATGTTTTAATCCATGAATAAATTGTTATGCTAAATGTCCCTTGTCGATTAATAATATGGGAATATTATTAAATTAATACAAATCAAAATAGCGATAGAGTATACTTGAAAGTATATTGATCGATTTTGGATGATATTCGATGAATCGAATATTGGACTTATCCCAACTATACGATTTTACTTTGTGGATCTTTGTCATCAAGTAAATCATAAATAGTTACCCTTAGACTTGAGACACCAGGAAATTGTTGTGAATCTAGTGCATCTCTGTGGAATGATCTAACGCTAAACGTAACTGGTAGCTATAAGGGTTATTTTCAGAAGTGTTGCAAAATTCATAAGTTTTGCTTGTATTCAATATAGAATTTATTTCCTTCAATTTCGTTTTGGGGTTTAATACAGCTGGTCCCCTCGTGGTATTAGTAAGATGTTTGTGTGGCCACACCCAAATTTGTTTTGGTAATCTTGCTGAATCTGTGAACGAGAAATAGAATGGTTAATGAAAGGAATGACTGAGATCCATATCCTTATTAACGTTGTATTAGAAATAAAAGGATAACAATAATGATGAATCATTAAAAGGTTTTATCTAGGAGACCTTACTCGAGTTGTACTAGTAACATTGTTAGTGTAACTAGACGCTAGTCAATGTGATCACGATACTCGAAATATGTCCAAGTGGGAGCTGAAAGTTTATGGACTTATATTTAATAATCGTGTGATAGGACCAAACTCGAGATTACGGGATTGCACACAATACGTAAAGAGTTAATTTATTTAAAAAATATATTTATTATGTTTATTAAATTAAACTGAGCTATAATTTTAATGACCGTTAAATAATTAAGAGTTAAGTTTTAACGAGCGTTATAGTATATATAGTAAGAGGAATAAAAAGAAAGAAGATCAGAAGGTTCCGGAACACCCCTTTGGGGTGTTTCGTCCGTCGGCTACACCAAGGGAAATGGAGAAAGAAAACTTTCCTTATTTACGTTTCTTTGGGTACAAGTTTATTAGGCCTATATAAGGACCCCTTATCCTTTATAAATTTTCACCACAATCTCTCTTCTTCTCCCTCTCTTGCGATCGCAACACCAACACCCCTAAGGGTTGTGTTTGGTTTTTCGATTTAGGTGTTAATCAAGTCCTAGACCCTCTCTAGGGTTGTTGGGTTGATTTTCTACTAGACGTAGAAGCTCGGTTTACACGTGCTAGAATCACGGTTAGCTCGTTGTATTACGTGTGTACAAGATCGTAATATAGTCTTACTTTAGACTATATATTGGTTGTGTACGGTATAAACCCGAATTGGTGATTCGTTCTTCATCTTGTGTATTTGCTTTAGCGTAAAGGTATGTAACCCTAATTCGATTAATTATAATTGTGTTATTATTATGATCTTGTTTAATCGCTTCCGCTATGTGTGCTTTGATCTCGTTTAGGGTTTTGTGTAATTGTTATGAACTATATAAACCTTCACAAGTTCGATGCCAAATTAACCTCGCGGATAGGAGGTATTCCTGGAAGTTCTTCTAGAAATACATCCGGAAACTCGGAAACAATCGGCTGGTCATGAATAAAAGGAACATCAAAAGTAATGTCATGAATGGTAGCTAGAAAACCTTCACAGCCATGAGATAATAAGGTACGTGCTTCTAGAGCAAAAATGATCTACATAGTTTTTCCCGGTAGGAAACCATGATGAATGAATCCAGGAGCATGAACATCACCGAATATAACCCGATATGAATGACAGTCAATCATAGCACGATGTCGTGCTAACTAGTCCATACCCAGAATCATATCGAACTCGCACATGCCTAAAGGAAGTGTGTTAACAGAACATATATTGTCATCAAACTATAAAGGAAGATCTCTATATACATGGGTAATACGAACAAAGTCTTTCATGGGCGTGGATATATTTAATAGATGATCAAGTAATGCAGGTGCCATATGAATTCATGAAGCAAAAGTGGTAGATATCACTGAATGTGTCGCGCCCGTATCAAACAGAACGAACACCGCATGTCCAAACATGAATAATATGCCAGTGATGGTACCTGAAGTCTTAGTGGCCCGATCCTGTGTAGTTGCAAAGACACGACCGGATGCATCAGGCTTCTTGTGAGCATGTCCAGATGTACCCGTAGTAGTGTCCTTCTTGCAATCTCGCTGAAGGTGACCAGCCTGTCCGCACCTGAAGCAAGTACCAGCAGTACGACGACACTCTCCTGGGTGTCTACGTTCACACCTAGTACAAACAGGATGGGTATACCCCTTGGAGGTTACCCTGGACTGCTGAGAACCTGGTTTAGAAGATAACGTAAGACATGGGTCTTGAGATGTAAAACGAATAAAGTTGAAAACTTTAGGTTATAATACCAGAATTGGCAGTTCGGTTGGACTGTTGACCCTTGTATCTCTGGTCACGTCAATTATCGGAGTTCCTGTTATCATGTGGGAATGTTAGAATCGTGTCACATAGCGTTTTAACACCGAAAAGTTTAAAGAGGGACCTGTTGTTATTGCCAGAGTAGTTGGTGTTGTTACGGTAGTTGTTACTACCGCCTCGCTTGTCATATCCCTGACGGTCATTATTCTCACCTGATTCTTGTAACTACTCTGTTGAGTAGCCGGCTGGTACCAGTCTCCACTCTTATGCCTGAATGATATAGTTGAATGGTGCATGTTATGTAAATAAGAAAGTAAAGACATGAAATGAGATGGTAACGTTTGATGGACGAAGTATACCTCTTGTCTGGTCGCTCTGATCCATCGTACTCATCTCTGTCCTGTAGGATCTCCAAGCTGCAAGCAACATCAACAACTTGAGCAACATCAGTAAATGGAATACACATGAGACGATCGAGAGTCGACTTGCGAAGACCCCAACGAAAGTTCTTCGCATGCTCCTCTACAGTACCAACAACCTGCCCAAGAAAACCAACTAATCAAAGAAAACGCTGCATGAACTCAGTACTAGTCTCATTCGCCTTTTGGAGGATAGAATGATACTCTCTCTTCAGGCGCTCCTGCTCAACTCGAGGGAAAACTGAAGGTAGAACAGCTCCTTGAATTGTGTCCAAGTCATAGTGATGAGCTACATCTCTCCTCATTTGGCCTGCTTATAGGCCTTCCACCAAGCCAATGCATCACCCTCAAACTTATACACTGCCAACCTTGCCTTGTAACCATCATCACAGCCCATAACATCGAATACCTTTTCCATGTAGGAGATCCAGTTCTCCGCGTCTGTAGGGACTATCGCCTTTTCGAACGAACGCGACTTTTGCTTATTAAAGCGTTCAAGCCAAGTATGAATAGTGACTGGTGGAGGATTTCCACCTAAACCATTAGACGGTCCAGCGCGAAACTCTTCATGGATCTCATTACGAATATATGGAAGTAAGGTCTGCAAAGTTGTCTGAACAGCTGCAGCAAGCTCAGCATCGGTAGAGTGTTAACCATCTAACATTATAAAAGGGAAGTAAATGATTAAACGGTTAAAAACATGGAAGAAACATGAAAGTATAATCAAACGGAATCCAACAATGACTAGTGTGGACAACTATGTCTCAACCCGCACTAGTCAAAATTTCAGAAAGAATTAAACATGTGACTAAGTATGGACGACTATGGTTTAACCCATACAGTCTAAAATTCGAAAATAAGAAACATGTGACTAAATATGGACGACTATGGTTCAATCCATACTAGTCAAAAATCAAGAGAAAACATCATGAATAAGAATTAACAATATCTAGAAAATATCAATACATGGAAGAGAACAAGTGTCGGTTAAGGAAGATCCTAGTAACTACCCATTCTCACAGGTCAAGTTTTAGAGCCTACAGGTCGAAACCAGGCTCTGATACCATAATTGTAACGACCCACTTTGACAAGGAGGTCGTTATGTCATAATCATGGCGTGTCATAAAAGCATAATAAAGGCATAACATCAAAAAGACCAACAGGAAAGCCGGAATCAAACATCGGCTCCCAACATAAGCTCAACATGAATGAAAATAAAGGAAATCTAAAGGACAAAACATGTGTCCAACAAAGCATAAGTATTAAAATGCATAAAGGAAAGGAGTCTATGGTAGCTCTCATCCTAATCACATACCCTCAAAGCCCAAATCCCGTCTTTAGGTACCTGCCGTATGAGACATGAAAATAAAATACGGATAAGCAATACGCTCAATGAACGGATATAAAGACAAGATAAGGATAAATGTAACATGAATAAGGAATATGAAAGCAACGGAATATAACATGCATGTCCTGAGTATAACCTGGGAGATAATCTATTAAGCATGTAGGATAACTAAAATGTCATGGATTTCACAAGTAATATAAGTAAATACCCACGAGCTTATTTAGGTCATAACATGTCATACATAATAATATCATAAATGTGTGCATGATAAGTAGAGGGGCTGCCTCAACATGAAATAGAGGGGTGACCTCTAATAATAGTAACTTGGATGGAGGGATCAGCTCCAATGTGATGGGGTGTAGAGCACACACCAAACCAATCACCTTGTACGTGTAAACATGTAATCTAGGATGCACCCATTCGCACCGTAATAATAATAATAGCCAACTGATAAATATAACATGTAACATGAAGGGACGCCGCGAGAAATCACTCTCGTTGCGAGAGAGTCATAACATAGGTGTCTCATATGTCATGGTCATGGTACCTCCATGACTAGGTGGTAATCATGTTTATCATGGTCATGCATGTAAATAACTCGGGCAACATGTGGGTCATGAAATAAAACTAATGGGAAAATGGCAGTCATGAAAAGATCTATAACATGAAAATGGGGAGAACATATGGCATAGAACCCGGGGAATCCTAATCATAAAAATTGATGAATGTCCTTACCGAAAGGACGGAATATCCGTACCTTATGTCTAATAAGTAGTGAGAGAGATGGATAACGGAAATGAACTACTCCAACTTCACGTGATCTACATGTTAAAGGACGTGTATGAGTTACTTGTTCATGGTATAAGTTACTTGTTCATGGTATGAGTTACTTGTTCATGGTTTATCGTGTCCTTCTTTCTTTAGTAGTTTTCTAATTTTAGTAGCTTCCCTTATTGTTATATGTTCATGCTTTTCCTGATTAATGTATTTCATGATTCATGTATTGTTATACTTGGTATTTCCATAATTAGTAACTTTCCAAAAATAGCAGGTTTTCATATATAGTAACTTTACAAAAATAGCAGGTTTCCATATATATAGTAACTTTCCAAAAATAGCAGGTTTCTATATACAGTAACTTTCCAAAAATAGCAGGTTTCCATATATAGTAACTTTCCAAAAATAGCAGGTCTCCATATATTGTAACTTTCTAAAAATAGTAAGCTTCCATAATTAGTAAGTTTTCATAAATAGTAAGTTTTCATAAATAGTAAGTATCCATAAATAGTAAGTATCCATAAATAGTAAGTTTCCATAAATAGTTAATTAGCTCGTTTTAATTTACGTAGGCAATTTAACTCGTTTCATTATATAACGGTTTTAATTAAATAAACCAAAATCAATAAGTTGATATTAAATAAGCTGATTATTTAATAAGCAAATTTTAATAAGTCATGAATTAATAACCCATATTAATATAAGCCGAAAATTATTTAATCTAAACTTAAAGTGGCCACGCCAACCTCCTGAAAAGGGAGGGCTTTACCTGGTTTGAGCATGTGTGGTGGTGGGCTCAAACCCCGTGGATTAGTCGGCTAATGTGTCGGAAATCACGGTTACCAAAAAAACAAATTTATTTAATCCAATATTAAATAAGCCGAGTCTTAATAATCCCATTTTATATAAGCCGTAATAAGCCAAAAGTTAATAAGCCATAAATTTAATTAAGTCTATTACAATTAAGCCTAAATTAATAAGCTAATTATAAGCAAAAAGTAAAATGACCGAACACCCCCTTTTGTGTGGTTCTCGGTTTGCTGAGACAACCACCACCGAAACACCCTTTGGGGTTTTTGGTTTCTGAGCAACAAACACTACCGAGCCAAATATCCTCGAGCCCCTTGTGGGATCTCTCGGTTGTCCGAGCAACACCACCGAGACAACCCTTTGGGTTCTCGGTTGGCCGGACCACAACAACGAGCCAAAGGCTCGACAATAACATGATTTTGTTCTTGTTTGATTTGTCCATAACATGTATTAATTTCATTTTATATTAAATTTGTTGATGATTCTTGAAAATAAAATAAGGAATAAGGTTTTAGATATACCAAAAGGGATTGATTAGAAAGATGATAAACACGAACACAATACGTAGGATTCACGGTCAAAAATCAATGTCTCCTCCCCTTTTCTCCCTTGGTGGCCGGCGGCAACTAACACCCCTCTAGGGTTTCTTGATTTTTTCTTAACTTTTACAAATGAGGAGGTAGAAGTTTTGGTAAACTTTCTAATGGGATGGGCTTGGGCTTTTATTAGTCTTGTAAGGCTTAGCACTACTACTAGACCTATTTTATTTATTTCATGTCATAAATGTGTGTTCTCGTGTGTGTCGTAAATTTATGATCTTTTAATTTCGTATTTATCTTGTCATGTCATATTTAACATAGGTATTTACTTGTCGTGAATTATTTAAATGTTAAATGTTTTAATTTAACGGTATTTTCAAGCGGGTTTTACATTGGTAGTGGTTCTAGGGTGCCTTTTTGAACCAGGTTCGTAGTTATGCTAACCCAAAAGTAATTTATAGGTAGTAATTAATGCACTATGACTAAAAAGCGTAAGGAAATGCGAGAAAGAATAGATAGGCGGGTATGCGTTTACCTGGGAACTCGTCAACCTACTTTTATATGTTTGTTTTTTCAAGTGATCTAATGTTTTAGGCGTGACCATGATATACCATGGCTCTTTCCCCTTACTTACCATGATACTTAGCGTTTTGCTTAACCCTGACTTTCGGAAGTCTTTCATCTAAGACCGTACCATAGGACCCCTTGAGATTTTATTTTGGATTTTGATGTTTAGAAGTGACCTAACTTTTGAAGTTGTCCTGAGAACTTGTTGTTCATTCAGGAGACCGTACATGCTTTTTTAGGGGGTGACGCATGCAAGTTGACATGGTCATGTGTTGCATGCATCTCATGTGTTGATCTTCTTGTGAGCTTTCTATTTTACAAATAACCCTCGCTTTTCAAAATGTTTTGGTCTTCCTTATTGTGTGTGAGGGTGTCCGCTTGGAAAGGTCTATAGTGGTCTTTGGTTGTTTCCGAATTTTGAGGGTGAGTTTCACCGGTCATTTTTTGTGAATAAAAAGAAGAGAAAAGAAAAAAACAGAATAAAATTTTCATGTTTTTTCTTTATGAGAAAAAGAATATAAATATGTTTAAAATTTGTGGCTATTTTCTATCATTTCTTTAAAGGATGGCGTCACGTTTATGTATGGTATGTAAAACGTGTTTAAGAATGGATTTTTGAGATGGTTATGTTGTTTGTTTTTCCGTGTTAAATGGTAAGGACGTGGTGGTATGACTGATATTAGAAACCTTAGGTAACACTTAAGCTAACAATCTTTGTAGTTTGGGAGGGTAATGTGTGTAACGGTTTTGAGTGTTTTTAGAAAATGCCCCCCCCCCCCCCGCCCACCCACTTGTAACTCAAATTGCCCCTATCTACATACTAAAACTTAACATTCAATGATCTAACACCTTATAAATCCCTCATTTCTAAGTAAAAATAAGCGATTTATCATTTTGATACTAGTGTTTTTCCTTATTTTGATGCTATTGTAAAAAAAAAATTCCCCTACAATCTATTTTCCTACGTCTTCCGTTGTTGATACCCGTATATAAACTACCACCAAATGGTAATTTCCAAACTGAATTAAATCCAGGTTAGGTTTTGCTCGTTCAGGTTACGGGGGTTGGTTGATTTTTTGTACTAAGATCTACATAACCTCATTAGATAGATCTCGGTACCATTTTCGACCTTCTCCCAAATGTACACACCTCACATGAGGTGAAAGTTCAATCCTTGCTACATGTGTATAATTGAGAGAACGTCAAAAACGGTACATGTGGGTTTGCTATAATACTAAGTCTGGTGGTCTAGGGTTATGGTGGTAGATGGTAGCCATGGTTAGAGAGAGAGAGAGAGAGAGAGAGAGAGAGAGAGAGAGAGAGAGAGAGAGAGAGAGAGAGAGAGAGAGAGAGAGAGAGAGAGAGAGAGAGAGAGAGAGAGAGAGAGAGAGAGAGAGAGAGAGAGAGAGAGAGAGAGAGAGAGAGGGAGAGAGAGAGAGATGGATGTAGGTGTTTCTAGAGAGAGAAAGACAAGTTTATAAAATGAAAAGAGAAAAACACAAACAACAACCCCTCTTTGAAAGCCTTGGAGGGAGTATTTATAGTCACACATGTACATATTATTCAAAGTTGCGTAGTCCAGTCCATGCGCATGTGACTATGATAACTTATGGGAATTCTTAAATGTAGTCATATAAAGTGGATTCTAACAACATGTAGAATTCCTTACAAATTTTTTCCTAACAAGTACATAATGATTAAGAACAAAGGCTTCCATGAAGCGTCCAATGCTGATGATGTCTTCTAAGGCCTTTGACTTCAAGTCTTCACTTCAAAACGACTCATCTTTGTAGTAACTTATAGAAGAAATACTATAATAGGCACGAGCTAAGTAACCCATATACTTCTGGTTAAGGAGAAACTTCTGAATTAACTTCCCCCTAATTCATGTCACATATTCTTGATGTGGAAGCTTTTAATAGCTTCCTCCCAAACTGACAATCCTCATGAGCAATTTCAAAGCTTTTAATAAAGCTTAGAATGATTAAGCGCACAACGGAATTTAAAAGCAAACCCCATCATATGAAATGATAATGTTGCTATAAGTGATTGAACGTTTGGGGTACACCAAGTAGATCAACAACGTGTCTTCTCACGCTTGAATAATTCTTCTAAATTTTTCTTACCCATGAGAGTTCAAGTTATGCATACTAGAAAGAATCAATACATTTCTTCCCCAACGTAGTTAAAGAAATGAAACCAATCCCATGTATGACGCCCAAAAACCTGAAGTTCACACTTTATCCCATTCATGAAGTTGACATCGTACCACCAGAGTCAATTAAGTCTCAGAAATGCTCATATCTTCTTCTGGAGATGCACCAAAGTCAATTATGTCTCGGAAATGCATATCTCTCCAATATAACAATGATTATATTTAATTGCAACATCAAAACAATTAATCATTGAACAATAGTGTACCCCGTTTACCAATCAGAGACTGTTTCTTTCATTTCTTCCCCCATGTAAGTTGAAAGATGCACTAAACGCCACGGGTTAAAGCACTGATTTTCTCCGTGGTTATGACATTTGTCTTCCCGGAATGATTTCAAATCAAGAGAAGGTATGAAGTTCATTACGCGTACTCGTCATGCGTTCAATATGTCTTCTTCTTCCCCATTGATGGTTTCGAAACCTCGGAACCAACAATAAATCGTACGCACATCTACCTGAAATCTCAGAGAGTAATAAATTATCTTAATTATATTCTGTGAGAATCAATTGCTGATCGAAATTCTCTACTCATAAACTCTCAATGGCTATCTTTACCAACCCCTTTGTAGGCTATTTGAAGTGACCATTGATGGATAAAACCTAATATAACAAACGTGAAACTGAATTAGAATTCCTCGATCTTGTGACTTAAGCTTGCACTATTGTTGAAAGACGAACGGTGTAGAAATGTCCTTGTTGAGAAATTTCTAAGTACTCAATACATTACTGAAGAAGTATATAAGCACAACACCTCTTGAAATTATCCACGTCGACTATGCGCGTGACACTGAGTACAACAATGTAGCTCCTTTAAGTGATAGTTATCAGAGTCATCAACCAACCACTCCAAACCCAGAAACTATATAATCAAGTCTTCATCCTAATGATTAAGCACGAGCAAGTTATCATTGAAATCATGCATCCAACCAACCCCGATTTCAAAGATAAAATAAGAACACGCCTTCGAAAAATTCGTCTTTAATTTCAAATAAGAATACCCTATCAAATCCGTAGCCACTAAAATTCAAATATAGCCATTTTTCTCAGTCTCGTCAAAATAAATCTTGTCACTTTGTCTTGTCATTTTGTCACTTTTAAAACCGTTAACAAAGATATTATCATTTATCAAATAAAATGATAAACAATATTTTGATATAACAAGTTTATCCAAACCATTGTAGTATTTGGATATGTGGCAGCTCAAAGTAGCAATTTTTGTCCAAATTCACTTTAGTCTGTCACATTCATGTTGTTTGATCCAAAAAAATATACTATAACCGGCTCATGTCATACTGCCGGCCCAAGCAGAGTGCCCAAGTCACAAACCCGGTTCACTAAACACATGGGATATAAACACTCAATCCTAGAAATTAGTTTAAACATTACCTTAATCCTAACAAACTTCTCAAGCATTGCCCCCCTTTTTACTTCTAACAAAAAAACGCATCCTCCAAACTTTATCCTCTCATCTCATCTATTTTTTTTTATCTTTTTCTTATCATCTCCCAATCTCAAATCTTGTTCCATCTCAATCAACCCCTCATCCGCTCGAATCAAATAACAAAAAAAAATTATCAATCGAAATCAGTACCCACGAATCAACATATCAACCCCACGAGTACAAATCATTCATTTTTTTTATGATCATTCTTAAAAGATCAAATGATGATATGTATGTACCTAGCTATGAATCGTGGTTTGGTAATGATTTGTAGAACGAATCACAGGCACTCATAGAGCTACATGCACGAATGAATTAAGGTTCATCTTCAAGACCTCTCATAAGAGGTCTCGAGTAGGTTGAATTATTTGCATGTGTGATGTATTTCGTTTTGAGTTGATACCGAAATCAAACAAATTGACTATAACAATCATGTAACAAATCAAATAATGATTTCAAATATTAAATAATATGGGTGAAACCATACATAATTAGATCTATGATGGGTTATGTTCACATTTAAGATCTTTACAGATCTATATATATGTTGAACAATCTGAGATCTTGATGATTTAATTGTTTGAGTCTTGATAGGATTAGATTAGATAATTATGGATGAATGAGACGAAGGGATAGGTAGATACAGTCGGTTTGATTGTGATGAATGATGTTTGTTGACGGGTTGTTTGTTTGGCTGACGATGGACAAAACTCACTGAGTTTGACCTAGTCAACTCTGTAATTACCGAGTTGATTCGGTTGTTTATGGAGTAAATGGTCTTGGTATCTTTTATATCATTTTAGAAAGTGTATTAAAACCATTTCGGAATAAATGTTTTCATAACTCACCATCTGTGAATAACATCTGAGCACCATCTCGGAATGTTTTGATATGTCATCATTCCGGAATAATTTTTTAACTACTTTCTAAATGTTTTAAGCATCATCATTCCGGAATGTGTGATAAAACACCATCTCTGAATAACTTTTAAAGGTCATTTTGGAATGTTTTTTATTAAACCTTATCTTTGAATGTGTGATAATGTACCATTTCGGAATGTTTATGAAATCAACCATTTCGGAATGTTATAATAAGCATCATTTCGGAATAATAAAAAACCTCCATTTCGAAATAATGGTGTATACACCATTTTGGAAAAAAATTGAAAATCTTATCCTAATGGTACTTTTCTGGGATTTGGATTTCTGGATCTGGGTTTTCTGGATCTGATTTTACTGGGCAGATCTTCATCATCAAGAAAGAATACAAAAGAAACCCAATTTTTTAATACCAGATCTTGAAAATACCAGATCTCGAAAATATAGGAAAATTAGAAAGAAGTATTTAACGAGTACATTCGGACTCCAGGAAAATAAAACAGATTGAGACAAAAATTTGTGATAAAAAAACAGTGACAAAAAGTTATGAATATCGGACAATAAACACAACCACCAAATTTTTTTATAACAGATGCGGACCAAAAAAAATTGACCACCAAATCAATAGACAAAAAACACGAACGATCCAAGGATTGAACCGTCGGCTCTGATGCCAATTGTGGGTTTACTATAATACCAGATCCGACGGTCCAGGGTTATGGTGGTAGATGGTAGCCATGGTTAGAGAGAGAGAGAAATGGATGTAGGTGTTTCTAGAGAGAGAAAGACAAGTTTATAAAATAAAATAGAAAAACACAAACAACAACCCCTCCTTGGAAGCCTGGGAGGGGTATTTATAGTCACACGCGTACATACTATACAAAGTTTCCTAGTCTAGTCCCTACGCGTGTGACTATGATAACTTATGGGAATTCTTAAATGTCGTCACATAAAGTGGATTTCCAACAGTACCAAATTATTCTAGTGAGATCGCGTACATGAAAAATCTTTCAACCCCATGTGGCCTAAACGGGCAAACTGTAATCCTTTTTAGTTTAGTTCAGTATATAGGTGTAAATTAGATTAGCCATATAAAGCTCCTATTTGCACTCCACTTTACCATTAGAGATGTTATGGCTTTCATTTCTCACCCTACTCTCTTTCTCGGTATAACATTTTTTTGTGTGTGGCAAACTCAATATGTATTGATTGGATGCATTACAAGTGAGGGAGATGAAAAACTAGTTTATACATACATAGGTCCCCTATACGAGTACTCATGCGTAAGGGGTAAGTTACAAGGCAAGACGTGGTATGGATTTATGAGCAGTTTACCATCAGGTGAGTGTTGATTGGCCTTTGTCTTGGGCTTGATCTAGGTGTGTAAGTAATGGATTTGTGCCGTTAATATTGATCGCTAGGGGCGGACATAAATGCAAGGTATGTGGGCAGTGCTGATAGGTTTCCTATACCCTAACTAGATTAGCACCTAATGAAAATTAACAATTAATCTAGCGCACCAAGGGTACTAACACTAAAGGATCTAAACATAATTCTATAAGAAAATTAAATAGAAGAAATAAATAAATAAAACAATAAACAAATAAAGGAATACTAACCTTTTGGGAAAACCAATTTCCTACACGCGTAGACCACTTTGGTCGAGCTAGACGACAAGTACCTAAACGAGGATACCTCTAATGGCTCACACCTATGAACCAAAGAGAACTTAGGGATTCGAACTCCTATGGTCCTGGTACACGAAAGACTCTTATAAGGAGTAGGAATCAACCTATAGATAAGGAGAAGAGACGAGCAAGGAATGAGGTAAAGTAGTCCTCTATATATATAGAAGAATAAGGGTTCCACTTCACCCTTTGGGGCGATGTGGGATAAATGTCTTGTGTCACCTACGCTGAAGGTAAAATGCCATACGCCGTAGACACCCCATATCCAACATTTTTCCATACACAACTCATAGTATCAATACTATACGGTGTACCAAACCTCAATAGTATTTCTTCTTTATCGGTTCTCTTATTGGTTCACCGAGGGCAACACAAAAAGGACTCCACTCTTGACAATGGTCTCACCAGTTAGTTATGAACTTGGACACTAAATCCAATAGTCTCCCACTTGGACAAGTCATCAATTAAGGAGGTTTGAGTAAAATTTGCTCAAGAAGCGGATTCTAAACATGTAAAATAAATACAATTAAAATTAATAGTAAATGGTAGAACACCTTCAAATAAAATAAAACTCCATTATTTAATCACATATCTATTATAATATCAATCATTGTTTGTAATGTTTCAAATTCAAACTAACAACTAAAATTTTATTTTATATTTCAATCCTATGAACTTAGCATGTTCATCATGTTTGGACTTAGCCAATGTCTTTGTGAGCGGATCAGCTGGATTGTCCTATGATCGTATATGCTTCACAATCACGTGTGCTTCTTCTACTTTGCTTCAAACAAAATGGTATTTTCTTTCAAGATGCTTTGAATTTGATCCTTGGGTTCTTTACTCAAGGAAATGGCACTTTCATTATCACAGAATATTTAGATGGGGTTTTGTACTGTTGGAATAACTTCAAGATCTCCAATGAAATTCTTCATCCATATAGCCTCCTTCGAAGCTTCATTTGCTACAATATACTCAGACCCGCATGTCGAGCCTGCCACTGTATTTTGCTTTGAAATTTTCCATGTCACTACTTCCCCATTCAGCAAGAATATCCAACCAGATTGAGAACGACTATCATCTTTATATGTTTGCCAACTTGCATCACAATAATTAGTCACCTTAAGTTCCTTTTCTCCACCATAAACCAAGAACATGTCTTTAGTATTTCTTAAATAGCTAAGAATGTTCTTTACAGTCGTCCAATGACCTTCACCAACATACTCAAAGCAAAGGATACATCAAGCCCCGTACACGTCATGGCATACATGATCGAACCTATAGTCGAAGCATATGGGTCTCGACTCATTTTGTCCAATTTTGCATCAAATGTTGTACATAGATCCTTACTAATCTTTATGCCATGATGTAAAGGTATATTCCTTTTCATAAAATTCTCTATTTTGAATCTTTTCAAAATTTTATCTAAGTATTTGTCCTGGCTAAGTCATATAAGATGTTTTGACCTATCTCTATAAATCTTTATACCAAGAATATATGTTGCATCTCCCAAGTCTTTCATAGCGAAACATTTCCCCAACCATTATTTTACACCTTGTAAAGTTGGGATATCATTTAATATGAGTAGTATATGTTCCACATATAATACCAGGAAGACTACAACACTCCCACTGACTTTGATATATATATATATATATATATATATATATATATATATATATATATATATATATATATATATATATATATATATATATATATATATATATATATATATATATATATATATATATATATATATATATATATAAGACTTATCTTCGCTTCTAGAAAAACCAAACTGCATGACTTTTTCATAGAAGAAAAGATTCCAGCTACAAGAAGCTTGTTTAAGTCCATAAATGGCCTTTTGAAGCTTGCACACTACATTGCATTTAAAAAACCTTCTGGTTTTGCCATAAACACATCCTCTATCAGTTTTCCATTAAGGAAAACAGTTTTGACATCCATTTATCATATTTAATAATTATGAAAGGCAACTATAGCAAGCATTATCCTAATTGACTTTATTTTAGCTAGTGGTGAGAAGGTTTCCTCATAATCAATCCTATGGGTTTGAGTATAGCCCTTCGCCACAAACTTAGCTTTATAAGTGTGTACTTTCCCATCTATGTCGGTATTCTTCTTGAAGATCCACTTACACCCTAATCTCTTATGATCGGGTATAATGTCAACAAAAATCCAGACTTGGTTGTCATTCATGAACTAAATCTCTCTTTTCATAGCTTCCTTCCAATTAACAGCCTCAGGGCTTTCCATCGTTTCCTTGTAGTTAGTAGGCTCATCCAGTTCAGTTAATGTACTATCACTAATCTTGTCCTCTTCAATATTGAAATCATAATATAACTAAGGAGGATTTCTTACTCTACTACTTGTTCGGAGAATTGGTAAGGATATATCATTAGGTTTCATAGGTGTTACCACCTCTTGTTGAGTGTCAGTGTTCACTATAAGTTTTCCATCAGTAAACTCTTGAATTTCTTCAGGATCTATCTTACTCCCACTATCCTCTTTGAGTTACAAACACCCCATTATATGTGGGTTTGTAAAAGAATATCAAAATGACTCTTCGAGATAACCGACGAAAATATACTTTTCAGATCTGGCCTCTAGTTTGTCTTGAGTTTCTCGTCTAACGAAAACCCACAACCCCATATTTTAATGTTACCAAGAGAAGGACATTTTCCCTTCCACATCTGATAAGGTGTATGAGTGACCTTCTTATTGGGTACAAGATTTAAGATATGGGTAGTTGTCTCTAATGTGTAACCCTAGAAGCCTATTGGAAGTGTTGCTCGACTCATCATAGATTGAACCATGTCTAACAAGGTAATATTTCTCCTCTCAACAACTCCATTCAATTGTAGTGTTCTGGGAGGAGATAATTGTGAAACTATACCATAAGTTTTAAGATGTTTGAAAAAAACTCGATACTAAGGTATTCTCCTCATCTATCAGATCGGAGTACCTTTATATTTCTACCAATTTGATTTCTACCTCGTTTTGAAACCTTTTGAACACTTCAAAAGTATCGGACTTACGTTTAATCAGATAAACCATCCATATCTAGTGAAATCATCAATAAATGTAACGTAGTAGCGTTTTTCATCTTTCGTGGCTGATCGAAATGGTCCACACACATCCATGTGTACTAAATCCAATAGTTCTTCACCTCTTTCACACGAACCTGTGAATGGTGATTTAGTCATCCTGCCTAATAAGCAAGACCGATATACATCATCCGATTTCAGGTTAAATGATTCCAACACTCCATCTTCGGAGTTGGGCGATGCCTTTCTTGTTTATGTGCCTAAGACGAGAATGCCACAATTTAGATTTATCAAGCTCATTAGACGAATCAATAATTAAAATCACATCTCTATTATTACCAATGCATTCAACAATTTCATATATGCCTTTGCAAGGAGATGCTTTAAACATAAAACAATCATTGAAATAAACCAAAATATCACCATTCTCATTATCAAATGAAAATATATAACCATCCTTAAACAAAGTATGAAATTAAATAATGTTTCTTGTCATTTCTAACGAATAACATCAATAATTTAAATTTATTTTAGCTCCAGACTTCAACATGATCTCGTACTTTCCAATCTTCATCACGAGCGTGATTTTCATGTTTCCAATGACTAAGTTGAGATCTTCATGCTGCAACCTTCTACTTTCCTTTATACCTTGTAATACATGGAAAATGTGAGTACCACATCATGTATCCAAGACCCACGAATATGAAGTTGTAGTATTATAGAGTTTGATCATAAACATACCCGATGGACCACTCGGTTTGACCTTTCCGTCTTTGATGTCCATCAAATACTTTGGGTAGCTACGCTTCTAATGTCCTTTTGTGTTGCAATAGAAGCATACTGATTCCTTTGGATCACTTACAGGTAGGGGTGTCGAAAAAGCTGACCCGACCCGAACCCGAACCCGAATAATCATATTTGGGTCGGGTCACTCGGGTCCAAAAGTGTATTCGGGTCAATTCGGGTTGACCCGAATTGACCCGAGTTCTAATTAGGCTCGGGTTCGGGTTATATATGTTTTACCCTTGACCCGACTTGACCCGACCCGAGTTGACCCGAACCCGACCAACCCGACTTGACCCGACTAAAATTACACATTTTACATTGTATTAGTACAAAATTTAGCCACTTTTACACTTTTTCCTTAAACTCGGGTTGACCCGAACCCGAGTTGACCCGACCCGAGTTGACCCGACCCGAATTGACCCGAACCCGAGTGACCCGAGTTCTAATTAGGCTCGGGTTCGGGTTATATATTTTTTACCCTTGACCCGACTTGACCCGGCCCGAGTTGACCCGAACCCGACCGGGTCAACCCGAATCACACCCCTACTTACAGGTCCAATGTCAAATTTAGTATTTCTCTTAGGGCTATATTCGAACTTTATATTCACAGCCTTTCCTTCTAGTTGGAATGTGAAAACTTTCTTTTCTTTTCATTATGACCAATAGCCAACACAAGAGCAGATAAGATAGACTACACATCAGTTTTCTTAATCCCTTCCTCCACAGTTTGAAACAAGCTTGGAGTTCCATTATTAAGGTCTCTTTCTCATTCATTTGATATGAGAGCACAAACTGATTGTAATCAGCTAGCAGACTTAATAGGATTATGTTGATAGAAAGGTCATTATCGAATACCATATCCAGACATTTCAACCTATCAAAGTACCCCTTCATCTCTAAGACGAAAGTACAGATAGAGGCTCCAGGTTTTGGCTTGCAAGCCATAAGGGATTTGATAAGATTTTTCTTGCTTTTGCCTCAAACATATCTTTCAGCTATCGGTTCATTTCATAAGCCCAAGTATGCTCAAAAGTATTTTGTAGCTCAGGGCTCATGGAGGATACCATGATGCATGGCACTTTGTTTGCATCATCTTTGTGTTTCTGTTGAGCTTCAATCTCTTCTAGGGTCGAATAAGCATCGATTGTGGGAATTTGCTCTTCGAGAACATACTGTTTGTTCTTGTACCTTAGGGTGAACCTAATGTTACACATCCAATCCATATAATTAGGACCGGTGTGCCTTTCCCTCCTAAGAACTGAGAGTAAGGTGAAGTTATGTGCAGAATTTTGGAGCAGGAGGATTTTTACCATTTTCAGACATCTTTAAGATAAAATAATTTTAGTTAGAATGAATATTCCTTAAACAGTTTATCCAATTTTAATGTAAGGCTAGGATCCATATTTTATATTCGGCTATGAAGAGGATTATCATAATCATATCACGAATTTAGTTATGGTAGACAATGTCTTTGTCAATTTTCTCTATGAAATTCCTAGTTCTTTTGAGAATCATTAATTCTAATCAATGGCATGTTAATCTTAGTTATGCTCATCTACTATTCATGACTGGGATGTCGAGGATCATGCACAATATGGTGAACTTAACCATGCAAACTCTGCGCGGTGCCCGGCTCGAGTACGACCAAGAATCACGAGTTCCACATCACCTCCCACTTACGTTCTCATATTAATGTGCCGATGAACCACACGCGCTCCATTAACAGTCCACACGAAGATGTGTAGTTTTCATGGATTAGCATACTATTCACATTATATATATCTTTATATTATATATAGGTATAACTATGATTTGATACCACACCTCTAATCCCAGTCATATGTGACATGGCACCTATTAGCCAATAGTATTTCAAAAATCCCTAAAAGATCTCCATTTTCCACGATTTTAAAGATTTGAAACCGCAGTTGTTTGAAAATCGCGTCTTAGAAACGCAGTTTTTAAAATCACGTTTTGAAATGCAGTTCTGATAAGATTTTCGAAAATTATGTAAAAAAGTGTAGAATGCAAGATTTGACCTCGGTACCTATGGTTTACAAGTAAACAAGTTTACCACTAAGCTAGACTACTTTTGATGATTTTCTAATCCAAAACAATGTTAATAAATTCTAAAAAAATCATTGCTATTTATATACATCAGGATATTAACAAGATATACATCCAAATATATGCGCCTCTTTGTTCTCAAACCCTAATCTCAAACGCACAAATGCTCCAATGCGTCATATCTTTTTGGTTCATATATCTTTTTAGTTCATATATCTTTTTAGTTCATTTATGGCACAAATGCTCGACTTGACCAACCTATTACTGATGTTCAAAAGCATTATCCTATATGTATCTATATGGTCGAATATAATGTATCTTTGTGTTTTCTTTTATACTAAAAGTGCAGAAAGTTATATTACAAGAGTAGTACTAAGAGTGGCTAAAGATTGATTACACCGAGAAGATTACAATTTTAAGAAGATCCGATACCTAAGACTTCTACTGAGCCTGATCCATTTTCTGCAGCGATGTGTAGAGTCCACCATAAATCACATACAGTATAATCATTAAATTTTTTACTTTCTCTTTATACTTGGTTAGCCCATCAACTGTTGTAATGTGATATATGTACGTTTTTTTAATTATATTTAAGTTTTTCTGTATTGCCAATACAAGATTGAAGTTGATATCATTGAAGTTCTTTGTAAATATCATATTGTAGGAGCAGCAGCTGCTTTGTCTTCCCTTTTCTGATATTCTTACCGAAGCAAGGCATGTATGTGAAATTGTTGGTACGATGGGTGTTATGCTTTCCGTTTACACACTTCCAGGTCAGCTAATCTTTAAAAAGGTATGACTTCTTTCCTCAAAACCCTAACAATTTACATGTCTCGACTTACTCTACATCCACTTGAAAAACTATTGCACCCAACCAGTCCTACCCATGGAGGCTATGTTATCAACCACATATTTTTAAATACAAATCATCCTTGGTTAGTTGATTATCTTGAATGCAGGAAGTAATAAACAGTTGCTCTGATAATGATAAAGTTAACTTTATTAAGATTCATAATTTAAATTGTTAAGATTCCTTTGATCATTATCAAAGGAATGCCTTTTTAAATTGTTACAAGAAAGTTATCAGATTCATATTTTTTACTTGAATCGTCTTTCATTATTTTGAACACAGGAAGTAATAAAGAGTTGCTCAAGATGCTATATATGTTGTAAGGAATGCCACTCGAGCTGTTTTGCGTATACAAAACTGTTTTCGGGCCAATTTCTTATAATAAGAGGACACAAAAAAGCTGTCGTATGTCAAGGTGCAGATGCCTCAGGTGTGCTTTCAGGTGAACTTCCAGCAACACCAAAGTTGAATTCTGGAAATGCACATCGTCACAATACGGTCTTAGCTATACTTCACAAGAAAGTAGTGAACATGCAAGTTTTGGTTGCTCACAAGCCAAACGGAACCATATACATGTAAGACAATAGTCACAACTTGCCTTCATTTGTATCTTTTTAGGGTGATAAGAAGTATAATACATATGAAATTGTCTCCAGATTTACAAATGCGTCATCAATGGTGTGAATTAAAAGTTGCCCAATCTGTGCTTGCTATCCGAAATCCCAGGTCTACGTAATACCAAAAATCAGGGGTGCATACAAAAAATCAGAGTTGCATAATCTCTATCTGGGCCTGGTACTTTTGCTTTCCTATTGCCATTTTAGATGTGAACGATGTGAACGATAGCGGAAGATTTATTTTACCAAACCATTTAATGTAATACCTTGGTGTGATGTTTAGTCCTTTTTAATTATGAACTTTTAATGATCTTACTATATGTGCAGAGTGACACGTAACTTGAATTCATCAGAATATTTAGAGGACATGTCCACCTCTTATGTAAACATCAGGTATAAGGTGGCAAGCTGCGCAAAGCGGTTAACGGGTAAAAACAAGTTTGCCAACAAGTTATATTTCTTTATCAATTACAGTGGTAATAGGTAACTTTGCATATAAATATCAGTTATGTACAAAGATCTTAACTAAAAGGATGCAAGTTTGATTTAAAGTGTGTTTTAATACTGATTATATCATATGTGAATACTCGAAGTAAGTGGTCCTTTTGATTACAATTGGTATTGCAGAACCAAAGGAAACAAAACAAAACCTTTAAAGCTTTTTTTTAAACAATATATAATGAAATGGTATTGCATCACCAAAGGAGTTGGGACGACTGCTACCGATATGTCGGCGGCTTAGACTCTTGAAGACGATGTTGTTGATCCTCTAGAACAACCCAAACAACAGCTGGAGTCAAAGGTGAACTTCTTACAACTTGTCTATAGTTAGCAGTGATAAGTTTTCTTAAGCAATAAGGATTATATATCAAAACACAGTATTTTAAGTATTCAAAGTAGCGCCTTCATTCGAACCAGTTTATGGTTACAAAATATTTTAACTCCAATAACAGTATCCTTTCATCAGGTTGCTTTATGAAAACATTATTCTTAAAACACAGAAGGGAACCAAGTTTATAATCTGATTATAGGGATGGTTGGATATGCATTTTGATCAAGTTTGTGTGATATTGAACAAAAGCATACAGAATGATCAGTTAGAAAATGAACTGATTAGATTCGGATGCGGTTGCTGCTCTGCGGCGATACAATTTATTTATCTGATACGCAGTTGAAGTCCTTATAATCAAGTACTTACAAAATTTAAAAGAATTTTGTTAAACTTAGACTCACAAATTGTAGAATGAAGGAAAATGGTATAGTAGACGTGTAGCTGTAATTTATGTTTTCTTATATGTATGCATAATATAGTTGGCGAGGAAATTGGTCGATATATCAAATATAGAGACACTATTTAATTTTGAAGAGAGTATTTATCATGATACAAATTATATGGTAGGATTTAGTTACCTGTAAAATCATAGATATAACATCTTTGTATAAAAATATCGGTTTTGAAAGTCGTATTTTAAGAAGGTTTTGGTCTCAGAATGACTCTAACTCGCATACACAAGAAAAGAAGTACAGTGACTAGAAAAAGGTACAATGGATAAAGTAATGTTGGTATTATAAAAAAAATCCTATTTTTTGGATTATCAATTACCAATCGCCCTCTCCTCCTGTAAAGTTATAATCAATGTCTACTTCATCTTTCATGTTTGCAGGTTTTTTTAGTTAGGATTCCTCAGCTGCTGCAGAATCACCCTGTTAGTTTATTTACATTATATGGATATGAAAATTTATTCCAATCTTTAGCATTCATCATACGCGTTATATGAGACAGACTTTGTGCTGTTTTCTTATTAAGATAAACTACAGTTTCATTAATGGTAACAGTAGGGTCTGTGTGCAGGTGTGGGAAGAGACATATATAATATATTGACGTGAAAACAAAACACCAATCTTTCAAAGGTATCTGTTCTCTTTTTGGTGTGCTTACATTGTGAAATTTTGATACCACTCACTAAATGTATTCTTATAGTTCATGTTGTGATTTTTTTACCTTATTCCTTCTCTTGTGTTGATTGTTATTGATTACTTGCATTCACTCAACAGTTGGTGGTTATCCTCTCATTACAAATACAAAAATGATTGATGTGTCATATGTCTAACTTATATAATTGCAGTTCCTTTTTAATCAAACGATACAGGTACACCTGAAGCTTTTTACTGATGCTAGAAGGCTGCGTCTTCTACTGATATTTTGTTTTCTTTTTTATAATATTATTAGGATGAGTAGATAAGAAAGTACTGATGAAGCTTTTTAATCAAACGATGCAGGTACACCTGAAGCTTTTTACTGATGCTAGAAGGTTGCGTCTTCTGCTTATAATTTGTTGTCTTTTTTATATTATTATTAGGATGAGTCTTTTAACTAAAAGAAAGAAACCCGAGCCTAAAGGCGGGTCTATCAAATGCCGATAAGAAAGTACTCAATATTATCAAAAGCAATAAAGAATCAGCCATCTGGTTATGAGACTTAAAAAGAGATTCAAATCTAGCAGAACCCATTATTGCCAAAAGTCTCGAGAACCTATTAAGTTTAGGACTCATAAAAGAAGTGAAACGTGTTTAGTTCAAGGGTCGAAAACACTGTTGATTATAATACTATTCTATATTTTAATAATGAAATCATGGAATATAAAATTTTAGCAAGTTCTTAATGAACCAAGCATTTTCTTATTAAGAGTGTGTGTTGATTGTGTAATCAATCAGTCTAGGCTCTTTTTTCATCAAGGTTTATTGTTGTTACTACTTAGCATGCTATGACGAGTGCGTATTAAAGGTCATACGCAAGCTAAAAGTTGCAAATACTGATGGAATACATGACTTTTTTAGGCAAACAAAAACACATTCTGATATACAAAACAAAACACATCAGTAAACTGTTGCATGTAAACTAATGCAATAATAACATTACAGTAAGTCAGTAACATTTGGGTGAAGAAACTAAAAAAATAGTCAGTACTATGAAAAAATAAGTAGGATGTAAGTGAGCTAATGGATTATTAATGTTTGAGAAACATACGAAAATCAAGCACCTGTTGAAGGATCAAGTGGGAGTTCTTATGGCACTTCTCGTATTCTGGTGAATATATTCAGGTGAGTGTTATCAAATTATTAAATATACAGTGTTCGTTTAATATTTTGATGTAATAAAACTTTATTTGGTACCCCATGTATGTAATTAGCCTTTTTGTAGCTGTTAAATGGTGGCACTTTTATATAAAAAAATAGGTTAATAATAATACATCAAACATAATAAAATGTATGCATTAGGCGAAGAATTGCTTGTGAGAAAGCTAGAGATGGAAAAGTGACCCGGTTGCGTAACGGGTCAAAGTATCTACCTTTTTTTATTGCATTATGCGAGCTTTAAATATAAATGGATTGGCTTTGACTCCTTTCACCGTGTTCTGTTTTTTTGTGCAAACATAATAAAATGTATGCATTGACCCATGACCCTTTATGACTATTTGAGGTCAAATGTAACCTAGATATGCGGTCTGCATTACTCAGACATCATGGGTATTGGTGGACTATCACTACACTTTTTCACTTTCTCAAACTCCGGTAGTCTAACATTCAACTCCTTAAAATAAGATGCTGCTTCTTTAAGAACAAGTACCACCTATTTCATCTGATCTACATCACATTCAAGTTCACACAGAAGATACAATTCATCAATAGCCAAGTTGAGATTCTCAAACCTAAAGGACCAAAGTCTTTGCGTAAACCGTTCTTTACCCTCAGCAGCCTCAATTCCACCAGGACCAATTGCATGCACTCATCATCTGAACTCCTGAAAATTCATTGAGGACCACAGCGGTCTGTGGTTCGTCATTCAGGTCTTAAGTGGACTTAGTTATTTAAATTTTCACTTTTTCATCTGACGTAGATTCAAAATCTTGCAAAAAGCTTGAATCCTTACTCGTAACTAAATTTTCTGGGCCACTTGATTCAAAATTTTTAGTGTTCAGGTCTTTTTCAGTGTTCAGGTCTTGGTTAGTATTCCCAAGCACCCCTTTATTACATGTAGCTAATTTTGTGGATAAGAATCCAGTTAAAATCTATCTGAATGATTTTGAATATCACAACTATCTTTTATTGATATCGTATGAGCATGCCAGACACACGTATTGGATTCTGCAAGCGAGGCAAGCACGATTAGAGGTCTTGTTACCATCCTCTATGAATATATTACAGGTCAGGTACCTAACTTTACTTCTTACGTAACATTATGATTTAAAGATTGGTTTATATGAAGGGTAGGCTAACAGTGAGGCAACCCATATTGAGATAGAACCATTTACGTTATTAGGTATTTGTGTAGATCTGATAACTATGCTTTTAAGCCTTTAGAAAATGCCATTGCCGACAATTCGTTGCCACCGAGTGCTTTTATAAACATTGGATGCAAACCCTCACGAGGCATATTTTTAGATCTTTTCATAGACTTCCTAGAAGGCTTCTCTTTTGTTTTGGTATATAAACGGAATACTCTTTCATAAGGTCTCACCAAGCAATCCAATTCCGTTGAGGAATCAAGTATTTCACGAACTCTGTCTGAGACAAGATCAATAGTTGTTTGGGGAACGACCATAAACAGGATTCTCCATTAGACATAGCCAGTCCCCTTTCTGACATAACCTCCTTTATATCTCGCAAGACCTCTTCCTCAGTGGGTGCAGGCCTTATTGGTCTTGAGAGAAAAAGATGTAGATCAAGAAGATAAGCCATGTCTTCAGCTGTCACAAACGAAAATGCTGTATCGGTACGACCAGCCCTTGCAGCCCTATCCACCCTATGCACAAATAGTTTTGGTTTAGGAGGGAAATCCCAATTTATAATATTGTCAAGTACTCGGATGTCTATCCCTCTAGCTGCTACATCTGTCACAATTAGAAGCATACCCGTAAAGTAATATTGTTATCAGAATGATATACAATTGATTCATTTTTTAAGAAGAGAGTCTTTGGTTTTGCTGAAACTGTGCTTCCAGGAGAGCAAGTCAACGCACCATCCACTTGTATGTGTCCATAGTTCATATATGTTCCTGACAATGGTAAGATATTAAATATGTAGTTCTTGGTGTTGCAACCAACAACATAGGACAAGTATTTCTTGATTACTAATGTGATTATCTTATTTTTTAAACATTTTTTTGTGTAGATACAGTCCCAATACCACCTGTAGTTGAGACTTACAACAATAAAAGTGGCAGATTTAATTCAGAAGCAAGTGTTTCTGGGCATGCTTTTAGTTCTAATATGCAGTACCCTCAAGTTCAAAGTTTGCAAAGAGCCAAATGCACTTTCTCTAAGACTCTCTACTGAAGGTTTCACTAAGGTGGCCCAAAGATTACTTTTTGCTGTCCTAAAACTCATAAAAATTAACACAGAATCCTAATTACCAATAGCTATATTTTACTTTTGTAAGAAAAGTACTTTATCGACACACAGGTGAAAGACTTCATCGGATCCAAACAAAATATGTAATTAGTACATTTGATGACATTGGTCACATGTTCTTTATGGTAGTGTACATACTCTCTTAATGTATATGTGGTTTATTAGTAGCAGAAGCTATATATATGCAACTTCTATCCTAATGGATTGTTTACGTTAATATGTATTGTAACTATGCTGTATTTTCACTCTCTTAGTTTGCAACCTTACTTTTTTTACTTGTCACTTATAGGAACCAACTTCGGGTTTTAACTCGGTTGTTGGAACATCTTGTGAGTGAAGGAAGCCAAGATGTCCATATCCATAATGTTTTGGGTAAGATTCACTGTGTGTTTATGTCAACCACTATCCAATCATATTTCATATATTAGATATGTTGTGGAGAGGATATATGACGATCTTTGGGACTAATTTGATGATCATCAGGTGACAAACTTTGTACAATCTATATCACCAGATGACAAACTTTTTTTCGGCACTAATTTGATGATCTATCTCACAAGGTTATGATGCATTTGAAAACAGTTTGTTTGACGTTCGACACGTTTCTTTCTGTTAGGATTCTGCACATTCGACTTAGGATTCTGCACCGGCTGTCGATATTATACATTAATCAAGTAAGTTTATAGAGATATGTTGGTTGCATTGGATTTTTAGTAAACACGTGAAGTACTATAGCTGTTTGGAAAAAATAATTATCTCAGCTGACATTTATAGTTTAGTAACCGAGGTTATTAATGTTTTTATCGCTATGGTAATATGCAGTTCTAAAATACAACTATATAAAAATAAAGGGCGTGTAACTAATATGACCCTAAACTAATAATTTACGCATAGATTCTGTGTGAACAGATACATTTGATAAGGTATAAAAACTTATTAACTCACACATATCATCATTTAATGTATTAAAACAGAACATAATATTGTAGCAATCCATAAACATGATTGTCACTATTGTGTGAGTTTGTGTGATTGTCACTATTAATGGATAAAACACAAAGCCCTTAAAGTAATTGTGCAATCATAAATGTGCACCGATTATTGACACTAACATTACGCGAATAAAACTAACTATTTGGTGGATCATGTTAGTAAGATGTGAACAAATGTGTCATCAGATTCATACCTTCGTTCATATTTCCAAACAGTCCACCATCATGATTCACGCAGGTATGCGACATCCCATCGTACTTCCGCTGTGAGTTAAAACAATGAACCCTTTATATGTTTCATAATTATTAGAACATGATAAATTACATGTATGTGGATTTTATTCCTACAAAAAATTACAGCAAGTAAAAGTGAAGCTGAGAATATCATAATAATATATGGTAGAGGATTAAGTTATAGTGCACCTAATGGTCGGTTTCCTCTTATTTCAGGTACTCAAGTAATGGTCAGAACGCGACGAACATCAGCTGTTGAAGCTGCGACAAAGTCAGCTAAGAAGACAATTGCTGCTACATAAGGTGCTTCATATTTAGCCCACCAATACCGACTCAGTCAAATCAATCCCTTGAATTGATATGGGCTGAAATAGAACTCGGCGATGAGATGTACAAAGGGTCACTTTATCTAATAAAAACACAATCATATTGAGTGAGATTACTAAATTAATCGAAAAGCTTTTGCTCACAGAAAGTATGTCCTAAACTTTGTGCAATCTCTATCACATTTGTACCATTATCTGTCACAAGTGAACCTAAAATTTGCATAAAGTATATTAACATGCATCTTTTCTCTGTAAGTATATAAACATGCTTCGATTCTGGTTTACTATTATGCTATGCACCTTTGAACAATTTCATAAGTTGTTTCATCAGATTTCTAGATATATTTTACTGTTTTCAAACCTTTAGCAACTAACATACGTAATATGTTTTGCCAAATCTTTGCAACCATTTAGAGGTTGGCCATCCCCTTTGTTTTGTTATGCTGGCGGATTATTTTCCTCAAACCCCTAAAGGCAGTTTGCATTCTTTAATAAGCCGTTTGAATACACTTAGTTAAAGCTGTGTTGTGTTTCCAACTTATTTTTATCACTCAATCATAGTGACATTAATGCAATTCTTTTGTTCTATTTATTTTAGTGGCGCTTACGTGTATGAGGTCTGTGCAAAGGCAAGGTCCAGGACTAGCGAGGTCTAGGTCTAAGTCAAGGTCTAGGACTAGCGAGGGAAGGGATAAGAGAATGGTGGTTTCAATTTCCACAACGTTTTTTTTAATTTGCTATGTTTAGCTGGGGATAGCAATCATAATTCTGCATTGACCATACGTGTTCGTTAACAATATAGACTATATTATCCTTGTTTTTTTGCGTTAGTCGACTTGGGTCGGTTTTAGCAAAAACAAAAAACGTACCGATATATTCGGTTTGTTTAAAACCAAAAATCAAATCCGTTCTGTTTTGGGCGGTTCGGTTTTCGGTTTTTAGTCGATTTCGGTTCGGTTTTTCCGATTTTAAAAACCGTTTATATATTAGTCATTATACATTTGCTTACTAAATTAAATGTGATAAGAGTAAGCAATAAGGTGGCGCTAAAAGTATTTTCTATCAGTTTCCTAAAAAGAGTCACTAGAAGTTATTTTTGTCAACTCTTGCTCTTAAAAAAGAGTAAGTAGTAGATGGGAGCACTAAAGTCTATTCTTACTCAAAAAAAGTATGCAAAAATGTAAAACTTTTAATTACTCTTTTTTTAATACGAAAAAAGTAAGTAAAAGTTGCGATTTTCATTTGCTTACTTTTATATTCATTGTGTTTTAGTTATGAAAAGTTATAATGATTTAAATAATTGTAAATCTTATTACTAAGTAAATGTCATTTATTTTGAAGTGGGTGTAACCTATTTATATTAACAAACTTATTTTACGCATAAAATGGAATGTTTTTTTTAACATTTTGCCAATCCAAGCCTAAAAATATTTATCTCGAATTTCTAAAATTACGCACATATAACTAAAATACACACGGAAGTAAACACACCGGAAACGATCATTACGCACATATAAATTGAATGTTTTTTTTTATATTTTGACCCAAGTAAATGCATGTACATAACAAACACATGTAAAAATTAAGATAATATATTATATTTCCACACCAAATAAACATGAATTTAAAACATTGATTTATTATTTATTTATATTATTTCAAATATATATTGTTATATAATAAAATGGTCCGGTTTGGTTCATACTGTTCGATTTTTAGATGAAAACTGAAACCAAACCGTAAGTTTTCGTATATATTTTCATACAATACTTTATAAAAAACAAACAATATATAATGTCAAATTTCTAAGAAGAATATCTGAAAAGTCAATAAGGGATAGTAATTTTTGGACGGAGGGAGTAGTTCGCAGCGAAAACGCAAACGAATTTTAGTGTTTTCTTTACGTGAGTATTGATCTTTTCTCTTCTCTTATTAGGAGAAAAGCTCTTGATTTTACCCTGGCCCGTTAGACATGTAGAGGATTTTGAGCTTCAAAATGTGAGAGTCGTTCAAAATATTCTTATAAAAAAGCTATCTTCTTTTTATGATCTAAACTATTTAGTGTTAATACAATGTTTCATAATCGATCTAATATACTCCCGGTTCTTTGCTTCATTAAGTTTAGATTACAACGGTCTTCGGATTACCAGGATGACGGTATTTAGAAGCGCCGAGACTACCATGAGGTAGAAAAATCATTAGAGCATTAATCGAAAGTGGTGTATATGCATCGAAAGTGGTGTATATGAAATGCATCGAAAGTGGTGTATATGCTCAACCAGCTATTCACATCTGGATGGCCAGGGCATAAGTAAAATGTAAAACCAAACCATAACAATAATCACATAAAACATAAATACAAACATACTCTTAGAAAATATTTACGATCACTGGGTGGCTGGGGAACAAATAAAAACTATATTATCATCAAATGGCTCATGAAAATCTATATTATCATCAAATGGCTCATTTATCTCATATTTTATCACAATTACTTGTGGTCAGGGCAAATAAACCGACAACCAAACCATAACTATAAATACATAAAAAAAACACAAACGGACTCTTAGAAAATATTTGCGAAACGACGCCGCCCGTTGGGCGGGTTACGACGCTAGTATATATATATATATATATATATATATATATATATATATATATATATATATATATATATATATATATATATATATATATATATATATATATATAGATTTGCGTTCAAGTAAGAAACAAGCTTAAGATAAAAACTGTAGGAACCAATTAAAAAGTGACACTTGGATTTTAATCATTAAAACTCACTAAACACTACTAGTAAAATAATAAGGGTATTTTAGGTATTTGATTTCTTATTGTCTCTTGCATGTATAAATGTAAAACTAAATACTATTAAATGATAAAACGTTATTTCTTTAATTCAAATTTTAGATCCTACGTGGTAACATATAACCATTCCCACATGCAATTCTTCATTACACAACAAAGTGTCATATTTATTTTGAATTCAATTGAAACATGCAAACCACCTCGATTCTTCGTTGCTTATCCACGTAATTTATTCAAGCCATAAAAGTTGCTTAAAATGATATACAGAGTACAGTAGCTCTAATTTTCATTTTTCATTTTTTTATGTCACACACAATAAAATTCTATATCTTTCACATGTACTATACTAACATGCTAAATTAGCCGTTCATTTTGTTATGCGAATAAATAGGCAATAACCTCTTTTTCAAAAGAGAAAAGGAAAAAAATAATAATCAAATAAGCAAAGTTTATCTTTCATAGTACAGACCAACCATAAAATACTTTGAATCACTGATATTAATTAAGTCACTCATATTTATCAAGTCATTTTATATTGGTAACGAAAAAACGATTACAAATGTATTAAACGGTTAAGCGTGTCACTAAAATGTGTCAAAATGTTAGTGTGTTATTACAAATATATTATTAAAATAAGTGTGTCAAAAGATTTACTAACTTCCAATAAATATGTGTCATAAAAATTTGCGGATAAAAGTCTCTGTGTATCATATCAAATATATGAAATAAATGTGTCACTATAAATGCACCATAAAAGTATCATGCAACCACGTGTGAAATAAACTTATATTTTAATAAAAAAGTGTTAGCATGGTGACATGTCATGGCAAGTGTATTGAAAAATAAAAAGTGTCACAAAAATTGTGTAAAAAAAGTTTATGCGTTATCCAAAAATAAGTGTGTCAAAAGACTAACTAGTTAATAAAAATGTGTCACGGAAATGTGTGTCACATCAAATCATGGTTATAAATTGCGTGAGGCCTGGCGTGGTGACATGTCGAAGTTACACGTTTTAGCGGCTAAGACGAAGATTTAAATTTTCTAAAGAGTGGCTTATAGCGGCACAACATATAAAAATATTTATTTGTTTTATCATATTTTAATATTATACTTATATTAAGTTCATAATAAGTGTTTTACATAATAATTAAAACTAGAAAACTCTCCTTACATGTAACAATATTCATTTTTTGGAGTTAAATTCAAAAAACACTGCACATTATGTCATTGCGCGCATTGACCTATTGCGTAACTTGGAGGTCACGCTTCAAACTTTAGCGCGCCTTAAAACGAGCTATAGCGAGCTATTTAAAATTATGCATAAAATGTATCATACCATTTTAGTGTGTTATTGATATGTGCCAACAAAAAACTATGTACTAACATAATAAATTACGACTTTCGTCAACAATTTTAAAAAAAGAGTGCTTAATTCATTAAAAAGCTAACAACATATTTGATTCTCACTATATGTGAAAAAAAGTAACGTGTCACAATATGTGGTAAAAACAATTGTGCGTGTTAAAAATAGTTTGTCACATAAATTATATGTTAAAGTAGTCTTTAACTGCCAGTTAGTGTTAAATATCAATAATTTAATTAATACTAACATTAATGATTTGAAGGGAAGGGAAAAAATATATATTAATAAGTGTACCGCATAACATGTCGTCAATATAAAGAGTAATAATTTGACAAACACTCCTAAAAAGAATGTGTTACTACAGTATTATTGAAGCAATTAAAAGTGTGAAAATGAAGTCAACGAAGGTATTTCATAAATCATCAAGTGGGTAATAAGAATGCCATTACTTTTAATATTTATTACAAGAATACCATCAAATTCATTTAAACTAATATTTATTAGACTAAATATATGATGATACATCTAACGGTCCGAAACGGTTCTTATTGTTTTTATCTTAAGGGTGGTACTTACAATAACGCCCCTCTATATATATATATATATATATATATATATATATATATATATATATATATATATATATATATATATATATATATATATATATATATATATATTCTAAAATAGGAGTTTTGTTTTAGTACTTTTAATCTTGACATCAACCTATCAAAAGTTCTCGGTAGCTACATTGAACGCACAAAGAAGCAGAGAAGCAGGTCAGCGCGAAGCATATTAAAAATCCGACTTCATTAGGGAGGCAGAGCTACCCGCCATATACCTCTCTTATAGTTTTTTCCCTATGGGTGAGCCGGTCTATCGATTGACTGACGATATATTTAGATTTAATGATACATATAATATAACAATTATAATATGTATAATAGCTCTATTATAAACATTTTAAAATTTTGGATTCAGTTTAAACTTTTAAAATTCCATGGATATATTTTAAATGATTAAAATACTCTATAAGATATAAAATGTAGATTCATATAAACAATCAATGATCACAAGTCTATACCATAATGTCTAATTATTTATACTTATCACATGTTAAGAATCTACTATTTAAGTGTTGATAGAATTAAGCTAACGCTCGGATACCACCGATGGGTTTCCTATATCCTAACTAGATTAACACGCAACAGAAAGTAACAATTAATATAGTGAACTGAGGGTACTAACTCTAAAGGATCTAAACCTAATTTTATAAGCAACATAAATGAAAGAAAGAAATAAATAAAAGAATAAGCAAATAAAAGGTATACTAACTGATGAGACTGCTTTTATACATAGTCTCATCGTCCAACGGGCTTAAAGCGATGAAAATATCATAAAAAGTGCCAAATATATGCTTGTGTTTGTTCAATGTGTATTTTAGGTACGGATATCGAGGAAATGACAAAAGATCACAAGAATCAATCAAAAACGAACACGGAAAAAGAAGCCACACAATGAACCGGGCCCTAGTGTTGATTTTCCAAGATAAAGTCCTTGAAGAATTCAAGATTATACAAGAAAGGTCCTTCATCATTGAAGAAATGACACTTTATACCCTTGTATATTCATAATTACAAGTTTGGTCCCTAAAGTTTGTCAAAGTTACAAAAAGGACCCTCAACTTTGAAGAATTGGCAAGAATGGTCCCTACAAAATGAAGACTTGTCATTTTTAGTCCTCCACAAAGTCAAAGATACAAGATAAGACCTTAAAGTATGAAGACATGTCAAGAATAGCATGAAATTACAAAACAAGTCCTTTAAAACACTTTGGAAAATATTTTGTGGCAAAAGTATGAAGTTTATAACTTCATTTACAAAGGATTCTTAGTTTGTTGCTGGCCAAACTCAAATGAAACAAGAATGGAAAATGAGGGACTAATTCTGGCAAACACACAACCTTATCTAGACCACTCACAACGTGACACCTCACCCACTCACATCTACCCTCCAATCAGAACCCACCATTCATCCACCTCACCATCCCACTCATATTAAACTAATCCGTTGTTTAAACTATAGTTGGCGCCTAACACCAAATCCACCCCCGAATCTGGATTAAAAAACATAACTATTCACCCATAAACCCTAATTTCAAAACTTGATCAAACCAAGGGGTTTTTTTAATTAGCTCCAGAATGTTGATTAACCTTCACCTAAACATGTTTACACTTGCAAACCTCCACATCATCACTCACCAACCCTACCAAACCCTCCCCTGCCCCACAAAAGTCACGGGTTGAAGAATCTTGGCACATAAAGAATGGTTAGGATGAACTAACATCAAATAAAAGTTGGAGATTGTGTCTACACCCTCTGGCATCTCAGCAAACGTCCAAAAACATCACATGGGTTCAAGCTTAATTCAAAAGCCAAGGACATTTTTGGATTTCTACAAGCTAGGGTTTTAGTTTCTTTTCTCTTCTAGAAGCATTGTAAGGCCAGTATATAAGGCCACACACTAGCTAGCTTAATTCTTGTTCACAAGCTTGTAAAGCCTCTTTGTCTGATAAATGAAAAGTGGTGTAGTTTTGATGAATAAAACAAGTTCCATGTTACTTTTATTGTTATCTTTGTTCTTTAATTACTCTCAATCAGTTTTCTAAAGCCTGTTTTAAGTTTCTGCAATTGGTGTCTCAAAAGTTTTCAAAATCTTTGTTTTTCTTCAAGATTCATTGTTCAAACGTTGAGGATTCTTGGACCAAAGATTGATCACATCTCCCTGGTAAGAAGATTATCAAGGAGAAGTGAGAGCTCTAGCTTGGGAAGCTCAAATTGTGGGGACTAAGTCTTGGGCAAAAATCCGTTTACTTTTCTTGCATTCTTACTCATCTATTTTATTTGCTACTAGTATGTCACACCCCACCATGGCGGAATATGGGGTGCGACGTATGGATATCATCACAACAATAGCGTGTCTATAGAGATAACTAAATGAAATGGAAATATCATATATGGTGACACAATGTTATGAAGATATCTCAAACAATGCAGGCGTCTAGGTAAGTAGGTAATAGGTCTACCTCTTACCAAAGACATACAATTAACAAATAACAAACATATAGGTGTCTACAAAGTATCACTTATTCAAACATAAATAAAGACTAAGAGGAAAGGGGGTTCCTCCAAATGCAATCCTAAGCCTTCCAGCTAGCCACTCCTATTCTCATGCTTAACCACATTCTCACCTGAAAGAGACACTAAAACACGTCAACATAAATTTGGTGAGAGTCCTAGGTTTAGACTCCAACGCCAAATCAGTTATAAGCCGTGAATAACAACCATTAACAAAAGAACATATGGACAATGTGCTACAATTATGTATTAACAACTAGCATTCAAGATTAACCAATCACCACAAATCCAAGGCTCCCAGCCTTACCAGTAACCACAAATCCAAGGCTCCAAGCCTTACCAATAACCATGGTCCCATAGACGCCCATACACCTATGAACCAATCCCAAGGCCCCACCTTATCAACATCCCCTTGGTACCAAGTCAAACCACAATAACTGAGACGGTACGTGTCCCCCGATTCAAATCATAAACACAATCAAGAATCACATAGCAGTTAATCACATAAGTGTACACACAAGTCCATCACAAACCATAAAAACATTCACAACATTCTTTACAAAACCATACAGTGTCTCTTCCATCCCATCTGGAAATCAAATCATAAAAAGACATGAGACTATGAAACTCACCTGAACAAGCTTCTCTAAGTACCCGCTCTCTAGCACAAATCTAAACACACAAACGTATACAATCAAGACATGAACCACATACCAAAATGGCTCATCAATCTATGATGGATATCTAACCTTATCCTATAACTTAACCCCATTTATATATCATATGAATCTTATTACACCCCTATATAAACCCTTAACTTATGTTAGTTCATAACTCGTCTCGTTAAAATTTAACCCAAAACAATCCCGTTTTTCATACTTCAAACTATTGGTCGAACACCCCCTTAACCAACATAACATGCCATGTAAAAGAAACCTTATGCCCTTACATGTGTTAGATAACTCTCCCCTTTGGAAGCAACCTTAAAGCTACTGTTAAGGCCTCCATATATATATATATATATATATATATATATATATATATATATATATATATATATATATATATATATATATATATATATATATATATATATATATATATATATATATATATATATATATATATATATATATATATATATATATATATATATATATATATATATATATATATATATATATATATATATATATATATATATATATATATATATATATATATATATATATATATATATATATATATATATATACTTACTTTTACCTAGAATTTACAGATTTTGAACATATGAAAATTTTGTTATGATCAGAGGGTCTTAGCCTAACCCATTTGTTTAGCCCTCCTCCAGATCTTTTATTTAATATATAATCTAAGTCTGATGTTAGTTTGAAGGTCTAATCATACTCCTAAGTACCCTAACCATCTTAAAACATTAATTTAAACCCGACTGATTTCAAAACTGTTTTGACCTCTGACTGTTGTAACCTGTTTTTGACCCACTTTCAGACCTCCAATTTAGTTCTCGTTTCTTGCATTTGAAAGCCAACTCAATTACCTTTCCAGGGGTATTTTGATCGCAACTCAAAAGTGTGTAGAACTCTAGATATGATTAAAACAAGTGACCTAAAATTCTGCCCAGTTTTTAAAAACGATTTTCTCATAATTAATCTAATCAATCATACATAAACCCTAATTAAAACCTAAAAAACGATTTCCAATGATAAAAACCCATTAATTACATCATTAATTACAAACTATTAATAAAACCTAATAAAAAATTATGAATGTCAAACCCTAATCCATCATATTAGATTACATACGTAAATTAAACGTTAATTAAGTATAGTTTTAGTGCGTACCTTAAACCATAATTAGATAAATTGGGTTTTCTTGATCCACCATTGTTAATCAAGACTGATATTAAGTTTGGGAGAAGGAAAAATCATTTTTGGGGCTAAAGGGATTGGTATGGGTAATTAAAACTAACCAGGAGGCCTAATAGTACTCAAACTGGGCACCTGCCATTCCTTAAGCAAAATTCGGCCCAAAACCAAGTCCAATACCCTATGGCTGACTTTTTCAATTATATTACTATAAATTAACTATTAATTATTATTACCTTAAATTCCCTTAATCTATTTCAGCTCCTAAAGCCTCCGAAACCTCAAAACCGCAAAACTAGTCAAATTTACGCGTATACCGTAAAAGACGTAAAAATATACAGTTTTATAAAAACTCTTAGAATATAATATAAACTATATAAATAAGTCCCAAATGATTTAAAACCATCCCGTAAATTATTCCTGTGATTAAATACCTCTTCTGAGACCCCTAAATGCAAAACCCTAAACCGTAAAAATACGATTTTCTATAATACATATACGTATACGTAAAATCACTAAACAACACCATCTCATTTCATAATAACTACATTGTGAGCTCATGAACATGAAATCATCACACATCGTTTCACACACAAGGTACCCCGTACCCGAAACGATATCCAAACCACAACCTATACACACCAATTAGCACATAAACACGTAAAGACACGTAACTTGCACAAAATAAAACTAAGTGACGAACCTCAAAACCGCGGTTGTCATATCACTCCCTCCTAACAGAAATCTCGTCCCGAGATTTACTCCTTAGGATCAAACACACAAACAACAAACGACATGAGGATACTTGTTCAAAATAAACTCTTCTCATTTCCATGTGTACCTTAGTTCATGAGTCAATATACCACATATACTAACCAACAATATTTAAATTCATTCCCAAACTCTTTACCTCACAGCCAAAAAATCTCACAAATGACTCTTTGATAGAACGAAGACTCTTATTAACACAAATCCTGAATAATCGTGTATACCATTCAATTCCCTAGGTAATTGTATACCCATAAGATACTGGTCCAATCTTTCCAAATATCATAAATGGACCTACAAAACTCGTCATCAACTTTTCCCTTTTACCAAAACATGCCACCCATTACTATAGGTGAAACTTCCTACACAACTTTGTCAACTAAACTCTAGTGATTTCCTCTTTTTCAACATATCATCTCTTGTTACTCTCATCCTTTCCACAAATACCATTTCCACATTAGTAGTCTCTTTCATGAATTTTAGTCCACCACAAGGACAACTCACCATATCCTTCCATATAGTGCCTCAAATGGCATTCATCGACTTCTAGTATGATAACTATCATTATATGAAAAATCAGACATCGCTAACGAGTTTCCCACATCCTTCTAAATCAGTCACCCAAGCTCTCAACACGACTCCTATACTTGTATCAATTTCCCACTTCGTCCATCATTTTCCAATTAGCTGGACATACTCATATCTAATCATGTTCATCAACTCCCTTTAGTCCATACCGAAAACTACTTAAAAATTCCAATTTCCTTACACAAGTGACCTATGACGATATTTCACATATTGATTAGTTTATCACAACGAGGCTCTTCCAGTCCAAATCAACTTATGATCTATACACATCACCAAAAGGACGGTTATCTGAGTTAGTCTATCAACTGCCATCCAAACCCATGCTACAACTACTTCCATAAAATTTGGATAGATCATTAGTAGCACCTATACACTTCTTTCTCACTTTTCTCCATGAAAGATTTTTTTCCCTGATACTCAACACTTCCTTTATACCTACACAATGTCTTACCTTCTAGGTCATAGTGCTCCTCATCTTGTCTCAGTTAGACCAAGCCCTTCGTCTCTCATGACACATCACATCTATAACTCCTCAACCATTCGATTATCGATACTAAGCCTTCTAATCAATCAGTATAGGTCAGTACCATTTCCTTTCCACACTACAACAATATTAGCATGCTTAGTGCCTTAGTCTACTCATTAGGCTATACCAAAGTTTTGGTTCCTATCTCGACCTATTTCATTCATGATTCGCATCTATCCATACTTCCTTCTTCTTCCTCAGCTCATGACATACATCACGATATTTATGCTTCCCGTCTTTCAAGTCATCTATACCTCAAAAATTTTCCAAATAGCTTCACTTGTTTTTCCTCACGATCAGTTCTCCTACTCCCTCCTAATAGGGACAGACTAGAGTTTTATGTGATCCCATGCGGATCACACTCTCATCTTATACCCACAAATTAGTTTCCATTTGTTTAAACTAAGCCATATTTTAAATTCTTATTCAAATCTCATACTTCTATTTTTATCTTGCACCCAACATGAGGTACTTTCAATAATCATCTTCTAGGTACTTGGTTCTCTCCTTCCATGGTTCTCCCTAATTCCTACACTATCTCGTCCAACAGAAATTCCATACTTCATTCACCAAATCTATGGAAATCGCTAGTGCATTGGATAATGCATAATTGTCTCTTCCAAAGATCTTTCATAACACCTTCATAAAACCGACTCTCTAATCACTTCTCCATGAACTTATTCAGCTCAGCTTCACTACTCATCCCTCGATATTGATTGCCACAAAAATTCTATTCGCGTAGTCACTCGACTCCCCTTGTTACCTCCACGAGTTCTTAATCTCCTATGTTATGTATTCAATTCATCACGATCCACTAGTTCAGCTCTTTGTAACTCCACTCCGATACTCGATCTGTCCTTCTTCGTCACGAACCATACGGAGATTCCCATCATAGTGCTTGTCACCTTTCCAGTCCTTGCAACTTCTGTGACTCCTTCGAAATCTCTTGCTTCCTTCTAGTAGCCGGCACGTAGTCCTTTCAGCTACTTGATTCACGATGTAGCTCTTCACGCACTCCTTCTCGTCTCTATGATGTTACATAGGAACTTCACACTACGCAGTAGCCTCTAACTTCAAATCATCTACCACAATATTTCTAAAGGTACTTCAACCCCTCAATGGCTCACTCTTCCTTACTTGTTGTAATCACAAATTAATCAACCTCCTAGTAATCATTCTTTCACATCCATGTTTTCCTTCACGTGTCTACTACTACCTCGCCTCCATAACTATACCAATTCCCTTGCGTGTTATTTGCCCAATCTTTCCATTAGTAGAAAATCTCTACTCTACCCTCACATCCGCTGGTACTTTCATCAATCTCCTAATGGTACCTCAACCAACTTCTCATAGCATGACATCTCATTCCCACGACCAGTCAACTAACTTTACTTACTCCCTTATTCTCGTAACCAATCTAAGTTTCAAAACTCCACAAATCTTAATCATTCCTTCAACACAAACTTTAAACCAAAACACATCTCTGCATTCTAATATCTAACCATAAGTAATACTACCCAACTCTATCCTCTCATCCTAACGTTTCCACAACCGCATAACTAAATCAACCATGACGTGTACCAAAAGAATTCCAAACAATCGCGTCCCATAACAAATATAGGGTAAACCGAAAGATCAACCATAATGAACCCTATCCAAAACAACTGAAAACGAAACAATGTAATCCAAAAGATTCAATGGAGTGTGCCAACAACGAAAAATTAGACTCGTCACGGTTAGTATTACAAAATTTCGATACCTTAGAAAATTTTAAACTTTCTCCCCATTTAGTTACTCCTCATAAGAACCAAACTTCAATATTACTAAAATCAATCATACTCGTTTTGAACAATAAAATCATCTTTTATCTTCATTATTTTATCAAAGATATCAACTAGTTAGTATACAACAATCTTATTCTAATCATTATCTTGTTTACCCATATTAAACTTATTTCACTTGTTATTATGAAACTAATACATGTTTATAAAATACAGTGTTATTTTTTTATTTTATTCTAAATTATTATTATTATTATTTTATAAAATCCATTTAGGCTGGTTATAACTAAACTACTACACGTTTACAAGGTGTGGTGTTATTATTATCATTACTATAATAAAATCTCCCTTTTTACACTTTCCGTCTAGTTAAATACTTCTATAATTTTAACTCCACTTAAGAAAAAAAAATTTGTAAAATTTCTTTACCCCTTTAAAATGTATTATCACATGTTACATAGAAAACCAATCCAATTATTTTCAAGACAAATTTTTTTTATAGCTTACTACCACAAACTTAAAAAAAATATGTAAGTTCGATATCATACCATACACTTACAAATTATTTTCAAAACCGTTTTCCTATAATTAGCCACACTTATTTGTAAGAAAATTTAGTAGTTCTCATTAATTAAAATACATACCCGAATGTAGACACACATCAAAAGACTCAAAACGTCGTTGGAACTCCATCAAACTCCAACACCATAAAACAAGAGCAAACACAAGGTACGTTCAAGTTATAATAACTACTGAACGACCATATATCATAACTTAACACATACTAGTATATATACATCCGCATATATATACCTATTAAATCACCCAAAACATACTCGTTACCATACATGTCAGATCAATCAATCGCGTCATACACTCGTTTTTCCATACGAGTAATCACCATCTTACCACAAGGCATAAAACCCATCACTAAAACCAGTCCATATCGTGTGACCCCATAATCACACAACATGAGTATAAACCAAAACATATAACACACTCAAAAATAGCCATATGGTAGACAGCCGTTACATAAACCCATATATTATACATATACCCAAAAATCCACATCTCATCATGTACAAGCATGTACTAACCCTCTTTCATGCAATCATACTTGAGAACCCATTGAAGTTGTGGTATTTGTAAAACTATGTTGGCCACCATACTTATACAATTACCTTTTCCTTAATGCACTCCCTCCTATGATGACACTTATAAGAATCAATACAACATATAACACATAAATCCATCTACTCACATAAGCTCATAACCACATAAACAATAAGGTCCAAAACTCCATCTATTAAAATAATATAGTCAAACTCTTGGAATACATAAATCCATAGTCTAGCTGAAACAACATAGACACACTCCAACACAACATCATAATCAGTTATAAGTCATGTCGCCCATAAGAGTGGAAACAACTTAAAATCCTTCCTATCCACCTACTCCTAGTAACTCGAATCACCACATGATTCTTAGGGAACATGACTTAAACATCAAAAGAAAAATACTATACATTATGTACATCAAATAACTTACTATGGTGAAAGTAATTTATATATCAAAAGAAAAAACAGAAATTAAGAAGTGACTAAGTATGGGCAACTACAGTTCAACTCATACTAGTCAAAATTAACAAAATATAAAATTTAGGAAAATACAATCAAGACCACACGTAATCCTATGACACCTATATGCAGGGATCCTTAAGCTATAGACTAGACTAGGCAACCTAATTCTCTATAACCATTGTCTCGGATACCATTCTGTCACACCCCACCATGGCGTAATATGGGGCGCGACGTATGGATATCATCACAACAATAGCGTGTCTATAGAGATAACTAAATGAAATGGAAATATCATAAATGGTGACATAATGTCATGAAGATATCTCAAACAATGCAGGCGTCTAGGTAAGTAGGTAACATGTCTAACTCTTACCAACGACATACAATTAACAAATAACAAACATATAGGTGTCTACAAAGTATCACTTATCCAAACATAAATAAAGACTAATAGGAAATGGGGTTCCTCCAAATGCAATCCTAAGCCTTCCAGCTAGCCACTCCTATTCTCACGCTTAACCACATTCTCACCTGAAAGAGACACTAAAACACGTCAACATAAAGTTGGTGAGAGTCATAGGTTTAGACTCCAACGCCAAATCAGTTATAAGCTGTGAATAACAACCATTAACAAAAGAACATATGGACAATGTGCTACAATTATGTATTAACAACTAACATTCAAGATTAACCAATCACCACAAATCCAAGGCTCCAAGCCTTACCAATAACCACAATTCCAAGGCTCCAAGCCTTACCAATAACCATGGCCCATACACCTATGAACCAATCCCAAGGCCCCGCCTTGTCAACATCCCCTTGGTACCAATTCAAACCACAATAACTGAGATGGTACGTGTCCCCCGATCCAAATCATAAACACAATCAAGAATCACATAACAGTTAATCACATAAGTGTACACACAAGTCCATCACAAACCATAAAAACATTTACAACATTCTTTACAAAACCATACAGTGTCTCTTCCATCCCATCTGGAAATCAAATCTTAAAAAGTCATGGGACTATGAAAATCACCTGAACAAGCTTCTCCAAGTACCCGCTCTCTAGCACAAATCTAAACATACAAACGTATACAATCAAGACATGAACCACATACCAAAATGCCTCATCAATCTATGACGGATATCTAACCTTCTCCTATAACTTAACCCCATTTATATGCCATATGAATCTCATTAAACCCCTATATAAAGCCCTTAACTTAGTTTAGTTCATAACTCGTCTCGTTAAAATTTAACCCAAAACAATCCCGTTTTTCATACTTCAAACTATTGGTTGAACACCCCCTTAACCAACATAACATGCCCTGTAAAAGAAACCCTATGCCCTTACATGTGTTAGATAACTCTCTTCTTTGGCCGCAACCTTAAAGCTACTGTTAAGACCTCCATATATATATATATATATATATATATATATATATATATATATATATATATATATATATATATATATATATATATATATATATATATATATACTTTTACCTATCAAGAATTTATTGATTTTGAACATATGAAAAGTTTATTGCGATCAGAGGGTCTTAGCCTAACCCATTTGTTTAGCCCTCCTCCAGATCTTTTATTTAATATATAATCTAAGTATCATGTTATATTGAAGGTCTAATCATACTCCTAAGTACCCTAACCATCTTAAAACATTAATTTAAACCCGACTGATTTCAAAACTGTTTTGATCTCCGACTGTTGTAACCTGTTTTTGACCCACTTTCAGACCTCCAATTTAGTTCTCGTTTCTTGCATTTGAAAGACAACTCAATTACCTTTCCAGGGGTATTTTGATCGCAACTCAAAAGTGTGTAGAACTCTAGATATGATTAAAACAAGTGACCTAAAATTCTGCGCAGTTTTTAAAAACGATTTTCTCATAATTAATCTAATTAATCATACATAAACCCTAATTAAAACCTAAAAACAATTTCCAATGATAAAAACCCATTAATCATTAATTACATATTATTAACAAAACCTAATAAATAATTATGAATGTCAAACCCTAATCCATCATATTAGGTTACATACGTAAATTAAACGTTAATTAAGCATAGTTTTAGTGCATACCTTAAACCATAATTGAATAATTGGGTTTTCTTGATCCACCATTGTTAATCACGACTGATATTAAGTTTGGGAGAAGGAAAAATAATTTTTGGGGCTAAAGAGATTATTATGGGTAATTAAAACTAACTAGGAGGCCTAATAGTACTCAAACTAGGCCCCCTTCCATTCCTTAAGCAAAATTCGGCCCAAAACCAAGTCCAATACCCTATGGCTGACTTTTTCAATTATATTAATGTAAATTAACTATTAGTTATTATTAGATTAAATTCCCTTAATTTATTTCAGCTCCTAAAGCCTCTGAAACCTCAAAACCACAAAACTAGTCAAATTTACGCGTATACCATAAAAGACGTAAAAATATACAGTTTTATAAAAACTCTTAGAATATAATATAAACTATATAACTAAGTCCTAAATGATTTAAAACCATCCTGGAAATTATTCCCGTGACCAAATACCTCTTCGGAGACCCCTAAATGCAAAACCCTAAACCGTAAAAATACGATTTTCTATAATACATATACGTATACGTAAAACCACTAAACAACACCATCTCATTTTATAGTCACTACATTGTGAGCTCATGAACATGAAATCATCACACATCGTTACACTCACAAGGTACCCCGTACCCGAAACGATATCCAAACCACAACCTATACATACCAATTAGCACATAAACACGTAAAGACACGTAACTTGCACAAAATAAAATTAAGTGACGAACCTCAAAACCGCGGTTGTCACATGGTACTAACCCCTTTATTTCTTGGTTAACTGATACCATAAGCTAGCTTATAGTATGGTTCACTAAGGACTAAGGCTTGTTGCTCTTATTTGTTCTATAACAGCTCACTTGTCCAAACCATAAGCCTTCTTTGGCTACACTCCTTAACTACAGTAGTTAAGGAGCCTTCTCATTTCACCCAAGATACCCCTAGCTTAACCTAGTTGTTAGTCAATCTTAGGGGAGCATAACTGCCTCCTATAGGAAGCAATTGGGATGAGGTATCACCCCTTATTCCACTTCTTTTTATTTTCTTGAAAAATTACATGTTACTTGAATATGCCTTGTGCCTTTATCATGAGTGTTCTTAAGTTATTTTGGTCATTTATTTTATTTTAAGTTTGTTTATATCTGATTAGTATGTTTTGAAAGAGTGAATCTCAAAAATTCTTCGAAAAAAGTTGGATTTCAGTTTTTAAAGGGTGTTTGGATTTGCAGTCTATGAAAGATTTGTTGGCATGTGAGTAGGTTTAAAGGTCACTCTTGTTTGTGGTTCTGATTTGGTATGGTTTAGAGGTAAAAATTGCATAACTTATGTTTTAAAATACTCAATCTGAATCTTTGCTAAAATCAAGGTTGTTTTAGGTTTTTAGGAAATGAAAATTGGTCACCAGTTAGATATCATGATTACCTAGGGTTATATGTTTCTAATTTAGACAATTGTATGCTAGATTGATAGATCAAAATTCATCAACTTGTCAATTGCATCAGATAGATACATCAAACCTAGTCTAATGCATGCTTGTAACTGTTTTGATTTAACTGTATCATTTGGCTAGGTGAATTGTTGTTTTCTTGCTCTATTGTGACTCCCTACAACTCACTGGTTGTAAGGGTGCCTTGTTTGTCCAAAGAAACCAACTGAAACTAGCTCAAATCAAGATTTTCATTTCAAGCAGTGGGAACTCCTTTCCCACTACTACTTGCCACTGATAGTGTTAAATTGCAAACAGCTTATCATTAAGCTATTCTATCTTATCCAAACGTGCAACAACTTTGATTTTGTAATCAATCTTGCTTATTTCATCCATTTAGTCAGCTTTGTAGTTTGTAGCTTTTAGTTTTAAGGTTTGACTAGAAAACGAATTCATTTGACTTTTTCAAAAGTGCTTATTCATCATTTCAGCTTATTGGGTTAGCTTATTGGAAATATTTTTGCTTATTTAGCTTAATTAAGTCATTTAAAACATTTTGCAAGTTAAATCAGCTCTTGAATCAGCCTAGAACTCAAACACGACTATTTTGTCGTTTTATGTTGAGAGCTTTGGCTTATTTAGGCTTATTTATTGAGCTTTTTCAAAAATTCTTTTTACAAACAGCTTTATTAACTCAAGAGAAGGATGTGTGTAAAATTTCAGCTTATGGCATTAGCTTATGGCTTAATGGGCCAAAAAGCCCATTAAGAATAAGCTGGGTGTTTGATAAGCTGTGATAAGCTTACTTTCAGCTTTTGGGCCTTTAGAGTTTTTTGTTTAAAATCAAATTTTAAGCTAGACTGGAACTTTTGGGCTTAATTGATTGACTTTTGTCTTATTGGGCCAGAAAGCCCATTAACTTGGACTGTTTTTTATTTTGACCCATTTGAGGGCCCAATAGGGGTATTTAGATCATTTCACTTTCATTTCTGGTTTGATTAAGTTAAAATAAAGTAGTTTGCAAGTTTTTAGAATTTTTTATAAATTTTGATTTTTTAATATTATTTTAATATTTATTTTTAGTTTTTAATAATTTTAAATAGTTTTAATAGGTTTTAAATTTTGCAAAAAATACTTTTTAATTTAGTTAAGTTAATTTGGAGGTTTACAAATTGAAAAATCTTTATTTGGGTTTTTTTATTAATTTATTTGATTTTTAGGGCTTTAATTAGCATTATAAAATTAAATAAAAGGTTTGAAAAAGTTTTGATCATTTGTAAACTCTATTTGGAGTTTTAGGAATTTTTCTGTTTTTTTTGGGAATTTTTAGAGTAATTTTTAATTTCGTCATGTTTTTACGTTTTATATTTTATCATTCGTCGTAGTTTAATTTTAATCGTAACCGTCATCATTTTCTTTTCCCCTTTCTTTTTTCAATATTAATCTCAAATATAATCAAGTTTAACACACACATTGATCCTCCTCGAGAACGAACTCACAAAAGGGTCATAAGTGTTTACGTTTTCCTAAACGTGTGCTTAATACGCACCGCTTTATACGCTCTTTTTCCTAAAAGACGTATTTTACTACTATCAATTTGGCGCCGCTGCCGGGGAGGCGTGTTGCGTTAAGTTTGAACAATTTTGTTTTTGATATTATCCATAATTAGTATTTGTGTGATTAGCACTCTAATCATACGTATTATTGGTTTTCGTTGTTTTTGTGAATATTATTACTATAGTGTATACGTATCACAATAAATCTACAATATCTCCAAAAGCGTGAAAACGCAACCTTAATTGGGATTTCATCACTCAATTATTGTATTCGAATCTAAAGCAAAAGAAAAAGGCAAAATAGATAATTACTTTCGAGAAGCTTGATTTTAATTAACACAAACTATAAGGTGGGTATAAGGCGGTTGTATTTCACAACCTAAGGGAAAAAGGCTCTTAAGTGCTTAGCGCCGCCTCGTTTCCCCCACTTGCTTGTGCGTGTAGAGAAAAAGGGCTAATCGAGGGTTTTCCACCGAAGTATTATCTACATATTATATATATTTGCTTGGTTTCAAAGATTAAACCCTCTTGAACGTTTTGGTGTTCCACCAACGTTCTAAAGTCATCGAAGGCGTTCACTCAATGTGATCATTTTCATTCCGTGAGGCTCCTTTAATCGAGAAATCGATTCCAGGGGAGATTTGTAGATTTGTGTCTATGTAATTCACAATCAAAAGCACAAAAAAATTGAAAAACGTAAAAACACCAAAAAGACTCTTCTTTGCTCACCCCACGTTGTACGTTACGTTTATGCAAACTCGCTCTAAGGCAAAAGGTGCATGTAAACGTCGTCAAAAGGAAGGAAATCAAACACCTTCTAGTGATGAATCTCCTATTGTCGAACCCATTGTAGAACAAGAAGCTTCCATGGCTAATCGTACTATGATGGAGTTGCTTAAAGCAACCATCGAGGGTTATGGAGAAGCGATTGTGATTCCCGCTATCCTTGCGGAGAATTTTGAGGTTAAGACGGGTTTGTTGTCCATGATCCAAGCTAACAAGTTTCGTGGTGACGAACAGGACAACCCTCATAACCACATTCGCCATTTCAATCGTCTTACGTCGACTTGCAAGTTTAAGGACGTCTCGAATTACGTGATTAAGATGATGCTTAGTCCGTATTCCTTAGCGGGGCCCGCTAAAATTTGGTTAGAGAAAGAGCCACCCAATTCTATATTGACGTGGAAGGATCTCGTTTCAAAGTTCGTGAACCAATTTTTCCCGCCCTCTAAGACTACGTATTTGAAAAACGAGATTTCAAAGTTTTCACAACAATACAATGAGAGTTTTTCAGCGGCTTAGAATAGGTTTAAGGAAATGTTGCTTGAATGTCCTCATCACGGTTTTTACGAATTACATCAAATCGACACGTTTTACAATGGTTTGAATGATCATGAACGAGATTATCTTAATGCCGCCGCGGGTGGTAATTTTTTGTGTAAAACAGTTGAGGAATCATTGTTGATTATTGAGAATAGGTCCAAAGTTTATAGGTCCAAAGTTTATAGCCCTCGTAGCACACCAAGTGTTAACAAGGCTTTGTCTTCGCCTTCGTTGTCATCTACCATTGATGCTCAACAAATTGAGGCTAATTTGGAAAACAAGATATTTGATAAGCTTAAAGGACTATTGATAGAGTTTAAAGTTGGTGAACAACCCACTCCGGCTACGGTTAAAGCGGTTGAGGTTTCTTGTGTTTATTGTGGTGGAGCTCATGATTTCTCCGAGTGCATTACCGTCGGTGGTAACACTTCGAACACCTACGCGGCCACGGGAACTTATAACCAAAACGGTCAAGTTACCCGCACTAATCAATCGACTCCACAGGGTTTTACACCAAATAAAAATTCTAACAATTATCGCAACAATCAAGGTGGTTACCAAGGAAATCAAAGGAACAACTATAAGGGTAACAATTACAACAATGGGAATCAAAGGACTAGTGATCAATTGCAAAATCAAAACCAAAATCGTGATTTTCAAAATGTCACTTAAGGGCTTTCAAATACATTTTGAAAAGATATTCCAAATGAGATTTTGAGTTACTTTAAGGCTAATGACGATAGGTACACAAACATGGCAAATGATGTGATAAACCTAAGGACTAAGTTTGAAACTCATAGTAACAAGATGGAAGGAAATGTGGTTAGGCTCCAACAAAACCAACAAAAAATGGAACAAGGTCAACATAAGATTGAACAAACATTACTTAGGTGGGAGCAAAATCAAAAGGCCGAAAAAGATCAAGATAGGCAAGAACATCAAAATACAGAAAATAGACTTTTTGATGCTATTATGATGACCAAAGCCTCTACTTCGGGTAGTCTTCCTAGCAACACCGTGTCAAACCCGAAGGGAGAGATGAAAGTGATTACCACATGTAGTGGTAATACCTTTAAGGAACCGACTCCTCAACCAATTACTCATACGGTGGAAGAAATTGAGGAAGAACCCGAGGTGGTGGTCGAAAAGGAGCACGTTTCAATCCCACGAAGTACCGCTCAAACCACACCTACGGTCAACCCTTTACCAAGTTTGGAACCCGAGATTCCAAAGGCTATGCCTATGCCCCACCCAACACCACCCTTACCTTACCATCGAGACGTCACAAGGAAAAATTGCAAGAACGTGACAATTATCAATTTGAGCTTTTTATTAAGATGTTTCGTGATATGCATTTTAACATAAGTTTTGCCGACACTTTGAGTATGATGCCTCGATTTACCGCCAACTTTAAAAGTATGTTGAATAACAAGGAGAAATTGCAAAATTTGTCTAGTTGTTCATCGATTTATCTTAACCGCATACCTAAAAAGTCGGTGATCCAGGTAAATTTTTAATTCCGTGTGGTATCCAAGATATGGAAGAATGCTACACCTTGGCCGATCTTGGTGCTAGTATCAATTTGATGCCTCTTGAAATATTTAAGTCACTCAATCTTCCTAATCTTACTCCTACAAAAATGTCTATCTAGATGGCCTGTCATTCTACAATTCCCGCATGTGGAACGACCGAAAATGTTTTTGTGAAAGTGGGAAAGTTCTATTATCCGGTAGACTTTATCGTAGCCGATATTCCCACGGATCCTCAAGTTCCTCTAATTTTAGGTCGTTCGTTTTTAGATACGTCAAAAGCGGTTATTGATGTGCATGCTCGAAAAATCAATTTACGCTTCAACGACGAGGAACTTGTTATACACGCAACTCAAAACTCCAAACTCTCTCATGTTTATTCTATCGCGACTTTAAACCATATTGATTTGATCGATTTCGTTTGCGAGGAATTTTCACAAGAGATTTTAGGTTTTGTCGATGAAGCAAATAATGGCAATTCCACTATGCTCGATCTTATTCTTGATAATTCGACACCATCTTTCACTCTATTGGAAGGATGGGGTTTTACTTTGGAAGAATTTGATGTACCTCGAACTTCTAACGAAGACCTCGATGACGATGAGGATTTTTCTATCAAGGATTTTCTGAACGATTTTCCATTTCCTCCGCCGGTGGAGGTTATGAGTATTGAACCAAAATCTTCAATCGAGGAACCACCAACCCTCGAGTTGAAAGATCTTCCTCCTCACCTCGAATACGTATTCTTGGAAGGAGACGATAAGTTGTCGGTTATTACTGCGAAAGATCTTTCTGATGATGAAAAAACCACACTCATCGATGTCTTGAAGGCTCATAAAGGGGCAACTGCATGGAAATTATCCGACATTAAGGGTATCGACCCAAAATTTTGTACCCCAAAAATTTTAATGGAGGAGGACTACAAACCCGCAATCCAATGTCAAAGAAGGGTAAACCCTAAAATTCACGATGTCATCAAAAAGGAAGTCCTTAAACTCCTTGATGCGGGAATGATTTACTCTATATCTGATAGCCCTTGGGTGAGCCCAATTAATTGTGTCCCCTAAAAGGGAGGAATGACCGTTGTGCCAAACGATGACAACGAGTTAATTCCAACTAGACTCGTGACCGGTTGGAGGGTGTGTATTGACTATTGTAAGTTAAATGACACAACTCGTAAAGACCATTTTCCCTTGCCCTTCATGGATCAAATGTTGGAGCGTCTTACGGGAAATGATTTCTATTGCTTTTTAGATGGTTTTTCCGGTTACTTTCAAATCCCCATCGATCCTCGTGATCAAGAAAAAAATACGTTTACGTGTCCATATGGAACGCTTGCCTATCGTAGAATGCCATTCAGACTTTGCAATGCACCGGGAACCTTTCAAAGGTGCATAATGGCTATTTTTCATGACATGATTGAGAAGACGATGGAAGTTTTCATGGATGACTTTTCGGTGTTTGGTAATTCATTCACTTCGTGTTTATCCAACCTTGAGAGAATGCTAAAACGTTGTGAGGAAACCAACCTTGTGCTCAATTTGGAAAAATGTCATTTTATGTGTAAAGAGGGAATCGTCTTAGGACACAAGGTCTCGAAAGCAGGGATTGAGGTAGACAAAGCTAAGATAGACGTCATTGCCAAATTACCTAATCCAAAACCGTCAAGGGAGTTAGGAGTTTCCTAGGCCACGCGGGCTTTTATCGTCGATTCATTAAGGATTTTTCAAAGATATCTCGACCCATTACACACCTCCTCGAAAAAGATGCTCCTTTCGTCTTTAACGAAGATTGTGTTCGAGCCTTTGAAATTCTTAAAAGGAAACTTACCGAAGCTCCCATTCTTGTTGCTCCAAATTGGAACCTCCCCTTTTAACTAATGTGTGATGCAAGTGAATACGTTATTAGGGCCGTTTTGGGGCAACGTCATGATAAGCATATCTTGCCTATTCACTATGCTAGTAAGACGATGACCGAGGCTCAACTTAAATACACCACAACGGAAAAAGAATTACTTGTCGTGGTGTATGCATTTGAGAAATTCCGACCTTATCTCGTCTTGACCAAAAGCATAGTGTATACAGATCATTCGGCTATCAAGTACCTCTTTTCTAAGCTTGATGCTAAGCCGAGATTGCTTCGTTGGATTCTCCTCCTGCAAGAATTTGATGTCACAATACTTGACAAAAAAGGAGCCGAGAATCTTGCGGCCGATCACCTTTCTCGTTTGGAAGATCCTCACCAAAGTGTGTACGAGAACAGGGAAATCACCTAAACATTTCCTCTCGAGACACTTGGTGTAGTGAATTCCAAGGAACATTCTTCTACCCCATGGTTTGCGGATATCGCAAATTACAATGCGGGCAACTTCATCGTTAAGGGTATGATGACTCAACAAAAACGAAAATTCTTTCGTGACGTCAAGTTCTACTTTTGGGACGACCCTTATCTATTTCGGACTTGTGTGGATCAAATTATTCGACATTGTGCGTTTGGCACCGAAGCTACTAATATCCTTAGAACTTGTCACGAGGGACCCACGGGTGGTCACCATGGTGCTAATCTCACGACGAAGAAGGTCTTTGATGCCAGTTTATTTTGGCCTACTATTTACCGAGATGCGCACGCACTTGTCAAGTCGTGTGACTCATGCCAACGTCAAGGAAAAGCCTCACAAAACGATGAAATGCCACAAAATATCATCCAAGTGTGTGAGATCTTTGACGTATGGGGCATTGATTTTATGGGGCCGTTCTCATCATCTCGTGGTAATAAGTACATTCTTGTCGTTGTTGACTACCTATCCAAGTGGGTGGAAGCTAAGGCTTTGCCCACGAACGATGCTCGTGTGGTAGTCAAGTTCTTGAAGCAATTGTTCTCTTGGTTTGGAACCCCTCGTGGAATCATAAGCGATCGTGGAACCCATTTTTGTAACAACCAATTTGAAAAGGTTCTAAAGAAATATGGGATTACACATCGGCTTTCTATGGCTTATCACCCACAAACGAGTGGGCAAGTCAAGGTTTCAAACCGAGCTTTGAAGAGAATTTTGGAGAGGTCGATAGGAGAAAACCGACAATCATGGTTGGATAAGTTAGACGATGCTTTATGGGCCTTTCGTACTGCTCATAAGACGCCCATTGGGTGCACTCCTTATAAGCTCGTGTATGGGTAGAACTGTCACTTGCCAATTGAACTCGAACACAAAGCTTATTAGGCCTTAAAGCATTGTAATGTTGACATTGAGACCGTGGGAAAACACCAGAAAATGCAATTGAATGAATTGGATGAATTGAGAGACATTGCTTATGAAAATTCATTGATTTACAAAGAGAAAACTAAAAAGTTTCATGATTCTAAAATTAAAAACTGAGTTTTTAACATTGGAGATCAAGTGTTGCTTTTTAACTCAAGATTAAAAATATTTTCCGGCAAGTTGAAATCCCATTGGTCCGGACCATTCACCATCACCAAAGTGTTTCCTTATGGGATCATCGAGCTAGCTCAAAATGATGGTCCTAACTTTAAGGTAAATAGTCATAGGGTTAAGCACTACTTTAGTGGGGAAGTCCCTTCTTTGGACGACCTCGATCAAGTCACCTTCCCCAATGATAATTAGTATTGAGGGGATCGAGTCGAGCTCATGAATCGGTAATAAAAAACGAGGTGCCTCGTGGGGGAGATCCCATGCTTATCCATGTACATATTATCGCTTTCTAATGTAGCTAATGTGAGGGGATTTGTGCCCTTCCAACCTTTGTTTCGTGGTTGTTTGTGAATTGTGGTTATTTAGATCATCATCTTCATGATTGGAGCCTCTCGTGTTCGTTTTACGTGAGCACTCGATCGTTTTCTTTGAAGAATTTCTCGATATCCACATGATATATCCTTTGATGTTCTAACCTTAGGTCTTTTAGCACACTTCATAAACGGTTATAGATTTAACGGTTCCGCCCTTTCCATGCTAGATTAGGCATTCGACTTCGTCTCTAGTATGGGGGTATTCTACCCTTAGACTCGAAACAATGAGGACAATGTTTAACTTTAGTATGGGGGTGAATAGATACTTTCCTTGCCAAACCTTCACGCTTTCCAAAGTTTATCTTTTTGTTTATCGTTTTGTTGCAAATAAGGCTAAAAATGGCCAAATTTTAAAAAATTTCTCATGTTTTCATAAGTGTTTATGACACGAATGTAGATTTTCCGATGGCGAGAATAAGAGTAGTTTTTGACTCGACCGTGCGTGTTGAGCACTTAGCTGTGATTCTTTAACTTTATATTAGGCTAAGTCTCTTAAATGAGTACGAGAAATGATAGAGTTAATTATAAGTTACTATGTTAAACGTAGAGTACTCGTATTCTTTCAAAAACCCATGTGTTCTAATTGTTTGCTTATTCTCCCTTCGCTTGTATATAAATTTTGCTAATAAGTATTGACTTAGCGGTTTAGTCTTGATTTTTGGTTTCTAGTCTTTTCTAGTAGCTTCCATGTAATTAAATTGGGAAAACATTAAGGTATCGCCATCGTCATGGTTTTGAAGTATTGGCACCCCGAATAATCAAAGGCTTCCCCCAATAATAATTTTTAAGTTCCTCTTCACCTAAATCAAGCAAAAATTTGAAGCTCACAAGGCCGAAAAATCTATGCAAAATTGAAGTGAATGTCTTATATCTCGAAGCCTTAAAGATCCAAAATTCACCTTAGCGTGAGGATATACGTCAAGTCATAATAAACACCTCATGGAGAGGTTAAATAAAAGACAAGGGCAAGACCGAAGTCATAATAAAAGCTCCATGGCGGAGATGAATAAAAGATGGAGGTAAACCATGATAATCAAAGCCACCGATGATGAGGTAGGTCATAAAATTCATGGTAATAAGTCTCATGTTCAAAACCGTTATAAAACCGTGTTTATCGATCCTTCTTGTTAACTTAATTTTTTGACGTCGTTGTCTATTAGGAGGGGGTATTAATTCGATAGTTTTGGCTACACCGTTATGACTCTATTTTTGGACCTTAATCTCTATTATCGCATAAGTAAAAAAAATGTATCCTCGTGATCATTCAAGACAAAAATAAAATATAAGAGATACCAGTTAGGATTAAGGGATTCTAAGTACGTGATTAGGGCATATGAGTAGTGTTAGCATTACTAACTTATAATGACAATGATCTCGTTACACGCTTAGCATGGAATTGGGTGAAAATCGAGGACGACAAAATTATTTCTAACGAAGCATTCACGTGATCTTGTTCTATGAACCTAAACGTCCCATTTTGCGATGAAAATCATACATTATGTCTAAAACACAAGTAGTAGTAGTGTAGTAAGTTTACATTTCAATAAAAGTCGATAAAAATGAATTTTGGAGATGCTAAGATACTTTATTCTATAATTGCGTGAGGGCACGACAATGGTTTAGTATGGGGGAGTGATGAGACTGCTTTTATACATAGTCTCATAGTCCAAAACGGGCTTAAAACGATGAAAATATCATAAAAAGTGCCAAATATATGTTTTGTTTGTTCAATGTGTATTTTAGGTACGGATATCGAGGAAATGACAAAAGATCACAAGAATCAATAAAAACGAACACGGGAAAAGAAGCCGCACAATGAACCGGGCCCTTGTGTTGATTTTCCAAGATAAAGTCCTTGAAGAATTAAAGATTATACAAGAAAGGTCCTTCATCATTAAAGAAATGACACTTTATACCCTCGTATATTCATAATTACAAGTTTGGTCCCTAAAGTTTGTCAAAGTTACAAAAAGGACCCTCAACTTTGAAGAATTGGCAAGAATGGTCCCTACAAAATGAAGACTTGCCACTTTTAGTCCTCCATAAAGTCAAAGATACAAGAGAAGACCTTAAAGTATGAAGACATGTCAAGAATAGCATGAAATTACAAAACAAGTCCTTTAAAACACTTTGGATAATATTTTGTGGCCAAAGTGTGAAGTTTATAACTTCATTTACAAAGGATTCTTAGTTTGTTGCTGGCCAAACTCAAATGAAACAAGAATAGAAAATGAGGGACTAATTCAGGTAGACACACAACCTTACCTAGACCACTCACAACGTGACACCTCACTCACTCACATCTATCCTCCAATCAGAACCTACCATTCATCCACCTCACCATCCCACTCATATTAAACTAATCCGTTTTTAAACTAATTAGTTGGCGCCTAACACCAAATCCACCCCCAAATCTGGATTAAAAAACATAGCTATTCACCCATAAACCCTAATTTCAAAACATGATCAAACCAAGGGGGTTTTTTAATTAGCTCCAGAATGTTAATTAACCTTCACCTAAGCATGTTTACACTTGCAAAACCTTCACATCATCACTCACCAACCCTACCAAACCCTCCCGTGTCCCACAAAAGTCACGGGTTGAAGAATCTTGGCACATAAAGAATGGCTAGGATGAAATAGCATCAAATAAATGTTGGAGATTGTGTCTACACCCTCTGGCATTTCAGGAAACGTCCAAAAACATCACATGGGTTCAAGCTTAATTCAAACTCCAAGGGCATTTCTGGATTTCTACAAGCTAGGGTTTTAGTTTCTTTTCTCTTCTAGAAGCATTGTAAGGCCAGTATATAAGGCCACACACTAACAAGCTCAATTATTGTTCTTTTTTTCTTGTTCACAAGCTTGTAAAGCCTCTTTGTCTGATGAATGAAAAAGTGGTGTAGTTTTGATGAATAAAACACGTTCCATGTTACTTTTATTGTTATCTTTATTCTTTACTTACTCTCAATCAGTTTTCTAAAGCATGTTTAAGTTTCTGTAATTGGTGTCTCAAAAGTTTTAAAAATCTTTGTTTTTCTTCAAGATTCATTGTTCAAACGTTGAGGATTCTTGGACCGACGATCGATCACATCTCCCTGATAAGAAGATTATCAAGGAAGAGTGAGACCTCTGGCTTGGGAAGCTCAAATTATGGACTAAGTCTTGGGCAAAAATCCGTTTACTTTTCTTGCATTCTTACTCATCTGTTTTATTTGCTACTGGTACTAACCCCTTTGTTTCTTGGTTACCTCATACCATAAGCTAGCTATGGTTCACTAAGGACTAAGGCTTGTTGCTCTTATTTGTTCCATAACAGCTCACTTGTCCAAACCATAAGCCTTCTTTGGCTACATTCCTTAACTGCGGTAGTTAAGGAGCCTTCTCATTTCACCCAAGATACCCCTAACTTGACCTAGTTGTTGGTCAAGCTTAGGGGAGCATAGCTTCCTCCTATAGGAAGCAATTGGGAGGAGGTATCACCCCCTTATTCCACTTCTTTTTATTTTCTTGAAAAATTACATGTTACTTGAATCTGCCTTTAGCCATTATCATGAGTGTTCTTAAGTGATTTCATTTATGTTATTTTAAGTTTGTTTAGATCTGATTACTGTGTTTTGAAAGAGTGAATCTCAAAAAGTCTTTGAAAAAATTGGATTTCAGTTTTTAAAGGGTGTTTGGATTTGCAGTCTATGAAAGATTTGTTGGCATGTGAGTAGGTTTAAAGGTCACTCTTGTTTGTGGTTCTGATTTGGTATGGTTTAGAGGTAAAAATTGCATAACTTGTGTTTTAAAATACTCAATCTGAATCTTTGCTAAAATCAAGGTTGTTTTAGGTTTTTAGGAAATGAAAATTGGTCACTAGTTAGATATCATGATTACCTAGGGTTCTATGTTTCTAATTTAGACTATTATATGTTAGATTGATAGATTTCATAGTTCAAAATTCATCAACTTGTCAATTGCATCCGATAGATACATCAAACCTAGTCTATTACATGCATGTGACTGTTTTGATTTAACTGTATCATTTGGCTAGGTGAATTGTTGTTTTCTTGCTTGATTGTGACTCCCTACAACTCACTGGTTGTAGGGGTGCCTTATTTTTCCAAAGAAACCAACTGAAACTAGCTCAAATCAAGATTTTCATTTCAAGCAGTGGGAACTCCTTTCCCACTGCTGCTTGCCACTGATAGTGTTAAATTGCAAACACCTTATCATTAAGCTATTCTAGCTTATCCAAACGTGCAACAACTTTTATTTTGTAATCAATCTTGCTTATTTCATCCATTTAGTCAGTTTTGTAGTTTGTAGCTTTTGGTTTTAAGGTTTGACTAGAAAACGAATTCATTTGACTTTTTCAAAAGTGCTTATTCATCATCTCAGCTTATTGGAAATATTTTTGCTTATTTAGCTTAATTAAGTCATTTAAAACATTTTGCAAGTTAAATCAGCTCTTAAATCAGCCTAGAACTCAAAAACGACTATTTTGTCGTTTTCTATAGAGAGCTTTGGCTTATTTAGGCTTATTTATTGAGCTTTTTCAAAAATTCTTTTTACAAACAGCTTTATTAACTCAAGAGAAGGATGTGTGTAAAGTTTCAGCTTATGGCATTAGCTTATGGCTTAATGGGCCAAAAAGCCCATTAAGAATAAGTTGGGTGTTTGATAAGCTGTGATAAGCTTACTATCAGCTTTCGGGCCTTTAGAGTTTTTTGTTTAAAATAAAATTTTAAGCTAGACTGGAACTTTTGGGCTTATTTGGTTGACTTTTATCTTAATTGGGCCAAAAAGCCCATTAACTTGGACTGTTTTTGTTTTTAGCCCATTTGAGGGCCCAATAGGGGTATTTAGGTCATTTCACTTTCATTTATGGTTTTATTAAGTTAAAATAAACTAGTTTGCAAGTTTTTAGAATTTTTTATAAATTTTGAATTTTTAATATTATTTTAATATTTATTTTTAGTTTTTAATCATTTTAAATAGTTTTTTAATAGGTTTTAAATTTTGCAAAAATACTTTTTAGATTAATTAAGTTATTTTGGAGGTTTACAAATTGAAAAATCTTTATTTGGGCTTTTTATTAATTTATTTGATTTTTAGGGCTTTAATTAGCATTATAAAATTAAATATTAATTAAATAAAAGGTTTGAAAAAGTTTTGATTATTTGTAAACTCTGTTTAGATTTTTAGGAATTTTTTGTGATTTTTTTGGGAATTTTTGAGTAATTTTTAATTTCGTCATGTTTTTACGTTTTACGTTTTATCATTCGTCGTAGTCTAATTTTAATCGTAACCGTCATCATTTTCTTTTCCTCTTTCTTTTCTCAATATTAATCTCAAATATAATCAAGTTTAACACATACATTAATCCTCCTCGAGAACGAACTCACAAAAGGGTCATAAGTGTTTACGCTTTCCTAAGCGTACGCTTAATACGTACCGCTTTATACGCTCTTTTTCCTAAAAGACGTATTTTACTACTATCACTAACCTTTTGGGAAAACCGATTCCCTACACGCATAGACCACCTTGGTCGAGCTAGACGACAAGTACCCAAACGAGGATACCTCCAATGGCTCACACCCACGAACCAAAGAGAACTTAGGGATTCGAACTCCTATGGTCCCGATATACAAAAGACTCTTATGAGAAGTAGGAATCAACCTATAGATAAGGAGAACGGATTAGCAAGGAATGAGGTAGATGGGTCCTTTGTTTATATAGAAGAGAAAGGGTTCCACTTCACCATTTGGGGCGATGTGTGATTAATGTCATGTGTCACCTACACTGTAGGTAAAACGCTCTACGTCGTTGATATGAGCTTAAACTCATATCCTTTTAATAACAAATAACCCTAAAACATGAAGCAAAATACCAATTTATTTGGCAAAAACAGTGTTATGTGGTATGTTTGTGTTTGTGTGCACTTGTGTAGGTAAAAAGATACATTTTCAAGCAAACAAGGAAAAATCAAGCTCAAATGGATGAAAAAGACAAAGGAGGATCAAAAGTGACAAGACTTTGAAGTATAAGGACCTATCTTGACAAGTTATGAAAGTTGAAGGACTAAAAGTGCAAATAATGTAAAGTCAAGATTCAAGTCAAACTTGGTCAACTCTCAAGTCAACTCAGTAAAGGACCATTTTGTTCAAGGATGGAAGTTGAAGGACCAAATATGTCAAAAGAATGAAGATTGTAGCTTAAAACAATAATCTGTCAAGTACAAGGACTTGTTCTGCCAACTTTTGAAAGTTATCCAAGATTGATCCATGTGATAACTAATTCAGCCAATGAGAGAAAGGAAAAGGAAGCACACGGATCAAATACTTAATATCCACTCAGCCGCCTCACATTTATTACCAAATCCAAACAGTGCAATCCGTGTGACTGATTTTCAACCAATCAGAATTTGACACGTGGCATCTTCAAGAAGGAAAAATTTTCCCAGAATCGCGTTTGAGATAGAAGCCATTTCATGGAAAGATTTAAACACCAAAGTTGATCAATTTGAAGAGACGAACATAATGGTGCAACTCAATTAACATTTCATCCATCCAATCAAGAAAACCCAAATCCTTGTTCATACCTTCAAAGTGCAATATGCAGAATTCTCCACGTGGCAAGCTGGGATTGGTTCTGACACGTCACCAACCCCAACAAACTCTTCCTTCATGTCTATAAATAGCTAGATTAGACCTCATTTTCAGGAGTAGCTTAGCTTTGAAAAAACACCTAGTTCTACTTTTCCTTTCCTTTTTCCCTCAATTTTACCCTAGCTACTCAAGAGTCTGACAAACTCTTGAGTTAGTTAGTTAGTTACTACCCTTGTAACAACTTTGTAACCATTTTTTCATTAATAAAATTCAAATTCACTCTTTCCCGCCAAAACTGTTCTTATCATTCCAGTTCATTTCTTGCTGCATTTGGATACTAGTGTTGCTGATAAGTGTTTGTTATGATCAATCATTGATCATAACTGACATTGGTGAAGTTTGCTAGCTGTTTGATCACAATTCAGTCATTGCATAGTTCCAATGGAGTTTTCAAGCAGAATGATGGTTTCTTGTTGATTAGATAGCAGTTATTGTTGATTGATTGATTCCTAGTGATAAGGTGGTGGTTATCACTAGGGTAAGAGAGCTCAGCGCTCCTCTTCTTCTCAAAGGAATTCTTCAATAGGTTTTAAGCTTCTTGATTTTTGTTCCACTCAACAGTTAACTGCATGCTTACTTTCTTAGAATAAACTTGATGGCTGCTTGATAAAAGTTGCTTGTTGTTGATGTTTGCTAGATTTTAGAGTGTTAGTAGTTCAAACCTGTTTGCTTGTTCTTTGATTTGGATTTAATTCTAGTTAACTGCTTTGATTCAGTCTCTTTTGTTCTTGTAATTGGTTTGTAGTTCTAGTGGAGTTTATTGAGTGCATTGAGCTCTTTTACTTTTCATTTTGACCATTGAATTCAGACTGCTATAGCTTTTAAGTCAGCTTAATTCAGAACTCTAAAAGCATTTGTAAAAGTTTGTAAAAATCAGTAAAGGAGTGTTTGGGAATAGCTCAAAAATAGTTTTCAAGCATTGAGATTTGGATTTTTAAAGTTCATTTACAGTCATTGAGTGATAACAAGTTGTTTTAAGTCTTTTACAAGTCACTAAAAAGGTCAAACAGGCAAATGGCACTTGAATAGTTTGGGTCAGTTTTCATTCAGTTTTGGTCTTAAAAACTTGCCATTTTCAATTGATTAGTTCTAATTCATTACTTGATGAAATTTCACCAAATTTGTTTTCAGTCTTAGCTTACATCATAAAGAATCTGAGTCTAGAAGGATTTAATACAGTATTCAATAAGCACTTAGTAATAAGCCAAAATCAGCTAAGTAGACTTAACTCAAGTTTCTGTAACTTGACAACTGAAAATCTGTATCTCATTTTCCTCTTCATAAACTTAGCACTTTTTCTTCACAAATCCATTTACGTAGTTGAGTTACTTGATTTTTGAGAAAATTAGCTTTTTGAAAAAAAGCTGGTCAACGCTTGGTCAACATAAGCTCAATTCTAGCTTAATTCAGTTTTAGAGCTTATTTCTGGATGAAATACGTTCTGGTTTGATTTCCCATTCTTTAAATCAGTTGCTTAATCAGTTTCAATAGAAAAATCAAGTTGTGGTTGATTAGATTTAGCTATAGCTTATTTTGAGCTTATTAATAAGCACTCATTTGTTATTTTGAATCCTTAGCTAAATTCCTTTGACACACGTAGCTTAATTTGAATTTGAAACGTTTTGCAATTGGTCTCATCAAGTTTGGTTGAGTAATAAGCTCAAACGAGCTTATTTTCTTCTTTGTCCCGTTTTTGCTTAAATAGTTTTCTTTATTGCACTTTGGTCCTTTTAGTTCTGTCAGTGTTAATTTTTGGCTAATCTTCATGTTTTTAGGGTTTGCATTGTTTTAGTCCCTGGAATTTGGAAGTTGTTAAATTTCAGTTAGTATTTTGTTAATTTGTTACACTTTTGGTTAGTTTGTTATAGAATTTGTATTTTTTGATTCTTTTAGTTAACAGTTTTACACTTTTAGTCCCTATAATTGTTAGAGTTTACATTTCAAGCATTTATTGTTCATAGAATTTACAATTTCAGTCCCTTTAGTTTCAAATTTTGCATTTTAAATTTTTACTTGAATAAAAACGTGGTATTTGCAATTTGTTTTACATATACGTAGGTAATATTTTTCCGTTTGGCAAGCATTTGTTGAATTAGCAATAGATTAACCAAGCAAGCTTAACAACCAAGAACAATTAAAAACCCGATATTGGTTGGACTTTCTATTAGCAAGAACTGAGAAAAAACGAACTGCATTATACTCAATTTCAGTCGTAGACACCCGTATCCAACCATCTTTGTACATCGCTCATAGTATCAATACTATACGATGTACCAAACCTCAGTATTATTTCTCCTTAATCGGTTCTCTTATTGGTTCACTAAGGGAAACCCAAAAATAACTCCACTCTTGACGATGGTCTCACCAGTTAGTTATGAACTTGGACACTAAATCCAACAAGTTCCCCTATGGCTAGCCCGAAAAAATGTGATTATATTTGAGCATTTGAAAATGCCCCCACCCGTAACTAAAATTTCCCCACCTAACATAATAAAGCCCAACATTCAACGCTCTAACACCTTATAAATCTCTAATCTCTAAGTAAAAATACTTGATTTATCATTTTGATACTAGTTTTTTTCCGTATTTTGATGCTATTGTAAAAAAAATTGCCCCCACAATATGTTTTTCTGCATCTGCCACTGTTGATCGCCGTATATAAACTACCACCAAATGGTAATTCCCAAACTGAATTAAAACCAGATTGAGTTTTGCCCATTCAGGTTACCGATGTTAGTTGAATTTTTTTACTAAGACGTACATAAAATCCTTAGGTAAATCTGGGTGCCATTTTCGACCATCTCCCAAATGTACACACCTCACAAGAGATGAAAGTTCAATCCTTGCTATGTATATATTTGAGAAAACGTCAAAAATGGTACCGAATTATTCTAGTGAGTCACGTACACGAAAGATCTTTCAACCCCCGTGTAACCTAAACGGGAAAAACGTAATCATTTTTAATTCAGTCCGATATACAGGTGTAAAGTATATTATCCAAATAAAGCTCCTATTTGCACTCCACTTTACCTTTATATATGTTATAGCTTTCATTACATCATCCTACTCCCTTTCTCGGTATAACATTTTTTTTGTGTGGCAAACTCAGTATGTATTGATTGGATGCGTTAAAATGAGGGGTTGAAAAACACCTTGATACATACATAGGTCCCTTATACGAGTAGTCATATGTAAGGGCTAAGTTATAAGGATGTGGTATAAGTTTATGAGCAGGTTACTATCAGGTGAGTGCTGATTCAGCTTTGTCTTGGGCTTGAACTAAGCATGTAAGTAATGGGTTTGTGCCATTAACATTGATTGCCAAAGGCGGGCATACATGTAAGGTATGAGGGTCGGTGCCCTCATGGGTAGCCCGGCAAGATGTGATTTTAGTGTAAAAATTTCAATTTTGAGCGTTTTTAGAAAATGTCCCACCCGTAACTCAAGTTGCCATCCACCTATATAATAAAACCCAAAATGGTCTAACACCTTATATATCCCTAATTTCTAAGTAAAAATACCCGATTTTTTATTTTGATACTAATTATTTTCCACATTTTGATGCTATTGTCAGAAAAAAAATACCCTCACAATCTGTTTTCCTACGTCCGCCACTGTTGATCGCCGTATATAAACTACCACCAAATAGTAATTGCCAATCTGAATTAAAACCATATTACGTTTTTCCCGTTCATGTTACAGGGGTTGGTTGAATTTCTTTTACTAGGATGTACATAACCTCCTTAAAGAAATCTCGGTACCATTTCGACCTTCTCCCAAATGTACACACCTCACAAGAGGTGAATTTTCAATCCTTGCTACGATGTATATTTGAAAAAACGTCAAAAACGGTACCGAATTATTCAACTGAGGTCATGTACATGAAAAAACTTTCAACCCCAGTGTAACCTAAACGGGCAAAACGTAATCCTTTTCAATTTAGTTTGATATATAGGTGTAAAGTAGATTAGCCAAATAAAGCTCCTATTGCATTCCACTTCACCTTTAGAAATGTTATAGCTTTCAGTACATCACTCTACTCTCTTTCTCGGTATAACATTTTTGTGTGTGTGGCAAACTTAATATGTATTAATTGGATCCATTACAAGTGAGGGGGTTTTAAGAACTCATTGATACATTGAAGAAAAAATTTCAAGATTCGTCCCTATGGTTTGCCCAAAATATCAAGTTTCGTCCCTATCTCAAAATAAGTGCAAGAATCGTCCCTATTTTTGAAACTATGATCGAATTTGGTCCCTATTTTGGATGGGATTTAATTTTGCCAGTTAACTTTTGAGATTAGAGGGGTATTTCGGTCATTTACTATTTTTAGCGGCATTAAACCTACTTTCTTTCTTCTCTCTCATATCTCTCGGCCTCTCTCTCTCTCTCACAAATTAAAAAAACGAGTACATAATCCTTTCCCTTGGATCCAAAAAGCACCATAACAATAACCATCTCAGATCTATCATAACCTCCATATTATCCTCTCATTCTCTAAAACCATCTCTTATCATCCATATCGAAGCCAACTAATCTTTCGTATGGGATTGATGTTACAAAGATTACTAAGTGGTGGGGACGCCGTGAGGAGGTGTAAGGTGGTGGTGAGGACGTCATGATGGGGATGTGATATGGTATACTTGGTGGTGGTAGTGGTGTGGGCCATGGTGGTGGGGTGGTGGTGGAGGGGGAGATCATGGTGGTGGGGTGGTGGTGATGGGGATGTGATATTCTGAGGTTTTATGTCACAGTGGATGATCTGGGTGCTACACTCCTCATGGAGGTACGCAAGTCCTTTTGGGAGCTTGTCTTTGGATTTGATCAACAGCTATGTGAAGGAGAATGGGGTTTGACCTAACAAGATTATCGTGGTTCGGGATGGTGTCAGTGATGGGCAGTTTGATATGGTTCTGAACAAAGAGATGGTGGATCTAAAGAAAACAATTTATACTAAACAATATCGTCCATCGGTCACTTTTGTTGTGGCTTAATAAAGACACACAACACGCTTGTTTTTAAACAATGGGAGAGATGTGGGGAACGTGCCTCCTGGAACAGTTGTAGACACGGCGATTGTTCATCCTTTTGAGTTTGACTTTTATCTTTGCAGCCACTTCGGTGGGATTGGAACAAGTAAACCCATCCACTACTCTGTGATTTGGGACGAGAATAAGTTTTCATCTGACGAGATGCAGAAGCTAGTGTACCATTTGTGATATGTCTTTGCAAGGTGCGTAAAGCCAGTGTCACTGGTCCCACCAGTTTACTATGCGGATCTTGTCGCGTACAGGGGTCAGATGTTTCAAGAGGTAGACATGGAAATGGAGTCTTCTAGGTCGACACCCTCGTCATTCAATCAGTACTTCTACAATCTTGAGAATAACTTGGGGCTAGAATCAACAAACCCATTATTCTAAAGTAATGTTCCAGGAATTGAAAAGCTAATGAGATAGGAATTGAAAAGCTAATGAGATAAGACAGATCTATTTTAAGGAGAGAGAGAGGGAGAGAGAGAGAGAGAGAGAGAGAGAGAGAGAGAGAGAGAGAGAGAGAGAGAGAGAGAGAGAGAGAGAGAGAGAGAGAGAGAGAGAGAGAGAGGGGACCAAAATACGTAAAAGAAAAAAGAAAGTAGTGTGTTTGTATTTACTGTCAAAAGCGTAAAAGACCGAAATACCCCTCTAATCTCAAAAAGTTAACTGGCAAAACTAACTCTCATCCAAAAGAGGGACCAAATTCGATCATAGTTTCAAAAATAGGGACGATTCTTGCACTTATTTTAAGATAGGGACGAAACTTGATATTTTGGGCAAACCATAGGGACGAATCTTAAAATTTTTTCCAAGGTTGTATGTCTTTTTTCAGCCGACTCAAGTCCAACCCGTTCGGACCCCTTAAGGTTCTAACCAAGGAGCACGCAGATCCCAAAAACGCATAGTTTCTCCTCCAAAAATGACTTCCCCGGTCGGAGAACGCATTAAATATTTACCTAAACCAGTAGGCCCTTGAGCGGATCCCACATTAGCTCCAAGACGTTGGTCTCTAACTAGAAAAGTAAATGCTTGGGCTTGAGAAGCTTCTGGTCCAGTGGGTCCGTAAAACTCATGTCTTTTTGAGCAAGAGCTAAAGTAGCTCCTAAAAAAACCGTTATTATCCCTATCAAAGAGATAAAATTACCATCGTAGCAGCATGTATAAGAGCCGAAATAGGAGTCGGCCCTTCCAATACATTAATACTAAGATTACATGGTAAAATATATTAAAACCAAAAAAGATGATTGAAATACCACATTAACTCAAGCACCTAACAATAACATTGATGACCCTTGAGTAGTCATTGAAGCTATAATGATGAATTTCCACGGTGATGAGGCTTTGTTTTTGGTCTTAGAACTAATTTGGTATCTACTTTACATATTTTCATATTCAAGTTTTTGTTTAATTTTGTGATACAGGCAGACAAGAAGAACCCTGGTATAAAATTGTAACCCTTGCATTGCTTAACATCACAAGTTCTACTAAACTTGCCCAATAGAGTTTGAATCTGAACCTTTAGATTAATTTAGATTGCTCTTTATTTGGTTAGATCCACATTATAATTAATAAAGTTGAACTTTAATTTATTTGATTAGTTAACCTTTTAAAGTTTGAACAACTTTAACTTTTTCTAATCCTTTGGATTCAGTTAGATACTTAGTTCGCCCTTTAGAATATGAAAGGATTAATGATACCTTTGTGAATGATGAATGACATATTTGAGGTATTGGGCCATTTAGTAGATGGTGGATGCATGAAAAGCTTGGTTGGATCCTTGTGCCATGCATTATTTGGCCCTGAATAGTTGCTAAGGCATTCAATATTCTATTTGTTGTTGCACTGTAGCCACATTCACTAACCCACTCCTTGTAGTCAATCTCTTTGAGAAACTTTATGATTATTTTCACCTGCCGAAAACCATTCGTTGATGCTTTATAGGTCTTAGTATCTTACCGAGGCTAGGCCGGTAAAGATATAAACTAGTGTAGTAATCCTCAAGTTAACAGATGTAAACCCAGGTAACCAAAAAAAATAGTTAATAGATATTGCCACATGGTATGACAAAAGTAGCTATACTAACTAGTACAACAGAAGTAACGATTTAGAGGAAAATTTGACTAAGTGAATGCGGAATTCTTCTTATTTTAAGCTCATACTAAAGAATAAGTAAGAACTTGCAGAGAAAACGTTGATCTTATGAACTTTAGACAAAATTGGAATACTTCTTATAAGAGAGCACTCATATATTAAGTTAAGTTATCAGCGGCTAGTTGCATGATAAGCAGATACTTGTTTAATACCCACTTCAAAAATGATAAATTAGACGGCTACTAATTACAAAGTGGCTAAATGTGGCACGATTAGCCATTTTCTTTTCATGGATAGTGCTAAAATCATTACTGTTGACTTTTCCTCTTTGTTAATTAGTTTAAGCTACAAGTGTTCAAGGTATTTGCGTGCACTTCTCTTTAAACTAGTTAGTGTCAAACTACTACTCAAGTTTATCTTTTGTTTAAGAAACAGAAAACTAAAAGGTCCCATTAAAAAAAGTCAACTCCATTTTGCAAATATTTACCAACAATCAGTCAAACTCAGTGCAGCATATTATGTTTACCTGCAGACCACTTTTTAGAGCTTTTAATCTTCTATCTGCTGCGTGTATTCCTTAAATTTAATTTCAGCTTTAAATAAACTGAGACAGTTACTTATATTATAGTTTGCGTTATGCGTTATTATTCACTTGGAATCTAAAAGCTTTAACCACTCGGCGACTTACTTTGTTAGGTTTTAAGATGATTGGGGTTTTTATCAGTTGAGATTCATAGTGGCCATTATATATGACCTGGTCGGGCACTTTTAGACTGTAATAAACCAATATTTTGCTTATCTACTATCTAGCAGAATGCACTATCAAACCTTAATTAAACAAATCCGCAGCTTAAAGCAGCCAGTCTTTCTTCTACTTTTTAATCCATGTAAGGACAAATAATAAAATACAAGTAAACAACTTAATACTATATAAAGTTTGGGATGGGGAGAAAGGACATGCCCCTTGGAGAAAGTCAAAATGTACATGTTTGGGGTTAGTTTATTCATGTTTAAAATCCTTAAAGATTCAATTTCAATCGAGCTGGTCAGCAATATGGTATTATTGTATTGCCGCACGTACCTTTTTTCGGTAGCCTTATTATGTTTATTATATGCTTTTGGCTTTATTATAGTATTTTTATGTGTTCTATATATTTTTTCGTACTTACATAATTTGTACTGGTTTTCTTTTGTAATAATTTTTAAAAAAAATGCTTACCTTTTGTACAGTGATCATCTCTTTAATGTTTAAATGAGGTGAAATTTTGTTAACAATAAGTTCCCAGCTGTCCCTTTGGTTTTCGTTTGCTTAATTCCTTTCATGGATGATTACTCGATAATTGATGACTATTTCTAACTAATTTGTCAAAAAGATATCCTTGGCCAATGTGACCACCAAAACATGGCCATTGCTGTATGTTTATAAGAACTTATTAGAAGCTATTTAATATCTGTACGTAGGTGGATTAGACTGTAGTTTAAACAAATTAAACATCAAGGTTTGCTATCAAAACCAGGAGTTAATAGTTTGTAAGGCTAGCTTCCGTCATTGTAGACGTGTGGTGGTGGTAATATAAGAAGTTACCCGAAGGAAATAAGATATCAAAAAGTTTCTATAGATTAGTAAGAGTATACACCTGATCAGAAAAGTATTAAGTTACAGAAGATAGTATGTTTACCTCATAAAGATGAGCTAGCTATTCCATCGCATAAGGCCAAACACGAGTGACATGGAGGCAACTTATTGTATCAGGCTATATGAACTTGTAAGTATACGAAGCCATTTAGGTTTAAATGGAACCCAGCTTGTGGACTATATGCATTGTGATCAATATTACCATATTTCTTGATGCAGATTGGTTGGTGTACATTTTTTTATTCCTAACAACTAAAAGGGTGGCCAAAAACAATCATACGTAGCTAGGTTAAAGAAGATCCTCTTTGTAAGTGATCCATGTAGGCTAATTTAAAATGGACACTTTTTAAATGTCAATTAGTAGAGTATGAGAGAGGTTAATGATGAAATAGTGAAAACATTTACCTAAGAATTTAATTTGCAATAATCACTAATGTATTAAAGTGGCTATATATTCTTGCAAATGCTGTTGCAATTAAAAAAACAAAATTTAGGGGAAATGGATGTCTATATAAGTTCAAGTATCATAACAAAACCATCTCTACTATCACCATTCATTTTCAACAAAAATAAAATGGCAGCTCCCACTCGGTTCTACTTCTTTCTATGTATGGTTCTGCTTTCAGTTACAATCTCAGAATCTCGCATTTTGCTATCAAATGAGAGAAACGGAAGGGGATTGATTGAAAAGGCAAATGAGATAATAGAGGAAAATACTCGAAGACATAATATGGAGGAACTCAGTACTCATTATTATGTCAACAGAAGGAGCCCTGGTGGTCCTGACCCTAAACACCATTAGCATGCGCCTATAATAAGAAATATCGGTAGTGATCAAGAAAATGGCCATAATCGAGATGTAACTTATTTTTATTGAACTTAAGCGTTATAAAGAACTTTTTCTTTTATATTTGAGCTCTCGGTCCTTTTTTAAAACTTTGGTCAGTATTGAATATATTTAAGTATGTGTGACCGACGATAATTAACAACTGCTAAACTTGGTCATTTTCAGCATCTTACACTAATAGTGGTGGTCCATGACTTAATTAATTTGTAGCTCCTGATAAATGGCTTTATAGTAATGTATGAGCTTGCGTAGATACCGTTGATGCAAATAGACGCTGCATGAATTTGATTTGTTTAAAGACACTTGTTCTTTGTCATAATCCTATTATATCCCCTACACTAATCACTGGTAAGGTGGTGGGATCTCAGTAGATCCTTTATAGGATTCTTACATCAGGATCTTTACTCTTACTTTTATCCCATAACTATCAATTGCCAATTTATGAAGCCCGAATGTGTTCAAGGGTTAATGAAAAATCGATCGCTAGAATTGTTCATGGAATAGAGTTTGGACTATAGAAAGAATATGATAACATCAGCTATCTTTGGTCCCCTCCACTAAACAGTATTAATATTTGCATTTTTGCAGAAAACCGTCCATCAATTCATTATTAGTTTTAAACTCTTTTCATGATTATCATAATCTTCGTCTTCTTCAACCACTAGACACCACCACCACCCAAGCATCCACCCATCACCACCAACCGAATATAAAAAAAACATGATTTCAGTATGAAACTCAATAATTGAATATAAAAACCGAAATCTGAAACAAAAACAAAAGAGGAATACACACATAATTCATTCTTTTAGTTACTTAAACACTAGAACATGAACTACATACAAAGAAGAATTAACAATTAGAATTGGTGTATTGCAGTTTAAGCCTTAACAAAAGCACATGCCGCCAAATGAATAGTTGTCTTCTGTTACTTGCTTTTTTTGAACGTAATAACATAGCAAGAAGCTATAAGCATGTAGTACACCAAGAGAACAAGTGAAAAGACACCTAAGCTAACCTTAACCTCCAAGCTTAGAAAGAAAATAACCAACTTAGGCAACAAATACCTACCGAAAAACGCCTAAAACAAGTAGAAATGGAAACTCGACCTCAACCAAGATTAAAATTTTGAAACCTCCTCGACACCAAAAGAAACACCACACACCAACTTAAAGAAGACTAAAACTCCCTTTGGTATCTACTTATGATGGAATCAAATTCCAAATCTGAGATTGCTGACTTTACCACCACTCTCTACATAATAATATTAACTTTGCCGTTCAAAAAAAAGAGCCACCTCTCTCTTTTGGCATTGTGTGCCTTCATACGTATGTTTGCACTTGTCCGCACGTGCGTATGAAAAAGTTATTATGGATCACTATCAACATATATATCTCTAACCGTTAAAAATATAATCGTCATTGCACAAAGGGACTTTGTAAAAACAAAGAACTTTAAGCAGCCAATGCAGATTGGCATTAGCAAGAAAGTGGACAAAACAAAGAACTCGTTTGATTCATGTTAAGTTGAAAATGACAAGTATAACTTGTCATCGAGTAAAGTATATTGTGTCGTATCTGGTTCATGAGAAAAGGAAAAAAGAAACAAAACAAGAAGAAAACAGAAAGGATGACTAGATGATGAACTAAAACTTGCTACTCTCTTGACATTTGTTAAACCGTGAGATAAAGTGATTTATATTATTAGTCAATAGACCATTGTGTTTTTGCGGTTTCTATATTAGACCATGGATAGCATATTATAGTAATTACATTCTTAATACAATACATAATGCCATTCCAAATTGGTCAAAGAGTTTATCTGTTTGGATGATATCCTAATTGGATCGGTTGCTTTAAGATATTAACACCTTTTTAAGCTTTCTGTGATTCTTCATCATCGATGATATACTATCCACTAACTCCTTTGTCTCTTATTCCTTGATTCTCTCTATATAAAGAAGTTTTTGCGATAGCTCTAAGTATCTTCTACGTTTTTGCATCATATACACATCAATGGCTAACGTAACCAATTTAGCTCTTGTACTCCTACTTTGTTTAGCTGGAAGTTTTTTTATATGTGCTTCGTGTTCAAGAGGGGCGTTTCTTTTGCATGATGTAAATGGCATGCAAGTTAGAGAAGATACACGTGGTATCTTGAAGAAATACGGGTTTGATGAACCAATTTTGAAGTATTATTGGAGGAGGGCAATGTTAGAAGGCCTTCCCACTAGACTGGCCCCTGGAGGTCCTGATGCTCACCATCATTAATTGAACTTGTGTTCGCACATTTTGTTGCTTTTCATGCTGTCTTCTTTCTTTGTTTGCACATGAGAAATTAGATAATTAAAGAAAACCGACTGTTTTAGTTTTCATGATGTCTTCTTTTTATCTAACTGTGCCATATGCTTGTGCTTATAGTATTAGCTCGCTTAAAATAATGAAGGCTCCAAATTAGACGCACCGCTAGCTCATTCTATGATATTAGCTCTGAACTATTTGGCCAAAGATTATGATACTTGGCATTTGGCAACTACAGTGCAAGTGAAAACACATGCTTGCACTTACCCAAATTGTCTAATTATCTTGATAGGATATTTTGTACCATAGCTAGCTTAAGTAGTTACAACTTGCATTTGGGAACAAGAAAACAGAAATTTCAAAAACTAATAAAATGTCTGTTGCACAATGATGGTGTGAATCGTAGCTAGATTACTGATCTATAATAGGAATATATGATAAATTTGACATAAACTTAGAACTATATCATTTCCTGTGTGAATCCCATGTTTTGTTTCCTATCCCGTCTTAATTTCTGACAACTTAATCTCTTAAATGTTGATAACCGGCAATGCTAACCGGCCAACATTCTATATTAAATACCACCTTAAGAGCTTAAAGTTACAATTTATGCTATATGAAAAAATCACACAAATGAGAGCCATAACATAAAAAACCATAAATGAATTATGAAATTGAAAACAAATGACGCTCAAAAGAAACGTTGTTATTGTTGTGTCATTGGCTAATAAAGTGCCACTTAGACACTTAGTTATATGCCTCTGTACGGACTTAAGATAAGTTTGGTCAAGGCTAAAAAGTATAGTTAAAAACTAGAAAATAGTAAACTACGTCCATATGTTATTATTGATAATATATGAAAATCAGACATCAGAGTCATGCATAAAAGCAGAACACTTTTTTCAATAAACAAACTACATATTGTCAATGGTTATACACTGTAGATATATATGACAAAAATAAGATTTGTGTGTCTATGCAATACCATTGGATCATTTTTGTCACTCTTTGCACATTTTGGTACATGATGATCAGCATTTTTGATGGTCAGTAAAGTTGTTAACGTCAATATGATTAGGTTATCATCTTGGAGTGCGAGAGCTCGGACATAGCTTTAAAAAACCTGCAAATGTTTTGGTTACTACCGTGCCATGGATACAAGAGCAAGAGCCCAAACCTAGCTTTCTTACAATTAATAAAGCAAATACTGCAAAGAAAATCAAGTTTCTAAATGCAACATCAAGCGGATGTGCACAATGTTTTAACTAGCACTGGATAATCATGAATTTCGTAAATTTGAACCGGCATATGTTTTGGTTCTATATTTCATGGCTAACCCTTTTTCATTGACATGAAAACAGTAATGTGTTGGCCTTTTATCACATGATTTCCCTATTTCCTGGCGTAATGGAATTTTGTTTGCTTTCTGAGTTAATAAATATTAAGAGCACCTCCTGATTGAATCTTCTGTGTGTTTTCTCCTCTGCAGTTTCTGGCAGTATATTGTTCTGTAGAGATTGATCCCCCCAACCAACGTAGGTCATGCTGGCAGCGGATGGCATTCGTGCTGGAAAGTGAAACTCTCAATTTGAAAAGCATTTAAATATGTCGCTTTTTAAACAAAACAGCACTCTACTATGAGATTGAGTGAATCACATATATAAAGATTGCTCATATGTTAATTAGGCATGTGCAACAATGCAGATTACATAATCAGAAGATATAGTATCATGTCCATCACATTTCCATAAACATATATGTAGGTTAGCACTTTTGTTATGGGCAGGAGGGTTTGGCACGTGAGGTGCATGTGCATAGCCCTTGAGCTAGACACCTGAGTTGCACGTGGTCCAACCCTCCCTAACTAACTTTGGCGCCAGTTTCTAGTATAAATAGTCTTGAGTGTTTTGTCATTGGTATTCATTTTCATTTGTAAACTTTCCTTCAATTCTGTAATTTTGTCAATCAAATTATTCCCTCAATAAAACTATAACTTTGGATTCTATTCTTGCTTGAATTCTCAGTTAAGTTTTGATTCAATTACCAGTTTCTATAAACTCTAGGTGAACATTACATTTGGTATCAGAGCCTTCCTTCTTGGGATCGTATCACCTTTACCTCCATTTTCTGTTACACCTAACCGTTTTCTTGATTATGTTGCAATTCTGTTGGAGTTGTTAGAGTTTGTTACAATAACCGTTCTCTGTTACAATAACCGTTCTTTGTTACAGCTAACCGTTTTCTGTTACACTCAACCATTTCTTGTTACACTCATCTTCCATAACCACACACTATCATTCTATCATTTTTATCATGGTTAATACTATCATTCTTGTCATGGTTAATACACGAACTATGGATGAGGCTACACGCCAAGCAATCACAAAATGGTAGCTGTACTTTCTCCTATTTTTGCAATGGAGCAGACGATTGGTGGTGTGTGCCTTAGGCAGGAGAATTTAGCTATTGAACTATAGAATCATCCCAACAACGGTGTGATGGTAGGCCCTAATCAAGCTAACAGAGTTAATGGCTATGGGAGGCTTACAAAGCTAGCCTTTTCAAGTTTCAATGGAGATGATGTCAATGGATGGATTTATAGATGCAAACAGTTTTTTGAGTTGGATGATGTCGCAAATAATCAGAAAGTGAAGATTGCTTCAATTCATTTGCATGACAAGGCTTTGGATTGGCATACGCACTTTGAGAGAAGAAATCGATAGAATGTAAAATGTGAGAGGTATGAAGAGGAGATTCTAAGAAGGTTTCGAGCAGTTGTGGAAGATCTCATGGCTGATTTGAAGAATTTGAGGCAGACTGATGCTCTCAAGGTATATCAAGATCAATTTGATACTTTGTTAAGTAAGGTAGATAATACTGAGTCACAAGCAATCACTATGTTTTGGGGGGGGGGGGGGGGGAATGAATATTGATATAGCTATGATGGTTAGAATGTTTAAGCTCAAACACTAGCTCATACTCATTACTAAACCTACAAGAAGCCACTAATGAGTCAAGCGTTAAAACCGGTATACTCAAAACTAGTGTATTCAGGGTATAAATCCAATGTTAGTACTACTTATGGGATTAATGGGGGTGGAATTGTCCCTAACTCTACTAGTAAACCACTTTTGGCTTTACCTGCCCCAAACACCATGAATATTGGTAGGAAACAATTAACTAAGAGGGAATATGAAGAAAAAAAGGTCAAAGAACCAATGTGTTTATTGTGATCAGAAGTATGTGCTTGGTCACAAGTGTAGTGGCCAAGTGTTTGTGTTGGAAGGGTTGACTAGTTTAGAAGATCATGATGAAGTAGTGGAAGAAGATTGTTTTGAGGAGTGTTTGGGAGAAGGGGAACAAGTGGTAATGCAATAACACCCTCAGATTTCTTTGAATGCTATATCTAAAATTAATGATTTTCAAACTATGAGAGTTAAGGGACAAGTTAATAGGCAACCAATCCACATTTTAGTTGATTCTTGAAGCACTCATAATTTTCTAGACCTTCATAAGGCAAAGCAATTAGGCTGCAATTTAAAGGCTACTTGTCATTTTCAAGTGTGTGGCTTGTGGAAATCATTTGTTCAGTCAACATCAGTGTAAGTCCTTTCAGTGGAAGTTGCAGGGGAAATTTTTGAGGCTGATTTCATGATTTTGCCTTTGGGTGGGTGTGAAATGGTACTTGGCATTAAGTTTTTGTCTACCTTAGGTGATATCAAGTTCAATTTCCATGAGTTGAGGATGGATTTCAAGCTCAAAGGAGAGAAAGTGGTAATGAGGGGTACTAGATAGTCTGAATTGTAGTGGATGCAAGGAAGACAATTGACTAAACAAGTAAAGGGTCATGAGAAACATGGGTACTCTATGTGGCCTTTTGTCTCTTTGAATCTGATGCAAGGAAACAACCCAAATGAAGGATTGTTGGCTGACATTCAAGCATTGTTGAGTGACTTTGATGATGTGTTTGTTGTTCCAAGTGGTTTACCCCTAACAGAGGCCTAGATCGTAGAATTCCGTTTAAAGAATGAGTGGCATAAGTTAACATTAGGCCATATAGATATCCTCCTACACAAAAGGATACTATAGAATCCATGGTTAGTGAGTTGTTAGATTCTGGAGTCATAAGGCCAAGCAACAGTCCTTTTTCTTTTCCTATTCTGATGGTAAAGAAGAAAGATGGAACATGGAGGATGTGTATAGACTACAGGCTGTTGAATCAACAAAATTTTAAGGATTAGTTTTCAATTACTGTGATATAAGAGCTGATTAATGAATTGTATGGGTCAAAAGTGTTTTACAAGTTAGATTTAAGGTATGGATACCTTCAAGTTAGAATAAAGGAAGAAGACATATATAAGACAAGATTAAAAACTCATGATGGTCATTATGAGTTCTTGGTCATGCCATTTGGTCTCACAAATACTCCATCTATATTTCAGGCCTTGATAAACAACATATTTAGGCCATTCTTGAGAAAATTTACCTTGGTTTTCTTTGATGACATTATGATCTACAACTCATCTCATGAAGATCATTTGACTCACTTAAGGATGGTGTTGGAAGTAATGAGGCAGCATAGTTTGTTTGCAAAGATGAGTAAATGTATGTTTGGCACAACACGAGTGGAGTATTTAAGGCACATTATTTGGGGTAGTCACGATCCTAAAAAGATAAAGGCAATGTTGGAATGGCCTATTCCAATTAATGTGAAGAAATTAAGAGGTTTCTTGGGGCGTATTGGTTATTACAGGAAGTTCATTAAGGGTCGATATGCTATAATTTCTCAACCTTTGATTGACTTGCTTAAGAAAAGTGCTTCCAAATGGCCTGAATCAGCCAACACAACTTTTAAGAAGCTACAACAAGCTATGGTAGAATCACTAGTATTGGCCCTCCTAAAATTTGAAGCAGAGTTCACCATTTAAAGATATGCATATGGTTTTGGAGTGGGTGCAGTCCTATAGAAAGAAGGGCATCCAATTGATTTTATGATTAAGACATTGGCTCCTAAGCACATTTCACTATCTGCTTATGAAAAAGAGTTACTAGTTGTGGTCTTAGCATTACAAAAGTGGATGTGGTATTTGCTGGATAGGCATTTTAAGATAAAGACTGACCATTTTAGTCTAAAATATGTGTTGGATCAAAGAACTACTACCCCATTCCAATCCAAGTGGTTACCTAAGCTACTTGGATTTAATTATGAAATTGAGTACAAGAAGGACAACGAAAATGTTGTAGCTGATGCCTTGTCAAGGGTGGAACAACAAGGGCAGTTGAATCAAATGTTACTTTCCCTTGACAATAATGAATTAGTTGATGCAGTGAGAAATACTTGGAGTATTGACCCAAAGTTGCAGTTTGATTCAAGCTTTACAAGAAGGGTCTGATCTTGATTCCAAGTACACTTGGATGCTAATGAGTTAAGGAGAAAATGTAAGTTGGTAGTTGGGGGACATTCAGAGGTACATGCTACATTGAAGAGAATTTGTGCTTATTTCTATAGAAAGGGCTTAGAAGGATTTAAACAACACATTTTTATTTGTGATGTTTATCAAAAGAATAAATCAGACTTGGCTGCTTCCCCATGCCTGATGCAACCACTTCTAATACCATAAAAAGTGTGGCAACATATATCTATGGATTTCATTGAGGCTTTTCTTGTGTCTCAAGGGAAATCACTTATCATGGTGGTGGTGGACAGACTGAGCAACTATGCCCACTTCATTGCTCTTAGTCGCCCTTTTACAACTGCACAAGTAGCACAAGCCTTTTTGGACAATGTTTATAAACTTCATGGAATGCCTTCTACCATTGTCAGTGATACAGATAAAGTTTTTGTAAGCTTATTCTGGCAATCTCATTCAAGATACTTCAGGTTCAGTTGTGTTTGTCTATAGCTTATCACCCTCAAAGTGATGGTCAAACTGAGGTCGTTAACCAATGTTTGGAAGCTTATCTCAGATGCATGACTGGAGAAAAACTAAAGGAGTGGATGAATGGTTTTCTTTGGCTGAGTATTGGTATAACTCTAATTTTCGCAACTCTATCAACACTACACCGTTTGAGGTTGTGCCCTATGGGAAACTTGATCCTTTTCATGTTCCTTGCACTCCAAAGGATAGTTCTGTGGAGTTGGTGGATAGAAGTTGGCAAGCGGGGGAGCAAGCCATTGCCTTACTCAAGTTCAATTTAAAGATTCCTCAGGACATAATGAAGGTTTATGCTACAAGAAAAGAAGTGATAGGGAATCGTTGTGGGTGACTTTGTCTACTTAAAGCTACAACCTTACAGACAGTCGACTATCAGGATTAACAAACAACATAAGCTTTCAGCTAAATTCTATGGCCCTTCTAAGATATTGACAAGAGTTGGTCAGGTTTCATATAGATTGGAATTACCACAATCAGCTCAGATTCATCTAGTTTCCATGTTTCTCTGTTGAAGAAGTGTCATTCTCATGAGGCAACTATGGGAACTTTACCCTTATGTGATGCTCAAGGTGTGATAGCTGCTAATCCTTTCAAGTTATTGGACAGAAAGTTAGCTAAACAAGGCAATAGGCTTGTGGTTTATGGTCTCATTTAGTGGTCTAATGGCACAGAGGATGATGCTACATGGGAACTCTTTTATTATTTGAAAGGTTGATGATATATAAAAACACAAAGGCTCCAAGGACGAGCCTTAACCAAATACACAAAGGCCATAAAACTATGGCAAAACCCAAAATAAAACAAAAAACCAGAAGCAAGTAATAATAAAAAATTGTTACATATGAGACATGATATCGTAAGGCTTCATGATCCAACAACTCCAGTTAGCATCTAGAGCATTAAACCGTCTCGAAATCCATATTTTTAGACCATTTAAATGGAGGGGAATATGTCTTCGTCGAGCACTCTATCCACATGGTTAGGATCAACATTGACAATCCAATTATGCCAACTCCAAATAAACCAAATTGCACAATAAAGAACACCTTGAAGAATCTTGTTTGTGCGAGCGTTTGAGTCTTGGACTTTGATTCGGTTGTGATATCTGAGATAGAAAAATGAGGGAAAACCTCTTATGTACTTAGACTCTACCAGCTCCAAACTTTTCTCCATATAGCAATAGCACGGCGACAACAGATAATACAATGATCAATCTCCTCGGGTGAATTTGAACAACAATGGGCAACTCGAGGAAGGTAAAACAACGCCACGATGGGAGAGATTAATGCGTGTGGGGAGCTGATAAACGCTCGCCACACACATATATTAACCTTCCTAGGTATCCAAGAGTTCCAAAGATAATGTTTATCAGTAATGCCATCAAAAAGTAATAAGTTTTGTAACGATATAGATAGGGATTTGGATTTTACACTTCCAAAAGCATCACCTTTCCAAACCCATTTATCTTCACCATGTTTATCAAGGAACAAATTACTAATTAATCCTTCAATCATTGAGAGGTCGTCAATGGCTCTCCCACATGAAGGGAGATGCCAAGACCAATTCCCGCCTAAAATTTCATTTGCAAACTTCCACCTATCAGCCACCTTACAATCTTTCTTAGTTTCAAGGGCAAAGAGTCTTGGAAAAGTGTCATTTAAAATCACCCTGTTAAAGCACCATGGGTCAACCCAAAAGAAGGTCGAAGAAGTAGAAATTTTTAAGGCAAAAGAAGTGTTGAAACTAGGATCACTAACACCAATATCAGCCACAACCTTAATAATATCACACGAGATACCTCCTGTACCAAAAGAATTATAGGGAGAACCAAAGCCTCCGTCAATCACGTAGAAGTCTTTTATCACCATGCGCCATAGAGCATTATTTTTTACAAGAAATCTCCATTTCCATTTTCCGAGAAGGCCCATGTTCTTAGTCGTCGAACACCTAAACCCCCTTTATCAGTGTCAAGAACAATGTTGTTCCATTTGACCTACCATATCCCCTTATGAGTGTCTTTAAAACCCCAAAAAATCGGCTTCTAATATACTCCAAAGTGCTTATGACATTCAAAAGGGCTTTAAATAAAGACAAGTAGTATATATGAAGACTACCAAGAACGGATTTAACCAAAGTAAGTCTACCGCCAATTGACAAATACTTAGGTGGTGTTTGTTTCATTAAAATTTTTTGGATCAGAATCTGACTACCGCCTCCTATTGGTAAGAGGCGGTCATAAAGTTTGAATCTAAATGAAATACAATTGTTTGTTTTTTTTATAATTGTCTGAATAGTTTTTATTATTATTTTTTGTAAACTATATTTTAAACCATAAGAGTAAGATTACTTTTCTTATAGTTGTTTGAATCTATTTTAAAAATATAAATAACCATATAACATACGATGTATATATATAGCTTGCATGTATACTTAAAGATGAAAATTTGGTTAAACTTTTCAATATTGAAGTGTTAACATGTTACCACTTCAATTCCTTACTAAAATTCTCAGGCTAAATACAAAGCTAGACCTAAAATTCAGCCTGAACTATATGACTTAAATAAAAATTTGAACCATTCACTAACCTAAATAAACTACCTAAAATATACTCTTATCACTTTCACATAAACAGCAGTAGCCACATTTAACTCCTCACTTTATACAAGTACAGTGCTTTTCTTCAACCAAAAAACACCGTCACATTTTTTCTTGATTTGTGGATTTCGATTTAAGAAAAAACCAAAAAAATGATATGATTTATCTTGTTGATTCGTGTCTTTCAACCTTGAAGTGGGTGAATAGTTTGAATTAGAGAGAGTAAGACATGAACACCACCTCTGATGGGTCAGAGGCTTATCATCTTGCCATGTCTGAATAGAAAGAAGAAAAACAAAAAACACAAACATCTGACCTGTCAGATTCAGATGTATTTCAGACTTTTTTTTACAAAAACAAACACACCCTTAGCTTTTCAAGAAGATAGTCTATCCCTAAAGCGGTTAATAATATGGTTCTGTTAAAATTACCACTTGTAATCTCATATTGAAAGTTTAGGGACTTATTGTGCCATTTGAGTAATTGCAGGGACTGTTCCTGCCATCTCTTGGAACTTCTATTAGACTTTGGATGTTTGGGCTTGCAGTTGATGGGCTTATTATGGTGAAGGCCCAATTGACTGGGTTTATGACTGTTGTTGTGATATGTGTATATTACCCTAACTCATTAAGAGTTAGGGTTAAGGGGATTCATTGTTGTGTGTGTTTCGCCATTAGGCTTGATACTCTCTCTCTCTTCATATGCGTTTTGTTTCATCTGTTCTTTATCTTAAATCTTGTAAAACTATTATCATTATTAGATAATATATCCACGCCAGCTTTATTCTGTGGTGGATTTTTATAGTTTTGTTTAATTCTTGATTCCCAGTTATTTTTTATTAATATAAAACGGTTTAGATCGTTATATCCTATTTTTCTACATAGTATCAAAGACTGGTTACCTAATCTAACTCTTTTATCGTTAAAGGTTTTTTAAAACCTATAAGTTTTTTTATACTTTTTTGGATCTTCTTTTAAAACTTGTTTTCTTTCAAGATCTGCTATTGAAATAGGTTAATACTGCTTCAATCTATAAAACCCCCAATTTTTTGAAAATAATGGGGTTTGACTTTTTTAGGAATCTTTGATTCAAGGATTACGGTGGTTGATTGGTACTACTGATGTTCAGATTTTGTACTCTCTCTATCTTTTATGGTGAGTCCCTAATTTTTTCCAAAAATTAGGGTTTACTGTTTAAGATTTGTTCTTGAGGTTACTTTGGCGTTGTTTCGTGACCTTTGTGGCGTGGGTGATTTCCCCTAATTTTCCCGAGAAGAAAGATTATGGTTTGTCTCCTTGGAGGTTCTAATACACCCTAGACTAAGTGAATCTAGGAGTATCAGTTCGATTGTGCTTGTTTGGGCTCACTGTAACACCCCTCTTCACTCTTCTACATTTGTTAAATGATTTTGTGATTATCTGCTTTATATTTGCTTCTTTTTTGGGGTTGGTTGTCTTTATTTCTCTACCTATTGTTTGGATCCTCATCCTTTTCCTTGCCCTTGACCTACCACCTTGAGTGGTTTGGAAGCCTGGGAACTTTGTTGGCTTTGGATTGAGTTCGTTTTTTTTCCTTGTTGACTTTCACCATGGCTGACCATGATGAGTCTGTACATGGTGATATTGATACGGAGAGTGTGACTGACCCAGTCACACTCATCAGTAAGCTTGATTTGAGTGACCCTTTGTATTTACACCCTAATGATATTGTTGTGTTGACTATTTTCACTGTTAAACTAAAATGGACTGAAAACTATCACGTTTGGGCTAATGCTATGTTGTTAGCATTAGAAGGAAAGAACAAGATTGGTTTTATTGATGGTACCTGTAAAAGGTCCATAACTGATGAGATTTTAGGAAAACAATGGGATAGGGTTAATGTTGTTGTTCTTGGTTGGATTTTAAACTCTATCTATGTGGAACTATTCCTTGGTCATATTTTCTCAAAAAGGGCTAAAAACGTTTGGAATGATCTAAAAGAAACTTATCATGAAGTTGATGTGTAAAACCCGTATTTCAAATCCTAGAATATTAAATACGCGTAGTCTCAGCTTTGACGTTAATTAAAAGTAAACAGTAAATACGTCCTAGCTTTAACGTTAATTAAACGTATACAGTAAATACACAGTCTCGGTTTAATTAAATATTACAATATGATAATTATTCAAAAATTTATTATTAAGTTTCATAGAAAACGCTTAGTATGTATTATTTTAGTTACAGAAAGATTATTACGTTTCAGGAAAATATAAACACGAGAAAAATAAATACGCGTGCGTAATAATTTACAAAGTGTCGGAAACCAAACTAAAATATATGTGTTATAAAGGGGGGCATTTGTTTTTGTAGTAAACATAGAATAATGGGCTTTTAGGCCCAGCCTTGTAAGGAAAGAAAAAGAACGGGACATAACCTCCTCACTTGTCACACTAGAAACATAACAAAGAAATATTTAGGGTTTCATGTGTGAATGTTGTGGCCGCCGGCTGTAGGAAAAAAAGAGAGGTTTCGGGTGCGTTGTTTATCCTCGATCCGTGTGTAATCATCCATCTTTACTAATCTTTGTAACGGTATCACCCTCATCTTAAGATCTTGTTTTATGTCACGATTTTTAATTGTCTTAAGCTTATAAAAACCGAATCTTGATTAAACAAAATGAAGGGGGTCGTGTTTCTGCTCATCTCACGTAAACCGAGACCATGAGGTCTCGGTAGTTGGTGTCGCTGCCCAGCCGTGACCTTACAGTCCGGTGTGGAGTTGTTTTTGGTCGACTGAGGGTCAGAAAAACCCCAACGGGGGTGTTTGTTTAGCTTATGATGATCGGGGGCTGTTTGGTTTTAATGAAACCGAGACCCAAGGTCTTGGTGGCCTCAGCTTTGCCCAGCCGTGACCCACACAGGGGCGGCTCGGGCGGTGTTCGACCCAAAAATCAGTCAAAACACCCAATCGGGTGTGAAACTGTTAAAGGGGTGTTTGGGATTGTGACGAACAGTGGGAAATCATAAGAAACGGTGGGAAGAATATAAAGAAAAGTGGGAACTTGTTAAACAGAAAATAAAAGGGTTTTGGTTCTGAAATTAGCGACAGATTAGCGACGCTAATTTCTGTCGCAGATTCATTTAACGACAGTTTTTAGATACTCAACTTTTGGTCACACTTTTTAGTGACAGTTTTTCTGTCACTAATTCATATGGACAGATTTTATATATATTAGTGAATTGTTTTAGTGCCACCGAGAATGGGTATCTCGGTAGGCTCGGGATATAGTTAATTTATAAAAAAGGATATTTTAAATTATACCTTTAGCACTTAATTTTATAAATGTATAAATTATATATTTAAATGGATTAAATTTAAATACACTTTATAATATTTAAAAAAGGGGTATAATTTATTAAATAATTTTAATAAATTGGAAACGTTCTAATTTAGAAAACTTCTATTTTAACAGGTTATTAAATATAGAAATATTATAACGTTGGAATACGTGTTATGCCTTAATTAATAATAGAACAAGAATACGTTAATCAGATATATCAGAACATTCAGACATATCAGTTTATATATTAATAGTAGTACAAAATATATAAATTAACTAAGTACTATTGAGATAAATAAAATAAACGAATATCAGTTAACTTATTCGCGTCCTTTATTCATGTAGCTCGCGTGAAATCAGAGTAGACTTTCTGTCAGTTGATCTCGGTCGGTTACTGGACACGAGGTACGGAATTTCCGTCCTTTCAGTTAGGACTTCCCTTCTATGTATGATTAGGATTTCCCGTCTACAGCCGAATGTTTTCCCCAGTACATGTTATAAATTATCTGAAATTATTTTAATAACTAAGATATTGCTTGAGCCTTATATACAAGCATGACCAGTCAGTAGTACTAGTTATGGAGGTACCGTAACCATGACACTTAAGGCACCGGTGTCATGACTCGCCTGCAGGAGAGTGATATCCCGCAGCGTTCCACTCAGTTCAGCTTGGCCATTTTATTAGTATATTATTAGTGGGGTGTATGGATGCATCCTAGGCTTATCAGTTTACAGTTATCAGGTGAATGTGGTGTGTGCTCTACATACTTCACATTGGAGCTGATCCCTCCACCCAGCATAGTTATTTAGAGGTCACCCCTCTACAGCATGACGAGGTCACCCCTCCCGTTATTCATGCAACATTTGTTACAGCACATGACCTATATAAGCTCTTGGCAATTAAAATATAGTAAATGCATGTTTTCAGATTTAACAGATAACAGTTCAGTTTTATTATTTATAAATCATACTTATCAGATTTTCTACCGTTTTCATCATACTCCACATATCAGTCTTTTAGCTTCAGTAATTATTAATTATTTCAAGATCAGTATATTCCTATTATGCATTATATCCGTTCACTGAGCGTTATGCTCAGCCGTAGTTCTTTCATGTTCTAACGGCAGGTACACCAGGACACTCTTAAGATTCTGAGAGCATGTGCATTGGATGGAAGCCGTCCAGACTTCTTTACTTTATGCACTTCATTTTTATATTGCCATTGGACATTGTTCAGTCCTTTCCTTCAGTATTCTACTTTTCATGTTTTGAGCTTATGTTGGATTACCGATGTTTGATTCTGGTATTTCCGTTATGGTCGGTTAATGTTTTAGGACATTTACCTTATGCTTTGATGGCATGCCATAAATACACGTAACGGTCCACTTATCCAAGTGGGGTGTTACAATTATGGTATCAAAGCCAGGTTCGACCCGTAGGCTCTAAAACTTGACTTGTGACTAGTGGGTAGTCACCAGGAACTTCCCAGATTTTGGCGTTGTATCTTTCATGTTTCTCATGCATTTATCAGTCACTTTTCTTCAATTATCTGTCGGTTTTCTTAAAGTTTTTGACTAAGTAAAAGGTTGGTACAGGACTGGCCATATTTAGTCGCATACGCTTCTTAGCGAATTTTCGTTTTGGTGAACTGACCATAGGCGTTCACCCTTGCCGTTCAGATTTTACTATAGATGAACTGACCATAGGCGTTCATCCTTACTCATGTCAGATTCATTTTTTCAGTTGAATATTACTTGGTGAACAAGCCCATATACGTTCACCAATGTTCAGATCAAATTTCATGCTTTTCAGTCGAATGTTGTTTTGTGAACCGATCCATAGTTGTTCACCTTTGTCATATCATGACGTTTCATAAAATCTTGACAAATATGAATTGGACTACAACCAACCACATTTAGTCCCAGATTGTACATTTCTATACATGACAGTTCTTAGAAAATTTTGACAAGTATGGATCGAAAAAGAATCGCCCATACTTAGTCACATGCTTCCTACTATGAATATTGTGGATTAAACCATAACTATCCACATCAGTTGATGTTAAACCTCAGTTGATTATTCTTCTATGTTATTTGTATCAGTCAAGTTTATACTCTCACGTGAATGTCGTTTTCATGCTGACTAAGTTCATGTCTTCTTATGAGGATTATGTTTTCAGTAAGGTGATGATGTTTTCATGCTAAGATACATAAGGGGTTACAGTAAAAAAATCCAAAAAAATCATATTTTCATAATAATCATGTTTGATCTTCATCAGTCATGTCTTCATGCTGACCATTGTTGAAATTCCGTTTAATCATATTCTTGAAACTCTATACAACCAGCTTTAAGTCCACGCAGGAATTACCAGGCTATCATGTTACTCATTTCAGTTCAGTTTACTACCGTTTAATTCGATTCATTTCTTTGATCATGTCAGACAAGCGACACCAGTATCGGTCATCCCATAAAAATTTCCACCAGTGCCATGTACAGTATTCCATTTGTACCTCATGTACAGTGTCTCAGTTATACTCCATGTACAGTATTTCAGGAGTACTCCACGTACAGTGTCTCAGATATGCTCCATGTGCAATATTCATTATGTACTTCATGTACAGTAGTCCAGGTGTACTCCAGGTACCCTACTCCATGGATATTACTAATCGATCCTCAATCATCTCAGGCGTTTCCACTTGTCGATATTCTACCAGATGTTGATGCTGCTCGTGAGTTGAAGATTTTACCAAATACTGATGCTGCTAACACTTGAAGACCTCACAAATGCTGATGCTGCTGATATATTGGAGATTCCACAAGATGCTGATGCTGTTTATATTATGAAGACTCTTCAGTGAAAGGACGAAATCTATAGATCCAAAATTCTAGACAATAATATAATTCAACCATCAGACGCTACCACCCCATTCCATGCCTTACTTCCTAAGTTAGCTGTCACACGTCACTCAGCTAATCTTCCAGTCGGAATAGTGAGAACAGGTACCCATCCAGTCACTCAGCAGAAATAGTTACATGAATCACGGTCATGATAACGACCGTCAGGAAACTGACAGACAAGGCGGTAATGACAACCACCGTGCTTATAATTAATCAGTCAGTAACCATCGGAACTTCAGAATGGACGTGACCAAAAAGACAGAGGTCAGCAGTCTAACCGGTCCGCCAACCCTAGCAGTTACCAGGATTTCTTAACCTTATTCAGACTCACCTATTAAAATACATGTCCATAAAACAGTCAAGACACAGGTCCCAATTATCATTTCGGAAGACACATGTCAGGACACCAGTCATAGTACCCGTCATACGAATATCTTCTCAAAGTACGAGTCAGATTCATAACACAAGTATGCCTCCTAAACCAGGTCCTCAGAAATTCAGGGTACCCATCTAAGGGGGTATACCCGTTCTGTTATGCCACGCATAAATCAGACCATTAAAATTCAGTTACCACCACCGGAGTATTATTCAGGTTAGACACACAGTGTTCATTCTGTGAGGTTATAGATGAACACAATCGGTGAAAGTTTTCACGTTTACTTTACGTGATCATATGTCAACTTTATCTTAAATCAGGTAGTACCTACCTCCCAGCCAGAAAAGACTCCACGGTATCACCCATATTTATAAGGTTTTTCCTTCTAGTTGAAGACAAGATCCGTCTTACTAACTTCCAAAGATAGCAATGTTATTTTCTGCCATAAAATCAGTACAAGTTGTTATGCTTTACAGCAAGTGACTAATCATTCCAAAGCTACTAAGACCTTTACAGCTATCAGATATAAATCACTTCTGAAGTTCCTTAAATTCATGATAAGCAAATTATTACAGAGTTTGTAGATAAAAATTTCAGAAGGTTTTCCCAGAAATTCCTTCCTAACCACAAGACAGGGTTTAACATAGAGCTTGTCTCAAGTACATAACCTGTTTTCAGAACTCCTTATCACAGGGCTTCAGTTGAGTTTAAAAGAGTTGCAACATTTGCTGCAAGAATTGTAGAATGAGGCTTTATTCGCCCTAGCGCACCACCAGGAAGTGCATCGTTTATGTCTATCAGGAAGAAGGCCGGTATCATGAGATCATGTATCGACCACTAAAATTTTTGACACGATCACCATTCTTAATCAAGGTTCATTCCATAAATAGCAGGTTTATCTGATCTGCTAGGATGTCTTAAACATCTTCCAGAACAAATTTCCGATCATGCTACCATTAGTGGTGAGAGAAATAACATGACGTTTCCAGACTGCGGTTGCACATATTACAGTCTCTCTAAAAATTTTGATTTTATACTTCTGAGCTCCCTAATGCTCCAGCTATATTATGAAATTATGAATAAAATTTTTCCATGACTCTCAGACAAAATCGTCAGTATATTCATTGATCACATTCTGATTTGCCTAATACTAGAGAAGAACACGAGACTCATCTTATCACAGTTGTACAGAATCTTCAATAGGAGTAATTTTTATACACAACTTTCCAGATATAAATTTCACTTGAACAAAGTGGCATTTCTGAGCCACCCTATTCAGCAGAAAGAATTTCAGACAATCTTGCGAAGGTGAAGGCCATCACCTGATGGTCCCGACCGACGCCTGTGAACGAAGTACAAACTTTTTTAGAACTCAATTGACTGCTACCGCAGAAATTGCTGACAATTCTCACTAAAAATTCTTCCATAACTATTCAACCAGATTTCCACCATAATGTCCCATAATCCCGGGCAGAATTTTGATAGAAGCAGTATCACACGTTGATGCAACTATGTTCATATCTCGATGCCTGACATACCGCAGGTTCAAGATAGAACGCCGTCATGCTAGTGAGTTACTACAATCCTTAGAAACTTCTAAGCATAAATGAGGCGAAATTCCATGAAATTGTTATCAGTTACCACAGACTCAGAAAAGTATGATACTATCTAAGTCATCGACAACCATGTAATCAACTTGCGCGTTTTATTTCATCCGAAAGGATTACGCAGTAGTGGACCTGCAGAAAATCCAGTCATAAATCGTACGATTTCAAAAGCATTCCATCGACTATCATATAAGACAGAATTCATGTTCACGATCATGTGTATGTTTACATTCACTTTACGTTCATGTTTAATTTCACTTTCACGTTTACGTCTCATTCGCAGTAAGATGCTGTTTCCGTTCATGTTTTGTGCTACCTCATGATTTAAGCTCACGTTAGCGTTCATAACATGGTTCACGTTCAGGTTCGTGTGCCATTTTGCGATACACATTTCACAGTTTACTACCGAATTCGGTTACAGAAAGCTCAAGGAACCAGACTCAAGTTAACAGAACTTCTCCATACCCAGGTAGACGTTTCACATCTCAGGCCGTATTGTTTGGCATTCCTCCCTCAGTCAGCATACGTTCATGATATGTCCTAGTATCACGTTCATAGTATGTTCATGTATCACGTTCACGATATATTCCATGCCAGCGTTCCTCATAAAATCGTGAACCACGTTCACAATTGCTCACATAGCACGTTCACAATTGTTCACGTAGTTCGTCCCTATATATTTTCAGCAGCTTGCCCAGAAATATAAATGTTATCTTTTCAGGATAATTGTACGTACCGTTTCATGTATACTACATGCTATAGCTTATTCATTCTATCAGATTCAGAAAATCCATTGTAGGTATGGAACCAGAAACTATTCCGGATCATCAGGACAGGGTCATCAGGACCAGGATTTTATTATGTTTAGACCTTTTAAGGGATCGTTCGAGTGGGAGGTCACTCGAAACGGAGGAGTCCATCCGGACCTCTCATCCTTTTCCTTTAATAAATCCAGTTAAGTTCCCTTTCAGTCATGTTATGTTCCATGTCTTCTTCAGCCATGTCACGTTCACTGTTTACTTCAGTCATGTCACGTTTATACCCTTTCAGCATCATCATGTTCTAAATCAAGGACGAATGATCCTTCAGCTTATATGTCTTTTCAGCCTTCATGCTCTTTCAGCATATATGTCCTTTCAGCTTTTATAACTTCACCAGCTTATTATTTCGAGGACGAATTTCCCCTTTTTAGAGGGGAAGAATTGTAAAACCACGACATAATCGCATTCTTAATTCGAGGACGAATTATTATTTTTTAGAGGGGAAGAATTGTAAAACCCGTATTTAAAATCCTAGAATATTAAATACGCGTAGTCTCAGCTTTGACGTTAATTAAAAGTAAACAATAAATACGTCCTAGCTTTAACATTAATTAAACGTAAATAGTAAATACACAGTCTCAGTTTAATTAAATATTACAAGATAATAATTATTCAGAAAATTATTATTAAGTTTCAGAGAAAACGCTTAGTATGTATTATATTAGTTACAGAAAGATTATTACGTATCAGGAAAATATAAACACGAGAAAAATAAATACGCATGCGTAATAATTTACAAAGTGTCGGAAATCAAACTAAAATATATGTGTTATAAAGGGGGGCGTTTGTTTTTGTAGTAAACATAGAATAATGGGCTTTTAGGCCCAGCCTTTTAAGGAAAGAAAAAAAACGGGACATAACCTCCTCACTTGTCACATTAGAAACATAACAAAGAAATAATTAGGGTTTCATGTGTGAATGTTGTGGCCGCCGGCTGTAGGCAAAAAAAGGGAAGTTTCGGATGCGTTGTTTATCCTCGATCTGTGTGTAATCATCCATCTTTACTAATCGTTGTAACGGTATCACCCTCATCTTAAGATCTTGTTTTATGTCACGATTTTTAATTGTTTTAAGCTTATAAAAAACGAATCTTGATTAAACAAAATGAAGGGGGTCGTGTTTCTACTCATCTCACGTAAACCGAGACCATGAGGTCTCGGTAGTTGGTGTCGCTACCCAGCCGTGACCTTACAGTCCGGTGTGGTGTTGTTTTTGGTAGACCGAGGGTCAGAAAAACCCCAACGGGGGTGTTTGTTTAGCTTATGATGATTGGGGGCTGTTTGGTTTTAATGAAACCGAGACCCAAGGTCTTGGTGGCCTCAGCTCTGCCCAGCCGTGACCCACACAGGGGCGGCTCGGGGGTGTTCGACCCAAAAATCAGTCAAAACACCCAATCGGGTGTGAAATTGTTAAAGGGGTGTTTGGGACTGTGACGAATAGTGGGAAATCATTGGAAACAGTGGGAATAATATAAAGAACAGTGGGAACTTGTTAAACAGAAAATAAAAGGGTTTTGGTTCAGAAATTAGCGACAGATTAGCGACGCTAATTTTTGTCACATATTCATTTAATGACAGTTTTTGGATACTCAACTTTTGGTCACACTTTTTAGTGACAGTTTTTCTGTCACTAATTCATATGGACAGATTTTATATATTTTAGTGAATTGTTTTAGTGCCACCGAGAATGGGTATCTCGGTAGGCTCGGGATATAGTTAATTTATAAAAAAGGATATTTTAAATTATACCTTTAGCACTTAATTTTATAAATGTATAAATTATATATTTAAATGGATTAAATTTAAATACACTTTATAAGATTTAAAAAGGGGTATAATTTATTAAATAATTTTAATAAATTGGAAACGTTCTAATTTAGAAAACTTCTATTTTAACAGGTTATTAAATATAGAAATATTATAACGTCGGAATACGTGTTATGCCTTAATTAATAATAGAACAAGAATACGTTAATCAGATATATCAGAACATTCAGACATATCAGTTTATATATTAATAGTAGTACAAAATAAATAAATTAACTAAGTACTATTGAGATAAATAAAATAAACAAATATCAGTTATCTTATTCGCGTCCTTTATTCATGTAGCTCGCGTGAAATCAGGGTAGACTTTTTGTCAGTTGATCTCGGTCGGTTACTGGACACGAGGTACGGATTTTCCGTCCTTTCAGTTAGGACTTCCCTTCTATGTATGATTAGGATTTCCCGTCTACAGCCGAATGTTTTCCCCAGTACATGTTATAAATTATCTGAAATTATTTTAATAACTAAGATATTGCTTGAGCCTTATATACAAGCATGACCAGTCAGTAGTACTAGTTACGGAGGTACCGTAACCATGACACTTAAGGCACCGGTGTCATGACTCACCTGCAGGAGAGTGATATCCCGCAGCGTTCCACTCAGTTCAGCTTGGCCATTTTATTAGTATATTATTAGTGGGGCGTATGGATGCATCCTAGGCTTATCAGTTTACAGTTATCAGGTGAATGTGGTGTGTGCTCTACATCCTTCACATTGGAGTTGATCCCTCCACCCAGCACAGTTATTTAGAGGTCGCCCCTCTACAGCATGACGAGGTCACCCCTCCCGTTATTCATGCAACATTTGTTACAACACATGACTTATATAAGCTCTTGGCAATTAAAATACAGTAAATGCATGTTTTCAGATTTAACAGATAACAATTCAGTATATTATTTATAAATCAGACTTATCAGATTTTCTACAGTTTTCATCATACTCCATATATCAGTCTTTCAGCTTCAGTAATAATTATTTCAAGTTCAGTATATTCCTATTATGCATTATATTCGTTCACTGAGCGTTATGCTCAACCGTAGTTCTTTCGTGTTCTAACGGCAGGTACACCATGACACTCTTAAGATTCTGAGAGCATGTGCATTGGATGAAAGCCGTCCAGACTTCTTTACTTTATGCACTTCATTTTTATATTTTCGTTGGACATTGTTCAGTCCTTTCCTTCGGTGTTCTACTTTTCATGTTTTGAGCTTATGTTGGATTACCGATGTTTGATTCTGGTATTTTCGTTATGGTCGGTTAATGTTTTAGGACATTAACCTTAGGCTTTGATGACACGCCATAAATACACGTAACGGTTCACTTATCCAAGTGGGTGTTACATGATGGGTCTGTGATTTTCAATCTTCATCATAAAATTAATACTCTTAAGCAGAATGGTTTAAAATTGTCTGATTACTATCATAAACTTAATGCTTATTGGAAACAATATGATGCTATGATTGAATTGCCTAACTGTTTGTGTACTGGTGCTGGTAAATTCAAGAAACATAATCAACTATTAAAACTTATGCAATTCTTAATGGGTCTTGATAATACTTATATGAGTATAGGAGTTTTGTTCTTTCTAGAGAGACTTTACCAAATTTCAAGGGTGCTTATGCTATAATCTCTAGTGAGGAATCTCACAGAGTAGCTTCTGGTACCCTTTCTGGATCCTCTCAAAGGACTCAATCATCTGCTTTTCTTTTTATTGGGCCTACTAGAAATAACTTTCAAAGGAATCAGAACACTAGTGGTAATTTCAGACCCAACAATGGTAACTTTATACCTAACACTAGCACCACTGGATTTGGGCCTAATAACCCTAACAACAATATGTTTAGACCTTATGGTAATTCTAATGCTAAAGTTATTTGTGAGAACTGTGGTTATAATGGTCATACTATTGATAGATGCTTTAAAATCATTAGCTACCCATATGATTTTGGGAAAAAATGGGGTAAATTTTCAAAGGGAAAACTGTTGCTAACAATTCTGTTGGGACCTCTTCTTCATCTAGTTTCACAGATGAACAACTTGCCACTTTGCTCTCTCTTATAAAAGATAACAAGGGTAATGTTAATGATTCTGTAAAAGGTGTTCAGGCCAACATGGAAGGTATTTATTTCAACAATAGCAAAAAATTTAATGATAATTTTGCTAAGTTTTTTTGCTCTAACAATAACATCAAATTAGAACTTGGGTACAATGGGTAGGTTGTTGATTCTGTGGCAAATCAACATATGACCAATAATGATAATGAATTGGAAAATGTTTTTGATATTTCTCATCTTAATATCAAGGTTGCTCATCCTAATGGGACTGAAGCAATCATCTCTAAAATTGGCAATCTTAAAATCTCAAATGGATTAGTTTTGTTTGATAGTCTTTTTATTCCTGATTACTGTGTTACTTTGATTTCTATGCATAAACTAGCTAAAGATAATAAGATACTTGTGGTTTTTGATGAAAACAAATGTTTTTTTGTGAATCAAGATTTGAATCTCAAAATGTTTTGGGGACTGGTAGATAGTGTGGTGGTTTGTACTATTTAGATATAGAAGGTACTAAGTGTGTGAATCATTCTAATGCGCTTACTTGTTCTCTGTCCAAATATGATTGTCATTGTAGATTAGGTCACCCTGCTGACCCTGCTCTAAATGCTCTTAAGAACTACTTGAATTTAAATAATTCTGATCAAACTATTTTTTGTGAAATATGTCAAAGGGCTAAACAAACTAGAGAACCATTTCCTTCAAGTGATCATAAAACAAAAATGCTTGGTGAACTTGTTCATTTGGATTTGGGGAGTCCTTATAGGGTGGCCAGTCACACTAGTCATAGATATTTTTTTACTGTTGTGGATGATTTCAGTAGAGCTGTTTGGGTGTATTTAATAAAATCCAAAGATGAAGTTGGTTCTTTTGTTGAAGTTTTTTACAATCTCATAAAAAAACAATTTAAAAGGAATATTAAGGTTTTTAGAAGTGATAATGGAACTAAGTTTGTAAATTAAAATTTTCAGAAATTTTGTAATGAGAAAGGAATTTCACACCAGACCTCTTGTGCTTATACCCCACAACAAAATGGGATGGTTGAAAGGAAACATGAGCATCTCTTGAATGTTACTAGATGCCTTATGTTTTAGGGGGAATACATTTGAGATTTTAGACTGAGTGTGTTCTAACTGCTATTTATCTTATTAACAGGTTGCCCTTTTCTATGCTAAATGGTAGATCTCCCTATGAAATGATTTATAATTCATCCCCTAATCTCTCTCATAGTAGAACTTTTGATTTTCTTTGTTCTGCCACTACTTTAAATAGTCATGATAAACTCACCAGTAGGTCTGAAAAATGTGTTATGATGGGTTTTTCTAATTTACAAAAGGGTTATAGACTTTATAGTCTTTGAAAGACTTCAGTTTTTTGTATCAAGAGATGTTAAGTTCTTTGAATCTATTTTTCCTTTTAAGGATTCTATTTTAAACAAAAAGAAGTATGATAACAAAAATCTTGATGTTTTTCAAACTGATAAAGTGTTAACCTTTTTTTACTTAGAAAATCATGAGCTTCCTGATGATGATGATGAGAGAGTATTAGAAAAACATAATGGTAACCTTGGGTCACCAAGTGATAGTAGCGCACCTTCAAGTCTAGGTAAAATTGGGAACACTGCCTTTGGCAATGATGCAAGCTTGAATGGGGATGAGGTTGCCACACTTGATGATAATCAGAACTCTGAGGGAAATATAGAATTAAATCTTAATTTTCCCTCCCATGGTCAAAACATGGGAGAAAACTTAGGGGAAAATTCTAACACTAATGCTCAGGGTACTCAAGTTTTGAGAAGGTCTTCAAGACCTTTTGTTTTTCCTAAAAATTACAATGATTTTGTTGTTAATTCAAAAGTCAAGTATGGGATTGAAAAATTTGTTGGGTATTCTAAACTCAGTGGGGATGTTTTATGCTTTGTTACTCACTTAAATAAAAGTAGTGAACCTAGGAATGGCTTTGAGGCATCTCAAAGCCCCCATTGGGTTGATGCTATGAATTTAGAATTTGCTGCTTTACTTGAGAATGATACTTGGGATTTAGTTGAATTACATGCTGGTAGGACTGCTTTAAATTCTAAATGGGTATGGAAACTTAAGTTTAAATCCAGTGGTGAAATTGAAAGGTATAAAGCTAGACTTGTTGCTATCAGTTGTGGCCAAAAAGAGGGTATTGATTATGAAGAAACTTTCTCCCCTGTTGTGAAAATGGTGATTGTTAGGTGTCTTGTTGTAACACCCCACTTGGATAAATGGACCGTTACGTGTATTTATGGCGTGTCATCAAAGCATGCAAGGCAATGTATTAAACATTAATTGACCATACGGAAATACCGGAATCAAACATCGGTAGTCCAACATAAGCTCAAAATATAAAGATTAAGTACTGAAAGAAAAAGGACGAAACAGTGTCCAAACAACCAAAGTAATGTAATGTAATGTGTATAAAATAAAGGAGTCTGGATAGCTCCCATCCAAATGCACGTACTCTCTTAGAAGTCCTAAGATCGTCCCTGTGTACCTGCCGTTTGGAAACATGAAAGGAAACTACGGCTGAGCATAACGCTCAGTGGACGGATATAGCATGATGAGAATGTACTGAAAGTAATGGAATAGAAGACAACAACGAAGCTATAAGACTGATATGCAACATGTGGTAGAACTCTACATAAAATCTGAGAAACCTGGTTCATATATACTGAAACTGAAATATAACTTATTAATTCTGAAAACATACATTTACTGTATTTAAATTGCCAGAGCTTATATAGGTCATGTGCTATAACAACCGTGCATGAATAACTGGAGGGGTGACCTCGTCATGCTATAGAGGGGTGGCCTCTAAATAACTGTGCTGGGTGGAGGGATCAGCTCCAATGTGAAGGATGTAGAGCACACACCACATTCACCCTGATAACTTGTAAACTTATAAGCCTAGGATGCATCCATATGCCCCACTAAACATACATATAAGAATGGCCAACGTGAACATGAGTGGGACGATGCAGGATATCACTCTCCTGCATGTGAGTCACGACACCGGTGCCTCTAGTGCCGTGGTTACGGTACCTCCGTAACTAGTACATAAACTGGTCGTGCTTGTATATAATGCTCAGGCAATTTATTTAGTTATTAACATGATTACAATAAGCTTAAACATATACTAGGGAAAACATTTGGCGGAAGACGGGGAATCCTAATCATGCATTAAAGGAAGTCCTTACTGAAAGGACGGAAATCCGTACCTCGTGTCCAGTAACCGACCGAGATCAACTGACAGAAAGTCTACTCTGATTTCACGCGAGCTACATGAATAAGGGACGTGAATAAGTAAACTGATATTCGCTTATTTAATTTCATGTTCTTATTGGCCTTTCATTTATTAATTTATTTTCTGAAATTCCGTACTTATATTAACTGATAAATCTGACCTTATAATAATTCATTTTAATGTATTATCGTTCTACTATTAGTTACGGTACAACGTATTTCTGACGCTATAGTAGTACTATATTAAGTATCCCGCTAAAATAGAAAGTTTCTTAATTTAGAAGTTCCCCAAAATAATTTAATTCATTTACTAAAACTATACCCTTTTAAATATTAAAGAACTATTTTAAATTAATACATTTAAAATATATTCTAAACATTTATAAAACAATTTGATTAAAAAGGTATAATATAAAAATATTCATTTTATTTATAATAATAATGTCCCGAGCCTACCGAGATACCCCATCTCGGTCGCACTAAACAATCAACCAACTAAGCTTAAATCTGTCAATAAGAATCTGCGACTATTAACTGAGTCACTAAAAGTTGTCGCTAAAAGCTGTCCTTTTTTAAAAACTACATACATATAGCAGTTCTGCGACAGAAAAACTGTCGCAAAACTGTCGCTAATGTTATTTACTATTTATGTTTTCTTGTCCCATTTCTTTCCACTGATTAACCACTTAGTTCCCACTGTTAGGTTATGTTTTCCCACTGTTTATATAAACGAAACGCACCTTTATTTCAGGAACAGCCCATTTGGGCTTGTTTCGAATATTTTGGCCGATCTCAGCCCGAACCGCCCCTGTGTGGGTCACGGCTGGGCAAACAAAGAAAGGACCACCGAGACCTTGGGGTCTCGGTTTCATTAACCCACACAGCCCCGTTAAGACAGCCTAAACAAACACCCCCTTTTGGGTTTTCTGGCCCTCAGACGACCCACAGCAGCACCCCCACCGAGACTGTGATGTCTCGGTTATGTGCAGCCCCAAACCGAAACCCCTTTTTTATTTAAATCGTGTATAACCTGAAACCTCCTTTCTTTTTAAATTAAACCCCATATTTCGTGTGTTAAGTAAATCAAAAGAGAAAGATTAATTTACCTTGTTTGATTTCTAATAAACGATGAACATACACAAGCTTCTTGAAGAATTTTGACCCGAAAATCCCTTCTTTCTTTTCTATGGGTGGCGGCACATAAAGGTTTCCAAACCCTAATATATTTTTTTTGTTCGGCTGTGTGGAAGGGAGGGTTAAAGTCCCGTTTTATTTTCTTAAGATGGGCTTGGCCCAAAAAATTTCTTTCCTTTTTTTTTAAACAAACCAGCCCCCTTTTACTTTTTTTTTTAAAATACTTGTATATATAATTTCTCGCGTTTGTTTTCTTCGATAATTACTATGTAAAAAATGTAATTAATTAAACTGCGTATTTACATTTCCCGATTTAAATACGGGTTTTACAATTCTTCCCCTCTAAAAAGAATAATTCGTCCCCGAATTAAGGATACGGTCGTACTGGGTTTTACAATTCTTTCCCTCTAAAAAAGAATTCGTCCCCGAATTATAAGGTATTTAAGCTGACTGGTGTAAAAGCCGAAAATGCTAATAAGTTGGAAGACATAAAAACTGAAAAGACATACCCGAATCAAAACTGAAAGTGAGGATAAGAAGTCCGTATAGACTCCTCTGTTTCCCAAGTGGCCTCCCGCTCGGTATGGTTCCTCCACAGGATTTTGACGAAAGGAATGGTCTTCCTTCTCATAACTCGATCCTGGCGATCTAAATCTGCTTCGGGTTCCTCAATATAAAATAGATCCTCTCGAATCTGATCGAGTGGATAATTCACTTTGTGAAGCTCATGATAGTTGTACCCTCTGAGTAATGATACATGAAACACGTTGTGGACGTGTGAAAGCTGAGGTGGTAACGCCAATCGATATGACACTTCACCAATACATTCAAGGATTTCGAACGGTCCGATGTAACGAGGGCTGAGCTTGCCTTTGAGGCCAAAACGTCTGACACCGCGTGTGGGTGATACTTTGAGGAACACACGATCCCCAGTCTGAAAGGATAGATCTCTGCGATGCTTGTCGGCGTAACTCTTCTGGCGAGTACGCGCTTCTTGCAGTTTTGCCCTAGCAATGGCGACCTTTTCATTGGTCAGTTCTATCAATTCTGGTCCTTCAATCAAACGTTCTCCAACCTGATCTCAACAAGTAGGAGCACGGCATTTCCTGCCGTATAACATCTCGAATGGAGCACGCTTGATACTAGCATGCCAACTGTTGTTGTAGGCAAACTCGACCAAGCAAATATAGTCATCCCACTGTCCTGTCCATTCTAATGCACAGGCGCGTAGCATGTCCTCCAAGGTCTGGATGGTACGCTCTGACTGACCGTCCGTCTGTGGATGGAAAGCTGTGCTGAGCTTGAGCCTAGTTCCCCAAGCTTTATGCAAACCTTTCCAGAAATGAGAAGTGAACCATGGATCCCTATCTGATATAATTTCTGAGGGTGTACCATGCAACCGTACAATTTCCTTGGTGAACAGTTCTGCTAATTTACTGACTGCGAAATCTTTACGGATAGGAATGAAATGTGCCGACTTGGTCAAACGATCGACAACAACCCAGATTGCATCATGTCTCCGCTGAGTCTGTGGTAGTCCGGTGACAAAATCCATAGAGATCTTGTCCCATTTCCACATTGGAATATCTAATGGCTGGAGAAGACCACTGGAATGCTGGTGCTCTATCTTAACCTGCTGGCAGGTTAAGCATTTAGACACAAATGTTGCGACATCCTGTTTCATGCCGCTCCACCAGAAATGCTGCTTAAGATCGTGGTACATTTTTGTGGAACCTGGATGGATAGAGAACGGAGAGCTGTGAGCCTCAGTCATTAAGGCTTCTCTGAGAGCAGGGTCTTCTGGAACGCAGAGTTTGGTACCCTGCCATACGATACCATCGTCATCGATGCGAAATTCGGTCTGCTGGTCAATGTTCTGGACTATCGCCCAGATTTCACCATCATCCTTTTGTGCGGCTTTAAACCTAGAGAGTAAATCTGGTTCTACCCTCAGACTAGCCCAGTATCCCCTCTGTCCGCGTACTAAGAGCTCAATATCATACCGCTCTAAGTCCCGAATAATTTCTTCCTGAACTTTGATGCCATTTATCATACCTGACTTTCTGCTAAGGGCATCTGTTACTACATTTGCTTTACCTGGGTGATACTGGATATTAGAGTCATAGTCTTTCAGCAGCTCTAACCATCGCCCCTGCCTTATGTTCAACTCTCGCTGGGTAAATATGTACTTGAGACTTTTGTGATCGGTGAAGATATCACACGACTCACCGTATAAATAATGCCTCCAGATTTTAAGGGCGAAAACGACTGCTGTGAGCTCTAGATCATGAGTAGGATAATTTTTCTCATACGGCTTCAGTTGACGCGAAGCATAAGCAATGAATTTCCCATGCTGCATAAGAACATTGCCTAAGCCCTTTTCCTGAAGCGTCACTGTAAATCTGATAACCACCTCTACCGGATAGAATAGTAAGTATCGGTGCTGAGATCAAACGATGCTTGATTTCCTCAAAACTCTTTTCTCTCTCCTTGGTCCATATAAACTTCTCACCTTTTCGCATAGGTTGGGTCAATGGTAATGCCAAACGTGAGAAGTTTTCCACAAACCTGCGGTAATAACCCGTCAACCCAAGAAAACTACGTATCTCTGTGACAGATGTCGGTCTTGGCCATTTGGTGATAGCCTCCACCTTCGCAGGATCCATAGTGATTCCTTCGGCAGAAACAATATGACCTAGAAACGCCACTGTATTCAGCCAAAACTCGCACTTCGAAAATTTAGCATATAGCTTTTCTCGTCTGAGAATCTGCAAAACTGTACGGAGATGATTCTCATGTTCCTCTTTGGATTTGGAGAAAATAAGGATATCATCGATGAATACGATCACAAACTTGTCTAAAAATTCGTGGAAGACTCTGTTCATCAAGTCCATAAATACTGCAGGCGCATTCGTGAGACCGAATGGCATAACAACAAACTCGTAATGACCGTACCTCGTGCGAAAAGCAGTTTTGGATATATCCTGCTCTTTTACACGCAGCTGATGGTAGCCTGATCGTAGATCGATTTTTGAGAAGTGCTTGGCACCCTGAAGCTGATCGAATAAATCGTCAATACGAGGAAGTGGATAACGGTTACGAATAGTGAGCTTATTCAACTCACGGTAGTCAATACACAATCGCATACTACCATCCTTCTTCTTGACAAACAAAACTGGAGCGCCCCAAGGTGACACGCTTGGACGAATGAAACCCCTTTCTAGAAGTTCCTGAAGTTGATCTTTCAGTTCCTTAAGCTCTATAGGAGCCATACGGTAAGGAGCTTTAGATACTGGTTCTGCACCTGGAATGAAATCAATACCAAATTCTACCTCTCGCATGGGAGGTAAGCCTGGGAGTTCCTCTGGAAAGACATCTGGAAAATCTGACACCACTGGCTGATCATGAATTGAAGGTGCCTCAGAAGTCGTGTCATGAACTGTAGCTAGGAAACCCTCACAACCATGGTATAATAAGGTACGAGCCTGTAAAGCTGAAATGATCTGGACATGTTTTCCTGGTAGGAAGCCCCGGTGAATATAATCTGGTGTCTGGACATCACCAAAGATGACCCGGTGAGCATGACAATCTATGGTGGCACGATGAACCGACAACCAATCCATACCCAGAATAATATCGAATTCACACATATCTAAAGTAAGGGCACTGACTGGACGGATTTTATCATCAAACTCAAGAGGGAGATCCTTATACACCTGGGTAATGAGTACGGATTCTCGCATGGGGGTAGATATACTAAGTACATTGTCTAGTGGCGTAGGGGTCATGTTTATTCTAACAGCTTATGAAGTAGATATAACTGAGTGGGTGGCGCCTGTATCGAAAAGCACGCATGCAGACTGTCCGTGTATAAACAAAATGCCAGTAATGGTACTTGTGGTCTTATTTGCTTGCTCACGGGTAGTAGTGTAGACACGACCAGTGGTTGGTGGTATTGGTGGTGGTGGAGGTAAAATCTGAGGGATCTGGCCTGAGGTACCGGCAGCATCCCCGCTCTTGCAATCCCTCTTCAAATGGCCCGGCTGACCACACTTGTAACAATTACCCGTACCACGACGACAAGGTCCCGTGTGTTTCTTCCCACACGTGATGCAAGTGGGATAAGAATACCCGGTAGAAGCAGCTCTGGTTTGCTGAGAACCTGATTTACGATGATAAACACGTGTCACGATTCTGATAACTTAATTGAAATAAGGCTAATTGACTGAAAGTTAAAATTACCAGAATTTGCCGGTCGGGCAACCTGCTGACCTCTGTTGTTTTGGTCACGCCCCTGTCCAGCATCTCTGTTAGAATTTACAAAAATTTAAGATCTGTTCTACATGATAGTTTAGTATTTCTGGAGCTTAAAGAATCACCTGTAGCTGCCAGATGAGTTTGAGCTGCTGCGGTAATTATCACCGCCGCTCTTCTTATCTGATCGATTACGGTCATATGACTGACCGTGGTTCCTGTAGTTCTGATGTGGAGTAGCCGATTGGGATCGGTCTCCTCCTCTGTGTCTGTAAGATTATAATTAGATAACATATAAGTTGACAAGTAATAATGGGAGTTAAATTGTTTAAGTCTGTTGGGTGAGATGTACCTCTTCTCCGGACGCTCTACATTCTCGAGCTCATCCCTCTCGAAAAGCATCTCAATATCACGAGCTGCATTAGCTACTTGTGACACATTAGTGAATGTGGAACTCACCAGCTTATCTGCAGTACTAGATTGAAGAGCCCAGCGAAATTGCTTCGCTTGCTCCTTTGCGGTACCCGCAGCCTCCCCTAAGAATCCAGCCATCCTGAGGTATCGGTGCATGAACTCTATACTGTTCTCGCCATGATTCTGACGAATGACGTGGAAGTCCCTCTTCAGTTTAGCTTGCTCCGCATGCGGGAAAAACTGGTCATAGAACATCGTCTTGAAGCGTGCCCAGGTCAATGTAAGCTCCCAAGCATCTCCCCCATTGGACAGTTTCTGAGACCTCCACCAATGCAGAGCAGGGCCCTCCAACTTGTAAACTGCAAGCCTAACCTTGAAAGCATCACCACAACCCATAGCTCCAAAACATTTCTCTACATGGTAGATCCAGTCTTCCGCGTCAGTTGGGGCTACAGTCTGCTCAAAAAGTCGGGGTTTCTGCTTGTTAAACAAATCTAGCCAAGCGGGTAAAGTGGCAGGTGGTGGAACGGGAGGGTTGTTATTCTGCTGAGGTCCATTTTGATATTCAGCTCGGATCTCATCACGAATTTGGGGTAACATGGCTTGTATAGCAGCCTAAACAGCAGCAGCAATGGCTGTTGCGTTAGGATCATTCTCGGCTTCGCGTCTGGGTGGCATCTGAAATAACAGAGGATAAGTTGATAAAACTACCAAAATCTGGGGTAATAAATCTGAATATGCATAGTGTGATTCATGAAGGTATAACCAACAAAATATGACATGAATACTGGTGAACGCCTAGGGTCAGTTCACAAAATGACAATTTACTGAAACATAAATCTGACATGAGTAAGGATGAACGCCTAAGGTCAGTTCATCTACCAAAAATTTAAACGGCAAGGGTGAACGCCTATGGTCAGTTCACCAAAACGAAAAGTTCGCTGAAAAGCACATGCGATTAAGTATGGCCAGTCCTGTACCAACCGTTTACTTAATCAAAATTTTGAAAATCCGACTGATAATATACATGAGTAGCATGGAAGATAACGACGCCAAAATACAGGAAGTTCTTGGTGACTACCCACTAGTCACAGGTCAAGTTTTAGAGCCTACAGGTCGAACCTTGCGCTCTGATACCATAATTGTAACACCTCACTTGGATAAATGGACCGTTACGTGTATTTATGGCGTGTCATCAAAGCATGCAAGGTAATGTATTAAACATTAACTGACCATACGGAAATACCGGAATCAAACATCGGTAGTCCAACATAAGCTCAAAATATAAAGATTAAGTACTGAAAGAAAAAGGACGAAACAGTGTCCAAACAACCAAAGTAATGTAATGTAATGTGTGCATAAAATAAAGGAGTCTGGATAGCTCCCATCCAAATGCACGTACTCTCTTAGAAGTCCTAAGATCGTCCATGTGTACCTGCCGTTTGGAAACATGAAAGGAAACTACGGCTGAGCATAACGCTCAGTGGACAGATATAGCATGATAAGAATGTACTGAAAGTAATGGAATAGAAGACAACAACGAAGCTATAAGACTGATATGCAACATGTGGTAGAACTCTGCATAAAATCTGAGAAACCTGGTTCATATATACTGAAACTGAAATATAACTTATTAATTCTAAAAACATACATTTACTGTATTTTAATTGCCAGGGCTTATAAAGGTCACGTGTTGTAACAACCGTGCATGAATAACTGGAGGGGTGACCTCGTCATGCTGTAGAGGGGTGACCTCTAAATAACTGTGCTGGGTGGAGGGATCAGCTCCAATGTGAAGGATGTAGAGCACACACCACATTCACCCTGATAACTTGTAAACTTATAAGCCTAGGATGCATCCATACGCCCCACTAAACATACATATAAGAATGGCCAACGTGAACATGAGTGGGACGATGCAGGATATCACTCTCCTGCATGTGAGTCACGACACCGGTGCCTCTAGTGCCGTGGTTACGGTACCTCCATAACTAGTACATAAACTGATCGTGCTTGTATATAATGCTCAGGCAATTTATTTAGTTATTAACATGATTACAATAAGCTTAAACATATACTGGGGAAAACATTTGGCGGAAGACGGGGAATCCTAATCATGCATAAAAGGAAGTCCTTACTGAAAGGACGGAAATCCGTACCTCGTGTCCAGTAACCGACCGAGATCAACTGACAGAAAGTCTACTCTGATTTCACGCGAGCTACATGAATAAGGGACGTGAATAAGTAAACTGATATTCGCTTATTTAATTTCATGTTCTTATTGGCCTTTCATTTATTTATTTATTTTCTGAAATTCCGTACGTATATTAACTGGTAAATCTGACCTTATAATAATTCATTTTAATGTATTATCGTTCTACTATTAGTTACGGTACAACGTATTTCTGACGCTATAGTAGTACTATATTAAGTATCCCGCTAAAATAGAAAGTTTCTTAATTTAGAAGTTCCCCAAAATAATTTAATTCATTTACTAAAACTATACCCTTTTAAATATTAAAGAACTATTTTAAATTAATACAATTAAAATATATTTTAAACATTTATAAAACAATTTGATTAAAAAGGTATAATATAAAAATATTCATTTTATTTATAATAATAATGTCCCGAGCCTACCGAGATACCCCATCTCGGTCGCACTAAACAATCAACCAACTAAGCTTAAATCTGTCAATAAGAATCTGCGACAGAAAACTGAGTCACTAAAAACTGTCGCTAAAAGTTGTCCTTTTTTAAAAACTGCATACATATAACAGTTCTGCGACAGAAAAACTGTCGCAAAACTGTCGCTAATGTTATTTACTATTTATGTTTTCCTGTCCCATTTCTTTCCACTGATTAACCACTTAGTTCCCGCTGCTAAGTTATGTTTTCCCATTGTTTATATAAACCAAACGCACCTTTATTTCAGGAACAGCCCATTTGGGCTTGTTTCGAATATTTTGGCCGATCTCAGCCCGAACCGCCCCTGTGTGGGTCACGGCTGGGCAAACAAAGGAAGGACCACCGAGACCTTAGGGTCTCGGTTTCATTAACCCACACAGCCCCGTTAAGACAGCCTAAACAAACACCCCCTTTTGGGTTTTCTGGCCCTCGGTCGACCCACAGCAGCACCCCCACCGAGACTGTGATGTCTCGGTTATGTGCAGCCCCAAGCCGAAACCCCTTTTTTTTATTTAAATCGTGTATAACCTGAAACCTCCTTTCTTTTTAAATTAAACCCCATATTTCGTGTGTTAAGTAAATCAAAAGAGAAAGATTAATTTACCTTGTTTGATTTCTAATAAACGATGAACATACACAAGCTTCTTGAAGAATTTTGACCCGAAAATCCCTTCTTTCTTTTCTATGGGTGGCGGCACATAAAGGTTTCCAAACCCTAATATATTTTTTTTTGTTCGACTGTGTGGAAGGGAGGGTTAAAGTCCCGTTTTATTTTATTAAGACGGGCTTGGCCCAAAAATTTTCTTTCCTTTTTTTTAAACAAACCGGCCCCCTTTTACTTTCTTATTTTTTTTTTTTTTTTTTTTAAATACTTGTATATATAATTTCTCGCGTTTGTTTTCGTCGATAATTACTATGTAAAAATGTAATTAATTAAACTGCGTATTTACATTTTCCGATTTAAATACGGGTTTTACACTTGTTAACTTAGTTGTTAATCAGTCAAGGCCTATCTATCAACTTGACATCAACAATGCTTTTCTATATGGTGAGTTAGATGAAAGTGTCTATATGAAACCCCCTCAAGGGTTCTACACTCGTAATTGTAAACTTGTTTGTAGAATGAAAAAGTTCATTTATGAACTACAGTCTCCTAGATAGTAGAACTCTAAACTTACCTATGTGCTTGTTGAGAATGGTTTTGTTCAAAGCAAATCTGATTATTCTCTTAATACTAAGTCTAGTGATAATGTGTTTATTGTTGTGCTTGTTTATGCGGATGATATTATTGTCACTGGTAATAATGAAAAGGAAATTGACAACTTTGAAAGTTTTTTAAAAAGAAAAGTTCAAAATCAAAGATTTGAGAAAATTGCAATACTTTTTGAGGATTGAAGTTGTTAACACTAGTTCTGGTGTATGTTTGAACCAAAGAAAGTATGTTTTAAATCTTTTGTCTGAATATGGAATGTTTGCTTGCAAACCATCTAAGACACCTTTAATGGCAAACAAATGAGGCTTCTGAGAGTGATCCCTTGCTTGAGAATATAGTTGATTATAAAAAACTTATGGGTAAATTAATATACTTGACCAATACTAGGCCAGATATTTCCTATGTTGTGCATTGTCTAAGTCAATTCATGCATTCTCCTTTGGTGTCTCATCTAAAAATTGCTTTTAAAATTCTTAGATACTTGAAGGGTTCTCTAGGTCTTGGTATTCATGTTGCAAAAAACTCTGGTATCTCTCTTAAAGCTTTTTCAGATGCTGATTGGGCTAACTGTATTGTGACAAGAAAATATGTGACTAGTTCTTGTGTATTTTTTAAGATAACTTGATTTCTTGGAAAATTAAGAAGCAAAATACTCTCTCTAAATCATCTGCAGAAACAGAGTATAGGGCTGTTGCTTCTGTTACAAGTGAAGTGATATGGATCCTAAAAATCTTAAAAGATTGTTATAATCTTTTACCTGTGGATCTATATTGTGATAGCAACTCAGCAATTAAGATTGTTGCCAATTCTGTGTTTCATGATAGGACAAAACATCTTGAGATTGACCTTCACTTTGTGAGGGAAAAAATCTTGAGTGGTGTTGTTAGGACAAAAAAGGTGGACTCTGCAAATCAAATTGCAGTCATCGTAACCAAAGGATTGAATACAACACAGCATGAAAACCTGGTTGAAAAACTAGGGATGTTCGATCTGTTTAAAATATCAGATTAAGGGGGACGTTAAAATTACCACTTGTAATCTGATATTGAAAGTTTAGGGACTTATTGTGCCATTTGAGTATTTGCAGGGACTGTTCCTGCCATCTCTTGGAACTTCTTTTGGACTCTGGATGTTTGGGCTTGCAGTTGATGGGCTTATGGTGAAGGCCCAATGGACTGGGTTTATGACCGTTGCTGTGATATGTGTATATTACCCTAACCCATTACGAGTTAGGGTTAAGGGGATTCATTGTTGTGTGTGTTTCGTCGTTAGGTTTGATACTCTCTCCCTTCATCTGGGTTTTGTTTCATCTGTTCTTTATCTTAAATCTTGTAAAACTATTATCATTATTAGATAATAGATCCACACCATCTTTATTATGTGGTGGATTTTTATTATTTTCTTTAAATCTTGATTCCTAGATACTTTTTATTAATATAAAAAGGTTTAGATCGTTATATCCTATTTTCCTACAGGTTCCAACCATTACATGTCCTTAATCTTATTCCAACCGGGAGCCCAAGATAGGGAAAAGAAAAAGACTCGAGAAAAGGTCAAGGGAACTCTTAACTGACATGGAGAAAAAGTTTCTTGAATTTGACATTGACCCTTGAGGTCAAAGGTCTTTGAAAGAGGAACCATTATTCTGGGCAAGAGGGTTTGGCACGTGAGGTGCATCTGCATAGCCTTTGAGCTAGACACGTGAGTTACACGTGAATTACTCTAACCCTCTCTAACTAACTTTGGCACCATTTAAAAAAATAATAATTATAAAAATAAAAAATAAACTACCCTCCACTACTTTTCGTTTCCTCTTTCACGTGCCCCAAAATGCTTATTCTATTTTCGTATCATTTAACCTTTCTTCATCAGATCTACTGTTGTTGTTTCTCCGGCGGTCGGCTACGGCCGGCCGTCTGGATTTTCTTCTTTCATCCTCTTTTGTATATATGCTACTCCTTTCTTTGTGAAGGTAGCTTTCTCTCCTAACTCCTACAATAATTGCCTTTTGCCTTCAGATGTATCACTTCTCACTGTCGCCGCCTTCCAACTGGCCAACGCTCCACACCTCCGAAGGCTTGCTACATCATTGGGTTTTGGATTTAGATTTGTTTGCTTTAGGTTTTGCTCTTTTAGGGATGTTAGGTTTATGTACCTTGTGTACTTTTGTATCGAACTACACTTTCATATGGGTATATTTGCGAAAAGCTCACATTGGTGATTCTCCCTCGCCCTTGTATTGTGTTGTTGTCCTCGCATCATAACCTTTATGGTGTATGTTTTGGTTTGGCTTGGCTCAACTTGTTACCTGGTGTATTTTATTTGGCAGAACAGTTTCGATTTTGCTCTTTATGTTTGATGTAACTTGTTGTGTATAACTTTCCTCCGTTTGTGAAGTGTGATAATGGTATTAATATTAAAAATTAAAAAAAAATAATAATAAAAAAAAAAACTTTTGACACCATTTTCTAGTATAAATAGTCTTGTTTTGTCATTGGTATCTATTTTCATTTGTAAACTTCCCTTCAATTCTTAAAATTTCTCAATCAAATCATTCCCTCAAAACTATCCTTTAGATTCTATTCTTGCTTGAATTCTCAGTTAAGTTTTGGTTCAAATACCAGTTTCTATAAACTCCTCTAGTTGAACATCACAACCTTTTAGTTGTGATTCATTATTAAGTTCGTGTATTTTGTCCAGATGAAATTCCAGCCATTCCATTCCATCTGGACCAAATACACAGCATGATTTACATATCAAGCAAAAGTTTAAGAACTATTCACATCTGTTAGCAGCCTGAAAAGAATGTGAATGTACTGCAATAAACGTGTGCACATACGCTCAAAACTCAAAAGTGAATGTGTAGCGCGTTGCCGAACTTGAAGTGTTCACTTTTAATCACTAATTAAAATATACTAGTTATTAGAACACAAAGAAAATGCCCAGATAATATAACAACCTAACACTCTTTCGGTTCTGCATAAGGGTATGTGGGCAACATCTGCTTTTCCCTTTTTATTGGGCAGGTAAGTAAGCCTAGTGCATCCTGAATGAACACTCGAGCAAAAGAGTACAACAAAAGTTTCAACCAATATCCAAAACTGTGACAATTTCTTTTAAACACTTAGAATGATGGTCTTTACTGGTTGGCAAACGCGATCCCCTTCTCAATAGAGGACTTTAGCTCGGGCAAAAGAGCTTCCAAACCTTGCTTCTCGAAGTCATTTAGAGTACCCAAGCCTAGAACTTCCTCTACACCGTTCTTACCAAGTCTCACCTGTATTAAAAAATCATTTAGTACTCATAAATCACATTAACTTACATATGGAGAAAAGAAAAACCTTGTGATTTAAGTGACGAGCACATTATGGTATGATATTTTAAGTTTTTTTTTTTTTTTTGCAGAAAAAAATAAGACGAAAACCATATGGGGCTCAGTGAAAATATGATACACAGCAAGGTTTTTTTCCAATTAACCCCAAGAAACTGTGGAATTATAAAGAGATAAGAGTGATAGTGAAAGTACCTTTGAGGCAAAGAAAGGTAATTCGGTCACATTTGATTGCACAAATGAACATTCAACGACGTCTGGGACACCGTTAAGTCCCTTCAAACAAGCATCAGCAAAGATTGCCCCAGCATAACTGCACAAACCAACATGAAAATCATAATCTTGCAACATGTAAGCATAATCAACTAGACATTCTAAACATGATTCGAGCAAAAAGTTAGTGGTTTTGTGATACAAGAGTTGATAACAGGAAGATATCATTATAATGCACATCAGCTTGCAACCACTCATAACTAGGATGAGTGATATAAATGCGTCATACAAAAAAAAAATCAGGACTTACGCCATTGAGAGTGTAGCAGAACCCTTTCCAGCCTTTGCCTCCACAACTTCCGTTCCACCATCTTGAGTACGTTTGGTTAGAGCAACTATCTCCTCTTGAGATAAACCATTTGCTTGTGGTGTAGCCTGAATTATTAATCACTTATCATTACCACGCACCAACCATTACTAGCGACACTTTATGCAGCAAATGTATATGAATAACCATGCAATACCTGAGAAAACAATGGAAGGATGGTAACACCAGCGTGTCCACCAACAACAGGGACATTCACACCTGAAACAAATAAATTAGCAAATTAAATAATCTAAACCATTCAAATGTCTTTCATTTAACAGATAATTAGAGTGTGAACATCGGTACCAGCAACTGGAACCTTAGCCTTTCCAGCATAGAAAGTCTTTGCCCTAACAACGTCTAGTGTGGTCACACCGAACAACCTTTTCTCGTCATAGGTACCAGCTTTCTTGAAGACCTCAGCAGCAATGGGTACAGTCGAGTTGACGGGGTTACTGATCATGTTAACCAATGCCTGAAAATAACAAGATTGCCAAAATCATTATATGTTGCAAGGGAAAATACACAGAAAGTTACCATAAAACTCCAAATATACCAATGTGGAGTATCCAATAGTTTCAGTAATCAAAAGGTTTAAGTTTCATTTTTGGAGAGAAAGGACTAAACAATTTTCACTGGATTTTATAGTTCTTTTTATTATAAATCGAGCTTACCATCTGAAGTAGAAGCAAGTTTGCATACTACCACATAGGGAAAAATGGTAATTTATGTTACCTTGTCAATTTTCCCCTACGTTATTAGAACAAAACAAAACTCATTCTACAAGCACGCAATCAAGGTTAAGTAAATACTTACATGAGGGCAGTACTTGGCGATAGCTGTGCACAAACCCTTAACAATACCGGCATTGATGTTGAAAAGATCGTCACGGGTCATACCGGGCTTCCTTGGTACACCAGCAGGAATAATGACAACATCGGCTCCTTCCAATGCCTTTCCCAAATTCTCTTCACCCATGTAACCAACAACCTACAAAACAGAAACACCGATTAATCTCATCATCAACAAAATCACACCTAACTTTCACACACATCAACACTCAATAAGATACCACGTAACCAGACCCGGCAAAATATGCTAAAATGCAATTAACTAATCACTTAACTGATTACAATGGCTACAACAAATAGTCATGTAACAAAAACACCAAAGCAATACAATATGAAGAAAACACTTCAACAAGATAGCTCGTAAAACCGGCTAATGCAAATACTCTATCCTAAACCATACTTTAGCTAGTAACTAATAAATTGATCACACAACCCTATAAATAGTTATATGACAACGCAAAAGATTATATCGTTAAAACCAATGCCTATAAACAACCACACAAAAACTAAAATTGTAAAATCATGGCGAAATAAACTACATAGCAAATATCAATCTATTCATTTTGAAACAAAAAACACACCAAAATAAAGCCATGAGCTAGTTTCGGATCTAGCCGGCTAATGGCTTATTAGGTTTTGGGCATATGTTTCATAAGCTCACTATTGTGGAACTTTTAGTCTAATATAAGTTCATTATGACATAATAAACTTATAGTAGCCAAAAACTTCCAAAATAAACCACAGAAAGTGAGCTTATAAGCCATAAGCTGGCTATATAAGCCGAAACAAACACCCCCTAATTACTTTAACTGTAATTAAGTACATCACTAGCGCTAAATACAATGACCATAATGTCGGAATAAACGATAAATTAATCCAATAAATTTAAAGAAATTAAAATATAATATTAACATCGCGATAGATCAGATCAGATCGAATCACCTTAAACCCTAAATCTAACATATTTACCAAATTAAGTAAAACACAATCAAACATAACTAAAAAACAGATCAACACAACAAATTCATAAAACTAGGTTTAGGGACCTGAGATCTGGTGTTGATGTGGCTGACGTCAGCAGCGACACCAGGAGTTCCAGCAATATCATACAAAGACAAGCTGGAAACCAACGGATTCAGCTTCATCAAAAGCGAAAGCGGCTGTCCGATACCACCGGCGGCACCTAGAACTACCACCTTACGCTCCGGAGCTGATTCCGATGAGAAGGTACGGCGGATGATGGTGGATTGTTGGACGGATTTGTGGAGTGATTTCAACATTGAGGTTCTCATTTTTTTCTAGAGAGAGAAAGATGGTTTTAGAGAGAGAAAGGGGGTTTTGGAGTGGTGATGATGATGAATGAGATGTGAAATGAAATGAAATGAGAGGAAATGAAATGAGATGAGATGAGCCACAAGGGTTGCTTTTTTTACAAAGTGGGATTTGGGTAGTGATGTTTATGGTCCTTTATCTATTCTTGTATCTTCAAAACTAGTAAATAGAATAAAGTGCTATGAGGGAATATTTGTTAACTTAACATTAACGTTATTTCAGTTTTTTCTCTTTTTGCAACAAACTTCATCACCAATTTAATATGATAAGACAACTAATTAACGCGTATATGGTATATTTCACTTAAACACAAATACATCTCCACTAAAACCAAATTCACACACACGCAAAATCATAAATGGGTCATCTAAACGACCAAGTACTCGCAAAAGCGACCTAAGACGCATTGAGATGGTTAGGATAATAAAAGAGGACGTGTTGTTTTCTTGCCACCTTGATGAATAGGTGGGGCCATCTTTACTATTTACGGGTGGTTTGATAGTTAGCAATTAACAGTTATCATTAGTTATAAAGTGTAAAATGACATAAAAATAAATGCTAAGAGTAAATGGTTCAAGTGACACGTCGAAAGTAAACTTTTAAAAAGTCTTTGTCAAACATATTCAAAGTTCTTTAGAAGGTTTTTGTCAAACATACTCAAAGTCATATTGAAAAAATCACTTACCATCTTTGTCTATATTAATCGTTTACTTTGACTTTTTTTCTATTTTGATCATTAATGTTTATATATGTGTTATATAATACTTGATATAAATTATATGAATGAGAATACATTTGAAACTCAATTTATTCATATAATTTACATCAAAAATTATATAACATAAATAAAAATATTTAAAATCAAAAAAAAGTTAAAATGATCATTTAATACTACTACAGTAATATTTAGCAAACAAATAACAAATATTTTCATACATTTATAAAATCATAAGAAAGTTGAGGGGCCAGTTTAAACAAATTGCTTAAAGAGTATGAAGGGAAGCAAACAGAGCCGATGGGGTTCGTGATTCTCGAGGTTAATTTTTACTCTCCTCACCACCACCGTTTTCCATAACCCCTGTTTTTTAATTCCCGGGACCCCCAAGGGTATATTCTCGTTAAAATACGTTCAACTTTTTTCAAAATCTATTTGATCATGTTTGAAGTGGTAAAGTAACCTTATAAATTCGGTTTATATTTATTTATATCTATATATATAATATTTATTAAAAAAAACATATTTTGTTTTTAAAAATATTACGAAATTAACTTACAACACTATATGCTCAATTAATTCGATTAAATACTTATCATTTTAAACCATCAATTATCATAATGATATGAAATGGTATATTATTGCTCAAAGTTATTTCAACTTAAAGCTATCATCATTATCTATAAACATAACTATAAAACATTGCGTTTGCAGAACTTTAGTTTCAAAGTATCCGCAGCCGCAACACGCGGATACCCTACTAATGTTATATAAAAGGATAATCTATTGAATTCGTAAATTTTTGTTAAATATTTGGTATAATCTATATGATTAATAAGTTAAAATAATTAAAAATAAAATATGTGTATTTATTAAATGAAAATATAAAGTATTTCTTTAGTAATACTTTTATATAAATGTGTTTTTTCTTATGTAAAGCTATAAAATTTAAATTTATCAAAATTTATTTGTATTAGCTCATAAGCTAAGAGTGTTGGGAGCTATTGGCACCAGAAGGTGGTGTCAAAGGCGCCACGTAGGATTCTGGGCCTTTGGCACCAGAATCCTGTTGGCACCACATTTCTGAGGTAACCGTTGGCACCAGAATTTCTAGTGCCAACGGAATTAATTTTTATTTTTTTTTCACAAAAATTAACTTAAAATAAAAACTTTATTAATAAAAAAACATTACAATAAAAAAACATTACGAAAAACTTAAAATAAAGAAAATACATAACGGAAATAAATAAACTAGTTCTCGGGAGGGGCATACGATACGCGAATCGCATCCTTTCGACTCTCGATGATTGCCCGGTCCGAGGCACTCATGTTCTTTGTGTCGATTTGAAGGATTGCGAATTCTTGAGCGACCATGTGCGTGTTGAAATATTTTATTTTCGCGCTTGACTCACGCTCCATGATTTCCAACTTGGCTTGTCTCTCGATCTCGTATTGTTCTTTCATCATTTGTTGATAAGCTTCCGGGTTTGAACCGGAAGTAGCCGACGAGTTGGTTGATCTTTGACTTTTGGCAATACGATACGACCCGGGCGGCCTCGGGATGGCGTCGGGACCAAAAAACTCGGGACCTTCTTCGGTAACACGGAGACGGTTTCGCCTTTCAAGAGTAGAATCGGGGTTCTTCCACTTGTGCTTGTCCTTCAAAAAATTCCAAGCCGATTTGTGCTTAAATGCTACACCCCCCGTGGCTCGTTTATACGCTAGCTCAACCCGTGCCATAAAACCCTCATCATTCTCCCCACTCATCATTTGCATCTCGTCATAAAGACTATTCCACTTCTTAACCGCCCGATTCAACGTACTCCATTTTCCCGTTAACATGTTTTTGGTGCGTTTTAGGAATTTTTTTGATTTCGCCACATCATTGTATACTTGATCAACCCGCCACCAAAAAGTTTCCTTTGTTTGACTCACACCAACCCTAGCATCCTCCGAAATCTCTATGAAGCATTCGGCTAAAAGCAACTCCTCGTCATCGGTCCACAAATGCCGAGTCGCATCATCTTCATCGTCGTCCTCCACCTCAACCACCTCTTTCGCCTTCCTACTAGTCTTAGCCTTACTAGACTTAGTCTTAACCTTACGACGACCTTTCTTTGATGTTGGTGTCGGGATTTGTTCTTCGTCTACGTCTTCGTCGATTAGGTGATGGGATTGTTGGTCGGATTGTGGTGTAGGTTGTGGTTGTGATTGAGTTTGTGGTTGTGAACCCATTTGTGATTGTTGACATTGTTGAAACTTCGCCCATTGTTCTTGTTGGTATTTCATGTAAGCTTCATTTTGTTGTGGTGGGAAAAACGGAGAATAGAAGTGTTGGGGTTGAGAAGACGAACCCGGATTCGAAGATGAACCGGGATTGTAGTTTTGGAATTGATTGGAGGGATCGTTAAGCATGTTGTTAGTCCAATTAGGATCCATTTTTGTAAAGAAATTAGGATTGAAAGTAATAGATTGGATTGGAAAAATGGATGAAATAAGGTATAATATATAGGGATTTGTAGAATGTTTTTTGGAAAAAAAAATAATTTAAAGCCAACGGCTAGTTTTTTCAAAAAAGAATTTTTTTTTTAATAACCCTAGCCAACGGCTAGTTTTTTAAAAATTAAAAAAAAATTTCAAAACCACCCTACCAACGGCTAAAAAAAACAAGAAAAAAAAAAGGTGCTTTAACGCGAGCTGTTGCCGTTGGCGCGAGCCACGGTACGGTGCGCCATTGGAGGGCTGGCGCCAAAGGGCTAACAGCCAGCTTTGGCACCACCGCTCCCCCCACTCTAAGAGCATATGCATTGCACAAAGTTAATTAAAGCTTTTACAAGATCAATTATTAATTTAATTAACTGATGATGTAAACAAGGCACCTAAAAAATTATTGCAAGACTTTCATTATTGAATACTCCTTCCGTTTTAAAATAAGTGTTTAAAGTTGACTTTTAGAGTTTTTTTTGGGCAACTTTTACCGTAAATATGTTTGTTTGTGTTATATAATATTTGATAAAAACTATATTAATGAAAAATACATTTAAAACTTTATCAATTTATATATATTGCATCAAGTATTATATAATACGCATAATAATTACGGTCAAAATTGCAAAAAAAAACTTCGAATGTCAAATGTAGACACTTATTTTAGGACAGAGGTAGTAAGATTTAAAAAAAAAGCTTTTTACTTAAGAAATTAAATGAAATAATTAATTTAATTATTTCATTTGATTTCTTAAGTAGAAAAATTTTCTTCTAAATCTTATTCAATAGTGAAAAGTCTTGTAATAACTTTTTGAGTGTCTTGTTTACATCTTCAATTAATGTAAATGGTTTGGATAGTTTTTGTCAAACGGGCTTGTTTGTTTACTTTTTTTTATTAAATCATGTTTAATTAACAAATGACTTATTGCAGACAACTTTAATTTTATTACTTAATATTTTAAATTATCTTAACAATTAAGTCATTAACAAAACAGTTTTCATATGGCTTAATAAATCTAGTTTTTTTTCTTATTAAGTCAATTAAATCTATTTCAAACAAGACCTATATATCAAGTTATTCCATACAAATTTTTAGTAAATTGCATAACTAATGCATACAGTACAACACTTTGATGCATGAAAAGTTATGTATGCATCAATTTAGTTGTGTACATATCACCTCCTTTAGTAAAGCTTTTAACACAATGCATTAGAGGTGTGTTTGGTGAAGAGCTTTTAAGAGCATTTAGGAGTGTTGAGCGGTAAGTATTGAGCGTTGTGAGTTTTAATGTTCGTTTGCCAAGCATTCAAGAGCGATGGCTATTTTTTCGGAATGCTATTTTTCCAATGCTCTATGAAATCGCATTTAAGAGTTTTGAGCATTGAGAAGTTTTTTTATACATTATAATTACAACTACAGCTACGTTACCAAACGTTTTTTTATTAAAAACCATAACTACTGCTCACAGCTCCTGCTCACTACTACCGCTATTTTTACCAAACATACCCTAAGTTTTGAAAAGCTTTTATAAGTGTAAAAAGTCTTTTGTCAAATGATACATTAGAGTTTCATACAAGTTTTTGTCAAACACTTAATTTTAACTTTTTTTTAAACAGAAAATTTAGCTTATTTAATCTTTTACATAGTAAAACAAAGCAAAATTAAGACTTTCATAATTAATAAAGGAATTATTTCTTTAATAAAAAAACAATCTCCTAATTTATTCTTTTTAAATTTTTCTTAACACAACCTATGTTTTAACCTAAAGATTTTTTTATTTGACAAAAGATTTTTCTATTTTGTTTTTGTCTTTGAAAAAAATAATGGAAGAATTTGATGAATAAAAAACAAAAGTATAAATATAAATGTTAAATTTGTACAAACAAAACTTTAAAAAATGAGATAATTAATAAAGTTTTGTGATTAAGTTTTAAATAAATTAGATGAAATTAAATAAAACTTATGATTTTCAATATTTTTTTAAAAACTTTGAAAAATAAACAAATACATATGGCACTTTATACCCGACTTTATACATTAAACATATAAAATATCTAAAATCTACATAAACTAACAAAATTATTTTATAAGTGTGCATCATCCAAACACATCTTTTAATATGAAAAGTTTAAACGTATGTTAAAAACTTTGTTCTAATCGCTAATTCGCTATAAAGGACTTTTCATGTTTTCGATGGGTGATATTGACTAAATTTCTTTAATACTTTTGAAGGGCAAAAACCTTGCTGTAAATATTTATTCTACTACTAATAAAGGAGCAAAAATAGGTTCCCGTGCTGTTATTAAAAAATTCTTGACTCACACAAACTTCACACACTCATTAAAAATTGAGGAGCCTGCACACTCTATAACAATATAAATAAAAAAACTCTACACTCTCACCATATTCATTGATTTTCCTCTATGCCACGTTATACGTTATACAATGCGAGAAATGAATAAAATAAATACCCACAAACACCGAATTAATGATTGTCTAGCATATTACCCGCGTAATGCAGCGGTGGATACCCGATAACTATTTTTTAGAAAACAAATGTTACATTTTAACTCATAAAATGTATATTCAAAGTAAAATTAAAGTTATAAAAAAAATCAAATCCAAATAAAATAAACTCAATATGAATGAAAAACTAAAATTTAACATAAATATATTAAAATGAATGTTAAATTGAAAAGCACGAAATTCTAAAAAATATGACGAAATTAGATTATAAAAAAAAAAGATATTTTAATTTAAAAAGAATTTTTTTTAAATAGTTTGTTACAAATGTTGTTACAAAAGTTTGTTTTCAAAAAATGAATGGATGAGATTAATTTATCAAATATGATATAATGGCTTAAATCTAATATTTTTATATTACTTTTTGGATTGAAGTTAAGTTTGATAATTTTAAGTTCGAGATTAAGATTAGAGTTAAGTTTATATTTAGCCTCTTTATATAATAGTATAGATATATACGATACGTTTTACTCATAAACACTTATTTCATTCACATCATAACAAACCCCACACATGTCTTATGTAATTTTAAACTACTGGCTGATTCACATCTTTATTCTACCCTCATCAAAAAGGTAAAAATCCCATGCAAATTTTGAACAGGTTACATCCATTCCAATAAAAAAAATCAGATTACAAAATTAATATATTCAAACATAAAGTGAATATGGAGAGGCAAGTTATGTTTAGAGTAGAGGATAAACCAGAGGCAATAAAGTTGTCATCTTAGGTTACAAGAGCTTCTTGAATCATTTAATTAATTTATTTATTGTGCCATTTAAATATTGTGTTTAAAACAAAATGGCTGTTAAAAAAAATGCTCATTTGGGTTATATTTTTACGAACGCATCATACGGTTAAGCACCCGCGGCAAAGCGCGGGCGAAATTCCTAGTATCTATCATTTCAGAAAAGTAAAAACTAGAGATGGAAAAAGGTTCTTATCAAGAAACTAAAAAAAAAGGTATGAAAGGCAGGCATATTTGCACCAAAAAAAGTTGAATAAAAATATCAATGAACAATATACAACCACGGTGCCATTGAAAGTCTTTTCATTTACAACCTTTACTTTGTTAAAAGTGGGACAGAATAACATTTATTTTTTGCACTAGAAATGCCCTTTGCAGTTGCACCCAACAAATATTTTGTTTCATGTTCAAGAATCGATTTTGTCTCCGCGACATGGTTAACCGATTTTGTCTCAGCGAAGGATCAAGAATCGCAACAATATATTGCAATCGACGTGCATCGAATCCAACAGCTATAATGGTTTGCCATGAAGCTGACAAGACGCCATTGTAAATTGTCCAAACTATGTCATGCAATCTTAAAATAAGAAATGTTCTAGAATATAGTCGATGCACTTTCGATACACCAAAACCATTAAGGCCTGCAGTTTACATCCAAAAATCAACTGTATATAACAAAGGGCACAAGCCAAATAATCTTTAGCATCTCTACTTTTGGTGTCTGAAAAACAAAACTAAACTTCATTGTTTTATGCAGCCCAACTGTCATATATTACCTGTAATAAGCACTAATATATAGAGAGTATAATACAATAGGCCTGCATATTTCACAACTATTAAAGTCATCTGACAATGCTCCAAAATTTGAATAGTAAAATGCCCAGAAAAATTAGCTGCAAAAGACAAGAGTCAAGGCTATATGTTTTTGTGTCGAAACCAACAGGGCTGTTGGCCACCAAGGGGAACTTTGGGGAGGTATTTTTGGAGAAGTCTTAAGTTCAATTCTCACGAAGAACTTAAATAGAAGCAGGAGTATGGTTTATTACCTAAAGGAGAAGGTTCGAGCCTTGCATACATCACAATTGGGTGTCACTGTGAGCTTGAAACACTAACTAATAACTTGCCGTTCAAAAAATATATATATTTGTTTTCATGTCGAGCATTAGAGACTCGGGCGTTCATGGTTCATGTGACCGAGTGTTTGTGTCATGCCTACTCAAACTTGAACTTGATAAAACTTGACTTGAACATTACTCAGCAAAAAACTTGGGCGCTTTGTAAATAAGATAGAAATATTAAACAAATATACTTTCTTAAACATACCTAATTAACACATGCAAAGACCAGACTTGATGCCTTACTAACTACCAACTGGTTGTTGCGTGTAGTTGTTGTATCGTATTTGCTTGCAACTTAAGCCAAAATCTCAGTATGCAAACAAATATAATCAGCAGACTACACATTCCTAAGATTAAGTTCCCGCAACCCTTAATATGACAACTTTATCCCCCACAGATCGCCGGAATCAATATCTTTTTCCAGCTGCACTCGCTTCACTTCTTTTCATTGGGTCTCTAAGAATAGTCTTTGATAATTTGAAAAATAACTACCACTACCACGAATATTTTGGGCCACAAAGTGACGGACTTCGGGTAGTTAAAAGACCACCCATTCATGTTTCGGACGATGAAGTCATTGAAAATGGGTGCAACATATTTGCAGGAAAATGGGTTTGGGACAATGAGTCACATCCACTTTACACAGAAGATAGTTGTCCACTTTTGGTCAAACAAGTGACTTGCCAGAAAAACGGAAGACCTGATTCATCTTATCAGAATTGGAAATGGCAGCCTGATGGATGCAATCTACCAAGGTCAAAGTCAAAATTAAATTTGAACCGATTCTAATTTGGTTGTTTTTGGTTTAACGTGTGTAAGTTGCAACTTTTGTGTGTTTTACGGTTTTTGTAGGTTTAATGCGTTGAAATTGCTGGAAATTTTGAGGGATAAGAGGCTCATGTTTGTAGGTGACTCTGTACAAAGAAGCATGTTTGACTCCATGGTGTGTTTGGTTCAGTCTGTAATTCCTGAAGGGAAAAAATCACTTCAAAAAGTACCCCCTAGAAAGATTTTCAGAGCTGAGGTAAATTCATAACCTGCCTCTCATTACTTTCGTAACTCTATAAATACCCATCTGGCGAACTGCGAACATATAGTATTTCATGCAATTTCATGCCTCACCTAAAGGCTTAGGCCAACAGCACACATCTGGTCTGGATATTTGACCATGAACCTACTTAACTGCTTTCCCAGCAGGATACTGAACTTTTTAGTTTTTTTTTTTTTTGGATATTAGGACTACAACGCATCTATCGAATTCTACTGGGCTCCTTTCCTAGTCGAGTCTATTTCAGATCATGCGACAAAGCACACAGTAATGAAACGTCTTGTAAGGCTCGACTCCATATCTAACCACAGCAAACAATGGGAAGGAGTTGATATGTTGATTTTTGAAAGCTACGTATGGTGGATGTATAAACCCGTGATCAATGCCACGTTAGTTCTCCATCCTTAATATTAAATTACTCAAATTAGAAGAAAAAAAAAATCTTTATAACAAAGAAAAGTGAAATTACACTATTACAGGTATGGGAATCTAGATAATATCCAGGAGTACAATGTAACCACAGCATACAAAATAGCAATGGAAACATGGGCAAACTGGATCGAAACCAGCATCAATTCTCATACCCAGAAGGTGTTTTTCATGACTATGTCTCCAACACACTTATGGTTAGTATATTATCAAAATACCATTGTCATGTACAATTAATAAATAACAAGAAACTAACAATGAACATCCAAGAATTACAGGAATTGGGAATGGATGAAAGGAGACGGTGGGAACTGTTTTAGTGAGTCCCAGCCCATACAAAAGCCATATTGGGGAACCGGTTCAAATCTTGATATTATGGGTATTGTCAAAGATGTTTTGGGACGGATGCAAGTTAATGTGAGATTAATAAACATTACCCAACTCTCGGAATATAGAAAAGATGGTCACACGTCGGTTTATGGTGAACGGAAAGGAAAACTGTTGACAAAAGAGCAGAAATCAGATCCGAAAAATTATTCAGATTGTATCCACTGGTGTTTACCAGGAGTTCCTGACACATGGAATGAAATTTTGTATGCAGTTTTGTTACAGGATTATCGCAAAATTTGATATTGTAGAATATACAGCACAAAAAGTTGATTAATCAACATGTGTTTTTGTTTTAAGAAGTCAAAATAGAAACAAATGCGAGTTAAGGTGATAAAAAAGCTGTCACCTGAACCAGATAAACTTTCACTCAACCATCATTTCACAACTACAATCGAAATAAATTTGGTTTTGAAGAAAACTATCAAACAGGGAACACGTAGGTGATTACAACAGCCCGTGAGGTGAAAATCTTTTCATGACATTTGACTGATGTTCATGAATACAATGAAAAGGAATATATAAGGACTAGAAGTGTTGTGATATCTAGAACATCACAGCCATCAGCCATGTCTCTACCAAGCATATATAGCAAATGAAGGATCTAAAATAGTATATATGGATATATGCTCAACACTTAAAAAGATCATTACTGAAAGTAATAAATAAACATAATAGCTCTTATAGGATCAATCAATTAAAGGATCTCGCAAACACATAATGGAATTCAAAATAATGACTCATACATTCAAAGTCACACTCGGAGAAACCAGAATTGCTAATCACTGCAACACATCAATGAACCATAAATTATACTGATATAGGAATGACACTCCAGACAATTTTGTTCTTAAAATTTGCCAATTCTGCTGATTCAAAGAAAATGTCTACATCACACTCTTATTCAAAAACCTATTTTTTTCCGTCTCAATCTTTTCTTTTGATTTCAAAAGATTGAGACGGAAAAAAATAGGTTTCTGAATAAGTGTGATGCAGACATTTTCTTTGAATCAGCAGAATTCGCAAATTTTATTTGCATTTCAAGAGCCAATATACCATAAATTATGCTTGGAATGTATTTTGAAAAGACGTAGAACTATTCTGCCATTGCCAATGTGTATTCAACGTTTACGTTTTCAACACCATTGAAAATGACTAAAATAGTGCACATTATTTGGTGTCGAAAGTTGAGCTAACAACCAGTTTAACTAAAAAGGCTCGGATTGAAAGCTTGACTCAACTTTTGTCACCAATATAGTATACCACTTCCTTCAATTCCATAACAGCAAAAACGTCAACACATATGCATGTTCCATATCGGATTGTTAATAACATATACTATAAACTAACTAGTCTCCTATTTGGCTTAATTATAGATTATCTTTTAGATGTGTCTCTCTCTCAAGCATTCCTAAGGATAAAGCCGCATGACTTAGCATATCTAATCGCTGCTATAACAAATTTGCAAGAAGTGTAATTTTAGATAATAGGGAAACATAAGCATTTTTATGTATGGCCATTATGGGACGTATAAACTCAAATTTCTTTTTTCAATAAGGCTATAACAATGAAAGCATAACAAACAAAAATTAAAGGCATAATACTTGTCCAGAACCTAGAGTAATCTTTTATACTCTCAGATCTATTGACTATCATCATCAATTTACATAAAACAAAAGGAAAAAACATGAAATAGCAAGCTCATGCGATAGTTGATATAGCATATATAAGCAAGTGGACATCAGAAAGCTAACAAGCCCCTAGATATTTGATGATTACTGACCTATCACCAAGAGTCCAAAGAAAAATCATAGTAATACGTTACCAGGGTAAATCGATAACAAACACCAATAATGCATGCCTAATGGAAACATTAACCACCCGACACTACCACAAGTCAAATACAGATTTTTAAATGCACAATGCAGGTTTTCGGGGGAAGGAAATTTGGTTGTTGCGACTAATAGTAAAACCCAAGGTAACGAGGAGACACGGATTATAACTAAATAAAAAAAGTAATATATTTACACACAAATATATTACGTAGCAAATAAGATTAGAGGCGGAACAATTTTACGAACAAATTTCAAAACGAGGTAGAAAACCCAAATAACTTCCATTATTAGTGATCCAAATATAAATCGCATCAAACAAAACACCATCAACCAGACGTTACATATGTTACAAAGGGCAAGAGAGAGAAGCTACATCATTTATAACTTAGATGGAATATTTATACCTTTTATTCTGCTGTTGGGTTTGGTCAGCAGAGCCAGATGACAAACTATAGTGAGCACTTTCAGGATGACCTCCAGATAACCCTCTCTTAGACGTTGGTGAAATGACATAACGCGATCTCTGTCCTGAACCACCAGAAGCACTGCCTAATCCCACTTCTCGACCACTACCCATTCCACCATAGCTTGCGCCACGGTCAGCATATCTATCACCTAACAATGCCTCTCTATCACCAGTTGTTCTATCATAGCTTGAGCCACGGCCACCATATCTATCACCTAACAACACCTCTCCATCACCCGTTGTTCTATCATAGATTGCAGCACGGCTACCATATCTATCAACTAACTCCGCCTCTCCATCACCAATTGTTCTATCATAGCTTGCGCCACGACCGCCATATATATCACGTAACAACGTCTCTCCATCACCTGTTGTTCTGTCATAGCTTGCACCAGGGTCAGCATATCTATGACGTAATAACGCCTCTCCATCGGCTGCTGTTGCTGCTGTTCTATCATAGCTTGCACCACGACCATCATATCTATCACCTAACAACGCCTCTCCATCACTTATTGTTCTATCATATCTTGCACCACGGCCAGCATATCTATCGCGTAACCACGCCTCTCCATCACTGATCGTTCTATCATAGCTTGGACCATGGCCACCATAACTAACACCTAACCGCGCCTCTCTATCACCAGTTGTTCTGTCATAGCTTGCATCAGGATCACCGCCCGTTCCACCATAGATTGCACCACGATCACCAAGATGTGGCCCACCAAACCCACCAGCGCTTCCATATGGAGATAAACCTGACCCATACCTAAAATTCAAATTCAAAAGATGATCTGAATTCCGCAAAGGTGATCCTTGGCCTCCACCACCATAACCAGGGATGCCACCAGGCGCTGCACCCAAAATACCACCATAGGCAGAAACACCACTAGGTCCTCCAATGTCAAGATGTAAACCAGAGGAACCCTGCATCAAATTTGGATGGGTCGAATTCAGTTCATCTGGCCTAACTCCATCATCTGATCCTCGAACCTGAACTGGAGCCACCATTTTGCCCTCTTTCACTTTTTTATCAGTTTCACGTTCACAATATAATGGATGCCCATCAATAATCTTTTTAGGATCAACCAAACACGCATCAGCACTTTCCACATCCTTATAAACAATAAAAGCATGGCCCTTAAGGAACTTACCCGTATCTTTATCAGTACCGAACGGTCCTCTTTTTACTTCCCCATACTTCGAAAAATGATCCAGTAACGTCTCTTTCGACATATTAGGTGGCACATTATTAATACAAATCTTCTTAACCAACTCACCTGCTTCTGGAATAACAGGTTTAGGTCCAGCCGCTTCCCTAGGTTTCACTTTTTTACCATCAACATCACGATTATCACGAGAACAATACAGCCGACGCCCATTAATGGTCTTTTTACTATCAGCTAAACACGCATTAGCCCCCTCTACACTCTTATATACAATAAAAGCAAAACCCCTAAACTTACCCGTATGCTTATCAAATGGAAATGGTCCATCCGCCACTTCTCCGTACTTGGAAAAATACTCGAACATCTCATCTTTGGTGATATCATACGGCACATTCCCGATATAAATTCTAGACGACTGAACCTCTCCTTGCACCTCAAGCTTAGAGCCAACCACTTCCTTAGGTTTCACTTTCTTATTTTCAATATCACGCTTAGGTCCATCCACTTTCTTATTTTCAGAATCACGCTTAGGTCCATCCACTTCCTTAGGTTTCACTTTCTTATTTACAGAATCACGATCACAATGCAACCAATGCCCATCAATATTCTTCTTAGGATCAACTAAACACGCATCAGCCCCTTCCACATCCTCATAAACAATAAAACAAAAACTTTTACTAAACTTCCCCGTATCTTTATCCGTCGGAAACGGTCCGCTTTTCACTTCCCCATACTCCTTAAAATGCTCCAACAACCTCTCTTTTGTCATATCCTTCGGCAAATTCCCAATATAAATTCTACACCCCTCCGTCCCTTTCACTCCATTCACCTTCACCGCTCCCTCCCCTCCGTCACTATCTTCCGCAACATCATCATAATCATCGTCACCATTACCACGCGTACACTTCAACAAATACCCGTCAATCTTCTTATCACACCTCACAAGCGCAGCCTTAGCACCTTCAACGCTCCTATACAAAAAAACAACCAATCCGTTCCTTTTCCTAACCGGCCCTCTCTCAATCTCCCCAAACTCCCTAAAATTCTCCAACAAAGTCTCCATACTCATATCACTCGGCACATCGCTAACAAACACAACGCGCGACACATTATTCCCCTTACTACCCCCACCCGCACCAGCACCCTTACCTCTATCTACATTCAACGAGCTAACACTCATCCTACCATCTACAACCTTAACCGGCTCCCTTAACGCTAACATGGCACTAGCTACATTCTTAAAAGTAACAAAACCAAAGGGTCTACTTTGACCTCTCTTAGTTACGGCAACTTCCGCCTCCTCGATCTCGCCGTACGCGGCGAAAACTGCCCTTAACGAAGCGGAAGTTGTTAGTTTATTGTCCAGGTTTCGGACGTAGAGACGTCGTTGTGTTACGTCGTTGTCCGCGATAGCGCGGACAATGTGTAACACGTCAGGGTGGGTTAAGGAAGCGGTTACGATGATTTCGGAGAGGTGTTGGGGTGTGAGAGGTGAGAGGAGTTTACGGATGTCGTCGGGGGATACTGATACTGATTTTCGTTTTTTGGTGTCCGGATGATGATCCATTGAGATTCAGATTGATTTGAAGAAACCCTAGGAGTGTTTGATCGGTTTTGGTCTGGTTATATAGTTTCTTGTCGTTGAGGGTAAAAGCAAAAATATAAAGAGTTTAAACACAATTCTAAAGTGTTTGGGTTTGGGTACTTAAAGCACATACCGTACTTTTCTAAGTTTCCAAAACGGTAAGTTATATATACAGTAAATTACATGGTTCGTCCTTCTAGTATACGTTGACCAACAAAGTTCGTCTCTTACTAGAAAAAATGCATCATCCGTCTTTAAGTGGAAAACGTTATGTAACGTTAATTCCACACTTTTGACAACCTTCATTAACTGTCGTTAAATCACTCAACTTGATACTAAAATAAGGGTATGCTGGTAAATTCGTAATATTTTATTCTTTTTTATTTAAATACAAATAAATAAGAAAACAATAAGACTCACCACCACCAACATTTTTATTTCTTTACTGTAATATTATCTTGTTTTCTAAACAATCAAAAGTCAAAACACATTATTTTCCTTTTCAAACACCACCATCAATATCATCATCTCCGGCCAAAGTCACAAAGCTCGTTGAACAAAACCACTACAAACCAACATAAACAAAAATATATCCTTTATTGCATGTTAATATTATTTTGTTATATAAAACTAGGAAGAGATGAAGAAACAATATCTATTAACCACCACGTTTTCAAATCATCGAAAAGTATGTTGATTCGAATATCAACATAACAAATTAACAATAACTTTTGTTTAATTTTTTTACTAGCTAGATAATGGTTGCAACTTCGTCTCAAGATTTAGATTCTTGATTTCACTTCTTTTAAAGTTTCTAACGATCTTAACTAGATTTTTTTATTTTGATAATGATTACCTTTTGATAGGTAATTGGTTTAATCGGTAGCAAAAAAATTAAAACGTATTTTCTAGCTCGAATCTTCCAAAATAATTTATGACTACAGAGAGATCATAAATACACGTTTCAACAAAATCGAGTTAAAATCTTGTATTAAAATAATCGAGTTAGGATCTTGTATAAACAAGGTTTTGAAAGATCACGAACACCAGTTTCAAATTAAGATCTTGGTGGAGATGCAGATCTGGTCGTGTGACGGTCGACGATGGTGTTTGAGATATATGGTGGTAGTAGCCGGAGGTGACTATGAACAGTTGTGGCCGACAGTGACTTTTGACAGAGATGTTGTTGTTATGAGTTTGATAAAGATGTATGTGAGATTTGTTTTTTTAGAGAAGAGGAGTTATTTGATATTGTGGGATATGCATCTAATAAGGAAGATGAAGTTTAATGAAGATGCGGTTACAAAAATAAAAGGTTCTTAAATACAGGTGTGTAATTAGTGGGACATACTTGACCAGTTGACTATGTATTATCATATGTCTAAGGACTAAGATACCCTTATGTAGTATAACTTAACGACAGTTAATAAAGGTTGTTGAAGTGAGGGACCAACACTACATAACGTTTCCCACTTAAGGACGGATGGTGCATTCTTTTTGGTCAAGGGACGAATCTTGTCGGTCGACGTATACCACAAGGACGAACCATGTAATTTACTCTTATATATATAAGGAGGGTGCGTTGTTTGGGTTGGTCTGATTGGGTTTTGATTAATTTGAGTCTGAGTTAATTCAAGTTTTGAGACTAAAAAATTCATACTCGCATTTGATTTTATTTAGAAGTCGGATATGATATTCGATCGAGCTACTGCGACGATCGAGTTACTAGGTCGTTGAACATACCAACTAATCATTTGTACGAACTAATTTTCAAAAAAAAAAAAACCATTACATGTTTTAAATAAAATAAAAATTAAAGTTATTTAAAAATTTAAATACTTTACAATTATAAATAATCAACCCATTTAATTATTTTTTTCACACATTGAATCTACAATTAAAAAAAACTTACTTGTTTTATCATATCTAACAAGATAACTCTCAAAACAAAAACTCTAAAGTCCTGACGTCCTCATAAAAGTGTTCTGCATTTAACAACTGATTCGAACGTATTGAAAGATCATCTAAGTTGGCAAAAGGTTGAGATGCTTTCTTTTTACTCAACGAGTAATAAAAAATCCAAGACTTCTGAAACCGCCGTTAGGTCAGCACAAGATGGTTTTATCAATTTGAACGATGAAGCAGATGAAGGCGGGGAAGATATTCAAGAACATCGACCAGTTAGTTGTGACCAAGCTAATAAGAAATCATATGCCTCGTTGACGGGGGATCTTCATTTGTTGACGTTGTAGCCAACAAATGGGAAAAACGAAAGAGCTCAAATGGGAAAAAAAAAAGAAGCAACAAGACGCATACATAAAGTTGAAGAATATGGAGTTACATCTGTAGGAGGCGGCTTAACGGAAAGCATTAGCGTTATTGTAATGTTTTTATTTCATTTGAACAATTATGTATTTTTTTTAATAATTACATAATATTTTTTTGAAAATTTTAATTTTATATTAAAATGATGATCGTTTTATTGTGGAAAAAAATCGTCTCTAAATCATCGGAGAGAGAAAGTTGATGTGACAGGTGTTTTTCTAGGTCGACTGATAACACCCTTACAAATTCATGTACCCTATGTTTTTAGTTTCTTTTTATTCTTATATTTTTATTCATTTTATAAAAAATGGAAAATGGATAGTGCGGAACACTGATTATAATTTTTAACAAGTAATTAGTATGACACTAACAAAAAGTATGAAAAAAGCGTGTTGCACTGTAACCAGAAAGACAAAAAATAATTTTTGTAACCTTTTGTACCTTTTTGACGGGTCAGGGGTAGCAATAGTAGTAACTTTTCAAAAAAGGATTGTCCAATGTATAAGTAGTTCAAGCAGGTTATAATTAAAAGCATATACGATGAGTCTAGCCAATGATGTGTAACATCTTTTAATGTGTGTAATTCAGTGCAGAAAGTGTCATCTTACTACTGTAGTTCGTATAAATTGAGTGGGTCTCTGAAATATATATACCGGTCTAGTAGCTCATATCTTTTAGTTATTTGATCGTATTCCGTATGAGAATTAAATATGCTATTAATTTGAGTCTGTTGTGAAGATTTTAGATTCAAAAGTTGAGTGACAATGTGGAAATATAGTGTTTGAGATTGAATTTTGAAACCCTATGAGTGTTTGATCGGTTTTTGTTGGTTACATAGTGTTGTTGTTGTTGTTGAGGGTCAAGCAAATAAATAGGTTTTGTACTTTTGATTGTTAGTAAGAGTTTAAACATAATTCTAAAGTGTTTTGGTCAAATGCCAAACAATCAAAGGAGGAGAGTCAACATTTTCACCTATTCCAACTCACATACCAACTCCGAGATCAATACAAACAGTTAGCCCTTATTTGTTCAAGTTCAATATCGTTTCCTTTGATAAGTGTACTATGGACCTAATCAAAGGAGGAGAGTCAGCATTTTCACCAATTCCTCCACTAAAGGTTGACAAAGGCAAGAAGATCGCATCTGATGAACTTGAAGACAAATTGAATACAATTGTCCCTTTTTTAGGAAAAGGTGGATCGAACCCTGACATCTCCATACTAAAAGGTTTTTCTACATTTGAAGAAGGACCAATGTCTCTTAATGATGCCTAAAGACAGATGGAAGAAATCAAGAGAAATATTGATTCAAAAGAAGCAAAAGAAAACAATGAAGCAACACTGAGAAGAATGTCACCAACTCAAAGAATGGATCATCACCAAAATCTTAATGAAATTGAAAACAATGACAGTTGACCAATTCAACAAAATCACGGTTGAGTACAAAGAGTGTTTGTCCATGAGAGTTTTTGCTGAAGAAATAACCAAATACAAGTATACCATTGACAACAAAACCAACAAGGCTCGGATGGTCATCTAGAGAAACAATCAACCTACTTTCTTCAATGTGTTGAAGACTTTAAAGTCCAAATTATTGGTTTAACTGAATGATTAGAACTTCATAAGTTGGTTTTTAAGAATATTGGTAAGAACAATATTTCTTTGCTAAAAACGTGAAGGAAAAGTCTACATAGGTTTTGGAAACAACTAAAAAACTCAAAGTTGATCTTCCTCCTCAATTGTTTGATAAAGAACTATATTTAGTTGAGAAGAGAAGGAAAAGGACAATAGAATTGCTAAAGGATGTGTTTGTCATAAAGGATGTAGTTTTAGATGGGATGCACATGAACCTAGTTCTTCCTAAAGCATAACTCACCTAGTAGATGGTCAAGTGATTGGAAAACCTAAGAAATGAATCATCTTCATGAACAAGAACACATACTATGTATTCTAGAGGGCGAATGTGTTGTTTTGGCATCATCACTTAGCTAATTAGATTGCTTGGAATCATCATTAGATACTATGCATATGCAACATTTCTAACTGACGAAATTAACCTTGTCATAAAATCAAGGAGTGATCGATTGAAGCTAGGGAGATCGTTGAAAAGAACTTAGATAATATAAAGTGATGTAATTTGTAATCATTTAATTAGAAGTACTTATTTCATTTACGTTTATGTATTTAAATTATATGTAAGAAGAAGTTGTGTACTCACTTACATAATTTTATACTTTAGAATTATTTATGTTTAAATAGGAGGAGATTGCTAGACTATTTGAGTGATCAACTTTCCATGACTAAATTTGGACATGAAATTAGGCTAAGTATTGAAGACTCGCTGATAATGGAGGTGAGCAAGTAATAAAAGTCTTGACGAGGTATTGGCCTCAACGAGCAACCTCAAGGAAGTCCAAGTCATAGACATCGTCAAGGAATTCGTTGTAGAATAATGTGAACCCCCTGATTATGATTTATTATTACTGTTATTTATAATGGTAAAACCCTAATTCCTCAAACCCACAAACGGGCTTGGGCCTATTTATTCCTTAATACTTCCCCGCAGTCCGAGCGGCGAAATTGATGTTGAAGTTTTTACACACCTTTAGGAAAAGGAGGTAAAATAGTGGAAAGCGTTAACAAGTGATTTAGGAAAACCACGAGTTATGACCCAAAGTGGGGATCGTTCTCAAGGAGGCTTGGTGTGTGTGTAATGAAATGATTAATTATGTGATTAGATGATTATGAGAAAGAAAATAGAAAGGGGATAAGAAGAGAATAACGGTTACGATGACGATTTAAACTAAGACGAAAAGGTCGTACACGTAAAACCGTAAAAGCACCAAAATTAAACATTTACTCTAAAAATTCCTAAAAAATTGCAATAAATCCTAAATAATGTAATAGGAGTTTACAAAAAATCAAAAATCACCCAAACCTTTTATTTAATTAAATAATGATTTTTTAATGCTAATTAAAGCCCTAAAAATCAATTTAATTAACAAAATGCCCAAAATGAGTTTTATTGCTTTGTAAACCTCTAAAATGACCTAACTTAATTTAAAACTATTTTTGAAAATTTTAAAATTAATTAAAACTATTTAAAAACAATTAAAAACTATTAAAACTTAAAATAATTATAAAAATTAATCTAAGAACAATAAAAATATTCTAGAAGTTGTAAAATTCCTAACTTTATGTATTTAACCTAAGAAAAATGTAAAAACTTGAAAAATCTAAATTTTAATTTTTAATAATAAAATTATAATAAAATAATATTAAAAATCCAAAATTTATAAAAAAAAATTCAAAAAACTTGCAAACTAGCTTAATTTAACCTAAATAAGCAGAAAATGAAGTTGACATTACAAATATACCCCTAATGGGCCTCCAAATGGGCCAAAAGTCCAAACAGTCACCTTAATGGGCCAAAATAAGCCCAATAAGAAAAATATTGTCCAATTAAGCCCAAAAGCTCATATCTGACTCAAAATTTGATTTTAAACACAACTTTTCAAAGACCCAAAAGCTGAAAATGTGAAATAAGCTGACTTATACCAAAAAGCTTATTCTTAATGGGCTTTTTGGCCCATTAAGCTATAAGCTGATGCCATACGCTCAAATTAGAGACACAAGCTTCTTTTCAGTTGTTTAAGACTTCTGTAAAAAGAAATTTGAAATAAGCCAAAGGAATTAGCCTGAAAATGCAAAAAGTAATCTATAGAAAACGACAAAATAGTCGTTTTTGAGTTCTAGGCTATCTTAAGAGCTGATTCAAATTGCAAAAGCTTTTAAATAACTTAACTAAGCTTAATCAACAAAAAGTTTTCAAATAAGTTGACTCAATAGCTGGAAAAAGCAAATAAGCACTTATGAAAAAGTCAAATAAGTTGGTTTTCTAGCAAAAAGTCAAAGTCAAAGTCTAATAAACTCCAGTTCAATCAAATGGGTCAAATAATGAAGATCTATCACAAAAATAAGTTGTTGCAGGTCTGGATAAGCCAATATGGCTTATTGATAAGCAAACTGAAAAATTGCACTAGCAGGGGCTAGTTTTGGGTGTTGAGCAGTGGAAACTTTTTCCACTGCTTGACTTGTTGACTTTTTTGTCTTTAGTGACTTTTTTGGAGATTCAAGTTACACAAAGGCACCCAAATGACCATTGGATCATAAGGAGTCAATAACAACAAAGAAATCACAATCAACAACAGTCAGTTTGTACAGTTAATTCAATCAATCACCAGATCACTCTCAGACATGAACACATAAGCAGTTGAGGTTCAATAAGCACTTATAGCACAATTCGGACAGCCAAACTTAACCAAATGCATACACAAGAAATATTAAAGTTAAATAAGCAAGTCTAAACAGGTTTCATGCACTGATTCAAAGTATTAAGCAAGATTCAAGCACTTTAAGTTACTGATGAACACTAAACATGCAGTTTTTTCACTTTGCTGATGCAATTGACCAACAAGTCAAATTCAATCACTCAAATATGTCACATATGTTATATTAATAATGTTTTAACAAATTTTAACCCTAAGCATGCATAAATTCTATATTTTACCAAAATATTAGGTCAAAAACAGTTAAAATCAAGTAGTTATAGCACAATGTATGATTTGGTGTTTCAAAGCTGAAAACTTGCAGCAAAATGCACTCAAACAAGCATATAACAGATACCAAGCAATAACACAAACTTCTAACAACACAATATCAAGTTATGATTCAAGACAGGTAATCCCAAACACCCTTTTAACTTTTCAAATCAAGATTTTCAAATCAAAAATGCATTCCAAGGTTATCCAAGCCCAAATCAACACAACAACAGATGAGATAAACAGATTAGAACAAGATTAAGCCACAAAATTCTCAAGAACACAAGTCACACACAAATATCACCAAAAATCAAGATTTTAACAGATTTTAGGATTAAGTATGCAAACCTCATGGATGTACATCCACACCCACGAATTTTGAGCTTATGTACTAGCAAGAACAAGTACAAGCTTCCACAACAAAGCCTGCTAAGATTCAACAAGGTTAGAAGCAAAATATCAAAAACAGTAAGGTTGAAAAGCCTTGATTAATGCAACTCTTGTACTCCACACTTGATTATCCCCAAGTTATAGGCTTCACCACACCTTGATAACTCAATATCAGGATGCTATGATCAGCTTTATAGCCCAAGAATTCCAAGATGAACCAAGAAACTTAGCAAAATATCAAGCTTGAAGGAAAATGTGCAAACTTTTGCACACTCCTTAAAAAACAGGTTTTGAGATTCAAGATAAGCAAACAAGTAACATTAATAAGCAGTAAACAACAATGGCACTTGAGTTTTCTTCAAAGATTCAAACACATTTCATTCAACTGAAAATGGATTTACAGAATATTGAACAAAGGAAAATTCAAGAGCAAACTGAAATGTAATGACCTAAGGCCTTTATATAGGCATACATGAACTAGTTAAGAGCTAAAAAACGTAAACCCTAATGTAGTAAAAGTCCCAAAATGCCCTTGTGAAGTTTGAACTCTTGGAGAATCATGTGACATTTTCTTGTTTGTTTGTGGAGCTGACATGGTGTGTATGCATCCAAAGGCTTATAACAAGCTTAAAAAGTAAGCTTTAATCTCAAACGTTGGATTGCTGTCACAATTTTCGCAGTGTCTTCTTTGTTGTAGCAGGGGAATCATGTGTGGGACAAAGGAGTGATGTGGCAAGTATTTTCAAAGTTGGGTTATGATTAAGGCATACTTAATCACTAATCTAGAAGGTTTGGTGGGTTAATTGTTACACATTTAAGAAAACCTAATTTTCGTATGAACACTAAAAACAACTCATTTGATCTTTGTTTTGGGTTTAGGGGGTGTTTAGAGCCAGTTTATAATAATATTAAACGGTGAGTGGAGAGTGATGTGGAGGAAGGGGGAAATCTGATTGGTTGAGGGGGTTGAGTGGGACACGTGGGAGGTTGTGAGTGGTCTAGGTTTCTTTTATGTCTGACCAGCTTTAACCCTTCTATTCTTCTTTCTTTGTCACTTTGTAAATAAACACTCAAAACACGTTTTCCTTTGTATTGCAAGTTTCTAACTTCACACTTTTGCCCCAAATACTTTTCCAAAGTATTTTCAGGGGTATTTCTTGCCATTTTGTGATTCTTGAAGGACTGATTTGGTATTTTCTTGATTGATAATGGTCTTGACTTGTATATTTGACATTTTGGAGGACTGAAATTGCCAAGTCATGATTAATGAGGGACCATTTTTGCCATTTCTTCAAAGTCAAGGGTCCTTTTGGTAATTTTGATATCTTCAAAGGACCAAATTTGTAATTCTTGAAACTTGGAGTCCTTCTTGGTATGTTTGACTTTGAGGAGGATAAATATTTACATCTTAGTTTTGTTGAGGGACTAAAATTTCCAATTCTTCAAAGTGGAGGGCCCTTTTTGCAATATTGACAAACTTTAGGGACCAATCTTGTAATTATGAAGATACAATGGTATAAAGTGTCAATTCTTCAATATTGGAGGACCCTTCTTCATAAATCTTCAAATCTTCAAGGGTTTTCTTGGAATTCTTCATTAGGGCTTGGTTCAATGTGCGGCTACGTTTCCCGTGTTCGTTTTTGCATGATTCTTGTGATCTTTTGTCATTTTCTCAATATCCGTACCTAAAATACACAAGCAACAAACACAAGCATATATTTGGGTATTTTCATGATAATTAATGCATTTTAAGCCCTTTTTGGACGATGAGACCATGTATAAAAGCAGTCTCATCACTCCTCCATACTAAACCATTGTCGTGCCCTCACGCAATGCTAGAATAAAGTATCATAGCATCTCCAAAATTTATTTTTATTCACTTTATTGAATGATAAACTAGCTATACTACTACTATTACTACTACTTGCGTTTTTTAGACATAATGTATGATTTTCATCGCAAAATGGGACGTTTAGGTTCATAGAATAAGAACACGTGAATGCTTCGTTAGAAATAATTTCATCGTCCTCGATTTTCACCCCAATTCCATGCCAAGCGTGCAACGAGATCATTGTCATTATAAGTTAGTAATGCTAACACTACTCATATGCCCTAATCACGTACTTATCCTCCCAATTTCCTAAGTTGTATCTCTTATATTTTATTATGTCTTGAATGTTTCACGAGGATATTGTTTGACTTATGCGATAATAGAGATTTAGGTCTAAAAATAGATTCCTAATGGTGTAACCAAGACCATCAAATCAATAACCCCTCCTAATAGACAACGATGTTAAAAAATTAAGTCAACAAGAAGGATCGATAAACACAATTTTATAACGATTTTGAACATGAGACTTATTACCAAGACTTTTATACGCCCCCTAACGGAAGGGCCTTATTATCTTTGGTTTACCTCCATCTTTTATTCAACTTCGCCATGAAGCTTTTATTATGACTTCGGTCTTGCCTTGCCTTTTATTATCCACCTCATCGGTAGTTTTATTAGCCAAAGACGTATATCCTCACGCTAAGGCGAATTTGGATCTTTAAAGCTTCAAAAATTAAGGCTTGATTCACTTTCAATTTTGCATAGATTTTTCGGTCTTGTGGGGCTTCAAATTGTTTGCTTGATTTAGGTGAGCACTTGAAATCTTATTATTGGGCGAAGCTTTTGATTATTCGGGTGCCAATACTTCAAAACCGTGACGCTGGCGATACCTTAATGTCTTCCCAATTTAATTACACGAAAGCTACTAGAAAAGACTAGAAACCCAACAATCAAGACTAAACCGCTAAGTCAATATTTATTAGGCAAAAAATATTTACAAGCGAAGGGAGACTAAGCAAACAACGAGAACACATGAGTTTTTGAAAGAATACGAGTACTCTACGTTTAGCATAGTAACTTATAATTAACCCTATCATTTCTCGTCCTCATTTAAGATACTTAGCCTAATGTGAAGTTAAGGAATCAAAGCTAAGTGCTCGACATGCACGGTCGAGTAAAAATTTACTCTTATTCTCGCCATCGAAAAACCTACATTCGTGTCTTCAAACACTTATAAAACATGAGAAATTTTTTAAAATTTGGCCATTTTTAGCCTTATTTTGCAACAAAACGATAAACGAAAAGATAAACTTTGGAAAGCGTGAAGGTTTGGCAAGGCAAGTATCTATTCACCCCCCCATACTAAAGTTAAACATTGTCCTCAATGTTTCGAGTCTAGGGGTGCAAACACCCCCATACTAGAGACGTAGTCAAATGCCTAATCTAGCATGGAATGGGTGTAACCGTTAAATTTAAAGCCGTTTATGAAGTGTGCTATAAACCTAAGGTTAGAACATAAAAGGATATATCATGGATATTGAGAAAGTCTTCAAATCAAACGATCGAGAGCTCCCATCAAACGAACACGAGAGGCTCCAATCGTGAAGATCATGATCGTCTAAAATCCACAATTCACATACAACCACGGAACAAAGGTTGGAAGGGCACAAATCCCCACACGTTACTACATTAGAAAGCGATAATATGTACATAGGATAAGCATGGGACTCCCCCACAAGGCACCTCGTTTTTTATTACCGAGTCATGAGCTCGACTCGATCCCCTCAATACTAATTATCATTGGGGAAGGTGATTTGGTCGAGGTAGTTCAAGGATGGAACTTCCCCGCCAAAGTAGTGCTTCAACCTATGTCCATTCACCTTGAAATTAGGGACATCATTTTGAGCTAGCTCGATGGTCCCATATGGAAAAACTTGAGTCACGGTGAATGGACCGGACCAACGGGATTTCAACTTACCGGAAAAGATTTTCAAACGAGAATTAAAAAGCAAAACTTGATCCCCAATGTTAAAAACCCGGTTTTTAATTTTAGAATCATGCAACTTTTTAGTCTTTTCTTTATAAATCAATGAATTTTCATAAGCAATATCCCTTAATTCATCTAATTCATTTAATTGCATTTTCTGGTGTTTTCCCGCGGTCTCCATATCATCATTACAATGCTTTAGGGGCCAATAAACCTTGTGTTCGAGTTCAATTGGCAAGTGACAATTCTTCCTATACACTAGCTTATAAGGAGTGCACCCAATGGGCGTCTTATGAGCGGTCCTAAAAGCCCATAAAGCATCGTCCAACTTATCCGACCAAAATTGTCGGTTTTCCCCAATAGATCTCTCCAAGATCCTCTTCAACGCTCGGTTTGAAACCTCGACTTGCTCACTCGTTTGTGGGTGATAAGCCGTAGAAAGCCGATGTGTAACCCCATATTTCCTTAGGACCCTTTCGAATTGGTCGTTACAAAAATGGGTTCCACGATCGCTTATGATCGCACGAGGGGTTCCAAACCGAGAAAACAATTGCTTCAAAAACTTGACTACCACACAAGCATCATTGGTGGGCAAAGCCTTAGCTTCCACCCACTTAGATAGGTAGTCAACCGCGACAAGGATGTACTTATTACCACGAGATGATGGGAACGGCCCCATAAAGTCGATGCCCCAAACGTCAAAGATCTCACACACTTGGATGATATTTTGTGTCATTTCATCTTTTTGTGAGGCTTTTCCTTGTCGTTGGCATGAGTCACACGACTTCACAAGCTCATGTGCATCTCGGTAAATAGTAGGCCAAAAGAAGCCTGCATCAAAGACCTTCTTAGCCGTGAGATTAACACCATGGTGACCACCCGTGGGTCCCTCGTGACAAGCTCTAAGGATATTAGAAGCTTCGGTGCCAAATACACAACGTCGGATGATTTGATCCACACAAGTTCGAAACAAGTAAGGGTCGTTCCAAAAGTAGAACTTGACGTCACGAAAGAATTTTCGTTTTTCTTGAGTCGTCATACCCTTGATGATGAAGTTACCCGCATGGTAATTTGCAAAGTCCGTAAACCATGGGGTGGATGAATCAAGCTTAGAATTCACTACACCAAGTGTCTCGAGCGGAAATGTTTCGGTGATTTCCTTGGGCTCGTAAACACTTTGGTGAGGATCTTCCAAACGAGAAAGATGATCGGCCGCTAGATTCTCGGCTCCTTTTTTGTCAACGATTTTGTGATCAAATTCTTGAAGGAGGAGAATCCAACGAAGTAATCTCGGATTTGCATCTTGTTTAGCCATAAGATACTTGATAGCCGAATGATCCGTATACACTATGCATTTCGTCAAGACGAGATAAGGTCGAAATTTCTCAAATGCATACACCACGGCAAGGAACTCCTTCTCCGTTGTAGTGTATTTAAGTTGAGCATCGGTCATCGTCTTGCTAGCATAGTGAATAGGCAAGAAGTGCTTTTCATGACGTTGTCCCAATACGGCCCCTATAGCGTAGTCACTAGCATCACACATGAGCTCAAAGGGGAGGTTCCAATTGGGAGCAACAAGAATGGGAGTTTCGGTAAGTTTCCTCTTAAGGATTTCAAAGGCTCGTACACAATGTTCGTCAAAGACAAAACGTGCCTCTTTTTCAAGAAGATGTGTAATAGGTCGAGAGATCTTTGAAAAATCCTTGATGAATCGACGATAAAAGCCCGCGTGGCCTAGGAAACTCCTAAATCCCTTAACGGTTTTGGGATGAGGTAATTTGGCGATGACGTCTACCTTAGCTTGATCTACCTCAATCTCCGCTTTCGAGACCTTGTGCCCTAAGACGATTCCACTTTTAACCATAAAATGACATTTTTCCCAATTGAGCACAAGGTTGGTTTCCTCAAAACGTTTTAACATTCTCTCAAGATTCGACAAACACGAAGTGAACGAACAACCAAACACGGAAAAGTCATCCATGAAGACTTCCATCGTCTTCTTGATCATATCATGAAAAATAGCCATCATGCACCTTTGAAAGGTTCCCGGTGCATTACAAAGTCCGAATGGCATTCTACGATAGGCAAACGTTCCATACGGACACGTAAACGTAGTTTTTTCTTGATAACGAGGATCAATGGGAATTTGGAAGTAACCGGAAAAACCATCTAAAAAGCAATAGATTTCGTTTCCCACGAGACGCTCCAACATTTGGTCCATGAAGGGCAAGGGAAAATGGTCTTTTCGAGTGGCTTCATTCAACTTACGATAGTCAATGCACACTCTCCATCCGGTCACGAGTCTAGTGGGAATTAACTCGTTGGCATCGTTTGACACAACGGTCACTCCTCCCTTCTTAGGGACACAATGAATAGGACTCACCCAAGGGCTATCGGAAATAGGGTAAATCATTCCCGCGTCAAGGAGTTTTAGGACTTCCTTTTTAATGACGTCGTGAATTTTGGGGTTCACCCTCCTTTGACATTAGATTGCGGGCTTGTAATCCTCCTCCATTAAGATTTTGTGGGTACAAAATTTGGGATCGATCCCCTTAATGTCGGATAACTTCCACGTAATTGCCCCTTTGTGATCCTTTAGAACATCGACAAGTGCGGTTTTTTCATCATCTGAAAGTTCCTTCGCAATAATAACCGGCAACTTGTCGCCCTCCTCCAAAAAGACATATTCGAGATGAGGAGGTAAATCTTTCAACTCGAGGATAGGTGGTTCCTCATTTGAAGATTTGGGCTCGATACTCATAACCTCCTCGGGTGGAGGAAATGGGAAATCGTTAAGGAAATCCTTGATAATCGAGAAGTCCTCATCGTTGTCGAGGTCTTCGTTACAAGTACGTGGAACATCGAATTCTTCCAACGTAAAACCACCACCTTCAAATGGAGTGAAGGTTGGTGTCGAGTTATCAAGGATGGGATCTAACATAGTGGGATTGCCACTATTTTCATCATCACCAAAACCTAGCACTTCTTGTGAAAATTCCTCGCAAACCACTTCGATCATATCAACGAGGTTTATGGTTGCAACGGAATAAACATGAGAAATTTGAGAGTTTTGAGTTGCGTTTATAACAAGTTCCTCGTCGTTGAAACGTAAGGTGATCTTTCTAGCATGAACATCGATCAAAGCCATAGACGTATCTAAAAATGAACGACCTAAAATGAGAGGAACTTGAGGGTCCGTGGGAATATCGACAACGATAAAGTCTACCGGATAATAGAACTTTCCCACTTTCACAAAAACGTCTTCCGCCAATCCACATGCGGGAATTGTGGAATGGTCGGCCAACTCGATAGACATTAGTGAAGGAGTAAGATTAGGAAGATTGAGCGACTTGAAGATTGCAAGTGGCATCAAGTTAATGCTAGCACCAAGATCTGTCCAGGCATAGCATTCTTCCATATCTTGGATTGCACAAGGGATCAAAAATTTACCGGGATCACCGACTTTTTGAGGTATGCGATTAAGATAAACCGATGAAAAACTAGACAATTGATGCAATTTCTCCTTGTTGTTCAACATAATCTTAAAGTTAGCGGCAAATCGAGGCATCATGACCAAAGCATCGGCGAAACTCACATTAAAGTACAAATCACGAAACATTTTCATAAAAAGCTCAAATTGATAATTGTCGCGCTTTTGACGTTTCTCCTTTCTAAGTCTCGATGGATAGGGCAAAGGTGGTGTGGGTTGAGGCATAGGCATAGTCTTTGGAATCTCGGGTTCCAATGTTGGTAATGGGTCAACCGTAGGTTTGGCATGAGCGGTACTTCGTGGGATTGGAACATGCTCCTTTTGGACCACCACCTCGGGTTCTTCCTCAATTGTATCATCCGTAGGAGCAATTGGTTGAGGAGTCGGTTCCTTAAGTGTCTTACCACTACGTGTGGTAATCACTTTCATCTCACCCATAGGGTTTGATACGGTGTTGCTAGGAAGACTACTCGAAGACGGTTTGCACATAATTGCCTCAAACATAGATGAAATTTTGTCCTCAAACATGGATTGCCTCTTCTCGGCTTTAATCATCTCTTGCTTAATTTCATGTTGCACTTGTTCCATTTTTTGTTGGTTTTGTTGTAACCTAGTTACATTTCCTTCCATCTTGTTTGTATGGATTTTAAGCTCATTTGCTAACTCATTTTTCAACTCTTTCTTCAAGTCGTTCTTAAACTCGGATCTTAGGCTAATGATTTCTCTTTGAATGTTGTCAAACCTAGCATCGTTCCCATTAGCGTATTCAACAAATTCATTTGGAAGACCTTTCAACGTTTGCAAACTTTTGTTGTTTTGAAAATCATTTTGATTTTTGTTTGAAACTTGATTATTAGCCCATTGATTACCATAGTTTCCCTTGTTGTAATTGTTTTTGAAACCAACTTGATTGTTACGATAGTTGTTGTTAGCATTTTGATTTGAGCCAAAACCCGGTGGAGTCAATTGATTAGAGCGGGTAACTTGACCGTTTTGGTTGTAAGTTCCCGTGGCCGCGTAGGCACTCGAAGTGTTACCACCGTTGGTAATGTACTCGGAGAAATCATGACCTCCACCACAATACATGCATGAAACCTCAACCGCTTTAGCCGTAGCGAGAGCACTTGGTTCTCCAATTTGAACTCAATCAAAAGACCTTTAAGCTTATCAAAGATTTTGTTTTCCAAGTTGGCCTCAATTTGGCAAGCATCGATGGTAGTAGACAAAGAAGGTGAAGCCGAAGACGAAGCCTTACGAACACTTGACATGCTACGAGGACTATACACCTTAGATCTATTCTCAATTATCACCAAAGCTTCCTCAACCGTTTTACACAAAAAATTACCACCCGCGACGGCATTAAGATAATCCCTTTCATGATCATTAAGTCCATTGTAAAACGTGTCAATTTGATGCAAATCGGAAAAACCGTGATGAGGACACTCATGTAACATTTCCTTAAACCTATTCCAAGCCGTTGAAAAAATTTCATTAAATTCTTGTGAAAATTTTGAAATCTCGTTTTTCAAATGCGTAGTCTTAGAGGGCGGAAAAAATTGGTTCACAAACTTAGACACGAGATCCTTCCACGTCAATATAGAATTGGGTGGCTCTTTATCTAACAAAATTTTAGCGGGCCCCGCTAAGGAATACGGGAAAAGCATCATCTTAATCGAGTCATTAGCAACATCCTTAAATTAGCAAGTGGCGGTAAGACGATTGAATTGGCGGATATGGTTGTGTGGGTTGTCCTTCTCATCACCACGGAATTTGTTGTTTTGGATCATCGACAACAAACCCGTTTTCATTTCAAAATTCTCCGCAAGGATAACGGGAATCACAATAGCCTCTCCATAACCCTCGGTGGGTGCTTGAAGTAACTCCATCATAGTTCGATTCGCCATGGTTGGTTCTTCTCTTACAATAGGGTCGTCAATAGGAGACTCCTCACTAGAAAGATTAGGAGTAGGTGTTGACTCCTTTCGGTTTTTTCGTTTACGTGCACGTCTTGCTTGGTTGCGGGTTTGCATAAACGTCACGTACAACGAGGGGAGGAGCAAAGAAGATTCTTTTTGGTGTTTTGTATTTTTCCAATTTTTTGTGGTTTTTGATTGTTTTTACTTTTTTTGGATTTTTGTGATTGTATTGAGTAGACCAAAATCTATAAATCTCATCCTTAATCAAATCTCTTGATTAAAGAAGCCTCAAGGAATGAAAACGATTACGTGAAGTGAACGCTTTCGATGACTTTAGAACGTTGGTGGAACACCAAAACGTTCAAGAGGGTTTAATCAAATGAAACCAAGAAAGTATATATGATACTTAATAATACTTTGGGCGGCAAAACCCTCGATTAGCTCTCAAAATCAAATACTCACAAGCAAGCGGGGAAACAAGGCGGCGCGAAGCACTTAAGAGCCTTTTTCCTTAGGATATATTTTATAATATCAGCCTTATAGTTTGTATTTTTCAAAATCGAGCTTCACGAAAGTATTTATATATTTTTTCCTTTTCTTTCTTGTTTGAGATTCGAATACAATGATTGGGTAATGACCTCCCAAGTCAAGGTTGTGATTTCTCACTTTTGGAGTACTTGTGAATTTATTGTTTTTCGTATACAATATAGTAATAGTATTCACACAAAAAAAAAACAAAAAACCGATAATACGTATTAGTAGAGTGCTACTAATACAATAGATATTATGGCTATATATAAAAACAACAATTGCCAAATCAAAACACAACACGCCTCCCCGGCAGCGGCTCCAAAATGATGTTGAAGTTTCTACACACCTTTTGGAAAAAGAGGTAAAATAGTGGAAAGCGTTAACAAGTGATTTAGAAAAACCACGAGTTATGACCCAAAGTGGGGATCATTCTCAAGGAGGCTTGGTGTGTGTGTAATGAAATGATTAATTATGTGATTATATTATTATGAGAAAGAAAATAGAAAGGGGATAAGAAGATAATGACGGTTACGATGACGATTTAAACTAAGACGAAAAGGTCGTACACGTAAAACCGTAAAAGCACCAAAATAAAAAATTTACCCTAAAAATTCCTAAAAAATTGCAATAAATCCTAAATAATGTAATAAGAGTTTACAACAAATCAAAAATCACCCAAACCTTTTATTTAATTAAATAATGATTTTTAATGCTAATTAAAGCCCTAAAAATCAATTTAATTAACAAAAAGCCCAAAATGAGTTTTATCGCTTTGTAAACCTCTAAAATGACCTAAATTAATTTAAAACTTTTTTTGAAAATTTTAAAATTAATTAAAACTATTTAAAAACAATTAAAAACAATTAAAACTTAAAATAATTATAAAAATTAATCTAAGAACAATAAAAATATTCTAAAAGTTGTAAAATTCCTAACTTTATGTATTTAACCTTAGAAAAATGTAAAAACTTGAAAAATCTAAATTTTAATTTTTAATAATAAAATAATAATAAAATAATATTAAAAATCCAAAATTTATAAAAAAATTCTAAAAACTTGCAAACTAGCTTAGTTTAACCTAAATAAGCAGAAAATGAAGTTGAAATTACAAAATACCCCTAATGGGCCTCCAAATGGGCCAAAAGTCTAAACAGTCACCTTAATGGGCCAAAATAAGCCCAATAAGAAAAATGTTGTCCAATTAAGCCCAAAAGCTCCTATCTGACTCAAAATTTGATTTTAAACATAACTTTTCAAAGGCCCAAAAGCTGAAAATGTGAAATAAGCTGACTTATACCAAACAGCTTATTCTTAATGGGCTTTTTGGCCCATTAAGCTATAAGCTGATGCCATAAGCTCAAATTAGACACACAAGCTTCTTTTGAGTTGCTTAAGACTTCTGTAAAAAGAAATTTGAAATAAGCCAAAGGAATAAGCTTGAAAATGTAAAAAGCAATCTACAGAAAACGACAAAATAGTCGTTTTTGAGTTCTAGGCTATCCCAAGAGCTGATTCAAATTGCAAAAGCTTTTAAACGACTTAACTAAGCTTAATCAACAAAAATTTTTCAAATAAGTTGACTCAATAAGCTAGAAAAAGCAAATAAGCACTTATGAAAAAGTCAAATAAGTTGGTTTTCTAGCAAAAAGTCAAAGTCAAAGTCTAATAAGCTCCAGTTCAATCAAATGGGTCAAATAATGAAGATCTATCACAAAAAATAAGTTGTTGTAGGTCTGGATAAGCCAATATGGCTTATTGATAAGCAAACTAAAAAATTGCACTAGCAGGGGCTAGTTTTGGGTGTTGAGTAGTGGAAACTTTTTCCACTGCTTGACTTGTTGACTTTTTTGTCTTTAGTGACTTTTTTGGAGATTCAAGTTACACAAAGGCACCCAAATGAGCAGTGGATCATAAGGACTCAATAACAACAAAGAAATCACAATCAACAACAGCCAATTTGTACAGTTAATTCAATCAATCACCAGACCACTCTCAGACATGAACACATAAGCAGTTGAGGTTCAATATGCACTTATAGCACAATTCAACCAACCAAACTTAACCAAATGCATACACAAGCAATATTAAACATAAATAAGCAAGTATAAACAGCTTTCATGCACTGATTCAAAGTATTAAGCAAGATTCAAGCACTTTAAGTTACTGATGAACACTAAACATGCAGTTTTTCACTTTGCTGATGCAATTGACCAACAAGTCAGATTCAATCACTCAAATCTATCACATATGTTATATTAATAATCTTTTAACAATTTTTAACCCTAAGCATGCATAAATTCTAGATTTTACCAAAATCTTAGGTCAAAAACAGTTAAAATCAAGTAGTTATAGCACAATGTACGATTTGGTGTTTCAAAGTTGAAAACTTGAAGCAAAATGCACTCAAACAAGCATATAACAAATACCAAGCAATAACACAAACTTCTAACAACACAATATCAAGTTATGATTCAAGACAGGTAATCCCAAACACCCTTTTAACTTTTCAAATCAAGATTTTCAAATCAAAAATGCATTCCAAGATTACCCAAACCCAAATCAACACAACAACAGATAGGATAAAATATTTAGAACAAGATTAAGCCACAAAATTCACAAGAACACAAGTCACACACAAATATCACCAAAAATCAAGATTTTAACAGATTTTGGGATTAAGTATGCAAACCTCATGGATGTACATCCACACCCACGAATTTTGAGCTTATGTACTAGCAAGAACAAGTACAAGCTTCCACAACAAAGCCTGCTAAGATTCAACAAGGTTAGAAGCAAAATATCAAAAACAGTAAGGTTGAAAAGCCTTGATTAATGCAACTCTTGTACTCCACACTTGATTATCCCCAAGTTATAGGCTTCACCACACCTTGATAACTCAATATCAGGATGCTATGATCAGCTTTATAGCCCAAGAATTCTAAGATGAACCAAGAAACTTAGCAAAATATCAAGCTTGAAGGAAAAGTGTGCAAACTTTTGCACACTCCTTAAAAAAACAGGTTTTGAGATTCAAGATAAGCAAACAAGTAACATTAATAAGCAGTAAACAACAATGGCACTTGAGTTTTCTTCAAAGATTCAAATACATTTCATTCAACTGAAAATGGATTTACAAAATATTGAACAAAGGAAAATTCAAGAGCAAACTGAAATGTAATGACCTAAGGCCTTTATATAGGCATACATGAACTAGTTAAGAGCTAAAAAACGTAAACCCTAATATAGTAGAAGTCCCAAAATGCCCTTGTGAAGTTTGAACTTTTGGAGAATCATGTGACATTTTCTTGTTTGTTTGTGGAGATGGCATGGTGTGTATGCATCCAAAGGCTTATAACAAGCTTAAAAAGTAAGCTTTAATCTCAAACGTTGGATTGCTGTCACAATTTTGGCAGTTTCTTCTTTGTTGTAGTAGGGGAATCATGTGTGGGACAAAGGAGTGATGTGTGATAGGTGTGAAAACACCCATCCTTTTACCACTTATTTCTTACTAAAACAAGACCAAAACGTGTGTTTAATATCATTTGTTTGGAATTATGCGTGGTTTTTGTGTTTACAGAGTCAACCGGATGATTATTGAAGAAAACATGGGATTGTACGGGTTTTATCAAGGAAAAAGACTAAAGACGAAGTCTATTGTCCAAGAGATGCAAAAGATTTGAAGTCAATGGGCCTATTTGAAGATTTATCGAAGAAAAGGACCAAAGATGGAAGATTTACATATGTCGAAGAAACTCAAGTCTATTAAAGGAAGAAATTAAAAGACGAGTTGAATTTAATCGTCGACAAATCCCGAATCAGAATAAAAAACGTCAACTTTTCTAAAAAGACGAGAAGACAAGAAGATAGGGAGAAAGCCCACTCACCAACCAAAAGGGAGACCTATATAAAGATTTCCCTTCACACTTTTCATTCAGTTTTTTTCATTCCTTTTTTCTCTCTTTCTGTTCGTAGGCATCACCAACACCATTAGGGTGTTTGGTGATTTTGATTCTTGTTTTTGTTCTTAAATCTTGTAAGTTTAATCCTTCATTTTGTTTACTGAATCTTAATCATCAATACAAGTTCTTATTTAATCTTTTCATTCCTCTTGTTCATCATCATCTTTTTATTCAAAGTGCCTAAGTTCTTATTAATTTGATTTTGATCTTCAAAAGTTGTTGATTTTGTGTTTTATGATTGGGTTTTGATCCTTATGGTTAATAGATGATTTGTGGTTAATTCGGTTAAACCTTTTTGTTTACTTGGCTTGATTTAGTAAAAATTCGTGTCCCCTGTTCTTCTCTCGCTGTTACTGTTCTTGAATTTCCCAGATATTCCGCATAGGATAGTATTCCGAATAGCCTGCTTATTTTGTCCCCTACTCGGAATGTTTATTTATTCCGAATAGCCTCTTTTCCTTTTTCCTTATTCGGAATATTATATATATTCTGGATAACCAAATTGTTTTGCCTCTATTCGGAATATTTCATATATTCCGGATAGTCCTATTTATTCCGCATAAGACTTTTTATTCTGAATAGGCATGATTATTCCGTATAGAGTTACTTATTCCGCATAGTCTCATTTTTCCGCATGGTCTTAATATTCCGAGTAAGCCTTGTTTATTCCGCATAGAACTTTATTCCGAGTAATAGTTTATTCCGCATAGCTTTGATATTCCGCATGGCTCCATTATTTCGCATAGTATGATTATTCCGGGTAGAGTTGTTTATTCCGCATAGAAGCAATTATTCCGCATGGCAAGTTTATTCCGGACAACGAATATTCCGCATCATCATTATTCCGAATAGAGCATTTTTAAGGGTATTTTCTAGCTACTATTTTATTGATATTTTAATTCAAGTTTTACTTTCTATTGATTACTTGCCTCTAGTTTCCCTTTAAAGTCACTTCACTCATTTATCTTTTTAATAGAATAGAAAACCAAACCCCCTATTTGTCACCAAGAACAAATCATTCCACTTTTGGCTGTGATCAATTCGAGGGGATACCGAGAACAATCTTGAACCCATAGCAAATCACTTGTACCAAATGGCGCCGCTGCCGGCTCTTCTCGTTAAGATAAACAGTTTTTTGTGAGAACTTGGATTTTGGGATCCGTTCCCCGTGAACGTTACTTTTTCATAAAAAACTTCAAAAACACAAAAAAATATAAAATTTTCAAAAATCCTAAAAATTAAAAAAAACATAAAAACCAAAAATATTTTTGCTTTGTTTTTGCCTTGTTAGTTCTTTTGCAGGTGCATGCGTACACGGTCAACGTCTTATCAAGAGCCCGAGCCTCTCGAAGACTTAGACATGGCCGGTGTACAAAACAACAACAATAACCCACCTCTCAACAATAATAACAACAACAATAACAATCCACCTTTCAACAACAATAATAACAACAACAATGAGCCTCTACCAGACAATCGCCCGATGATTGAACTTCTGCAAGCACATATAGACGGCAACAATGATCCCATTGTCATACCCGCAATTGCAGCCAACAATTTTGAGCTCAAATCCGGCTTTATCCAGATGGTCTCTGCTCAACCATTCTTGGGCCGTACCATTGATGATCCTCATGACCACATCAAGAGATTCTTGCAACTCACGAACACGGTCAAATTCAATGGTGTTCCACAAGAGGTAATCTGTTTACAACTTTTTCCCTTTTCTTTAGAGGGACAAGCCCGGCATTGGCTTGCTAAGGAACCGCCACAAAGTATTCTTACGTGGACGGATTTGGAGACCAAGTTTATAAACTACTTTTTCCCACCCTCTCGTACTACCGCTTTGCGGAATGAAATTATCAATTTTGAACAAAAGTACGATGAGTCTTTTAGTGAATCTTGGGATCGTTTCAAAGATCTTTTAAGAAAATGCCCACAACATGGTTTTACCAAAGTGCACCAAATTAACACTTTTTATAATGGTTTAAGCATGAATGACCAAGATTCACTAAACAGTGCCTCGGGGGGGTAATATTTTGGCTAAGACTTCCAATGCTGCTTGGGATATCATTGAGAATAAGTCTCGTGTGCAAACCAAGAGTGTGTGGACCAATGCCGTTAGTGCTAGTACTAGTGACAGCGACAAGCGACTTGACAAAATCACTGCGCTTCTTGAATCGCTTGCTACTCAAACCGCTAGCAACACCAACAGCATCAATGCTAAAAACGCTCAAGTCAATGCTGTTAGCCAACCATGTGAGATATGCGGGGGTCCTCACTCTTACACCACTTGTACCGCCACCCAAGACTACCCTTCTGAGAATGTGAATGCAGCATACGATACCTATCCTCAACCCGCTTATCAAGCTCGTCCTCAAGGTGACCGCAACCTGCTTAGCTACCGCTCAAACAACTATCTCTCACCACATGGTTTTACTCCTAACAACCCAAACCAACAACAAAACCTCAACCGCCCTCCTCAACAACAACAACAACCTCGTACACCATACATACCACCTCACAAACAACCATATCCACTTCAAAGAAACAACCAAGTTTACCAACAACCTGCTTATCAACCACCCGCTTACAATGCTCCTCCCAATCCACCCACCGCATTACACCAAGACATTGGAACCTACATGAGGACTAATGATGTGATCGTGGACAATCTCCAACGGGAAGTGCTCAACCTGAAAGCAGACCTGGTGAAACAAGGGAACGATCTGAGAGCTGATATGAGAAACACTTTGGATAGTCAAACGAATGACTTAAAGAACATGATGGCTAGTTTCTTCGAAGGTAATCAACCCTCTTCTTCGGGTACTCTTCCGAGTAACACCGTTGCAAATCCAAGAGGGGAGATGAAAGCAATCACCACTCGCAGTGGCAAAGATACCAAGGAACCCGAGCTTCCTATACCTCCACCGGTGATTGTGACTAAGGAGAACGAGTCACCTGCTCCTATTACTCATCCTTCTACTTCCCCAATTGCTCCGCCTCTTACTTCTACCCCTCCTCCACCCAAGGATGTGAGTGATCCTATTCTCCCAAAGACTTCCTCTTCTTCTGATATACCTTATCCCTCAAGGTTGAGGAAAGAGAAGCTCAAAAGTAAGGATGATATTCAGGTTTCGAACTTTCTAAAATTTTTAAACAATTGAATTTCAACATCTCCTTCGCTGAGGCTCTCGCTCACATGCCTAAGTACGCGAAAATGTTCAAAGATCTTCTTAGCGACAAGGAGAAGCTTCTTGATATTGCTAAAACCCAACTTAATGAGAATTGCTCTGCAGTGCTCTTAAGGAAATTGCCAACTAAGCTTGGTGATCCGAGTCGTTTCTTAATCCCTTGTAACTTCCCGGGAGTAGAGAATTGCATGGCCCTAGCCGATCTAGGTGCCAGTATTAACTTAATGCCTTTAAGTGTTTGGAAGCAATTATCTCTCCCTGAGCTAGTCCCCACCAAAATGACTTTGGAATTAGCTAACCGTACGGTTGCTTATCCAGTGGGGATAGCTGAAGACGTCTTTGTAGGAGTCGACAAATTCACTTTTCTTGCCGATTTCGTTGTCGTTGACTACGACATGGACCCTCGTGTGACATTGATCGTTGGTCGTCCATTCTTGAGGACCGGTCGCACTCTCATCGATGTTGAAGCGGGCGAGCTTATCATGAGAGTGGGTGACGATAAAATTGTCTTCAACATGGGAAAGCTTTCTAAACAACCTTATTCTAACGAGAGTGTTAATTGTATTGACGTTCTTGATGACGCTTGTGAAGAACACTTCAAAGATGCTTGTAAAAGTATTCCTACCTCTCTTCCTAATGTTGAGACCGTTTCCTCTATCGATTCATCACTATCTCTATTTGGAGAAAGTGATTTCATTTGGAAAGATTTGGAAGCCACCATGGGAGATGTGAACTTAGCTAATGACGATTCTCCCACCAATTGGGATGAAGATCTTCGCCTCATTGAAAACATTCTTAAAGAAGACAATCTTTCTCCACCATCTCCCACGGTTATTGCTATCGATGCTCCGACTTTGAAAACGCCTTCCATCGAAAATCCCCCGGATTTAGAACTTAAGGAGTTGCCACCCCATCTCGAGTACGTGTTCCTTGAAGAAGAGAAGAAGTCGCCCGTCATCATTGCTAAGGACTTGAAAGAAGAAGAAAAATCTCGCCTCATCGCCGTGCTTAAAGATCATAAGAGGGCAATTGCTTGGAAAATTTCCGATATCCGCGGAATTGATCCGAACTTTTGTACTCACAAGATTCTCATGGAAGATGACCTTAAACCCGCAATCCAGAGCCAAAGAAGGGTCAATCCTCGCATTCATGACGTCATCAAACAAGAGGTTATCAAACTTCTAGATGCCGGCTTGATTTACCCTATCTCGGATTCGCCATGGGTAAGTCCCGTCCATTGTGTGCCCAAGAAGGGCGGAATAACCGTTGTTTCCAATGAACACAACGAGTTGATTCCCACTCGTCTCGTTACTGGGTGGAGAGTTTGTATTGATTATCGCAAACTCAATGATGCCACGAGAAAAGATCACTTTCCTCTTCCCTTCATGGATCAAATACTCGAGCGTCTAGCTGGTAATGATTATTACTGCTTTTTAGACGGTTTCTCCGGGTATTTTCAAATTCCCATCGATCCCAAAGACCAAGAAAAGACCACATTCACTTGTCCCTACGGAACATTTGCTTACAAACGCATGCCTTTTGGTTTATGTAATGCTCCTGGGACGTTCCAACGGTGTATGATGGCTATCTTCCATGATATGGTGGAAGACACTATGGAAGTATTCATGGATGATTTCTCGGTTTATGGCGATTCTTTCTCTACTTGCCTTGCCAATTTAGAACGTATGCTTAAGCGGTGTGAAGACACTCGCCTTGTTCTTAATTGGGAAAAATGCCATTTCATGGTAAAAGAGGGCATCGTGCTAGGACACAAGATCTCCAAAGCCGGTCTTGAAGTAGACCGTGCTAAAGTCGATGTCATCGCTAAGTTGCCTCCACCTTCAACCGTGAAGGGTGTGAGAAGTTTCCTTGGTCATGCGGGCTTCTACCGTCGATTCATCAAAGATTTTTCTCAAATCGCTCGCCCGATGACCCACCTCTTGAAAAAAGATACTCCTTTTATCTTTTCCAACGAGTGTATTGAAGCCTTCAACTTGCTTAAGGATAAGTTAACTAAGGCACCCGTCTTGGTTACCCCTAATTGGGAGCTGCCTTTCGAGTTGATGTGCGATGCTAGTGACTATGCTATTGGTGCGGTTTTGGGCCAAAGAGTGAACAAACACTTCCAACCAATCCACTATGCTAGCAAGACAATGACGGGGGCACAATTGCATTATACGACAACTAAAAAAGAGCTTTTAGCTGTTGTCTATGCTTTTGAAAAGTTCCGCCCCTATCTTGTCCTTTCCACCACAATCGTTTACACCGATCATTCCGCGTTGAAGTACTTGTTAACTAAACAAGATTCCAAACCAAGGCTTCTCCGCTGGGTTTTGCTTCTCCAAGAATTTAAAATCGAAATTCGCGATAAAAAAGGAGCTGAAAACCTAGCCGCGGATCATCTCAGTAGACTTGAGGATCCTTACCAAGGGGATCATCCGAACAAAGACATCAATGATTCTTTTCCCCTGGAGACCTTAATGTCTATCAACTCGACTTCTGATGAAACCCCGTGGTTTGCGGATATTGCAAACTACTTGGCGGGTGGAATTCTAAAGGAAGGGTTAACATCCCAACAAAAGAAAAAGTTCTTTAAAGATGTTGAACATTATTTCTGGGACGACCCTTACCTATTCAAACAATGTGCCGACTTGATTATTCGCCGATGTGTTGATGGACCGGCAGCTTTAGAAATCCTTGACGCTTGCCACAAAGGACCCACCGGTGGTCACTTTGGTCCCAACTACACCGCCAAAAAAGTGTTTGACTCGGGATTTTATTGGCCCACCATTTACCGTGATGCTCACGAGATGGTTAAACGATGTGATGCTTGCCAAAAACAAGGCAAGATCACACATAAAGACGAGATGCCTCAGAATTTCATACAAGAATGTGAAATCTTTGATGTTTAGGGTATCGACTTTTTGGGGCCATTCCCTTCCTCGAAAGGAAACAAATACATCCTTGTAGCCGTTGACTACGTTTCAAAGTGGGTTGAAGCCAAAGCTTTACCTACTAATGACGCAAGGGTGGTTTGTAACTTTTTGAAATCGCTATTCACTAGATTCGGTGTGCCTCGTGCCATTATTAGTGATCGTGGGACTCATTTTTGCAATGACCAATTCGCAAGAGTCATGGCTAAGTATGGTGTAAATCATCGTCTTTCCACCGCCTACCACCCACAAACTAATGGCCAGGCTGAAATATCCAACCGAGGATTAAAGCGAATTCTTGAAAGAACCGTGGGAGAGCATCGTGCCTCATGGGCTGATAAACTTGATGATGCTTTGTGGGATTTTCGTACCGCTTACAAGACCCCAATTGGTTGTACGCCATATCGTCTCGTGTACGGGAAAGCATGCCACCTCCCCATTGAGTTGGAGCACAAGGCTTACTGGGCCTTGAAGTGGGCTAATTTTGATATCAACAAAGCCGGTGACCTACGCAAGATCCAACTCAATGAGCTGAATGAACTCCGGAATGAGGCTTATGAAAATTCTTTGATCTATAAGGAAAAGACTAAGCTCATTCACGACTCTAAGATTAAGAACCGAGAGTTCCAAGTTGGAGACAAAGTTTTACTTTTTAACTCTCGGTTGAAAATCTTTTCGGGCAAGCTGAAATCTCGTTGGTCCGGCCCATTCACCATTGCCCAAATTTTTCCATATGGTACTCTCGAGCTCGCTCAACCTAATGGACCTAATTTTAAGGTGAATGACCAACGAGTGAAGTTGTACTTTGGTGAGGACATCTCTCATGAGATGATTCTATCCCTCACCACGTTCCCCATGAACTAATTTTGGGTCGAGTCAGGCTCGTGACTCGGTTATCAAAAACAAGCGCTCCTCAGGAGGCAGCCCGAGTATCTATCCCTTTTCGTTTTAACCTCCTAAGTGTAGGGGGACCTTTATAGGTGTTTGTCTTTGTGTGGTGATGTGATTACAGGGATGAATGCAATTTTGGAACCTTTGAAGAACCGTGCTCCCGTGTTATCCGAAATCCGGTTCTATCTCTCAACTATCGTGATTCAATTTTCTTCATACTCACATTTGAAATTGATCATGTTAGTCGTCTCTTCCTTAACTTGATTTAACCAACGTGCACAATGTCATAAGTGTAGGGGACACTTTTCCTACATGCTTAAACATTGAGGAAAATGTTTATCTTAAGTGTAGGGGGGACTCCTATCGAAGTTTTAAGTGGACTTTTCCATGAAAATGCCTTCATTTAACCGGAAAATCATCTTTTTCAACATTTTTCAAATTTTTTATTAACTTTGGCCATTTAGCCGTAATTTTTAAAATTTTTATCGTTGCTTTCATATGTATATATCCCGCAATAAAGTCAAAAAAATATTAATAATGTGGTGTAGCTAGTTTTGAAATCTTTGACATATTAGGCCCGTTGCGATTATTTTGACTCAACCCGAATAGACTTATCCAAGTTTATTCTAGCTAGTATCCTTAACCATATAGACCTTAATTGGTTTATTAGGCTAAGCATCCACGAGTCTCATTACTTGAGATTTTAAATTGTGGTGAACGAGAAATGATAGAGTCAATTTTAAGTCGGTATTCTTGCACAAGCTCACTTGGTGTAATTATTTGCCTATTCTCCCATCACTTGCTAATAATTTATCTGCAATAAGTAAGGTCGTACGATTTGAAAAGTTACTTAGCTTTTAGCCCAAGATCGTTTAAAAGTTGCTCGGTAATGATAAGAGTTCATAGCCAAGGCATAACTTATGAAGCGGGGCGCGAAGATTGGCGAGTCCGAAAAGGCCCTAACAAGGCATGAGGGTTCAATTTTATTGCTGAAGATCCAAAGTGATGTGAAAAGCATTATTCCCAAAATCAATATGAAGGATCAAGACTCACGACGAAAAGCAATCAACTCCCATAAAGATCATGGAGAAGTCTATCCGAAAAGACCCTAACAAGGTATGAGGATAAATAGATCCAAGTCCGAAAAGGAGGCGGATCGTTGTATCTCAAAATCCCAATTAGAGATTGAAGAAATAATCATGAAGTCGTGGTCAACAAAGTTGGAGTACCCCTCAAAAGTCTCCAAGTGAAGAAACTCTATTAACGATGAGAAGACCATTATCTCAAGAACGTCTCTCAAGATATGAAGTATGAAGTACATGCCAAATATCGGCCCGAGAAAGGTCTCAAATTGTGAATCAAGTTATGCCAAGATATGAACTTTTTGATATCCCGAGAAGCAGTTTTAAGAGATTTTGTCCTTTAGCTAACTATTGATCAAATCGTCCTACTTTGCTTTCAGCCTAAATAAACTATCGAAATAAGTCCAAAAATGCATCTTCATGATCATTCTAAGACAAAAAAAAAAATAAAAAAATATAAGAGATACACCTAGGAATAAGGGAGTTTAAGCATATAATTAAGCCATGTGTGTAAGTGTTTGATTTACTAACTTATAATAACAATGATCTCGTTTTTAAGCTTAGTTTGGGGAACGTGAAACTTGAGGGTGATAAATCTTCGCAGCACCAAAGCCCTAATGTAAGTCCTTGATCTCTTTGCAAGTTATTTCCATGTAGCTGTTTTCAAGTGAAAATGGTTTTCTATCCTTTTGTTTCCTTTAAAGATTTTAGTTTCTCTTAGTACTTTAATTTTTGTTTAGTAGTATTTTAAAAAGGCCAAGGTTGATTGATTATGAGAAAAATGTAAATTTGCTTTTTTAATAAGCATAGCATGAGGGCATGGCAATGGTTAAGTGTAGGGGATTTGATAGGTGTGAAAACACCCATCCTTTTACCACTTATTTCTTACTAAAACAAGACCAAAACGCGTGTTTAATATCATTTGTTTGGAATTATGCGTGGTTTTTGTGTTTATTGTGTTTTCAGAGTCAACCGGATGATTATTGAAGAAAACATGGGATTGCACGGGTTTTATCAAGGAAAAAGACTAAAGACGAAGTCTATTGTCCAAGAGATGCAAAATATTTGAAGTCAATGGGCCTATTTGAAGATTTATCGAAGAAAAGGACCAAAGATGGAAGATTTACATATGTCGAAGAAACTCAAGTCTATTAAAGGAAGAAATTAAAAGACGAGTTGAATTTAATCGTCGACAAATCCCGAATCAGAATCGAAAACGTCAACTTTTATGAAAAGACGAGAAGACAAGAAGATAGGGAGAAAGCCCACTCACCAACCAAAAGGGAGACCTATATAAAGATTTCCCTTCACACTTTTCATTCAGTTTTTTTCATTCCTTTTTTCTCTCTTTCTGTTCGTAGGCATCACCAACACCATTAGGGTGTTTGGTGATTTTGATTCTTGTTTTTGTTCTTAAATCTTGTAAGTTTAATCCTTCATTTTGTTTACTGAATCTTAATCATCAATACAAGTTCTTATTTAATCTTTTCATTCTTCTTGTTCATCATCATCTTTTTATTCAAAGTGCCTAAGTTCTTATTAATTTGATTTTGATCTTCAAAAGTTGTTGATTTTGTGTTTTATGATTGGGATTTGATCCTTATGGTTAATAGATGATTTGTGGTTAATTCGGTTAAACCTTTTTGTTTACTTGGCTTGATTTAGTAAAAATTCGTGTCCCCTGTTCTTCTCTCGCTGTTACTGTTCTTGAATTTCCCAGATATTCCGCATAGGATAGTATTCCGAATAGCCTGCTTATTTTGTCCCCTACTCGGAATGTTTATTTATTCCGAATAGCCTCTTTCCCTTTTTCCTTATTCGGAATATTATATATATATTCCGGATAACCAAATTGTTTTGCCTCTATTCGGAATATTTCATATATTCCGGATAGTCCTATTTATTCCGCATAAGACTTTTTATTCCGAATAGGCATGATTATTTCGCATAGAGTTACTTATTCCGCATAGTCTCATTTTTCCGCATGGTCTCAATATTCCGAGTAAGCCTTGTTTATTCCGCATAGAACATTATTCCGAGTAACAGTTTATTCCGCATAGCTTTGATATTCTGCATGGCTCCATTATTCCGCATAGTATGATTATTCTGGGTAGAGTTGTTTATTCCGCATAGAAGCAATTATTCCGCATGGCAAGTTTATTCCGAACAACGAATATTCCGCATCATCATTATTCCGAATAGAGCATTTTTAAGGGTATTTTCTAGCTACTGTTTTATTGATACTTTAATTCAAGTTTTACTTTCTATTGATTACTTGCCTCTAGTTTCCCTTTAAAGTCACTTCACTCATTTATCTTTTTAATAGAATAGAAAACCAAACCCCCTATTTGTCACCAAGAACAAATCATTCCACTTTTGGCTGTGATCAATTCGAGGGGATACCGAGAACAATCTTGAACCCATAGCAAATCACTTGTACCAATGTGGCAAGTATTTTCAAAGTTGGGTTATGATTAAGGCATGCTTAATCACTAATCTGGAAGGTTTGGTGGGTTAATTGTTACACATTTAAGAAAACCCAATTTTCGTATGAACACTAAGAACAGCTCATTTGATCTTTGTTTTGGGTTTAGGGGGTGTTTAGCGCCAGTTTATAATATTAATTAACTTTTGAAAAGTTAGTTAATATTAAACGGTGAGTGGAGAGTGATGTGGAGGAAGGGGGAAATCTGATTGGTTGAGGGGGTTGAGTGGGACACGTGGGAGGTTGTGAGTGGTCTAGGTTTCTTTTATGCCTGGCCAGCTTTAACCCTTTTATTCTTCTTTCTTTGTCACTTTGTAAATAAACACTCAAAACACGTTTTCCTTTGTATTGAAAGTTTCTAACTTCACACTTTTGCCCCAAATACTTTTCCAAAGTATTTTCAGGGGTATTTCTTGCCATTTTGTGATTCTTGAAGGACTGATTTGGTATTTTCTTGATTGATAATGGTCTTGACTTGTATATTTGACATTTTGGAGGACTGAAATTGCCAAGTCATGATTAATGAGGGACCATTTTTGCCATTTCTTCAAAGTCAAGGGTCCTTTTTTGTAATTTTGATATTTTCAAAGGACCAAATTTGTAATTCTTGAAACTTGGAGTCCTTCTTGGTATGTTTGACTTTGAGGAGGATAAATATTGACATCTTAGTTTTGTTGAGGGACTAAAATTGCCAATTCTTCAAAGTGGAGGGCCATTTTTGTAATATTGACAAACTTTAGGGACGAATCTTGTAATTATGAAGATACAAGGGTATAAAGTGTCAGATCTTCAATATTGGAGGACCCTTCTTCATAAATCTTCAAATCTTCAAGGGTTTTCTTGGAAAATTCTTCAGTAGGGCTTGGTTCAATGTGCGGCTTCGTTTCCCGTGTTCGTTTTTGCATGATTCTTGTGATCTTTTGTCATTATCTCAATATCCGTACCTAAAATACACAAGCAACAAGCACAAGCATATATTTGGGTATTTTCATGATAATTAATGCATTTTAAGCCCTTTTTGGACGATGAGACTATGTATAAAAGCAGTCTCATCAGAAATCGCGAAAGCTCGGACTAGAGCATAAAACAAAATACAAAATAAAACATTAAACATAAAAAAGAAACCTAGTCGTCTAGGAATGTCTTTGATCCAACTAGAGTTAAACTAGGAAATAGGCAACAAACATTTAGAAGACGTGGAACTTTCATATCTTTCGAAAACCTGTAAAGAAAAGTAGTAATCATAAAATAATAGTTGTCTCGGGAATTGATACCCTGGATTCAACACCAATAAAATTTGTCTCGGGAATTGATACCATAGGTTCGTCACCAACAAAAGTCATTTCGGGACTCGATACCCTAGATTGGACACCAACAAAAGTCGTCTCGGGACTTGATACCATAGATTCGACACCAACAAAAGCCTTCTCAGGAATTGATATCCTTGATTCGACACAAATTAAATTCGTCTCGAGACTGGTGATGAGACCACAATTATACATGGTCTCATTACTTAAATCGGTACATATTGATAAGTAGGATGGTAATGTATAACTTTTACCCTATTTGTTCAATGTATGTTTTTAGGTTCGGATATCATGAATTCAACAAAAGATAACAAGAATCAAACAAAAACGAACACGGGAAACGAAGCCGCACAAAGAACCAGACCCGAATGGTGATTTTCCAAAAATACCCTTGAAGTCTGAAGAATGTACAAGATTGGTCCCTCGAGTTTGAATACTTGTCACTTTAGACCTTTGTAAATCTCAAATATACAAGATATATCCCTAAAGTTTCAAGAGTTTACAAAATCAGCCCTTAAAAATTGCTCATATTGCAAGAGAAGTCCTTATGAAAGTTATCATCATAGACAAGGGCCAAATTTGCCATTTGCCAAAATTATTTACAAAGGGATATGCATATAATCTGGCCAAGACTTGTTTCGAAACCATTTATAAACATGAGGGGCCAAACCTGACTAAATCAAAACCCATACCCACTAAAATACCCGAAAAGCCCAACCAAACTACCCAAACCCGACCTTATTATTATTATAATCAATTAGTTTTAGACGAAATTAATTATTAATAAAAACGACGCCAAACACACCGTAAGCCATTTAATCAGATCAAACCCCTCTTTTCAACCTTCCCTAAGAACACAAACCCTAATTCTCAATTTCCCTAATTACACAAAATTTGGTTAATTGTTTTTCTAGATTGATGATTTATCATTAGTTAAGCAAATCCTCACCCTCAAAACTGGTCCCACAACACCTATACTATCCCCCAACCCTCTCCTATTACGTCTCTTTCACCCTTTTCCCAATACCACGACCGAATCAACAAACAATATTAATCCCTTGGTCCCCAAATGTTGCATAGACGATTTAGATCATGTTTTCACAACTAGAATCCTCTATATACTTCGGGCAGATCACATGAAGGCACATTGACCACATTTTTCAAGAATTCAAACATCAAGGGCATAGTTGGAATTTAGCTGCTAGGTTTTGTTAGTGTAAATATTACGATATTTTAACCTATACATCCTTATTTGTTTTGTTGATGACAAACATGTAACTTGTAATACATAACGTAAAATGTACAAGTTACACGTAATCATATTTCGTGTATACTTACACATATATATCTTTATAAAAGTAATGAGAAATACTTTTTACATCATTGGTAAAAGTCTTGCAAAACCTAAACGAGAAAATCTGATCATAAAGAAGTTTTAGGAGTTGACTTAACAAAAGATTTACAATATTAAATTGCTGATATGCTGACAGGCCGACGGAACCCGACGGACCCCTTGGTAAAGGGTCCGGCGGGGTCCGTGAGTGTCTGTGGTTTGGCTATAAATAGAGAGTACAAGCTCACTCATTTCTTACACCTTGCTATCATATTCTTCTCTCTATATCTGATCCTCTATCAGATATTTCTTCTCTCTAACATGTAATGGATAATATGAATGTGGCTGTCCGACAAACCGTAGATATGAATGCCAATCTAACCGCTGAGCTTGCAATGTCTAAGGAAAAGGTCAAAACTTTTGACATGGTCCCTCAAGCAGAGAAACTAACTTATTCTTAATTTGACCAATTTCGTTTTGAAAGGATATAACACTTAAAGGAAATAGAAACATTAAGAGCTAATCTTTCAAATGAATTAAAGGAAAAAGAGTCGGTTGTCAATAATTTTGAAAAACTTAAAACGGATTTCGAAACTCTCGAGTCTAAAAAGTTTGAATCGGAAATTAATGCTACCAAACTTCTTAAATTTAAGGAACAATTGTAAAACCCGTATTTAAAATCCCCGAATATTAAATACGCAGCATCAGTTTCATTTAAATATTAGCTTTAACTTTAGTTAAACCTTAACAGAAAATACGCAGCCTTAGTTTCATTGAAATATTACAAATAATAATTATTCAGAATATAATTATTAAGTTTCAGAAATTAAGTTTCAGAAAAACATTACGTGTGTATTACGTATATATTAATTATAGTACAGAAAATATTATTGTGTCGGGGATGAAAACACGAGAAACAAATACTAATGCACGATAAATTTTCGGTGTCGAAAAATAAACGAAAACCACCTATATACTTAAAGGGGGTGGCAGATTGATTTACTAAACAAAAGGAAGTGGGCTTTGAGCCCGGCTCATAGACAACTTAAAACACAGGGAAATCAAAGTATGCTCCCATTTCTTTTCACGTAACAAACAAAACAAAAAAAAGAGATTAAGGTTTCATTACCTTTTGTGCCACCGGGAAATAAACAAAGAAAGGGAAAGATTTGGCCTAGTTTCGTCTAATAACTCGCGTGTGTTCATCATCCTCCATCAATCCAATAACGGTATCACCCTTTACGTTTGATTTCATGATTTTATCACGAATCTATATGGTTAAATTTTATACAAACGAATCTTGAATAAACAATGAAGGGTGTCGCGGGTTTTGGCTGTTTCACGAGGAGACCGAGACCATAAGGTCTCGGTATGTTTGTATTCGAGCCCAGACGTGACCACGGGTCTTGGTGTGGTGTTTTCTTTGGCCAACCGAGAACAAAACCAACCCCAAACGGGGGGGTTTAATGATTAAGGGTGTCGGGTTGTGGTTTGGTTAATGAAACCGAGACCTTAAGGTCTCGGTAAATACTTTCTCTGCCCAGCCGTGACCCACACAGGGGCGGCATAGGGCTGATCCAGCGACCATAGCCGAAAAATCCCAACCGGGTGTTTATTTTGTAAAGGGGGCGTTTGGGTTTATAAAAACAGTGGGAAATGTACTAAAAATAGTGAGAACAATTAGCATATCAGTGGGTACCTTCAGGGCAGAAATTGGTACATTAAAAATTGGAATCAACGACAGTTTAGCGACAGTAATTTCTGTCGCAGTTTACATGGCAGTTTTGGGACAGAATTAGCACAGTTTTTAGCGACAGTTAATAATGGTTAGTGACAGAAAATTCTGTTGCTAATCAAGTTTTGGGTTTTAGTAATATTGTTGGCTTATTTTAGTGCGACCGAGAAGGTGATATCTCGGTAGGCTTGGGTTTATAATTAAAGGATAAAAACGCAGATTTTAATTATACCTTATTTAATCACTTTTACAAATAAATGTTTTAATGATCTAATTAGTAAATTAAATTTATAATGTTAAACTAGTTAATATTATTAAATGATTTAATTCATTTTGGAACTTTCTAAATTATGAAACTTTCTATTTTAACAGGTTACCAAATATAGAAATATTATAACGTCAGAATACGCGTTATACCGTAACTAATAGTAGAACAGGAATATGTTAACCAGAAATATTAGAACACTCAGACTTATCAGTGTATATACAAACGGTAATACAAGAATGAATAAATTAAACTAAGTACAGCTAAGATAAATAAAATAAACGAATAGCGATTAACTTATTCGCATCCTTTATTCATGTAGCTCGCGTGAAATCAGAGTATACCTTCTGTCAGTTGATCTCCGTCGGTTACTGGACACGAGGTATGGATTTCCCGTCCTTCAGTAAGGACTTCTTTCTATGCATGATTAGGATTCCTCGTCTGCAGCCAAATGTTTTCCCCAATACATGTTAAAGCTTATCAGTAATCATTTTAATAACTAAATAAATTACCTAAGCTTTATATACAAGCATGACCAGTTTATGTACTAGTTACGGAGGTACCGTAACCATGAAACTAGAGGCACCGGTGTCATGACTCCTTTGCGAGGGAGTGATTTCTCGCAGCGTCCTATTTATTTCAGCTTGGCTATTTATCAGTATTATCATCGGGCGTATGGGTGCATCCTAGGTTATCAGTTTATAGTTATCAGGTGAATACGGTGTGTGCTCTACATCCTTCATATAGGAGTTGATCCCTCCACCCAGCACATTATTTAGAGGTCACCTCTTTACAGCATGACGAGGTCACCCCTCCAGTTATTCATGCAACAGTTGTTAAAGCATGACCTATATAAGATCTTGGCAATTAAAATACAATAAATGCATGTTTTCAGATTTAACTGTTAATAATTCAGCTTTATTATTTATAAACCAGACTTCTCAGATTTTATACAGCTTTCCAATATTTTACATATCAGTTATAGTTTCAGTATTTATTATCTGCTCCACTCCAGTACATTCTTATCATGCTTTATATCTGTTCACTGGGCGTTATGCTCAGCCGTAGTTTTCCTTTCAATTTCCAAACGGCAGGTACACAGGGACGCTCTTAGGACTTCTGAGAGAGTACGTACATTGGATGGGAGCTATCTAGACTCCTTTATTTTATGCACTCATGCATTACTTTGGTTGTTTGGACATTGTTTCGTCCTTTTTCCTTCAGTACTTAATCTTTTATATTTGAGCTTATATTTGGATTACCGATGTTTGATTCCGGTATTTCCGTTATGGTCAGTTAATGTTTAATACATTATCAATGCCTAAACCCTAATAACACAATACAAACCTTTTGGAATGATCAAAATCCCAAAACCTCCAATTCTCATATTTCTTGATTTTTATAAAATCAAATGCATGGATGATATTTGAGTGAGGTTTTAACAAGGATTGATGAAGGATGATTTTTGTGTAGTTTAATTGAACAATGATTGAAAATTGTTTTGATGATGGTGATGATCATGGTGTTGTTCGTTCCTCAAAAGAGAGAAAAGGAGAATGTTTTTTTTTGTTAATAAATTTGTCTGATGTTTTTTTTGTGAGAGATGCTGGACGAAACAAAGGAAAAGAAGGGGATGCCCAAAATGTAATTTAGTTATAGCCCGACTTAAGTTCCTAAAAGCTAATCGTTCCGACTCGGTGCAAGTTATAATACGAAAATGAAATATTTATAGAAACATAGTATTTTGACTTCATAAAGTCTAAATATTTAGCCATCGGTTCTCGTTTCGTCGATTCGGGTAAACTTTTTGTAAAACGCGCGCGGGTGCTTTTAAATCAAAATTTTTGATTTAAATAAATATGGAAAAATAAAATAAAATTTTATAATTCCGAATAAAGTATTATCAATAATCAGAAAAATACTTAAAAATATAATTTATTAAAATTATCAAGATCTCAGGATTTACGTATAAAGAATACAAGAAAATGTAACATGTTGTAAATTTCAAGAAGTATGAATAAAAGAATTAATAATACCGGGAAAATGCAAGTTCTCACAGTCGGCCCCCCTAAAGGAACTCTGGTCCCTCAGAGTTCAACTGGAGACGGAAGAAGGTGCAAACAAAAGGGGATACCTAGTTTAGAACTTATTCTTCGCTTCCCTAGGTAATTTCTGCACCACGAGTAACCTTAACAAATGGAATCCGTCTACGCTTCAGTTTCTTAACTCCTTTTCGAATTTATATCAAACTCATATCAAAATAATAACCTTTCGGTATGAAGAAATATAAAGAGATGGAGTGAGCACGAGATTTGCTTTAACGGAGAAGATGCGCTAGAACGAGTTAAGATTGAAAATCGACAAAGAATCGCAAATCGCGCAAACTGTAAAACATGACAATCTAATTACAAGAGGAATAAAAGAGAAAAATGAATTACATATAAACATTAAAATACAAGTTGTCACAATTATCTGTCTAGGATTTGATATTACTTTCCAACTCAGCTTAAGTATTTTCTTGATAAGGATTTCAAAGTAAAAGTAACTCAGTTCAAATAATTATTCCAATCAGCTTAAAAGCCTTTTGACGACTGTATAAAATTATTGTTAAAACTTAGGTTTATCGTTATCATTAGATAAAAAAATCAAATTTACAAATTATTTAGAATCATTGATATAATTATAACTTAAATCGATAATTTCATTAGATTGAAATTAAAGTATGATACAATCAAATATTTTAAAAGATGAAGCTTGACACCCTTTTTAAATATTAGTTCATAATCTACCAAAGAGGATGTATAGATTCGACATTTAACTTGGAACAGACATTTTGGTAATTTAAACACTTGATAAAGTGTGTAAAAAGTTCTTAAATTTTTTTAATAATTTTAGAAATCCAAGAAGGTGTTTGATGCATCAAATGATAAACCTGTGACATGTTTTGGTTTTCAAAAGGTGACAATATAATAAACGAGTATGAAATGAATAATAATCAACAATTAGTATGCGAGCAATAGCGCGAGAGGATAAACGTAATTTGTACCAATTCTTAACGAACATGATAAAGTAAATACGTCCATGCTAAGAAAATAAGAAACCGAAGGATTTAGCAAGATTAATTCATGAGCGTGGTTGGGGTCACCAACAACGGCTTATTAAGTTCTCGATGGTCGATACACGATCAAAAGAGAAAAGCCACACAATAAATTTTCGAATCAAGAAAATTCTTAAGAAGTCACTTGAGAGTAATTCCAGTAAAATGAGCAACATTAGCAATGAGAGAGCGAAGTCATCACATGGTTCACACGAATGAATTTCAAGACGATAGAGTCTAACACACATCATGACAAATACACGAAATTATCGTTCACGTTCAGTCATAAATCATTATTCGCGTCCGGAGACGTTTCGAAGGTCTACCAAAATAGATAAAGAAGGTCGCTTGATGTAGAAGCATAAACAAATGTTGAAACTTTCAAGTCTGGTATCAACGGTTGGTAATTAGCCGAGTGGTAATAAGTAGAACAGATATCGTTGAGTAAAGAAACATGTACTTGCAGGCACGTAATTTGTTCAATAAAGAGGTAAGGAAACACGTGCATATGTTACGAACGGGTGCTACTCGCATAATATGTAAAAGTTTTCAAAATTTTAATTTATCTAACTTTTTCAGAAACACAAGTAAAAAGTTAGTTCTTGGCCAAATATTTAAGGTGACTACTATACGGCCTCGCATGGCTCCTTCTAAATTACGTATAGGTGATCAGGCCATGCATAATTTAGGACTAGCAATGCGATCCTCAGTTTCGTCAAACTAGTATTACATGTCATATGCTTTAAAATATGCATATAATGTCATTAGCAAAATAGAATCTAATATATTTTATAAAACTTTTCGCAAGTAAGTAATTGGCTAGATGTTTAAATCAACAATTTTGATGTTACATGAATTCTTTTTAAGACCAATGTTGAACAATTTGTGAAAATACATCGTAAAATAATGTCAATTTATTTTATAAGGTAACATTCAAGTATTTTATAAAGTCCAAGTAGAACAATTTGTAAAGTTAATCGTAAAACAGTAATGATTTTATCTATATTGTGACATTATAGCAAAGTATAAAATAGCAAGTGGGTTACACGGGGGTAGTAAAGAGTAATTAATAAGAAATCGATGAAATGGTTACAGGATGACAGAGTTTCAAAGGATTTCTCCGGAATCGTCGTGAGACACGTGCCTAAAATGATAACGAATGATGTGAAAACAAGAACTTCAAAACTCGACCCAAATCAGTGGTACGATAGAAGAAAAGAAATATAATATATAATGACAAATAAGTCATGTATAAAATAAAGGATAAAGGAATCCGTATGCGTTGACATTGTTGGGTCAAAAAGTTGATGTGGCAGAAACTCAAAAACGAAGAAAACATGAAGATATTGTCTAAGCGTTGTCAAGAGCAATTTAGGCGTTGACAAGAACAAATCCAGCGTTGTTGGCTCAAGAGTTGTCATGTACAATTCAAGCATTGTCACATGCAATTCAAGCATTGACAAACCGTAGACAAAGAAGCTTATGGAAGCTTCTATTTAGATAAACATGCAAGATATATTATGCATAAGTTTATTTAAATAGAAGATTTACTTGTTTATTTGTTATTATCTCTTGTAAACCCTAATCCTTACACTATAAAAGGAACCAAGGGTCTTAGGTTTTATTCATCAATTCATATTTACAATGTAAACCTAAAGCGTGTGTCGACTAGACGTGGGATTCAATGTATACACGTATAGTGATTGTTTGTTATTAATATAATGAACAATCCAATTGTGTTTTAATTCATGTTCTTGTGCCCTAAACACCTTGTTAATGATTGTTGTTCTAATTCCGCTTTGATTGTTTAAATCATATGAACAATGATCATTCCTAGTAGCTTCAAAGATCCGGAAACCAAGGTTTCCACAATTGGTATCAGAGCCTCGTGGCTCGTGATGCTAGGACCAACAAGGTGTTCGTTATGGTGAAAAGAAGAAAAATCCGTCTAGGATTTTTCTGGACGTTTTTGTGTGCACAGCAGTATTCAGAAGGTCATAACTTTTGATTGAACCGTTGGATCGTCACGAAATTTTATATGTGTGTTCTTCATACATATATCTAAACATCCACCGGAGGGATTGTCTTGTTTTATCCCCAATCAAAAGTTATTAAGCGTCGAAGTGGGCTGCAGAGGTGATTTTCAGATTTTTGTTTTCACATGAAATCATGATTTAGGGTTTCTGAAAACCCTAGATCATTGCATATGACAGAAAATCTGATGTTCTATGGCGAATTGGGAGTGATAAATTATTAGGGTTTCATTCAAAACCCTAGATCTAGGCTGTTTGATTGGTTGTTTCTAGGGTTTATTTTATAAACTCTTGGTTCCACCATACAAGATTCGTCATGGTATTGTAGCAGATCGAATAGAAGGCAACAAGTGGATGTGATGTGTAGTAAAGCAGCAGCAACAGATTTGTGAGATTCAAAGATATGCTTAATATGGCCACACGATTGGGAGTACGTTTATTGTGTATTCGTATTATTGATATGGTCCATTAAGATGCTGCTGCTCATGTGTGAAAGACCATGCTGATGTCGTGACATTATAAAGCTAATATATTAATATCACGTGAAGAGTGGACGTGTTCTCTAAGGAGAATTGGTTTGTTATCACGATTGATTTAATGTCAAGTTTGTGTTCACACGATACTAACTTTCTAATTGGTGGAAAGTTTGTATGTTCACACGATCAAAGAGAAGTGAAAGATTGTGTTCACATGATTAAACATTGGCATGTTCACACGAAGGGTCAAGACAATTGACGTAAGATAAAGCTTTGTGTTCACACGGTGATGAAGCTTTGATTGGATAAACATAGTTGCTTCAAGATTTTGAGACGTGAGTTACTGTGGTTCATGGATGGAATCTATATTAATTGGGCTTACGTGATAAAAGGGAAGCAAAAGTTTACATCTGTGTTCACACGAAGATTATTTATCTGTGGTCCATGACGTAATTAAAAACATCATGATAGGGACGTTTCATAGATGCAATTTATTGGAAAGTGACGCTGACAAAGTATTTAGTGCTGTTTGCTCCTGACATGATCAGAAGGTACGTGATATATGCATTAGTTGGTGAAGTTTATCCCTCACGTCATCAATAGCAAAAAGTTTTCCACGTTTGGTTTAAACAATTGTTTAATGGTGGAGTGTTCACACGAGGAATTCATAAAGTATTTGAATTCAGATGTGCGCTTTTGGTCAAACAGTGACGTTGATACTTATTATTTCGACGTTGACAAGAAAGTAAGTTGGACGCTGACGTTTGTAATTTTGACGCTGACAAGAATAAGTCGAACGCTGACAGATAGCGTTGACATGAGTTGTCCGAGAAACGCTTGCTCAAGCGTTGATAGGTGTTGTCCGATATCTGACAATGCATCTGATTAAGATATTGGACAATGAAGGTTCTCAGATGACAAAAGCATAGCTGCTGTTTGAGAAAATTGGTACGTTTTTAGCACACAAAAAGGAGGAATTTACACACGAAGGTACATGGAATCTCCGTTTTAATTTAGAATATCATGTTGATATTTATGGCTCGGATATTTTTAAACGGAATTAATGATCTTAAAGCGAGTTAGCAACAATTCATGATGTAATGAAAAGTCGTCATGAAGAGGTGTTAGCTTAAGGGGAAGAATTCTTATGGTAAGTTTGATGATTGAAGAAGATTTTCGCGAGTTTGTGTTTTATCATATTGTTAAGTTGTGGACGTCAACCATTGATTTAACAATAACTTGTTCGTGCTTTACATGGTTGGTGACGAAGACTTGTCATAACACTTGAAGGAGTTACATTATCGTGCTCAGTGTCTCACAAAGGATGAGAATATTGACAATGGATTGAGGTCTGCTTATACTTTACGTTTTCATATAAGTTCTTCATCACATGAATAGTGCAAGACATGGAACACGAGGTTGGGTTATTCTACTTCTACATCAAAGATTACTTTATTTATTTTTCTTCAAGATCATTACTTAGAGCTACATTTGGAGAATCTTCAAAGATTGCATACATTGTTTACTTCCCTGTTGATGTGACAAAAAGGGGAAGAAATACATGCTACACTTGAGGGGAAGCAATTTGAAGATCATGTACAACTTACAAGAGATACACATAGAGTTTTGCCGACATCAACTAGGGGAAGATTGTTGGGTCAAAAAGTTGATGTGGCAGAAATTCAAAAACGAAGAAAACATGAAGATATTGTCTAAGCGTTGTCAAGAGCAATTTAGGCGTTGACAAGAACAAATCCAGCGTTGTTGGCTCAAGAGTTGTCATGTACAATTCAAGCATTGTCACATGCAATTCAAGCATTGACAAACCGTAGACAAAGAAGCTTATGGAAGCTTCTATTTAGATAAACATGCAAGATATATTCTACATAAGTTTATTTAAATAGAAGATTTACTTGTTTATTTGTTATTATCTCTTGTAAACCCTAATCCTTACACTATAAAAGGAACCAAGGGTCTTAGGTTTTATTCATCAATTCATATTCACAATGTAAACCTAAAGCGTGTGTCGACTAGACGTGGGATTCAATGTATACACGTATAGTGATTGTTTGTTATTACTATAATGAACAATCCAATTGTGTTTTAATTCATGTTCTTGTGCCCTAAACACCTTGTTAATGATTTTTGTTCTAATTCCGCTTTGATTGTTTAAATCATATGAACAACGATCATTCCTAGTAGCTTCAAAGATCCGGAAACCAAGGTTTCCACAATTGGTATCAGAGCCTCGTGGCTCGTGATGCTAGGACCAACAAGGTGTTCGTGTATGGTGAAAAGAAGAAAAATCCGTCTAGGGTTTTTCTGGACGTTTTTGTGTGCGCAGCAGTATTCAGAAGGTCATAACTTTTGATTGAACCGTTGGATCGTCACGAAATTTTATATGTGTGTTCTTCATACATATATCTAAACATCCACAGGAGGGATTGTCTTGTTTTATCCCCAATCAAAAGTTATTAAGCGTCGAAGTGGGCTGCAGAGGTGATTTTCAGATTTTTGTTTTCACATGAAATCATGATTTAGGGTTTCTGAAAACCCTAGATCATTGCATATGACAGAAAATCTGATGTTCTATGGCGAATTGGGAGTGATAAATTATTAGGGTTTCATTCAAAACCCTAGATCTAGGCTGTTTGATTGGTTGTTTCTAGGGTTTATTTTTATAAACTCTTGGTTCCACCATACAAGATTCGTCATGGTATTGCAGCAGATCGAATAGAAGGCAACAAGTGGATGTTTAAATCATATGAACAATGATCATTCCTAGTAGCTTCAAAGATCCGGAAACCAAGGTTTCCACAGACATCGTAATTCAGTTGACATAAATATCCTTTTAAGAAAGTAGAACATCAGTTCTCGAATAATACAACTAACCCGAAAAGTTTATATATTTGGAAAGTTTCTATATAAGGAAAGTTTTCGATCAAAAGTTTAGGAATTTAACAGGATAATAGTGGCGCATAAAAATACACGACTTTTTCGAAAAAAACTCGTTTATTAAATGTGTTATCCAAAAAACACTCCATATCAAAGTTCACGATATATGTACGTATAACCCGCACTCAAAGTTACTATTTTTAAACGTCTTCAAACGCAATCAATGTTTGCTAGTTGTAAAATATCATTTGTTAAAGTTTTTACAAGCTCAAACAAACTCAAAAATGCCTAAAAATCATATTTCAAAATTCTATCAGCTTTGACTTTTTTTTAGTCAACTTTGACTTTTAGGTCTGATCCGATCAATTAACCCGTAAAATGACATTTTCAAGACTTGGAGTCTAAAGCAATTTAGTGTAAAAAATGTTTCTAACAACTTTCTATTTCTACTCAAGATCTGAAACCGAATGTAAATTGACCAAAATGCCCATGCATGTTTTGCGCATGTTTGACTATATATCTTAAAACACAGGTTTTTATTTTTAAGATTTGACCCGTTTATACTAGTTTTCGGACTTGGTTACCTAGGCGGTAAAGGTAAAACGGCATTTTAAAAAACTTTTTAGTTTTACTCGAGACTCGAAACGGACCAGATGTAGGCGAAAACGCCTTCGCATCAGATCTGTCAACAAAATAATATTTTTAGAAAATACAGACTTTATTAGATAAAAAACCCATAAATATTCAGTTTCGACACTAGTTCCCTCGTGTTAGACGTAAAACGACATTTCAGACAACTTTCGTGTTTCGGCCGAAGGCCGAAACGGATCAGAAATGACGGTTCTCCCCCCTGCAGTTCTGCATCTGCAATAATTTCCATATACACAGAAAATAAGTTCTTAAATTTTACAAATTTCAAATGAGCGTAACTTGCTCGTTTTTAAGAGTTACGATTCGAATTTTATGTCCAAACGAATGTCTCAACAAGTATAAACATATTTTTAAGCCTGAACTTTATAAAAATATTTTCTCGACGCCGTTAAATTACTTGTAGATTTTCTGTAGAAAGTATATTTTTTGACACCTTGAAATTTAATCAACCTTCATAACGACCCGTAGTTTATGTACAAACATGACTTGTGGATTCCATAAAGACGAAAGAGCATAGATTATATAATTAAGCATATAAAGAAAAACATAGTATAAAATTTGTTTATGAATACTAACGATAATCTAAGAAATCAAAACGGCGCATGACATCCGTGTCTTCGATTTCAAGATGCAAGGTAGGAAAGTCTCTTGGCGGCGCGATTTTCCAGAAACACAAAGCATACCAAGAAAGAAATGGAACATTAAGGAGTCGCACTCCCGGGCAAGGAGGTTAAATAAAAGGGAAGGATACAAGTTTATAGAAGTAAAATCGTATTCCAAACAAGCACCACGTTATATCATATGATATGAATTACAAGATGACGATGGTGTTTCCAAGGTACAAACAAACGTTGTAAGTCGAAGTCGAAACGTAGAATGGTCAATGAAATAATATTTAATCGATATACGAGTGCCGTGTAAGATGGTGACGTAAAAGTCACTCAAGGTTACGGAAACTCACGATATTATTCAGCACGGATTTTAAGGAATGCTTTGAGATGTGCGACTCACACGATGTCCTTTAGTATTTTTCGGAGACACGTTGAGCTACACAATGGTCTACAGACTAATTTTCAAGGCATCCAATCACAGATGGTCGGAAAACAATTTGGATATCTAAATAGATATCTTAAAGAGGTTTAACAATGGAACTAACGTACAGGGTAGTAAAATGAAAATCGGAAGTTTCATTGAAAGCAACACTTCTTAATCCCAAACAATGGTATTACAAGAATACGCACTGTTGGGAATAAATTAAGGTCAGATCACTTGGGCGCTGACAAGAGTAAAACAAGCGTTGACAAGAGCAAAACAAGCGTTGACAACTCAAGCGTTGACAAGATAAAGTCAAGCGTTGACACATTGAAGACAAGCACTGATGGGAAGATATACTCTACGCATTTATTGTATTCTAGATTACTTCTAGTAAAGATAGGAACAACAATGTATTTTCTATATTTATCTTTACCTAGAATAGCTGATACGTAGATTATTGTACAAGGCTTCTTATGTCTATAAAAGAAGACCTTTAGGTTAATGTTTCATATAAGTTTTCATTCGTAAACTACTTTCATTGTAAGCAAGTTTGATATCATTAATCAAAGTGAAAGTTTGTTTATATCATTGTGTGTTCTTGTTTAAGTGTTAAATTCCACATAACACTTAGATTATCATAAGCATATACAAAGGTTTCTCTAAGTGTATTACTTGATCTAATCTCGTATACATAAAGCTAAATTGATCTAAGTTTGGGATCAACAAGTGGTATCAGAGCTTGTTGAGGAACTTTTGATCTTAAAGAACACAAGAACCCTAAAAATCACCAAAACCCTAATTTTCTCAAAAACCCTAACAACATCATGTCTGAAGCAATAACCTCCTCCTCCTCAGCTTTACCAAACATCAAGATTCCCATGCTTGATGCAACCAACTTTGATTTGTGGAAATTCAACTTTGAACAATATCTGGGGATCTATGACTACACACTCTGGGAGATTATTAAATATGGAAACACATTCGATAAAGCCCAAAAGATTGCTGATGTCATTGCTCAAAGATCAGCTGTTGCTGGATGTTCTGAAGAGGATAAGAAAGAAAAACCTGGATATGGTAGAGCTGTGTCTGCTGATGACATAGCAAAGAAAAGGGTCGACATGAAAGCCCTAAATATTCTGAAAGTCTCTTTGGGACAAGAGAACCAGCATAAATATAGAGGCTATGAATCTGCTAAAAAACTTTGGGAAGCTCTTGAAGTTGCATATGGTGACAATGCAGACACTAAGGAAGAGAAGACAAAGCAACTCATGCATGATTATGCTGTCTTCAAGGCTCAACCCAATGAGAAACTGAGTAGTGGGAGAAGCAGATTGCTTGACATTACAAGCAAGTTGTCCTTCATGGGGACACAACTTGGTGATGTTGACATTAATGCTACCTTTCTTAAAAGTCTTGGTGAGGCATGGAAGATTGAGGCAAGATCTATTCTTGCCAACAATACTTACAAGAGTTCCTCGTTTGATGACATCTACAACAAACTAAGGCTGTTGGAAGATGAAACTCTTTTAGAGCATGGAAGCAAGTCTACCACCAGTAACATGGCCTTCTTCTCTCATAGTGAAGGTCAATTCAATCAGAAGGACTCTTATACGCATCCAGTTACTGGATCATCATATGTCAGCGCTGGAACAAGTCCTATCAACGTCTCCTATTCAGACGCTGACACATTCAAGAGTGACTCCCCAAGAGTTAAACCTGCTGGTTTAGATTTGGATACTGTATGTGCTTATATTGCTTCTTTGCCTAATGGTTTAGTTATTACATATGAGGACCTTGAGCAGATAAGTGATGAGCACTTGGAAGAGATGGACATTAAATGGAACATGGCTCTTGCTAGTATAAGAGCAAATAGGTGGAACAGAAGGTTTAAGAAGAAGATGACCTTCAATGCGAAAGACACAGCTGGATTTGATAAATCTAAAGTTGAATGCTACAACTGTCATCGTATGGGGCACTTCATGAGGGAATGCAGATCTCCTAGAAGATCTGATGCTGGTAAACCCTCAAGTCAGGTTGTTAAAGCTCAGGATTCCAAAGCCATGGTTGCAGTTCAAGGAATTGATGGTATGGGATGGGATTGGAGCTATCTGGCTAAGAATGTTGAAGAGGATAAAGCTTTGGTTGCTAAGGTTGAAGAAGAAGAGCATGTTGAATATGCTTTCATGGGACACTCCTCCTCTTCATCTGATAATGAGGTATACAATGATGCTTTTTGTAGTAAAGGTTGTAGGTTAAACACTGAGAAACTTAACAATGAGGTGTTAAGATTATTAAGTGATGTGAGTACTGAAAAGTGCAAACAATCTAATTACCAAGTAGCTCTCACTCAAACTGAGAAAACCGTTTCTGAATACAAGAAAATGGAATTTGACTTAAAAGATAAAATAAATATCTTAAAACATGAGTTAAATGCTAGTATGGATATTAGAAACATCATGGAAAGGGTTAATGGTGAGTTATAGGCTAAATTAGATGAGGCCATTAAGAATAAAGATAATGTTGGCCTTAAAATTTAAAGATTTGATAGAGCCACTCAAACCCTAGGAGACCGTGTGGGTAAACAAAGGGATCCTAAAGACATGACTGGGATTGGGATGAATGATTACTCTTTGGTTCCACCACCAGCTGGTGACTTCTATGGTGTCCAACAAAAGGACCTATCTTGGACTGGTTTGCCAGAATTCCAAGAGGAGGAATTCATTCCTCCACCAAGAGTTGTCACTCCAGTTGAAGAGTACCAACAAAAGTTGACTGATCTGAATGAATGGAAGAAAGCTAACCCTACTTTGTTTGTTAAGGGTGGCTTACTATGTGAAAGTCCCAATGAGTCAACACCCATTAAGGTTACTAACCCAATCACTGGTAAAGCTGTTGACCTAGGCTCAAACACTGATAGAAAACCTAGCATTAAATATGCAGAGATGTATAAGAATACTAGGTCACCCAAGAGCCAAGTTAGCAATAATGGAACAGGCTTCTTCTCTTCTAGACCTAAAGTTGTGTCTAGAAAAGCTTGTTACACTTGTGGTAGCTTTTCACACTTGGCATACAAGTGTGTCAACGCTCCCAAAGCCAGCGCTGACAGGAACAAATTCAACGCTGACAGGAACAAAGTCAACGTTGTTAGGAAGTCAAACGTTGTCAGACCCAAACCTTGTGTGCAGCAAAGTCCACAAGTGATTAGACCTGCCCATTCTTTACTAGAGGGTCTAACACTCATGGACAAAGACCATTTAAAAAGACAAACACCTGGTCAAATAGGCAATGGGTTTCTGTAGCAAACCCTAGGTTCAACGCTGACAAGGGTAATCGCAACGTTGACAAGACCAATTCCAACGCTGACAGAAGCGTGACCAGACCTAAATATTTGCAACCACGGGGTAAGGAGTCCAAAGCTTCTTCAAGCTTAACATGGAGACCCAAGAAAGATCAAAACCCTAATGAAAATGGGATTTCAATGACCTGCAATAGATTTAATTACATTTCAAAGGTCATTACAAAACCTATTGGGGTTAACTGGGTATTTCATCCTAAGAAAGATGAAAATGGGGTTGTTGTGAGAACTAAGTCTGTTCTTATTGAACAACCAGATGAATCCAAGTCTTTTAAGACTTGGGTTCCCAAAGAAAACTAATTTGTTTTCTTTATGTGCAGGGCATTCAAAAACAGGTCAATGATTATGGATATTGGGATAGTGGATGCTCAAGGCACATGACAGGGAAGGAAGACTATTTGACGAACTTCACTCCCATTAAGGATGGTGATAAGGTTTACTTTGGAGGCGGATATGGTACTATCACAGGCAAAGGAACCCTTCTCACCAAGAATTTGCGTTTTGAGAACGTCTTTCTGGTAAAAGAACTTGATTACAACCTTTTTAGTGTATCACAAGTTTGTGATAACAAAAATAAAGTTCTGTTTAATGATACTGAGTGTTTGGTGTTAAGCAAGGATTATAAGATCCCTGATGAGAAATATATTGAGTATAGAACACCTAGGCATAAAGACATATATAATGTGAATCTAAATGGGATTAGAATGAATAATAATATGTCTTGTTTTTATGCTAAAGCCTCAGTAGATGAGAGTAATTTGTGGCACAGGAGACTAGGGCACATAAATTTTAAAAATATAAATAGGCTTGTGAGACTTGGTTTGGTTGATGGTTTGGCTGAGAAGGCCTTCCACAATGACCACTCTTGTATTGCATGTCTTAAAGGCAAGCAACACAAGGTCTCATTCAAGTCCAAACAGGTGCATACTAGATCTAGACCTCTTCATATGCTACACATGGACCTCTTTGGTCCAACCAATATAGAAAGTTTGAATGGTAAGTCATATTGCTTTGTCATCACAGATGACTTTTCTAGGTTTACTTGGACATTCTTTCTAGCTATGAATAGTGACACAGCTGATATTCTAATTGATTTTATCACTCAGATTGAGAAGAGGTCTGGCAATGAAGTTAAAATGCTTAGAAGTGATAATGGTGGAGAATTTAGGAATAAGAAGCTAGATGATTTCTGTGCCGGGAAAGGAATTACTAGGCAATTTAGTATTGCTAGAACCCCACAGCAAAATGGTGTTGCTGAGAGGAAAAATAGAACCCTAATTGAAGCAGCCAGAACAATGTTGGCTGATGCTCATTTTCCTATAGCCTTTTGGGCTGAGGCTGTTAATACAGCTTGTTATGTTCAAAATAGAGCATTAGTTAACAAAATTCAGAACAAAACACCTTATGAGTTACTTTGGGGAAGAAAACCTAATATTGGTTTTCTCAGACCTATTGGTTGTCATGTAGTAGTTTTAGATACTAGTGATGCCTTAGGGAAATTTAGTGCAAAAGGTGATGAGGGTTACTTCATGGGGTATTCAGTGCAGAGCAAGGGATATAGGGTTTATCTTAAAGAAGAAAAACGTATACTTGAAAGAGTACATGTTAGGTTTTTAGAAAATAAACCTAGTGATCCTGAAAGTGGTCCTAATTAGTTGTTTGACTTGGAACCTTTATCTAGAACTTTAAATTATATGCCTGTCACTAATCCAGACATTGTGAAGGTAGCTTCAAATGTTGTGGAAGAACAAGTTTTTGATGTTTCAGGTACTCAGGTTCATGAAAAAGTTGGATCACAAGCAGAAAAGACATCTCCTATCCAAGAATATGTTACCATTCCTATTTGGACAGATGCTTTTACTGCTGCTGCTGCTGCTGGTAAAGATAATGGTGGTCTCCAAACACCACCAGATACAAACATGCATGGTCCTTCAGGAGCTGACAAAGGCAAATCTAGCGCTGACAAGACCAATTCAAACGTTGATGGTTCAGACGTTGACTACAATAGTTCAAACGTTGTTAGCCCAAGCGCTGACAAACAAGGTTCAGGCGTTGACAACAATTCTGCACATCTGTTCTCTTCCATTTTTGAACAAGGTGAACCTTCCAATATATATGAAGAGGTTCATCCTCATGTTGATGAAAGAGAGTCTGATGAAGAAGATATTGGCAACATGGAGCATGAGGTTGAGGACACCAGACTTTTTGAAGGAGGAGTTCTCACTTCCACAATGAAGAATCACCCCACTTCTCAATTCATTAGTGATATTATGACTCCAGTTCAGACTAGAAGATCTCATCAAGGTCTTGGTGGGTTTATTGCTAATATACACAAGAAGGTTGATACCCCTCTTGTGCAAGCATGTTTGTTTGCCTGTTTTCTGTCACAACAGGAACCCAAGAAAATATTTGATGCTCTCAAAGAACCAAGTTGGGTGGAAGCAATGCAGGATGAGCTTCACCAATTTGCAATTCAGGATGTTTGGGAGCTGGTTGATCATCCAAGATATGTCAGACCTATAGGGACAAGATGGGTTCTAAGGAACAAGAGAGATGAAAGAGGCATTGTGGTCAGAAACAAGGCAAGGTTAGTGGCTCAAGGATATACACAAGAGGAGGGGATAGACTATGAGGAAGTCTTTGCACCAGTTGCAAGGATTGAAGCTATAAGGATTTTTCTAGCCTATGCATCATGCATGGGCTTCACTGTCTATCAAATGGATGTCAAGGGTGCCTTCCTCTATGGAACTATTGTTGAGGAGGTATATGTGATGCAGCCTCCTGGTTTTGAGGATCCAGAGAATCCAGATAAAGTGTATAGAGTCAAAAAGGCTATGTATGGCCTTCATCAAGCCCCTAGAGCATGGTATGGTACTTTTTCTACCTATTTGGTAGACAATGGATTCAAGAGGGGCACCATAGATCAGACACTATTTACAAAGAAGAAAGGCAAGGATGTGTTTCTTGTCCAGGTCTATGTTGATGATATCATTTTTGGGTCTACTGATCCAAAGATGAGTGAGGATTTCTCCAAGCTTATGACAGACAAATTCAAGATGAGTGCTATGGGGTAGATGAACTTCTTTCTTGGTTTACAAGTTCAGCAGAAAGAAGATGGTATCTTCATTTCCCAGGATAAATATGTTGCTGAGATCTTGAAGAAGTTTGGCTTTTCTCCACATGAAAAGAGGGCTACTACTCCTATGGATAGAGAACACCATTGGGGAAAGATTGGAGATGGGAAAGATGTTGATGTCAGGCACTATAGATCCATGATTGGATCCTTGATGTATCTTACTGCCTCCAGACCTGACATCATGTTTGCTGTGTGTGCTTGTGCACGCCATCAAGTGACTCCCAAATAATGTCACCTTTATGTTGTGAAGAGGATCTTTAGGTACCTAAGATGCTATCCTGGTCTTGGTTTGTGGTACCCAAAGGATTCACCATTGGAGCTGATTGCATATTCTGATAGTGATTATGGAGGTGATAAATTTGATAGGAAATCTACAACTGGTGGATGTCAGTTTCTTGGGAGCAGGTTGATATCTTGGCAATGCAAGAAACAAACAGTGGTGGCTAATTCTACAACTGAAGCTGGGTATGTGGCTGCAGCTGCTTTTTGTGGACAAGTTTTGTGGATTTAGAACCAACTGTTGGACTATGGGTATAATTTCATGCATACCAAGATATTTGTTGAAAATAACAGCACTTTATGCATCATTAAGAATCCTATACATCATTCTAAAACTAAACACATAGAAATTAGACACCATTTTATTAGAGATTGTTTTGAGAAAGGTTTAATACAACCAGATAGGGTTGACACTGAGGAAAATGTGTCAGATTTACTAACTAAACCTTTTGATGCTGGGAGATTTCAATACTTGGTAACAAGTATTGGAATGGCCAATCTCACATAATATGTGTTTTGGAGTCTTTTTGTAAAAGTATGTACAGGATGATGCATTGTTATTGGTCTTATTGATGATTTAGATTTTCCACTATATTTTTCTAACACTGACAAAGGTTGCTTGAACGCTGATAAGTGTTTTTGTAACGTTGTCAGCAATATAATTGTCTAACGCTGACAAAGCTTCCCTCAACGCTGTCATGTGTTATCGGGGCGTTGTCAGCAACAATGTTAGTTTTGTGGTTTTCAATCTAAATGTGCAGATGGTGTTAGCAGTATACCATTGGATACAGAGTTGCTTATGGATCAATGGAGAAGCATTTGGACAAGTTTTTATTAATGGATGATGGTTGGAATTTTTAATTCCTATCTTGACATAAATTTTTATGTTCATGCATGATTTTAGCAAACTTATGTATCATAGTTTAAGGGGAGGTTTTAGGAACCTTTAGGATGTTTGGGTATCCATATGATACTCTTATCACAATTCTAGATTGTGTCCACAGGTGAGTATGAGTTAGTTTTACTAAATCATGAGGCACTGTAGCATGCAAAGTTGATATACTATGCATGCTGCCAAGACATTTTTGGCCTAGAATTGGTTGTGGTCTGTTGGGAGACTTGGGAATAATTTTGTTATGGGATTTACCTGGGAGTAATAAGGAATTTTGTAAGGTAACTTGGTTGTTAAGAGTTTTGGTTAGCAAGGGACACTAGAGGACTGTTATGTCTATCTTGCTTAAGCAAGTGTGCATAACTGGACAGTGCTTGCCGCCCTATAATAATTATCAGCTTTTTGGTTCTCTTCTCTAGGATAAATTACTTTGTTAAGGTCATTTTTCATTTTTAAACATTTTTATTTTTGGACGCTGACAAGAATTTTCCAAGCGTTGTTGTGACCAATTTAGACGCTGACATGGCTATAGGCAAGCGTTGACAAGATTATAGCCGTTGGGCGTTGATAGGTTATTTTTGACCGTTGACACTCAATGGGACCTACCCAGATGTTACTTTTTGACATGTTTTTAGGCCGTAATTTTGGGAGTTGTTACTTTTCATTTAATGCATGAGATAAACTTATAATTTTTCAATATTTTCATGATTACTTTTTGAAAATACTTGCCTATTTTTGGGCCTATCACATGCATTTTCTTCTCCTATAAATTTGGCTCCTATTTTTAAACAAGGTATCTATAATTCTTGTCTAACACAATTTTCTCTTATCAAATTCATCTTCATCACATAAATTTAACAGCTTTCAACAATGGCACCAAAGTTTAGACCATCAGATTTGGAATTGGGGTTCAGAAGTCAACATAACATGATCGCGTATCTTGAAGCTGATGATACTCTGTTTCCCCAATACACACAAATGGTGGCGTATTTGAACGCATCCCCCTTAAGGTATGCTCTTTCTCATGCACCACTCATTCTAGTCACACATATTAAACAGTTTTGGAACACTGTAAGTTCCTCAACAGTTAATAGAGTGACTACATTGACTTCTATTGTTCATGGGAGATCTTGGGTGGTTACTGAGGCTTTGGTACGCCAAGCCTTGCATCTTGATGATGCTGATGGTATAGCCACCCTTCCCATCAATGAAATAGAACAAGGGCTAAGGGCTTTGGGATATCCTTTTCCTGATGAAGGTACCTTAAACAAGTATCATAAACAGGAATTTCCCCCAGCCTGGAAGTACCTCATACATGTCCTCCTTCAATGTTTGAGTCCCAAATGCACTGCACACAATGAGATCAATAGATCCATTGCAAGTGCTATTGTGTGTATTGTAACTGGGCAAAAATTTAATTATTCTAAAATGATTTTTGAGGGCATGTGTAAAAATAAGGGGAACAAAATGACTTTAGCTTATCCCCGATTTTTACAAATGGTTTTTGATGTTCAAGGATACTGCACAAGGGATCATAATGATTTTTATAAGATCCCTGAGAAAAAGAAAGCTATTTTATGAAGATGAACTCTCCACCCCATCGTGACCTACCTTTAACCCAAGCTATGCTTGCTGTCATAGCAGCAGCTCAACCCCAACCAGACCCCCAACCACAAGTTGACCCAATACCTGAACCATTACCTTCACCTGAACATATGCAACTTGACCAAGATCCCTTCAACGCTGACACATTAAATGTTGGCGTTGATGTGCCTATTTTCAACGTTGACACACAACCTTCACAAACCCAAACACCCTTAACCAACCCACATCCACCCATTCTTCCACACCATCTTCTACATCCCCTGAATATAGGTTGATGAAACGCCAAAGGACTATTGGAGTGTTCTCCTCTGGTGGTCCTAGCCATGTAGCAGAGAGAACCACCACCACAAGTGTGGCTGGTGCTATGGATGAGGCTGGGACTATTGGTTCTGGCTTAGATGCTGGCCAAGTCAGTCCCACCATCATTAAGTCCTCATCCATGCCCAATGAATCTGACTTGGGAGGTCAAATCCCCATTTTCGAAGAGGGCAGACTGGAACCAATGACTCTTATGGAATTGACGGCAGTCTACATGAGCTTGCAAAAGCAAAATGCAGACTTAGTACAAGTTGTAAGCTCACAAGGCCTTGAACTCAAGCAATTGAGGGAGAGGATTGTTGTTTTGGAGAGTGATAGTGCAAGGAGGGGTATGGAGGAATCTTCCAAAGGGGAGGAAGATCCAATAAATCTGAGTGATAGGGGCAGCCATGATGGTCAATCTTTGGATGTTGCTGAGGCCCTTACAACTTTGAAGAAACAAACAGGTTTTGATACGTCCTTAGTTTCTCCAACCAACTTGAATTTATCATTTACAGCCATGATGGAGGAGATTGCAAAAGGCGATGAGACAGGAAATTTGGGCGTTGACAAGGAGAATTTGGACGCTGACAGAAATATTTTGGGCGCTGATAGAACAAAATTGGGCGTTGACAGACCTGCACATGAGGGTGATGTATCCCAGTCATCATCTATCATCAAGGAGGTTTCTTCACAGGTATCACCATCTACCTTACCAACAATTGCACCATCAGATACGGGTAAGGGAATTATGGTAGAAGAGATTGTTCCAAAGGATGTATCTCAAGTTGAGTTTGATAGAAGATTGCCTGCACAAATCATGGAACAAGATATAAAGAAGGTGAAAGAGTCACCATTTGTTGTGACTTCAGAAGAAGGAAGTGATGGAGCTAGCTCAGACGCAAGTGTGATAATTATAGAACCAGAAAGACTTGAGTATGGAGATGAGTTGGCTGAGGAGAAATTGAGAGAATTGAAATTGCAGGTTGACTTTGACATGCCAGAGGTGGTTCAAATGTACAATGCTTGGGAAGAAAGATGTATGGAGAATCCACACTTGACTACTTCAGATCAGATTTGGGGTTTGGAGATTCTCCTTAGAGTTCAAAAGGATTGCCAGGTAATTTTGAAACACAAGGCAAGCAATATTCTCTCAGAATTGAAAAGGGATAGAAGGGAGCTATACTGCATGTTGCTCAGATGTCATGGAGTTGGATGGACTTATTAGAAATTGAGGGCATTGACATTTGATGAGTTGGAATGCAAGGCTTATCCTATTTGGGTGAGAGTGTAGGAAGCAAACACTCTCAGACTTCTTTCTGATGAAAGAAAGGAAGAACTTGCAAAAGAAATGGAGCTCAAGAAAGCTATGTTTGTTCCCAGACCAGTGAAAAAGGGAATTTCTCTTGAGTTTCCCAAAGATATGGATCCACTATATTCAAGTGAAGCTGTCATCAGAAAGAGCCTCAAGCTCTCACCATTAGAAGCTTCAGATATGGTGCAAGTGTTACCATTAGATTCCAGAAACCTAATTGTGAGCTATGAAGAAGATGAATGTGGGTTTTGGAAGATTGGAAGATATTGTTGGGAATAAATCTATGCTTATTTGTTTCCCCTGCTAGTTGATTATTCGTACCCCTGCTAGAGTAAATTCCCCCTGCTAAATAACAAAGGCAGGGGGATTGGTTCCCCTGCTGAAGTCAAAGGCCCTGCTGTCAAAGATAAACATGGAATAGATTTTTACGCGTTTCAGTTATTATTCCTTAATACTTTCCATAGTTTGTTAGTAGTGATCTTGTACGTGAGTCCTTGTGCCTATAAAAGGACTCACTAGGTTAGCATGCAAAGTGTGTCTTTCTCATTTGTCTTTCATTATTATTACTTTAAGGTTTTATAAACCCTAATACCACTTTGGGTATTCGTATATCTTTGATATATTAAAGTTCAACGTTTGAATCACATTTGTTCTTGTGCTAAACATTACATTCCGCATCTTGTTTAGTTACTTTGCTTTGCAAAGTTTCTCTGGTGTTAGATTGAATTCTTTCTCTCTATCACAACCCTTAAACAAGCTATTAAGGTTTGAGATCTGAGTTTGGGATCAACAAGTGGTATCAGAGCTTGTTGAGAAACTTTGTCTAAATCAAGAATAAAATCCTCATAGCAAACATGTCTTCAGATTCATCCTCAAACAGCAACAACCACAATAACCTCAAGTTACCCATGTTGGATCCTGAAAACTTTGAATTATGGGAATTCAGAATCCAACAATACCTGAAAATGGAACACTATGTTCTCTGGGAGATCATAGAGTTTGGTGATCAATTCAACAAAATGGTGGCAGTTGAAGAGGGCAAGGAAGAAGGTGAAAGTTCCAAAGGTAAGGACAAGAAGAAATCTGCTGCTCTATGTGATAAGGAAATACTGGCTAGAAGGCATGATGTCAGGACTCACAGCTCATTGCTGTTGGCCCTACCTGATAGACATCAACTCAGATTCAGGAAATACAAAACAGCTAAGGATCTATGAGAAGCCATAGGCAAAACCTTTGGAGGAAATGAAGCCACAAAGAAGAAGAAGAAAAATCAAATGCTGAATGATTTTGCTTCTTTCAAAGCAATTGGTGATGAATCAATTGGAGCTATTTACAATAGGCTTCAAGACATGGTGGCCCACTTGTAATTCTTTGATATTGAGGTATCAAAAGAGCAGGTGAACACCAGGTTTCTTAACAGCCTCTAGAAAGAATGGTTTGTCTATAAGGCAATTTGGCAGAATAAGGATGATTTGGACAAAAAAGACATTGATGACATATATAATAACTTAAAGGTTTTTGAACCTATTGTCAATGAAATGAAGTCAAAAGGAACAATTCCCACCAACTCAAGTGGAATCATTGATTCCCCTGCTAACATGGCATTCATATCACAAAGCAGTGGAATCTCCAAGAACAGTGGAATAGAAGTAGCCCCTGCTACTTATTCCCCTGCTACCAGGTCTGGACCTTCCTATGATGAAGAAAGACCAGCTACATTCAGCCTTGATACTGCGTGTGCTTTTATAGCATCTTAAGGGCCACAAGGATCTACAGTTCTACATGAAGATCTAAGTCAAATCAGTAAGCAAGGGTTAGAAGAGTTGGATATCAAGTGGAATATGGCTTTGCTCAGTATGAGAGCCAACAGGTTCTACAAGAAGTATGGGAAGAAGATCACAATTAATCCCTCTGATGTGGCTGGGTTTGATAAAACAAAAGTTGAATGCTACAATTGTGGCAAGAAGGGTCATTTTGCCAGGGAATGCAGAGGACCTAAGACTGGGAATAGCTACAGAAAGGAAACAAGAGATGATGATTCTGGTGCTAAAGCCATGGTAGCCATGCAGGGGATAGATGGAGCAAATGGATGGGACTGGAGTGCTATGACAGAGAATGTGGAAAGAAATCAAGCCTTGATTGCTGAGGAAAAGGAAGAAGATTTTGCACTTATGGCTATGTTAAGTTCCAGCTCTGACAATGAGGTATATGATGACTCATACTGTACTAAAGCTTGTAGGAAAAATACTGAATCTTTGAATGATCAAATCAGAAAGGTAAAAGCTGACTATATCAATTGTGATAATGATCTTGATAACTATAAACGTGCTTTAGAACAGTTAGAGTCCACCATAAGAGAGTATAGGCAAAGAGAAAGTGATTATAGGGATCACATTGTGATTCTAGAAAGAGATGCTAAGGAGAATAACCAATCTATAAATGTATTAACTGCTGAACTTGAAATTTTCAAAGCTAACCAAAAGATAGATGAGGAGACTGTTGAAAAATTTGGAAAAGCTTCAAAAGATTTAACCAAGGCAGTTGAAATTGGTCAATCTCCTAGGGACAAAACAGGGTTTGGGATTAAAAATATGAATGCTACCATACCACCACCCCCTGCTAACATCCATGCTCCTTCTCCTAGAAAAGACCTGTCCTGGACTGGTCTCCCTTGTTTTGAATAACAGGATGACATTGAGTTTGACTTGAGTGCTTATATACCTAATAATCTGGATACAGAAGAGTCTCTAGTTAAAACTAGTGTTATTAGGGATGTTGAAAAGGAACAGGTTGGTTTAAAACAAATTGATAACCCTGTTAGATTTTCAAGAGAAGGAATTGTTGGCAGAAATTCTAGCTCTAAAAGTAGCTCCCCTAAGTCTACCATTAAATATGCTGGTATGTACAGGAATGTCAGAGGTAATCAAAGAAATTGGAATGACCAAAAGTCTCATCAATTAGGAGAAGACTTTGTGATTAATACCAAGCCCTGCTTCACATGTGGCAGCTTTGAACACACTTATCAAGAGTGTAAGGCACCAATAGAGATGGTGGCTGCAAATCCCTTAAAGGATATGCAACCTAAAACCATTCTTCTAAATGCAGGGGCAAAATCCTTTTCCCCTGCCAAGTATGTTGCCCCTGCCTTGAGAAATAGGGTGACTGATAAATATGTTGTTCCTGCCCTTAGGAAGGAGAATGATGTTCACCCAAAGCCCAACACTTCTGTGACCACCCCAACACCTTATACTGCATATAGATCTGGCTCTAGACCTTACCAACACATGAATAGAGGCCAAAACAAAAGGTGGGTTCCCTCTGCTAAGCATAGGGATTCCCCTGCTAAAACTAGGGTATCCCCTGCTAGAAAAGTTGTACATTCTAGGAACATGGGAAGATGGGGAAAAGCTGTGAAAGCCTCAGCTCGTTGGGTTTGGGCACCCAAAAGGGGTACTCAATCAAATGGTGTATCTCTAGTTTTTGATAAGCTATCCTACATTGATACACGAGGTAGATCCAAGTCTGTAATGGCTTGGGTCCCCAAGAAAAACTAATTTGTTTTTCTTTTTGCAGGTGACAAAGAAGACAAGGGATGATAGAGCATATTGGGATAGTGGATGCTCAAGAAGTATGACTGGACAAAAAGCGTACTTGTCTAATTTTGTACCCCTGCATGACAATGATGGTGTTTCTTTTGGAGATGGACATGGAACTATAACAGGAAAAGGAACTATTGTCACTAATGGGATGACCTTTGACAATGTGTACTTGGTGAAAGAACTCAAGTACAATCTCTTCAGTGTGTCACAGATGACTGATAACAAGAATTTTGTCTTGTTTACTGACACTGAATGCTTGGTATTAGGAAAGGAGTTTGTCTTGCCAAAAGACACTCCTATTGTACTCAGAACACCAAGACAGAAGAATATGTACACAATTGATCTCAAGGACATATCTCTCCAAGACAATGAAACATGTTTCATTGCCAAAGCTTCAGCAGATGAATGTAAGAAATGGCATAGAAGACTTGGTCATCTTAATTTCAAGAACATGAACAAACTAGTAAAGCATAATCTGGTTCATGGTCTTCCTTCCAAGTCTTTTGCCAATGAACATACTTGTGCAGCATGTCTGAAAGGGAAGCAACACAGAGCATCTTGCAAATCAAAAACAAGTATGTCCACCACCAAGCCATTGGAACTACTGCATATTGATCTTTTTGGTCCTACTTCTGTGGCAAGCATAATGAAGAAATGGTACTATTTAGTGATTACTGATGATTTTTCAAGGTTTACATGGACATTCTTTCTATTTGAAAAGAGTGACACAGCTGATGTACTCATTGGGTTCATCAATCAAATTGAACTATCAAAAAGCATGAAGGTAGTTACCATAAGATCAGACAATGGTGGTGAATTCAGAAATCAGAAACTGGACTCTTTCTGCATAAACAAAGGCATCAAGAGGCAATTCAGCATTGCTAGAACACCTCAACAGAATGGAGTGGCAGAAAGAAGGAATAGGACACTCATTGAAGCTGCAAGAACTATGTTGTCTGATTCCAAACTTCCAGTTATCTTTTGGGCTGAAGCTGTATCCACTGCTTGTTATGTACAAAACAGGGCCTTGGTAATTAAGGCACACAACAAGACCCCTTATCAGCTGTTCAATGGAAGACCTCCTTTAATTGACCTTTTCAGACCCTTTGGATGTCATGTGATCATCTTGAACACTATTGATAATCTAGGTAAATTCAGTGAAAAGGGTGATGATGGATACTTTGTGGGTTATTCATTAAACAGCAAGGGATATAGGGTCTTTAACAAGAAGACAAGCAAGATCACAGAAATTCTTCATGTGAACTTTCTTGAAGACAAACCTGAAGATGTTCAAACAGGTCCTGACTGGTTCTTTGATATAGATGTACTTTCAAAGTCCATGAATTATGTACCTGTTGTCTTGCAGAACACTAACATTTCAGGTACTCAAGAAACAACTGGTGCAGAGAAGTCACCCCTGAGGTACATGAATGTACCCTCATTGTTTCCTAGTGAAGCTGATGATCAAGAAGATAATTCTTCTCCTGGAAAAGAACAACCAATCTCATCCCCTACTATGGCTGAAGGCTGTGGAATGGCTGAAAGCAGTGGAATCCAAGATTCCCCTGCTAGACAAATTGATTCCTCTTTCACAAAGGATCATGATGCTAATGAGACTACTGATGCAGAAAGAGAATCCCCACTCATTTCATCATCTACACCCATAAATGATGGTCCTATCATATCCAGCAGTGGAAGCAGAATCATCAGGAGTGGAGGTCCTAGTTATTCAGAGCTTCATTCTGCTCACCAGCACCCATCTCTAGGTCATGCTGTCTCATTTGGGAGTTCCTTTGAGGACTTCTTTCCTAATCAAAATAGCCCCATCAATTCTGATTTGGAAGAAGATGAAACAGAAGTCATCATGCAGCCTACCTACAGAATCAATAAGGATCATCCTATCTCTCAGATCATTGGCAATCCTGAAGCCCCCAGACATACAAGGTATACAGCAAAGGAGCACAGCTTCATTGCTAATATCACCATGAAGTTCAATCATGACAACATGCAATGTTGTCTGTTTACTGCATTTTTGTCACAAGAAGAGCCAAAGAAGATTTTTCAGGCTTTAAATGACCCAAGCTGGGTTGAAGCCATGCAAGAGGAGCTCTTACAATTTGACATACAAGAGGTTTGGATTCTGGTTGATTGTCCCAAATGGGCAAGGCCTATTGGGACCAAGTGGGTACTCAGGAACAAAAAGGATGAAAGGGGAATAGTTGTCAAGAACAAAGCAAGATTAGTGGCACAAGGGTATACTCAGGAAGAAGGAATCGATTATGAAGAGGTGTTTGCTCCAGTAGCCAGGATTGAAGCTATTAGATTATTTCTTGCTTATGCCTCATTCATGGACTTCACTGTTTTCCAGATGGATGTGAAAAGTGCCTTCCTATATGGAACCATTGATGAAGAAGTCTATGTCATGCAACCTCCAGGGTTTGAAGATCCAGAACATCCTGACAAAGTATACAAAGTGAAAAAGGTCATGTATGGACTTCACCAAGCTCCCAGAGCCTGGTATGGTACTCTCTCTAAATATCTCTTAGACAATGGATTCAGCAGGGGGAAGATTGATCAGACCCTGTTTACCAAGAAACAAAAGGGTGACCTTCTGCTAGTACAAGTCTATGTGGATGACATCATTTTTGGATCAACTAACTCCATGCTTAGCAAAGAGTTTGCCAAATTGATGCAGGATAAATTCCAAATGAGTGCCATGGGAGAACTAAACTTCTTTTTGGGGTTACAAGTTCAGCAGCGGAAAGATGGGATATTTATCTCACAAGACAAATATGTGGCTGAGATTGTAAAGAAGTTTGGCATGTCTGATGGGAAGAAGGTGTCCACTCCAATGGACAAGGATCATCCATGGGGAAAGGATGGTCCTGGAAAGCCTATAGATGTCAGGAATTACAGGTCTATGATTGGGTCTCTTATGTATCTCACTGCTTCAAGACCTGACATCATGTTTGCAGTCTGCTTATGTGCAAGATACCAGGTGTCACCAACAGAGTGTCACTTATTTGCTGTGAAAAGGATTTTTAGGTATCTAAAATGTCATCCTACCTTAGGACTCTGGTATCCAAAGGAGTCACCATTGAGCTGATAGCCTATTCAGATAGTGATTATGCTGGTGACAACAATGATAGGAAGTCTACAACAGGGGGATGCCAATTTTTGGGGAGCAGGCTTATATCTTGGCAATGTAAGAAGCAGACTATCATGGCAACATCCACAACTGAAGCTGAGTATGTAGCAGCTGCTGCATGCTGTGGTCAAGTTCTTTGGGTGCAAAATCAATTGCTTGATTATGGGTATAACTTTCTTAAAACCAAGATATTCATTGACAACAACAGCACTATTTGTATTATAAAGAACCCTGTTTTTTCATAGCAAGACCAAACACATTGAAATTAGACATCACTTTATTAGAGATTGTTTTGAAAAAGGACTGATTGTCCCTGAGAAAATTGATACAGAACTTAATGTTTCTGATCTTTTAACAAAAGCTTTTGATGTAGGGAGGTTTCAGTATCTGGTTGCAGGTATTGGAATGGTTACTCCTTAAAATCTGATGTCTATTTTGTCATGTATAATCAGGGTTACTTTACTGCTGTTGTTGTATAATTGTTAGTCCATTTTTGTTAGTCCATTTTTCCATCTCTTTCATTCCACTGCTTTTTAACACTGATTCCCCTGCTAGGGGTTCATTCCCCTGCCAAGAGGATTTTTCTCTTAAGCTGGGCGTGTTCTTTTTACAAAAGTGGTTCTATGTGGTTTTAGACTAACAATGCAGAGGTTCATATGGTGCATACTATTCTCATTGGTGGATCAGGTATATACTCTATGTTTCAGGGGAGGTTAGGTCACACCTTTAGGACTCAGGGTATCCTTAGGATGCTCATATATGATCTTAGATCATATCCACTGGTGAGTGAGGGTTCAGGATAATGATGACTTGCTGCAAAGCTTGTCAGAACTCTGAAACCTTGAGGCACTGTAGTGTGTGCTTACATTTCTCTATTAAAACAGCTTGTTGTTCAAATACAGAACTGTGGCACACATTGCCAAGACTGACTGACCATAGGTAAGGGACAAGGTTGGGATGGTGACTGGGGTATGCATGTTTTCTTGGGATAACCTGGTGTAGGGGGACTCATGTATTAACTTTTTGTATTGGGACCATTACTGAATAGAGGACTCTTGAGTTTCTATGCATCTATCTTGTGTATACAAGTGTGTGCATTAGAGCAGAGCTAGTTAGCATTAGTCTCTCCATGACTAGTTCAATACCCCTAGGAAGTTTCCCCTGCTTTTATTTTTTGTTCCCCTTCTTTCACAACATTCCCCTGTTTGACCGTTGACCGACAATACCGTTACCCTGTTCATAGCCGTTGGGCCTGATTGCTTAAATTTTGGTTAGGGAATATTTTATTATTTTTAAAAGATATTTAAGGCGCTTTCTTCGCTGATTGGTAATCTTTTCCTTCTATTTCAAATAAATTAATTTTTTGTCAAGATTTATCCTTGATATTTTTGCAATTTGAAAATTTTGGTCCAATCACAGCTCTTCAATTCGCCTATATAAACTTAATTCCCTTTACCAGCAGGTCCATCTTTCTCTCTCGACTTAATCCCACTTACCTCTCATCTCTATAAACCTTCAAACTATTTTCAAAATTCATCATGACTCTTAAAATTGCTCCTAATCATAACCAAATTGCTTTGCTTCATGATGAACCAGCCGAGTTTGCTGATGTTGTGGCCTTTCTAAAGTCTTCGTACTTCAGGGTGGCCCTTCTCATCAATCCTCGAATCTATACCTCACACATTCAACAGTTCTGGTCTAAGGCCATGACCAAAACAGTGAATGGAGAGGTTATAATTGAAAGCACAGTTGATGGTCATTCCAAGGTAATCACACTTGCCTCCATCAGGGAGAATCTTCTCCTTGATGATGAGGATGGAATAACCAACTTTTCTGAGGCTGAAATTTTTGAAGGTCTTGTTAAATTGGGGTACAAACTTTCTGAAAATCAAAAATGTAAGTTTGCTAAAGGCCAGTTTGCCCCTCATTGGAAATATTTGATTCATACTCTTATGCAATGTTTGTCACCAAAAACCACTGCTTTTAATGAGGTTGGTAGTGAGATAGCTTCTGCCCTGATCTGCTTTGCAACAGGGAGGAAGTATTGTTTTTCTCAAATGATTTTTAAAGGCATGGTTAAAAATGTTTCAAGCACCTCAAAATTTTGTATGTATCCAAGGTTTATAGAAATTCTGCTGAATATGAGTGATCATGGTCCCATTAAACACAAAAACTATTTTTCAGCAACCCAACACACAACCAAACTCTTCACCACACTGCTTGCACCATCACCTTTGTTTTCTGGCAAAAACATTCCACTCACTTCAATTATGATGGACCAAATTAGACGGGAAGAAGCCAAAAATCAAACAACCATAAATCAACCTTCTGATTCCCCTGCCAAGAATCTACCACCTGCTGATCCACAACAAGAAAGGCGTTCAAAATCCAGGTTTGCCAGGTCTCCCTTGCCTGGTGAATCTTCACAAGCAGCAGAAAGGAGAGTCTCCAAGAGTTTGGAGCAACCTAGGGGTTTGGCTGCCACTACTGTCTCATCCTCAAGGGGTGAGCAGGATAGTGACACCATCAATAAGTCCTCTCCCCCACTCCATGATATCCAAAAAGGGGAGAAATTCCCTTCTAGGATTGAGAGCAGTATGAAACCTTTGACAAATTTGGAATTGACGAAAATGTGTATGAGTCTGAAAAGGCAGAATGCACAACTAGTACAAGATGTCAAAAAGCAAGGTCTGGTTATCTCTCACTTGGAAACCAGACTTGCTACTCTTGAGGGGAGGAGAAAGCCCAGACTGATTCTTTCCACAGATGAGGATCCTTCCAAAGGGGAGGAAATTCCACACACAGAAGGGTCTACTGAGTATTATTCATATCCTGGTGGGGAACATGGAAAGATAACAAGTGCTCAGAAAGGGGTGGAGAGAGAAAGTGCTGATAAGGGAAGTGACAAGGGGAGTGCAACCAAAGATATTGCTCAAACATTGCTCACCATGGGCAATCCAGAAGAAGCTCATGCTTCAAAAGTTTCCCCTGCCATTGCTGATCCCACTGCTGTAAGTTTATCCCCTGCTAAGAATATTACTCAAACATTTGTTAGGAAGAACAGAAAGCAACCAGCTCAGAAGGGGATCACAATCAAAGAACCTGCATCTAAAGCGAAACCAGCACCAGCAGTGGATCCAAAAGACAAAGGAAAAGGAATCATGGTGCAACAGCCCAAGAGAAAATACAAGCATCTAACTCCTGAACAGCAAAGGGCTCAAGAAGCACATGATGCACAAGTAGCTCTCAGGCTACAACAAGAGGAGATGGATATGCAGGACCAAAGAATGGAGAAGATGAGGCCCAAAGATATGCTCAAGCAGGTTGAGATTATGCATAAAGAACTAGATGACAGGGTACCTCATGTTGGAGAGTTTCTTGATCAATGGGAGAAGGAGTTGAAAAATGCTCCTTTGGAAGACAGGTATGAGTTGACTTGCCTTGTTTACAAATATCAATCTGAGTATCTGGAAAGAAGGGCAATTCAAATTCAGAGTGAGAAGTATCTAACTTCAGAGAAAGGGCAACTTGATCACTACAAAGTTCTGCTTAAGAGACATAGAAAGTGGAAGGATGGTGACTTTAGTGATATGAGTTTTGAAGCCATAAAAAGAGCAGTCAGACCAGTTCTAAAATTGTATGATGTGGAGGATTGGATGACTATCAACACTCCTGAGGAAGCTGAGTATCTTAGGAGACAAAGTGAAATGCTACAGAAAGCTAGAGAATCAAAGAAAAGAAAAGCTGGAGAGACTACATAAGCAGGTGCATCATCCCAAGCAGGTGCATCATCACAAGCAGGGGCATCGCATCAAGCAGGTGGAAGTTTTCCAGAAGTACTTGAGAAGTCTGTACTTAATGTACAAAGAGCAGCAAAGAGACTCAAGAGAATGGAGAAAGTAGGCATAGTTACTAAAGAGTCTCAAAGGCCTTCAAATGATGAGATTGATAAACAACTAATTCTGCAGGAAAATGATGATATCTCACCTAGTGAACTTGGAAAGAAGTTTGCTATCATAGAGTATGCTGTTTATGAACACGAAGGGAGGACTTGGTGGAAGCTTACAAGAGCTGACAATACAGCACAGACCTTTCTAAGTCTAGATGTCATGTTTCAAATTTTAGATAGTGAAGACTTAGAAGATCTGTGGAAAATATTGAAGAAAACGTTTGCTGCAAAACCTCCTACCATGGATGGTGTGGAGAAGGATTGGGTAATCTGGGAGTGCATACGTAGGATGTATGAGCATGAGTTATTTGATCCTATATTTGATGCAGTGAACAAAGGAGATTTGTTGTATTGGAAGCTATTTACTAATTCTGGGGTTTATGAGGTGGTGATGGAAGGTGTGAGTGTGTAGTTGCTCAATCATAGGTATTATCCCTTCTCTCAGGACACCTTGAAGAAACTGGCACAGGCTAACCTAATTGTAGATGCTAAGAAGCCTGTTGCTTATGATCTGGTAAGAATGGTTCATAGTCAGATTTGGCCAGAGAGTTTGTAAGCATCCTCATCAACTAGCATTTATTCAGAAACTTGTCTTTAGGGGAAAGCACAAGTTTAGGGGAGGATTGTTGGGAATAAATCTATGCTTATTTGTTTCCCCTGCTAGTTGATTATTCGTACCCCTGCTAGAGTAAGTTCCCCCTGCTAAATAACAAAGGCAGGGGGATTGGTTCCCCTGCTGAAGTCAAAGGCCCTGCTGTCAAAGATAAACATGGAATAGATTTTTACGCGTTTCAGTTATTATTCCTTAATACTTTCCATAGTTTGTTAGTAGTGATCTTGTACGTGAGTCCTTGTGCCTATAAAAGGACTCACTAGGTTAGCATGCAAAGTGTGTCTTTCTCATTTGTCTTTCATTATTATTACTTTAAGGTTTTGTAAACCCTAATACCACTTTGGGTATTCGTATATCTTTGATATATTAAAGTTCAACGTTTGAATCACATTTGTTCTTGTGCTAAACATTACATTCCGCATCTTGTTTAGTTACTTTGCTTTGCAAAGTTTCTCTGGTGTTAGATTGAATTCTTTCTCTCTATCACAACCCTTAAACAAGCTATTAAGGTTTAAGATCTGACTTTGGGATCAACAGATATGGTAAAGAGGTACACACTTTTACCACTCTCATATCTTTGTTTGAAGTTGTGATAGAGAAGACTTGGTTGATCTATGGAGGTTGCTAGAGACCAAGTATGAGGCTGAAGCACCAACTTCAGCTAATGGAATAAAACTATAGTCCACATTCAAAAGAATGTGTGGACCAAAAGATGAGGATCCTGCTATTTGGAAGGATCTTGAAGATGACCTCAGTGGTCTTCAATGGAGATTATATTCAGCTGCTGGTGTTTACCATTTGAGTTCTACAAAGTTTGCTGAGTATCTACTTGTGGATGGTCAGTATTTCATATCCAAGGCTATTTTGGAGAAGATGAAGGACACTCAGCTGGAGATTGATTATTCAAGTGACGTGGCAAAAGATTTGATCAGATTTATTCATTACCAATATGAGAAGGTTTGTAAGATTCCTCCTAGTCCTTAATGCTTATTCAGAAACTTGATCATAAGAGTGGATATCAAGTTTAGGGGAGGATTGTTGGGAATAAATTAAGGTCAGATCACTTGAGCGCTGACAAGAGTAAAACAAGCGTTGACAAGAGCAAAACAAGCGCTGACAACTCAAGCGTTGACAAGATAAAGTCAAGCGTTGACACATTGAAGACAAGCACTGATGGGAAGATATACTGTACGCGTTTATTGTATTCTAGATTACTTCTAGTAAAGATAGGAACAACAATGTATTGTCTATATTTATCTTTACCTAGAATAGCTGATAAGTAGATTATTGTACAAGGCTTCTTATGTCTATAAAAGAAGACCTTTAGGTTAATGTTTCATATAAGTTTTCATTCGTAAACTACTTTCATTGTAAGCAAGTTTGATATCATTAATCAAAGTGAAAGTTTGTTTATATCATTGTGTGTTCTAGTTTAAGTGTTAAATTCCGCATAACACTTAGATTATCATAAGCATATACAAAGGTTTCTCTAAGTGTATTACTTGATCTAATCTCGTATACATAAAGCTAAATCGATCTAAGTTTGGGATCAACACGCACAACATGTAACAGTGAGTCGAGAAAAACAGACGGTTCAAAACGAACGAGTATGTGAGGTCAGTCGTATCACGCATAGACGAAATAACAATAGTACTCAGAAAAGTGATATGAAAAGTCGGCAGCATACGCGCTCCGAATACAAGTATGTAACGTCATAACAATATAAAATTATTGTAACAAGATGAAGTTTACATGAACAAGAATACAAGAAATACGGTAAGGGCAGATGTAATCACAGAATATCCAATGATAATTCATTGAGCACAAAGGCTTTAAAAGGAGATAGTAATTATCTTCATGAGGGTAATGTAATATTTCAAATCGTAATCAAGAGGTGAAATACTACAACGATAATTAAAAATAAATAATAAGGATTAGAGAGTTACCCACGCAGATATCAAACAGCAATGGAAGATTCTGTGTTTGACACTTAGAAACATGAAATATTTGAACTTTTCGGTTATAGACTAAGTTTTGAAAAATGACTTAGTTCCCTATAACCATCGCTCTGATACCAATCTGTGAGACCCCCAAAATCAGGTATGGAACAACTAGGCAGCAAGGGGGCGCCACGTCATGGTACAAGAAATAATGAAATGTTATTGACATAAAGTTGACGTAATAAAAATTTATACATTAAATCATAAAGAATCAGAGTTTTTAAACAAAGGTCCCAGATTTTTATAAGCGGAAATCTATAATTTAATTATGTTTTTGTAACTTATAGTTACAAAGAATACATGATAAAGTTCTGACAGTTTTTAGATAAACAAAAATTTAAGTACACACAGAAATCTCCAAGCTGCGATAATATCCTACGGGCACCCATCCAAGCAAAGCTAAGTATTAATACCTGAGATTAAACATGTAAAATCGTCAACATAAAGTTGAGTGATATTCATAGGTTTAGCAGTAAAGGTGTGGAACACAGGCATTCATTTGTAAAACAAGTAAATAGAGAAAATGGTTATGATCATTAACCATAGTCCGAAACCAATATTATTGCTGTTTAGTTCATGAACCGAAGCTTAACTCAATGTAAGTTCCTCTAGGGAGTACTCAGCCTAAATACTCAAGTATAAACAAATGTAAGTGCGTCAAGTTAATCGGGACGGGGATTGTCAATCCCGATGGATCCACCCACAACATTCGCGCTTAGCGCAAAGCATACGGGACAATTAACGGTTCATGATCAAGAGAGGAAACTTAAGGCTATTAACTATAAGCAATAATATCAATGAAAACTGTTGGAAAGCATACAAGTTTGAATAGCATACAAGTTCTGGATAGCATACAGTTTTTTTTAAATGGATGTGTTCCACCATGTAAAATCTCACCCCGCGTTTAGAAACAATGTACAAGTAGTAAAAGGGGCTATGAACTCACCTTAGCTACGAGGTGAATCAATATGGAACTTGAGGGCCGAGTAGTAACAACAAGCAATCAAGAAACTTTAAGTCATCCAAGACCTACGATGACGGGGCGCGAAAACTTATAAGATACAAAATAACGTTTAGAAAACGCTTTGGTTACTATTAGTATATAAACCATCTTTTAACTCGCAAGGCATTGCAACCTATTGACTCGAATAAATTTTGACTTAAAAACACTACTTTCTCAGTGTATGATCATGTTTATAAACATTAACAATGCTCATCAAACCCATAAGTAGCAAACACTTGTACACTTTGAGTCGAAAATTAACGTTAACAAATTGGCTGCACTGAATTTTCAGAAACATGCTGTAAAGATTGTATCATATCTAGAGTTCTATAATAGCTATAAACTCAAACCTTATGCCCCTGGAAATATAAAATTATTACCTTTTCAAATCTTTAAGAAACACTATCAAAGCTATTACCAATCAACAGGAAATGCAGTTTTAGTGCAGACTACTCAGATTTGACTTTTTCGACAAAAAAATGCATAAAACCATTTTGACCATCATTTACATTCCGTAAAAGATTTTAACTTGAAACCAATTGGAAATGTTCACATTTGACCTATTTTACTGTAATAAGTCATAAAAGTACCCACTTTGGCTTTTTATGCTTTGACCCCAAAAACAAATTTGGCGCACATGTCGGTATTGACTAGTTTTGCTAAAAAGATCACATTTTACTCATCCGGACACTTCCAAAAACCACACAACTCACCAATTGTACTACACAACCAAGGCTATCCAAATATCAAGAAAGTTGCAGGTCTTATTTACAGAAAAATTTCATGAATGGCTGTAGCAATCTGCTATCATTCTTAACCTCATTTTTGACACTAAAATTTACTTCTAGCATCACCTAAACACTTACACACCCTAAGCAATGCCTTTACAAGTACACAAGACCTATCATGATCATAATACCACCTTAACATCAATAGCATATGGTCTAAATACAAAAACCCCAATTTCATAATCAAAGTATTTAATCAAATAGAAATCAAAGCAATACAATGGTGCCAAGAGTACCTTAGTACAAGTGTGACGGATATGAGAACCGGGCTGTAGATGGAAATGGTAAATACTCCAAGGGCTACCCGCGACCTACAAGAGTGATCACGACCCTTAAGTATGCGTTTTATAAAAATATAAAACAATTGTATCAAAATATTTTGTAAAAATGTAATATGTATATAACTAGCACAACCAACCGAGTTTAAGTGTGGTCATGACCTTCATGACATACAACCTGTAAAAAATGAATAAAACGATAGCCTAAGGTCTCAAATCAAGTAACCCAAGTGATTTGCACCTAAAAACACCAACAATTTATTTAACCGTAGGCGTAAAGTCACATTTTCTTGTAAAGCTGTTTTGTAAAGGGCATAGATCCCAATCCGTAAGTCTAATAACTATGGTAATTTCTCCACTGGAACGGGTATCTCATGGGGTTTTCAGAATGTCCAACCATTTGATCTAAGAGTTTACAGAACTTTCTAAAAGTCGAAAACACTAACAGCCTTACCGTAAGCACCTAATAGTCAAACTGCACTAGTCAAACTTGGGGCAAAATAACCCGTTAACCTATAAGGTTTAAGGGTCTGATATTTCGACCATTGGAAAGCCTCAAGACTCTACTTTCGGCCCATACCAACCACGAGTAAATAGCTAATACCAATTGTCGGGAAAATTGCATTCTTTGAAGGTTACGAAATCAGAATTTAGGTTTTCGAACTCGGGTTTACCGTTTTGGTCATAAATTACAAACCGTGATAGCAATCGATGCGAGGTCAGCGGCGTTTGTTAGGTTATAATGTATACTAACTCAAATTGTCTTAAAAGATCAGTTATATGGCCCATGACCTGTAGCAAATAGCTATACGAATCTGTTGGGTCAGATTGGGTTCACAACCGTAAATCGATCATAACTCACTCATCCGGAGGAGTTGATCGCCCATCCAACTCGCTACTAACATGTAAAAGGGTCAAAGAATCCATCTAAGCTATAAAAACACAGCCTACAGTGGGAAAATATGTGAGTTTTGAACTCACAAACATGCTGTCCGAATTTTGGTTATTAAAACTAATATGCCTAACCACTCTAATCCCTTCCAAACAATCAAAATTGCATTCTACACTAAGTAAAATCAATCAAAGCATATTAATCAATAACATGTATGGTGAAATCAATACTTGGCCAAAACCAAAAAATTATAACAATGGTTCTAACAAAAATTATCAATGCCTAAACCCTAATAACACAATACAAACCTATTGGAATGATCAAAATCCCAAAACCTCCAATTCTCATAATTCTTGATTTTTATAAAATCAAATGCATGGATGATATTTGAGTGAGGTTTTAACAAGGATTTATGAAGGATGATTTTTGTGTAGTTTAATTGAACAATGATTGAAAATTGTTTTGATGATGGTGATGATCATGGTGTTGTTCGTTCCTCAAAAGAGAGAAAAGGAGAATGCTTTTTTTTGTTAATAAATTTGTCTGATGTTTTTTTTGTGAGAGATGCTGGACGAAACAAAGGAAAAGAAGGGGATGCCCAAAATGTAATTTAGTTATAGCCCGACTTAAATTCCTAAAAAGCTAATCGTTCCGACTCGGTGCAAGTTATAATACGAAAATGAAATATTTATAGAAACATAGTATTTTGACTTCATAAAGTCTAAATATTTAGCCATCGGTTCTCGTTTCGTCGATTCGGCTAAACTTTTTGTAAAACGCGCGCGGGTGCTTTTAAATCAAAAATTTTGATTTAAATAAATATGGAAAAATAAAATAAAATTTTATAATTCCGAATAAAGTATTATCAATAATCAGAAAAATACTTAAAAATATAATTTATTAAAATTATCAAGATCTCAGGGTTTACGTATAAAGAATACAAGAAAATGTAACATGTTGTAAATTTCAAGAAGTATGAATAAAAGAATATAATAATACCGGGAAAATGCGAGTTCTCACAGTCGACCCCCCTAAAGGAACTCTGGTCCCTCAGAGTTCAACTAGAGACGGAAGAAGATGCAAACAAAAGGGGATACCTAGTTTAGAACTTATTCTTCGCTTCCCTAGGTAATTTCTGCACCACGAGTAACCTTAACAAATGGAATCCGACTACGCTTCAGTTTCTTAACTCCTTTTCGAATTTATATCAAACTCATATCAAAATAATAACCTTTCGGTATGAAGAAATATAAAGAGATGGAGTGAGCACGAGATTTGCTTTAACGGATAAGATGCGCTAGAACGAGTTAAGATTGAAAATCGACAAAGAATCGCAAATCGCGCAAACTGTAAAACATGACAATCTAATTACAAGAGGAATAAAAGAGAAAAATGAATTACATATAAACATTAAAATACAAGTTGTCACAATTATCTGTCTAGGATTTGATATTACTTTCCAACTCAGCTTAAGTATTTTCTTGATAAGGATTTCAAAGTAAAAGTAACTCAGTTCAAATAATTATTTCAATCAGCTTAAAAGCCTTTTGATGACTGTATGAAATTATTGTTAAAACTTAGGTTTATCGTTATCATTAGATAAAAAAAATCAAATTTACAAATTATTTAGAATCATTGATAGAAATTATAACTTAAATCGATAATTTCATTAGATTGAAATTAAAGTATGATACAATCAAATATTTTAAAAGATGAAGCTTGACACCCTTTTTAAATATTAGTTCATAATCTACCAAAGAGGATGTATAGATTCGACATTTAACTTGGAACAGACATTTTGGTAATTTAAACACTTGATAAAGTGTGTAAAAAGTTCTTAAAAATTTATAATAATTTTAGAAATCCAAGAAGGTGTTTGATGCATCAAATGATAAACCTGTGACATGTTTTGGTTTTCAAAAGGTGACAATATAATAAACGAGTATGAAATAAATAATAATCAACAATTAGTATGCGAGCAATAGCGCGAGAGGATAAACGTAATTTGTACCAATTCTTAACGAACATGATAAAGTAAATACGTCCATGCTAAGAAAATAAGAAACCGAAGGATTTAGCAAGATTAATTCATGAGCGTGGTTGGGGTCACCAACAACGGCTTATTAAGTTCTCGATGGTCGATACACGATCGAAAGAGAAAAGCCACACAATAAATTTTCGAATCAAGAAAATTCTTAAGAAGTCACTTGAGAGTAATTCCAGTAAAATGAGCAACATTAGCAATGAGAGAGCGAAGTCATCAAATGGTTCACACGAATTAATTTCAAGACGATAGAGTCTAACACACATCATGACAAATACACGAAATTATCGTTCACGTTCAGTCATAAATCATTATTCGCGTCCGGAGACGTTTCGAAGGTCTACCAAAATAGATAAAGAAGGTCGCTTGATGTAGAAGCATAAAAAATGTTGAAACTTTCAAGTCTGGTATCAACGGTTGGTAATTAGCCGAGTGGTAATAAGTAGAACAGATATCGTTGAGTAAAGAAACATGTACTTGCAGGCACGTAATTTGTTCAATAAAGAGGTAAGGAAACACGTGCATATGTTACGAACGGGTGCTACTCGCATAATATGTAAAAGTTTTCAAAATTTTAATTTATCTAACTTTTTCAGAAACACAAGTAAAAAGTTAGTTCTTGGCCAAATATTTAAGGTGACTACTATACGGCCTCGCATGGCTCCTTCTAAATTACGCATAGGTGATCAGGCCATGCATAATTTAGGACTAGCAATGCGATCCTCAGTTTCGTCAAGCTAGTATTACATGTCATATGCTTTAAAATATGCATATAATGTCATTAGCAAAATAGAATCTAATATATTTTATAAAACTTTTCGCAAGTAAATAATTGGCTAGATGTTTAAGTCAACAATTTTGATGTTACATGAATTCTTTTTAAGACCAATGTTGAACAATTTGTGAAAATACATCGTAAAATAATGTCAATTTATTTTATAAGGTAACATTCAAGTATTTTATAAAGTCCAAGTAGAACAATTTGTAAAGTTAATCGTAAAACAGAAATGATTTTATCTATATTGTGACATTATAGCAAAGTATAAAATAGCAAGTGGGTTACACGGGGGTAGTAAAGAGTAATTAATAAGAAATCGATGAAATGGTTACAGGATGACAGAGTTTCAAAGGATTTCGCCGGAATCGTCGTGAGACACGTGCCCAAAATGATAACGAATGATGTGAAAACAAGAACTTCAAAACTTGACCCAAATCAGTGGTACGATAGAAGAAAAGAAATATAATATATAATGACAAATAAGTCATGTATAAAATAAAGGATAATGGAATCCGTATGCGTTGACATCGTAATTCAGTTGACATAAATATCCTTTTAAGAAAGTAGAACATCAGTTCTCGAATAATACAACTAACCCGAAAAGTTTATATATTTGGAAAGATTCTATATAAGGAAAATTTTCGATCAAAAGTTTAGGAATTTAACAGGTTAATAGTGGCGCATAAAAATGCACGACTTTTTCGAAAAAAACTCGTTTATTAAATGTGTTATCCAAAAAACACTCCATATCAAAGTTCACGATATATGTACGTATAACCCACACTCAAAGTTACTATTTTAAAACGTCTTCAAACGCAATCAATGTTTGCTAGTTGTAAAATATCATTTGTTAAAGTTTTACAAGCTCAAACAAACTCAAAAACGCCTAAAAACCATATTTCAAAATTCTATCAGCTTTGACTTTTTTTTAGTCAACTTTGACTTTTAGGTCTGATCCGATCAATTAACCCGTAAAATGACATTTTCAAGACTTGGAGTATAAAGCAATTTAGTGTAAAAAATGTTTCGAACAACTTTCTATTTCTACTCAAGATCTGAAACCGAATGTAAATTGACCAAAATGCCCATGCATGTTGTGCGCATGTTTGACTATATATCTTAAAACACAGGTTTTTATTTTTAAGATTTGACCCGTTTATACTAGTTTTCGGACTTGGTTACCTAGATGGTAAAGGTAAAACGGCATTTTAAAAAACTTTTTAGTTTTACAAGAGACTCGAAACGGACCAGATGTAGGCGAAAACGGCTTCGCATCAGATCTGTCAACAAAATGATATTTTTAAAAAATGCAGACTTTATTAGATAAAAGACCCATAAATATTCAGTTTCGACACTAGTTCCCTCGCGTTAGACGTAAAACGACATTTCAGACAACTTTCGTGTTTCGGCCGAAGGCCGAAACGGATCAGAAATAACAGTTCTTCCCCCCTGCAGTTCTGCATCTGCAATAATTTCCATATACACAGAAAATAAGTTCTTAAATTTTACAAATTTCAAATGAGCGTAACTTGCTCGTTTTTAAGAGTTACGATTCGAATTTTATGTCCAAACGAATGACTCAACAAGTATAAACATATTTTTAAGTCTGAACTTTATAAAAATATTTTCTCGACGCCGTTAAATTACCTATAGATTTTCTGTAGAAAGTATATTTTTCGACACCTTGAAATTTAATCAACCTTCATAACGACCCGGAGTTTATGTACACACATGACTTATGGATTCCATAAAGACGAAAGAGCATAGATTATATAATTAAGCATATAAAGAAAAACATAGTATAAAATTTGTTTATGAATACCAACAATAATCTAAGAAATCAAAACGGCGCATGACATCCGTGTCTTCGATTTCAAGATGCAAGGTAGGAAGGTCTCTTGGCGGGGCGATTTTCCAAAAACCCAAAGCATACCAAGAAAGAAATGGAACATTAAGGAGTCGCACTCCCGGGCAAGGAGGTTAAATAAAAGGGAAGGATACAAGTTTATAGAAGTAAAATCGTATTCCAAACAAGCACCACGTTATATCATATGATATGAATTACAAGATGACGATGGTGTTTCCAAGGTACAAACGAACGTTGTAGTTCGAAGTCGAAACGTAGAATGGTCAATGAAATAATATTTAATCGATATACGAGTGCCGTGTAAGATGGTGACGTAAAAGTCACTCAAGGTTACGTAAACTCATGATATTATTCAGCACGGGTTTTAAGGAATGCTTTGAGATGTGCGACTCACACGATGTCCTTTAGTATTTTTCGGAGACATGTTGAGCTACACAATGGTCTACAGACTAATTTTCAAGGCATCCAATCACAGATGGTCGGAAAACAATTTGGATATCTAAATAGATATCTTAAAGAGGTTTAACAATGGAACTAACGTACAGGGTAGTAAAATGAAAATCGGAAGTTTCATTGAAAGCAACACTTCTTAATCCCAAACAATGGTATTACAAGAATACGCACAACATGTAACAGTGAGTCGAGAAAAACAGACGGTTCAAAACGAACGAGTATGTGAGGTCAGTCGTATCACGCATAGACGAAATAACAATAGTACTCAGAAAAGTGAGTATGAAAAGTCGGCAGCATACGCGCTCCGAATACAAGTATGTAACGTCATAACAATATAAAATTATTGTAACAAGATGAAGTTTACATGAACAAGAATTCAAGAAATACGGTAAGGGCAGATGTAATCACAGAATATCCAATGATAATTCATTGAGCACAAAGGCTTTAAAAGGAGATAGTAATTATCTTCATGAGGGTAATGTAATATTTCAAATTATAATCAAGAGGTGAAATACTACAACGATAATTAAAAATAAATAATAAGGATTAGAGAGTTTCCCACGCAGATATCAAACAGCAATGGCAGATTCTGTGTTTGACACTTAGAAACATGAAATATTTGAACTTTTCGGTTATAGACTAAGTTTTGAAAAATGACTTAGTTCCCTATAACCATCGCTCTGATACCAATCTGTGAGACCCCCAAAATCAGGTATGGAACAACTAGGCAGCAAGGGGGCACCACGTCATGGTACAAGAAATAATGAAATGTTATTGACATAAAGTTGACGTAATAAAAATTTATACATTAAATCATAAAGAATCAGAGTTTTTAAACAAAGGTCCCAGATTTTTATAAGCGGAAATCTATAATTTAATTATGTTTTTGTAACTTATAGTAACAAAGAATACATGATTAACTTCTGACAGTTTTTAGATAAACCAAAATTTAAGTACACACAGAAATCTCCAAGCTGCGATAATATCCTACGGGCTCCCATCCAAGCAAAGCTAAGTATTAATACCTGAGATTAAACATGTAAAATCGTCAACATAAAGTTGAGTGATATTCATAGGTTTAGTAGTAAAGGTGTGGAACACAGGCATTCATTTGTAAAACAAGTAAATAGAGAAAATGGTTATGATCATTAACCATAGTCCGAAACCAATACTATTGCTGTTTAGTTCATGAACCAAAGCTTACCTCAATGTAAGTTCCTCTAGGGAGTATTCAGCCTAAATACTCAAGTATAAACAAATGTAAGTGCGTCAAGGTAATCGGGACGGGGATTGTCAATCCCGATGGATCCACCCACAACATTCGGGCTTAGCGCAAAGCATACGGGACAATTAACGGTTCATGATCAAGAGAGGAAACTTAAGGATATTAACTATAAGCAATAATATCAATGAAAACTGTTGGAAATCATACAAGTCTGAATAGCATACAAGTTCTGGATAGCATACAATTTTTTTTTAATGGATGTGTTCCACCATGTAAAATCTCACCCCGCGTTTAGAAACAATGTACAAGTAGTAAAAGGGGCTATGAACTCACCTTAGCTACGAGGTGAATCAATATGGAACTTGAGGGCTGAGTAGTAACAACAAGCAATCAAGAAACTTTAAGTCATCCAAGACCTACGATGACGGGGCGCGAAAACTTATAAGATACAAAATAACGTTTAGAAAATACTTTGGTTACTATTAGTACATAAACCATCTTATAACTCGCAAGGCATTGCAACCTATTGACTCGAATCAATTTTGACTTAAAAACACTACTTTCCCAGTGTATGATCATGTTTATAAATATTAACAATGCTCATCAAACCCATAAGTAGCAAACACTTGTACACTTTGAGTCGAAAATTAACGTTAACAAATTGGCTGCACTGAATTTTCAGAAACATGCTGTAAAGATTGTATCATATCTAGAGTTCTATAATAGCTATAAACTCAAACTTTATGGCCCTGGAAAGATAAAATTATTACATTTTCAAATCTTTAAGAAACACTATCAAAGCTATTACCAATCAACAGGAAATGCAGTTTTAGTGCAGACTACTCAGATTTGACTTTTTCGACAAAAAAAATGCATAAAACCATTTTGACCATCATTTACATTCCGTAAAAGATTTTAACTTGAAACCAATTGGAAATTTTCACATTTGACCTATTTTACTGTAATAAGTCATAAAAATACCCACTTTGACTTTTTATGCTTTGACCCCAAACACAAATTTGGCGCACATGTCGGTATTGACTAGTTTTGCTAAAAAGATCACATTTTACTCATCCGGACACTTCCAAAAACCACCCAACTCACCAATTGTACTAGACAACCCAGGCTATCCAAAAATCAAGAAAGTTGCATGTCTTATTTACAGAAAAATTTCATGAATGGCTGTAGCAATCTGCTATCATTCTTAACCTCATTTTTAACACTAAAATTTACTTCTAGCATCACCTAAACACTTACACACCCTAACCAATGCCTTTACAAGTACACAAGACCTATCATGATCATAATACCACCTTGACATCAGTAGCATATGGTATAAATACAAAAACCCCAATTTCATAATCAAAGTATTTAATCAAATAGAAATCAAAGCAATACAATGGTGCCAAGAGTACCTTAGTACAAGTGTGACGGATATGAGAACCGGGCTGTAGATAGCAATGGGAAATACTCCAAGGGCTACCCAAGACCTACAAGAGTGATCACGACCCTTAAGTATGCGTTTTATAAAAATATAAAACAATTGTATCAAAATATTTTGTAAAAATGTAATATGTATATAACTTGCACAACCAACCGAGTTTAAGTGTGGTCATGACCTTCATGACATACAACCTGTAAAAAAATGAATAAAACGATAGCCTAAGGTCTCAAATCAAGTAACCCAAGTGATTTGCACCTAAAAACACCAACAATTTATTTAACCGTAGGCGTAAAGTCACATTTTCTTGTAAAGCTGTTTTGTAAAGGGCATAGATCCCAATCCGTAAGTCTAATAACTATGGTAATTTCTCCACTGGAACGGGTATCTCATGGGGTTTTCAGAATGTCCAACTATTTGATCTAAGAGTTTACGGAACTTTCTAAAAGTCCAAAACACTAACAGCCTTACCGTAAGCACCTAATAGTCAAACTGCACTAGTCAAACTTGGGGCAAAATAACCCGTTAACCTATAAGGTTTAAGGGTCTGATATTTCCACCATTGGAAAGCCTCAAGACTATACTTTCGGCCCATACCAACCACGAGTAAATAGCTAATACCAATTGTCGGGAAAATTGCATTCTTTGAAGGCTACGAAATCAGAATTTAGGTTTTCGAACTCGGGTTTACCGTTTTGGTCATAAATTACAAACCGTGATAGAAATCGATGCGAGGTCAGCGGCGTTTGTTAGGTTATAATGTATACTAACTCAAATTATCTTAAAAGATCAGTTATATGGCCCATGACCTGTAGAAAATAGCTATACAAATCTGTTGGGTCAGATTGGGTTCACAACCGTAAATCGGTCATAAGTCACTCATCCGGATGAGTTAATCGCCCATCCAACTCGCTACTAACATGTAAAAGGGTCAAAGAATCCATCTAAGCTATAAAAACACAGCCTACAGTGGGAAAATATGTGAGTTTTGAGCTCACAAACCTGCTGTCCGAATTTTGGTTATTAAAACTACTATGCCTAACCACTCTAATCCCTTCCAAACAATCAAAATTGCATTCTACACTAAGTAAAATCAATCAAAGCATATTAATCAATAACATGTATGGTGAAATCAATACTTGGCCAAAACCAAAAATTTATAACAATGGTTCTAACAAAAATTATCAATGCCTAAACCCTAATAACACAATACAAACCTATTGGAATGATCAAAATCCCAAAACTCCAATTCTCATAATTCTTGATTTTTATAAAATCAAATGCATGGATGATATTTGAGTGAGGTTTTAACAAGGATTGATGAAGGATGATTTTTGTGTAGTTTAATTGAACAATGATTGAATATTGTTTTGATGATGGTGATGATCATGGTGTTGTTCGTTCCTCAAAAGAGAGAAAAGGAGAATGTTTTTTTTGTTAATAAATTTGTCTGATGTTTTTTTTTGTGAGAGATGCCCAAAATGTAATTTAGTTATAGCCCGATTTAAGTTCCTAAAAAGCTAATCGTTCCGACTCGATGCAAGTTATAATACAAAAAAATGTTTATAGAAACATAGTATTTTGACTTCATAAAGTCTAAATATTTAGCCATCGGTTCTCGTTTCGTCGATTCGGGTAAACTTTTTGTAAAACGCGCGCGGGTGCTTTTAAATAAAATTTTTTGATTTAAATAAATATGGAAAAATAAAATAAAATTTTATAATTCCGAATAAAGTATTTTCAATAATCAGAAAAATACTTAAAAATATAATTTATTAAAATTATCAAGATCTCAGGATTTACGTATAAAGAATACAAGAAAATGTAACATGTTGTAAATTTCAAGAAGTATGAATAAAAGAATATAATAGTACCGGGAAAATGCGAGTTCTCACATGTTTCAGTCAAATGTCATTTTGTGAACTGACCTTAGGCGTTCACCAGTATTCATGTCATATTTGTTGGCTATGCCTTCATGAACTACCTCATGCATATTTCAAATTCTTATTCCAAGTTTCTAACAAGTTAATCAGCTTATCATCTTTAAATTTCAGATGCCACCGAGACGCGATAATAAGAATGAGGCTACAGCTGCTGCTATTGCTGCTGCTGTTTAGGCGACTGTACAAGTAATGCTACCCCAGATTCGTGATGAGATCCGAGCTGAGTACCAAAACAGACCTCAGCATAATAACAACCCTCCTCCTCCACCACCTACCACTTTAGCTATCTGGTTAGAGAGGTTTAATAAACATAAACCCCGACCTTTTGAACAGACGGTAGCTCCAACGGACGTAGAAAACTGGATTTATCATATAGAGAAAATTTTTGAGGCCATGGGTTGTGGGGATGCCTTCAAGGTTAGGCTTGCCATTTACAAGTTAGAGGGTCACGCAATATGATATTGTAGTTTTTAGTGATATACAAGTCTTAGGAAAGACGAGTATAAATGCGGTAAGTATTAATCGACACGATTTAGGAAAACCGTGAAGACGAATAAATTCCAAGTTCGTTCTCGAAGGAGGTGTGTGTATTAATGTGCCAATATATATAAAATCAAGTTTGGATTAGTGACGTTTTTGGTTGAGAAGAGAAAAATTAAAGACGAGCTACGACTACGATTTAAACTACGACGTTGACGTAAAACGCGAACGTAAATACGTAAAACGTGACGAAATTAAAAATTAAACCTAAAAATTAATTAAAAATTAAAACTAAGTCTTAAATAATATAAATAAGAATAAAAATCCAACAAATATATTTTAAAACCTTTTATTAATTAAATATTTAATTTTTAATGCTAATTAAAGCCCAAAAATTAAATATAATTAACAAAATGCCCAAAATATTATTTTATTGAACTAATAAGTCACTTATATTATTTAAAGACTAAAAAGTATTTTTCCTAAATTTTCAAAACTATTTTTCTATTTTTTAATCACTAAAACTATTTTTAGACTAAAATAATCATAAAAAATAATAAAACAATGCCAAAAATAATTTGACAATTTTAAAAATCCTAAATTACACTAATGAACAGTAGAAAATTGAAAAAGTTTGAAAAATGTAAAAAATTGCACTAAAAGACAAAAATGTTTGATATTAAAACCCTAATTAACCTAATTTAATTCTAAAAAATAATTAAAACAGTGAACAATAAATGTTTTCAAACTAAAAACCTTAACTTAAATTTCTAAATCTAAGAAAAATTTTAAATCTGAAAAATATTACTTTTTTACACTAAATTCCAAAAAACAGTAATTAAAAAGTAATTTAAATAAGCTATTTAATCTAAAAATTGCTTAATGCACAGTAACATAAAATTAAATTATACTGAAAAATCAGAAATTAAAAAAGAAAAATATTGGAAAAAGAATGAAGTCCTAATTCTAAAAAAAGTTCACAAAAGACAAATGAAATAGAATCTGATAGTGACACTTGTGTGTTTTCTGTCTTTTAGTGTAGCAGGGGTAACCAACAAACTAGCAGGGGAAACTTTTTCCCACTGCTTATGCAGAAAAACGTGTCTGGTGGGTTTTTGATTTATAACTTGCTTGTTTTTTAGTTTTGATGGGAAACAAAGGCACCCCCACACTCATGGAAGTGTGGGGAGTCAGTATATGCTAAAACAAACACAAGCTACACACAAAAATATCACACAAAGGCCCTGTTCACAGTTGCTGTTAACAGAAAGGGGTCTGTGGGTTTGTTGCTGAACTATTGTGCACTTGGGTGAGTTTTGGTTGGCCAAAACTCACTCAATTCACATACAAACCACCACAAACCAATGTAAAACCCTAAACACTAACCAGGACAAGAAGACTACACAAACTGGTGGTCAAAATTTGCTAAAACAAGGCAGTTAAGGGACTTGCTGATTTTTACCTATATTTGATCATGCAAAACCTAAGAAACCTTACCAAACTTAAATCCAACTACTGAATAACTTCTAAACCAACTAAGTAAGTGAGTCTAGGCTGATTTTAACTAGTTTAATGTCACTATTGCCAATTAAAACCTTACACCCAAACATCCTTTTAAAATCAGAAAGTAACTTTTATCAAACCAAATGCTTACCAAACTTATCTAAACTGCTTCTAATCTATCTAATCATTCATACCAAGCTGAAATAAGGACAAAGCAAGCAAATAATAGCACATCAATAGCATTATACAAAATATCCATAAAAATCACACTTTTTTAAACATGAAAAGAGGGTTCAAGCCTTAAGGTTGGAATACCTTGTGGGACCCACAATCCAGGCCCCACTATGGCTGCAATGCCATCTCCTTTTAGTTGAAAACTGAGCTTTTGGCTTATGTTGTATGCTGTTGAATGTAGAGATGATGGTGGTGTTGGACTACAACAGTCCCAACACACCCTATATATCTTAACTAGTTGTTACCTGCTAAGAACAAAGCAAACCAAGAAAATGTGACTGATACAAGGCAAATAAGCTATAAAGCTAGCTTATTGATTAAGCTAGCTTATAGCTTATAGCTGAAAATATAAAAAACTTGAAATTGATTTTTTCAAAATTTAATGAAACCAAACTGAAGTTTGTTAAACCATACAATCTTGAAACCAACTAACCTACACAAATCTCAATAAATCAACCAGCCTAAAGCTTCCACTTTCACTTCCACTTTAAGCATAGGTGATTTTCTGAAAAATGTTAAGAACACGTTTTTACTTTCTTGAAAACTTAGAGAACTTTAAACTAAAAACTTGGAGATTAAACCTGATTCTTAACTAATGAAATATAAAAAGAAAAGACTTGGAACTCAGAAGTTGTATAAGCTAAATTTTTTCACTTTCATTACTTAAATAAAGACTTTACAAAAACTGGAACAAGAACTAAAATGGGTACAAACCACCCATTTTATACTAAGCTATAGAGGGTTCTAGATACTTGAATAAAAAAAATACAAATGTGTAACCCTAAACACTGAAATTCCAATGCTGCCCTCTTGGTCTTCATTTGATTCTTGGTCAAAAACGTGTCATGTGATTGACAGCTATGAAAATGATCTTGAGTCGTTCATTTGGACCCTTTGGGACCAAGGAATGTGCCTTGGTCGTTGATTTACTGAAGGATGATGTTTTTGCCCAAAATGAAGAAGCAGGGGACCTTGGGGGGGCCACTTGGGGTCACGGGATGGATGTGTTTGTTGGTGGGTTTAGGTGAGTGGGTGGTTAATTTGCAATCTGGAGCTAATTGACCCATAACCCCTTGTTTTGGTGAGGAACCCAATTAGGGTTTATGGCTGGGATTAGAGGGTGATTAGGGGTGATGAGTGAATAGTACATGTTTCCCATCCTTTTTAAATTTAATAAACTCGTTTAAAAATCTGATTTAAATAAATTAAAAAGGGTTAGTGGTGGGAGTCTGATGTGGAGGGTAGGGGTAATCTGATTGGTGGATTTGGAGTGGGGGAGACGTGGTAAGTTATGAGTGGGTGAGGGAAGTTTTGTTGTCTGCCCAGTTTGCCCCCTCTATTCCTTTCACTTTGATACTTTCCATTAAATGGCTACAAACTCTTTTTCCTTTATAATAAGTTTACCCAACTTGCTGAAAATGGCACAAACTTTATAATAAGGACCTTAGATGCAATTTGACTTCATTCCAAGGGCCAATAATGTAAATACTTGAAATATTAGGGACCCAATGTGTAGATAGAGTGTTCACAAGGGTATAATATGACAAGTCTTCAAAAGTTGAGGGGCCAATCTTGCCAATTCTTCAAACTTCAAGGACTTCACTGGAAAATCATGATTCGGGTCCGGTTCTTTGTGCGGCTTCGTTTCCCGTGTTCGTTTTTGCTTGATTCCTTTGATCTTTTGGTGAATTCTCAATATCCGTACCTAAAATACACAATGAACAAACACAAGCATATATTGGGTATTTTGATGATATTTTAAGCGTTTTAAGCCCGATTTGGACGATGAGACTATGTATAAATACAGTCTCATCACTCCCCATACTAAACCATTGCCGTGTCCCCACGCAATGCTAGAATTAAGTATCATAGCACTTCCAAAATTCATTTTATGATGACTTTTATTGAAGACATAAATTTAAATAAACTACTACACGCGTTTTAGACATAATGTAATGTTTTCATCACAATAAAGTGACTTTTAGGATCATAGAACAAGAACACGTGAATGCTTCGTTAGAAATAATTTCGTTGTCCTCGATTTTCACCCAATTCCATGCTAAGCGTGTAACGAGATCATTGTTATTATAAGTTAGCAACACGAACACATCTCATGAGTGTTAATTACGAACCTAAACTCCCTTATTCCTACTTGGTATCTCTTATATTTTATTATGTCTTAATGATCACGAGGATACATCATTGACTTATGCGTGAATAGAGATTAAGTCTGAAAATAGAAACTTAACGGTGTAGCCAAAATCATTAAATCAATAATTCATCCTAATAGACAACGATGTTAAAAAATTAAGTCAACAAGAAGGATCGATAAACACGGTTTTATAACGGTTTTGAACATGAGACTTATTACCAAGACTTTTATACGCCCCCTAACGGAAGGGCCTTATTATCTTTGGTTTACCTCCATCTTTTATTCAACTTCGCCATGAAGCTTTTATTATGACTTCGGTCTTGCCTTGCCTTTTATTATCCGCCTCATCGGTGGTTTTATTAGCCAAAGACGTATATCCTCACGCTAAAGCGAATTTTGGATCTTTAAAGCTTCGAAGATTAAGGCTTGATTCACTTTCAATTTGGGCATAGATTTTTCGGCCTTGTGAGCTTCAATTTTTTGCTTAATTTAGGTGAGCACTTGAAATCTTATTATTAGGTGAATCTTTCGATTATTCGGGTGCCAATACTTCAAAACCGTGACGCTGGCGATACCTTAATGTTTTCCCAATTTAATTACATGGAAGCTACTAAAACAAATTAGAAACCAACAATAGTGACTAAACCGCCAAATCAATATTTATTAACAATTTATTATGCAAAAGCGTTGGGAGAATAAGCTAATAATTACTACACATGAGATCGTGACGATTACGAGACTTATAAATAACTCTATCATTTCTCGTCCTCATTTAAGAGACTTAGCCTAAAAAGTTAAGGAATCGAAGCTAAGTGCTCAACACGCACGGTCGAGTCAAAAATTACTCTCGTTCTCACCATCGGAAAACCTACATTCGTGTCTTAAACACTTATGAAAAACAAGAAATTTTTTAAAATTTGGCCATTTTTAGCCTTATTTTGCAACAAAATGATAACAAAAAGATGAATATTGGATTGCGTATTGACGTAAGCAAGGTGAAGTATCTACTCACCCCCCATACTAAAACTAAACATTGTCCTCAATGTTTCGAGTCTAGGGGTGTAAACACCCCCATACTAGAGACGAAGTCGAATGCTTAATCTCGAGCATGGAAAGGGTAAAACGAATAACCTAAAAGCCGTTTATGAATTATGCTAATAAGATAAACGTTAGAACATAAAAGGATATCATCGGATATCGGAAACTCCAAAGGCAACGATCGAAGCTCGAGTGATCCTTAAAACGAACACGAGAGGCTTCAATGATGACGATGAACCTAATAAATCACAATCACAAACAACCACGGAACAAAGGTTGGAAGAGCACAAGTCCCCTCGTTACATTAAACTAAGAAAGCGATAATATTTACAAGGATAAGCATAGGAATCCCCCACGAGGCACCTTGTTTTTGATAACCGAGTCAAAAGCTCGACTCGAATCCCCATAAATGTGATCATTTAGGGATAATCATGGTAAGGTCATTTTTGGTGGGGCTTACATGATAAACAAGGCCCAAAAGTACATGGAGTACTTTAAAAACCCGATAAACGTATACCAGGGTCAAAGATAGCGTCTTCGTTTTCGGATGAAAGACGAAACAACGCTACTTCAACACAAACCCCAATGGGGTAGAAGAAAAGAGTTAAGAAGTAGAAAGGTGGGGCAATGGGTAAGGCAAACTTATGAGCTACTCGAGGTAGACTCACACATAGCAAGCGAAAAGATTTTCCATTTATTGCATCGGTGGAAGACCGAGATTTCCCTTTACAAGCAATTCCGGGATCGTAAATCTCGTCCTCGGTGGAGAAATGTGAGGGAACATTTGGGGCTCCCCCCACACTAAAACCACACACACCCTCGTCAAAAGGAGTAGACGAGGTGGTAGCACTCATAACACGATGTGATGACGGAGTTAAACATGTAGAAAATTCTTTTAAAACATTTTTAAAATCCTTTCCTTTTTCATCGTTCAAAAACTCTTTATGAAAACCCGATTGAATAATGTCGAAAATATTTGGCGTGTCAAATTCAAAATTAGTCGCGCTAAAAATCCTCACATTTAAGCCATTGGTGGGAGGGGGTGGCGGATTATATAAGTTCTCAAAACGTTTGTCAATAAAGAACACTGCCCCCTCGGGGTCTACATACTCGTCATCCTCATGAACGTCGATCTTATCGATTTCTTCATCAAAGATAGGCTTGTCAAACCAAGGTTTGTCATTCCCCTCCTTGAGTATCTTAGAAACTCTCTCGAAAAGATCACAATCAGGCACGAAACCATCATTCTTTTGTGGGGATCATTGATAAGTTAGATCCTCACGAATGTGGTAAACGTCATTCTTAAATGAGGAGTGTTGATTAGGTAACTCCTCGAGAATTGGATTCTTAGTGGTCACATGAGTTGGTTCTTCATCGAAAATAAGACGTTCCAACTCATTAAGTTCATCCTCGATTTTGGAAAGATCAACCTCACTCGTAGGTGGAAGTGAAGGCATAAGAGCTAGCTCTCGTTCAATGATTTCCTCAATCTCGGGATCAAATTAGTAATCATCGTACTTCACATGTTTCTTCTTAGGAGAATCAAAAATAGCATGTGGATGTCAAAGTACGTGATCAAGCTCGGCAAAATCGCCATCGTCATCGTCAAAGAAAGAGTCGATGTGAGCACTCACAACCATGGACTTACAAGTCAAATGACTATGCTTAGGTGACTTTTCTAAGATGAGAGGATCGATGTCGATAAACCCTTTAGCCTCAACGGGTGTTGGGCTAGGCATAGGAGGCACTTCGATGGAGTTAGAAGTTAAAGCCTCAAAGACGTGGTCCTTCGAAGGTGGTGAAGACGAGCCCATATTGGTCTTTGTCGTGATGGCACTAACGTCGCCCTTCGGAATTGGTGTTTCACTTGTTTCGCTAAAAACATCCCAAAGTGAGTTTTCATCCATAAATTTACACATACCCTTTTGAATTAGGTACACGTATTCTTTATCATTAAAATCATCATCTTTAAAACCGTTTTTCTTAATTCTTTCAAAACATGCATCAAGCTTCATTCTTTCCGCTAAACTAAACATTTTGAAATCATTAGAATTTGAATCATTAGGTTTTGAAACCTCGGTTTTTTCATTTTCATTAAATCCTTGGGATTTTCTAGCGAAAAAGTCCATTTTCTCATCCCCATATCTCATAGTAAGTCTCCCCTCGTGAACGTCGATTACGGTTCGAGCCGTCGATAAGAATGGTCGGCCTAAAATAATGGGACATTTAGGGTCACACTCGTAATCGGATATAACGAAATCCGCGGGAAAAACAAACTTTCCAATCCTAACATAGACATCCTCGGCTATTCCAATTGGTATAAGTGGAGTATAATTTGCAAGCTCGATAGTCATGTTCGTGGGAGTAAGCGAAGGCAATCTCATCAATTTCCAAAGAGAATGAGGCATGAGATTGATGCTAGAACCTAAATCGGCAAGGGCTAAACATCCCTCAATCTCGGAAAAATCACAAGGTAGTAGAAATTGGCCCGGATCCTTTTCCTTTCTCGGCATACGCCTTTTGGGTTTTTTAAGAAGGATCGATGCACAAGTTTCTTCAAGGGTTACTTTGGTAAGGTCGACAAAGCTCTCTTTTTGAACCGTGGATGGAATTTGAGGTACATGAGGGTATGCACTCTTTTCCTTGGTCGCCACGTGCACCCCATCGAATTTAGAACAAGAAGACGTCTTAGAAGTCGAGGGTTGAGAGGGATAAACAACACGGAATCCTTCAAGGTTAGGGGTAATCACACGACCTTTCTCACGAGACGAGGCGGCTTTGCATTGTTCCTTCGGATTTGCTACGGTGTCACTAGGTAACGAACTCGATGACGAACCCGAGGCCTTGTTCATTATGGCCGAAAACATCTTTTTAATATCAATTTGCCCTTGCTCAATCTTCGTGTTTTGCAATTTCAATGTATTAGAAAAGTCGTTTTTCAAAGTACCAATTTCTCCCTCTAATCGTCTCATATTAGCCTCATTCGTTTTCATGTAATTTTGAAAATCGTTTGACGAACTATTTTGATTTGAATTAAAGTTCCCTTGGTTTTGATTGTTTCTTTGAAAATTGTTTTGATTACCACTTGAAAAATTGTTTCCTTGATTGTTATCTCGATTTTGCCAAGTTATATTACGACCTTGATTATAACCTCCTTGATTTTGATTCGAAAGATTTCCTTGTTGATTATTTCCTTGAAAATTGTTTCGATTTTGAAAATTGTTGCCTTGGTTATAATTTCCTTGTTGTGATGGACCGGCGTTATTTTGATTTGAAAAATTGTTGTTTCCATTTAACGCACTCACATTCGACGTTTGGCCATCCGTAGCCGCACACTCGTAATAATTATGAGGTCCACCACAAAACGTACACGAAACCTCAACCGCTTTCACCGTAGCGGGAGCGTCTTTCTTTTGCATCTCAACGAGAAAAGACGTAAACACATTCGTCAACTTATCGACTTTCGCATCAACTCTCTCAATGTCGCGATTAGAACTACTAACATTGGCGACATTGGCAACACTCGGTGCGTTGCAGAATTGGTAAACCTTGGATCGGTTTTCGATAATTATCAATGCATCTTTCGGAGTCTTTCACAAAAAGTTGCCACCGGCGGCGGAATTCAACGAGTCTTGTTCGTGAAAATTAAGACCGTTGTAAAACGTATCGATTTGGTGCAACTCGGAAAAACCATGGTGAGGAAATTGCCTAAGCAATTCCTTAAAGCGATCCCACGCGTCTCTAAAAGATTCATTCGGTTTTTGCTCAAATTTCGTAATTTCGTTTTTGAAAAACGTTGTCTTAGACGGTGGGAAAAAATAATTAACGAACTTGGAAACGAGATCCTTCCATGTAACTATCGAATTAGGTGGCTCTTTCTCGTACCAATCCTTGGCGGCACCATCGAGCGAGTACGGAAAAAGCATAAGCTTGACGACATCGGTGTCGACGTTCTTAAACTTGCTCGTGGCCAAAAGACGATCAAAATTCCGAATATGGTCGTGAGTATTATCGGCTTCACGACCTCGAAACTTCGTAGCTTGGATCAACGAAAGCATTCCGCTCTTAATCTCAAAATTCTCCGCCTCGATAGCGGGAATTACGATCGCGTCTCCATAACCCTCGGTGGGCGCTTGGAGCAATTCAATCATCGAACGATTGTCGGCCATCTCGTCTAAGGTTTCTTCAACAACGGTATTAGGAACATCGGTTTCTAATTCTCGTCTACGTCGTCGATTCCTTCGATTACGATTGCGTCGATTCAAAGCTTCACTAGAATTGGAATAATCCTTCGATCGAGTGCGCATGCACTAAGCGTAGAATGGGTGGTAGCAAAGAAGATTCTTTTTGCGGTTTTTCGATTTTTTCAATTTTTTTTTGGTTTTTGATTGTTTTTTAATTTTTTTGGATTTTTGAATGTATTACGTAGACACAAATCTACAAATCTCCCCTCGAATCGACTTTCTCGATTAAAGGAGCCTCAAAGAATGAAAACGATCACGTGGAGTGAACGTTCTCGATGACTTTAGAACGTTGGTGGAACACCAAAACGTTCAAGAGGGTTTAATCTCGAAAACACAAGAAAATATAATATACGTAGATAATACTTGGGCGGCAAACCCTCGATTAGCTCTCTTTCTCAAAACACGCACAAGCAAGCGGAGGAAACGAGGCGGCGCGAAGCACTTAAGAGCCTTTTTCCTTTAGGTCGTGAAATACAACCGCCTTATACCCACCTTATAGTTTGTGTTAATTGAAATTAAGCCTCACGAAAGTATTTATCTATTTTTCCTTTAAACTTTTGCTTTGGATTCGAATACAATGATCGAGTGATGAAATCCCGAATCAAGGTTGCGTTTTCACGCTTTTGGAGTACTTGTATATTTATTGTTCTTACGTAGTACAATATAGTAATAATATATTCACAATAAAAACGGAAACCAATATATCTACAATACAGTAAAGATTGTTTTGTGTTTAATTTAGGAAAACTAAACACGATTTATTTGGATATTATAGTATAATAGATAAAAAATAACAAAAATGAGTATGTACGATATTCACGCTTTCCAAAAAAATGAAAAGCAAAAACGCACTACTCACACAAACACGATACTAATAATAATGGCACGCTAAACACCTCCCCGGCAGCGGCGCCAAAATGATATTGTAGTTTTTAGTGATATACAAGTCTTAGGAAAGACGAGTATAAATGCGGTAAGTATTAATCGACACGATTTAGGAAAACCGTGAAGACGAATAAATTCCAAGTTCGTTCTCGAAGGAGGTGTGTGCATTAATGTGCCAATATATATAAAATCAAGTTTGGATTAGTGACATTTTTGGTTGAGAAGAGAAAAATTAAAGACGAGCTACGACTACGATTTAAACTACGACGTTGACGTAAAACGCGAACGTAAATACGTAAAACGTGACGAAATTAAAAATTAAACCTAAAAATTAATTAAAAATTAAAACTAAGTCTTAAATAATATAAATAAGAATAAAAATCCAACAAATATATTTTAAAACCTTTTATTAATTAAATATTCAATTTTTAATGCTAATTAAAGCCCAAAAATTAAATATAATTAACAAAATGCCCAAAATATTATTTTCTTGAACTAATAAGTCACTTATATTATTTAAAGACTAAAAAGTATTTTTCCTAAATTTTCAAAACTATTTTTCTATTTTTTAATCACTAAAAACTATTTTTAGACTAAAATAATCATAAAAAATAATAAAACAATGCCAAAAATAATTTGACAATTTTAAAAATCCTAAATTACACTAATGAATAGTAGAAAATTGAAAACGTTTGAAAAATGTAAAAAATTGCACTAAAAGACAAAACTGTTTGATATTAAAACCTTAATTAACCTAATTTAATTCTAAAAAATAATTAAAATAGTGAACAGTAAATGTTTTCAAACTAAAAACCTTAAATCAAATTTCTAAATCTAAGAAAAATTTTAAATCTGAAAAATATTACGTTTTTACACTAAATTCCAAAAAACAGTAATTAAAAAGTAATTTAAATAAGCTATTTAATCTAAAAATTGCTTAATAAACAGTAACATAAAATTAAATTATACTGAAAAATCAGAAATTAAAAAAGAAAAATATTGGAAAAAGAATGAAGTCCTAATTCCAAAAAAAGTTCACAAAAGACAAATGAAATAGAATCTGATAGTGACACTTGTGTGTTTTCTGTCTTTTAGTGTAGCAGGGGTAACCAACAAACTAGCAGGGGAAACTTTTTCCCACTGCTTATGTAGAAAAACGTGTCTGGTGGGTTTTTGATTTATAACTTGCTTGTTTTTGAGTTTTGATGGGAAACAAAGGCACCCCCACACTCATGGAAGTGTGGGGAGTCAGTATATGCTAAAACAAACACAAGCTACACACAAAAATATCACACAAAGGCCCTGTTCACAGTTGTTGTTAACAGAAAGGGGTCTGTGGGTTTGTTGCTGAACTATTGTGCACTTGGGTGAGTTTTGGTTGGCCAAAACTCACTCAATTCACATACAAACCACCACAAACCAATGCAAAACCCTAAACAATAACCAGGACAAGAAGACTACACAAACTGGTGGTCAAAATTTGCTAAAACAAGGCAGTTAAGGGACTTGCTGATTTTTACCTATATTTGATCATGCAAAACCTAAGAAACCTTACCAAACTTAAATCCAACTACTGAATAACTTCTAAACCAACTATGTAAGTGAGTCTAGGCTGATTTTAACTAGTTTAATGTCACTATTGCCAATTAAAACCTTACACCCAAACACCCTTTTAAAATCAGAAAGTAACTTTTATCAAACCAAATGCTTACCAAACTTATCTAAACTGCTTCTAATCTATCTAATCATTCATACCAAGCTGAAATAAGGACAAGGCAAGCAAATAATAGCACATCAACAGCATTATACAAAATATCCATAAAAATCACACTTTTTTAAACATGAAAAGAGGGTTCAAGCCTTAAGGTTGGAATACCTTGTGGGACACACAATCCAGGCCCCACTATGGCTGCAATGCCATCTCCTTTCAGTTGAAAACTGAGCTTTTGGCTTATGTTGTATGCTGTTGAATGTAGAGATGATGGTGGTGTTGGACTACAACAGTCCCAACACACCCTATATATCTTGACTAGTTGTTACCTGCTAAGAACAAAGCAAACCAAGAAAATGTGACTGATACAAGGCAAATAAGCTATAAAGCTAGCTTATTGATTAAGCTAGCTTATAGCTTATAGCTGAAAATATAAAAAACTTGAAATTGATTTTTTCAAAAATTTAATGAAACCAAACTGAAGTTTGTTAAACCATACAATCTTGAAACCAACTAACCTACACAAATCTCAATAAATCAACCAGCCTAAAGCTTCTACTTTCACTTCCACTTTAAGCATAGGTGATTTTCTGAAAAATGTTAAGAACACGTTTTTACTTTCTTGAAAACTTAGAGAACTTAAACTAAAAACTTGGAGATTAAACTTGATTCTTAACTAATGAAATATAAAAAGAAAAGACTTGGAACTCAGAAGTTGTATAAGCTAAATTTTTTCACTTTCATTACTTAAATAAAGACTTTACAAAAACTGGAACAAGAACTAAAATGGGTACAAACCACCCATTTTATACTAAGCTATAGAGGGTTCTAGATACTTGAATAAAAAAAATACAAATGTGTAACCCTAAACACTGAAATTCCAATGCTGCCCTCTTGGTCTTCATTTGATTCTTGGTCAAAAACGTGTCATGTGATTGACAGCTATGAAAATGATCTTGAGTCGTTCATTTGGACCCTTTGGGACCAAGGAATGTGCCTTGGTCGTTGATTTACTGAAGGATGCTGTTTTTGCCCAAAATGGAGAAGCAGGGGACCTTGGGGGGCCACTTGGGGTCACGGGATGGATGTGTTTGTTGGTGGGTTTAGGTGAGTGGGTGGTTAATTTGCAATCTGGAGCTAATTGACCCATAACCCCTTGTTTTGGTGAGGAACCCAATTAGGGTTTATGGCTGGGATTAGAGGGTGATTAGGGGTGATGAGTGAATAGTACCTGTTTCCCACCCTTTTTAAATTTAATAAACTCGTTTAAAAATCTGATTTAAATAAATTAAAAAGGGTTAGTGGTGGGAGTCTGATGTGGAGGGTAGGGGTAATCTGATTGGTGGATTTGGAGTGGGGGGTGACGTGGTGAGTTATGAGTGGGTGAGGGAAGTTTTGTTGTCTGCCCAGTTTGCCCCCTCTATTCCTTTCACTTTGATACTTTCCATTAAATGGCTACAAACTCTTTTTCCTTTATAATAAGTTTACCCAACTTGCTGAAAATGGCACAAACTTTATAATAAGGACCTTAGATGCAGTTTGACTTCATTCCAAGGGCCAATAATGTAAATACTTGAAATATTAGGGACCCAATGTGTAGATAGAGTGTTCACAACGGTATAATATGACAAGTCTTCAAAAGTTGAGGGGCCAATCTTGCCAATTCTTCAAACTTCAAGGACTTCACTAGAAAATCATGATTCGGGTCCGGTTCTTTGTGCGGCTTCGTTTCCTGTGTTCGTTTTTGCTTGATTCCTTTGATCTTTTGGTGAATTCTCAATATCCGTACCTAAAATACACAATGAACAAACACAAGCATATATTGGGTATTTTGATGATATTTTAAGCGTTTTAAGCCCGATTTGGACGATGAGACTATGTATAAATACAGTCTCATCACAATACATTGGTGGAGGGCTTATAAGTTGACGAATGGGGGAGATGAGTGGGTGCTCACATTGACTTGGACACAGTTCAAGGCAATGTTTTAGGACCAGTTTTTCCCTCATGCTGAGCAAGCAAAACTAAAGAGGGACTTTCACGCCATTCGTCAGAATTATGGAGAAAACAGTATAGAGTTCATGCAGCGATATCTCAGGTTGGCTGGGTTCTTGGGAGAGGCTGCAGGTACCGCGGAGGAGTAAGCGAAACAATTTCACTGGGGCCTTTACTCTAGGATTGCGGATAGGCTAATGAGTGCCACGTTCACTAACGTGTCGCGGGTAGCTAATGCAGCTCGTGATATAGAGATGATTTTCGAGAGGGATGAGCTCGAGAATGTAGAGCGTCCTGAGAAGAGGTACATCTCATTCAGCATACTTAAACAATTTAACTCTTGTTATTACTTGTCAAAATATATCATGCCATATCCAGTTATAATCTTACAGACACAGAGGAGGAGACCGATCCCAATGGGCTAATCCACAGCAGAACTAAAGAAACCACGGTCAGTCTTATGACCGTAATCGATCAAATAAGAGAAGCGGTGGTAGCTCAAACTCATATGGCAACCACAGGTGATGTTTTTTAAGCTTCACAATACTAAACCATCGTGTAAAACAAATTCTAACTTTCAGTATGTCAACAAAGATATTGGACAGGGGTGTGACCAAAACTACAGAGGTCAGCAGACTGCCCGACCAGCAAATCCTGGTAAATTATAATTTCCAGCCAAACAGCCTTATTCCAGTTATGTCATCATGATCGTGACACTTAGGCATCTTATTAAATCAGGTTCACAACAAACCAGAGCTACTTCTACGAGGTATTCTAATCCCACTTGCATCACATGTGGGAAGAAACACCCGGGACCGTGCCGCTGTGGTTCGAGTGGTTGTTACAGGTGTGGTCAGCAGGGCCATATGATGCGTGATTGCAAGAAAGAGGATGCTTCCGGTACCTCAGGCCATACTCCTCAGATTTTACCACCACCACCACCACCACTACCACCAACCACTGGTCGCGTTTACACTACTACTCGAGAGCAGGCAAATAAGACCACATGTACTAATACTGGCATTTTGTTTATACACGGACAGGCTGCCTGCGTTCTTTTCTATAAAAATGCCTGATGTAGTGTATATCGTACACGTTTTAGTAAAAACACGTATAACAGGCAAGTATTAAGTCTTACGGTTTAGGAAAACGTAAAACCGATAAATGCGAGTTCGTTCCCGGCGGAGGTGTGTGATGTTATGCCAATATAATATAAAACAATGTTTGGATTAGTGTTGTTTTTGGGTTTAAAGAAAGAAAAATTAAAGGAGAGTTATACTACGATTACACTACGACGTAAAACGTAAAAACGATGACGTAAATACGTAAAACGCGGCGAAATTAAAAAATAAAGCTAAAAATTAATTAAAAATTAAAAGTAAGTTTAAAATAATATAAATAAGGATAAAAATTAAATAAATAAATTTTAAAACCTTTTATTAATTAAATATTCAATTTTAAATGCTAATTAAAGCCCTAAAATTAATTATAATTAACAAAAAGCCCAAAATATTATTTTATCAAATAAATACCTTAATTATATTAATTAAACACTAAAAAGTATTTTTGCTAAATTTTTAAAACTATTTTTCTAATTTTAAAATGCTAAAAATAATTTTTAAGCTAAAATAATGATTAAAAATAATAAGATAATGCTAAAATTAATTTGACTTTTTGAAAAATCCTAAATTATATAACTAAACAGTAGAAAAATGAAAAGGTTTGAAAAAAGTAATTTTTACCACTAAAAGACAAAATATTTTTGATTAAAACCTATTTAAACCTTAAATTAATTCTAAAAATTCATAAAATAAAGTGAATAGTGAAATTCTTTTTGTAAAAATCTTAAAATAATTAACTTAATCTAAGAAAATTTAAAAACTGAAAAATAATGATTTTGACACTAAAAGACAAAAATAGAATAAATAAAACTAATTTAAACTCAAATTAATTCTAAAAATATAAAAACAAACAGTAAAATAAAAATAAACTTAATGAAAATTCTCAAAATAAATAAAGATAAATGCGAAAATTAAAATGTCTGATAAAGATTGAAATAAGTCCACTACACACAAAAAAACTATCAAGTATGATAGTGACTGGTCTGTTGGCTTTGTTTGTAGTGTAGTAGTAGCAAAACTTGAGCTAGTAGTGGGAACTTTTTCCCACTGCTACAACTAAAAAACGTGTTTGGTATTTTAAGAGCTTGTTTGTTAATTTTTATTGGAACAAGGGGCACCCCCACAACCAGTTGGGTTGTGGGGAGTCACAACAAGCACAAAAACAATAATTCCAACACTCAAAATCACAGAATAGAGCAATTAGCAGTCACTGATGAACTTGTACAGGTCTGGACAAGTTGGACTGATGCAAATGGCAAAAAGAAAAGAATTTCAAACCATCAAATCTTGATACAAAACTAACCAAACTTAAGTCTAAGCGCACGCACACCTAGATTACAACTTATACTAACAGATTGAAAGATTTGGAACCAAGAAATCACTAAAACAACTTGATTTACCCTACTGATATACTTGACTGCTTTTTTAATCTAACATGCAAACTTTTCTTATATCCTATATTACTTAAACCAAGAACCTAAATAAACTTAACAGACTTATGTGAGCTTGTTTAGACTAACATCTCCCTACTTAAGTGACACCAAAGGCAAGAATCATAGCAGACCCAAACACCCCTTAACCTACTGCTTAACAAAAGTTTCAAACCAACATGTGCAAATCCAACTCAAAACTTACTCAATCCTATTCTATCATGCATTTAACCCTATATTGACTAAAAAAATAGACACCAAATCAACAACTAACACACCACACACAAATCCAAATACTTGGCAGAATTCAAAACATTTTTAAAGAATAAGGGTTCAAGCCTTGGTTACCTTGTGGGACCCACATCCAGGCCCCACTATGGATGATATGCCATCTCATTGTAAGCTAGGGTTAAGAAACTTGAGCTTATGGATTTTGTGATGGCTAAATGTAGAGAGAGTGATGGTGGTGAGACTACACAATCAACACCACCCAATATATCTTCAAAAAGATAACACCTGCTAAGAAAGGAGACACAAGCCCAAAAGACCTACTCCAAAAGCTAACTGTCAGTTAGCTTTTGGAGAAGCTTTTTGAACAGCAAGCTTAACAATAAAAAGAGTAAACAGATTTTTTCTCTATTCAAAAACCTTTTTGGAAGGAAGATGAAATCTTTAACAAGGACACTAAAAAATACCCAACAAGAAACATAACAAATCCGTATGAGCTTGTGTAGTTATAGCTTGTCAGACTTAAACTTATACAAGCTGATAGGAATTTGGATCTCAAACTAGTTTTTGCCAAAAAATTCTTGAACAAAAAATAAATTTGATAAACTTGAAACCAATCTGCATAAAAAGTAAACTTATACTACAAAAGCAGTAAAAAAAGGAACTCAGATAATGAAATTGCAAGGTTTTAATTAAACTGTAACTATTTTCTAAATAAAAGTTTTCAATTTCAAAAATCTGGAACAAAGTATACGGGACACATGCGTCCCATATTTATACAACTGAATGGAAATTTCTATACTACAAAACCCTAGCAATCAAAATTCCCTAAAAGCCCTTGGGTCTTCTTGATTTGAACTTGGTCAAATTGGAGTCTTGTGATTGTCCTTGTATGCCAGCTGTATTTCTTCAATCTTGGACATTGGTTAAACATTAGGGACCATGGAAATGTATCTAGCCGTTTATCTGGTCGAGTTTTGGGGGATGTGTGAAAGTGATGGGTGCAGGGGACCTCAAAATGGTCAAAAGGGGTGTCTGGTGGGGTATTTGGGTAGTGGGTTTTTGTTAGGATAGTGTGAATCGATGATATGGAAGTTATGGATATAAACCCCTTTGTTTTATGTGATTAGGATTTTAGGGTCTATACTGGGAGGGAGAGGTAAATAGTGAGGTTTAATTCGGATTAGGGGTTAAATAGGTTTTAAATTTTTGTTTACCTCCCATTTTAAATAACTGATTATATAATCAGTTGTAATATGTGAGTGGGTTGTGAGGTGGCGTATTGGAGTGAGGTGATTGGATGAAATGGGTGAGTGGGCTACGTGGAGGATGATGAGTGGCTGGTGTGAGGTTCCTTGTCTGCCCAAGTTTAGTCCCTGATTTCTCAATCTTTGTCAAACCAAGTTTTCAACAGCCAACACTTTAATCCCTTTGTTATACAACTTTTATTTTTTCTATTTTGGCCACAAAAGGTTTTGCAAACTTGATTAAAGGACCATATATGCATAATTTTCATTCTTCAAAGGGTTCTTTTGACATGTCTTCAAACTTTAAGGATATTTCTTGTACAAATGAATTCTCCAAGGGCCTTTCTTGCCAAATCTTCAAAGATAAGGGACCAAAGTTGACAATCTTCAAAACTTTAAAGGTATTTTTGGAAATTCATTTATCGGGTCCAGTTCTTTGTACGGCTTCATTTCCCGTGTTTGTTTTTGCTTGATTCTTGTGATCTTTTGTTGATTTCACAATATTCGTACCTAAAATACACAATGAAGAAATACAAGCATATTCTGGGATATTTTAATAATATTTTAAGCGTTTTAAGCCCGATTTGGACGATGAGACTATGTATAATTGCAGTCTCATCACTCCCCCATACTAAACCATTGTCGTGTCCCCACGTAATGCTAGAATTAAGTATCATAGCACTTCCAAAATTCATTTTTATATGACATTTATTGAAAACGTAAATTTAAATAAACTACTACACGTGTTTTAGACATAATGTATCGTTTTCATCACGATTAAGTGACTTTTAGGGTCAAGGAATAAGAACACGTGAATGGCTCATAGAGATAAGTTCGTCATCCTCGATTTTCACCCAATTCCATGCTAAGCATGTAACGAGATCATTGTCATTTATAAGTTAGCAACACAATCATTACTCATGAGTGTTAATTACTTACTTAGACTCCGTTATTCCTAATTGGTATCTCTTATATTTTATTTTTGTCTTAATGATCACGAGGATACATCATTGACTTATTTTGATATTTTATTAAGGCCGAAAATAAAGTAGGACGATTTAATTGATAGTTAGCTAAAGGACACGATCTTTTAAAACGGATTCTCGTAATCTCCTTAAGTTCATATCGTGGCATAACTTGTTTCATGATTTGAGACCTTTCTCAGACCGATATTTTGCATGTACTTCGAACTTCAAATCTTGGAAGACGTTCTTGAAATAATGGTTTTCTCTTCATATATGGAATTTCTTCAAACTTAGACCACGACTTCATCATGTTTCTTCAATCTTTATTTGGGATTATGATATACAACTATCCGCCTCCTTTTCGGACTTGGATATATTTATCCTCATACCTTGTTAGGGTCTTTTTAGATAGACTTCTCCATAATCTTTAGGGGAGTATATTGCTTCTCGTGGTGTCTCGGTCCTTCATATTGATTTTGGAATAATGATAATTCACATCATCTTGGATCTTTAGCAACAAAATGGAGTTCCTCATGTCTTGTTAGGGCCTTTTTGGAGCTTTGCCAATCTTCGCATCCCGCTTTAATAAGTTATGCCTTGGTATGAACTCTATTCGAACACGAGAAACTTTTTAATGATCTTGGGCTTGAAGCTAAGTAACCTTTTAAATCGTACGACCTTACTTATTGCATATTTAAACAAAAGCGTGGAGAGAATAAGCTAATAATTACTACATATGAGATCGTGAAAGATTACGTAACTTATAATTAACTCTATCATTTCTCGTCCTCATTTAAGAGACTTAGCCTAAAAAGTTAAGGAATCGAAGCTAGTGCTCAACACGCACGGTCGAGTAAAAAATACTCTTATTCTCACCATCGGAAAACCTACATTCGTGTCTTAAACACTTATGAAAAACAAGAAAAATTTTAAAAGTTGGCCATTTTAGCCTTATTTTGCAACAAAACGATAACAAAAAGATGAATATTGGATGGCATGGTGACGTAAGCAAGGTAAAGTATCTACTCACCCCCCATACTAAAACTAAACATTGTCCTCAATGTTTCGAGTTTAGGGGTGAAACACCCTCATACTAGAGACGAAAGTCGAATGCTTAATCTCGAGCATGGAAAGGGTAAAACGAATAACCTAAAAGCCGTTTATAAATTATGCTAATAAGATAAACGTTAGAACATAAAAGGATATCATCGGATATCAGAATCTCCAAAGTCGATGATCGAAGCTCGGGTGATCCGTAAAACGAAAACGAGAGGCTTCAATGATGTCGATGAACCTAATGAATCACAATCACAAACAACCACGAAACAAAGGTTGGAAGAGCACAAGTCCCCTCGTTAACTAATAAGAAAAGCGATAATATTTACAAGGATAAGCATGAGAATCCCTTACGAGGCACATTGTTTTTTATAACCGAGTCAAAAGCTTGACTCAAATCCCCATAAATATGATCATTTAGGGATTATCATGGTATGGTCATTTTTGGTGGGGCTTACATGATAAACAATGCCCAAAAGCAACTGGTACTAAGGACTAAGTCCTTTGATGATGCAAAATACCGGGATCGAAGATGGCGTCCTCGTTTTCATAGGATAAACGAACCAACTCTACTTCAACATGTGCTAGAACCTCAAAGAGGTCAAAGAAAAAATGAGAAATAGAAAGGTGGGACAATGGGTGGGAAAAACTTATGAGCTACTCGAGGTAGACTCACACCAAGCAAATGAATAAGATTTCCATTTATTGCATCGGTGGAAGACCGAGATTTCCCTTTACAAGTAATTCTGGGATCGAATATCTCGTCCTCGATGGAGAAATGTGAGGGAACATAAGAGGCTTCCCCGACACTAAAACCACACACACCACTGTCAAAATGAGTAGACGAGGTGGTAGTACTCATAAAACGCGGTGATGACGGAGTTAAACTTGTAGAAAAATCTTTTAAATCCATTTTAAAATCTTTTCCTCTTTAATCGCTCAAAAACTCTTTATGAAAACCCGATTTGATAGTGTCAAAAATATTTGGCGTTTCAAATTCAAAATTAGTCGCGCTAAAATTTCTCACATTTAAGTCGCGGTTAGGGGGTGGTGGATTGTATAAGTCCTCAAAACGTTTGTCAACAAAGAACACCGCCCCCTCGGGGTCAACATATTCGTCATCCTCATGATCGTGAATCTCATTTATTTCTTCATCGTAGATGGGTTTGTCGAACCAAAGTTCTTAATAATCCTCATTAATGATATTTGAAATTCTCTCGAAGAGATCACTATATAGCACAAAATCATCATTCATAAGGGAGGAGTGTTGATTAGGTAACTCCTCATGAATGTGATAAACGTCATTCTCATTTGAGGAGTATTGATTAGGTAACTCCTCGAGAATGGGATTTTGGGTCACGTGAGTTGGTTCGTCATCGAAAATAAGACGTTCCAACTCATTAAGTTCATCCTCGATTTTGGAAAAATCAATCTCACTCGTAGGTGGAAGTGGAGGCAAAAGAGCTAGCTCTCGTTCGATAATTTCCTCAATCTCGGGATCAAACTCATAATCATCGTTCTTACCACACTTACAATTCTTTTTAGGAGAATCAAAAATGGCATGTGGATTTTTAAGCACGTGATTAATCTCGGAAAAATCACCATCGTCATCGTCAAAGAAAGAGTCGATGTGAGCACTCACAACCATGGTCTTACAAGCCCTAGGGCTATGATTAGGTGACTTTTCTAAGACGAGAGGATCGATGTCGATGAAACCTTTAGCCTCAATGGGTGTTGGGCTAGTAATTGGAGGCACTTCGATGGAGTTAGAAGTTGATGCCTCAAAGACGTGGTCCTTCGAAGGTGGTGAAGACGAGTCCATTTTGGTCATTGTCGTGATGGCACTAACGTCACCCTTCGAAATTGGTGGTTCACTTGTTTCACCGAATAAATCCCAACATGATTTTGCATCCATAAATCTACGAATACCCTTTTGAATTAATAAACGTATTCTTTATCATTAAAATCGTCATCTTTAAAATAGTTCATTTTAATTCTTTCAAAACATGCATCAAGCATCATATTTTCCGCTAAAGTTAACATTTTGAAATCATTAGAATTTGAAACATTAGGTTTTGAAACCTCGGTTTTATCATGATCATTTGAACTTGGGATTTATTCGTGAAAAAGTCCATTTGTTCCTCCCCGTATCTTATAGTAAGTTTCCCACCGTCGACGTCGATTACGGCTCGAGCCGTTGATAAAAAGGGTCGACCTAAAATAATGGGACATTTAGGATCACACTCATAATCGGATATGACGAAGTCCTCGGGAAAAACAAACTTTCCAACTCTAACATAGACATCCTCGGCTATTTCAATTGGTTCTAAAGGTGTACAATTTGCAAGCTCGATAGTCATGTTCGTGGGGGTAAGTGAAGGCAATCTCATCAATTTCCAAAGAGAATGAGGCATGAGATTGATGCTAGCACCTAAATCGGCAAGGGTTAAACATCCCTCAATCTTGGAAAAAATCACAAGGTAGTAGAAATTGGCCCGGATCCTCTTCCTTTCTCGTCATATGCCTTTTGGGTTTCTTAAGAAGGATCGAAGCACAAGTTTCTTCAAGGGTTACTTAGGTAAGGTTGATAAAGCTCTCTTTTTGAACCGTGGATGGAATTCGAGGTACACGAGGGTGTGCACTCTTTTCCGTGGTCGCCACGTTCACCCCATCGACTTTAGAACATGAAGGCGTCTTAGAAGTCGATGGTTGAGAAGAAGGAACAACTCTAAATCTATCAAGGGTAGGGGTAATCACACGACTTTTCTCACGAGACGAGGCGGCTTTACATTGTTCCTTCGGATTTGCTACGGTGTCAATAGGTAACGAACTCGATGACGCACCCGAGGCCTTGTTCATAATAGCCGAAAACATATTTTTATGTCAATTTGTCCTTGCTCAATTTTGTTGTTTTGTCCTCTCAACGTGTTGGAAAATTCGTTTTTCATATCACCAATTTGCGTTTCTAATCTCTTCATATTAGCGTCATTTGATTTAACGTAATTTTGAAAATCATTTGAGCCATTAAAGTTTTGATTGAGAGCTTGGTTTTGATTCCCTTGAAAATTGTTCCCTTGATTAGCGTTGTTCGAAAAATTTGAATTTTGTCTATTGTTAAAATTTCGGTTTTGATTGTTGTTGTTAAAACCTTGATTTTGCCAATTCAAATTTTGACCTTGATTACCATGATTATCTCCTTGAAAATTGTTACGGTTTTGATTCGAAAAATCATTTCCACGATTAAAATTATTGCCTTGATTGTTGTTGTTCGTTAGTTGCGATGGACCGGCTGTGGAAACCTTGGTTTCCAGATTTTTTAAGCTACTAGGAATGCATCATGTTCATATGATTAGATAATCAAAGCGGAATTAGAACACGACACATTAACAAGGTGTTTGGACACAAAACATGAATTAAAACAAATGGATTGCTAACTATATTAATAATTAACAATCACTAGACGTGTATACATTCAATCCGACGTCTAGTCGACACACGCTTTAGGTTTACATTGTGAATGAAAGTTATCAAAAACCTAATAACCCTTGGTTCCTTTTATAGTGTAAGGACTAGGGTTTTACAAGAGATAAGAATGAATAAACATGTAAATATTCTATTTAAATAAACTTATACAGAATATGTTCTGCATGTTTATCTAAATAGAAGCTTCCATAGGCTTCTTGTCTACGTTTCTATCAATTCTTAGATTGTATGTGACAATGCTTGAGCCATCAACGCTTAGTTTGCTCTTGTCAACGCTTAGATTGCTCTTGACAACGCTTAGACAATATCTTCATGTTTTCTTCGTTTTTGAGTTTCTGCCACATCAACTTTTTGACCCAACAATCTTCCCCTAGTTGATGTCGACAAAACTCTATGTGTATCTCTTGTAAGTTTTACATGATCTTCAAATTGCTTCCCCTCAAGTGTAGCATGTATATCTTCCCCTTTTTGTCACATCAACAGGGAAGTAAACAATGTATGCAATCTTGAAGATTCTCCAAATGTAGCTCTATGTAATGATCTTGAAGAAAAATAAATAAAGTATTTTTGATGTAGAAGTAGAATAACCCAAACCTATGTTCCATATCTTTTACGATGTGATGAAGTATGGGATTAATACAAAAATCCTTATCCTTTGTGAGACACTGAGCACAATAATGTAACTCCTGCAAGTGATAGAAAATATGTGCATAGAGTACCATAAGAAAGATCACATATTCCTAGATCTTGTGTTACTTCATCAGTAACAATGTAAGCACAAACACGTTACCTTAAAAGTCCATGACTGGAAGTGCACGACTTTAAGATATGATAGAACACAAAACTCGCGAAAATCTTCTTCTATCATCAAACTTACCATAAGAATTCTTCCCCTTAAGCCAACACCTCTTCATGACAAGTCAATATCTTCATATGTAAAAGCTGTAAGCGAATAACTCTTTCACAAGGCTATCCCGATTACATAATCCAATAAAATTCTTCATGAATTGTTGCTAACTTACTTAAAAATCATTTACTCCTTGTAAAAATATCCGAGCCATAAATATCAACTTGATATTTTAAATGAAAAGAGAGATCCCATGTACCTTAGCGTGTAAAAACCTCTTTTTGCGTGCTAAAAACGTACCAATTTTCTCAAACAGCAGCCATTCTTTTGTTAGCCGAGAACCTTCATTGTCCAATATCTTAGTCGCATGCATTGTCAGATATCGGACAAAACCTATCAACGCTTGGGCAAGCGTTTCTCGGACAACTCATGTCAACGCTCTCTGTCAGCGTTTGACTTATTCTTGTCAGCGTCAAATTTACAAACGTCAGCGTCAACCATAAAATTTGTCAGCGTCTCTTTCAAAAACCGACAACATCTTGTGGCTACGATTCTCTTGTAAAGGACTGAATAATACGTACAAGAGTCTACGTACCAATGATGTAACCCACATCTTTTCTTTCTTTATCAACGTCAAATTAATTATTATCAACGTCACTGTTGACCAAAAGCCCACATCTGAATTTGAATTCTTTATGATTTCCTCGTGTGAACACTCCATCATTAAACAATCCAAATTGCTGCTCATTACTTGAACGGTTGAACCCTTATAAATATATTAGGGACCCTACACCAATGTCACGTGACTGGGCCAAGAAAAAAAATACTCCAACCTAAATAGCAGCAGCTTTTCTTGTCTCCTATGTCTTTTGTAACCCCACGTGAGCAGCTTCATATAAAAACAAGCTTTGTTTGTTTTTGTTATTGACAAGTACCATCAAGCAAGCACGTGAGATCCATTTTGCTTTCTTGAATCACACACCCTATCATGCGTCCTTATCAGCAATAAACAATACCAATACATATGATATCCTCTTTTGCTTGTAAAACGCATAACGTCATTATCTGCTCTTTCTTTTCTGTTTATAAACTTGATCTAGGGTTTAGAATTTGAGCACTGAAACCCTAACTCAGGATTTAAAAATTAACCTTAGATTGTGTATCTTCACACGTTTTAACAGCCACGAACAACATAACATTCTGCTTTTCATGTCGATCTAGGGTTTGAGGAACCCTAGGTCATGATTTTATGTGAAAAAGCAAGAATATTAATACCTTAACCAGCAACCTTCGACCTTGAATAACTTCTTCATTAAGGCTTAGATCAAAAATCCCTTCAGTGAGATTCTAGACACAAGTGCCAAGAATCTACAGTTCAAAAATCACAAAGATCCAACGGTTAACGAAGGAGAAAACGTGTTTTGAACATGGATGTTTACAGAAAACTGCATATACCATGCTGCTGACTTTGACGCTTAATAACTTTTTCTTGTGGATAAAACTTGACAATCCCTCCGGTGGATGTCTATATATATGTGTATAGAATACACACAAGAAATTTCGTGACGATCCAACGGTCTAATCAAAAGTTATGACCTTCTGAATACTACTGCGCACACAAAAACGTCCAGAAAAACCCTAGACGGATTTTTCTTTTCTTCTCGATACACGAACACCTTGTTGGTCCTAGAATCACGAGCCACGAGGCTCTGATACCAATTGTGGAAACCTTGGTTTTCGGATCTTTTAAGCTACTAGGAATGCATCATGTTCATATGATTAGATAATCAAAGCGGAATTAGAACACGACACATTAACAAGGTGTTTGGACACAAAACATGAATTAAAACAAATGGATTGCTAACTATATTAATAATTAACAATCACTAGACATGTATACATTGAATTCCACGTCTAGTCGACACACGCTTTAGGTTTACATTGTGAATGAAAGTTATCAAAAACCTAATAACCCTTGGTTCCTTTTATAGTGTAAGGACTAGGGTTTTACAAGAGATACGAATGAATAAACATGTAAATCTTCTATTTAAATAAACTTATACATAATATATTCTGCATGTTTATCTAAATAGAAGCTTCCATAGGATTCTTGTCTACGTTTCTATCAATGCTTAGATTGTATGTGACAATGCTTGAGCCATCAACGCTTAGATTGCTCTTGACAACGCTTAGACAATATCTTCATGTTTTCTTCGTTTTGAGTTTCTGCCACATCAACTTTTTGACCCAACACCGGCGTTATTTTGATTTTGATTTGAAAAATTATTGTTTAACGCGTTTACACTCGACGATTGGCCATCCGTAGCCGCACACTCGTAATAATTATGAGGTCCACCACACAACGTACACGATGCCTCAACCGCTTTCACCGTAGCGAGAGCGTCTTTCCTTTGCATCTCGATGAGGAAAGACGTAAACACATTCGTCAACTTGTCGACTTTCGCATGAACTCTCTCAATGTCGCGATTAGAATTACTAACATTGGAGACATTGGCAACACTCAGTGTGTTGCGGAGTTGGTAAACCTTGGATCGATTCTCGATAATCATTAATGCATCTTTCGGAGTTTGACACAAAAAATTGCCACCGGCGGCGCTATTCAATGAATCTTGTTCTTGAAAACTAACACCGTTGTAAAACGTATCGATTTGGTGCAACTCAGAAAATCCATGGTGAGGACATTGCCTAATCAATTCCTTAAAACGATCCCACGCGTCTCTAAATGATTCATTCAGTTTTTGCTCAAATCTCGTAATCTCGTTTTTGAAAGATGTCGTCTTAGACAGTGGGAAAAAATGATTAACGAACTTGTAAACGAGATCCTTCCACGTAATTATGGAATTAGGTGGCTCTTTCTCGTACCAATCATTGGCGGCACCATCGAACGATTACGGAAAAAGCATAAGCTTGACGACATCGGTGTCGACGTTCTTAAACTTGCTCGTGGCCAAAAGACGATCAAAATTCTGAATGTGATCATGAGGATTATCCGCCTCACGACCTCGAAACTTCGTAGCTTGAATTAACGATAGCATTCCGCTCTTAATCTCAAAGTTCTCTGTTTCGATAGCGGGAATTACGATCGCGTCTCCATAACCCTTGGTGGGCACTTGGAGCAATTCCATCATCGGACGATTGTCGGCCATCTCGTCTTTGGTCTCTCCAATAACGATATTAGGAACGCCGGTTTCTAATTCTTGTCTATGTCATCGATTCCTTCGATTTCGATTGCATCGATTCGAAGCGTCGCTAGAATTAGAATAATCCTTCGATCGAGTGCGCATGCACTAAGCGTAGAGAATAGGGGGTAGCAAAGAAGATTCTTTTTGCGGTTTTTCGATTTTTCAATTTTTCAATTTTTTGGTTTTTGATTGTTTTTAATTTTTTTTGGATTTTCTGGTGTATTACGTAGACTCAAATCTACAAATCTCTCCTCGAATCAATTTCTCGATTAAAGGAGCCTCAAGGAATGAAAACGATCACGTGGAGTGAACGCCTTCTTTGACTTTAGAACGTTGGTGGAACACCAATACGTTCAAGAGGGCTTAATCTTGAAAACAAGCAAATATAGTATACGTAGATATTACTTGGGCGGCAAACCCTCGGTTAGCCCTCTTTCTTAAAACACGCACAAGCAAGCGGGGGAAACGAGGCGACGCTAAGCACTTAAGAGCCTTTTTCCCTTAGGTCGTGAAATACAACCGCCTTATACCCACCTTATAGTTTTTGTTAATCAAAATTAAGCCTCACGAAAGTATTTATCTATTTTTCCTTATAACTTTTGATTTAGATTCGAATACAATAATTGAGTGATGAAATCACAATTAAGATTGCGTTTTCACGCTTTTGGAGATATTGTATATTTATTGTGATACGTAGTATAATATAATAATATTCACAAGAAAAACGAAAACCAATATATCTACAATATAGTAAAAGATTGTTTTGTGTTTAGTTTAGGAAAACTAAACACGATTTATTTGGATACTATAGTATAATAGAGAAAAATAACAAAAATGAGTATGTACGTTATATACGCTTTCCAAAAATTGAAAAGCAAAAACGCACTACTCACACAAACACGATATATATACGGCTATACACCTCCCCGACAGCGGCGGCAAAATTGATGTAGTGTATATCGTACACGTTTTAGGAAAAACGCGCATAGCGGGCAAGTATTAAGTCTTACGGTTTAGGAAAATCGTAAAACCGATAAATGCGAGTTCGTTCTCGGCGGAGGTGTGTGATGTTATGCCAATATAATATAAAAAAGTGTTTGGATTAGTGTTGTTTTTGGGTTTAGAGAAAGAAAAATTAAAGGCGAGTTATATACGATTACACTACGACGTAAAACGTAAAAACGATGACGTAAATACGTAAAACGCAAAAAAATTAAAAATTTAAGCTAAAAATTGATTAAAATTAAAATTAACTTTAAAATAATATAAATAAGAATAAAATACCAATAAATAAATTTTAAAACCTTTTATTAATTAAATATTCAATTTTAAATGCTAATTAAAGCCCTAAAATTATATATAATTAACAAAAAGCCCAAAATATTTATTTATCAAACAAATACCTTACTTATATTAATTAAACACTAAAATTTAGTTTTCCTAAATTTTTAAAACTATTTTTCTAATTTTAAAATGCTAAAAACAATTTTTAAGCTAAAATAATCATTAAAAAATAATAAAATAATGCTAAAATTAATTTGAATTTTTGAAAAATCCTAATTTATATAACTAAATAGAAGAAAAATGAAAAGGTTTATAAAAGTAATTCTTACCACTAAAAGACAAAACAGTTTTGATTAAAACCTATTTAAACCTTAAATTAATTCTAAAAATTCATAAAATAAAGTGAACAGTGAAATTCTTTTTGTAAAAATCTTAAAATAATCACCTTAATCTAAGAAAAATTTTAAAACTAAAAAATAATGATTTTTGATACTAAAAGATAAAAACAGAATAAATAAAACTAATTTAAACTCAAACTAATTCTAAAAATATCAAAACAAACAGTAAAATAAAAATAAACTTAATGAAAATTCTCAAAATAAATAAAGATAAATGGGAAAATTAAAATGGCTGAAAAGGTTGAAATAAGTCCACTACAGACAAAAAACTATCAAGTATGATAGTGATGGTCTGTTGGCTTTGTCTGTAGTGTAGCAGTGGCAAAACTTGAGCTAGCAGTGGGAACTTTTTCCTACTACTCCAACTAAAAAAACGTGTTTGGTGTTTTAAGAGCTTGTTTGTTGGTTTTTATTGGAACAAGGGCACCCCCACAACCAGTTGGGTTGTAGGGAGTCACAGCAAGCACAAAAACAACAATTCCAACACTCAAAATCACACAATAGAGCAATTAGCAGTCACTGATGAACTTATACATGTCTCGACAAGTTTGACTGATGAAATGGCAAAAAATGAATTTCAAACCACCAAATCTTGATACAAAACTAATCAAACTTAAGTCTAAGAGCATGCACACCTAGATTACTACTTATACTAACAGATTGAAAGATTTGGAACCAAGAAATCACTAAAACAACTTGATTTACCCTACTGATATACTTGACTGCTTTTTTAATCTAACATGCAAACTTTTCTTATATCCTATATTACTTAAACCAAGAACCTAAAATAAACTTAATAGACTTATGTGAGCATGTTTAGACTGACATCTCCCTACTTAAGTGACACCCAAGGCAAGAATCATAGCAGACCCAAACACCCCTTAACCTACTGCTTAACAAAAGTTTCAAACCAACATGTGCAAATCCAACTCAAAACTTACTCAATCCTATTCTATCATGCATTTAACCCTATATTGACTAAAAAAATAGACACCAAATCAACAACTAACACACCACACACAAATCCAAATACTTGACAGAATTCAAAACATTTTCAAAGAAGGAGGGTTCAAGCCTTGGTTATCCAGGCCTCACTATGGCTGATATGCCATCTCCTTGTAAGCTAGGGTTAAGAAACTTGAGCTTATGGATTTTATGATGGCTAAATGTAAAGAGAGTGATGGTGGTGAGACTACACAGTCAACACCATCCAATATATCTTAAAAAAGATAGCACCTGCTAAGAAAGGAGACACAAGCCCAAAAGACCTACTCCAAAAGCTAATTGTCAGTTAGCTTTTAGAGAAGCTTTTTGAACAGTAAGCTTAACAATAAAAAGAGTAAACAGATTTTTTCTCTATTCAAAAACCTTTTTGGAAGGAAGATGAAATCTTTAACAAGGACACTAAAAAATACCCAACAGGAAACATAACAAATCCGTATGAGCTTGTGTAGTTATAGCTTGTCAGACTTAAACTTATACAAGCTGATAGGAATTTGGATCTCAAACTAGTTTTTGCCAAAAAATTCTTGAACAAAAAATAAATTTGATAAACTTGAAACCAATCTGCATAAAAAGTAAACTTATACTACAAAAGCAGTAAAAAAAGGAACTCAGATAATGAAATTGCAAGGTTTTAATTAAACTGTAACTATTTTCTAAATAAAAGTTTTCAATTTCAAAAATCTGGAACAAAGTATACGGGACACATACGTCCCATATTTATACAACTGAATGGAAATTTCTATACTACAAAACCTTAGCAATCAAAATTCCCTAAAAGCCCTTGGGTCTTCTTGATTTGAACTTGGTCAAATTGGAGTCTTGTGATTGTCCTTGTATGCCAGCTGTATTTCTTCAATCTTGGACATTGGTTAAACATTAGGGACCATGGAAATGTATCTAGCCGTTTATCTGGTCGAGTTTTAGGGGATGTGTGAAAGTGATGGGTGCAGGGGACCTCAAAATGGTCACATGGGGTGTCTGGTGGGGTATTTGGGTAGTGGGTTTTTGTTAGGATAGTGTGAATCGATGATATGGAAGTTATGGATATAAACCCCTTTGTTTTATGTTAATTAGGATTTTAGGGTTTATACTGGGAGGGAAAGGTAAATAGTGAGGTTTAATTCGGATTAGGGGTTAAGTAGGTTTTAAATTTTTGTTTACCTTCCATTTTAAATAACTGATTATATAATCAATTGTAATATGTGAGTGGGTTATGAGGTGGCATATTGGAGTGAGGTGATTGGATGAAATGGGTGAGTGGGCTACGTGGAGGATGATGAGTAGCTGGTGTGAGGTTCCTTGTCTGCCCAAGTTTAGTCCCTGAATTCCCCAATCTTTGTCAAACCAAGTTTTCAACAGCCAACACTTTAATCCCTTTGTTATACAACTTTTGTTTTTTCTATTTTGGCCATAAAAGGTTTTGCAAACTTGTTTAAAGGACCATATATGCATAATTTGCATTCTTCAAGGGGTTCTTTTGACATGTCTTCAAACTTCAAGGATATTTCTTGTACAAATGAATTCTCCAAGGGCCTTTCTTCCAAATCTTCAAAGATGAGGGACCAAAGTTAACAATCTTCAAAACTTCAAGGGTATTTTTGGAAATTCATTTCTCGGGTCCGGTTCTTTGTGTGGCTTCGTTTCCCGTGTTCGCTTTTGCTTGATTCTTGTGATCTTTTGTTGATTTCACGATATCCGTACCTAAAATACACAATGAACAAACACAAGTATATTTTGGGGTATTTTAATGATATTTTAAGCGTTTTAAGCCCGATTTGGACGATGAGACTATGTATAGTTGCAGTCTCATCAACGCCACACATCCAGTTATATCTACCTCATTTGCTGTTAGAATAAACATAAACCTACTAATAAGTGTGAAAACACTTATCCTTTTACCACTTAATTATAATAAATACCAAGCCAAAACGTGTATTTAATGTCGTAAAAGTCGGAATTATGCATGGTTTGTGTTTTTGTTGTGTTTTAGGGCCAAAATGTGAAAAAGGAAGAACACACGTGCGTTCACGGGCTTTTATCAAATAAAAAGACAAAAGACGAAGTCAAAAGATCAAAAATGCAAGAAGAACGGAAGTCAAGGGCCTATTCTAAAGATTTATCGAAGAAAAAGTCTAAAGACGGAAGTTTGACAAAGTCGAAGAACCAAGTCGACTAAATGAGGAAATTAGAAGACGAGTTCATATTATCATTCGACTAATCCTGAGACAAAGTCGAGAAAGACGAGTCATTTAAAAAGACGAGAAGACAAAAGGAAGAAAGAATGAAGCATCCTACCAACTCCATTCTCCTATAAATACCCTTATAATGCTTCATTAGGAGGGTGTTAGTTAGTTAGTTTTTTAGTTAGTCATTATTTTTCTTAGTTTTCATATCTTTAGAGAGAAGTAGGTGATTCTACTTTCTCTCTCTAGATTTCTTCCATCTTTTCTTTCAAGTTTTAAGCTTTTCATTTAATGTTGTATTTGGAATCCTTAATCTACAAGTTCAAGTTCAAGTTTTTCATCATCTATCTTATTCTACCTTTCTTGTTCTTGAATTGATTTTGATTCGGATCAATGATGCATCTTGTTTCGTCTTGATGTTTGTTTTATTAAAAAGTTTATCTTTTTGTTCCTATCAATTTCATGCTATTTATGATCTTAGCTTTTTGTGCTTATAGCTTATTTCTTGTTTAGCTTATCTCTTTTTAAGTGTTTTCAAAAGTTTAATCTTTTTAAAGTTGTTTTATAAAATCTTGCCTATTTAAGTGTTTGAAAGTTTTTAAATTTGTGCTTAGATTTGGTTAAGTTTCGGTAAATGCTTATTTGAGTAAGTGCTTATTTTGTTTTGCTTATTTGCCTTTTGAATCCCATCGTAACATGTTTAAGGATTTTATTGGTTCCGATCAAATAAGTGTGATCGCATAAGCCTTAGGGTTTCTACTTGCGATCCATTGCTGCGATCATCACTCACGATCTGTGACCACAATATGTGGCTGCGATCTAGGCTGCGGTTGCTTGACTGCGATCCAGACCACGATCCAACCTACGATCCATGGCTGCGATCGCTTGCTGCGATCACTGTGTTGCGATCCAGGGATACGATCGAGTGCTTCGATCGTGGACTACGATCGCATTGATTGCGATCCATTGGTTACGATCGCATTGATTGCGATCTGGAGTACGATCCAAAGTTACGATCGTGGGTAGTGGGTACAATCACTGAATACGATCCAAAGTGCGATCCAGGATACGATCAAGGACCACCATCGCATTGACTGCGATCCGATCTCAATTTTCATTTTTATTTCTTGTTTTTATTTCAATTTCAAATTTAACTTTTCCCGCATTTTTACTTAGTGTTATTTTTAAACAAGTTTTGTCTTAGTTTAATTTTAGAGTTTTCAAATTTAACTTTTTGTCGAGTTTAATTTTAAATTGTATTTTCTCATTTTATTTTTAAAATTACCTTTAATTTAGTTGATTAATTACTTCTATTACCTTGTTATTTCATTTAATCTTAGTTTTGTTAACTTGTCATTTAATCTAAAATAGATAATCAAAATCTCCCCGTTTTAGTGACCAACACCGATAGTTTCACCTTAGACCGTGATCAATTCGATTAGATACCGAGAACGATTGAGTACGAACAATACACACACAAAAGCTTTAAATCAAATGGCGCCGCTGCCGGCTCTTTTTGTAAAGATTAACGGTTTTTAGTGAGAAAAATTGGTTTTTGGGATCCGTTCTTTTGGGAACGTTATTTTCAAGCAATAAAAATTTTCAAAAAAAAATCCTAAAAAAATATATAAAATTCTCAAAAATCTAGAAAAAAAGATAAAAAATCAAAAATATTGTAGTTTATTTTTAGTGTATGCGTACTCGATCTTTGTCTTATTCTGAGCCCGAGACTCGTAGAGACCCTAGATATGGCCGGTGTGCACAATAATAATAATCCACCTCACCCCAACATGAATAATAACAACCATGCCCCTCAACCCGACCTTCGTACGATGGAGGAGCTTTGTCAACCAACTATGAACGGACGAGGAGGACCGGTTGCGCCGATACAAATCACGGCTCCCGAATTTTCGTTGAAGCATCACATGATACAACAAGTTCAAAACGCTTGTCCATTTCGCGGATTACCGGATGATGATGCCAACAAACACCTCGATAAATTCATAACCGCCACTCAAAGCATGAAATTGCCTGGTGTTTCCATGGATTTTCTTTCTTTTTCCACACACTTTATCCCACCATGCCGAAAAATGGTTTGATCGTCTTCCCAAAAACTCAATTCATACATGGGACGAAATGACTCAAAAAATTTTGTCGCGCTACTTTCCACCATCCATGGTCACTAGTCTTCGCAATCAAATCAGTGGTTTTACTCAAGAACCTGATGAGTCTCTCTTCGATGCTTGGGAACGTTATAATGTCTTGATCAATCGTTGTCCTAATCATAATATGCTCCCCGTCACTTTGATTGATACTTTCTACAATGGTTTAACTTTTCGTGATCGTGATACGATTAATGCTGCCGTCGGTGGTACATTTATGAAGAGAAGACCTGAGGAGTGTAGAGAGATTATAGAGAACATGACCACTCATCACAAAAATTGGGATTCATCCGCATCTTCAAGAAATAACCCAAGGGCCAATGTTTCTTCTACTTCATCAAACCCCGAGATGACTGAAATCATCCGCCAACTAGCCGAAATGAACAAAAATTATCCAACTCATGGCTATAAACCAATATCAACAAGCTAAAGCTGTAGCAATTTCTTGTGAGACTTGCGGTGTTCCTCATTCATACACCGATTGTCCTTCTATTTATGACAATCCGGAAAACGTGTATGCGGATAACGGTAACTTTTCCACGGGAGGCTATCAAGCTCGTCCTCAAGGTGACCGTAATTTGCTAAGTTACCGGTCAAACAATTTCCTTTCACCACCCGGTTTTCCTCCTCAAAACCAAACCAACTTCAATCGCAACAATCAAAACCAACCTCGAGCTCCTAATCAATATCAAACCCAAAGAAATCCATATCCACCTCAAGGAAATAATCAAGTTTACCAACAACCCACTTATCAACCACCCGCTTACCAAGCTCCTCCTCCCAACCAACCTACGACATTTAATCACGAGGTTGAAACGTACATGAGTACTAATGATGCGCTGGTGAAGAATTTTCAGAGTCAAATTATTAACTTGAAGGGTGACATGGCAAAACAAGGGAATGATCTTTGAGCCGAGCTTAGAAATGACATGCGAAACTCTATAAGCAGTAAAAATGACTTAAGGGATATGAAGGCTAGTTTCTTCCCAAGTAATAAAACCTCTGCTTCGGGTTCTCTTCCGAGTAACACCGTTGCTAATCCAAGAGGGGAGATGAAAGCAATCACTACCCGAAGTGGAAAAGGTTATAAGGAACCCGAGATTCCTAAACCTACTCCGGTGATTGTGACAAAGGATAACGAGCCCCCTTCACCAATTCCTCCACCTTCTACTTCTACCCCTCCACCACCCAAGGATGTGAGTGAGAATTCTATTCCAAAGCCTTCATCTCAACCCGACATACCTTATCCTTCAAGGTTGAGGAAAGAGAAGTTGAAAAAATAAGGATGATATTCAAGTTTCAAACTTTCTTAAAATGATTAAACAAATGAATTTCAACATCTCCTTTGCTGAGGCTCTTGCTCACAAGCCTAAATATGCTAAAATGTTCAAAGATCTTCTCAGTGATAAGGAAAAACTCCTTGATATTGCTCAAACCCAACTTAATGAGAACTGCTTCGCGGTTCTCTTAAGGAAATTACCAACCAAACTTGGTGATCCGGGTCGCTTTCTCATTCCTTGCAACTTTCCCGTAGTAGAGAATTATATGTCCCTAGCCGATCTAGGTGCTAGTATCAACTTAATGTCATTAAGTGTTTGGAAACAATTATCTCTACCTGAGCTAGTCCCCACACGAATGACATTGGAGTTAGCTAACCGTATGGTTGCTTATCCGGTGGGGATAGTCGAAGATGTCTTCGTCGGTGTCGACAAATTCACATTTCCGGCGGATTTTGTTGTCGTTGACTACGAGATGGATCCTCGTGTTCCATTAATCGTTGGACGTCCATTCTTGAGGACCGGTCGTACTCTCATTGATGTAGCCGCAGGCGAATTAATCATGAGAGTTGGTGACGACAAAATCGTCTTCAACATGGGTAAACTTTCTAAGCAACCTTATGAACACGAGAGCGTAAATTTCATTGACGTACTTGATGAGGCTTGTGAAGAACATTTCAAATACGCTTGTAAAAGTGGTTTTTCTTCTCTACCCATCGTTGAGACCGTTGCCTCTATTGCTCCCTCACTGACTCCATTTGGAGAAAGTGACTTCCTTTTGAAAGAATTTGAAGCAAGTTTAGGGGATGTGGACTTAAAATATGACGATTCTTCCTCTGATTGGGATGAAGACATTCGTACCATTGAGAAACTTCTCAATGAGGACCATATTTCTCCACCTTCTCCTATGGAAATCACAAACGATGATCCGAATTTGACTACGCCTTCCATCGACAATCCTCCGAATTTAGAGATTAAGAATTTACCGTCTCATCTTGAATATGTTTTCCTAGAAGACAATAAGAAGTTACCCGTCATCATTGCAAAGGATTTAAAAGAGGATGAAAAATCTCGACTTCTCGATGTGCTAAAAAATCATAAGAAAGCAATTGCTTGGAAAATTTCCGACATCCGCGGAAGATGACTTTAAACCCGCAATCCAAAGCCAAAGAAGGGTTAATCCAAAAATTCATGACGTCATCAAGAAAGAAGTTATCAAACTTCTAGATGCCGGAATGATTTACCCTATTTTGGATTCGCCATGGGTTAGTCCCGTCCATTATGTGCCTAAGAAAGGCAGAATAACCGTTGTTCCCAATGAAAACAACGAGTTTATTCCTACTCGACTTGTCACGGGTTGGCGAGTTTGCATAGACTATTGCAAGCTCAATGATGCCACTCGCAAGGATCATTTTCCTCTTCCTTTCATGGATCAAATGCTCGAGCGTTTAGCGGGTAATGACTACTAATGCTTCTTAGACGGTTTCTCTGGGTATTTTCTAATTCCCATCGATCAAAAAGACCAAGAGAAAACCACATTCACTTGTCCTTATGGAACATTTACAAAAGAATGCCTTTCGGCTTATGCAATGCTCCCGGGACTTTCCAAAGGTGTATGACGGCTATATTCCATGACATGGTTGAAGAAACTATGGAAGTCTTTATGGATGATTTCTCGGTCTATGGTGATTATTTCTCGAATTGCCTTGCCAATTTAGAACGTACGCTCAAACGGTGTGAAGACACTCGTCTCATTCTTAATTGGGAAAAATGCCATTTCATGGTAAAAGAAGGCATTGTTCTTGGACATAAAATCTCCAAAGCCGGCCTTGAAGTCGACCGTGCTAAAGTCGATGTAATTGCTAAATTACCTCCTCCTTCAACCGTGAAGGGTGTAAGAAGTTTTCTTGGTCATGCGGGCTTCTATCATCGATTCATTCAAGATTTTTCTAAGATAGCTTGCCCGATGACCCACCTCTTGGAAAAAGATACTCCTTTTATCTTTTCTAAAGAGTGTATCGAATCTTTCAATCTTCTTAAGGATAAATTAACTAAGGCATCGGTCTTAGTTACTCCTAATTGGGAGTTACCTTCTGAATTGATGTGTGATGCTAGCGACTTTGCTATTGGAGCGGTTTTGGGACAAAGAATCAACAACCATTTCCAACCAATCCATTACGCTAGCAAGACAATGACGGGGGCTCAATTGCATTATACCAGTACCAAAAAAGAGCTTTTAGCTGTAGTGTATGCTTTTGAAAATTTTCGCCCCTATCTTGTCCTTTCCACCACCATTGTGTATACCGATCATAACGCGTTGAAGTACTTGTTAACAAAACAAGATTCCAAACCAAGACTTCTTCGTTGGGTATTACTCCTTCAAGAATTCAAAATTGAAATTCGTGATAAAATGGAGCGGAAAACCTAGCCGCGGATCATCTTAGTAGACTCGATGATCCTTATCAAGGGGAGCTCAAAAATCAAGAGATTAATGAATCTTTTCCCTTTGAGGCCCTGATGTCTATTAACTCCAATCTTGATGAGACCCCATGGTTTGCGGACTTTGCAAACTACTTGGCGGGTGGAATTCTCATCGAAGGGTTATCGTCCCAACAAAAGAAGAAATTCTTCAAGGATGTGAAAACTTACTATTGGGACGACCCTTATCTCTTTAAACAATGTGCTGACTTAATCCTTCATCGGTGTGTTGACGAGCCCGCAGCTTTACAAATCTTGGAAGCTTGCCATAAAGGACGAACCGGTGGTCACTTTGGTCCTAATTACACCGCGAAGAAAGTTTTTGATTCTGAATTTTATTGGCCCACCATTTATCGTGATGCACACGAAATGGTTAAGCATTGTGATGCTTGCTAACGACAAGGCAAGATCACACATAAAGAGGATATGCCTCAAAATTTCATCCAAGAATGTGAAATCTTTGACGTATGGGGCATCGACTTTATGGGGCCATTTCCATCATCCAAAGGGAACAAGTACATCCTCGTAGCCGTTGACTACGTATCCAAATGGGTTGAAGCAAATGCTTTACATATGAACGATGCGAGGGTGATTGTGAACTTTCTGAAACAACTATTTGCTCGATTCGGTGTTCCTCGTGCTATCATTTTTTATCGCGGGACTCATTTTTGCAATGATCAATTTTCTCGAGTCATGGCTAAGTATGGTGTCAATCAGCGACTTTCCACCGCGTATCATCCACAAACAAATGGTCAAGCCGAGATTTCTAACCGTGGTCTTAAGATAATCTTAGAGCGTACTGTGGGAGAGCATCGCGCCTCATGGGCCGATAAGTTAGATGATGCTTTGTGGGCTTTCCGTACCGCATATAAGACACCTATTGGTTGCACTCCATATCGTCTTGTGTACGGAAAGGCATACCACCTCCCTATTGAGATGGAGCATAAGGCTTATTGGGCCTTAAAATGGGCTAATTTTGATATCAACAAAGCCGGTGATCTTAGGAAGATCCAACTCAATGAACTGAGGAATGAGGCTTATGAGAATTCATTGATCTACAAGGAGAAAACCAAGCTCATCCATGATTCTAGGATTAAGAACCGAGAGTTTCACATAGGTGATCAAGTTTTACTCTTTAACTATCGGTTGAAAGTCTTTTCCAGCAAGCTTAAGAGCCGTTGGTCTGGTTCATTCACCGTCGCCAAAGTCTTCCTTTATGGCACCATTGAGTTATCGCAACCAAATGGGCCAAACTTCAAAGTGAATGGACAGTGTGTTAAGTTGTACTTTGGTGAGGACATCTCTCATGAGATGATTCCATCCTCACCATGTTTCCTTTGAATTAGTTCTGGGTCGAGTCAGGCTCGTGACTCGGTTAACAAAAACAAGCGCTTCTCGGGAGGTAACCCGTTGATCTATCCTTTACCTGTTTTCATAATAAGTGTAGGGGGAGCTATATAGGTGTTTGTTGTCTTGTTTCTTATGATGTGCAGGGATTAAAGCTTCAAAGAGAACTTTTGATGACATTTGACGACCCGTGATCCCGTCTTCCCGGTTCTATCCTAAACTCTTGTGATTCAATATTTCATATCCTATATGTTGACATTGAAATCACTTTAGTTTTCCTTTCCTTAGCAACATTTAAACAACGTGCACAATGTCCTAAGTTTACGGGAGTTTACTCTCACATGCTTAAACATTGAGGACAATGTTTATATTAAGTGTAGGGGGACTTCTATCGAAGTTAAGTGGGCTTTTCCATTAATTTGTCCTCATTTTAACCGGAAAATCTAGTTTTTCGACATTTTTCAAAAATTTTGATCTATTTTGGCCAAGTAGTATTTTTCATTTATTCTCTTTTATGTTCTTTCCTTTTGTTATCGCATCGTATGTATATATTTCGTTTCAAATAAAGTAAAAAAAAAAGAAAAATAATAGTTAAATAAAATGGTTTTAATGAGTTTAGATGTCTTCGATATATTAGGCTCGTTATGAATCTTTTGACTCAACCCGAGTTTACTTATCCAAGTTTACTCTAGCTAGTATCCTTAACGTGTTTAAATCAAGTTTTGCTAGGCTTTTATATAGGGAACTTTAAAACGCGAAAGTCTTAATTCTTACGGGTTAAGAACAAGAACTTTTCGCAAGTTTCTATAATTGATCCTAGAAAGTCGTTTATCAAGGGAACTTTAAAATGCAAATTCTAAACTTGAAAAAGTCTAAGAAAATACAAGATCCTATAGATGACTTGAAAACCCAAAACTTTGATTTAATTGGCTAAGCATCCACGAGTCTCATTCCTTGAGATTTTAAATTGTGGAGAACGAGAGATGATAGAGTAAATTATAAGTTTGGTATTCTTTCATGAATTTATGTGAGTTGATTATGAGCTTTTTCTCCCATCGCTTGTTAACAAATATATTTGCAATAAGTAAGGTCGTACGATTTGAAAAGTTACTTAGCTTCTAGCCCAAGATCGTTTAAAAGTTGCTCAGTATTAATTAGAGTTCATAGCCAAGGCATAACTTAATGAAGCGGGATGCGAAGATTGGCGAGTCCGAAAGGCCCTAACAAGGCATGAGGGCTAAATTTTGTTGCTAAAGATCCAAAGTGATGTGAAGAATCATTTATCAAAAATTAATATGAAGGATCAAGACACACGACAAAAAGCAAATACTCCCCTAAAGATCATGGAGAAGTCTATCCGAAAAGACCCTAGCAAGGTATGAGGATAAATAGATCCAAGTCCTAAAAGGAGGCGGATCGTTGTATATCAAAATCCCAAATAAAGATTGGAGAAAAATGAAGAAGACGTGGTCCGAGTATGAAGAATCTCTCAAAACTTCAAGTGAAGAAATTCCTATTATGAAGAGAAGACCATTATTTCAAGAACGTCTCTCAAGATTTGAAGTATGAAGTCACTGGCAAATATCGGTCCGAGAAAGGTCTCAAATCATGAAGCGAGTTATGCTAAGATATGAACTTTATGAGGTCCCGAGAAGCAGTTTTAAAAGATTTTGTCATTTAGCTAACTATTGATTAAATCATCCTACTTTAATTTTGGCCTAATTAAACTATCGAAATAAGTCAACAATGCATCCTCGTGATCATTCAAGACAACAATAAAATATAAGAGATACACCTAGGAATAAGGGAGTCTAAGTGAATAACTGGGCCACATGAGTGAGTGTTAGCTTACTAACTTATAATAACAATGATCTCGTTTTTAAGCTTGGTTTGGGGAACGTGAAATTTGAGGGTGATAAACATTCATGACGACCAAAGCCCTAATGTAAGTGTTCGATCTCTTTACTTGTTTTCCCTTCTTGCATTTTGCAATTTTCTAATCTTTTTGATTTCCTTAGTGTTTAGTATTTAATAAAGGACAAGGTAGGTTATTTATGATGGAAAATGTAAATTATGCTTTGAAATTAATGCATTGCATGAAGGCATTGTAATGGTCAAGTGTAGGGGATTTAATAAGTGTGAAAACACTTATCCATTTACTACTTAATTATAATAAAAACCAAGCCAAAACGTGTATTTAATGTCGTAAAAGTCGGAATTATGCGTGGTTTGTGTTTTTGTTGTGTTTTAGGGCCAAAATGTGAAAAAGGAAGAAAACACGGGCTTTAACGGGCTTTTATCGAAGAAAAAGACAAAAGACGAAGTCAAAAGATCAAAAATTCAAGAAGAACGGAAGTCAAGGGCCTATTCTGAAGATTTATCGAAGAAAAAGTCTAAAGACGGAAGTTTGACAAAGTCGAAGAACCAAGTCGACTAAATGAGGAAATTAGAAGACGAGTTCATATTATCATTCGACTAATCCCGAGACAAAGTCGAGAAAGACGATTCATTTAAAAAGACGAGAAGACAAAAGTAAGAAAGAAGGAAGCATCCTACCAACCCCCTTCTCCTATAAATACCCTCCTAATGCTTCATTAGGAGGGTGTTAGTTAGTTAGTTTTTTAGTTAGTCATTATTTTTCTTAGTTTTCATATCTATAGAGAGAAGTAGGTGATTCTGCTTTCTCTCTCTAGATTTCTTCCATCTTTTCTTTCAAGTTATAAGCTTTTCATTTAATCTTATATTTGGAATCCTTAATCTACAAGTTCAAGTTTAAGTTTTTCATCATCTTTCTTATTCTACCTTTATTGTTCTTGAATTGATTTTGATTCGGATCAATGATGCATCTGTTTCATCTTGATGTTTGTTTGATTAAAAAGTTTATCTTTTTGTTCCTATCAATTTCATGCTATTTAAGATCTTAGCTTTTTGTGCTTATAGATTATTTATTTTTTAGCTTATCTCTTTTTAAGTGTTTTCCAAAGTTTAATCTTTTTAAAGTTGTTTTATAAAATCTTGCCTATTTAAGTGTTTGAAAGTTTTTAAATTTGTGCTTGTTTAGATTTGGTTAAGTTTCGGTAAATGCTTATTTGAGTAAGTGCTTATTTGGTTTTGCTTATTTGCCTTTTGAATCCCATCGTAACATGTTTAAGGGTTTTATTGGTTCCGATCGAATAAGTGTGATCGCATAAGCCTTAGGGTTTCTACTTGCGATCCATTACTGCGATCATCACTCACGATCTGTGACCACGATCTAGGATGTGATTGCTTGACTGCGATCCAGACCACGATCCAACCTACGACCCGTGGCTGCGATCGCTTGCTGCGATCACTGTGTTGCGATCCAGGGATACAATCGAGTGCTTCGATCGTGGACTACGATCGCATTGACTGCATTCCATTGGTTACGATCGCATTGATTGCGATCTGGAGTACGATCCAAAGTTACGATCGTGGGTACGATCACTGAATACGATCCAAAGTGTGATCCAGGATACGATCAAGGACCACGATCGCATTGACTGCGATCCGATATCAATTTTCATTTTTATTTCTTGTTTTTATTTCAATTTCAAATTTAACTTTTCCCGCATTTTTACTTAGTGTTATTTTTAAACAAGTTTTGTCTTAGTTTAATTTTAGAGTTTTCAAATTTAACCTTTTGTCGAGTTTAATTTTAAATTGTCTTTTCTCATTTTATTTTTAAAATTACCTTTAATTTAGTTGATTAATTACTTCTATTACCTTGTTATTTCATTTAATCTTAGTTTTATTAACTTGTCATTTAATCTAAAATAGATAATCAAAAGCTCCCCCTTTTATTGACCAACACCGATAGATCCACCTTAAATCGTGATCAATTCGATTAGATACCGAGAACGATTGAGTACGAACAACACACACACAAAAGCTTTAAATCACCTACACCACTAGACAGTGTCCTAAGTATATCTACACCCATGCGAGACTCTGTATGCATAACTCAGGTGTACAGGTTCCTCCTCTTGAGTTAGATGATAAAATCCGTCCAGTTAGTGCCCTCCCTCTAGATATGTGCGAGTTCGATATTATTCTGGGTATGGATTGGTTGTCGGCTCATCGTGCCACCATAGATTGTCATGCTCACGGAGTCATCTTCGGTGATGTCTAGACACCAGAGTTTGTTCACCGTGGTTTTCTACCAGGAAAACATGTTCAAATTATACCAGCTTTACAGGCCCGTACTCTATTATACCATGGTTGTGAAGGTTTTCTAGCTACATTTCATGACACTGCTTTTGAGACACCTTCACTCCATGACCAGCCAGTTGTGTCATATTTTCCAGATGTATTTCTAGAGGAACTCCCATGCCTACCTCCCATGCGAGAGGTAGAGTTTTGTATCGATCTCATCCCAAGTGCAGAACCAGTATCTAAATCTCCTTACCGTATGACTCCTATTGAGCTTAAGGAACTGAAAGATCAGCTCCAAGAACTTCTTGAAAGATGTTTCATTCGTCCAAGCGTGTCACCATGGGGCGCGCCAGTTTTGTTCGTCAAAAAGAAGGATGGGAGTATGCGACTGTGTATTGACCAATGTTTTAAAACCCGGTTTTTTAACCGAACCGGACAAGTCACCAGTTCATGGTTCGACCGGTTCAACCGGTTGAACCGACGATTCAAACCGGTTTCTAATAAAATAACTTATATATATAAACTATATAAAAAGTTATGTCAAACGTGTAAAAACTTGAAATTTTCTGTATCAAATACATAACAAATATCTAGTTAAAAAAATGTGTTGTCCCAAATATGTGATGATTATATAATACGAATTAATGTAGAAAGAAAGGAAGAAATGAGAAGAATTCTAGAGAGAGAAAGTAGTGAGCGAAAGTAGAGAGGAGATGATTAACTTGGTGAGATTAGATTAAGAAAAGAAGTTGTTACAAATGACCATCCACCCTCCTAACATGCTAGGAGGGTAGTATATATAGTCCACCCACATGCGGGCTTTAATGGACTATATATTGGGCCGGGCTTGTATTTTGGACTTTAATTAGTTTAAATCCAAGCCCGTGAATCACGACTAAATTACTACTTATTACAAGGTTCTAATAAATAATACAATAGAAACCTATGACCGAACATTCTTGTTTGACTCAATATTTTGAGGCTAACAATCTCCCCCAATGTGAGGTCATTCCTCTTTGATATTTGGATTCCAATGGAGATTTATGAATTTCGTCATAAACGAGTCTTGAACGTGTAACAATAGTTTTGTTCCTTCATGATGTGATCTTTGAGCCTTTGTCGTTGTCTTTCGACTTTGTCTTTAAGTCTTGAGATCTTCAAATCATCCTTGACTTGTCTTTGCCATCTTGTGATCTTGTGTCTTTATCCACATGCTCACACTATCAATTGTTGGATAAGTCTTTGGGCATGAATATCTGGTTGTGAATCGTTGACTTTGCTGAGTACACCGTGACGCCACCTTATCGAGACAAAACATAGACACGGACTGAATGGCTTTGACATTCGTCCTAAATCGGTAGCGTTTTACCTCCGGTCGGTGAAGACCGTTACACGATATTAAATATCGTACCTGTGATCAGGTAGATTCAATTAAGAATCTCCTTGACAGGGTTTCACGGCAGTACAAGCCGTTCTCTTTACTCGACCGTCTCAAAGCAAGACTGCGAACATAAAGAGTGAATCAATTGGATAAATATCCGCTTGATTAAAGTCGTGAATTCAAATTCCTGGAACAAGTTTGATTCATTAAGAATCTTACCATTGTTGCTTTCCAGTTGACACAAGTTTGATTCATAAGAATCTCACAAGTCACCTACCGTAGTGCTGTTTGATGTTGACGCTAGAAGGATTTCCATTCGTCACTGTGAATATTAATAAATATCACTCTGAATGTTCTGGCAAGACCATAAAGATATTGCGTAGAAACCTGAAACGAGTTTGAATCAATTCAGAATCAAACCACTGTTGCTTTTCAGTTTTACATATGTTCAATTCATAAAGAATCTTGCATATGACCTACCGCAGTGTTGTTTGATGTTAACACTGGAAGGATTTCCACTCATCATTGTGAATACTAAGTAGTATCACTCTGAGTGTTCTAGCAATATCACAAGGATATGGCGTAGGACTCTCTTGATCTTCATCCGTGTGTCCTAACGAGATTTGATTGATCTCTTGGCTCTAGACTCGATTTGTGCACTTTTAGTGGTCGGAGGCTGGAGCAGATGCCACCTATTTAATATCAACAATCTCGGAGTGAGAAAGTCAATAGGAGTCGTGTTGATCTCCGCGACAATAAAACAAACTTCTTTTGAGAGAAGCCTGAGTAGCTAGGAAAGGGTTGTGCTTCACATCACTGGGTCCATGATGAGTTTGTCTTCATGATGAGTTGACCCGGTTTCTGCCTAAGTTGTATGGAGGGCTTCTTTCTTTACACCCTTTATCCTTACATTTCTTTTTCATTCTTCAACCCCTTCAATGCTTACCAAGACATCATTACTAGCACCTTGTTGTGATTGTTCCAGTGCTAGCATCAGTACTTAGTCGGCATTCAGCTACGTTCACATTCTACTCCATCTTTCCTAAGGACTTCTAATAATCTATTGGATTGTCCCTGGGAAGATCCCTCCGGTTCTGGTTGGATCATAGGACTTAAACCTAACCACCCTTTTGACACCAATAACGTCGTGAATTAAAGATGTTGTGGGTATTTGATCGTAACCATGAAAACCACTTTAAATTCTAACAAGGTGTTTGAAAAACATTTAACACCTTGCTAGTTTTGTCGTTTCAGAAATGCTCCCCCTTCACATGTGCATCGATAATCGAAAGTGTTTCGCACATGTAGGTAAGAGTTAAAGTGCTTGAGTCTTATATTAGATCACATTTTAATCACATTTTCTCCCCCTATCTCTAATATATAAAATCTTTTGATATTAGAGATACCAAATTTGATTAAAATATATTTTGAAAAATAGTCTTGAAATCTCCGGGAGAAAGATGTGTTAAGCTTTTGCATGAAGTTGAAATGCTCCCTCTCAAAAATTTATCCAATTGAATTGTCATTATGAGGATATGATCCACATTTCGCTTTTTGAGGATGGGAGTTTGTTGAACACACAATTTTTGAAAGATTTTGAATAATCATTGATAAATTCTTGAAAAAATTGTGTTCAACGCTTTTTGAAAAAATCCTATTTCTTTTTGTCGAAGAGGTTTTTCTAAAGCATAAACTTGAGTTCACAGACTTTGAATGTCTTGACGAATCCACTCAAGTGTAAGAAGATTTAACTTCTTTTGCTAAGGGTAAGAGTACAAAAGCGTACACTCCCCCGTGAATTTAGATCCGGGTTGCAATCTGAAAGTGATTACAAGCCATTGTGTTGAGCTCAAAACGTTGAATGTTTTGTGACAAGCTCAACCCAAGATAGATTGCTCTACCCGTTGTTGGAAATATTGTCCAAAATAGACAATTTCCTATTGAAAAGATAGAAATGACATGTTTTGAAAAATATTTACAACTTTCATTCGAGCTTTATGTACACACCCGTGTCGTTATTGAGCGACATTTCTAGGTACGTCCATATTATCGATACTGAAAGACATGTCGAGAAGAATATTTTTTGGATTATCAAAGATTTTTTTTTAATTTTGTATTTTCTTTTTCATTAATATTTACAGGTAGATGTTTGATAGATGAATCAAGCAGGCTTCTTTGCCAGAACCTCCAGTTCTGCTGGAGTCAAACATCTCATACCAATTTGCCTAACTAGATACGCAAACCTCTCTTTCGAAAGAGCTTTTGTAAACAAGTCAGCTAATTGGTAATCAGTTCCAACAAAGTATAATTCAACAATACCCTTTTCAACTTGTTCCTTAATGAAGTGATATCTGACATCAATGTGCTTCGTGCGGGAATGCTGAACCGGATTGCAGGAGATGGCTATGGCCGATTTTGAGTCACAGTACATAGGTACTTTATCAAAATGGAAGCCATAATCCGTGAGTTGTGTTCTCATCCAAAGAACTTGAGCACAACACGCAGATAGAGACACATACTCCGCTTCGGCTGATGACAGTGACGTGCAATCCTGCTTCTTGGAAGACCATCCCACAAGCTTGTCTTGTCCTAGAAATTGTGCACCACCAGAAGTACTTTTACGTGTATCAAGACACCCTGCATGATCAGAATCTGAATAGGCCGTTAGAAAGAAACCGGTTTCCCTCGGATACCAGAGTCCCATGTGAATGGTATTCTTAAGGTACCGAAAGATCCGTTTAACCTCCTTGAGGTGCTTTTCAGTGGGTCGTGCTTGATATCGTGCACAATAGCATGTAGCATGATGTATATCAGGTCTGCTCGCTGTCAAGTACATGAGGGACCCGATCATGGAACGATATCTCGTTTGATCTATGGGTAATCCCTCCAAATCAGCATCTAGGGATGTGGTTGATAATGGTGTCCCAACGGGGTCACATGATGTCATACCATGCTTTTTTATTATCTCTTGACAATACTTAGCTTGGTTAATGAAGATACCACTTGGGGATTGGTGAACTTGAATTCCTAGAAAGAATTTTAGTTCTCCCATCATAGACATTTCAAATCTGCTGTGCATTACTTTTTCAAACCATTTTGAAAGTTTTGGGTTTGTAGACCCGAAAATAATGTCATCAACATAAATTTGCACAAGCAGAATGTCATCCCCATATTTATAAGTGAACAAAGTTAAATCAATGGAACCTTTTGAGAAACCTTTGGAGACCAGAAATTTCGAGAGCTCGTCGTACCACGCCCTTGGAGCTTGCTTGAGTCCATAAAGTGCTTTGTGGAGACGATACACCTTGTCAGGAACCAGCGTTGAACTTGACGGTTCATTGCTGTGGTCTGGAGTTCCGAGTTCCGTGCGGTTTTGAACGGAAGTCGTATCCGGTTGTGGATCGGGACTTAAACTGTTTTGTTCAAGTGCCATTTCTTGAGATTCATCAAATCGGATGTGAATAGTCTCGACAATCAATTTTGTTCTTTTGTTAAACACTCTATATCCCTTAGACTGAGTTGCATATCCCACAAGAATACATGCATCACCTTTTTCTTTCATCTTGTCCAAATTTTCACCATCTCGTATAATGTAACAAGTACATCCAAAAACATGAAGGTGTTTGAGTGAAGGTTTTCGATCATGAATTATGTGATATGGTGTCTTTTCGTGTCTTGGGATAATTAAGGAGCGGTTTTGTGTGTAGCATGCGGTTGACACGGCTTCGGCCCAAAAGTATAGTGGAAGTTTTGAAGCGGATAATAATGTTCGAGCAGCTTCAACCAAAGTACGGTTTCGTCTTTCAACAACGCCGTTTTGTTCGGGTGTTCGAGCAATAGATGTTTCATGTTCAATCCCTTCGGCTTCAATATACTTTCTCAGATTTGAATTCAAAAATTATGTACCTCTGTCAGTACGAACCACTTTAACTTGAGCTTGAAGACCACGTTGTATCAATTTAAGGAAGCTAATGAGAACATCGGGTGTTTCATCCTTGGACCTCAAAAAGTGAGTCCATGTGTACCTTGAGTAATCATCAACGATGACCAAAATATATTTCTTTCCATTGATACTCTGAACACGCATGGGACCACACAGATCCATGTGAAGAAGATCTAACCGTCCTTTAGAGCTTGGTGTGGTCTTTGTTTTGAAGCTACTTCGTTTAGCTTTACAAAGTTCACAAGAAGAACAAAGATGATCTTTGATGAATTTCAAGCTTGGAAGGCCTCTCACAATATCTTTATTGGAAAGCAAGTTAATGGTATCAAAGTTGAGATGAGAAAGACGTTGATGCCATAACCATGCCTGAGTCGTTGAAGCTTTAGCCATGAAGCAAATTGGAGTTGATGAAGTTGTGTCTTGAAGTGAAATTGTGTAAAGATCAGTACCCCGTGTACCGGTAAGTAAGTCATTCCCATCATAATCACGAACAAAACATGTCTTCTTTCTGAAGGCAACTTCCAAATCCGCATCACAGAATTGACCAACCGAGAAAAGATTGTGATTGAGCCCTTCGACGTAGTATACCCTTTTAATCGTGATATTCCCCTGAACCAAATCTCCATATCCTAGGATCGGTGCAAATTGATCATTTCCGAATCGGACCGTACCCAGGAACTTCTCCACGAAGTTAATTAGAAGCTTGAGATTCCCCGTCATGTGCTTCGTGCATCCGGAGTCCATTATGAAGAGAATTATTTGTATCACCTGCAGAAGAGTTAGAGCACGATGGAGCATTTGCTAAATTAGATACCACAGTAGTTGTAATAGTAGAATCATTAGTGTCCTTATCAATATTTAAAGGCAAACTAACACTCGTTTTCACATTTTCTGTCCTAACTTTAGGCATCCATTTATATCCGGGAGGACATTGATTAGCAAACCACCATTTCCAAGACTTACTAGCAGACTCATATAATTCCTTAATTTTGCTTCTAGGATTCTTAGTGGTGGGGTCTGATGCATTACTTTTCTTAGTGGGGGTTGCACCAGAATGGTTCACTTTGCGTTTGGGTTTACTAGCTCTAATCGGCATTGCAACTTGCTTCTTAGTTCTAGTATCTACGCCTTTGACTTTATTTATAGCACACATAGAATGATTAGCATTAGCACACTTGCCACATTTGACACAAACAAATTTCACATGCATAGCATTCAAATCATTCACAGCATTCAAATCGTCATTACATGTGATAACAGACTTTTTATTCTTAAAAACAATCAAATTCCTAGGGTGTTCTTCTACTTGCTTCATCTTCCCTTGATTCTTGTGTTTCCAGACCTTATCATTCTCTTGAGTGCTCTTAAGCTGAGGCCGGCTAACACTAGTAGTGGAGACTATTCCTGTAGTAGAAGACACACGAATATTAGTGTTTCTAGAAGTCTGAGGCGAGTGAGTATCTTTGTTTGTGGGCTTAGTGGGCATTCTATACATCCCTGGTTTAATCACATTATGGTGCTTAACGCTTGGTGCTATAGGATTCCTTATAGGTTGAGCTTGTGGTAACCTTTCCTTTCCATCCATCTTGGGGGCAAACACAGGTTTAGCAAACGAGGAATTAGATAAAGCAGATGGTTTTCCCAAGATAGAGGATCTATTCTCTTTAGAGGCATTGGGTTGTCTAACAACATTTTTCTTAATGCTAGGTTCCACAATTTTCCCACCCATTTTAGCAATGAGTTTCTGCAACTCAGTTATCGCTCTGTCCCTGTCTTGTAATTGAGCTTTCAACCCTTTAATTTCCAAATTCTGTTCATTCATTTCTCGAAATGTTTGGGAAAGTTTTTCTTGCAATTTATTATCATGTGGAAAACGACCAACATCTTTTTGCAAAGCAAGTTCAAGTGAATGACAATGTTTTTGAAGGAAATCAGTTTTGTGTTGAAGTAACTCAAAAGCCTTTTTGTCAACATTTTCTTTTCGTTTCGAAAGCTCAATTTCAAGACGTTCACATTCTTTGATCTTATCAAGATATTGGCATGCAACTTCAGAATATTCATCAATGTCAGCACAAGATGTAAAATAAGCACACATAACATCTTTAGAAACGCATTCTTGCAAGAGCAAATCATATTCATCTGAGAAATCAGACTTCTCCATTTGAAGATCATCAATGTGTTTCTCAATAGATTCAACATATTTTAAATCATCAAACATTTCATTCCGAATGAACTCTTCAAGTTGAAGAACAGTTTCTTTAATCAACGCCGTGTTTGGAATTAAGAGTTCTTTGACAAGCAAGGTAATATCTTGAGGAATCGGACGTGTCCACTCAGCATTTTCACGTTTTGCCCAGTCTCTTTCAACAATAGATTTAACATTATCTATGTGGTGTTTAAGAATACCTAATGTTTTCCTACTCTTGCTTTTAGATTCATCTAGAGGGAGGTAGTTTATGTATTTGTAAACATTAGATTTCTTAGGGGCAAATGCTTTCTTCCATTGAATTCTCTTTTGTTTGCATTCTAGAAACACTTCCTCACGAGTTTTCTGAGTTTGTTTGTTGAAAAGACCATAAAGACTATTCTCATAAGCATAATTATATGGTTTCACAAACTCCTTATTGACAAGTGGTTGACTGTCAGCATCCCAAAGGGCAGCCTCTTCACTATTGGCACTAACAGGCATGCAATCAAGATCTGTCCTTTCAGTCTCATCAAGATAAAGATGCGGGTTCGCAGCTTGAGCTTTGGCAAGGTACTCAGGACTTGCAAAGCTAGCTTGACCCTTAAACATCGATGGAGGTGCTAGCATTCTTACGGATTGAATAGAATCATGCGTTTTATAAACAACGTTCTTCAAAAAGTCGACTTGTGCTTCTAGTTTTGTAACTTTTTCGGTTTCTTTATCATATCTACTTTTGAAGTCTTGTTTTAACGCAACTACCTCTTTTTTTCTTATCCTCTAGAATTTTAGCAGAATCGGTAGTGGTCATAGAGAGCTTTTGTTCAAGTTCATTAACTTTGGTATTGGCAAGGTACGTTTTTTGACGTTCATCCATTAAGAAAACATTATATTGACGCTTCTCTTTAGCTAATAACTCAAGAGTAGTATTATATTTGTTTTCAAAATCGTCCTTTTGACTTTTTAACGCACTTCCCTTGTACCCCTCAAGTTATTTGGTTTTCTGAAGGAGCTCATCTCTATAGGTTTCAGTCATCTCAGTAGATTTGATAAGAGCAGCTTTGCATTCTTCAAAGCTTTGAGTGAGCGTAGCGTTTGCCTTCTTTAATTGCTTTTGACTCTTTTTATTTTCAGTGACATCTTTTTGTAAAGTAGCAATTAAATTAGCAAGCGCAATACGTTCCTCTTCATCATATTTATTTGCATGTTGATCATCCTCAGACTCATTATTACACATGTCTGATGAATCGGGTGTGGTATTGCTATCAACCGTTTCCATCATACACGTGTCATTAATGGCATTGGGTAGATCACTATGCTCAGGAATATCACCAAACACATTATATTCATCAGTAGTGTGTACCTTATCGATTGGCTCAGTGTCAAAGATAGGACCATTGTCATCTTCAGTGACTTTGAGAACTTCTTCAACCTTTGCCATGTACGAGTAATGTGCATCAAGCTCTTGATCAGAATCTTCATCATCAGTATCATCAAGCATGGCTCCTTCCTCAGCTGACAATTTAACCCCTGCTTCCATTTTCTTGCATAGCAGCATCTTTTCCTCGTGATAGCTGGAGTCTCTAACCCTTTTCGGCTTCCTGCATTCCTTTGCCATATGCCCATAACCTTGGCAATTAAAACATTGAATCCCACTCTGCTGAACCACTTGACTTCCAACCGTTTCCCTATTCCCAGTAGCAGCAGCAATCCTCTGAGCATCATACTTAGCAGTTTGTCGATCATATCTTGTAGAACCCTCAACATGTGTTGGATTATGTCGATCATACCTAGAAGGACTTTCACCACGTCGACGTGTGTCATACCTTGGAGGACTCTCAACATATCGGTTCTTTGTGTTAGATGATGTGCGAAGATTGTTGTTGGTGGGTTTGTAGATTTTCTTATAAGTCTTCATTGTGTAAGCAATTTGTTGTTTCATCTCTCGGTTCTTTTGAGCTTGGTCTTCATCACTATCTTCTTCTGATGAGGACTCAGATGGTGGTGATGGTGCTCTTGGCGCTTTACCTCGAGATTTTGTGGAAGATGAAGACTTAGATGATGTGGAATATCGTGGTGAAGATGATGTATTGGAGTATGGCTTAGGAGCACGAGAGTGAGGATTTTGAACATGTTGAGTGGTAGTCACTAAAGCAAGTGGATTAGCCGTCTTGGCAACACGTTCAGCTCGAATTTCATTTGCTTCATTCTGAAATTGCTTCAATATGTCAAAGAGTCGATGATATGAGACCTCGTCTAACTTTTCTTGTTGTTTCACCAAAGTGACAAACCGTGTCCACTCAGGTTGAAGTTGTTGAAGAAATTGGACATTGACTTGCATGGTGGATACTTGCAGGTTATTTCTTGTCATGTCATTCATCATTTTATAAAACCTGGAGTAGTATGAATCAATTGATTCTCCATCCCTTGAAGTAAACTTGCCAAAATTCCAAAACAAGTTTGTTTTGACATCTTGTTTGTTGAGTGATTCTCCTTGTTGCAATCGTTCAATAGCAGTCCACATTTCATGTGCTGTCGGGCATGCATCAACCGTGGAGTAAATATCATCTCCAATCCCACTTAAACCATATAGATGGCTTCCTTCTCCGCATCATGCCAAGCACAATTTTCAGGTGTGAGATCAGCTCTTGTCTCATCACGTTCACTTGCAGGTATTGGATCAGTAGTATCTGTGGCTGCTCTTGGAGGAACTGATATCTTCTTAAATATATATGGTCCATGAGTAATACATTTCCTCAAGGCATCACCATTAGGTCTTGTATCAAGATATCGTATGAAACGTGATTGCCATTGAGCATACCGACCAGATACAAGCATTGGTGGTCTCTCTTTGTTACCTGCCACCATTATGTTGTTGTTCGTCACACGATATTCGGCAGTAGAATCCATCTCAATATTCTCTAAAATGATGAAGTGAATATGGATCTTAAGTAGATGTGTTGTGATTGTTGTTGTGGTTCAAATTCCGAAATTTGCAATTTTTCTCCAGGCCGACAATAAATTCTCCAGTCCGACTAAAACGGTAGTCCAAAAATTTTGTAATCGCCAAAATTTGAAATCGAGCTAGAAATGTCCTAAAACTAGTATGGAAAAAATTTGAATTTACTTGACGGAAAAATTTTAACTCTTTTTTTTTTTTTTTTTTTTAATCTTCGTGTAAACTACGTTCCGAAACTAGTCTAGATGGTGGCTAAGTCTAAAAAATACTCAAACAAAAATTTGGCTAAACATGTCATCGGAATGTCCATCGGAATGTGCCATCGGAATACCCATCGGAATGTTTCTTAGATCGGAATGTCCTTTAGATCGCAATGTGCACCTGTCGGAATCCTCCAGATCGGAATGTGTACCTATCGAAATCCCAGATCGGAATGTTCAGATCGCAATGTGTACCTATCGAAATCCCAGATCGGAATGTGGCTGTCGCAATGTGGGCAGAGTAACGTTTCAAGATTTGCCTTAAATCCGTCGCAATCCAGATCGCAATAACGATCGCAATAAGCGTCGGAATAAGGGGCTATCGCAATACTGATCGCAAAGTAAAACCCTAGGGTTATTGCGATCGAAATCGTACTCTCCTTTCCTAAATTCAAGCTGTCGCAATAATGGTGCTTTTTCTTCCAACTTTTTAGGCAACGGTTTTTGGCAACTTTTAGGCAACAAATTAGCAACTTTTAGGCAACAAATTCGTGATTTTTACCAAACCAAAGCAACCAAATCTCTACAACAAGTATATAGATGATTTGTAGCAAGATAAAGAACACGAAAACCACAAAAAAAATTTGAATTCGAGTTGATTTATGGAAGAAATCACACGAATCAAATATAAGAAGTACAACCAATAACAAATCTACCCCGTGGCGATTGATACCAATTGTTGTCCCAAATATGTGATGATTATATAATACGAATTAATGTAGAAAGAAAGGAAGAAATGAGAAGAATTCTAGAGAGAGAAAGTAGTGAGAGAAAGTAGAGAGGAGATGATTAACTTGGTGAGATTAGATTAAGAAAAGAAGTTGTTACAAATGACCATCCACCCTCCTAACATGCTAGGAGGGTAGTATATATAGTCCACCCACATGCGGGCTTTAATGGACTATATATTGGGCCGGGCTTGTATTTTGGACTTTAATTAGTTTAAATCCAAGCCCGTGAATCACGACTAAATTACTACTTATTACAAGGTTCTAATAAATAATACAATAGAAACCTATGACCGAACATTCTTGTTTGACTCAATATTTTGAGGCTAACAAAATGCATAACAAATATAGCTTAATTTACTGAGATTTTTAGCTAGAAGAATATTAAAGTATAAAATTTGGGACCACCAAATGAAATGAAACCAATAAAAGTTTAAATACAATATAATATTTGAGTGAACGTTGTATATATCAAATACATACTCCAATACTCCCACTAGTCCACTCACATTATCAACTAAAATATAATACTACTGGTATTAAACCAATATGGACCCTACTGGCCTACTATTCTCAAAATATTCAACACTTTACGTCTTCTTCATACCACACACTCGCCATTAACTCCGGTAGTATCATACACCAACAAAGAAGATAAAAACCCGTCCGGTTTCTGTTAACCGGTTCAACCCGGTTCGTCTAGAACCTGCCGGTTTAATCCGAGTCTGGAATCCTCTTAAAACCGGTTAACAACCGCCCGGTAACATCACTGGTCACCGGTTTGACCGGTTCAACCGGCCGGGTCGAACCGGTTTTTAAAACACTGGTATTGACTACCGCGAGCTGAACAAGCTCACTATTCGTAACCGTTATCCACTTCCTCGTATTGATGATTTATTTGATCAGCTTTAGGGTGCCAGGCACTTCTCCAAAATTGATTTACGATCAGGTTACCACCAGCTGCGTGTAAAAGAGCATGATATATCTAAGACTGCTTTTCGCAGGAGGTGTGGTCATTACGAGTTTGTTGTCATGCCATTCGGTCTCACGAAAGCGCCAACAGTAGTCATGGACTTTATGAATCGAGTCTTCCACGATTTCCCAGACAAGTTTATGATTGTATTCATTGACGATATCCTTATTTTCTCTAAGTCGAAAGAAGAGCATGAGGATCATCTTCGTATAGTTTTGTAGATTCTCCGACGAGAGAAGCTTTATGCTAAATTATCTAAGTGTGCGTTTTGGCTGAATAAAGTGGCATTTCTAGGCCATATGTTTCTGCAGAGGGGATCACCATGGACACTACAAAGGTGGAGGCTATCACTAAATGGCCGAGACTGATATCCGCCACTGAAATCCGCAGTTTTCTTGGGTTAGCGGGATATTACCGCAGATTTGTAGAGAATTTCTCACGTTTGGCCTTACGGTTGACCAAACTTATGCGTAAAGGGGAAAAGTTTATATGGACTAAGGAGAGAGAAAAGAGTTTTGAGGAACTAAAACATCGTTTAATTTCAGCGCCGATCCATACTCTCCCATCTGGTACAGGTGGTTATCAGATTTACAGTGACGCTTCAGGGAAAGGTTTGGGCTGTGTACTTATGCAGCATGGGAAAGTCATTGCCTATGCGTCATGACAGCTGAAGCCGTATGAGAAGAATTATCCCACACATGATTTGGAGCTCGCAGCAGTCGTTTTCGCTCTCAAAATCCGGAGACATTATTTGTACGGTGAATCGTGTGATATCTTCACCGTTCACAAAAGTCTCAAGTATATTTTTACACAGAGGGAGCTGAACATGAGACAAAGGCGATGGTTGGAGTTACTGAAAGACTATGACACTAATATTCAGTATCACCCAGGTAAAGCAAATGTAGTAGGAGATTCCCTTAGCAAAAAGTCAGGAATGATAAATGGCATAAAGGTTCAGGAGGAGATTATTCGGGACTTAGAACGGTATGATATTGAGCTCTTAGTACGCGGACAGAGAGGCTACTGGGCTAGTCTGAGAGTGGAACCAGATTTACTCTCTCGGATTAAAGTTACACAAAGGGATGATGGTGAAATCTAGGCGATTGTCTAGAATATTGACCAGCAGACTGAATTTCGTATCGATGAGGATGGTATTGTATGGCAGGGTACCAAACTATGCGTTCCAGAAGACCCTACTCTCAAAGAAGCCTTATTGATCGAGGCTCACAGCTCTCCGTTTTCTATCCATCCAGGTTCCGCTAAGATGTACCACGATCTTAAGCAACATTTCTGGTGGAGCGGTATGAAACAGGATGTCGCCACTTTTGTTTCTAAATGTCTAACCTGCCAGCAGGTTAAGATAGAGCGTCAGCGTACCAGCGACCTACTTCAGCCATTGGATATTCCAATGTGGAAATGGGACAAGATGTCTATGGATTTTGTCACTGGGTTACCACAGACTTAGAGGAAACATGATGCAATCTGGGTTATTGTCGATCACTTGACCAAATCAGCACATTTCATTCCTATCCATAAAGATTCGCGGTCAACAAACTAGCAGACCTATTTACGAGGGAGATCGTGCGATTACACGGTACACCTTTAGAAATTATATCAGAAAGGGATCCACGATTCACTTTTCACTTATGGGGAGGTCTGCATAAAGCTTGGGGAACCAGGCTCAAACTCAGCACAACTTTCCATCCGCACACGGACGATCAGTCAGAACGTACCATCCAGACTTTGGAGGACATGCTACGCGACTGTACATTAGAATGGACAGGACATTGGGATGACTATATCTGCTTGGTCGAGTTTGCCTACAACAACAGTTGGCATGCCAGTATCAAGCGTGCTCCCTTCAAGATGTTATATGGCAGGAAATGTCGTGCTCCTATTTGTTGGGATCAGGTTAGAGAATGTTTAATTAAGGTACCAGAATTAATAGAGCTGACCAATGAAAAGGTCGCCATTGCCAGGGCAAAGCTACAAGAAGCGTGTACTCGTCAGAAGAGTTACGCCGACAAGCATCGCAGAGATCTATCATTTCAGACTGGGGATCGTGTATTCCTCAAAGTATCACCAGCACGCGGGGTCAGACGTTTTGGCCTCAAGGGCAAACTCAGCCCTCGCTACATTGGAATGTTCGAAATCCTCGAACGTGTCGGTGAAGTATCATATCGGTTGGCATTACCGCCTCAGCTTTCACACGTTCATAACGTGTTCCATGTATCACTACTCAGAGGGTACAACTATGATGAGCTTCACAAATTTAATTATCCACTCGATCAGATTTGAGAGGACCTATCTTATATTGAAGAACCCGAAGCAGTCTTAGATCGCCGGGATCGAGTTATGCGAAGGAAGACCATTCCTTTCGTCAAAATCCAGTAGAGGAACCATACCGAGCGAGAGGCCACTTGGTAAACAAAGGATTCTATACGGACTTCTTATCCTCACTTCCAGTTTTGATTCGGGTATGTCTTTCAGTTACACGTCTTTCAGCTTATATGTCTTTTAGCTTTCTTGTCCTTTCAGTTTATGTGTCTTCAGCTTAGAAAAACTTCACCAGCTTAAATTACCGTTAATTCGATGACGAATTTTCTTTTAGAGATGGAGAATTGTAAAACCCCAGCCTAATCGCATAATTAATTCGAGGACGAATTATTTTTTTAGAGGGGAAGAATTGTAAAACCCGTATTTAAAATCCCCGAATATTAAATACGCAGCCTTAGTTTCATTTAAATATTAGCTTTAACTTTAATTAAACGTTAACAAAAAATACGCAGCCTCGGTTTCATTTAAATATTACAACTAATAATTAATCAGAAAATAATTATTAAGTTTCAGAAAAACATTACGTGTGTATTGTGTATATATCAATTATAGTACAAAAAAGATTATTGTGTCGGGGATTAAAACACGAGAAACAAATACGAATGCACGATAAATTTCTGGTGTCGAAAAATAAACGAAACCCACCTATATACTTAAAGGGGATGGCGGATTGTTTTACTAAACAAAAGGAAGTGGGCTTTGAGCCCGGCGCATAAACAACTTAAAACACAGGGAAATCAAAGTGTGCTCCCATTTCTTTTCACGTAACAAACAAAACAAAAAAAAGAGATTAGGGTTTCATTACCTTTTGTGCCGCCGGGAAAAGAACAAAGAAAGGGAAAGATTTGGCCTAGTTTCGTCTAATAACTCGCGTGTGTTCATCATCATCCATCAATCCCATAACGGTATCACCTTTTACGTTTGATTTCATGATTTTATCACGAATCTATATGGTTAAATTTTATACAAACGAATCTTGAATAAACAATGAAGGGTGTCGGTGGTTTTGGTTGTTTCACGAGGAGACCGAGACCATACGGTCTTGGTATGTTTTGTCTTCGAGCCCAGCCATGACCACAGGTCTTGGTGTGGTGTTTTCTTTGGCCAGCCGAGAACAAAACCAACCCCAAACGGGGGGTTTAATGATTAAGGGTGTCGGGTTGTGGTTTGGTTAATGAAACCGAGACCTTAAGGTCTCGGTAAATCCTTTCTCTTCCCAGCTGTGACCCACACAGGGGCGGCATAGGGCTGGTCCAGCGACCACAGCTAAAAAACCCCAACCGGGGTGTTTATTTTGTAAAGGGGGCGTTTGGGTTTATAAAAACAGTGGGAAATGTACTAAAAACAGTGAGAACAATTGGCATATAAGTGGGTACCTTCAGGGCAGAAATTGGTACAATAAAAATTGGAATTAACAACAGTTTAGCGACAATAATTTCTGTCGCAGTTTACATGGCAGTTTTGGGACAGAATTAGCACAGTTTTTAGCGACAGTTAATAATGGCTAGTGACAGAAAGTTCTGTCGCTAATCTAGTTTTGTGTTTTAGTAATATTGTTGGCTTATTTTAGTGCGACCGAGAAGGGGATTAATAACTAAAATTTTAATTAGAAAAATTGTTCGTTGTGTGAATCTAATCGAATTGATTACCGGTTGAAAGTGCGACTCAGTCGTTCTTGGTGGATAAAAGAAAATGGTTGGTTGATTATCTATTTTAAACTAAGGTAAAATAAAAACTTGTCGTTGAGTAAAAGTAAAAACTTTAAAGATTAAACTAAAAATTATAATTAATTAAATTACAAAACTTAAAGCTTGACGAAAAATTAATTTGACAAAGTAATAAAAATGTAAACTTAAAAATCAAACAAAACCCAAACCATCAGAATCCAGATCGGAATGCTGTCACAAATACCATCGGAATGTCCAGATCGGAATATAGGTACAAAATCTATCGGAATAATTAAGTGACAATCTATCGGAATAAGTCTAAAGAAAATCTATCGGAATGAACAAAAAATGCAATCTATCGGAATGTAACTTAGATCGGAATGTTGCTAAGGAAATTTGGGCAGCACTTCGACTTAAAATAGCCTTAAGACTCGTCGGAATATGCGATCGCAATGTGCGATCGCAATCCCGATCGGAATAAGGGGGAAAAACCTTAGATCGCAATGTCAGATCAGAAAGAACCGTCGGAATGTGAAACCCTCTTTCCGATACTGTCACTATCGAAATGTCAATAACCTCCCTTTCCGATGAAGAACAATCCACAATAAGCAAAAGCTAAATAAGCTAAGACTAATAAGCTATAACCGAAACTAGATAAACAAGAATAAGATTAACAAAACAAGCAAAACTTAAAGAACTTTCAAGACACAAAATAAGGAAATTTTAAAAGACTAATACTTTTTAAGAAAACTTAAAAATAATAAGCTAGACACAAAATAAGCCAAGAAGCATGTCAAGCTCAAAGCTTACTTCGTAGGAAACTTAGATTAAAATGAAAAGATAAACTTTTTAATAAATCAATCTTAAAATTGAAACAAGACGTGTAAAAATTCGGATTAAAGATGAACAAAAATTAAGAAAGGTAGAATAAGATAAAGATTAAAACAAGAATTAAGCTATCTAAAGTAAAGATTTGATTAAAACTAGAAAGGAAGATGAAAGATTAAATTCCTAGTGAGAGAAACTGTCACTTTTTCTCTCTAACATTACCTACCAATATGAAAATGATGAACTAGCTAACACTAACTAACTAACCAACCCTCCTAAATGTGTTTAGGAGGGTATTTATAGGAAATGGGGAGGTGTATGTGTTGCCTCCTCTTTCTTTCTTCACGTCTTTTCGTCTTTTAAGTTCTTCGACTTTATCGACTTTGTCTTGGGATTAATTAAACTCGTCTTATAATTTCTTCATTTATTAGACTTGAGTTCTTCGGCTTTATTAAACTTTTGTCTTTAGACTTGTTCTTCGATAAATCTTCAGAAAAGGCCTTGGACTTCTGTTCTTTTTGCACTCTTGATCTCTTGACTTTGTCTTTTGTCGTTTTCTTCGATAAAAGCCCGTGAAAGCCCGTTTTTTCCTTCCTTTTCACATCTTGGTCCTAAATCACAACAAAAACACAAACCACCCATAATTCCGACATTTATGACATAAAATACACGTTTGGGCTTGGTTATTATTGTAGTTAAGTGGTAAAAGGATGGGTGTTTTCACACCTATCAAATTCCCTACACTTGACCATTGCAATGTCCTCATGCAATGCATTGGTTACAAAGCATGTTTTACATTTTCCATCATAATCAATCCACAGTGGCCTTTATTAAAAAGATAGAAAATTCTAAAACATTTAAAGAAAGAAAATAAGTAAAGAAATCAAAGACATACCTTAGGGTTTTTGAAATGTCATGAATGATTATCATCCTCAAGTTTTCACGTTCCCCAAACCAAGCTTAAAAACGAGATCATTGTTATTATAAGTTAGCAAACTATCACGAATTCATCTGGGCCAATTATTTACTTAGACTCCCTTATTCCTAGGTGTATCTCTTATATTTTATTGTTGTCTTGAATGATCACGAGGATGCATTGTTGACTTATTTCGATAGTTATTTAGGTTGAAAATAAGTTGGGACGATTTAATAAATAGTTAGCTAAAGGACAAAATCTTTTAAAACTGCTTCTCGGGACCTCTTAAAGTTCATATCTTGGCATAACTCGCTTCACGATTTGAGACCTTTCTCGGACCGATATTTGGCAGCGACTTTATACTTCAAATCTTGAGAGATGTTATTGAAATAATGGCCTTCTCTTCATATTAGGAATTTCTTCACTTTGAACTTTTTGAGAGATTCTTCATATTTGGACCATGACTTCTTCATTTTTCTCCAATCTTTATTTGGGATTTTGATACACAACGATCCGCCTCCTTTTAGGACTTGAATCTATTTATCCTCATACCTTGTTAGGGCCTTTTTGGATAGATTTCTCCATAATCTTTACGTGAGTATTTGCTTTTCGTATGTGTCTCGATCCTTCATATTGATTTTTGATAAATGATTCTTCACATCACTTTGGATCTTTAGCAACAAAATGTAGCCCTCATGCCTTGTTAGGACCTTTTCGGACTCGCCAATCTTCGCATCCCGCTTCAATAAGTTATGCCTTGGCTATGAACTCTAATTAATACCGAGCAACGTTTAAACGATCTTGGGCTAGAAGCTAAGTAACTTTTCAAATCGTACAACCTTATTTATTGCAGATATATTTATTAACAAGCGATGGGAGAATAGGCTTATAATCAACTCACATAAATTCACGAAAGAATACCAAACTTATAATTGACTCTATCATTTCTCGTCCTCCACAGTTTAAAATCTCAAGGAATGAGACTCGTGGATGCTTGGCCAATTAAATCAAAGTTTTGGGTTTTCGAGTCGCCCATAGGATCTTGCATCTTCTTAGACTCTTTCAAGTTTAGAATTTGCGTTTTAAAGTTCCCTTGATAAACGACTCTCTAGGATCAATTATAGGAACTTGCGAAAAGTTCTTGTTCTTAACCCGTGAGAGTTAAGACTTTCGCGTTTTAAAGCTCCCTATATAAAAGCCTAGCAAAACTTGACTTAAACCCGTTAAGGATACTAGCTAGAGTAAACATAGATAAGTAAACTCGGGTTGAGTCAAAAGATTCACAACGTTTAAAAAATAAAACCACTTTATTGAAATTTATTCTAGCAAATAAATAAAATAACGCTAACAAAGGTAAAACTAATAGGCCAAAATAGATCAAAAATTTTGAAAAATGTCGAAAAATCAATTTTCCGGTTAAACTGAGGACAAATACTAGGAAAAGCCCACTTAACTTCGATAGAAGTCCCCCTACACTTAATATAAACATTGTCCTCAATGTTTAAGCATGTGGAAGTAACCTCCCCTACACTTAGGACATTGTGCACTTTGTTTAAATCTTGCTAAGGAAAGGACAACTAAAGTGATTCCTATTTTAATATTGAAGAATATAAAATAGAGAATCAAAAGAGTTTAGGATAGAACCGGGAAGATGGGAACACGGAATCACGGTTCGTCAAAAGTCATCAAGAATGGATCTTTTGAAAGCTCGAATCCCTGCACATGATAAGAAAGAAGAAAAAAAAACACATACCAGGGTCTCCCCCTACACTTATTATGAAAACAGAGAAAAAAGATCGAGACTGCGGGTTGCCTCCCGAGAAGCGCTTGTTTTTTATAACCGAGTCGTGAGCCTGACTCGACCTTGATTAGCATAGGAAGAAACTTGAAACACATCCGCAGGGATCAAACACATGGTTTTCATCCATCAAATAGCACAAGCTTAAGGAGAACAAGGCAAGCCAAAGAAGAGTAGGCAAGGTTCCCTTAAGCAGCGATTGAGCATGGTGGTAGCAAGGGTGAAGTGCAAGCATATCTCCATAAGTTCCAAAGATCTTTCCTTTTATTGCATCAGATGGATACTAAGATGGCTTGAAAATTGCAATACCGGGGTCGAACACCTTTTCTTTTAGGGGAAAATAACACTCCGGCTCAGCAGACCTTGAAGAGGATCCGATCATATATCTCGCAATCTCATCCTCAGACGGAGGATAGAGAGGAGTTAAGACATAAGTGCTGCGGATATCGGTGTCTGCCGGTTTCTTCTCCTTTGAGATGGGTTTCTTTATATCCAAAGGAGGATAAAGACCATAATCATCAAAGTACAAAGGAGGAGCATCACTCTCATTTGGGAAATAAGTGTTGAGAAAAGTAGCAAAGTCTTCCTCAAATGAGTAGTCATCCAAAGTAGGATTAAGCATGGTTGGCGGAGGATCTTTATCAAAAGTAGGTGCAATGTCATCATGTAAAGAATCACTCGAGAGAGTATCAGCCTCATCAAAATCATCATAAGTGGGCATGTCAGGATACTCAGGAGTAAAATTATCATAATCATCCCCATCAGAACTAGAATCATCAGCATAATCATCATAGATTGGTGGAGGATCATAAATTGGTGGGGGTCCAATTTGGAGAGAGAATCATCCACATCATCATGGAACAGTGGATTGTCATAGCAAGAATCGAACAGAGGATTGTTGTAGATGACAAAATCATCGAGCACATTAATCATATTCGCTGATTCTTTTCCATTTGCTTTGGTTGTGATCTTCCCCATTTTAAAAACTTGAGCATCATTCCCGACCCTTAAGATTAACTCACCTTCGGCAACATCGACTAATGCTTTTCCGGTTCTCAAAAATAGCCGACCAAGTATTAACGGAATACGAGGGTCCATTTCATAATCAACAACAACAAATTCGACCGGAAAAGTGAAGGTGCCAACTTTTACAAATACATCTTCGGTAATACCAACGGGGTAAGCGAGAGTGCGATTGGCTAGCTCAAGAGTCATCTTTGTTGGAGTAAGATCGGGTAATGATAACTTTTTCCAAACACTTAAAGGCATCAGATTTATACTTGCCCCGAGATCAGCTAAGGCAGTAAATTCTTCGGTTTGGTTAAAAGTACATGGTAGCACAAAACGACCGGGATCTCCAAGTTTTTCCAGAAGTTCTTTAAGAAGGACGGCAAAACAGTTTTCATTCAATCGAGTGTTAACAAACTCGATCATCTTCTCCTTCTTATTAAGCAATTCCTTAAACATCTTAACAAATTTAGGCATTTGTGCAAGAGCTTCAACAAGGCTAAAGGTGATGTTTATGTCGGCAATCTTGTTCAAAAAGTTGGAGACTTGAACGTCATCCTTAGTAAGAATTCTACCTTTGTCCAGCCGGGAAGGGTAAGGAATGTTGGGTTTAGGTGGTGTAGGTGTAGCAGGTACAGGTTGAGATTTTGAGGGTTGAGAAGTAGAAGGTTTAGAGGTGGTGGGTGGGGTTGGTGGAGGGTTGTGCTTGGGTACTTCTTCATTAAGAGGTGGAGACGGTAATGGAGAACTAGTACTAGGTGTGGAAGTATGAGGGATAAATGGAGGTGGAGGAGGTGTAGATGGAGTAACGGGAGGAGGGGTAGAAGGTCCTACTAGAGTTGCACCACTTCGGGTAGTAATAGCACTCACATTCGCTCTAGGGTTTGTTTCGGTGTTAGAAGGAAGAGCACCTTGTGGACGAAGGGTTTGTAACATTTGAACAAATTTCCTATCCGTTGACTCTTGAATTTGTCTTGTAGATTCTTGCATTGCTAGCATGATTTTCTCATGTTCATTCAACTTTTGCAAAACCAAGTCCATTGGCGGATGAGGTAAATTGAACCCTTGTTGTTGAAAACCTTGATTTGGGTATTGGTTATAAGGTGGAAAACCTTGAGGATTGAAACCTTGGTGTTGAAAGCCTTGGTTTTGCATCGGATAATTACCTTGGTTTCCATTTGAGCCCCTCACATTGGCATTACTTTGAAAATTAGCTCTTGGCGGCCCTTGGTTGTTTTCGTTAGGTTGTGGTGGTCTTTGTTGAAAACCGGGTGGAGCCAAATAATTTTCGAGTTGTAAGACAAGTGATTAACATCGACATTAGGCTTGAAATGAACTCTCTCGGTGTTGTTGTAAGCATACACTTCCGTGTGAGATTGATCATAAGCTTTATCACAGTTAGCATAAGAGTGTGGCCCACCACAAGTTTCACAAGTTATATTAAGAGCATGAGTATGTTGAGTGGGAGGGTTATCTCATAGAACAAGATGTTTTACTATAGAAGTAAGCTCCTTGATTTGAGTAGTGACTTCACTCTCACTGGAAGTAGCCATAGTATCCCTAACACTCTTGGTTTGGACTTTGGCTTTGTTCTCAATGATATCCCATGCGGCATTAGAAGACTTAACCAAAATGTTACCCCCCCCCCCCCCCCCCCCCGAGGCACTATTTAGTGAATCTTGGTCATTCATGCATAAACCATTGTAAAAAAGTGTTAAGTTGATGCACTTTTGTGAAACCATGTTGTGGACACTTTCTTAAAAGTTCCTTAAAACGGTCCCAAGATTCACTAAATGTCTCACCGTACTTTTGGTCAAAATTAATGATTTCATTCCGCAAAGCGGTAGTACGTGAGGGTGGGAAAAAGTAGTTGATGAATTTGGTCTCTAAATCCGACCACGTAAGAATACTTTGTGGCGGTTCCTTATCAAGCCAATGTCGGGCTTGTCCCTCTAAGGAGAAAGGAAAAAGTTGCAAGCGAATGACCTTTTGTGAAACCCCATTAAACTTGACCGTATTAGTGAGTTGAAGAAACCTTTTGATATGGTCGTGAGGATCATCAAGTGTACGCCCCAAGAATGGTTGAGCAGAGACCATTTGAATGAAGCCGGATTTGAGCTCAAAATTGTTGGCTCCAATCTCGGGGTATGACAATAGCATCGGTGTTGCCCTCTACGTGCGATTGCAAAAGCTCGATCATTAGTTGATTGTCCATGGTGACAATAGGTGGAGTAATGACTTCGGCTTGAGCTGCTTTCTTCTTACGAGCACGAGTACGCATACACACCTACAAAAAGAAAAGAAAAATAGACAAGAAATATTTTTGGTTTTTTTTTGTGTTTTTCTATTTTTATGTATTTTTGAAAATTTTATATTTTTTTTGTATTTTTGAAAATTTTTAAAGCAAGAAAAAATAACGTTCAATGATGAACGGATCCCAAAATCCAACGCGTCTCTCACAAAAAACCGTTAATCTTAACGAAAAGACCCGGCAACGGCGCCATTTAATAACTAAAATTTTAATTAGAAAAATTGTTCGTTGTGTGTATCTAATCGAATTGATTACTGGTTGAAAGTGCGACTCAGTCGTTCTTTGTGGATAAAAGAAAATGGTTGGTTGATTATCTATTTTAAACTAAGGTAAAATAAAAACTTGTCGTTGAGTAAAAGTAAAAACTTTAAAGATTAAACTAAAAATTATAATTAATTAAATGACAAAACTTAAAGCTTGACGAAAAATTAATTTGACGAAGTAATAAAAATGTAAACTTAAAAATCAAACAAAACCCCAAACCATCGGAATCCAGATCAGAATGTTGTCACCAATACCATCGGAATGTCCAGATCGGAATATAGGTACAAAATCTATCGGAATAATTAAGTGACAATCTATCGGAATAAGTCTAAAGAAAATCTATCGGAATGAACAAAAAATGCAATCTATCGGAATGTAACTTAGATCGGAATGTTGCTAAGGAAATTTGGGCAGCACTTCGACTTAAAATAGCCTTTAGACCCGTCGGAATATGCGATCGCAATGCGCGATCACAATCCCGATCAAAATAAGGGGGAAAACCTTAGATCGCAATGTCAGATCGGAAAGAACCGTCGGAATGTGAAACCCTCTTTCCGATACTGTCACTATCGGAATGTCAATAACCTCCCTTTCCGATGAAGAACAATCCGCAATAAGCAAAAGCTAAATAAGCTAAGACTAATAAGCTATAACCGAAACTAGATAAACAAGAATAAGATTAACAAAACAAGCAAAACTTAAAGAACTTTCAAGACACAAAATAAGGAAATTTTAAAAGACTAAAACTTTTTAAGAAAACTTAAAAACAATAAGCTAGACACAAAATAAGCCAATAAGCATGTCAAGCTCAAAGCTTACTTCGTAGGAAACTTAGATTAAAATCAAAAGATAAACTTTTTAATAAATCAAACTTAATATTTAAACAAGACGTGTAAAAATTCGGATTAAAGATGAACCAAAATTAAGAAAGGTAGAATAAGATAAAGATTAAAACAAGAATTAAGCTATCAAAAGTAAAGATTTGATTAAAACTAGAAAGGAAGATGAAAGATTAAATTCCTGGTGAGAGAAACTGTCACTTTCTCTCTCTAAAATTACCTACCAATATGAAAATGATGAACTAGCTAAAACTAACTAACTAACCAACCCTCCTAAATGTGTTTAGGAGGGTATTTATAGGAAATGAGGAGGTGTATGTGTTGCCTCCTCTTTCTTTCTTCACGTCTTTTCGTCTTTTAAGTTCTTTGACTTTATCGACTTTGTCTCGGGATTAATTAAACTCGTCTTATAATTTCTTCGTTTATCAGACTTAAGTTCTTCGGCTTTATTAAACTTTCGTCTTTAGACTTGTTCTTCGATAAATCTTCATAAAAGGCCTCGGACTTCCGTTCTTTTTGCACTCTTGATCTCTTGACTTTGTCTTTTGTCGTTTTCTTTGATAAAAGCCCGTGAAAGCCCGTATTTTCCTTCCTTTTCACATCTTGGTCCTAAATCACAACAAAAACACAAACCACGCATAATTCCGACATTTACGAGATAAAATACACGTTTGGGCTTGGTTATTATTGTAGTTAAGTGGTAAAAGGATGGGTGTTTTCACACCTATCAGGGATATCTCGGTAGGCTCGGGTTTATAATTAAAGGATAAAAATGCAGATTTTAATTATACCTTATTTAATCGCTTTTACAAATAAATGTTTTAATGATTTAATTAGTAAATTAAATTTATAATGTTAAACTAGTTTTTATAAATTAAAAAGGTATAATATTATTAAATGATTTAATTCATTTTGGAAACTTTCTAAATTAGGAAACTTTCTATTATAACAGGTTACCAAATATAGAAATATTATAACGTCAGAATAGGTGTTATATCGTAATTAATAGTAGACCAGGAATATGTTAACCAGAAATATTAGAACACTCAAATTTATTAGTTTATATACAAACGGTAATACAAGAATGAATAAATTAAACTAAGTACAGTTAAGATAAATAAAATAAACGAATACCAGTTAACTTATTCGCGTCCTTTATTCATGTAGTTCGCGTGAAATCAGAGTAGACCTTCTGTCAGTTGATCTCAGTCGGTTACTAGACACGAGGTACGGAATTCCCGTCCTTCAGTAAGGACTTCTTTTTATGCATGATTAGGATTCCCCGTCTGTAGCCAAATGTTTTCCCCAGTACATGTTAAAGCTTATCAGTAATCATTTTAATAACTAAATAAATTGCCTCAGCTTTATATACAAGCATGACCAGTTTATGTACTAGTTACGGAGGTACCATAACCATGACACTAGAGGCACCGGTTTCACGAATCCTCTACGAGGGAGTGATTTCTCGCAACGTCCCATTTATTTCAGCTTGGCCATTTATCAGTATTATCAGCGGGGCGTATGGGTGCATCCTAGGCTATCAGTTTACAATTATCAGGTGAATGTGGTGTGTGAACTACATCCTTCATATTAGAGTTGATCCCTCCACCCACCACATTATTTAGAGGTCACCCCTCTACAGCATGACGAGGTCACCCCTCCAGTTATTCATGCAACAGTTGTTAAAGCATGACCTATATAAGCTCTTGGCAATTAAAATCTAGTAAATGTATGTTTTCAGATTTAACATTTAATAATTCAGCTTTATTATTTATAAACCAGACTTCTCAGATTTTGTACAGCTTTCCACTATTTTACATATCAGTTATAGTTTCAGTATTTGTTATCTGCTCCATTCCAGTACATTCTTATCATGCTTTATATCCGTTCACTGGGCGTTATGCTCAGCCGTAGTTTTCCTTTCAATTTCCAAACGACAGGTACACATGGACGTTCTTAGGACTTCTGAGAGAGTACGTACATTAGATGGGAGCTATCCAGACTCCTTTATTTTATGTACTCATACATTACTTTGGTTGTTTGGACATTGTTTCGTCCTTTTTCCTTCAATACTTAATCTTTTATATTTGAGCTTATATTTGGATTACCGATGTTTGATTCCGGTATTTCCGTTATGGTCAGTTAATGTTTAATGCATTGCCTTGCATGCTTTGATGACACGCCATAAATACACGTAACGGTCCACTTATCCAAGTGGGGTATTACAACAATAGCTTTTAAAACAATATGCTTCCACAGAAAAGATTCATTTATTAACCAAATCATTTCACTTAAGCGTCTACCACCTAATCCCGGTTATGCAAAACAAGATCAAAAATATATTCCTTGTCTTTATGATGCGACCCTAATTGGAAAATCAAAAGAAGCTCCCTATGTTCGTGATGATGAGGAGACGATGTCACTTGTAGAAGAAACTCGTTCAAAAATGCTTTTACAATTCCCTAAAGAGTTTGATTATGTTAAACATTATAAAGAGGCTTTTGATTTTAAGACTCACTTTAGACTACAAAAGGAATTAGCTCAATTATCACCATGTGTGCCCTGAATTTTGTCAAACAGAAACCTTTCTAGTACGTCTCCTACACTTGTCAAAAAGGATTTAACTAAGTTAATTCCACCAGTAAGTAAGGTGTCTACTAGCTTAAATGCGTTGCACCAACACTTTGACGATTTTTACAAGGTCATTAAGGAACGTATGACGACTTCAGCCATAACGGAAGGTGAATAGAATTTTGAACACACTAGAGCTGCGTTCTGAGACCAAATTATTCCGTTTGTGGACAATATTAAAGCGTGTTTTAGCAATATTGATCAAGATTTGGTTTTGGAATTAAATGAAGTTAAACGTGTTTTCGATGAAATGGATGATGCTTATGAAAACGGTTTAGTTTAAATGGAACGAATTTTACGCTAAAATGATCAACTTTTAAAGCAAGTCATGTCGCATGATATTGTATCTGTCTGTGTGAATAATAGTGTTGATAATGATTCTATTGTGCAAAATGTTGAATCTGTGGATAATGTGGTAGATAGTACTTGTCACAAATCTGACACTGAATTTTTAAAGCTTTAAGATTCCTATAATTCACTTTCAAAATGTTTTGATGCTATTCAAAAACATTGTATTTCGCTTGAATGTGAAAAACAATTTATTCAAGAGATTTTTGAAACGTCATAGGAAGGTGTTAATATAGATGCTCCTAATGTTAAAAAGGCTTTTCAATTAAATAAACGATCCAAACAGCGTCGGAAAAGTGACAAAGTTGCTAAATCATTGCTGATAGAAAATAAGAAGGATAAGGAATCACACACAGAGAATGTGGAAAGGACACTAGAGGCCGCTGACACTCAATCCCTGATTGAGACCCTTAATCATAAGTCGGTGGAGATCTCAGATTTACATGCGACAATTCGTGATAAGGATATGGCTTTGGCCGAATTAAAAGAATTGCTTCGTGTTAAGAATACAGCCGCCATTTTAGCACTGTCCTCTAGTGGTTCTAATGTGACAACCACCAAGACTAATCTCATTTCCGTCACACCAATAAACAAGGGTTCTAGGACTAAAACATCTCAAACATTGGTCACAAAAGATAAGGCAAAATCAAAACACGTTTCTAATATTCCCGTGTTGCCTTCTACAGGAGTAAACACCACTACTAAGGCACAAAGATCTAAGCTTAAAGGAAACACGAAGAATGATAGGATCTTGCCCCCATCTAGTAGTCAAATGAAGAAGAAAGTAGAAGCCCACCCTAGGAATGTTATTTCTGTTTTGAATAAAAAGAATCATGTAGCTAAACCTAAAGGCTCTGTGGTTGTGCAGTGTTCTAAGCCTACTATGAATTCTAATTTGAAATGTTAGAATTACATTGAATGTATGTTTTCTAGTCATCATGATTCTTGCCTTATTGACCATGTGAATGAGATGTATGCCCGAAAGCATAACTTAGAATGAAAACCGACTGGGAAAGTGTTAACCTAAGTTGGATGGATGTGGCGTCCCACTGGTAGAACTTTCACTATAGTAGGAAATGCGTGCCCTTTAACTAGGATCACTCCCACTACAATGAAGAAAGCGTGCCCTTTAACTAGAAGTACTAAGGATAACAAATCACAAGCGTGTCCTTTAACTAGGAACACCAACACTACTGTAGGAACAAAGTGCCCTTTAAATGGGTCTACTCCCACTGTAGTGCCTGTCACTGATCCAAAACCTCAAGAAGATGGAACCATAAAATCAAAAATTAAACAAACATATGTTAGAAAACGTAGGAAATTTAATGATGGCACAAATGTTAGCAATTCTGATATTGAATCTGTATCTGCTAACACTCCGAAACCAATAGTTTCCAATGCAGCTCAGAAATTTTGTTAGCAAGTTTCTTCGTACGGTTCGATTCGGAAATGATCATATTGCAAAGATAATGGGTTATGGTGAATATCATATTAGGAATGTTATAATTTCTAGAGTGTATTATGTGAAAGTACTCGGTCACAACTTATTTTCTGTGGGACAATTTTGTGATGCAAACCTAGAAGTTGCTTTTCGAGAGCATACTTGCTTCATTCATAATTTGGAAGGGCTTGATTTGTTGAAAGGTACTCGAGGGAATAATTTGTATACTTTGTCTCTACAAGACATGATGGCCACTTCTCCCATATGTCTTCTCTCCAAAGCATCAAAGACTAAGTCATGGTTATGGAATCGACGGTTATCTCATCTTAACTTTGACGCTATTAATCATTTGGCGAAAAACGAACTTGTTCGTGGTCTTCCTAAAATTAAATTTCACATGGACCATTTGTGTTCCGCGTGTACAATGGGGAAGAGCACTAAGAAATCATACAAACCCAAGACTGAAGACACCAACCAAGAGAAACTTTACTTGCTGCATATGGATCCTTGTGGGCCAATGCGAGTTGAAAGTCTTAGTGGTAAAAAGTACATCCTCGTCATTGTGGATGATTACTCTCGGTTTATATGGGTGAAATTTCTTGCAACCAAAGATGAGGCACCTAAGTTCATCATCGCATTTCTCAAGATGATTCAAGTGCGTCGCAATGGTAATGTCTAACGCATTCATACAGATAACGGAACCAAGTTTATGAATCAAACCTTGCGTAATTATTATGAAGAAGTTGGCATATCTCATGAAACATCCATTGCTCGCACTCCACAACAAAACGGTGTCGTTGAAAGGCAAAATCGCACACTTATGGAAGTTGCTCGAACGATGTTAATTTACGCAAAGGCTCCATTGTTTTTATGAGCGGAAGCAGTATCAGTATACACCCAAAACCGATCACTAATTCGAAAACGCCATGGTAAAACACCTTATGAGCTTCAACGTGGAAAAGTACCAGATTTATCATACCTTCATGTATTTGGTTCTCTTTGCTATTCAAATAATGATGGTGACAATTTGGGAAAACTTAAACCAAATGCTGATATTGGTATTTTCATTGGTTATGAACCCGCAAAGAAGGCATTCGGAGTCTACAATCACAATTCTCGTAAGATCCTCGAAAATATAAATGTTGATTTTGATGAGCTGACAGGAATGGCTTCTGAGCAAAGCAGCTCCGAACCCGTACTTCATGAAATGGGACTCTGTAACATTAGCTATGGTCTTGTCCCAAACAACCCTACTTCATCATCATTTACACCACCTTCTAGGAATGAATGGGATACATTGTTTCAACCATTTTTTGATGAATGTTTTACTCCTCCAAGTATTGTTTCTCTAGAACCTGAAGTAATAGCTCCGATCAACGACATTATCGCTCCAACAAATGAAGCACAATCAGATGTGTCTACAACAACAACTGGTCAAGATACATCTGCATCAAGTAATTCTCAACCAACACATGTATCAACTACCCATGTCATGCCTATTAATGATGAAGAGGATGATGATAATCATGATTTGGAATTCCCTCAAATGCGTGAACTTCCATTCTTTGGTGTACCAATTCCCGACCCTAATCAAGCAGGGTCGTCCACCTCATAGGAAGCTCCTACTACGGTCTACTCCAATCCACATATTCATGAACATGACAGCAAGTGGACAAAGGATCACCCTATAGATTCTATCATTGGTGACCCTAATCATCAGGTATCCACACGAAGTCAGTTATAAGAAAGTGCATTGTTTTGTCATTTTGATGCTTTTCTCAGTGAAGTTGAACCAAAGATGTGGCAACAAGCTTTTACTCAATCACATTGGATTGAAGCTATGCAAGAAGAACTTAATGAATTTATGCATCTTGATGTATGGAAACTTGTCCCATGACCGGATCAAGTGAAATTGCTCACTTTGAAATGGGTTTACAAGGTGAAACTCGACGAGTTAGGTGGAATATTAAAGAACAAAGCTCGACTAGTAGCTCGTGGATACAAGCAATTATTGGGCATTGACTTTATGTAATCCTTTGCACCTGTTGCCCGTTTGGAAGCTATTAGAATATTCCTCGCTTATTCAGCCCACATGAATATGATCGTCTATCAGATGGATGTGAAGACGGCATTTCTCAATGGTGAAATCAAGGAAGAGGTCTATGTTCAATAGCCGGATGGTTTTGTGATATCTAAATATCCTAATCACGTGGACAAGCTTAAAAAGGCTCTTTATTGGTTGAAGCAAGCTCCACGCGCGTGGTATGATTTATTGTCACAATTCCTCATTACGTAAGGCTTCGCTAAAGGCAAGGTGGATCCCACGTTGTTCATTCAAAAACGAGGGAAAGACATGATTATGGTACAAATATACGTCGATGATATTATATTTGTTGCCTCGACCCAAACCTTATCGGATGAGTTTGGGACACTCATGTCTTCAAAATTTAAGATGTCAATGATGGGTAAGGTATCATTTTTCTTAGGACTTTAGATATCTCAGAGTCCCAGAGGCATCTTCATTAACCAATCCAAGTACGCCCTTGAATCGCTAAAGAAATATAAGATGGAATCTTGCGACACCGTAGATACTCTAATGGTGGAACGAACTAAGCTAGATGCAGATCCATATGGGATTGCTATTGATCCGACACTTTAGCGTGGAATGATCAGTACCCTTATGTATATTACAGCTAGTCGACCCGACCTTCAGTTTGCTATATGTACGTGTGCTAGATATCAAACTAGGCCCGTTGAGTTACACTTAGCTGCTGTTAAACAAATCTTTCGGTATATTAAAGGAACCGTTAATTGGGGACTTTGGTATTCGAAGGAATCTTTGATTTCACTAATGGAATATGCAGATGCGGATCACGCGGGTTGTCAAGATACCAGGCATAGCACAAGTGGAACTTTGCAACTACTAGGAGATCGGCTAATCAGTTGGGCATCGAAAAGGCAGAAAATCGCTGCAATTTCAAGTATGGAGGCAGAATACTTAGCTATGTCTAGTTGATGTGCTCAAATTCTTTGGATGCGATCGCAATTAACCGACTATGGTCTAGGTTTCAACAAAATTCTGATGTACTGTGACAACAAAATTGCAATTGCCTTATGCTGCAACAACGTTCAATTCTCACGGTCGAAGGATATTGACATTCGCTATCACTTTATCAAGGAGCAAGTGGAAAATGGAGTGATCAAGCTTTACTTTGTCAGATCTGAGTATCAATTGGCGGATATTTTGACGAAGGCTTTAGATCGCGCTCGAATTGCATTTTTGGCCTACAAGCTTGGATTTAAAACTTTCTCGCCCGAAACTCTAAAGGCATTGGCAGATGAAGCGACATAATAGTGATGGTAAACTATTCTCTGTATCCTTGGTGATCATTTGTATATACTGTTTATCTTTTTACCTACAAAAGAAAAATACAAAAATATAAAACCATACAAAAACCATAAAAATTGAAAAATTCATAAAAATCCAAAAATATTTTTACTTTATTTTTCAAAGGCATGTCTTTTGGTACGAAAATATTTACGACCTTAAAAATGTTGATTAATATCGACACGGCGCCATAAATAGAGTTCGTATAAAAGTTGTAAATATTTTAAAACATGCCCATATGGCTTGTAGTTATTTAAGACTGCAACCCGCATTTCATATTAAATTCAAGTATTTCTTATGAAAGCTTTGGCTCAACAACTGGAATTAATTTTCTCGGACATGGTTTACTTTATAACCATGTAAGGGATTGTGTTTACGTTATAACACAATCTAACACGGATATATGTAGGCTTCAGTGCATTTATTTGTTAAAATAAGAGAAATCTTGTTTTTATGAAGTTATCATCTCCACAAACCGTAGAAATTTACAATTGGTATCTACATACTCGACGATGCGACTACTCAAACGACGACTACAACTGTTTTGATAGAACACAGGTCAACAATTGAGGGGGAGCAATTGTCAAGCATTCAGAATCTTCGATGTCAAAAGTGCCAAGTTCACAAATTGGTGTAAAGAAAACGATACCAATTGTACATGTGGTGTCATGAGATGACTTCAGACGTGACGAGGCGACCAACATTTACTGACAAGAACCATGTGATCTTATCATATGATGTTCTCATCAATCAGGTGCAACCTTGTCAATTCATTCTAATATGGTGAATATGTGATCATTTTATAAATCAGTATCATATCTCACAAATTGGTATCATGAAGATAAAAAAACTTGCATTTTTCTTCCCAAACACTTTGTTAAAACTTCATTAAATCAATTGATATCAAAAATATCGGTTAGGTTAATATTTTTAATATGGGGGATAAAATGTGATTTAATATGGGAAATGATTAATCACAAATTGTTTGACTTAATGTGATAGCTCATCTTGACATGTGTGAAATGTTTTTGAATATCGTGACATATGTTAAGGGGGAGCAAAATGAATACGATATATCAAAAATGGATTTCATGGTGATTTATACTTACCCACAACCCATTTATTTCACGACGATGAAGATTATGGTGACATGAGGAAGGTAGGATAGGTTAAGTCCAATGATTCTTCCAGAACTGGAGGAATCTTCCCAAGGACATTCCATAGCTAGAAATAGTAGTTCTTAGGAAATCTGGAGAAAGATTGTGAACGTAGTTGAATGCCGACCAAGTACTTAAGTTAGCACTGGAACAATCACAACAAGGTACTAATCATGACGTATTGATAAGCATTGAAGGGGTTGAAGAATTAAAAAGAATTGTAATGATAAAGGGTGAAAAGAAAGAAGCCCTCCTTACAACCTTAGGCAGAAACCTGGTCAACTCATATGTTATTGAAGATACAAATCATGGAACAAGTGATGTAATGCATAACCCATCCCAGCTAACTCATATATCTCTTAAAAGGTATTTGTTTTAACCACACGGAGATCAACACATTATCTATTGATTTATTCATTCCGAATAAACTGGTATTGAAACGGTGGCACTCCTCTCCAGCATCCGATCACTAAAAATCCAAAGTGCATGATCGAGTCTAGAACCATTTGAGATAATCAAATATCTCATTAGGACACACTTCCATATTTCCTTGCTTCTTCACACACTGTGAAAAGTAAGAAAGATATTAAGAGTCCTACGCAAAAGTTTCATTATCTTGCTTGAAAATCCGAGTAATACGAAAGTATTTACAATGAAGATGGAAATACTTCTTGAGCGAACATTAAAAAGCTCATGGTAGGTGACTTGTGAGATTTTTTATGAATTAAACTTGTGATAACTGGAAAGCAACAGTGGTTTAATTCTTAACTAAATTTAAACACGTTCCAGGCCTCTACACAATATCTTAGTGATCTTGCTAGAACATTCAGAGTAATACTTTCTAGTATTTTCAGTGACGAATGGAAATCCTTCTATTGTTAACATCAAACAGCACTTGGTAGGTAACTTGCAAGATTCAATTTGAATCAAGCTCGTGACAACTGGAAAGCAACGATGGTGCGATTCTTTAATGAATCAAACTTGTTCTAGGAATCGGAATTGACGGCTTCAATCATGCGGATAATTTCATCCAAATGATTCACTCTTTACGTTCGCAGTCATCTTTGGACGGTCGAGTAAAGAGAACAGGTTTACCCACGAAATCTTGTAAAGGAGGTTCTTAATTGAAACTACCTGCCACAAGTACGATATTTTATATCGTTCAACGGTCTTCACCGACCGGAGGTATAATGATATCGGTTTAGAATGAAATGTCAAATCCATTTCGCTCGTGTCTACTTATGTTACTACATTTGAAGACGGTGGCGTTACGGAGTCCGAGAAGAAGTCGTCCCCGCATGCTTATATTTTTTGCACTTAATACTTCAACAAATTCAAGAAAGCCTAAAAAGTCAAGTCTTCCGCTGTATCAAACTCTAAAGCTTTCAAGAATTACAAAGGTATAAGTATGTGGGACATGAAGGCACGAAGAGGTGAATATCACAAGTGATGGATGCACAAGATCAAGGCAAGAGACTGATACTCAAGATTGATATCAAAGATTACATCAACATGTTCACCAAAAAAAAAGACGAAGACTATGAGCCCAAGACAAGCATAGTATGCTAGGTTTATTTTAATATTGTAACTCGGGTAACGCCCTTGTTTGGAGTGACCTACCTTAGGGGGAGATTGTTGGAAATACATTTTACGTATTTAGAAAGGTTTGGTCACTCCGACAATATATAAGTTAGTAGCTCGTAGTCTTGTATCTTAATATTAAACAAACAAGGCCAAGCCAAGCCTACAACATGTGTAGGCTGGCGGCCCATTGTAAGCCCAAGCCCATCTCATGGGCTTGGGTATATAAACCCTCTCCTTAGTTGGAGAGGGTGCGGTTCACTTCATAATTTCACATAGTAAAGTGTGTTTTACACAACTTTCTCTCTCTAAATGTGTGTGTGATCTACCATCTCTTTCTCTCTCTACTCTCTCTCCAAATAAGCAAGATTTACATAATCCTACAGATCTACAATTGTTCTTCTTCTTGCTTAGTGTTTCTCTTTGTAGATATGGAGATCACTCAAGGTGTAAGCAAGATCAAGAAGTTCAAGCACAAGACATACATCAAGTCATTGTGTCACCTCTATCTAGACTAGTTTCTTTGTACTTGTCATCTCATGGTATTATGTCCAAGATCTATGATCTTTACATCTCTTGTTCTTCTCAACCGAGATCCATGACTTATCATCATTAATCTACATCTTAAGGATCGAAAAGGCTAAAGGCTAAGTACGTGTTGACTTTGTGTATAGATACATATTTATCTTTTAAGATATCTATGATCTTGATGGTTCATGACTCGATTTGATAAGAATTACGAATATGTCAAGACATGTTCTTCAAGATGTAATCCATGATCTAGGCAAGATCATATCATAGAGTCATCTCTCTCTATCTATCATAAACTTCATGTTGGTGTGTCGATTCTTGTGTGAACCCGGTACTTGGAGTAGTACCTACAAATGTTGTTAGCTTAGAAGTTGGTTTGGTTCTACATGTGTGTAAGAACCCGGGTGTTGGTCCTATCTATTGTGCAAGGACCCGGTGTGTAGCTTAGTACCGGATAAAGTGAAAGCAATATAGAAGGGATTTGTTGTACCCATGATGTGAAAGAACACGACATCCTAGATTAGGTATCGGTAAAGATTGTAAGCAATGTGTAAAGGTTTCTCCACCGGTGTAAAGGAGATTCTTTTACTAGTGAAGTTGAACTCTTGAGTAGGTGACTCGAGGAGTGGATGTAGAGCAAGGAAGGTGTCCTTGTAGCCGAACCACTATAAATCATTGTGTCGTTTTGCATTTACTTTACTTTATTGCTTTATCCATATACTTGCATTGCTTGTGTGTGTCGTGATCACTCAATGTGCTACTTGATTCATATAGTCTTTGACTATAAACAAACGCCTCTCATATTATGTCTCCATCAATGGACATTTGATACAAAAGGTTTTAAAAGAAATTAAAACTAATCGGAGAAAACTATTCAACCTCCCTTCTAGTTTTCTACAGGTTTGCATTTTCTTGTAATTCTAGAACCATCTGTAGGGTAGTATAAAAAGGAGCCATCATATTGTGATGAGCCCTTATTTCAAATTTTCTTTGTAGAAAATTTTAGTAATGAATATTTAAAGTATTTCTCAAAATCTTGCAAGATATCTGAGTTCCATTTGCTTTTTAATTCGACTTAATTTATTTTATGCAAACTTAGCTTAGTTTTATTCAAATGATTTCACAAAAAGCTATTTTTTGTTAAACCAATTTGGAGACCCAAGTTAGTATGGCAGTTGTTTAGGCTTGATTGACACCCAAACCTAAACAAAGGTTGTAAGAACTTGTTATTTTATTTGTTTGCTTACTATTTTTCCACTTACAAAATCTTTTATCCAAGGTTTTTGAGAAAACACCTTATTTTCTGTTTTATTTTGTAACTCATTGTTCCAAAAGCTCAAGCTCCTTAGTCTGACAAACTAAGAAGCTTGTTAAGCTTTTGAAACAAGCTCTCTCTCTCTTTGTTGTGTTTGTGCAAGTACCTTGGAGTAGCCTGAGTAGAGTTTCTTGAAGACATTTGACACTCTTTTTTATATTACTTTTGATCTTTGCATAGTAGCCATAAGCTCTACACCTTAAGCCCTCATAAGCCCTTGTACTAGCTGGTGGCATCAACTATTCTTACTTGGCCTGAAATGGTCAAGTGAAAGTAAGGTTTTGAACTCCCTAGTTCTTTTAAGCTTTTTGGTGTGCTAAATGGTATTTGAGTTTGTTGACTGCTCTCTCTCTCTCTTTGTTGTGTTTGTGTAGGTACCTTGGAGTAGCCCGAGTAGACTTTTTTGAACACATTTGACACTTTTTTTGATATTACTGTTGATCTTTACATAGTAGCCATAAGCTCTACACCTTAAGCCCTCATAAGCCCTTGTACTAGCTGGTGACATCAACCATTCTTACTTGGCCTGAAATGGTCAAGTGAAAGTAAGGTTTTGAACTCCCTAGTTCTTTTAAGCTTTTTGGTGTGCTAAATGGTTTTTGGGTTTGTTGACTGCTCATGGTAGTGTAGAAGTTTAATCTATGATATTTGGATGTTTTATGTATGTTAATTTTAGTTTAAAAAGTTTTTGAGTTTGATTTTGTAAGTTTCCTTTGTTAAAATTTGTATCATAGTAAACTAAGGGGTGTTTGGGACTGTCTGGTATAAGGGTGGGTGACACACAACCTTGACTATCAACTGCATACACCTTCTTGTTTAACCAAGATAAGTTTGGATTTAAGTCGTGTTTGAAAGTTTGGTTTGGAATTTGTGTTTGCAAGTTCTCATTTTTCTACCAAAACATAGCATAGTAGACCAGATTGAATATATTTGTAATTTGTGGTTTTAGGTTTAGAAATTTTGGATAATGATGGTTTAGGAGTTACTCTAGGACTGCATTAGGATAAATTAGTGTTTGCTAAGCTTATCTTGAAGTATTGGGTGCTTAAATGTTCTTTTTCTACCAACTAGTTCAGCAACTCTTTACCCTTCTATCTGATTTACTTGATTTAGTATTACTAGATATCGGGTAAAGGTGTTTGACTTTTTGCCCGATATCTGGCAATAGGTAGAATAGTTGTTGCTTATTGTTGAGTAACTGGTGCTTTTTAGCTGCTTTTTGTTGCTTATTTTTTCTGTTTTTAGCTTATATATCACCTACCTAATAAGCCAACGCTTATTAGGGTTGCAAATTGTCCAAGAAAAAAATACTAAAAAAGCACTACGTCTGGATTCGAGCCTGCGACCCCCTGTGTGGGCCTAACAGACCTTACCAGTGTACCAAGCTTCCTCTTGTTATGCTCTTTGCAATTTCATTTCCTTAACACCTCTTTCATCTCTTAGCTTAATAAAAAGCCGTAACTTATTTATTCTTTCATATCTTACTGAGTTAAGATTTCTTCTGCTTTTTATTTTTCCCTTATTCTTGTTCATGTTTTAGTTTTTATAGCAAAAATTTTAGATTTTTCCTAAATCTGTTTCTATTATTAATCATTATTTCTTTTTCATTTTTTGTAAAATCATTTAAAAATAGTTAAAATTATTTTTAATTTTTAGAAAATTTTTTTAGCTTTAGAATAATATAGTTGAGGTTTACATTTGATAACATTTTTGTTTGGGCTTTTTCTTATTTATTTTGAATTTTAAGTCTTTAGTTAGATTTTAAAATTTAATAATAATTAATTAAAAAGTTTTCAAAAGATTTTGTAATTTTTCAACCTTAATTATATTATTTAGGATTTATTTGCAATTTTTAATAACTTTTTAGACAACTTTTATTTTTACGTCTCGATTCGCGCGTAACGCGTTTTCGTCTTATTTTAACGTAATCCGTTTTTTAATTTTTTCTCTTTTTATCACCAAAAACGAACTAATCCAAATAACGTTTTTAACTTGGCACACACACATATACACTTCCTTGGAGAACGGACTCACTTGTCAAGTATTTACGTTTCCCAACGTAGTGCTTAATACTTTGCAGTTTTTACGCTTTTTCCCTAAAAAGTGTAATTTTACCACAAACAACTGGATACCCTAGATTCGACACAAAAATAAAAACATACATTAATCATCTTGAAAATTAATACCCTGAATTCGACACCAAACATTGAAAACAACTAAAACAAATATGATCTCCCTTTCTTTTTATTTATTTAAAGAAAAACATGTAAAAGACGTGTATAAAAACATATACTCCACTACTGATCTTAAACTCATAACCCTTGAACTCTCCACATCATCACCTTTCATGGGATATTCTCTTATAATGAAAGAACACAAAGTTATTGGTCATCAACAAATTTGAGTATCTTTCCATTTGTTGGATTTGCGATGTTGAACTTCATATGAGACAAGACGTAGGTTAGTATAATGAATCGTTTAAAGGCAAAAGGTTTTTTAATTGGTTTTATGGATAGGTAATCTTTAGGGATAATTTTAAGGGTTTGGTGTTTTTGGGTTTATAGGACCGTGGTATGCTACAATACCATGTTAGGATGATAAACCCCCTGATTATGATTTATTATTAACCATTATTTATAATGGTGAAACCCTAATGCCTCAAACCCACAAACTAGGCTTGGGCCTATTTATTACCTAATAGTCAAAGATTATTAACGACATACTCGTCAGCTAGAATGGATACCAACTGAAATATATTAGGGATCCGCTAAACGTCAAAGAGTATCAGAGGTGACAATACCTTGATGCTCTCTTACTCTTTGAGCTTCTATAAGGCTTCATTTTTTTCAGAGTTTTTTCCTCTTCATCTAAAAACCATGTCTGCAGAAGAAGAGGTACAACTGTAAAGTCTTCATATGCAATAAAAAGACGGTTTGTTTTTTTCCTTTTGAAGAGAAGAAGAGAAGAAAAGAGGTGGTTTTGGGATAGTGGTGATAGGGTTTGTGTTTTAAGAAGAGAAGAAAAAAGGAAGACAATAGTCTATATTGTGAAGAGGAAAAAAAGAGTTTTTAGCTCTTTTTTCTGAAAAAAAACAAAAACCTTTTCCCGCTTTAGAGAAAAGAGGTAAGAAGTAAAAAGAGGTTTTTTCAAAAAAACACAAACAAGGCCTAAGTGTTTAGGGGGAACAATTTGGATAAATCACTAATGGTAAGACAAATATTGTATTCGAATTAAAGCTGCCTAAAGAACGAATTGATAAAATAAGTGAACAATTGACATACCTCTTGTCATACCCCGAAATTTCACTACAGCGGAAGAATTGATTTGGGGTCACGACTTCATGGCATGAATAGGACTTGATGCGGTAGAATGACTTGCACATGCAAAAACAATAATGCAGACTCCACATAATCCACATATTAACATACCTGAGAAAACATTGCTAAAGCGTCAACAAAAAGTTGGTGAGTTCATAGGCTTGTTGGTTTGAGAATAAAAATGAACCACAAGATTTAAACGAGTTTGTGAACATAGTAACCCTATTGTTCATACAAAGCATTTACTATTATCTAGGCTCATGACACCAAGGCGTTAACGAGTCTAACCGACTTTGAATGCCCTTGCAGGTGACTAACCCAGGCCACCCTTAATATGCTATTAAATGAAATTGTATTCACTTGAACTAATGTCAGTTCAAAGTAAACATGAGTATCAACTCCGATAGACCTATCCATAACATTCGCGCTTACTTGGCTATAACCTAACTAAGTAATTAACAGTTCATGATACATTTGGGCAACAAGCAGTTTGGGTTAATTCGAGACCTAGACCGAATAGTAAACCATTTCATGTACTTGTGTTCATGCGTTAAAATCAAGCAATGTTCTCACCTCAACAAGATAATGAAACAAGTAGAAAGAAGGGCTACAAACTCACCTTGCAGATGGAAAGTAGTCGTAGAAACAAAGTAGAACTTTACTGATCACCTAAACAAGATAATGCATATTAACTACATGCTTGATGTTTATGACATGCATGTATGAACCCTCTCCTTAGTAGGTGCTTAGTTTGAAATATTAATTAGTATATTTTTAATATGTAAAGTTAACAGCTAGTTTTTATATTTGAATTATTTAGGATGGAGTCTCTTCTTTTAAACCTAAGCTTTCATATGTTACATTACTACTTTAATCCTACATGTTATGTACTCTAGTGGTCATTGTTATATTGATATAATTTACGTTTAACTATATAAATCAAGTTTTAAAAATACTAACAATTCACTTTTATTTATGTTTTAAATAGTAAAATTATAGGCTTTATGAATTAGCTTTCCGTGTTCGTTTATTAATCATTTTGAATTTTACAAAAGGCGTGTCATTAGTTATTAGGTCAACATGATGTGTATAAATTACGAGTTTTGCATCTAAGTTCATTTAGAGATTTTAAAAGGTATATAAGTAATTAGGTTTTCATAAAAAAACGTCATTTTTACGTGTAATATTTAATGGTCGAGTTTAAATAGTCGAAATTTAACTAAGCATCTTACAATACATGTTACTAGTTGATTTTTCATAAAATGACAGTTTTTAACATTTTTCAAAATTTAAAAAGTGTCCAACGGGCCTACTTTGAGAGCCTGTAGTTTTTTCATACATTAGAGTTACGACACAAGCGAAGTTCCAACCAGTTCAACACTAGACATCATGGTTTTTCAAAATCTTTGAAGGCGTGTAACTAAATGCTCACCGACCTTTAGATAAAATGGCTTACAATTTTAGAAACTAGGCCATGTGAACTTTAATATTGTCCTTTGAGCAAAATTTACCCATTCGGCCTCTAACAGGCTTGAAATCGAGTCCAAACATAACTCACCCGACCAAACAGTTTACAAACTTAGAATATTGTTAGAAATACGTTTTAACGTATATTAGAAGTATCGGTCACTCCACAATATGATTTATGTTGTAATAGCTCGTAGTTAGTAATTAGTTATCATTTGCTTATTAACTTAAGTAAGAACCGGTCCATGGGCTTGTCATGGACCGGCCCAAGTCCACTTATGACTTGGAACTATAAATACCCCTTTCCACTAAGGAAAGGGGTTGGTTGTTATCATTTCTTAATTTCCACTTAATAAAATTCACATAGTTTCTCTCACTTTCTCTCTCTAACTTTCTCTCTCTAGAAATTAACAAACCCCTTCATAGATTCATTGATTATCAATATTCTACATTTGGTATCAAGAGCTATGGGGTGATTTAAGGTGGTGATTTGTGTGGTTTTTTAGTTTTTGATTGTATTAGTGTTCTTTTAGAAAAATCATCTTGATTCTTGGTGTTTTTTGGTATTTTTGTGATTGGGATTAGTGGATAAGTATTAATTGTTACTTATTTTAGTCGAAAGCACAAAACTTTTTGGGTTATTTGGTCAAAATCTGGGCTTAATCGTAAGTTTTACTGTTCGACTGTTCATCTAAGGAGTTTCTGATTAACTCAGCGAAACTTCCGGATCAAAGAGTTCCGGATCAAGAAGTTCCGGATCAAGGAGTTCCGGATCAAGGAGTTCCGAGTCAAGAAGTTCCGAATCAAGAAACTTCCGAACCAAGGAGTTCCGAGTCAAGAAGTTCCGAATCAAGAAACTTCCAAACCAAGAAGTTCCGAGTCAAGAAAACTTCCGAACCAAGAACTTCCGAGTCAAGAAGTTCCGGATCAAGCCAAAGTTCCGAACCAAGAACTTCCGAGTCAAGAAGTTCCGGATCAAGCCAAAGTTCCGAACCAAGAACTTCCGAGTCAAGAAGTTCCGGATCAAGCCAAAGTTCCGGATCAATAACTTCCGAACCAAGAAGTTCCGAATCAATCCAAAAAGTTCCGAATCAAGGTAATCTTCCGAATCAACCAAAAGTTCCGAATCAAGGTAATCTTCCGAATCAACACAAAGTTCCGAATCAAGGTAATCTTCCGAATCAAACTTCCGAATCAACAAAAAGTTCCGAATCAAGGGTGATTTTGCTTGTTTTTTCGACGATTTTTTAGAGGATTTAATCTTGGTTTCATACAACAAAAACACAACACAATTCACAAGCTTTACTTCACTGCTCGATCAACCGATAATCTCTGTTTCTTTGAAGAAAAACAAAATGAATCCAAATTCAGTAATGCCTCAGATGACATCTCTTACGGATATATCAATCATAACGGGAACTGATAGTCGTCCACCGATGCTTATTAAAGAGGTGTTTGAGGCATGGCAAGGTCGAATGATGCAATATCTAAAGGGGAAACCGACATACGGAAGGCTTATGGTCAAATCGATTTTGAATGGTCCACTCGACTATGGTACCATTACGGTTGACAACGTGACTAGACCACGAGAATTTGAAGAACTCACTCCAGCCCAACAACTTGTTGCAGATGCAGATGAAAAAGCTCTTCAAACAATTCTCCAAGCTCTTCCCCATGACATCTATAGGATGGTGAGTCAGTATACGGTGGCAAAGGATCTATGGGAACGTCTTAAGGTGTTGCTACAAGGCACGTCTCTCACCAAACAAGAAAGGGAGTGTCAGCTGTATGATTTGTTTGATAGATTCACCTACAACCCAGGGGAAACACTCCATGATTATTACTTCAGATTCACCACACTTATGAATGATCTGAATGTATATAATCTTGTGATTGCACCATTCCAGGTTAACACCAAATTCTTGAATACTCTACCTCAAGCTGAATGGGGTGAGTATATTACCGATGTGAAGTTAACCCGGGATTTGCATAAGTGCAACTTAGATCAAATCTATGCCTTCCTTCAGCAGCATGAGAAGCATGTGATTATGCACCGTTCTCCTCGTGGTATGCACCCAGATTCTTTAGCATTGATGGCGAATCAACCAAGCTTGTCTCACAACAACACACCCTATATCTTGGGACATCAAGCTTATCATCAATCACCTTACATGACACCAGCCTTTCCCCAATACTCGATTCTACCACAACCACCCACCTCACATCAGCAACAATATCGGTTCAATGCACCCTCACCACAGTATGCTTCACAACCTCATCCCGCAAATGTTGCACATTATGCTCAGCCATCATATTCTTCTTATCAAGAGAATGCAGCATATCCAACAACCTCATACCCTGATCAAATGAGTCTTCCTTATACTGATTATGCAGCTCATCCAGATCAAGCACTATATTGTGATGATGAGGAAGTCCCAGTTCCTGTATTCCAACAAGGAGCTGACCCAGTTGAAGTGCTAACTACTATGTCTGCTTACCTCACAAGAACTTTAAGCAAACGAGGATTCAGAGGATCAGCTCCTACCAACAATCAGTTGAGGAATTCATCCAATTCTCGCCAACAAGCTACAATTGAGAATGGCAGAGTAATGGTTCAGCCAATTCAACCATATCAGGGGAGACCTTCCACATCAACCAATGTTCGCACCGCCAATCCTGCTCCTGCTCCAATGGTCAACAATCCTCCACGGGTTAATACAGGCAAATTGAGAATGATCACCTGCTACAACTGCAAAGAAGAGGGTCATATGTCCAGGGATTGTAAGAAACCTAAGAGGAAAAGGGATGGACAGTGGTTTGCAGAAAAGATCTATCTGGTGAATGCTCAGGCGCAAGGAAGGGAACTTGATGAAGAGGAGCTTGCATTTCTTGCTGACCCGGGGATTGCTGAACAAGACGTTGTCACTACGCAGAATGCAGCTTACCAAGCCGATGATCTTGATGCGTATGATTCCGATTGTGATGACTTTCAGACTGCAAAGGCGGCTTTCATGGCAACTTTTTCCAGCTTAGGGCCAGATAAGAAATCTGAGGTACTTATTAATGACACTGATAATGCCACTGATGCTAGTATTCAACCACATCAAGTTGGGCAAGAGAGTGCTGATTCGAATGCATCTTCGGTGGTGAGTCTTTCAAATGAGGAGACAAACAATGATAGCAATATCAATGTGAGTTCCCAGACTTTGAGTGAATCACAACCGGGACCCAGTTCGCATACGCCTACTCCTGCTCAACAAGATTTGGTCATGGTTCCTGCTACACTACTTAGCCAAATGAATGCTGCACTCTTAGAAACCTTAGCTAAGAATAAGAATTTGTCTGATGAGCTTGCCTTAAGCAATGAGAAAGTACAAACTTTGGAATTAGTGCCTTCGTCTAGTGTTCTCACAAATCTCGAATATGATCACTTTAGAAACAAACAAATGGGTCACTTGCAAGAAATCGAAAACTTAAGAGCAAATCTGTCTAGTGAACTTAGAGAAAAGGAGTTAGTGGTCACTAATTTTCAAAAACTTCAAACTGATTTTGAATTACTCGAATCTAAGAAGACTGAAATGGAGATTAATGCTACTAATAAGATTAGAAGTCTAGACTACTTGCTATTAAGACAATACGCTGCTTCACAACTAGTTCACTTATTTGATGCTTCGTTTAAAGAGTTTAACTTATCACGTCTAAAAGGCCTTCCCCCTAATCCACGGTATGCAAAACAAGCTTTAAGACATAGTCCTAGACTTTATAATGCAACTCAATTAGGATTGGCGTTAGACCCGATTGTTTTTCCCAATGATAGAACAAGTAAGGATCTAGTTGATGAGGATCGGTCATACAATTCTGCAAAATATCCCGAGTGTGATTATTTTAAGATGAATAAGGAGCTTGCTAAAACTGATTTTAGAGTTCGCTTCCATATGGATAAAGATCTCATCACAGCACCGACCTACATGTTAGAGGAAGAACGCCCTAGTACATTTCCTACACTTGTCAACATGGAAGATCCTAAGGAAATTCCAAAGAATCTTCCACCGGTTAGCACTGTATGGTTAAACTTGAAAGAGATTAACCGATACTTTACTACCTTTGACAAGGTCATTTTGGAATGTACGACTTCAAATGGCTTAAACGCCGGAGAATGGGCTTTCGAACACATGAACGAGGTGTTTAGAACTAAGATCAATCCGTTTGTCGAAAGTCTAAAAGGAAGTTTTGCATCTCTTAAGGAAAATCTTCAGTTTGAAATTGGGGAAGTTCAAAAAGTGTTTTATGAAATGGACACCGCTTACGAACTGCAACTAATTGAAAAGGAAAAGATTTTAACCGAATATGACCGATTCTTGTCCGAAGTAATCTCGTGTGATGTGCTTACTATTGTAAATGTTAAATATTCGAATGAGCTTACATCCGCTATGATGAATTGTGATGCTGTGAATAATTGTGAGGATATTTGTGATGATGTTTGTGATATTTCTGTAAATGTTGCTGAAACTGTAAATGAGGTAGATAGTCATTCTTGTCACGAATCTAACGCTGAGTTTTTAAAGCTACAAGATTCTTATAATTTACTTTCTCAACGCTTTAATCAACTAGAACAACATTGTATATCTTTAGAATTAAAACAACAAGCTCAAAATGAAAATCTTTTGATATCAAATGTTTGTGAAAACGGTGTTGAGACAAGTGACAAGATGATTGCAATTGTTAAGACATTAGAGGAAGAAATCATGAGATTGAAGAGAGAGATATCATCAAAGGAAACATTAAGAATGGAACTAGAGGCCGCAGAGTCTAAAAACCAAGTCTTAGAAATTAGACTATCAACTGTTCTAGGGGAGATGGATCGGACAAGGCAGGGACTATCCGCTCTTTATGGTTCACTAGAAGATCGATTCGCTTTTAATGCGACACAGCAACAATATTATATTGAACAACTGAACCAAAAGTGCGAAGAAATCTCTGACTTGAACATCCTGCTCATAGACAAAAATATGGTTTTGGCTGAGTTAAAGGAGACACTTCTTCTCACCCGACAAGAAGTAGTTGATAACTTAGCTACCGACTCTGCACCGTCCACTAGTGCTCCAACAACCAAGAAAGTAGTGCTTTATAAGAATCCGCTTCATACGAGAAACCCGGCTGTATACGATGATTATATGAGGAATGCCATTAAGCATGTCGATCTTCTTAGGGATATTTTAGACGATCTTTATGCCTTAGATCCCTCAAGTAGCGACTATTATTCGGCTAATGAATATGTTAAGCGAGTTCAATATTGCTTGGCTTATTTGCAATACATAGGTACACCAGGTTCTGCACTACTTAATAATAGGCCCATTGCTGTCACTCCATTTAATAAGACTCCAGGAGCGAAACCGTCATTGGCACAATCAAGTAAGACACCTTTAAAATTTGTTGCTAATATTCCCAATTTGCCTTCTACAGGATTAAAAGCGACTACTAAGGCTAAAGGATCGCCACTCAAGAAAGATAAGATCAAGCCCGCCACTAGTAGTGCCACAAAGAAGAAAGTAGAAGTCCACAATAGGAATGCTAGTTCAGTTTTAAATAAAATGAATCATGTTAAGACTAAAAGCTCTGCGCCTGTGCAGCAGCCTAAACCATTCGTGAATTCTGATTTAAATTGTTGGAATTGTAATGAATGTATGTTTTCACAGCGTCATGATTTGTGTCTGATTGATCACGTTAATGAAATGAATGCTATTAAGAATGGACTTGAATGGAAGCCAACGGGTAGAACTCGTGCCCAAGTTGGCTGGCAATGGCGTCCCACTGGTAGGACCTTTACTCTCGATGGTAAAATGTGCCCTTTAACTAGGAATGCATCCATTGAGGTTAGGTCTGAGCGTCCTTTAGTTAGGAACACTCGCACTCAAGTAAGGAAACAGCGCCCTTTAATTAGGTCAGCCCCCACTGTAGTGCCTATCAGTGTAGAAATACCTCAGGATTTGAGCCAATTAGAATCTACACCACTAATTAAGAAGAAAAAGGCTAGGAAATCTAAGAAACCTAGAGTTAGCAAATCTAAGATTATTAAATCTGTACCTGCTAATAACAAGGAACACTCAGATTCCGATACCTCTACATTGTCTTTGTGTGGTGATATTTTCAGGTGGTCCAAATCATCCTGTGGTATTTGGACTCCGGTTGTTCAAAACATATGACCGGAAATCGCTCGATGCTCCGAAATTTCGTCAGCAAGTTTCTTGGTACGGTTAAATTTGGGAATGATCATATAGCAAAGATTATGGGATATGGTGAATATCAGATTGGAAACGTGACGATTTCTAGGGTATACTATGTTGAAGGTCTTGGTCATAACTTATTCTCAGTAGGACAGTTTTGTGATTCCAACCTTGAGGTTGCTTTTCGACAACATACTTGTTTCATCCGCAACTTGGAAGGAAAAGATTTGTTGAAGGGATCTCGTGGTGCAAATCTTTACACTTTGTCCTTACAAGACATGATGGCCGCTTCTCCAGTATGTCTTCTCTCTAAAGCTTCTAAGACCAAGTCATGGTTATGGCATCGCAGATTATCTCATCTTAATTTTGATGCTATTAATCATCTGGCTAAAAACGAGTTAGTTCGTGGTCTTCCCAAGCTTAAATTTCACAAGGATCATTTATGTTCCGCGTGTTCAAGGGGGAAAAGCACCAAGAAATCTTACAAACCCAAAGCTGAAGACACTAATCAAGAAAAACTTCATCTTTTGCATATGGATCTTTGTGGACCGATGAGAACTGAAAGTGTGAGCGGTAAGAAATTCATTCTCGTCATTGTGGATGATTTCTCAAGGTTTACATGGGTTAGATTTCTACGTACAAAGGATGAAGCTCCGAAGGCTATCATCACTTTTCTGAAGTTCATTCAGGTACGTTTGAATACCACTGTCCGCCGTATTCGTACAGACAATGGTACAGAGTTCGTCAACCAGACTCTTCGTGATTATTATGAAGGAGTTGGTATATCACATGAAACATCCGCTGCACGCACTCCACAACAAAACGGTGTCGTTGAAAGACGAAATCGCACACTTATGGAAGCTGCTAGGACCATGCTTATTTATGCGAACGCTCCATTGTTCTTGTGGGCAGAGGCTATTTCTACTGCATGTTTTACCCAAAACCGGTCTATCATTCGGAAACGCCATGGAAAAACACCTTATGAGCTTCTACATGCCCGCAAACCCGATGTTTCATTTTTCCATGTGTTTGGTGCTTTGTGTTATCCAAACATCAATAGTGAGAACTTGGGTAAGCTTCAACCAAAAGCCGACATAGGTATTTTCATTGGTTACTCACCGTCCAAAAGAGCATACCGAATCTATAACCGTCGTCTTGGCAAGATTGTAGAAACTATGGACGCTGATTTCGACGAGCTGACAGCGATGGCTTCTGAGCAACACAGCTCTGAACCCGCGCTTCATGAGATGGGACCCGGTGCTATAAGTTCCGGATTAGTTCCCAACAATCCTACTTCTACATCATTTTTACCACCATCAAGGCCCGAGTGGGATAAACTGTTTCAACCGTTGTTTGATGAATTCTTCGATCCCCCGACTGATGAAGTTCCAGCACCAGTAGTAATTGCTCCAATACCTGAAGTGGTTGCTCAAGCTAATGAACCTTTATCTAATGCATCTACAATTCACATTGAACCGGATGCACCTTCACCAAGTGATTCTCAAACTACACCTGAATCATCACCCCTACTTGTGCCTAATGATGTAGAAGAGGATTCCACTGATCACGACTTGGAATATGCTCACTTGCAAGAGCTTCCTTTCTTTGGTGTAGCGATCCCTGAAAACCCTTCAGCCGCCTCTACCTCAGAAGAAGCTCCATCTATTGTTCACTCCAGACCACCTAGGATTGAAAAACATAGCACTAAATGGACAAAAGATCACCCAATTAGGAATGTTATTGGAGATCTAGATCGACCAGTCTCTACTCGCCATCAATTACAAGAGAGTGCACTATATTGTTACTTTGATGCATTTCTCTCTGAAGTTGAACCCAAAAATTGGCAGCAGGCTATGACCCAATCATCTTGGATTGAAGCTATGCAGGAGGAACTCAATGAATTCAAACGACTAGAAGTATGGGAATTGGTTCCTCGCCCTGACAAGGTTAACATCCTTACTTTGTTATGGGTTTATAAGGTTAAACTTGATGAGATGGGTTCGGTATTAAAGAATAAAGCAAGATTGGTCGCTAGAGGATATAAACAAGCCTTGGGTATAGACTTTGAGGAATCTTTTGCTCCTGTGGCTAGATTGGAGGCGATTAGACTATTCCTTGCGTTTGCTGCTCATATGAACATGATCGTCTATCAAATGGATGTGAAGACGGCATTCTTGAACGGTGAACTAAGGGAAGAGGTTTATGTTAGTCAACCGGATGGGTTCGTCAGTACGGAGTCTCCTAATCACGTGTACAAGCTTAAGAAGGCTCTCTATGGGTTGAAACAAGCTCCACGCGCGTGGTATGATCTCCTGTCAACATATCTCATGTCGGAAGGCTTCTCCAAAGGCAAAGTGGACCCCACTCTATTCACTCTCAAAGACGGCAACGACATGCTTCTGGTACAAATTTATGTTGATGATATAATTTTTGCTGCCACTAACATAGAATTGTCTAAACAATTTGAGAAGATAATGTCCACACGCTTTCAGATGTCGATGATGGGAAAAATTTCATTTTTCTTAGGATTACAGATTTCTCAGAATCCCAGAGGCATCTTTATAAATCAATCCAAATATGCTCTAGAATCTCTTAAGAAATATAATTTTGAGAATTGTGACCCCGTAGACACTCCAATGGTTGAGAAAACCAAGTTAGATGAAGATAGGGATGGGATTATTGTCGATCCGAAACTTTACCGTGGAATGATTGGCACCCTTCTCTATCTGACTGCTAGCAGGCCTGATTTGCAATTTGCTGTATGCATGTGTGCCCGGTATCAGGCTCGGCCTACCGAAAAGCACTTACATGTAGTTAAAAGGATCTTTCGGTATCTAAAAGGAACACTTCATCGTGGTCTATGGTATCCGAAAGATTCCTCGATTGCTTTAATATCATACGCAGATGCCGATCATGCTGGATGTCAAGATACGAGGCGTAGCACGTCTGGATCTGTGCAACTCCTTGGAGATAGATTGATCAGTTGGTCTTCAAAAAGGCAGAAAAGCGCTGCAATATCAAGCACGGAGGCTGAATACATCGCCATGTCCGGTTGTTGTGCTCAAGTCCTTTGGATGAGATCACAATTAACTGACTACGGTCTTGGATTTAACAAAATCCCGATGTATTGTGACAACAAGAGCGCCATTGCCCTTTGCTGCAACTATGTTCAACATTCCCGGGCCAAGCACATAGACATTCGCTACCATTTCATCAAAGAGCAGGTGGAGAACGGAGTGATCGAGCTGTATTTTGTCACTACTGAGTACCAGCTGGCGGATATGTTCACCAAAGCCTTAGATCGAGGACGAATCGAGTTTTTGATCGACAAGCTTGGCATGAAATCATTCACTCCAGCGACACTCAAAGAGTTGGCAGAAGAATCAGCTGAATAGTCGTGGTAAACTATTCAGAGTATCCTTTGGTTGTGATCATGTATATTATCGTAAATATATAAACCACAAAAAGAAAATACAAAAATATAAAACCAAGAAAAACCAAGAAAAACCATAAAAAATATAAAACCTAGAAAAACCATAAAAATTATAAAATCAAGAAAAAACCAAAAATATTTTTCGTTTTAAAACGGGCATGTCTTTTAGTACGGTAATATTTACGGCCTTAGAAATGTCGATTAATATTGACACGGTGCCATAAATAGAGTCCGTATAAAAGTTGTACATTTTTAAAACATGCCCATTATGGCTTGTAGTTATTTCTGACTGCAACCCGGTTTTCATATTAAAGTCACGTATTTCCTTGGAAAACGTTGGCTCAGAACGGGAATTAATTTTCTCGGGCGTGATTTACAAGCCAAATCATGCAAAGGGATCAAGGTTACTTTATACCTTGGTCTGACACGAATTTGTGTACGTCTCAGTGCATTAATTTGTTAAAATAAGAGAAATCTTATTAAAACCACGAATCAAAATTTTTCAAGAGAAATTGGAAATGCTTTCATCACTATTTGACTCTTTAAACAATGACTACAGCTCTTTAAATAGAAAACGGGTCATCGTTTAAGGGGGAGAAAATAGTAAAATCATCTTTGTCATTAAAATTGATTTTCAAAAGTGATTGTGAAAATTAAGGGCTTCATGGCTTCATGGTAATTGAGTGGTTTTGCTTTAGAAAACGACTTGTGTTCGCTCTAAGTGATAGGCATGGCTTTTAGATTTTGAGGATATGCTAATAGATTGTATTTGCTAAGTTATGTGTAAGTAAAACAAGGATTAAATGAAATGGAAACATTAGAAACAAAAAGGAAAAGTATAGATACTAGAGGGACTAAATGTGTGATTTCTTGAAACTTGTCAAAATTATTTGACCTAAGTCAAACTACATACACCCCGCCCCTCACTATTATCCTTTCACTGTTTATCAAACTTGCCGCCATTGTTTACATACACAAACACGCATTCAAACATTCGTCTGATCATTCCTTCTGTTCATCCGCTAAATTAAGGTAAATAACATCAAATACTTGAATTATAATTCGTTTAAATCGTGCAAACTCAACTGGTTCATACAGCTAATCCATTTAAATCGAATTAGGGTTCGTTCGCCCCAATTTAAGCTTAACTGATTAGGATTTGTGGTGGGTTTTGTGCGAATTAGCAAGATATGATGATTAAATATCTTAGATTGCCTTAGAAACTCACAAACGCGTTAGACTAAAACATCTGAGATTCGTTTGAAAAGTTCCGAATGAACACTGGATACAAACTTCCGAATGAAGGATTTCTTCTGAAAAACTTCCGAATGAGGAAGTTCCGAATGAAGGACTTCCGAATGAGGAAGTTCCGAATGAAGAACTTCCGAATGAAGGAAGTTCCGAATGAAGAACTTCCGAATGAAGGAAGTTCCGAATGAAGGAATGTTCCGAATGAAGGAAGTTCCGAATGAAGAACTTCCGGATGAAGGAAGTTCCGAATGAAGAACTTCCGGATGAAGGAAGTTCCGAATGAAGAACTTCCGGATGAAGGAAGTTCCGAATGAAGAACTTCCGGATGAAGAAGTTCCGAATGAGAAGAAGTTCCGAATGAAGAATGTTCCGGATGAAAAGGTTCCGAATGAGGAAAAGTTCCGGATGAGTTGTTTGATTGTTATTGTTTGCATGCTATCTATGTACTTGTTGTTTTTATCTTATGAAATGTGTTATGCTTAGAAGTAGAATGATATATATCTATCTGTTTTGTGCATCAACCTTTCATGTCTTATCTTAAGCAGATAAAATGACTAATCCAACAGTACAAGCTATCCAAGAATCTAGGGAAGCCGATATTGCTAAAGCTCGAACCCTTAAGTTTATACCCAACAACTATAGGCTAAAGCAGGTTTCTAAATCCACTCACCATGGTTTTAAGGTCGCCATAGCTATTCTTGATAACTCCCATTTCAAGAACGCCCTTAGGAGTACAGCCTCGGTGCCTTATGAGTATATGTTTGAATTTTGGGCAACCAAGGATTTCACTTCGAACAAGATCACCTTCACTATCGACAACAAGCAGCAGACACTCACAGTTTCAGATTTCCGTAAGATGCTTGGTATACGGGATACACCCAAGGGCATGTCTTTCTCAAGGGATCCTACTAAAGATGAACTCGCGGAGTTATTTGACGCACTTGGATGTCCGGAAATACGAGTTGCATCTGAGTTTACTACTGCTAAGGTAGGACAACCCTGGAGAGCTTTGATGGGTATTCTCAGTAAATGCCTTACACCAAAAACGAGTGGACATGATGCTTTGAGAAGTCCGATAATGAACCTCTTCTATGGCATGTACAAAGCTGCGAATTCAGATTATGCTTTGTTGATATGGGAAGAATTCACCTTCCAACTCTTCCACAACAAGAAGCTGAAGACAAACTTCTTTCCTTATCCTCGGTTTATTAAGCTCATCATAAATTATTTTATGAAGCTTGATACTACTATTGATAGGCGTGCAGGAGGTCGCTATCACACTGAAGAAGCTGATGATACTGTAGATCTGAGGCATGAAGGACCGTCTACTGGTGTGATTCCGGGTCCTGTTCCTGATTACCTTCTGTCAAACAAAATCAAAGATTCTGCTGATTACAAGCTACTGCAGCTAGAAATCCAAAGGCTGAAAGCAAACCTTCAAACTGGAGAAGACTCATCCACAACGGTTAAGAGTAAAGGTAAACGCAAACAACCAACAGCGTTGCCTGAACCCGAACCCAAAAAGAAGAAGACAGAGGGTAAGAAGGGAAAGGGTAAGGATTTGATGCGTCTACGTGATGAAGCAGATATTGTTGATCCTACTCTTGATAAATCCGAGCAACAAATGATGAAGATTGCTATTAAAAGGAGTAGGAAAGATACAGGCGGTAGTGGTTCAGGTGCGAGGGTAGATATCGAGGATGAGTACGAGGAACCGCATGATGTTGATGAGTTTGGGTCACCTGAAAACTATTCTATTTCGAAGGAGCCATCAATCCCTATTTCAACAAGTGTGGAAAAGGAACCTGTTGCTTCTACGATCATGGTGACAACTCAACCTTTGGCAACTCTACCACCACCAATCCAACCCTTAACAACCCGACCAACCCGACCGGCTTCCACACCAGTTCTTCCACCACCCATAATCCCTACCCTTAGTACAGCAGTTACAACCGAGCCTATTCCATCAACATCTGCAACATCTGCAACTTCTGCAATGGCAGCAATAGTGTTGGGCGAGATGTTGGATAAACATACGGATGCTCACAAGAGAGAAATGAATGAACTTCGCCAAGAGTTAAATAGAAGAGCTCAAAGTGAAGAAGCATCAAGGAAAGCTCAAGAAGAGTTGATTGCCAAGTTCGCTGCAGACTTGGAAGCTACACGAAAGGCTCATGCAGAGGAAATTGCTCAGGTTAAGCAGGCTGAGGCTAATAAACATGTTGCACGCATTACCAGACTTCAAGCAATGAGGGATAAATATAAGGAACAAAAAGAAGCACTCGAAGCATCTGTGAAAGAAAGAGTGCAAGAATCCGTTGAATCCTTAATGCCTAAGCTTCGTGACGAGTTGAAGACACTTGCTGCTGACAACTTGATGGTCAAATCATCCAACCCTTCCGAAGCCGCCTATAAGATTGCTTATGACCTGACGGATTTTGAATTGAAGAAGATCCTTAAGGCTCGAATGGTGGAACTTGGGTCGCATGATAAATCGAGGATTCAACGGGCTCTATTTAAATCCCTGAATGATGCTATCATGGAGGATGATAGATTATTCAAAATGTTTGGAAGTGTGGTACCATATCACATCTTACCTGAGGAAGAAAGGGAAGAGAGTGAAGAAGAGGGTACGGGTGAAGAAGAAGAAGAAGAAGAAGAAGAAGGTGAAAAGGAGAAAGACGATGACGAAGGTGGTGATGATGAGGAGGGTGGTGATGATGATGAGGATGATGACGATGATGAGGATGATGAGGATGATGATGGCGATGATGGTGGTGATGAGAATCAGGAGAGTGCAAGGGGTAGTAACGGGGATGATAATCAGGATGATGATGGGGGTGAACAACCGAAAAAGGGAGACAAGGTTACCAGCTCCAAGAAGACTGCTACTAAGACTGGAACCAAGTCCACCAAAGATGCAGCACCGAAGGATAAATCGACATCCTCGGAATCACGAAGAACTAAGTGGCGCCACGATGTGAATGCCACTACAGCGTCTTCGGCTCCCGGTATCTCTATCGCTGTGTCTGTACCTATTACCACTAACCCCATTAGTTCTGCTGTTGTTCCTCCTGTGATTGCAGAATCAGTGACGGAACCCGAAGCTGCACAACATTCTCCAGTTCACGACACTGCTGAAATGCCTGAAACTGAACCAACTGATGTTCGCACTTCAACTCCTCAACAACAAGCTCAAAAATCTACGGTTCCTGAACCAAGCATAAGAGTTTGGGAAGACACGTTGGAGATAGACGAGTCTGCACCACCACAAGCTTGGATCACGGCAGCAGCTCAATATGATCCGATCACAGATGCTGACAAAGATGTGCTGTATCTGCGTATCCGAAGTCCGATTGACTTATGTGCATTTCTTGCTCATGAGTATAAGACTTCGGTTACTCCATCCTTGGTCAAGAAAGCGATGAAAGATAAGAGACTGCGTGCCAAAACCCGATTACCCCGAATGGAGCTCGAGTATTATGCCGATGAGATCATAAAGGCTTTGAAAACCGTTCAAAGGCCAGGACTTCATGAATCAGACAGAGCTCCACCTCCAATGGATCCTGCTCAAGATAATCAGATTGCTCTTGACTTCTTCGTCACCAACGATCTTGAGTATCTACTGAAGGGATCATCAAAGTACGCAACATCCCTGACTTTGCTGAAAGCTGCCAACTGGGGGACAATACCATTCATCGAGGAAAAGGTAAATCGACTCTGGGTCCCAAAAATGAATCGTAATTATGATATGTATGCTGTCATAGGTGCATCTCATTGGGACGAACGAGTCCGAAGGGCGTACAGGGGTTGCTGCATGGTCAAGTCTGGAAGCAATGTTAGATCCGACATCCGTATCTCAAGCATCTTAGGAATGAAAACTGAAGCCAAGAACGGCTACTATCATGTGACAGAGATTCGCTTGAAAAGGGAGGATGACAGGGAATACAAAATCCAGCAAGGAGATTTTTCCATCATTCGCCTTGAGGATATTGAAGACATGCTGCTTCTGATGACCCGAGATCAACTTACTCACATTCCTCGTGAAGATCTGATTGCGTTGAATACAGCACTTCGTATGTTCACACGAAGCGTTGTCATCAAGTCACGAGTTGAGGATCTTCAGTTGGGAGACGAAAGCTATCAGAGGAGGCTAAATTTAACCCGTCCTGTGAATCAAGTGCTACCTCAACATGTAGAAAGATGTCCATATACCGGAATTTCTGTCCCGAATTACGGCATTTTCTACTTGAACAGTCGAGGTTTAATGAAGTTTATGAGGGTGGGGAGCTCCACAAGTATAGCGATGGCACTCTTATACAAGTCAGAGATAAGTTGGAGCATCTGAATTCGGGTGGGACTTTGCCAGAGATGACGGAGGATTGGCATCCGGGTTACCGGCAGATGGCAAAGTATGTGATCAAAAAGATCGATCAAAAGCTCCGGGAACGTAGATTGATGAGGAGCTTGGAAAGATTCGTGGGTGGAAGACCGTATTTAGTGCACCACAAGCTACTGCAACGATCCATCTGATGGGTCGTACATCTCAGGTCACTTTATATTGGTTTTCAATTGTGAATATGTAAATTTGTGAATAATGTGCTTGAATGGCTTGGTGTAGTGTTAAGGTATGATAATTTTTCAAGAATTTCTCACGAGATTCTAAATCTTTCAAAATATGTCATACCAAAGCACTACAACTATCCCTTATTAACTTAAGGGGGAGCAATAACTTGTTCTATGGCCAAACATTGATTTCATTTTTACCCAAAGACCGGTTAATCCATTCAATATCCCAAATATTAATGGTTAACATTTTGGATAAGGGGAGAAAATGGGATTAAGGAGACGTAAGTGTTACTTGGCTAAAATGAAAAAGACTTAATGATAATCCAACTTAATATGTGTTAAGCACGTGTTAAGGGGGAGCGTTTTTGATGATCAAAACACCTAAGGTACAAACTTTTGATTTTAATATCACAAGTACCTTAGGTGATTTTCAATGATGTTTTCATGGTGGCAATTCCTTCCCAAAACACGCTTTATTCACGACGGATGTGGTGACAAAAGGGTGGTAGGAATAGGTTTAGTCCAATGATTCATCAGAGCCGATGGAATCTTCCCAAGGACAATTCCCTAGATAGAATTAGAAGTCCTAGGAAAGATGGAGAAAGAATGTGAACGTAGCTGAATGCCGACCAAGTACTTAAGCTAGCACTGGAACAATCACAACAAGGTGCTAGTGATGACGTATTGGTAAGCATTGAAGGGGTTGAAGAATGAAAAAGAAATGTAAAGATAAAGGGTGTAAAGAAAGAAGCCCTCCTTACAACTTTAGGCAGAAACCGGGTCAATACATATGCTATTGAGGTCATTTTTGTTAATGATTCTCGGTATTGAAGAAAGACATCATGGACCCAGTGATGCAATGCACAACCCTTCCCCAGCTAACTCAAATATCTCTCAAAAGGTATTTGTTTTAATCACACGGAGATCAACACGTTATCTATTGGTTTATTCACTCCGAATAAACTGGTATTGAAAAGGTGGCACTCCTCTCCAGCCATCGCTCACTAAATCAAAACGCACAATCGAGTCTAGAGCCAAGAGATCATTAAAAGTCTCATTAGGACACTTTCCATTTATTCCTTGCTTTCTCACACACTGTGAAAAGTAAGAGATTTTCATGAGTCCTACGCAATATTCTTGTAATATTGCCAGAACATCCGAGTAATACGTAAGTATTACAATGAAGATGGAAATCCTGCTTGAGCCAACATCAAACAAGCTCATGGTAGGTTACACGTGCGGTTCTTTTAGAACCAATCTTGTGAAAAACTGGAAGGTAACAGTGGTTTAATTCTTAATTGAACTTAAACTCGTTCCAGGCCTCTTCGCATTATCATATGATCTTGCCAGAACACTCAGAGTGACTCTTTATTGACCACAGTGACGAGTGGAAATCCTTCTAGTGTCAACATCAAACAGCACTTGGTAGGTAACGTGCAAGATTCTTTATGAATCGAGCTCGTGACAACTGGAAAGCAACGATGGTGAAAATCTTAATTGAAATTCACTTGTTCCAGGTTTCATGAATTGACGGCTTTTAATCACAAGGATAATTTATCCAAGTGATTCACTCTTTATGTTCGCAGTCAGCTTTGGACGGTCGAATAAAGAGAACGGGTTTACCCGCGAAATCCTGTCAGGAAGTTACTTAATTGAAACTATCCGTCACGGGTACGATATCTAATATCGTCCAACGGTCTTCACCGACCGGAGGTAAAATGCTACCGAATTAGAATAAAATGTTCAAAGCCATTTTATTCGTGTCGTTGCTGTGTACCTGCTAAAGACGGTGGCGTTGCTGAGTACCTGTTGAAGACGGTGGCGTTGCTGTGTACCAGTGAAGACGGTGGTGTTGCGGTGTACCTGTGAAAGTCGTTCCCACATGCTTATGTCTTTTGCAACAAAAATTCAAGAAAGTACAAGATGAAGTCTTCCGCTGTACCAAACTCTGAAGCTTTCAAGAATCCAACAAAAAGACGTAAGTGTGTGGAACATGAAGTCACGAGGAGGCAAAGTTCACAAGAAAGGCAAAGATCGCACGTGAAAGGCCAAAGAACAATGCTTTCAAGTCAAAGCCAAAAAGATCAAACCAACATATTCACAACAAAAGAAAGAAAAAGAAGAAAAGACTACGAGCTAAAGAACGAAGACTTAGTATAGTATGCTAGGTTTAGAACTTTGTAACGTGGAGTGACCTCCCTTAGGGGGAGATTGTTAGAAATACGTTTTAACGTATATTAGAAGTATCGGTCACTCCACAATATGATTTATGTTGTAATAGCTCGTAGTTAGTAATTAGTTATCATTTGCTTATTAACTTAAGTAAGAACCGGTCCATGGGCTTGTCATGGACCGGCCCAAGTCCACTTATGACTTGGAACTATAAATACCCCTTTCCACTAAGGAAAGGGGTTGGTTGTTATCATTTCTTAATTTCCACTTAATAAAATTCACATAGTTTCTCTCACTTTCTCTCTCTAACTTTCTCTCTCTAGAAATTAACAAACCCCTTCATAGATTCATTGATTATCAATATTCTACAAATATTTTACAGCTTGACAAATTTTAATGTTTTTTTGTAGATTTTCCCGGTTTGTGATAGCTCCATTTTAAGTGATTCAAAAAGCTATGGATTTATATAAAGTCTAGTATTATTCTGGATGATAGGAGTTCAGGGGAAGGTGTCTACCTCGAGAAATGCGCAAAAGCTCTAATCTACCCGACTAAGGCTTTTTAATGACTTTTACTAATGAAGTATTTCTAAACTATAAGCACCACTAGAGGTTTAACATGCATAAGGAGATATTTAACACTAAGTAACATATTTCTTACAACGGATTGGTGGTTCGAAGAAGATTAATCCCTAGAATATCCTAACTTGGTCAACTAGAACCCAAATTATTTTGATACTGTAAAAACTCAACCTCTTGATCACTTAGGGAACTAGAAATAAGGGTGCTTTCTTTTAGAGAGTACACGAACCAAGAGAAAATCAGAAACCTAAATTTCAAAAACTCGGTTTTCACATGAAACCCTAATTCGTTGCAAGCTAGGGCTCGATTTTGAAACTCACCAAGGCTAGAACTTCTTGGACGTTCTTTAGAGGTTCTAATTCTGATGTTTAGTGATCCTTAGGCGTTCTAACAAGACTTGATTGGTGGTGTGTGGAGGGTGATGTCTCGGCTGCAAACAAAGAACAAGAACAATGTATGATGATTCGAACTTCAGGGTTGTTTAGAGGGTGTTTAGGGTAGGTGTTTAGGAGTATTTAGGAGGATCAATGATGGTTATGGTCGTGATGAGTTGTGGCAAAAATCAATGGAGAAAGAAGAAGCTCAGTTTATGGTATAAGAAGACAAGATAAAGAATTAGAAATACAAAATTAGAAGAAATGTAAAAAAAAGAAATATTATTAAATAAAATAAACTGCTAGTAAAAATTAAAGTTTCTCACTGTTGGAAAGGAATTTAAATGTCCCTCACTTTAGCCATTTTATCAAATTTTAAATTATAGATATGTTTGGTAATACTAACGGGAGCTAGAGCGGATCGTTTGAGCTAGTTGCAGGAGCATGTTGCTGACCAACGCTTTTTCTTAAATGCTACTTCAAGAAGTATTTTATTTAGTAGTTTATTTTAACTTATTTTTTCACATGCTTCAAAACTCCAATCAGCTCTTGCTCATCGCTATTAACGGGGTCTCGATTGATTTCCATTCCTTTAGCTACTCAGATGTTTCAGTTAGCTAAGGGTCCATTTGGTGAGGGGTGTAGAGAGGTTTGGACTCATAAATATCTAAAATACAATGTTTGTATATTTTGTTTGGACTAAAATAAAGGTTTTGTTGATCCCTTTGGTTGGATCTATATTTTGTTAAGAATTAGTATAATAGTTTGTAATCAAACTAAAACACTTTGAGCACTCTTACTAACACTAAATAAGTTATGCGGAATCTAACTTATAAAGCACAGAAGAACAGAATTACTTTTAACTATTCGATTCTCTTATTAATCGACTTGAATGAGGTACATGAAAGACATTGTACCTATGTTTCTTTTATAGAGTAAGGAACCCTAGAAACCTTAGAATATTCTATAAAGATAACTATATCACATACGATATATTATCAATATTCTAACTATTTAGGTATATCACATAAGATATAATCTAACTATAACTATGACATATCTTATACAAAGATATATTCGTCCTAATCATCATAGCAGTACTTGCTTTATAAGTAGCAGTACTTACTATGTACCGCGTTAACACTAACGGTACTTACATAACACTAACAGTACTTGTAATATACTAACGGTACTTGACACTTAACAAATAATTCCCAGCAATCCTCCCCTAAACAAGAAATGATAACTTGTTGTCTTCTTGTTTCTCTGGTACTAGATGTATTAAAAATACATGTCTTCAGTCTTTCCTTCATCCTTGGATTGAACATTGGTAATTTGTATTTGTATCCAACTGAATGTAGCCAAACACTTCAAATGTAGATCTTCTTCTGATAAGACAATCTTCAAACATCATAAGTATCATCTTTTGTCTTCAAACTATAATCTTCTTGTGTCTTCTAAACATTCATTCATCTTTGCAGCATCAGTTATTGTCTTCTTGAGTTTAGTCCTTGAACTCTTGATCATAAATCTTTGTCTTGATTTGATGATGACAAAACCTTCTAAGTATTATGTTTAAATACTTCTTTGCCTGCAATCTTCATACCTGAAATAAAACAGTTAACAAAAAACACCAATCTGTATTGGCTTCATGATTTTTAGCAAATCACCAGCTATCAACGGATTTGATAAATTCTTTACCAGTTAGCCGTACACTCTGGAATAGCCAATACTTTATTCACAAAGAATAAGGTGTAATGAAAACCTTACAATTTTTGGTAAATTGTCAACCATCAACGGATTTGATGAAGTCTTTACCTAGTACTGTTTGTCTAGGACTAGCCAACTCTTTGTCTCGAAACAAGGTGAGTTAGAACCATATAGTTTTTAGCAAACTATCAGCTTTCAACGGATTTGATAAGTCTTTACCACAAACCGTTTGCTTATGAACTAGCCAGTTCTTATGTGCGTTAGACATGGTGAACTGAGAACCATTTGTGAAGTGTGACTGAAAGTCAAACACTTAAGATTCTTTCTCAGCTTCTTCCTCATCTTTCAAATCCTTGATTTTTTGTTTAACCATTCTGATCAACTCCAAAGCATCAGCAGACTCTTCTGTAACTTCTAATTGTTGTTCTAACATTCTTTCCAACAGTTTTCTTTTGAAAGGGTAAGTTTTCTCTTGCAACATATAGTATGTAACATCATCTACATCCAAAATATGCAATCCACATGACATGTAATATCTCTAGTAACTAGGAACCTGATTCTCTAATTCCTTCAACATTTCTTGATCATAAATTTGTGGCTCATACATAAAGATAAATTCCTATTATAATAGTGATACTTCAGTCTTACCTGCACTCCCTTCTTGAACTAACCTTAAAAGATCTTGAATATCTTGTCTGTCAAGAATGTGAAGAATATCCTCCAAAAGTCTGAATACTCTTGTTGTGCCATCAGTTCTCTGAATTCCATGAGCTTCAAGTCCTTTGTTAATGCAAGTAATGCCTAAAAACATTATTAGTGTTAACTAATCATTCTTAGTTTTGATCACAACAAACCATACAACACATTTAGTGTAGAAACACAAAATGAATTATTTAACTAACACTATCATCAAGGTAATAGTCATATCACTAACCTTTCTTAATCATACTTAGTGATCATCAAAATGATTATCCTTAAAACTCACTTTTGCTAATAAGACAAAAGACTTTTTAATAAACTTTCTTTTTTAGAAAATGTTTTATTAAAAATAAAAATTTGAAAATGGCATATTCCAAATGCTGTTAGAATATCCTTTGAAGGGTTTAAATACCTCAGATATTCCCACCCCACTAAAAGACAAAAAAGGGAGCGGAGTCTAGTGGCGGTACCTTAAGTACCTACGCGGTACCTTAGCGATATGGTACCGCGGGGTGAGATAAGGTACCGCGCACAGTAGCCGTTATATATCCGTTGTAACTTTGTCTCCTTTAAATAGTGGGTCAAATCTCATTTTCCAGCAAGCCTCTTGGACGTTTTTCTCAGCCCTTCTTCTATTTTCTATAGCATAATCATTAGTAAATGATCACTTAATTTGTTAAGGATGTTTACATATGATTATCCTCTTGATCCCCTCCTTTACCATGTCCAATGAGAAGATCAATCACTCATTAGTGTAGTGATAAAGATGAATCTATGAGCTAGTCATATTCATCATGATACCTTTGTGTTTTAGGTCAATCCAATGTATTTATGAGTACTTGGACTAGTTGTGTTCATCCAAGTTATTTGTAAATACTTGGATTTGTTGTGTACATCCATTGCATATGTGTTTGCTTGGATTTGTGTTGTGTAAATCCAAGCTACATGTGTGTACTTGGATAAGTCTAGTTGAGTTGTAATAGATTTGATTAGGAGTTCTCACTAAACTATAAAGTGATGTGGTTGTGTCTTGTGAGTTCTCACTAAACTTTAAAATGATTAGTAGTTGTGTTGTGTGAAGTTCTCACTTAGCTTCAAAGTGAAGAGTCGTGAAGATTGGTTCTAGCTTTCGATTAGAACTCGACATCTAGCCTTGTGTCGTAAAATGGTGAAGTAGGCAACGTCGTGAAGATTGGTTCTACCTTAAGATTAGAACTCGACATCTAGCCTTGTGTCCTTAAATTGTGAAGTAGGCAACGTCGTGTAGATTGGTCCTAGCTAAAGATTAGGTCTCGACATTTAGCTTAGTGTCGGAAAATAATGTAAGCAACGATGTAAGGTTTTCTCCGCCGAGAAGGGAGCTTGTGGATATAATGGAAATCTCGAGTAGGTGTACTCGAGGAGTGGAGTAGAAACGAGGATAGAGCCTCGTTGTCGAACCACTATAAATCTTTGTGTCTTCCCACTAGGTTGTCTCCTTCCTTGCTCTTTACTTATTTCATTATCATTATACTTGCTTATTATCCTTGCTAGTGTATTTCAATTGAACCTAATCATTATGCAACTTAGCATCAAGTAAAAGATAGTTTTGATACAAACCAAATTGAAAGTAATTTTAATTTGGTCACCAATCGAAGAGAAACTATTCAACCCCCCCCCCCCCTTCTAGTTTCTACAATTGGTATCAGAGCGATGGTCACTCAAGATCTTTGAAGTATATTGTACTTTAAAACTTGGATCGATCCATTGTCTCCTCAAATTAGAAGGTCTAGTTGTATTAAAGTTTCTCTTTGGTCAAAACTATGTTTTCTTTGAAAAATAGGTCTTTTAATTGATAATATTGCATCCCACTTAAGATTAGTAGCCTTTATGCATTTTAGATATACTCTTGAAATGTATCTACTAGTTTGCATCTTGCTTTGTGTAGGTACTCATGAAGATCAATCACTTAATTGGTTGTGGATTGAGTTACTTGCACTTTTAGAAGAATCATCTTTATTGATCTTTAACATCTTTGAATGATGATACCAAGATGATTGGGAATGATACTAGTCCTTGAAGACTTAGTACTCATCATAGTCATTGATTGGGCTTAGCACTTGTTCCTTCATGGATTGCTCTTTGTGGCCAAGGTACGCTTTCGTTCTTCCACACGCCCTTTGATCATTCTTTTGATCATTACTTGACTATGTGCTTGTTCTCGGCATCCTTGCCTTGACACTTATTTGTGGTTTGTGCTTCTTTTCCTTTATCCTCTCAAACCTTCATTGCTTGGATACTTGACTCACTATGGTGATGTAGAGTGAGTTAGTAGAAGCTTAAAGTATCAAGCATGATTTCCAAGGTTTGCACCCATACGGTTAGTAGGCCCTTTGTGGGAGAGAAAGTGAATTAATACTTTGCTCATATTTTAGTTTAGACTAAGACTATTATTGAAAGTGATCTTAGTTTAGACTTGAATAATTGCTTTGTGCTTATTCATTACCAAAGCCGTTTATCGTTTCGCCGGAAAGGCACGTCTTAAACCACTATATATGACACAAGCTCTTCGTTTCAACTACTTGAAGATTGTCATTAATCCCTTGAGCATTGATCCTAGTCTTGATTCACTTCTCTTGACTTCTCTCCACTTAGTCGTTTTTGCTACGAGTAGTCGTTTGTCTGTTTCGGTTCTTTTCGATCTTGATTTAACTCGTAATCCTTCATTAAGGCATATTGCTTAGTGTTATGATGATCCAATGATATTCTAAAAGGCTCATGATTTAATTTTAAGTATTTTAGAAAAACTGGATTTTCAAAATTTGGCGTTTTTCAGAGATAGAAACCTGCCTCTGTAGGCGGTTCCTTATCTCTGCGGCTCAAACCCACGGTTCCTTATCGATAAGGTACCGCGGGCAGTAACTTTTGTCAGAGTGCCAGTTTGTGTTTTTTATTCTTTTTCAAACCAAACTCTCTCTCTCCCAAAAACACACAGCCGACGGGTTTTACCTTTTCCACCATTGTTGAAGCTTCCAAAACCTTCAATCACTCAAATTAATTGATTCCAAGTTGTGGGTTTCACTCATCCTTCATCTAACATCAATTAATTGTAAGTATTTTCTTTCAATTTCATCTATTTTGTTCTAGGGTTCATCCTTTCATAATTGGGGATTTTTAAAATTGAAATTGAATTAAAACCTTAATAGGAATGTGGGTTGACATAGTTATTTTGCTATGATTCCTTAGGTTCATATTCATTAAGATTTCACTAAAACCCACTTGTAGAACAAATCCGAATTTAGGCTAAATGATTTTGGTTAAATTATGGATTTGAGATGAACCCATGAACAAATAGGTAATGACATTGTTAATGCTTACCTAAAAACCTTGTTTTGAAAAACCAATGATCTAATCCATTGTTGATCTAACATAGATCATGTGTTCTTGGTTAATGATGGAATAGACACATTGTGAACATGAAAATGATATGGATTCAATCCTATGTTTTTCAAGAAATTGATATAACACATTTTCATTTTTTGTTTTCCTTTTTGATTGTCATATGAGTGATTGGAGAAATATTGTCTTGTGTTTGTATTTAGGTACTTAATCATGCCTTCTCAATTTCACAAAGATCATCAATTCACTAGAGATTATATGCCCGACATCTCTCAAACCTTTGTTTCCCCTCAACTCCAAAACGCTTTTCCATCCCTTTCCTCTCGTTGTTTCCATGAGGGTAGGATTGTAGACTCAAGAATAGCGGGAGATAATTATATCAACTCTATGTTTGAGCTAATTGGGTTTGATTGTTTGCTTTACATAGACGAGGTAATTTATCCCTTGTTCCTTCTTGAGTTCTTTAGTACTTACTCCATGCTTGAAATCAACGACCAAATCTTTATCCGTTTCTTGTTGAATGGTCAAATCATTCAATATTCCCTCGATGACTTTGGTGATATTCTTGGTGTGCCATTTGAAGGCACTTGTCGTTTCACGGATAAGTGGAGACTAGATGCTCTCTTGGAGTCAAACGACAAACCTCCAAATGACACCACCGAAGTTGATCTAAATTTCATCCTTGAAATCATCACGAAAGAGCGTAGTGGAAACGTTGTGAGAAGCCTTCATACAAATGTGCGAAATGTGAATAGGTATGAAGTGCTCTCAAGCGACCTTAAGGATTATATGCTCCAATGGGCAAACATCCTTAGGGAAAATGTGTTTTGTCTTGGTGGGAACCGGGATCATATCCCAGCTTGCATGGGGCATATGTTGTTTTGCCTGTTTACTTCCACCAAGTACAATCTTGCATATTACATCGCTCGACGTATAAATTATGCTCTTTCCAAACCCAAAACAAACCTCCCTTATGCTATGCTTCTTACTCGCCTCTTTAGAAGGGTTGGTCAAGATTTTCCTCAACTCGATCTTTCTCGCTTTCACCCGGTTCAACGGGTTATGTTGCCTATTCAAGAGGCGTATCAACGAAATCCAAGAAGTGACCGTGGTTCGAGAAAAACCGACCATCAAGAGCCGGATGAGGAGGACACCGATATGCCACCAAGTTATGGTGATGGCATCGGTCCGAGTTCTCATTTTGACTCTTCGAGCAACTCCCATCCATCCTCAAATCAATTCGAGGATGATTTTGAAGACTTAGCTCCTCCTCCTCACCCTTCTAGTGATGTTCCTGAAGATCTCAATATGGAGCATCTTTATCGTGAGAATCTTAGAACCCGGGGAGAATTACATGAACACCGAGTGGAGTCAAGAAAAGGGTTCAAGTATTTGGGAAAGATGATCAAGGGTTTAGGAAAGAAAAGGAGGTGAAGACTTTGAAGTTTTGTCAAAGTTTGGATTTGATGGTTAAACATTTGGTTATTAACACTTTGGTTTAGTTGTTTATTAACTTGTGTTGCATGCTTGGATTACCATTCACTTTGATCCTTAACGTTTATTATGCCTTCATATTCGTGTTTTACATAGCTTTGTGCATGCCATATGATAGTTAGCTTATTAAATTATGATCTGTAGTTAACTTTGGCTTGTAAAACCTTTGGGAAAAATCTGGGTTTATCAAAAACTAAAATGGGAAATTTTTGAAAACCTTCTGGTCGTGGTTCCATATCGACCCGCGGTTCCTTATCGATAAGGTACCGCCGGTCCTAGATAAGGAACCGCCGGCCACTGTGCACGACAACATCTTTGCTTTACACTGTTTTCTTAATTTTGTGTAAACCTTGCATGATTTTCAGTAATAAACTGCACATTTCCTAAACTAGGGTATCTAAATTCATTATTCATCTAAAATGATTTTAACCCATTACTAGTTTGGATCATCCCCTCACCCATTTAAACCCACCTTGTTTTCCATGTTCTTCACACATCAAACATACTTCCCTAAACCTTAAACCACCCTAATCAACCATGGTGTGTACCAAAACCTCAAACACTTCCAAGACCTCCACCCCAAGAAAAACACTCAAAATAAGGGTTAAGGTAGCTAAGCCTAACTCTTCACCTTTCCATACACCTAAGAATGAGAATGCTCCTATCCTCATTTCTTCATCACCTTCCCCACCTCTTGCACCATGCAAGACCTCCTCCACCCATGGTACTAACCACTCCATTGGTTCTACCTCCTCTTCATTCAATTCTAGAATGAATGAGCTTTCTTCACCCTTCACTCCAAGTGCACCCTTGGAAGTGACCACACAACCTCAACCAATCCAAAGCATTCCTTTTGGGAATGACTTTGATGACTCTTTGGTGACTTCACCATTTACCCCTCACAACTCACCCATTTCACCAACCTTGGAGGATTTACCTCCACACTCACCCATTTCCGCTTTGGGGAACATGCCTCCACTTTCACCCACATCACCGTTTGAGAACTTGCCTCCTCCACCTCCACCCAACTCAAACATCCCAATTTTGGGTGTCCCTCTTTCCCTCCTCTTGGATGATCCTTACTTTGGGTTTCAACCAACTCATGGTCCTAGATGTCCATGTTGTCTCTACAACCACTTCCTCATCCAAAACCTTAGGATGGATATGTATGGACTACATAGGGGTTTGCAAGATTTCTTGCTTACTTTGTTCTCCATGCCTCCTCCTAGGAGATGAATGATGGAGTCATTTCATAATAAGAGTTTTCAACAACAAGCCAAAGAAAACTATTTATCTAGATCTTATGATAAGCTAGCTATGTATTAGTTAGTTTTATTTATCTTTGTACTTGTTTCCTCATTAATGAATGTCTCATGTTGTTGTGGATTTAGCTTTGTGTGATTCTATCCTTTTGTGCACACTAATCAACTTTAATTTGAAATTAAAATTGAACCTAAATCTATTACAACCCCTAAACTTGACTAAAATTGGTTCAAAATGATATCTAAATTATTTTGTCACCCTTTGTCAAGACATTCTTTATGAATGTGTTGCTTTATAAAACCCTAGCATATTTTGGTTCTAATAGAGGTAAAAATCCAAGATTTGCAAATTTTTTGAAAAAGTCTTAGTTTTTCCCAAAACCCAGGAAAAACATGGTTTAAAGTCCTCTGGACGCGGTTCCTTAAGGACCCGCGGTTCCTTAGCGATATGGAACCGCCGGCCCATATAAGGTACCGCGGCCAGAATGTGACTTTTGACGAATTTTTGGTCAAAACCTTTAAACCCTATTCCCAGTCAAGATTCCTTGTTTACTCAAATTGACTAAACATTCCTTGACAATACACATTTTGTATTCAAATTCTTACCTTGATTACATTTTACTTATACCCCAACCTTGAGATTTCATTCTCACACCTTCCCAACCTTGAGAATTCATTCTCACATAACCTTGAGATATCATTCTCACACTCTCACAATGCCTAACTCCTACATTCCTAACCTTGACATTTCTTTGTCACGACCCCACTCACCCAAAGCTTCCTCATCTAAGCTTTCAAAGAAACCGAAAATCTCGGTTCGACCCGTTTGGGTTAAGAAGAATGAACCATCTTCGTCCAAACCACCCAAATACCCTACCTTCTCTCTAACCAAGTATTGGAATGAGACTTACACCATAAACCCCATCACCGGAGCAAAAGAACATGTTCCACCACCACCACAATCCTTCAATACCCCCCAACTCAATGACTTTTCCACCTTCCCAAACCTCACAAGGCATTGTGAAAACATTCCCAAACCCTTTACCCCACCACCACCAAACCCTAAGTTTGATGCCATATCCACATCAAACGATTTTGTGTTGCATCATGGATCCTCGTGTGATTGTTGCCGATTTCAACAAATTGAACTTGCTCATGTGTATGAGAAGTTAAATTTTCTTGAATTCCTCCTCACTCGACCTCCTATTCAAGTTTTCGTTCCGGTGGACAAAACTTCGAATGATGCATCGTCGTCTTTTTAGTTTTATTTTATTTTTAGCAATCTTGGAAAATATCACTATTAGACTAGCTTATGCTTAGTGGTTTATTTTCCATATTTATTGCTTTTAGATACTCATACTATGTGTATGACTATCTTCTTTGTTGTATTTTTTTGTAACTTTTGTGTTATTTGTGTGCTATCTAATTAGTTCTATTTTTGAGTTGATCTTGGTTAAATTTTTACAATTGCTAATGGGTGATTCCATCAATTCTAAAGCTTTAACCCATTGACAAGCTTATCATCTTCATTTTATTGAAGTTTGATTTTGTCAATTACCTCTTTGGACATACTTAGCAAAATACTTGCTTCTAATTTGAGATTTCTTCTCTTTCTCCCTCTCAAGTTACTTAGTAGGTAGTGATCATATATACATTAGTGTTTCTTTCCTTTCTACTAACCTTTGTGTAGCATGTCACCTTAGCTCACAAACTTGGTGCCCCGAGCAAGGGGGAGCAACCACCAAGGGGGAGCTACTAGCAAAGTTCGATGCACTTCAAAGACTTATGCTAACCTTTTTGCTACGACAAAGGGGGAGAAATGATATTGATAAACTAGTTAATAATTCCATAGTTTGTGTTTATACGTAAATGAGTTTATCGTTTGTCGTAATCAAAAAGGGGGAGATTATTAATGCAAGTAATGCCTAAAAACATTATTAGTGTTAACTAATCTTTCTTAGTTTTGATCACAACAAACCATACAACACATTTAGTGTAGAAACACAAAATGAATTATTTAACTAACACTATCATCAAGGTAATAATCATATCACTAACCTTTCTTAATCATACTTAGTGATCATCAAAATGATTATCCTTAAAACTCACTTTTGCTAATAAGACAAAAGACTTTTTAATAAACTTTCTTTTTTAGAAAATGTTTTATTAAAATAGAAAATGAAAATTTGAAAATAGCATATTCCAAATGCTGTTAGAATATCCTTTGAAGGGTTTAAATACCTCAGATATTCCCACCCCACTAAAAGACAAAAAAGGGAGCGGAGTCTAGTGGCGGTACCTTAAGTACCTACGCGGTACCTTAGCGATATGGTACCGCGGGGTGAGATAAGGTACCGCGTACAGTAGCTGTTATATATCCGTTGTAACTTTGTCTCCTTTAAATAGTGGGTCAAATCTCATTTTCCAGCAAGCCTCTTGGACATTTTTCTCAGCCCTTCTTCTATTTTCTATAGCATAATCATTAGTAAATGATCACTTAATTTGTTAAGGATGTTTACATATGATTATCCTCTTGATCCCCTCCTTTACCATGTCCAATGAGAAGATCACTCACTCACTAGTGTAGTGATAAAGATGAATCTATGAGCTAGTCATATTCATCATGATACCTTTGTGTTTTAGGTCAATCCAATGTATTTATGAATACTTGGACTAGTTGTGTTCATCTAAGTTATTTGTGAATACTTGGATTTGTTGTGTACATCCATTGCATATGTGTTTGCTTGGATTTGTGTTGTGTAAATCCAAGCTACATGTGTGTACTTGGATAAGTCTAGTTGAGTTGTAATAGATTTGATTATGAGTTCTCACTAAACTATAAAGTGATGTGGTTGTGTCTTGTGAGTTCTCACTAAACTTTAAAGTGATTAGTAGTTGTGTTGTGTGAAGTTCTCACTTAGCTTCAAAGTGAAGAGTCGTGAAGATTGGTTCTAGCTTTCGATTAGAACTCGACATCTAGCCTTGTGTCGTAAAATGGTGAAGTAGGCAACGTCGTGAAGATTGGTTCTACCTTAAGATTAGAACTCGACATCTAGCCTTGTGTCGTTAAATTGTGAAGTAGGCAACGTCGTGTAGATTGGTCCTAGCTAAAGATTAGGTCTCGACATTTAGCTTAGTGCCGGAAAATAATGTAAGCAACGATGTAAGGTTTTCTCCGCCGAGAAGGGAGCGTGTGGATATTGTGGAAATCTCGAGTAGGTGTACTCGAGGAGTGGAGTAGAAACGAGGATAGAGCCTCGTTGTCGAACCACTATAAATCTTGGTGTCTTCCCACTAGGTTGTCTCCTTCCTTGCTCTTTACTTATTTCATTATCATTATACTTGCTTATTATCCTTGCTAGTGTATTTCAATTGAACCTAATCATTATGCAACTTAGCATCAAGTAAAATATAGTTTTGATACAAACCAAATTGAAAGTAATTTTAATTTGGTCACCAATCGAAGAGAAACTATTCAACCCCCCCCCCCCCCCCCTTCTAGTTTCTACATCCTTGATCTGTAGAGTAAATCCATTTAGCAATGGATGCTCTTTTTCCAAAAATCTCTGTATCAATACATTGATCTTCAAATTTCACAATCTTCAAGTACTTCTTTAAGCTCTCATCATCATCACTATCCTCTGCTGTTGTTTTAGCTTTCTTAGCTTTCTTCTTTAGCTTTGTTGACCTTTCCCTTTTAACACCCTTGGAAATTCTCTCAAGTTCTGTTGAACCCTCTTCAAAGTTTGTATGTACCGTCTCCTCAGTATGTACTGTTGTATGTACTGCTTGTACATTTTCAGTCGGAGCAATATCTTGAGTTTCAACTCCTGTATTCATTCTTTGAGCAGTCTCTTCCTCCCTTGAACTTACCTTCTCCTTTATATTCTTCCTCACATAAGTGGTCTTGATAGGTGGAGATGTATTTGTAGGTTCAACAGTACTTGGCTCAATTCTAGGAGTACTACCAAATTGTCTTTGTTGTTGCAGATGTTTCTTGAATTCTTCAACAGCTTTTCTATCTGCTTCAGATCCAATCTCAACAAAATTCAATTCAGTCCTCTTACTTTGCTCATACAAAGTCTTGATTTCTTCAAAATTATTCTTGACCAGCTGAATATGAGTAAATACTTTAACTTTCTTAAGAAAGTTCATCATCTGATTTCTAATTTGCATAGTAGTTGGAGGCTTAATCTTTTCTTTCCTTCTCTTGTCAGCAAATAATCTTTGTTGCTCCCTTACCAGATCATCAATCAATTTTTATTTCTCTTCTTCATCATATGCATCTCTCTCTTCAGCTATCAATGAGTCTGCAAGAAGCTCACTTGCATGTATCTCAGCTTGAATCCTGTCATACTCTTGTATGTTCCATTCTTGTTGTATTCTTTTAGCTTCTAGCAAATCCTGCTTTGCTGCAAGTTCTTCCTGCAATTCATTTTTACGAATTTGTGCTTGCATTCTGTAAGCAAATTCCTCATCATGGTCTATTTGATTAAATCTGTACATGACTTTGTTTATATCATCATCTGAATCACTTTCAGCTTCAGATTCTGATAATAATTGCTTCTTCCCCTTATCCTTTGGATTAATCTTAGGTAGCTTCTTCTTCAGCTTGGTAGTTGTTGAATGACTATGCCTTTAGTAGGGTGTGAAGCTTGAACTTTCTTACCTTGAATTTGATCCTTTTTGGCAAGAACTTCTTGTTGTGTCTTTTTCTCTACTTCTGCTTGTTTAGTCTTCTCAACTAAATTCTTCTTTAAATCAAGCAGCAATTGGGCTAAAGTCTCATTTTCTCCAAAAGAAGTTTGACTTTCTAGTGAAGGATGATCACCAGCGGTACTTGCAATCGGCTTAGTTGGCTTAGCAGTGCTTGGGTCTTCAACAATGTCAGCAGTACTTGTAGTCGGCTTAGTTGGCTTAGCAGTACTTGGATCTTCAATAATGTTGAGTTCACCAGTATTAGACACACTTGTTTCTTCAATCACTTGTGTATCCCTAGATACTCTTTCTTCCATAGAAGCAATCATATCAACTTGCACCTCTTTAGTCTTGTCTGATTCATTGCTCATTCTTGATCTAGACAGTACTTGCAAAGTCTGTTTCCTTTGAAACCATACTTGTCCTTGTGGTTATGGAGTTGAATATACAAGAAACTAAATAGTTATTTCCTCCAACTTCTCATAGAAAGCACTCCAATTAGCTTGAAGTGGTGATTGAGTTGATGGTTCTGGCTGAGTTGCCAATGTTTCTTTAACTTGTGGCTCCTCTGGCTGATTTACCAACATTTCTTGAACTTGTGGTTCCTCTGGAGTAGGTTGTGGTTCTTGCTGTTGAATCTCCATATCTGAAGGTCCATCCACACCAGTCTCTAAACCAGTTCCATCTTTATAAGTCCCCATGACATCTTCATCTAATTCAAAATTGATGTCATTTCCAGAGATCCTTGTCTGATTATCAGAAGAATGTGGTTGTTCTTCATTATTCCTCCCCTGTTTGGTTGCATTCAGTTGCCTTTTCTTATGGTTCATGAATCTTTGCTTCTTGATTGCAGATTTCTGAACAGATCTATATTGCCTCATCCAAGGTGACACTTTGTTCCTTAACTTAAGTAGGCTAGCTTCCAATTCAGCAATTCTCTTGTCTTGAACAAGCTTTTCTTTCTGCAATACATGTACCTGTTGGGACAAACTTGTACACAAAGCAGTTAAATTTGCAACATCCACCACCTCTGGTGCTTGTGCTTGTGGTGAACCACTAGCAGCAATAGAAGCAGCAGGTGTATGGATCATCTCATCAGTGTTTGGTGGAACACCAACATTGTGAGAAGAAGATTGTGAATCTTCTAGGGAATGGGAATTCTGGTGAGAAGGAGTTTGCTGAGAAGCACTAGCATTGCTAGGTTCCTCACCTTCTTGATTGGCAGGTTGGGCTAACATATGAGCAAACAATGGTGTTACTGTTCCTGTAAAGGCATTGCCTTGTTTGGCCAAGAAAGAGAAAGTTCTCTTTGTGAATGAAGGAACATCCTATGTATCAGTTAACTCTGGTAGGTTAGGTATTTGGTCACTAACTAAAGTCTGAATGAATCTAGGATACATTAAAAACTTCTTAGTCCCTTCCAAATTCCTAGTCATGCCTTCAAAAATTAATTTTGAAAAATTAAAAACCCTGTTATTCGCTAGACAAATACCAGAAGATGCCAGTGCAGCAGGTATTTGATCAAAAGATGTACTTTTTGAACTTAAATAGTGAATAATAGCATGAAAAAGCAATTTCCATTGAGGCGAAAATAAAGCTTTAAAGAAAGTAAGACTTTCCCTACCACCTCCATAGCCCAGGGCTGCAAGGCCATCATGAATCTCTGTATTAATAAGCATACTAAGTCCATTTTCGTCATTTAGTCTCAAACTTGCTTGTAGCAGTACCTAAGTGACATATATATTTCTATGATTCACCCTAGCCTTAATGCAAGGTTGACCAAAACGAGTACCTAATACGGTAGTATCCCAAAATTGTTCAACAATGGGTATAGAGACAACTGGACTTACAGTGAGTGCAAAGCGAACATGACTTCGAGATAGGAAACCAAGCATCTCATGGAAACCAAGAGAGTCATCATTCATAGCAAGATTCGCAACCAAATTATGCTTAGAGATTACTTGTAAAGCAGCCATTAGTATTTTTGATGATCGAAAGATTAGAGAGAAGGTTATAGAATCAAGAGATAAAAATAAAAGATTAGGTGAATCAATTGTGTAATTAGAGTAAATATTTAAGTAAATAACATACCCAAGCGCAAAGAAATCGCCAATTTTACAAAAGAGACCCTTAAGGGTACAACGGACATGTAGCGGTACATGGAACATAAGCGGTACTTGGTTTTGTGCTAGCGGTACTTGGAGTGACAACGGTACCTCACAATTTTGACCAGTTCATGCTTTCCACTAGACATGTAACCTCTTTTATCTTTTTCTATAAACCTGCAATAACATCAAAAACACAAAACATAGACTATACAATAAAAATTATAAAAATTTGTACAACCATTACCTCCCCTCAACATATGCAGCATGTTATTGGTTGAGCATACCAATGTGTGTCACCAAGAATTCGAATCTCTTTGCATCAAATACCTTGGTCAACAAATCAGCTACATTGTTGTCTGTATGAATCTTCAAGACTTGAATAAGCTTTTTGTCATAAGCATCTCTTATAAAGTGATGTCTTATTTCAATATGCTTGGTCTTGGAGTGAAATACTGGATTCTTGACAATGCATATATTACTTTCATTATCAATGTAAATCTTGGTGTTCATGAAGTTAAACCCATAGTCCAACAATTGATTTTGAATCCAAAGTACTTGTCCACAGCAATGAGCAGCAGCTACATATTCAGCTTCAGTTGTAGAAGTAGCAACAATGGTTTGCTTCTTACACTGCCATGATATGAGTCTTCTGCCTAGGAATTGACAACCTCCTGTTGTGGATTTCCTATCATGATTTGCTCTAGCATAATCACTATCTGAGTAAGCTTCCAATTCAAAGGTGAAATCTCTAGGATACCATAATCCTAAATTGGGTTGACTTTTAAGATATTTAAAAATCTTCTTCACAACATGTAGATGTGACACCTTTGGATGAACTTGGAACCTTGAACAGGCACACACAACAAACATTATATCTGGTCTTGAAGCAGTAAGATACATCAATGAACCAATCATTGACCTGCAGAGATGAATGTCAACATCTTCTCCATGTTCATCTTTTGATAAAGATTTCTTGGCTTCAAAAGGTGTGCTTGTACTCCTTGTATCCATACATGAAAATTTCTTTAAGATTTCGGCAACATATTTATCTTGGCTGATAAATATTCCATCTTTCTTTGTTTGACTTGCAGTCCCAAAAAGAAAGTTAGTTCTCCCATAGAACTCATTTGAAATCTTCCTTTCATCAAAGCTTTAAACTCTTCACACCATGTCTTCTTAGTAGAACCAAAAATGATGTCATCAACATAAACCTGAACTAAAATGATGTCCTTGGCATTTTTCTTAATGAACAGAGTTATGTTAATGGTTCCTCTCCTATATCCATGTTCTAGCAGAAAGTTGGATAAAGTTGCATACCAGGCTCTTGGAGCTTGATGCAGACCATAAAGTGCTTTGATAACTTTGTAGACTCTATTGGGGAATTTAGGATCTACAAAACTTGGAGGTTGTGATACATATACCTCCTCTGAAATAGTACCATATAGAAAGGCACTTTTCACATCCATTTGATAGACTATAAATCCCATATATGATGCAAAGGCCAAAAATAACCTAATGGCTTCTATCCTTGCAACTGGTGCAAAAACCTCATCATAGTCTATCCCTTCTTCCTGTCTATAGCCTTGAGCAACAAGTCTTGCCTTGTTCCTCACAACAACCCCTCTTACATCCTTCTTGTTCCTGAATACCCATCTAGTACCAATTACTCTTTTACCTGAGGGAAGATCCACAAGAATCCAAACTTTTTGTAGCTCAAATTGTGTTAATTCTTCTTGCATGGAATCTACCTAACTTTCTTCATCAAGAGCCTAAGAGATGTTTTTGGGCTCTACTTGAGATAAGAAACAGGCAAACAAACAATACTGAGTATCTTTATGATTTGTTCTCTGCTGTTGTTTGACATAACTCACTAGTGCATGAAATATTGGTTTACAGTTGTCTTCTGGTTTGTACAGCACATTTTGGATCACCAATAATCTGTGTAGTAGGATGGTTGTTGTTGACTTTATGAGTGGGAATAGAACTGACTGGAATTTCTGTTTCCAAATTGTTGAAATCAGTTACTGCACCCTGCTCATCATAGGAAGCTTTAGAGAAGATTCCTTCAGCTGGACTGACATATAAGTCTTCATCGTCCAATGCTTGCAAAATTTCTTCTAGTGAGTCAACAGATTTGGCAGATATTGACTTAGCAGTACTTGCAGATGAAGTACCGCTAGGTATAGTATGTACTGCTGAGTGTTGTGACTCAAAATACTCTTCTCCTGAATGCTTATTAGTAGATGTAGCATTCTTTTCTTGATCTTGAAGCCTCTGAAGCTCCTGGGAGGCTTGATCATCATTTGATGGCATGGTTTGCTTCTTGGGAGTTGCAGACATGGGAGTAACAGTAGGCATGTTGGGCACATAGATATGAACATCATCATCTGATGAAGAAACATCTTCTTGAGTACCTGAATTAGTTGCACTTGACTCACTACCTGCATTGTTAGTTTGACAATCCTTTTGCAAAGAATGGTAATCCATGGAGTTAGTTAGATAATTTAAATCAAACATCCAAGCATGACCTATTCCTGGAACATTGGGTTTATTTTCTAAGAAATTGACATGACCATTTTCTTCAACTTTCTTAGTTGCCAAATTGTAAACCCTATATGCTTTACTTTGCAATGAATATCCTACAAGATATCCTGGATCAGACTTTCCATCAAACTTTCCCAAATAATCAAGAGTATTTAGTATAGACACATGACACCCAAAAGGTTTTAAATGACTTATGTTAGGCTTTACATTAGTCACGAGTTCATAAGGTGTTTTGTTTTGAGGCTTAGTTACTAGGACTCTATTTAACACATAACATGCAGTATTGATTGCTTCTACCCAAAAGGTATTTGGCAAAAGTGAATCAGCCAACATAGTTCTAGCAGCCTCAATTAATGTCCTATTCTTCCTTTCAGCTACTCCATTTTATTGTGGAGTTCTAGGATTACTAAATTGTCTCTTAATTCCTTTAGACCTACGTAATTCATCAATATCAGCATTCTTAAATTTTGTTCCATTATCATTCCTAATGATTAATACCTATTTAGTGAACTGCTTTTCAACTAAAATGATAAAATCCTTTAGTAATTTACTTGTTTCACTTTTAAGGGCTAAAAAGAAAACCCAACTGAATCTACTATAATCATCAGTTATGACTAGACAAAAGGTCTTATGACTAATGCTTCTGATAGAAATTGGACCAAATAAATCCATATGCAAAAGATGCAAAGGTTTTGTCACAGTGTTTACAGTTTTGGTCTTACAAGAGGCTCTATGTTGTTTACCTTTTTGACAAGCAGCACATGTGAAATCATTTTGAAAAGATTTGTTAGGTAGACCTCTAACCAAATTCCTTTTACCAATCTATTAAGATTCTTGAAATTGACATGACCTAACCTTCTATGCCAAAAATTTGACTCATCTAAAGAAGCCTTAGCTAGCAAACATGTAATACCACCTGTTGGAGTAATAGTATGAAGATTAAAGGTGTACATATTTTCTTGCTTGGGTACTTTAAGCAGTATTTGAGATTCTTTAGGCATCTCAAAGTCTTTGGACAACACCAAGCAGTCTTTGTCTATGAATAACACCTTGTTCTTCTTGTCACACATTTGTGATACAAAAAAGAGATTGAACTCATTCAATTCTTTTACAAAGAAAACATCTTCAAAGTCCAACTTTCCTATGTTGATTTTCCCTTTGCCAGTGATTCTGCCTTTGCTACCCCCAAAGGCTACTGGACCTCCTCTGGATTCTTCAAATTCAGCAAGAAAATCTTTGTTTCCTGTCATGTGTCTTGAGCATCCACTATCTACAATTCCTTTATCTTTTAATTCATCGATGAGATGCCCCTGCACATAAATAAAACTGATTAGTTTTTAACATGGACCCAAGCCACATTTGGCTCGGATCTTGTGGGACCTACACATTTAAGAGTTTGTACTACAGCATTCCCAGTAATGCTACTTTTACTCGTATACTTCATGGTTTCATTTATGTAGTCAAAGTCATAGGGCGACTCTATGTGCTCTGACTTCTTTGACTTAAGTACTGCTTTAGCGGTACTTGCTCTAACACATGGTTTATCTCTTTTAGGAACCCACATTTGCACTGGTTTGTTCTTGTCCTTACTTCTAGGTGTTTTAACTTTTTAAAAAACTTTCTTAGAAGTCTTGGAGAACATTGGTTTTATAGACTTTAAACCAACAGTACTTGAGTTTGGTCTAGCAGTACTTGCAGATCTAGACTTGCCGGTACTTGGTTTACCAGACTTTAAAGATACTAGTCCTTGCTTCATAAGTACTGCCCTAGGAACAAAACTTTTGGTAGGATTATTTTTAACCTGTTTAACTACCCTTGTGTGATCAAACTTAGGTTTGTCATCTTTAGTTTTCTGATTCCTATAAACCTGTGCATTTTTCCCATTACTGTTTTTCATGACCCTTTGTGTAGCCTTTTGTTTCATAATTTTATCTTCATGTAATGTACAATCTTTGATAAAATGACTTAGACTACCACAAACATAACATCCTTTTCTTCTTAAAGAAGACCCAAAAGGTTGTTTTGACTTTACTTTTTCAAAACCTAGCCCATCCCTTTTGACTTTAGTATGTTGTACATTGTTTTCCAATATCTTACTAGGAGTTTTTACCTGCTTGGAAGCAGAACTATTCTTAGATTCCTCATAAACAAAGTTGTTCATTAAAGGTGGATAAACAATATTTTTGGTCACAGCAGTATTTTCTTATGACAGAGTACTAGAGTTAAAGACATTATTAATCTTAGGTTCTTCTAACTCTATACTAGTATCATTACAAGAGGACATGAAAATTCATGATAATGGTGGAGGAACTGCCTTCATTCCTTCAGCATATCTATCATTTTCAGGTGTATCATCTACCTTACTAGAACTATCAAAAATACCTTTTGATAAGTCCTTGTTAGTTAAGGTTATCCCAGGTTGATCCTCAATATATCTTAGGCATGTTTTATCATAATACCCCATTTGTGAATTAATCAATTTTCCCAATCCTTTAGAGGATTGTTGCCAATGACTAATCACTTCCCTTTCATTACAAAGACTGGTTTTAAAGCTTCATTTTATGAATTTATTTTTAAAAGTTGCCTTTCAAAAGCTTTTATTTCCACATCTTTTTCCCTCATTTGAAGAGTCAAAATCCTTATTTTCTCTTCATAGTTTTGTTGAGCCTTTTTGTACAAAACTATATTTTCTTCTAATTTAACAACATCCTGTTTGAAAGCTTTTACTTCTACAATGCATGTGTTAACCTTTTGATACTGTTCCTCTAGTTCTACTTTTAGGCTATTAAATTTAAGAATACAATCTTTAGAACAAGGATGTACCTCAGTATCTTCATGTGAGAGAGCCATTAATCCAAGCTCTTCTTCTTCTTCTGCCCAATTCACCACTCCATCTATAGTAAGCAATGATTTGGTTCCTTTAGGACTCTTGTTGTTTCCTTTTGGAAAGCTTTCAGTTATTCTTGGACTGGTTCTATAGCTGTTCTTGGACTTCTGATTGCTAGTCTCAGCTTTATCTCTAGAGCATTCTCTTGCAAAGTGTCCATTCCTTCCATAGTTATAGCATTCAACTTTGGACTTGTCATATCCTAATGGCTCATTAGGATCAACAGTCATTTTTCTTCCAGTCTTCTTGAAGAACCTATTAGATCTTAATGACACCATAGCAGCTTGCCTTTTAAGATCCATCTCTTCAACATCAGCATCATCCATTTGGAACAAGTCATTGAGAGTTAATCTTGGCCTGTTGTCTTGTCAAGCAAAGAATGAGAAGGCATCATTGTCACTAAACAATTGTGAAGACCTTCCATGTGGATTTTGAGAGACTATTGGACTGCTTTCAATACTTTGTGGGTAAGTACTGCTTGTAAGTCCTCCAGCGGTATTTGTGAAGTATGTACCGCTGCTAGATCCACTAGCGGTATTTTGAAAGTAAGTACCGCTGTTCCCATCTAACACAAAATCCAAGTTAGACTTTGAAGTAGTTGTTGTCTTTACTTCAGTGCCCTTCACATCCATCTCATATGCTCTAAGATTGTTGTAGAGATGATCAAACAGAATTGTTTCCAAATCATCTCTTGTGATGAAGTGCATAGCCATTGCTTTCCACTCTGGTGGAACACTTCTTAAGATTTTTAGATTGGCTTCTTCATTAGGAATTACTTGTCCATAAACTGCTAACTGAATAAGCAACTTGCTGAACCTTCCATATCCACCATGTATCCCCTCTATACTGGTAATTGAGAAGTTATCAAATTCTTGCTTAAGAACAATCTTCTTAATTTTCTTAGATTTGTCATTGCCTCCAAATCTAAGTTTTATAGCATCCCACATAGCTTTGGCATCTTTATAATGATGAAAGCTTGGTAGAATTCTTCAGAAAGAGCCATAGCCAAAGCAGTTCTGGCTTTTCTTTCTCTGATCTCTGCTTGTACCTCTTCAGCAGTCACAGCAGGTAGAACATAGCATGTATTGTCTAGCAACCAGTGTAGCTTCTTTGGTGTATTCCCATTCTTGATAACTTTCCACACAGTGTGATCTGTGTGATTCAAGTAATGTTCCATCTGCATAGCCCATGTCTCATAATTGTCACCTTTGAGAACTGGGAGTTTAACAGCAGACAGAGTATGAGAAGGTGTTGGTGTAGAGGTAGCTACAACATTCACAGCTTGAGCACCTTGTGCTGGTGTAGGATGCACAACTTGTGGTTGTCCCTGTGGCAGAACAGGATCATGGTTCTGAACATCATCCAAGTGAGCATTATCACCATCTGGTTGAGACATTGAGATTTGGTATGTGTGGAGTGTTTGGGGTCGTGTTCTTCTTTTTCAAAGTTTCTCAACAAGCTATGATACCACTTGTTGATCCCTTTGGTTGGATCTATATTCTGTTAAGAATTAGTATAATAGTTTATAATCAAACTAAAACACTTTAAGCCCTCTTACTAACACTAAATAATTTATGCGGAATCTAACTTATAAAGCACAGAAGAACAGAATTGCTTTTAACTATTAGATTATCTTATTAATCGACTTGAATGAGGTACATGAAAGACATTGTACCTATGTTCCTTTTATAGAATAAGGAACCCCAGAAACCTTAGAATATTCTATAAAGATAACTATATCACAGACGATATATTATCAATATTCTAACTATTTAGGTATATCACATAAGATATACTCTAACTATAACTATGACATATCTTATACAAAGATATATTCGTCCTAATCATCATAACAGTACTTACTTTATAAGTAGCAGTACTTACTATGTACCGCGTTAACACTAACGGTACTTACATAACACTAACAGTACTTGTAATATACTAACGGTACTTGACACTTAACAAATAATTCCCAACAGGTTTTGTTCCCAAATTGAATTTCTAGCACCCCTAGTAACTTTTATGAAATCAAGTAATTATGAACTATATTTTATTATAAACGAGATGTACAAAACCCACGCGTTACGGCAGGCTGTTTTTTACTTGGCTTTTGTATTTTTCATTTGTCAAAAAGTATTTGCTTGTTTTATGAAAACGACTTCCCTTTTTAAAAAACATAAGGTTGCCGATTACACCATCTGTTGTCTTTACAAAGCTCTTGAACTGTAAATACATAAAAAATTCTCTTATTTTGTCCAATGATTAAAAACATGTCATGAAACCAAAATTTTAACTTCCATTATCGAAATGGAACAATCCCACAAAAAAGGTAACAAACATCCCAAACTTGACAATACATGAAGGGTATACTTATAAATTTCTAGTAGACCAAAGTGAGTGCAAGTTAAAGTTTAGCAAATTCCAGTGTCTGTAGCTTGTTCTTTTTTGCTCAGTTGCAATACAAAAGTTATAACATCTGTAATTATTTTCCAGCTATGGTTTACTACTGTAAGAAACACCTTTCTTCAAGTCCCAAGAAGACAGGGTTACACTTACTTAAACAATATGGTAGCTTTATCTCACCAATTGTGTCCTGTATGTGTACTTTGGAGCAACTCCATCTTTCAATGGGATGTACTAACAACCTGTAACATAGTTTACTTGAGAAGTTGCAAATGAAATCACCATAGTAAAGGGTACGACTTAAACTTTCGTGCTATATTATATGTTGCCTAAAAAATAACATAAAAGCATAAGGCTGGTATAAGCTTAGCTAGGGGCCGATAAGATCAATCCATTTAAAGTCACTAAGCTTGGGATAACCCACCAAAATAAGTGAGTTGAAATGGTTGAATTTCAACCATGGTATAGGCTGCAGTTGTTGCCATGGTATAGACTGCAGTTATCAGGACAAAGAACTGCATATATTTGACAAATGTGTAAATGGGACAGGCCCAAACCAAATTAAAGAGGAGAATGTTGTGACGCCGTAAATTATCTTTTCCAAATACAATAACCAATTAAGCAATTCATCAAAAAATTGCATAATTACTCTTATACATATATGTACACATTTATGTAGAGGCCACCCCTATTTCCGTGGATCGACGAAATCGTTAATCTACATAGAGAGTTTTGGTTCCGACTAAAATGTAAACTTCAAGCCTCGTAATATGGCAAGTTATCCTCTCTACTTTAGGTTGAGAACGCTAAAATTGAAGAGTTGTGAAAGGTGAAATAGGTGTAGGTATGTGTTCATTGTTGTTGTTGTTTACATAACTTCCGTTTTAGTAGAGCAAGATGGCTTATATAACTTACACACATTTGAAGAGCTATATAATGTGGATTTTGGATAACTTGCCAAGTTAAATATATACAACACATAGATAAGTCCCGAACATCAAAATACATCATTAAAGAAAAGCATCCATAACTATAGTAAATGAAGGAGCACATCCGCTATAGACGGTAGACCCACGTAACAACATTCTTGCAACACCACAACATGTATCTTTCACGCAATCGACACACATGATTAAGAGTGAACCGACTCTTTCATTATCTTTCTTCATTCACGAAAGGTAAGATGGATCGGGTCTTCTATTAAGAGGTGGGACCTTGAAGTAAATCATTGTCAAAACTTAAACCCCAATACCCCTGTTTTGATAGTGACATTTGACTCTGTGTGTGGAAGAATGTTTGCCCAAAAAAAAGTTGGAGCCTAGTCATTGAAACGATGTCGTTTTCTTTCGGCAAATGAGTAATATAACAAGCTTTAAGGAGTGCACGCGTTACGGCACAATATTTTTATTTTATCGTTTCGGCGCAGCTTTATTGTTTTATCGTTTTGTTGTTTTTTGCTTTGTGTTTTTGTTATCTCTTGGGTTGCGAAAGAGCATTTACTCGGTTTTTTATGCCGTAATATAGAAATTGTTTACTTAGTCTAATATTTGGGATTATATACTTTTATTGTTTATTATTTATGATAATTTGATTTGTAAAGGCCAGTTAAAATGTTTTTATTTGTTTGACATGCTTTTATCGAGTGAGTGGTTTAGTTTTCTCTTGGTGTTTATTTTAAGATTTTGATTTTGCGGTAGACTTTTTTTTATTTAGTTTTTGTACTTATGATTTGTCGATGTATCTTATGACATATATCATTTTGTAACTTGAATAACTTATAGTTGTTAACGGCTCGTAACATCATTTTAAATAGTCAGTTTACATTTATTTATTTTTTTGAAAAATGTATGTTAAAGTCAATATTTTTTATAAAATGATACGTACCATTACTGGGCTTGTTTTGTTTGTAATTCGGAGATCATCTCATGTGTGTTTTTAATAGAGAAGTGAATAAATATTCGTTAGATATCTGATAAAGAGACTGTATCAGATCCGTTTGGTGTCTCCTTTGCTTAACATTATATTTATGAACTGTATCAGTCATTGTTTCTGCTGCTTTCTTGGGTGAGATATGTAGGCCCTCGTTTTTAACGACCCCTATTTATTCGATGATCACAAGGATTACCAGGAATCATTGATTTGATATTCGTAATCTTCTTTTAAGCGTTTTGGTTATCCTTCCGGATCTGTGTTTAAGCGTTTTGATCATGGTGGATTTCTTTTCGCCCGATTTATATTTTGATTGGAATTAGGCTTTTGATATTTGATTGATCCCTAATTTTGATATGATTATATAGATCTAGCAGGAGAGATTCTCTATTGTTTTAACCTTAAGTTAACTTTTATTTGGAAGAGTTTCGATTAGGTCTCTTTTTTGGTTTTTTGATTGATCTCCCTTCAATCCAAATTTATAAGTATGAGTAATTTCAAATCGAAGGAAGATGGTGTTGACAGAATTGCTAAGACGATCTTCGTTTCGAATTTCCCTGATTCTTTTATGGCTAAAGATTTGTTTCATTCATGTAAAGTCTACGGCCATGTGGTGGATACCTACATTCCTAATAAATGTTCCAGTTCGGGTAAGCGATTCGGTTTTGTGAAATTCATTAACGTTTTCAATGAGACGAGGCTTGTTGATAATCTGTGTACGGTATGGAATGGTCGCTTCAAATTACATGCTAATGCTGCGAGATTCCAAAGGAATACTAGGCAGAATGAGGTAAAAAAAGATTTTGGCGGATCAAAACACAATGTTACAGCGTCGTTCACGCATCAAAACCGGGGTTTTAATTATAGTGGGAATAAGGTTGGGGATGTTTCGTCTGTAGAGGCTGTAAGAGGGAAGCAAATAACAAGCAGTAGGAAAAGGAATTTGTTCAAGCAATGGTGTTGGATGATGAATGTGTGGCGACCAAGGACTTCTCAAAATATTATTAGGAAGAATAAAAGTGTTTGCTTCTTTAGCAAATTTTAAGGTAATGATGGCTAATGAAGGATTTGTGGATGTCAATATTCGGTACGTGGGCGAACTATGGGTTATGATGGACTTTGGCACAATGGAGGCAATGAATAAATTTAGAGATAATGTGAGTATTAAGTCTTGGTTTTCTCAAGTCCAAGCCGCCACCATGGACTTTTATGTTGAGGGTAGAATAGCATGGGTGGAGGTGGAAGGTGTGCCAATTAAATTATGGTCGAATAACACGTTCAATCGAATTGCTAATAAGTGGGGGGTGCGTTTAGATATTGATGACCCAGAGGAAACATGTTTTCATTCCAAACGATTGTGTATTCAAACCAAATATAATAGAATCATATCGGAGGATTTTAAAATTGTTCATCGAGGTAAGGTATGTTGGATAAGAGCTAATGAGACTCCCGGGTGGGTTCCTGACTTTGTGGATGAATCTGATAATGAGGACATGGATGATTTTGATGATAGTTCTAAAGAAGGAAATGTTATTAACCATAAGATAGATAAAGATGGGGAAGAGGTTGATCATGAACAAGACAATGGGGATGATAACGTTAATCTGGACAACCTTGATAAAGTATCAGAAGATCCTTTTGACATTTATCTGATGCTTGATAAGAAGACGATGCTTGATAAGAAGATAAATATAGGAAATAAGGACCAGAACTCCGACGGGAGTAGGGAGATTCCTTCTGGTTTCACAAATGAGGAGGGTTTCGATAGTAGTGGTTTACACCCAGATAAGAAGGAAACAGAAGGGAAGGGTGACAAGGATGCAAAGAAGGGTGAAGAACATGTCTTAGAGGTGGCAGAGGACGTGCTAAGCGGTATTCAAGGGGACTCGAAGTCTATTGGTAATAAATCAAGATCAGGGAGGTCTGGTCATTTCAAAAAAATCAGAGGTACCTAGGACAGGGGGTTCAATATTGAATCTTCTTGACGAGGTGGTGAAAGTTGGAAAATTATGGGATATAATATGGAGGGATGTATGGCGAACATGAATGAGATTATAGGTTCACAAGGAGAGACGATGGTGGATCGATGAATTTTATGTCTTTAAATATTCAAGGCCTTGCCCAAAAGGCTAAAAAAGATTGGGTTAGGGAGTTGTGTGTTAAATACAAGGTGAATTTTTTGACGTTACAAGAAACAAAAATGGAGAATATGGATCTTATTTGTGCCAAATTATTTTTCGGGTAATGTTAATTTTGATTTTACTCATAGTGATGCGGTTGGGAATCTGGTTGAATCCTGTGTGTTTGGGATCCAAATGTGTTCTCTAAATCTAGTGTTACTATCTCAGATTATTTTGTGATAACTAGAGGTGTTTGGTGAGCTTCGGGGATAGATTTAATGGTGATTTCTGTCTATGGCCCTCATGATGTTAGAGAAAAGAATATTCTATGGGATTACTTGGGACATATCATTGAGAAATGGAAGGGAGAGGTGGTGGTGATGGGAGATTTCAATGAGGTTAGATATAAATTGGAACGTTTTGGGTCGGTTTTTAATGGCAATAGTGCTAAGATGTTTAATTCTTTTATATCAAACGCGGGTTTGGTTGAAGTTATGTTAGGCGGAAGTGCTTTTACCTGGTGTCATAAGTCCGCTACGAAAATGAGTAAGTTAGATCGGTTTCTGGTTTCCAAAAACTTGCTTAGTATATTCCCGGGTATTAATGGCATTACTTTGGATAGGTTCTTGTCGGATCATAGACCTATTCTTCTTAGAGAATTCGATGTGGACTACGGTGCTATTCCATTTAGATTTTTTCATTATTGGATGGAATCAAATGATTTTTGTAAGATGGTGGAGAAGGCGTGGAAAGAGAGCCCTTGTGTGAAATCTAATGCAATTCTAAACTTTATAGGAAAACTTAATTTTTTAAAGAATCAAATTAGAGTTTGGAATTAAGCCTAGTATGAAAAGCGAGAAGGCTAAGCACATTGTTGATCTTGCGACTGTGGATGCGAGTATTGATTGTGGAAATGGTAATGAAGAGATTGTTAAGAAGAGAGTGGAGATTCTATATAACACCCTTTGCATTGATAAGCTTATGTCAATGGAGAATGCTCAAAAGGTTAAGGTGAAATGGGCTATTGAAGGTGACGAAAATTCTAGTTTCTTTCATGGTATGTTAAATAAGAAACGGAACATGTTGAACATTCGAGGTGTGATGGCGGATGGTATATGGATTGATAAGCCGGATATGGTGAAACAAGAATTTTATAATCATTTTAGTAACAGGTTCCGAGCTCCAGGGTGTACTCGTGCGAGACTTAATATAGAGTACCCTAATGTGCTATCGGAAATTTAGAAAGCTGATTTAGAAATTGATGTTTCTAATGGTGAAATCAAGAAGGCAGTGTGGGATTGTAGGACGGATAAAGCCCCGGGGCCGAATGGATTTACGTTTGGGTTTTATAGAAATTTTTGGAACATTATTGAGCAAGAGGTGTATGCGGCGGTGCGATATTTTTTTACTCATGGTGATATTCCTAAAGGGTGCAACTCGTCCTTTATTGCCTTAATTCCTAAAATTCCAGGGGCTAATTTGGTTAAAGATTTTAGACAAATAAGTCTTATTGGGAGTTTGTACAATATTATTGCTAAAATCTTGGCAAATCGCTTGGTTGGTGTATTGGGCGATATTGTTAATGAAGTTCAGTCAGCTTTTGTTGCGGATAGGCAGATTTTAGATGGTCCGTTCATCCTTAATGAAGTTCTTCATTGGTGCAAGATGACAAAGAAAAAATCTTTAATTTTCAAAGTTGATTTTGAGAAAGCATACGATTCTGTGAGATGGGATTTTTTGGATGACGTGCTATGTAAGTTTGGTTTTGGTGTGAAATAGTATGTGGATTCAAAATTGTCTTTTGTCGTCGCGAGGATCAATTATTATTAATGGCATCCCAACTGAGGAGTTCCAATTTAGCAAAGGTCTCAAACAAGGTGATCCGCTTTCTCCTTTTTTATTCATTTTAGTAATGGAGAGCCTTCATCTTTCTTTCCAAAGGGTTGTTGACGCAGGGTTGTTCAAAGGTATTCATCTAAGTGAATCGGTAAGGTTATCTCACATGTTCTACGCAGATGATGTAGTTTTTGTTTGTCAATGGTGTGAAAGGAATATAAATACTTTAGTTCATGTTCTCGGGTGCTTATTTATGGCGTCCGAATTGAAAGTCAACATGAGCAAAAGTAAAATCATGGGTGTGCATGTGGATCATGAAAATATTTCGAGTGCTGCTATAAAGTTAGGGTGCCTTATTCTTAAAAATCCTTTTTATTATCTTGGATCTATGGTGGGAGGTTCTATGTCGCGTATTCAGACGTGGGACGGGGTGGTGGAACGTGTCAAAAAACGTCTATCAAAATGGAAGATGAAAACATTGTCAACTGGTGGGCGACTTACTCTTCTAAAGACGGTGTTACGCGCTATTCCGATCTTTTACATGTCTTTGTTTAAAGTGCCTTCGGGTGTTCTTCCAACGTTGGAGAACATTCACTGTCGTTTCTTCAATGGGCATCATATTAATAGTAAGAAGGCAGTGTGGGTAGCATGGAAAAAAGTTCTTATGTCTAAAGAGAAAGGTGGGCTTGGGGTGTCAAGTATTTTTGCGTTGAATAGAGGTTTATTGTTCAAATGGGTGTGGAGGTTTTATACACAAAAGACTTCATTATGGTCCAGAGTTATTGATGCCATTCATGGGAACGATGGTAAAAAGGGACTTACGGGTAGAAATGCTTATAGTTCTTGTTGGCAGAATATAATGCGTGAGATTATGGCGTTAAGTAATAAGGGCATTGATCTTTTGAAGCATATGACAAAGAAGATTGGGAATGGTGAGAACACGGCTTTCTGGCATGATATATGGATGGTAGGTGGTACATTTAAATCCAGGTATCCGCGTCTCTATGCTCTTGAATATAGTAAAGACATTATGGTTGGTAAAAAATTGCCCAGCCTAGTTTGGTGGCTTCTTTTCGTAGAGAACCGAGAGGATGAGTGGAACAACAACAGCTAGGTGACATTGCTGATGTTATACAGACTGTTACGTTATCTTCTGTTCCTGATAGATGGCACTAGGGGTTGGAGAGTTTTGGTAACTTTACTGTAGCTCCGATTAGGGAGTGCATTGATAAGAACTTACTAGCAGGTGGTGATGCTAAGACTCGTTGGATCAAATACTTGCCTATTAAGATTTGCTTGGAAGGTTAAAGTTAACGCGCTGCACACTAGGTTCAATATATCTCGCCGGGGGATTGATATCGACTCCATGTTGTGTGCAGTGTGTAACTCAGGAGTGGAGACAGTGTCCCATTTATTTTTTGCTTGTGGTATGGTGCGTCAGGTTACTGCTAAGATTGTGCGTTGGTGGGATGTTCCTGATTTAGAGGATGTGTCGTATGAAGATTGGTTGGAATGGCTGGTTAATTTGAGACTTCCCTCTAAAAATAAGATGATGCTTGATGGTGTTTTTTTACGTTACATGGTGGCTTCTGTGGTCGTTTCGGAATAAGTGTATCTTTGAAGATAAACCCCCTATGAAGGCTTTGTTTTTTGATGATGTTGTTTCTAGGTCTTTTCATTGGTGTAAAGCTACATGTAAAGCGTCGTTCACTTGGAACGATTGGCTTAAAAATCCGAACTTTATTCCTTTGTAATTCTAGCTTCTTGTTAGTCTTTTTTAATACAATAGTTGTTAAAAAAAAAATATCTGATAAAGAGACATTGTTATATTAAAAGAACAATCGTAAAATAGTAAACAATGGATAATTTTTGTAACAATAAGGTTTTTAGATTCCATTATAAATAGCTTTTAAAGTACGTATACTTGTTAACTTTGATCAAATTTTGGGGTAGTCTTTGAAATTAATTGATAGATTCAAAGGTATATTTTGATGTAACTAGCAGGGAACCCGCGCGATGCGGCGGCGGGTATCCTGTGACTAAATTTTCTTCGATGTTATAATTAATGTTTTTTAATTATAATTTTTGAATCAAATGTTTTCATCTAAAAATATGTTCTATAACGATCTCGGCTTGCATGTCTAAACACGAATTGAATCTGAGATCTTTTACTTTTTTGAGTCTGGTCTGATGATAGGTTATAAAGTCGAGCCATTTCGTCTGGCCTTATTTTTATTTAACTCGGTTGAGGCTAAACTCCGTTGAGTTAGTTGAGTTAACCAAGTCCTTACATTTTATATTCCCGGCATATTGATTTTAGCATATTCTACGCACTCAAAAAATTGACATTATAGTTTGTATTAGTATAAGATAGATGCTTTTTAGTTTTGTATAATGTGCATATGGTATTGTATATTTATATAATGGGTTTTTTTTATTAAGAGTATTAATTACAATTTTAAATTTAATTTTACCATATTGTACATTTAGCTTGTAAAATTGTATTCCTTACACAATGTTTTGGTTTGTGCATTAAAATGAGGTACAACATGTAGATGTAGTAGTACCTTTTAATTTTTTTACATTTAATAAGAAAGAGATACCAATCTCTTTTATAAAGGAGTTAGATATTTCTTTTTTTAAAAATAAAAATGAACTAATATAGTCAACTTCAACATTATTTATTAAAATGCTGTGTACATTAAACGCATATCATTTTGCTCTTTTTGATTGTAACAGGAAGATCTTTTTGGCCGGTAATTTTATTTAAACTCATTGGTGATATTAAATGAATAAAACTTGTTATATGTTGTAAAAAAGGTAAATAGCAAAAAAGCTAAGGTTGTTTATACAAAAAGTTATTTGGACTGCCTGCGTTTTTCTTGTTGGGCTACTACTTTACTTTGGGCCAGAGCATATTGTTATTGAAGGAAAAAGCATAAAATTTTGAATGTCGAAAATGAGTTAATTAATTATAAAATTATTAAAAAATTTAGTATATAAAAATTGGATTATGATAAGAAATATTGAAAAATTAAATCATAAATAATTGTATAAGTTATCGGGTCACGGGGTCGAAGACTAGATTAATTCGGTCGAGTAACTTGGTCACGGGTTCGACCAACGGATCAACCCGGTCGAGTCATCAGTTCACGGATTCGTACATCAGATCAACCCGATTGAGTCACTGGGTAACGGGTTCGACCATTGGGTCAATCTTTTCAAGTCACGGGTTCGACCATCGGGTTAACCCGATCGAGTCACCGAGTCACGGATTTCACAACCGGATAAATCCTGTCGAGCCACCGGGTCAATCCTGTCAAGTCACCGGGTCAAGGGTTCGACAACCGGGACACGGGTTCAATCACCGAGTCAACTCGATCGAGCCAATGGGCACGGGCTCGCCTACCGGTTCAACCTGGACGAGTCACTGGGTTACCGGTTTGACCACTGATCAATTAATATATCGTTAACTATCTATCGCTAAAGAATTTTTGAGTCACAAGTTCGACCATCAAATCAATTAGCATATTATTAATTATATGTCGTTAGACAATTCCGCTGTTACGCGCGTCTAGTAATATATAATAATAAAATTTTCACCATTAGTTTTTTAACCCAAACCTAAATCTCAAACCAAACGTGCCCTTAGTTTGAAACGTCCAAAAAGCTACATAATACTTAGAACGTGTTTGTTTGCCAGGGATATTACTGTTAGCATAGGTTGAAAGTGATAATTCATTGTTTGGTTAATCTGTTTAGTTTATTTTATCGGGACTTACACCTTGAATTAAAGGTTTTATCAAAAGTTACTTCCACTGCCTAATTTTATGACAATCTTTCACATTGGCATTAATTTATTTATTTTTAATTTCAAGTAGAGTTTTTAGATATGAATAAGAGTAAGAACGTGTTTATTTGCCAAGGATATTACTCTTACCATAGATTGAAAGTGATAATTCATTGTTTGGTTAATTTGTTTAGTTTATTTAATCGAGACTTACACCTTGAATTAAAGGTTTTATCAAAAATTACTTCCACTGTCTACTTTTCTGACAATTTTTCACATTGGCATTAATTTTTTATTTTTAATTTCAAGTGGAATTTTTAGATATAAATAAGAGAAAATTATTTCAAATCTTATACTTTTTATTTTTATTTTAATATTAAAATAATATAACACTTAGGGTGCGTTTGGTTGACATGAGTTGTCATAATTACTGGGTATTAAAATAGAAAAGTATTGTTTGGTGTTTATTAGTAGGCCCCAAAATTTGAATTTAGTCATTCTTTTTTAGCATTTACAAATCTGGACTGAGTAGCATGGTTTAAAAGCAAAAACAATCTTTACATTAATAAATTTTGTCTTTATCTGGATTTTGTGGTCCCAAAGTTCCACCTCACATATTTAATATTTTTATCATATATTTTAATTTTAATATTATTTAAATATTATATTATTTATTTTTTAGATAATTCCATATTTACTCAAATAAAACACAAAATTCTATATTTCTCCAATTTACAAGTGAACAATACATGATGTACAATGATTTTGATGCATGTTTGGGGAAATATGGAATTTTGTGTTTTATTTTTGGTAAATATGAAATTGCCCCTTTATTTTATTACAATAAACTTTTAACAAACAAACATTACTTTTCATTCGATACTATTCAATCCTAAACCACCCACTTTATAAACCCATATATAAAATAAAACATGACTTCAAACCAAACGCACCCTTAAAACCTTGGACAAATCAAACATTACTTTTCATTTAACAATATCTAATACCAAATCACCTACTTTCTACACCCAAAGTAAAACCCCTCTTCAAACCAAACTGACCCTTATATAAGTGTGGGGGCAACCAAACACACATAACTAAGCAATATTTTAATTCAAATACTCCAAAATCCCTTCAATTTACCCATCCAAACAGGGCCTCAAGGAAATCATTATTAGCTCTGCTTTTTTGTTGTCTTCGTGAGACGCGTCTGACATGGCTGGGAGTAGTTGGAAACGCCTCCCGCCCGGACTAGGTCGCGGGGGTCGTGGTAGAACTAGTTACAATTTGAGACCAAGAAGGGTTTCACGCATTCCATCAAACAACAACAATGCCGTCGTATCACTCTTCGACCCATTAACCCACTCACAACTTACCAACATAACACTGCGTAAGATACGCGTCCGAGGCCTTCACTTTGAAACAACTTCCGCTACATTGCGGTCCGTTTTCGCCCCTTTCGGCGAACTCAAACAAGCATTGGTAATTCAAGATATTGAAACTGGTAAAAGTACTTGTTTCGGTTTAGTTGTTTATAAACATGTAAATAGTGCGTTGTTAGCGTTAAAGGATCCTTGTAAAGTTATTGATGGTAGTATTACTGTTAGTGCACTTGCTAATGATATTACTAGTAGTAGACGTAGTAGTGTTTTTATTGCTGATAATGTGAATGCCGGTGGGAATGTTGATGCGCTAGTGGCCATGGATACTCAAAATGATATGGCTAAGCCGAAAATATTGATACGGGGTACTTTTGGTGGTAATTCGTGTGGATTGGTAGGACCTGGTGGAATCCAAGGTTATGGTGGTGGAGGTGATCACGGGATGGCTTTATCTGCTCAAGTTCAAGGATCGGGTGATGGGGTTAGGGTAGAGGTAGTGGAACCGAACCAACAAAGTTCAATGCAGGGTTCTTTTGTTTCACAGTTTGGTAATGGAGGACCTAGTGCCAGTTCTTCTAATGGTGGTAATACAGGTGGATTAGGATTACATGGAGGCCTTGCTGGTGGTAGTTTTCGTTATGGTGTTTTAGGACCAGGGCTACCTTTGGGGGATTCACAACATGGTTTGAATTTGAGTTTGGGAGGTGGGTCAGTGATGTCATCATTTGGTAGCAGTGTTGGCGGGATGGAGTTGTCTACTAGTGGGGATCTACCACCAAGTTCCTTGAGAGTTGATGGTGTCGGGTTTAGTGGTGATGTATATTTAGGCTGGCCTGGTGCAAGTTATGATGGAAAGGGAAGTGGCAGAGAGGCGGGGTTAGGCACTGATTTTGGACCCTTTGGTGGTCGTGGTTCAAGCTATGGTGGAACAGATAGTGGTGGTGGGAGTCAAGCACCGAGTTCCCTGGGAGCTGACAGTGGTGCTGCTTATGGTGGTTCGCATTTTGGTGGCCCTGGTTTGGATTATGGTGGAACGGGTAGTGGTGGAGGGGTGGAGTTAGGCACAGGTGTTGGTGGTGCTGGTCCAACCTATGGAGGAATATGTAGTCGTGTAGTGGGGTTAGGTACTCGTTTTGCTGAGCCTGGTGGAACAAGTAGTGGTGGTGGGGCTGGGTTAGGCTCTGGTTTTGGTGGTTTGGGGCCTTTGTGCCGGATGTCACCTTGTGGCTTGTCGCCAGGGTCTATGAAAACGAGTTCTGGAGGTGCTCACTATAGTTTGTCATCTGGTTCTGCCGACGAAACCCAACAGCAGAAGAAAAAGTATCAAGTGGATCATGATAACTTATAATTAAGTAAGGTATTTTCTATCTCTTACTTTCTCAATGTACATGTATATTCGTTCACATACATACATTAGAACTTCGATAGATGTACATACGATACATGTGCCTCCGTGTGAGGTATATCTGTTGTGATAAGTAGGTATTTTAGGGCACAATCTACAGAGGGAAGTATACCGTTTAGCATTTGCGAGGTATGATTACTTTGCAGATTCTCTGGATTGTTCAGGCAATGAGCTTGTGACCATCTTCTTACCATTTTTTTAAAAGCCTTGTGGTATTTCCCGCGTGTTTCCCTCCACACTTTCTCTTTCTCAGTTTACTCAATTTCCAAGTATGTTAGAAGATACATTGCACGTTTGTAAAATACAACTGTAGCTTCTTCTTTTTGCATAGAGTTTGAGTCTATTTTGTTGTGTAGAGCTGTAGATTATACGCACATATCATCCATCGGCTTTATTTCTTTTCACATATACTTCTGGCGTACGTACAACACATCTATATGATTTTATTTGTTAGTTGCTGGTTATCTATTGAACTTGCTTAGAATTGATGTCTTTGGTCGCGTGCGGCGTTATGATTGGAGTTATTTGTTTTTGATGTTCTAATGTTTTTAGTGATATATATTAATTCTAGCTTCATGAGTCATGACCGTGCCATGGACATGCTAGTTTCTTGTGTTATCTATATTACGGAGTATAAAAAACACATGATTTGATGATAATATAGTTATGTGATTAGCCTGAGTGGGTTAACAATCAACTGCATATCATGATTCAAAGTGCATATAATGTTATTAAAAAAAACAAAAAATGAATTTCAAACACGCCAAACAAACATTCCATAAGTAGAATTTATCATTGCATACAATCCGTAAACACATCCAACAGTCAGTTTCATGGTATTTGTTGTAAAGATATCTGTTAAGGGCTCGATTATGAAACCATTTACGTTATATCAAATGGGTCAATCCTGGTAACTGATGTTTTTTTTTCGAGAAGCTTATTTTGAATTTCTTTAAAAAAGGGGGAGTTTCCCATTGTTTTCTTCAACACTGAAGTCTTGTATTCCTGAAACAGTGGCTAAAGGGAAAATATGGCCCCTCTTGATAGCGACTTGTATCTTGGTAGCCTGGAACTAAAATGAATCATATTCCATTGTTTTCTTCAACACCGAAGTCTTGTATTATATAGCATTGTCCTTCCTGAAACAGCGGCTAAACGGAAAATATGGCCCTTCTTGATAGCGACTTGTATCCTGGTAGCCTGGAATTAAGATGAATCATATTCCATTGTTTTCTTCAACACTGAAGTCTTGTATTATATAGCATTGTCCTTCCTGAAACAGTGGCTAAACTGAACATATGGTCCTTCTTGATAGCGACTTGTATCCTGGTAGCCTGGAACTAAAATAAATCATATTGATTAGTATATATGTTTATGAAACCTTATAAATTATAAATATCATAGATCGGAATAGATAGATTATATGCTTTAACAACTTACATGTTCATCTTGTATGATCATATCAAGACTGTATGGTTCATGTTCTTTCCGAGCTGGGTGAGAGTGCCACATTGAAATGCATCTAACCTTAACCTTAATGTCATTCATCATAGGGTCTACATCACTCAGCAGTACTGTTTGTCATAACATTTTTATTTAATCTTCTATATGTAGAGATGTGAAATATCAACTAAACAAGTACTGGTATACATTTTCTGGAATTTGAATTGTCGTTTAAAAATTGCGATTGTTTTTCTTATCATACGTTCTGATCAAATAAAATTGCGTTAGACATGGAATGAAGAGTTTCAAGATCAAAGACTTTGATGAATGAAGATTGTGAAGTTTTAAAGATGTAAAGATGTTGGTTGGTTGATACTTGAATGGGTATTTTGTGTTTAATACTGTAGTTGTTAAAACTGGAATGGGTATGTCTTTTTGCAGATGTTTTGGCATACCACTAGGTCGCATAATGTAGGGTATTTTGTGTTCAGTAGATGCGAAAACTTGTCTAGGTATGTCGTTTTGTATATATTTCGGCATACCGCCATGGGGTCATGTGCTACGATTAGTTATTTCTTAGGAATTTCTATGTATCCAGGATGTATCGTCTATTCTTTATGTTTAATCTTTTGGCATTTGTATCTGTATGTGTATGGCTGATTTGGTTCAAATTGTTAGGTTTTGACCCAAAACCGAACTGAACTAGAACTCGGTTTTCGGTTTGGCTCGTTCACAAATAATTTTGGTTCGGTTTTTGGTTGTAACAGAAAAAAATCCGAATAACCTAATTATCGATCCGATGGACACCCGTATTTATACGCCTATTTCGGAGTGTGTCGGCAAGAAGTATCGTGTTCTCCTATCCATGTGTTTTGGTTTCTATCATGGTATTTGGCAAACTAGTATTTGTATGCGAGTTGCGACTCGTGACATCAATAATTGGTGAATCACTTATTATTTTACGATAATATGAAATCAACATCATGGACCGGACCATACCGACAATTGACCTGAACCAGCTCATCGGGCCGAACCGAGTAAACCATGTCCGCTTGGTCTGGTTCAGCCTGGTCCTGTTTTACGTAAACCCCACCAACATATTTTCTTGGACCGGGCTGAACAAATGAACATGGCCGGACCACAGCGAAGGACCGGACAGATGAACATGACCAAAGCGGACCGACCGAGCAGGAGCGGCATAGGCATCAATACAAAATAAAGCAAAAACAACATATGTTCACATGTGACATGAACGTGCTGTGATGTTTGTGGTGCGCGACCAGGCATTGGCACATGTGAGAGGGGTGCCCCACTACGTCCAGCGTAAAATGTGTTTGGTACAGGTGTTCCAAATTGTTTGAAAAGGCTCTCGGTTCAAACTTTAGTGGGTAAACATTTTAAGATTCTCAAGGTATAAATCTGGAAACAATGATAACAATGTAATTAGGTTGCATATATATACAAGCTATAAGATCGACTGTTTCCGGGTAAACTGAATAGAGATGCCTCTTTATTTACTCGTCTTCGTTAAAGGATTTTGCTTGTATTTGTGTTTGTTTGATTTGAGAAGCTTTTGAGTAAAAAAAGGAGAAGGATATAGGACTATAATAGCAAGTGTTTACTGGTTTGTGTTATTATGTAGGCTTTATTTGTATACCAGAAGCTCATTTTTTATTATCTATAGAACATATAGCTGTGATTCACAAAATACATTCAAAAATAGATTAAACTTAGACAAATGACAGCAAGAGATAGAAAAATTAACATCTTTCAACTTTGATTCAACGCAGACAATCAGTTAAGAGTTTCGCCTTGATAATGTTTAATTCAGAACTGTCCTTAAAAGTTTACCCAAGAAGCTTACAGTACCATGAATCTCGAGTTCTCAACCTACAAGAAAACATCTATCATATATGGAAAAACCTAGCCTCAGCGTTTATACCATCATCTCTTTTTGCCTTTGGTCTGTTTACCCTTCTTCTGCTTGTTTCCCTTCTGTCTCTTGTTTTTAGCATCATCACCCTTTTGCCCAGCCTCAGATTCCAGAGTGCCATAACGCTTTAAGAAATCATCTAACGTTGGCCTACTAGTTTTTAGCCAATCCAATATCCCATTCGTGTTCTCAATGTAAGCTGAATGCTCCGTTTTTTGTGGGCTGAAAAAGACCCAAACACCCGAAAAAGTCTTCAGTTATTACAATGTACTTAAATATGTGATAAACACGTAACATTCAGAATACTACAAATCTAACCTCAACTCGCATGCTTCCAAAAGCACCTTCAGTTTACTAAATTCACGGAGTACGAGTGCTATATCTTCCCCAGTACAGAACTTTTCATCTTCAAGAGCAGCAGCCAATGCGCAAAAATATTGATTCAGTTTTGTCTGCAAACAAAGTATATACGTAGTATTTAAAAGGCATTGAAGTTTAGAGTTGAGACCACTAATGATAAAACTTACAAGAACACATCGCACTTACCTTCATTGCAGATTCCATAGAGAATATAGGCGGTAAATCTTCCTTCTTCCTACTTATGAATTCGGATATTTCTTTCAGAACTGTCAGTCTCGTTTGCAGTTCCTCTTCGCTTTCATTCACTGGATTCACGCTAAGGTTAGCATTCACGTGAGATGGTGGCCCAAGATTTGTCCCAACAACATTGCGAGAAGAAGTGTTGACACTACGTGTATTCTTCCTTGGAAATAACACGCGCATTATCTCCTCTGTAGATTTGTTAAGGTCTACAAATATAGCACATGGAGCATGGATTTTAGGACTCAAATCTCCGTGGCATACAATAACGAGAGGATCGTTTACACTCATAAACGCTTCTGCAACCACTTCTGGATTTAAATTTAAAGAACGACCCTTCCTTTTCCTTAGAAGACTAGAAACAAACTTCCTTGGAAGCAAATCTGAAATATTTCTGCTACCGGTTAGCAAATCAAGTAGTACTTCTGAGTAATCCGATTCTTCCAGAAGAATTAAGGCCAACAGCATAACCAGCTTCAATGCTAACATTTTATGATAATATGACTGATCTGTAGCTGACAATTTGCACCATTCGATAGTATTTTCTCTATCTTCGAGGATTTTTTGTGCTACCGGAACAGAAAAGTTTATGATTCGATTTAACATTTCCGGTTTTGGACTCGATTTAGTTGGGGTAACAGTAGAGTGAAGATGTGTAAACCATCCAGCAAAAGAAGACATGGCAGTGTAAAAGGTTTGACATAACCAAGATACCACGAAAAGAAGACGATCCAAAAGATATACGAAAACGTTGGGTGGAATATAGCCAGAAACCTTCCGGTCGGCTCTAAAAGCATCTTTCAGAGCAAGCATGAATTCTGGAAGAACAAGATGCTCTTTATAACCAGCATCCATAAGGTTTCCAACAAATAACTTCCACATACGTTTTGATTCAAGCTTCTCGATGATACGTTCGTAAATTGCTACCGATGTTTTTGAACCAATACATGTCATCATCACCTTCCCAATTGTCAGATAGTCGAGCTCATCCATGAAGTCAATATTTTGCGATGTAATCACATGAAGCAAGTTGACAGAAAGATCAGTCGTTCTTAAAGAAATCAAGTCCTCAGATATTGATATTCGCCAGTCTAACGGAAACACAATATTATAATAGTTTATACATAATCTTAGAGAACATGCGACCATTTCAGCAAAAGGGGCAGTGAGTTTAAGATACTGGCAGTTGAACAAAAAGTCGGAAACGTCACATATGTGAAGAAGAGATGTGCAGTAGTGAAAGGCCGAACAAGTTGACAATGACTTTAGGAGACCTTCAAGAGTTTCAAGTACCTTAATACCCACAGAAAGTAATTCCGACTGCCAATAAGACCGAATAGCAACTGTCAAATCCTTGATATCCACAGTTAGACATTCCCCGTACCTATGAAGACCCTTGCGACCAATGTTTTTTATCCAATGAGCATCCTTGTTTACTAACTGGTAAACTGTGTTACCATTCACATGATGTTTCCTCACCCCAAAATAGAATAAACAGAATTCAAAGTAACGATCGTGTTTATTTGGTTCTTCAATGTGGAAAATATTACAAACATTCTTCTTCCACAAATTCCAATAATGAGCCAAGGTTCTGACAGAAACCCAGTTCTGAAAAATCATTTCTTCACAGTGCTTATTTATATCAGCTGGTAACTTGTCCTCCCACTCGTAATTAGAAGAACTTAGACGAAAATGAGCATCCAAGATTTTTCTAATCAACATAATCTCTCTGCCTAGATTACTGGTTTTCAGGGAAGTGTCCAAACCTTTTTTTAGTTCAGTCAAGCTACTACGCTGGTCAGAGAGTAATTTAAGCTCACTACAAACAAAATCGTAGAAAATGTCTGAACCCTCCTTTGCAAGCGATTTTACTTTATTACAATATTCTTCCTTCTGAAGAAACTGCTTTAATGGCCAACCTTTGTTTCCATTTCCCCATAATGAGCTAAGATACACATGCCAAAGTACAAGAAACGCCGCCTCCTCAAAATTTCTAGCCTTCTCCAAAAGATTGGCTTCTTTTATAACATCACCTAATGACCTTGCCAACTCAACAGCTTCAAGAAGATGCGCGGCTGCTGGCACGGAGTTAGCCGGGCCTTCTTCCTCGAGTCTTGTCATGATCGCGCGCGATTCTTCTTCCAACGATAAAAGGTAGTCAAGGCGGCCTAAAGACCTTTTATCGTTGGATTTAGGATCGTTATGCTCATGGTAATCGAGAGCACAGTTTTCCAAGAATTCTTGCTCAATCTTCAGCATTTCCTTACTTTTGAGATTAACATGCTGTTTCCAATATTCAATATACTGCATGCCTTTATCAAAAAGTTTCCCTTTTATGCAAGCTGAGAGACAGTTAGAAAACATATCTCCCTTGGCGTAAGCTTCTGCTGCATCACTATGACAGCCTGATAGAGTGAAACACTCTGCTGCTGCGTCAATCTTTCCACATTTTGACAAATAGATTTTTCCTACACAAATACAAGAGTTCAAATTAGTAGGGAGAAGATGGTTGAGTCGGGTAATATTCCAAATAGTTATATTATTAGAGTGCTGATCCAAATCTTTGAGTAAAAATGGTGTGCATTTAAAATTAAATTTAGGCGATTGTTAAACAGTCTTGACAGATTTGACCCGTTCCCCTTTTAGTTAGATCCTTTTAATTGACCCATTTGACCCGTTCGAGATCAAACAGAGCCCAAATACAAACATCTACAAACAAGGATTAATGTTTTACCAGCTCTTTCGTACTCCCCCAAATCACAATAACATGAAGCTGCAGACTCGAGTTTCCCAATAGACTCAAATATTTCAGCTGCTTCCCTAACATAACTTGTAAACGCTTCATGATCTGTTCCCCGCACTTGATCAGCAGATACTCTCAGACCAGAGGCTTTGGCCAGTTTTTCCCATATCGTGTCTCCAGCTCTCTCAAAACACATAATTGCCATCACAAAATTGTTCTCATGAAAAAACTGAAACACATATGGTGGACATGTCAGATAATGTAATACCAGTAAATCATAAGAAACTAAAGCAGTAAAAGACAAAATAAAATGAAAATTAACCTTTTTGCCGCGCTCCCGCCACTCCTGAGGACTACTAACAACTCGCATAGCCTGTGCCACTGAATCATCCAACTTTCTGGTTTGAACTAGTCCCCTCATTTTCCAGTAGTCGAACATTGGCTTTGAGAGCTCCTCTTTGTTCTCACAAATCCATAGCCTTTGCCTCGTTCGAGTTATAGCCACGTATAATTGTTTCAGTTCGGAACATAACACACCATGTCTCGCCTCAGTGAATGTCGGGAAAGATTGAGGAAGTTTCTCATCGAGCCAATCATATTTCTTCATGTATCCATATATAACTCTCCACTGGTCTTTCAAAGGAGATGTCCCAAAAAAGTTGTACAACAATACGTCCTAAAATTAGAAAGAAAAACAAGTTTATCAATAATCTTTTAGTGAGATTTTTTTAACAGAATATGATTAAGGCACTTACATGAAACTCAAGACCCTTACACTCCAATATAGTGAGAACAAGAGCTTGTCTTCCAACACATTCAAAAATTTCACTTTTTGCACGTTCATCGCGTACCAGTATAACTTGTTCTGCACCAAACCCCACAACTTCTCCACCCCTTTCACTGCCACCGAAGATTGTTAAAATTGCATTTTCATCATTTCCAGACTCCAGTAGAACAGGAGCTTCCCCAGAAATAAGACTAGTTTCAGGCTCTAGATTGTCAATTGAGTGAACAAAGTAACAACATAAAATGTCAATGACACTCTGAGCTAAATCGAGCACACCAGCATGAGTTCTAAAGTTCTGTCTTAACTGAAAAATCTCAGATAAACGACATCTTTCTTGTTTTTCAGATGTTCTAGTGCTTAAGAACTCCTTATAGAACAGATGCCGTAGTTCTTGAAACCTAAAGTCAATTCCTTTTGCAATTGTCTGTGCAGTATCACCCGCAAATATAAATCCCTCATCAACATTTTGGGAAATATATTTGAAAAGAGAAATCTGCCTCATACTAAGATCTTGCACTTCATCTATGTACACAAAATCCATTTGATCACCTCCATAATTCCCATTTTCAAGCCTTTGATGAATGTCATTTACAAAATCTCCCAAATCAAAATCCCCACGCTTAGTCTTCATCTTTTCATAGGCTTGAAAGAGTGTGTAAACAATCCCTCTTTCCTCTTTTGTTAAAGTGGAAGAACGACTTTCAGCCAATAAAGAGTAACCCTCACAGCTTAATCTACCGTCACTGCATTCCCCTGCTTCCAAGCCTCCTTTTATATGAGAAATAATTTCCGTGAACACTCTGGAACAATCAAGCTGCTTTGTAAGATTTGAGTTGAAGTGGGGCCAATAAACCGAACAAAATCTGTCGAAGGTAACCTCACTTGATCTCATGAAAGTTTGCAATGCAACAGATCTTGAACTTATAATGTTGCCATGACCACTTTCTCTTGCCCCAAGAAATCTATTAAAGAACGAATTCCCCAATGTACCATCCAGCATCGTTAGAAACTTTTGAAATGTTATAACGAGAGGGTAACTTTGTATAGGGATGTTAGCTAATGTGTCTGGAATGTCATTAAGTTCTGAAGTAACGACATCTGTACCATCAAGATTCACCTCTGCTAATGAATTCCCGTTACTTGAAATACTGAAAGTTTATGGACTTAAAAATCGATTGTCGTGAGATAGGATCGAACTCGAGATCACGGGATTGCACACATTACGTGAAGAGTTAATTAATTTATTTATTAAATATATTTATTATATTTATTAAATCAAACCGTAGCTAACGATCGTTAAGTAATTAAAAGTTAAGTATTAAACGACCGTTATAGAAGGTTAAAGAAGCTAAAAGAAGGAGTCGGAAAAGTTCCGGAAACCTCTTTTGGAGCATGAATATATCCGGCCTAAATAGAGGAGACAAAGATAAGGAGAAAAGATTTTGTGGTTTTATCTTGTTTAACCTTGGAAGAGAAGTTTTCCAAGGTGTATATAAACAAACTTAATGCCTCATAATTTTTCACTCCACATCTCTCTTTTCTCTTGCTTTAGCCGCCGGCCAAACACCCCTAATTAGGGTTCTTCTTTGATTTTCAATAAAGCTATTCTAGATCTAGTCCTAGCCCCTCTCTAGGGTTGTTGGGTAGATTTTCCATAGGCTTGGAAGCTCAGTTTGTTCGTGCTAGACTCACGGTTAACTCGCCGTATCACGTGTGTACAAGAACGTGATATAGTCTTACTTTAGACTATATTCTTGGTGGTGTTCGTGATAAACCCTAGTTGCCGTTTGCTCCGTCGTCTTGTGGATCTTGCTAGGATAAAGGTATGTAACCCTAATCTTGATTAATATAATTGTGTTAAATTGATGATCTTGTTAATCGCTTCCGCTATGCGCTCTTTGATCCATATTAGGGTTTTAAATAATTGTTATGAACTCTATAAACCTTCAGTGGCATCGAGAGCCGTTTTAACATGATTATAATTATCAAGATCTAAAGTTTTTTAACTAATATTGATTTGTGTTAAAAATTACATGTTGTTTTTTAGGTTTTATAAAATTAGGGTTTTGTTTTTTATTATTTTTAAAATCGGCTATGCCGAATTTTTTATAAAAAAAAAAAAGTTTTTTTGTAAACTCTAAAATTACATGGTAATTAACTTTAGATGTATGCATGAATTAATTGTTATGTCATGCGTGGTTACGATCCGTAGTGATTTAATTAAATTGTTAAGTGATTTGGGTGGAATTTTGATGAATTGCATGATTAATTGTTATGTTGTGTAAATTCATGTTTCGATCCATAGAGATTTAATTGTTAAGATATGTGGGAGATCCGTGATGAACATACATGTTTTTCATGGATCATATGTTTTATGTGGTAATTGTTACGTGTTTTGCTATATGCTTTATTTGATTCAATAAATCTAAAATTAGGGAAGACTTTTATATGAATATAAAAACCTAGATTTGATATTATTTATTGAATAAATCGTATGCATGTGGCTATTTGATTTATTTATTGCACATATAAATTGTTATTATGTGTTTATGATTTAGTTTTTTTTTTTGTACCTACTTGTTTTCATACGTTTTTGTTTTAATTGTATGTTGTAAACAAGGGTAATTTTTTATAAGAAAAATTAACATGGACTAAATCATATCAAAATAAATGAATTGTTTTTGAGAACTAATTTACATATGATTTGCGTTGATTAGAACTGCAATAGCAACTTAACGGCCTACTCAATTTTGATAAACTATAAAGTGGGTATAATGCACCGCTGGTCATGTACCCGGTTAAGGAAGGAGGTGTTATGCTTCAGCGCTGACCAAATTCCCGGCTCGCCTGTGCGTCAAAATTGGAATTACCTACGGTTGTTATTGATATAATTCTTTAAGGTTGATTTAACTACATTAATTCACATCCGAAACACAATGAATAAGGTTATTGCTTTGTACTATAACTAAGTTCTAGAAAAAGTACGGTGTGAATTTAGTTGTGTGTAAAATCTTTAATTGGTTTAACCAATACCTCAACTTGCAAGTATATGATGAACTTTTAGTCTCAACAAAAGTTTACTAAACGTTTTATTAAACTTATGTTATGGAGATGTATGCATGCTTCTCCATACATGATTTTGACACCAAAATCTATACCCTAAAAATTTAAGTCATATGCCCTCTAATTGACGAACACTTGAAGTTACAATTGTCGTCATATAAGATATCGGACGATGTTGTAATGGAGAGAAAACTTCATGACTGAATAAGATTGCACATGAAGGTTTTACGTTCTTTAGATTAGTCGACTTAATTGAGTTACTCAGTGAGATCTGGAAACTTAAGGCATAAAGAAGGGATGAAACATGTTTACAATGCAAAATGACTTTTGGCAATGTAAATCCCTTAAATGTCTAGAAATTGCAAATTTGTTTGTCAATCATTGTTCGACAAGTTACCATCTTGAATACTTTCATTGCTAGCAGATCAACTGATGTGATGAAATTATGTCAATTTGGATTCTAGTTTTTCAAGGAAAATACTATGGTTATTATTACCGGGGTAATTTTATTCTCTAAAAATGGTATTATCGAAAATACTAAATTGAATTTTGTAAATTTTTTTTTTGCAAATGTATTAATGCAACGTTACACCGTAAACGTGGTTTATTCATTTATTGATCTACAAACCGTATGGTTGAGGATAGAGTCAATTTACAAATGAATGATAAACCTAAAACTCTTTTTCATGAGTAAAGAAGGAGTAATAAGGATTTTAGAAATGTAAAATTCAAATCCATAACTCATAGCAAATTTTAATAGTTAAGAAAAGTGCATATTTTGAGTTATTAAAAGTTACCGCTAATTGGTTATAAGGCAAACTAGCATATTTGTCTAGTAGTTGTGCTTTGACCATTTATAGGCACTACATACCATTTTGGGGTTGGTAGACCTATTAAGGAAGAAATTGCATGTCAAGTCTTTCAAGTTAAAAAGCATTTGATGGGTAAGTCATCATTTACGAAGTAGAATACACTCTTAAACACTATTAGTAATTGTTGCGAATGTGTTTTTCAAAAGTGTAAGAAAGTAAACACAACACTAATTATTTTCACCGATTATGAAACATTTTCAATGTTGTCAAGTTCAGTGTGAGAATTGTGTTGTATGACTGATTTTGAGTCTATTAAAACATTCTCTAAGTCAGTGGGAGTTACAAGCTTTGTTGTCTTGGTAATAACCCATGTTATCTTTAGTATGTCCTAAGATAATTACTTTCGAATTGTTGACACTAATATCTTCAAAGATAGTTATGTACTGATTCTTGTTGATTAAGTGATTCTACATCTACTTGTAAAAAGCTAATATATGTGGCACAATCATATTTCGTATAGACGAACGTTAGACGTGATGTTTATCTTATATATGAGGTTGTTCCATGCACAAGTGGGAGAAATGAACATTGTGTGCAAGAAACAACTCATAAAGATATGATTCTCTTAAGATAAGAGATTAAACAATCTAATTAATATTTAGATCATGTGTCAATATGATTAAAAGACTACTTAAAAGTATATATATATCATTCACATTAAGAAACACTTGAAGTTTTGATTTAGTCATGTAAGAGCTTGGACTAAATTGTAAACACAAGGGTAAAATATCCACATGTCGTAAGATCGGGCGTGGAATGTTTTGAAGTTTCTTAAAATGGACTAATTCCTGGAATGACATAAGATACATAGAGTAATCTTATACTACTGAAACCTAGTGGTGTTCATATAATAGTATATGATTGAATTAACTTGAAAAGATGAATGAAACCTAGTGGTGTTCATGATTTACTTTAGTTATACATGTTTATGATTTATTGAATAAAGTCACAAACATAAAGTCTTGGAAGACGTATAATATAAAGTAAGACGTTAATATATTGTCTCTATTTCACTAAAGACATATACATGTAACGTGTAATGGACTTATAACTTTTATGAAGTGACTTTGTATTAAAAGCACTTGAGTTATAAAGCATGCAAAATGGTTAGGAAATCTATTATACCATTAAGATGATTTAGTTGGTATATAGGTAAGCCTAAAGATATATATTTATCTTAAATGTTGTTAAGATTGACTTACAATATTTCACTAAATGAAATACATCATTGTTATGGTATGTTCATTAGGAGAATCAAAATTATCAATATGATGGTGATGTTTGATTCAAGATAACTATATCTTTCTTTATTCCAAAAGAAATCAAGGTTAGAAAGTTGAGTATGACTTGATCTAAGAAGATTAATAAGATACCATTATATATGGAATGTGATGAATCACATTACATCTTAAATGGAGTTCGGATTTTGCTAAACTATTTATGAAATGGATTGTTTAGAAAATAAAGAGTATGGAACGGCCATTGTGTTTTGTAATGTTCCATATAGATAACGTTGGAGTGTTGATCTATTTGCTGTGTATTTAAAGAGTAATTTTAAGTTACTAAAAGCAAGTGGGAGTTTTGATCTTGAAAGATAAAATTACAAGATACATGATCTTCTAAAATACACTAGTAATTATCATGAGGTAGACGTGTAAATGCTAAACCTCAAGATAAAGGAATTTATGTCATAGAATCCGTAAGGATATCTCGGATATGCGATTTATATGCCGAGAATTATGAGTTACAAATAATTGTTATGATTTGTTACCAAATATTGAATTGGGTAAATTACTCATACTATGAACGATATAGATGTTGTCCAATAAGATAATCAATTTTAGATTTGTTTTATCTTAAATAGTTTGACTAGAAATTGGAGATAAGTTTCGTCAAAGGAAGAAAAACGCCAATTGTAGTGGTTTAATCTTTGTGTCGAAATTATATGGACAAAATTGTACACATATTTAATGTATAGATTATTAGTCACACTTAAGTAATTAATTGTGATTGAGTATTCTTTCCTAAACACATTAAATATATAAAGATTTTGATGGTCATATTTTAAATTGAAAAATTTGGATATGTATGAACTATTTCTTGAATGACTACTTGAGGAAGGACTTGAGTAATCGAAATAAGTTTATTACTTCAAAATATAAATCTTTGGAAATGTACAAAAAAAATGCAATTATCTATTAATAGATAAAAGCATGCATCTAGAAGATTATTCTTATGTTTGAAATCTAAGATTGGATTTAAATTTGAATAAGATGATTTCTAAATATTCCTAAAAGCTAGTGGGAGTATTATGGTTATTTTCTTAAATTATATGTGTCAAATAGACATGTAAGAAAGTAAGTTTTCATTCAAATTAAATGTTGATTTGGTTTAGATTTGAGATGAAACTTTACTTTGGAGATTTAGGAAATAAGATATACATAACCTTGGGATAAATAAATTTATTTATTTATGCGGTGGAAATACAACGTAATATGCCATGTAGTAAGTTTACATGGATATTTAGGACATGAAGAAATCTAAATCTGGTTTGAGAAATTTTCATGTGTGTCGTGTTGTATTTATATCATGCTTAAAATACATGATGATTTGAATATATTAATCTATCTAAAAAGTTATTAAATAACTTGTGTAATGAATATTCTGAAGGAATATGTTTGGAAATAGAATAACATCCTAAATCTTGGATCGGCTTCCATATTCTATAGATGAATAATTTGTCAATCGTTGTGCAATTATCATAGCCAACAAACTTTGAAGGTTTTGGTTGGAATCAAACATTACATAATAGATATTAAAGGTAACGTATTTATATCTTTTATGGCAAGTTGTAAAACTTGAAAAGATATAATTGAGGTAACACTCAATATTAGTCATGAGATCTTTTGGAGATGACATGTTGATTAAAGTTGCATTATACATTAAGGAATTAGAATACTTTGAAACTTCAAATGTGTTTTGGAAGTTTAGGAAATTGGTGATCAAGGATGTTTCACAATTTTGATACTATGTGGCAATATCAAATTATTTGAATGCACATGTACAAGAGTTTCAATGAATTGAATTCTTGAAGAAAGTATTCTCAAAATTTCAATAGGTCAAGATTGGTTATTTTATGCTTTGCCAAACAAGTATGAATGTCATTACTAGAGGCATGATGCATGTACCAGTTTTATGCATTGATCTATTTTTAGTATTTGGATAAAGGATGTAAGACATTATTGAATTGATGAAATAAAGATTGGATTTCGTTTATTTTCTGTTATTTGATTTTGTATCCTATTTTACATGTTTTAATCCATGAGCATTATGATGTTTCTAAATGTCCGTTGTCGATTAATAATATGGGAGTATTATTAAACTAAGACAATTCAAAATAGTGACTGAGTATACTTGAAAGTATATTGGTCAATTTTGGATGATATTTGATGGATCAAATATTGGACTTATCCCAACTATATGATTTTACTTTATGGATCTTTGTCATCAAGTAAATCATAAATAGTTATCCTTAGACCTGAGATACCAGGAAACTGTCGTGGATCTAGTGCATTTCTGTGGAATAATCTAACGCTAAACGTAACTGGTAGCTATAAGGATTATTTCCGGAAGTGTTGCAAAATTCATAAGTTTTGCTTGTAGTCAAAATGGGATTCGTTTCCTTTAAAATTTATTTTGAAGTATAATACAGCTGGGCCCCTCGGGGGAGTAGTAAGATATTTGTGCGGCCGCACCCAAATTTGTTTTGGTGATCTTGCTATATCCGTAAACGAGAAACAGAATAGTTAATGAAGGAATGACTAAGATCCATATCCTTATTAACAATGTATTTGAAATGAAAGGATAATAATAATGATATAATCATTAAAAGGTTCTTGTCCAGGAGGCCTTACTCGAGTTGTACTAGTGACATTGTTAGTGTAACTAGACGCTAATCAATGTGATCACGATATTCGAATTTTGTCCAAGTGGGAGCTGAAAGTTTATGGACTTAAAAATCGATTGTCGTGAGATAGGATCGAACTCGAGATCACGGGATTGCACACATTACGTGAAGAGTTAATTTATTTATTTATTAAATATATTTATTATATTTATTAAATCAAACCGTAGCTAACGATCGTTAAGTAATTAAAAGTTAAGTATTAAACGACCGTTATAGAAGGTTAAAGAAGCTAAAAGAAGGAGTCGGAAAAGTTCCGGAAACCTCTTTTGGAGCATGAATATATCCGGCCTAAATAGAGGAGACAAAGATAAGGAGAAAAGATTTTGTGGCTTTATCTTGTTTAACCTTGGAAGAGAAGTTTTCCAAGGTGTATATAAACAAACTTAATGCCTCATAATTTTTCACTCCACATCTCTCTTTTCTCTTGCTTTAGCCGCCGGCCAAACACCCCTAATTAGGGTTCTTCTTTGATTTTCAATAAAGCTATTCTAGATCTAGTCCTAGCCCCTCTCTAGGGTTGTTGGGTAGATTTTCCATAGCCTTGGAAGCTCAGTTTGTTCGTGCTAGACTCACGGTTAACTCGCCGTATCACGTGTGTACAAGAACGTGATATAGTCTTACTTTAGACTATATTCTTGGTGGTGTTCGTGATAAACCCTAGTTGCCGTTTGCTCCGTCGTCTTGTGGATCTTGCTAGGATAAAGGTATGTAACCCTAATCTTGATTAATATAATTGTGTTAAATTGATGATCTTGTTAATCGCTTCCGCTATGCGCTCTTTGATCCATATTAGGGTTTTAAATAATTGTTATGAACTCTATAAACCTTCAAATACTGTTAAAGACATTAATTCATAAAGTCAGAACAAGACAATGAAAGATTAAAAAAAGGGACGAAAAACATAATCAAGTACTTGCGCACCTTGTAAGGTGGGAAACATGTTGTTTCACAGCATAACAGAGATGTGGACTAACTGTCACAAAAAGTTGTCGAAGAGCACTGATGTTGCTATCTTGATGATCATTAGCAGCTTCAGCTTCCTTAAATTGGCTGCTCTCTCCTTCATAAATCCCATCTGAAGCAATGCGAAATTTCTGTTCGTGTTGGAACAACTTCGTTGTCAGAACAGTAGTTTTTCCGGTTCCTGATCGCCCAGTTATAAACGAACTTTTGCGAGATGAAATTATGTCCATTTGTTCATCAGTAACTTGCATGGGAAGATCAACTTCTTTACCAGAAAGCAAATGGCTCACAACCCCACGTGACAACGAGTAAAACTTCATAAGCAACAAGCTTTCACTTACTTTTGGGTTTTCAACATAATTTCTAGCATCATTAGGTTTCAAACTCACTTCACTTGCATCTTCACAGTCACTTTGATAAAGAAATCTGGTAATATTTTGAGACACGGGCCAACTTCTTGGAACTTCCAAGTTCCTGAAAAATATACCCGAAAATGGAATCAAGCATGTATAACACTCATAATCTCATTACTTTAAGAACTAAGATTAAGTAGACAACAAAGGAACATACCCCTCTAAACATTTTTCTTTGCACTGATTATTAAAATCATTTGTGTATGCAGAATATACGCTCTCGAGTCGTTTTTTGAGTTTCGGTATCTCCTCTAAGGCTAATAAATCCCAAACCTTCAAAACCTGTATGTAGTTGACTTCCTTGATGATATCGATAGTGCAAATAACATACAACCCTTCAACCTTGAACTGTTTCAAAATTTGTGAAGAATTTTCAAAGCATAAGTCCACACTTTTGTTCTTGGGCCGCCAGCCACTAGATAGTTTCAGCAAGAGATTCAAAACAAGCTTTTTCAAGCGAGAACCCATCAGCTTTCCAAACGATCTTCTGAAGCCGTCACTGAAGAGAACCTGATGGCAAAATGTTCAGCAAACATTAAGAACATAGTTGGAAATTACATAATGATATAATATGGTAACTTATTCACCGCACACCTTCCATTTTGCATGTTTAAAAAGTACACTATTCCCATTAACCAGGTCATTAAGCTCTTCTAACTCTTTCTTCACTGCTATAATTGTCGTCTTCAAGCATTCATCAACAGCAGCATCAAACAGACAATGGCGATTTCTTGCATCACATACCAACTCTTTCCATATGGAGTCACTAGTAGTCAAGGTTCTTTCGTTTCCCAATATCCAAAGACAATTACACATAAATGTAATACAATATTCATACTTCTTTAGAAAATAAAAATGTCATTTGTTAGAAAAAAGTGACCGAATTGCATACCGTGCTCTGGTCAAGGCAACATTAGTCCTTTGATAACTTGACATGAAGCCAACAGACCCATTGCTATTGGATCTTACCGTCGATAAAATAATTATATCTTCTTCTCCACCCTGAAACCCGTCAACTGATTTCACCTTTACTGAAAATCCATCAAGTTTCTCATACTTGTGAGCAAGTTTTTCTTGAATCGAAATAACTTGGGCAACGTAGGGAGATATAACACCAACAGTAAGCGTCTGCTTTGAGTCTTGCCATGCTGTAAATGTGAAAGAATAGCTTAAACTTAAGTAAATTTGACCACAAGATTACAAATGTTAAAAAGTTAGAATGACATAACGGATAAGCACCTTTATAGAGATTTTGAACAATTTTAGCCACAACAGCCACTTCAACCATGTTTCTTCGGCTTCTTCCATTGTCATCTCTTTCTTCTCTTCCACCAACAACATTTATAAATGAATAGGATCCAAACATTGGTCCTGGAAGATACCTCTTTTCATGACTTTCAGATAAAACATTTGGTGCATCTAGGATTTGATTTTGATAAAACATTCGATTTGGGAAGACACTAATGGAAGGATGCATTCTGTATTGAACATTAAGAAGATGCTTCGAATGACCCAACGAACTTAATCTGTCAAATAAGCTCCTTCCAAAACCAGATTCAGTACAAACCTGTACACAAACATGTAGTCTATCAAAATATAGCTATTAACTAAAATGTAAACTATGATCTTAAGGCACAGAGATAAGTAAAGACTTACGTTGCTACTAACGACCGCAGGTAATTGGTGCTCATCTCCAATAAGAATAGCATGCTTCAGTCCCGGAAGTTGAAGGGGAATGATGGACTCTGCCTCTTTCAATTGAGCAGCTTCATCTATGACTAATATATCCAAAGGCACCATATTGACAGTATGCAACTTGTAGGAACTTGAAGTTGTGCAAAAGATAACAGAAGCTCTTTCAAAACAAAACTGTGTGATTGCATATTTGTTTGAAAAAGATGGGAGATTGAGCTCGTCAAGAGATTGCTGCAGAGTTGTAAGAACAGATAGAGACACGGCTCTGAAGAAACTGATAGTAGACATATCATCTTCCATTGGTTCGGAAGTGAAAAGGTCTTGAAGTTCTTCTGAAACCACATTCTCGTGAAACAACAATGACTCCAAAGAACTCAAATTATCCAAAAGAGAGATCATAATCTTGAAACTAGATTCCCCCACAAAATTTCTCGGGATATGAGTACAAAATGTAACAATGCACCTTCTGAGTGGTCGTGCACTATTATTGAATCGATCTCGCACAAACTCAATGAATGATTTAACTTCTTGTTGTTTCTCTTTGCACAACTCGTTGTTTACAAACATGTGATATTTAGAAACACAGTTTTCAAGTAAATCGATCATAGATCTTATGCAATGCTTCCAACCAGTCACTGGCCCTAGGCACTCTACAAGCCTCTCAACCCGATGCTCTAGAAATATTTCTTCAATGTCAGTACTAACATTCAATCTCTCCTTGGTGCCAAACAAGACCACATCTCCCACGGGATAGAAATAATCACCACTTGCAGTTGTGATTTTGCATGATTCTCTCACCAAACTCAGCACGCATGAGGCTAACTGTATAATAGCCACATTCGTTGGAGCACATACAAGGGTCTTGTGGTTCATTTGTGAGAGGATAGAGAGCAAAACACTGACTGTCATGGTTTTGCCTGTTCCGGGTGGTCCCCATATTTGCTCCACAGATGAAACATGGCAACATTGTGTTTTGCAAAGCGCCACTGTGATTGCCGCCCTTTGGGACTCATTCAAATTAACCAAATTATGTTGATCATATTTTTGAGATATAGTACTATCATAACCAATAGAACATCTATTGCAGCTATCCTTAACCTGTAAACAACATATCCATTATTAATAACGAGATCCTCACTGGACACAAGGGAAATTTATTATATTTAATTTAACAAACTTCTTACCGCAGAATGGGAGGAGTAAAGAACCTCTTTGATGATATTCAGATTTCTATGTATGTGCAACGAATTCCATATTCTTTTCTGACTCGTTATATTCATCACAAAAACAGCAAACATCCCGTCTTGAAATTCAATTGGTTTGGATGCCTTAACTTTAATCGTCAAAGATGTACTATCATCTTCATTACGTAGAACCGACGAAAGAGCCAATTTTATTCCTGCACGCTGCAAGTCAGAAACGGATTCAGGTTTCCCATCTACCAAAACAAGCAGATCACCAGGTAACGCTTGGTAAGCATCTTTGCCACGTTCACTGAACGGATTCTTCCAAGGACCAACACTAACATCAAAGACCATGTTTTCGCCACATTTGGACTCGTTAAACGACTTTCAGCAAATGGAGCTCTATGCATGATCCCCATGGAGGAAGCAAGCTCAGCGCGTGTTTCCTCTAGCAATGGATAAACAAAAGAGCCGAAATAGTGTTCTTCAGACTCGAAAGTAAGCGGTATGTTCTCCACCTACAAAATGATGCATCAGTGTCATCACATCAATTCATGTAGTACATATATTATCTAAACCGAAAACAACAAGAACTGAACCAAGTAATGAGATAAAATTCTATAAAAGTCAGGTCTATGTTTTCTGTTTCTGAACCAAGTAATGAAATGCTGACTTTAAAGTCAAATGGGTCAAACTTTGAGATAAAAAAACTTTGGTGATCTATATTGTGTTAACTGTTAAGGGTGTTTGGAATTGTTATTATTTTAAACTACTATCAAGATAAGCAGATGGTGTTTGGGGTATGTCATCTCATGCTTATATAAAAATAGGCAAATGCTAACTTGCTTATTTCAATGTTCTTATTTACTCTAAAATCTAGCATGCAGAATTGCAGATAGTTACATTCAACATTCAGAAATGCTTATCAGCCTCATGTAGTAGTAGCAGATAAGCACTTAATTTAGAGTTTTAGACATTACAAAATACCCAGAAGTATCATACAATCAGATATTAATATCTTAAAAGCTACAGATATATTAGCCTTGATTTCAAGCACAAAAGCGCATCAGATGTTTTTTTATAAACAAATGGTTTAGAGAATAAGAACATATCCAACTATAAAACTAGAACCAGCAGAAGTCTAAACGTCAAACATCCATAAGCAAGACACAAAAGGGGGTGTTTGTTTTGGTTTATTTTTGGGCTTATGAGCTAATTTTGTTCGGCTTATTTTCATAAGCCCACTCTTTGACTTATAAAAGCGTTCTATGACTTAAAACTGGAAATAAGCAGCAAAAACTGGTTTACAAAACATACGGCAAACAAAATAAGCTCAAAACCTCGAAAACAAGCTAAAACAAAACAAACACCCTACATGTTCTATACATATAGATGCATCACTTCAACAGTTATGTTTGACTTATAAGCTTTTTATGAGGGTGTTTATTAAAGCTTCTTTTTTCTGTCTTATTATTTAAGTCGACTTATACTTATTAAACTCATTTTTTGACTTATGAGCTTATTTTGACTCAAACATGGAAAAAGAACTGGAAAATAAGCCAAAAAAATGCAGGCTTACGAAAATAAGCTCGTAACTCGAAATAAGCTAAATCAAACACCCCATATATAAATGTTTTTACAAAAACCAACAAACAAGGTGCATTTACTCGAAAGATACCCTTGTTTTTCATCCAATGTTTCGTACAAAACAAGGAAAATAGTACATAACATATTTTTTTGTTTTCTTTGTGTTGCTACTAACCCCAATCTTTTAGTATTAAAGATAGCAAACAATGAACGCGATTTTTATGTTTTGTGAAAAATTAATTTCATTCCTCTTTACAAAACTGGAATTTAAAAATAAAAATAAAAATGTGTGAATTGGCGGGAACACTCTGATTCTTTTTTGTCACCCGTCATTGTCCACCCCTCAAGGAATACCTCCGGCAACTCTCGTGGCCCCACCCCACTGAGGCACCAACTCGAGTAGTCAGCAGCCGAGAGCCCGAGACTCAAACCCTTGGCCTTTTATCCTCAAAGGGGGTGTTTGGTTTGGCTTATATAACATAAGCCTCAATTTTGTGGCTTATTTGGAGGTTTATGGGCTTATATAGGTTTATTATATCATGATAAATTTATATAAGCCCCTAAGTCTCAAATTAAGCCACAAAATTGGAGCTTACGTTATATAAGCCGAAAATAAGCCATATTTCGGCTTATATTTCATAAACCCTAATTTTTTAAGCTTATTGGTGACTTATGAGCTTATATAAATCTATCATGATATAATAAATAAGGGTGCGTTTATGGGCTTATGTAAAAAACAAGAAAATTAGTTATTGCATTGAAATCAAAATTTTCCCATTCAGTTCTCTACAAAATAGAGAATTTGCATCTCCGAATTTAACAAGAGGAAATAATACATATGATACGTGACTCTCATGCAGTCCATGCATGGTGGTAATGGACGCATTAAGGATTATGCGTAGATGTTGCATACATGTGTTATTTCAATGTTTACTTAATTTCTTTTTTTTACTTTCTAGTGACTTTGAATGTGTCAAATAAAGGGAATTATGGGGATGCCTAGTTTCCACGTTTACCATCATTTTAGGAAGTAGTTATTTGGTTTATTTTCTTTTAAGCAGACATATGTTATTTGGGGAAATATATGAAAAAGTTTGCATACATCTCTCTCTCTAAATTCTTGTATAACATTCCCTTGGTTTAGTTGTTGATTGATCCACATCAGTGGTATCAGAGCAGCGCTGATCCATGGAACACCAGACTCGGAAAAAAACACAGGCCGAATTCCAACAGGAGACGGAAGAACGATTCGCTCGACACGAAACTATGCTGGAACAAATTCTAGGAGAATTGCAGAAACTGACTACCCAATCGGATAAACGTGATGTCGGACCGCACTGGACTATGACCGGTGGTAATCCAAAACCCTACTTGAAGTTGCAGTTTCCACGCTTCGGGGGAGAGGACCCTCGAGGTTGGCTCTACCAGGCTGAGCAATACTTCGAATTTCAGCGGGTTGCACCGGAAGATCAAGTTCAGTTAGCCTCGTTTCATATGGATGGAATCGCACTCCAGTGGCACCGATGGATCGCGAAGTTTCGTGGTCCTATGACATGGGTTGAGTTCTCTCAGGCTCTCTTAAGCAGATTTGGTCCTACCGACTATGAGGACCCAGCAGAGGCATTGAGCCGACTTAAACAAACGACTACCATACCAACGTATCAAGAGGCTTTCGAGAGGATTTCTCATCAGGTCGATGGATTGCCGGAGGTATTTTTGGTGGGGTGTTTTGTCGGGGGTTTGAAGGACGAGATCCGTTTGGAAGTAAAGCTCAAAAAACCTAGGAACTTGTCTGAGGCTATTGGCATGGCCCTTTTGGTGGAGGAAAAGATCAACTTGCAACGTAAGGTCTCAGGTAGCACCAGGTCATTGCTCTTCCCTAGCCCGAACCGATCTAACACTACCCAAGGGATACTTGGACCGGGTCCCACGCAACGCCTTGCTTTACCAGCACACACACCGGCTCGACGGTTGACACCCACGGAGGCTCGTGAGCGTCGAGAGAAGGGGTTATGTTATTATTGTGACGACCGTTATACGCCGGGACATAAGTGAAGTAAACCTCAACTATTTATGATTTGTGATGTGCAGGAGGTTCAGGACGAAGTGCCGATCAATGACAACCAGGATTTAGCCCAGGCCGAAGATGACACACATGTCGAACAAGCCCAGACCTGTGAGGACCGACACGCAGAAATTTCTTTCCATGCAATCTCTGGGTCTACTAACCCTCAAACCCTCCGATTGCCTGGCAGAATAAAAAACAAGGATGTAGTAGTTTTAGTTGATGGTGGTAGCACACATAATTTCATCGACCAGTCCTTGGTCGAACGGTTTGGCTTGACAGTTGAGCGTACTATAACTCTTCGGGTGGTGGTAGCGAATCGAGACCATGTCTCCTGCATTGGGCGGGTACGTAACTTGTCAATTGTAATCCAAGGTTACGTCATCTCCACCGACTTCTTCGTGTTGCCAGTGGCGGCCTGCCCGATCGTACTTGGGGTCCAATGGCCCAAGACCAGTTGAGACCGATTATGAGCAACTCACGATGGGATTCAAGATGGGTGGCTCATCTCATACGTTCCGGGGGTTAAAGGCGACTCACTTAGCAGCGTTAAAAACTCACGAATTTATGGGTATGCAAGACACCGCCTTCTTACTACAGCTTAATTTCGTTTCGATGGAACACTCAACCGAAAAGGTACCTTGCTTAACCATCCAGCGTGTCTTGAACCAATTTACCAAAGTGTTCCAAATGCCGACTATGTTACCACCAAAGCGGTTCCACGACCATGGGATCCCTTTGTTGTCGGGGGCTAAACCGGTGAGCACTCGACCTTATCGGCAGCCTTACCTACAGAAAACGGAAATAGAGAAACAAGTTCGTGAACTCCTCCAACATGGACTAATTCGACCAAGTCATAGCCCATTCTCCTCACCGGTCTTGCTTGTAAAAAAATCGGACGGCTCGTGGAGGTTTTGCGTCGATTACCGATCTTTGAACGATGTCACAGTGAAGGATAAATACCCCATACCAAGGATTGATGAACTTTTAGACGAGTTGCATGGGTCTCGATACTACTCCAAACTTGACCTACGTTCCGGGTACCACCAAATTCGAGTTCGAGATGACGACATTCACAAGACAGCTTTCAGGACTCACGAGGGTCACTACGAATTTGTAGTGATGCCTTTTGGGCTCACCAACGCCCCGACAACTTTTCAAAGCCTCATGAATGACTTGTTCCGCCCATACTTACGTAAGTTCATCTTAGTTTTCTTTGACGATATACTCATATACTCAAAAACCCTTGGAGAGCGTGTGGATCATTTAAAGGTTGTTTTGAGAATTTTGGAAACTAACCAACTCTATGCAAAGGAGAGAAAGTATTGTTTTGGGGTTACACAGGTCAATTGTTTGGGTCATGTTATCTCAGCCGATGGAGTGGCAGTTGAATCCGACAAGATTCAAGCTGTGTTAACTTGGCCAACACCCACCAGTGCCAAAGGGGTTTGGGGATTCCTCGGGTTGGCCGGATACTATCGTAAATTTATTAAAGGGTTTGGAAGTATTGCAGCACCCTTGCATAAGTTGCTGGGGACGGGTTGTTTCCAGTGGAATGACACTGCCAATCAAGCTTTCCAAAATTTAAAGAAAGCTCTTACCACAGCACCCACCTTTGGTTTGCCAAATTGGTCCCTTCCCTTCACTATCGAGTGCGATGCAAGTGGGGTGGGCATTGGGGTTGTTCTAACCCAAAATGGACGACCACTCGCTTATTTTAGTGCCCTGCTAAAAGGGACGATGCTAGCATGGTCAACTTACGAGAAAGAAATGTTGGCATTGGTTAAGTCGGTTCGAAAATGGCGACACTACTTATTGGGGCGGGCGTTCGTAGTTAAAACTGATCACATGAGCCTGAAGTATCTTTTAGAGCAGCGAATCACCACACCCGCCCAAGCACGATGGTTGCCCAAGCTTTTGGGTTATGATTACAAGATCGAGTATAAAAAAGGGGTGTCCAACAAGGGAGCCGACGCACTTTCCCGTCGACCAGAGTGTCAATTTTTAGCTATTTCCCATCCGTGCTCTCTTATTTGGACCGATGTACAGCAGGATGTCAAGACTGATTCTTACTATTCAGGGTTGCCTTCATCTTTGCCCAGTAACTCACAGAAGGGAGTGACACTACGCGATGGGGTTTGGTTTCGAGGAGGGGCCATCTTGTTAAGCCCTACTTCTACCATAATAACTACTGTGTTGGAGAGATGTCATTCCTCACCCGAAGGAGGACATTTTGGGTTCCACAAGACGTTAGCCAAGGTTAAACAAAGCTTTTGGTGGGTTGGGGTCAAAGAAAGGGTGAAACGATTCATCCGTGAATGCTCGATTTGTCAACGTTACAAGATAGATAGTATGAAACCCGCTGGACTACTACAACCTCTTCCGGTTCCGGAGCGGATTTGGGAAGACGTAAGTATGGATTTTGTCGAGGGGCTGCCAAATTCGCAAGGGTTTACGGTGGTGATGGTCGTGGTTGATAGACTTTCAAAATATGCCCATTTTGTTTCCTTACGACATCCATTCACTGCAGCCACCATTGCTCGCGAGTTTGTCTCTAATATCGTTAAGCTTCATGGTATGCCATCCACGGTGGTCAGCGATCGGGACAAGGTTTTCATTAGCTCTTTTTGGCAGAATCTTTTTAAGCTGCAGGGCAAGGCGTTATGTATGAGTTCAAGTTACCACCTTCAAACTGATGGCCAAACAGAGGTGGTAAATCGAACATTAGAACAATACCTTCGATGCTTTGTGGGAGATAAGCCAAAAAAGTGGGTCGAATGGTTACCTTGGGTGGAGTATAGTTATAATACCTCGGTGCATTCTTCAACCAAGTTGTCTCCTTTTCAGGTTGTGTATGGAAGGGCTCCTCCCAAATTGATACCCTATATTCCAAGCACGTCTAATGTCCAAGCTGTTGATGATTATCTCACTGATCGTGACGCATTATTACGCCATTTACGTGCTAATTTGTTGGCTGCGCAACATCGAATGAAGACTCAAGCTGATCAACATCGTCGTGACTTGGAATTCGAGATTGGGGACTATGTCTATGTCAAGCTACAACCATATCGTCAAACATCGGTGGCTCATCGGGAATCCAATAAACTCAGCCCACGTTTTTTTGGTCCTTATCGGGTCTTAGAACGAGTTGGTCCAGTCGCCTATCGCATCGAGCTGCCTCCTGGGTCACTTATACACAATGTCTTTCACATCAGCTTGCTGCGCAGAAGTGTTGGCCAAATTTGTGACGTAAGCCCACCTCCGAGTGCGGAGCCTGTCGGTACCCCTGGTACACCCCAACCAGAATGCATTCTCGATGAGCGTGTGATCCAAACAGAAAAATATCGACCAAAGACTGAACTTTTGGTAAAATGGGTGGGATGTCCTCGTGAAGATGCGACTTGGGAAACCAAATGGCGATTTGCTCGTTCCTATCCTAACTTTCGCCTTGAGGACAAGGCGAGTGCGAGTGGGGTGGATTGATACGTGACTCTCATGCAGTCCATGCATGGTGGTAATGGACGCATTAAGGATTGTGCGTAGATGTTGCATACATGTGTTATTTCAATGTTTACTTAATTTCTTTTTTTACTTTCTAGTGACTTTGAATGTGTCAAATAAAGGGAATTATGGGGATGCCCAGTTTCCACGTTTACCATCATTTTAGGAAGTAGTTATTTGGTTTATTTTCTTTTAAGCAGACATATGTTATTTGGGGAAATATATGAAAAAGTTTGCATACATCTCTCTCTCTAAATTCTTGTATAACATTCCCTTGGTTTAGTTGTTGATTGATCCACATCAACATAACATTTTGTTTATTTTGCTTATAACCCCAATCTTTTATTACAAATAGAAAACAATGAACGCATATTTTTATGACATGACCCCGAATGCCTTTTCGCATGGTCCACCCCACAAGGAATAGCTCCGTCAACTTTTTCTATGGGCCAACAATGGGAGTAGGTGGGAACCAATACTCGAACCCGTGACCTTTTATCCACAAAATCTCTTTAATTGGTCCATGTGTTTTTCTGGAGGTGGGTACCAACTGAACCAGTTCATAGCTCTTTTGGTTAAGGGGGTGTTTGTTTCGGCTTATATAACGTAAACCCATTTCGGCTTATATTTCGTAAGCCCTAATTTTATGGCTTATTTGGATATTTACAGGCTTATAGCATAAGTCTCAAGATAAGTCACAAAAATCAGGGTTTATGAAATATAAGCCGAAATCTAGCTTATTTTAGTATTTCATAAGCCTCAATTTTCTGGCTTATCTTGATACTTAGGAGATAAGCTAAAATAAGGTTACGTTTCATACGCCAAAACAAACACCCCTGAAAATAGAAAATAGAATTAAAAAATCTCCAACTAATAGCACCCTAAATATCTCAAACAAATGCACATAACAAAAAAAAAACATAATCATTTAAATAAATGCTAAAAAATAACCTTGTACTTAAAAAGATCTTCATTAAAGATGTCGTCAAAAGACCAAGAAAATAGCATCTTTGTAAACTCATTAGTATTTTCTTCCATCTTTATCTAACAATGCAATGCAACAACAAAAGTTTGAAGTAAAGAAAGAAAATAGTCTTGTTGTTTTTTACTGTACTATTTTACTATTTTATTTTTGTTTGATGAAAATGATGGATGATAATACAGTACAACAGTGCAAGAACCAAAGCTACTTTTTGTTTATGAGGTTTAAGTGTTGTTACTAAAAGTAGTAAAATTTGTGACCAGGTTTTGAAATGAAACAAAGGTGGTACGAATGTGGAAAAGAAATGAACGAGATGAAAATGTATAACTTCTAAAGCGTAGTTTTACATGGCATGTGTTACGGACTTCTTGTGATCCAATGAGACCCAAAATACCAAAAGTATTTTTTATTTATTTCTTTTACATAAAATTCATTGTATATAAGAAACAATATATTTAAATAAAGAAAGTTTTTCATTTGTAAAAATAATATATTTTTTATTTATTTCATTTTCATTTAAGATTAAAAGATTCATACAAAAAAAACTAACGATGTAAATAAAATACTTACAAATTTACAATAACTAGTTATGTAAACAATTATTTTATAAGGTTTAAATTAAAAAAATCAATTAAATAAAATAACAAAAAAAATTCACATCTCTTTTTCCTTCTTCTTCCTTGTCTGTACGTTGCAACCTGCAAAAACAAAAAAAAACAAACACGAATTAACAATTAGGGATTAAGCCGTATAATATCAACGTACTTGCACAAATGTACCATCTTGATAGGTGAACTATTTTTTGTTTCACTCAATTTAACGTATTTTCAGATTTTGTGTCGATTGTTTTACCGGGAACATTACATTTTTTTCTTCTTTTTCCTTTTTTTCTTTTTATCTTTTACAAAATTAGTTTTTTAATTAAAAGTTTTTTATTGAATTTTTTTGAAAAGGTTAAAAATAACTAAACGTTTTTCTTTTTCAACAAAAAATTATATTTAAAATTTAACACTTTATTTTATCTCTTCTTTAGATAAACTAAAAAATTTAAAAATTAAAAGTTTTAAATTTTACTTTTATTTTAAGAAAACATACAATGTATTAAAATTTCTAAATTTTTTTTAACTTTTTTTGAAATCTTTTTTCTTAACTTTCTGATAGTTATATATTTTTTTGGGAATATCTGTTTTATGAAATTTTTATTATTAAAATTCTTTCATTTTTTCTTAAAATTTCTTATAGGTCTTTTTCTAAAAATTCATTGCTTATGTATTTAGATTTTATAAAAAAATTAAGTTGTTTTAACTTGTTTTTAGTCTTCCAATTCTTTATTAAAAGCTTTCAAGTTTTTATAATTTTTTCGTAAAAATTATTTTAAGTAAAGAAACTTTCTAAAGAGAATTTGTAATTTTAAATTTTTTGTTTATATTTTAAAAATAAGTTTTTAAAAAGGATTGTAGTTTTAATCAATAATTTTTTTACCCTTTATCGTAATTAAAAAAAGCTTATAAATTTTTTATGTAATTTTAAATCTTTTTAAAGTTTTTTGTAATTTCTCGTAATTTAAAAACGTTCACGTACCAAATCGGTACATTCGAAAAAGTTCGTTGTTATTATAGGACCTAATCCCTTTAAAATATATGCTCTATGGAATTTTTTTCTCGGTTTCCAAACTTTTTAACAGGTTGGCGGTAAAACTTGGTGCAAATCGACACAAAATCTGAAAGTACGTTACATTGAGTGGAACAAAAAATAGTCTACGTACCAAGATGGTACATTTGTGAAAGTACGTTGCTATTGTACCGCTTAATCCCTAACAATTAACCAATTATTCAAAAACTATAAAAACAATACAACAACCATACACACACAACAAAACCACCCAAAAAAAGATACCTACCAGCTCGGTTGGAGAATTTGGCGCCACCCCCTTTGGCGTGAGGTCCGTTGTGGTGCGCCGAAGACCTGCCCATGGTAAAGGCTTATCAGCACTTGCTCCCCTTCTCTAAGAGGAAAGAGTATGGTGGCTAGATACAATTTTTTTGTTTGGGCTTTACGGTTGATATTTCTATGTTATTTTATTTTAACATAACACAAAAAATACCCTTTCACCCATGACAGTTCTCTCTCCTCTTTATTCGGGCCTCACCCACTAAGAATATTATTTTCTTTTTCAACTTTCGCATAAATTAAAATTCATTTGAAAATAGAAATAGAATACGAAATTTAAACTGATATGGGAAAAAAATTACAATGCATTAAAATAAACTTATAATAAATAAACTAGCTATTTTAGGGTTGATGTTGTGCATAGAAATGCCCAATAAGACTTCATTGAATCCTTGAATGTGTTTGTTTATCACGAAGTTGTTTTGCTCAATAGACATTCGCATGCGCAATGTGCTCCCATTTGCAAGTATTCATCTAATGCATCTGGTGTTGTGTAGTACGCCAATTGGCGTATAGTGAATGTGCATTTCATGATGACATAAAAAAATTAAACCCGTGCAATCATATCCAATAGAAAAAACTTAAAATGCTTGGGTAGAGGATGAGCAGTTTGAATGTAATTTTCAATATTTTGAACTATTTCTAAAACTAGTGGTCGGTTCATGCGATATTGATTTCTGAAATAATCCGCCATATTTTGGGTAATCACCAAAATATTCCGTCATTAAACGTGCTTCAAGGACATCACATTCACGATTGATGTATCTACGCATTCAGGCAATTTCGACTTCATTTACTTCGTTAATCTGCATTATTTTGACAACTGTATTTTTTAGAAGGTTAGTTATAACCTATAGATAATATAGTGTGTGTTATATTACGTGTTTTGTGTGTTATGTGTGTTTGACATGATAATGTTGCCAGATTAAAGTACATGATTCGTGAATCATGGTACTTGCGGTGGTGAAATGTGATAATATGATATCACATTGACGTTTTGTTGTAACGTAGTTATCATTTACGTAATTCGCGTGTACGTATTATGTATAATATATCATTATTATGTAACTATTAAGTTTTTAGTGAAACTTTTGAAAATGAAATGTTAGTAAAAACATTATTAGAAAGTTGAAGGTTTTAAGTTTAACTTTATAAGGTTTTACACTAGAAGGTCTAAAAAACAAACCAAATGTGTAGTATATAACTAGAATGTAAAAATCGAACATAATGGGTGTGTGGGAGGTGGTAGTCGGCCGAACCAAAGAATGAGAGGAGGAGAGAGTCCAACTTGGACTCAAATTAGATTTATAATTTATCTAAACCCAAACCTTTTCTTTATATACAAACCTTTAGTTAAATTTGTAAAACCCGCATACTTGTACCATGAACAGTACACTTAGTAAACATACGAACCAATTTAAACTTTCCTCTTATAGCATGAACACGTGTCACGAATACTAATTACAGAAACTATGTACGTGTTAGTGCACGATAATTATTAAGTACGTGGTATTACACGATAATTATTAATCATAATAATTATAATCACGAACATGAAATCATGAACATTAAATCACGAACATGTAACTACTTATATATTTATTATTAGACGATAAATATCGTTTACCTACAAGTATTTATTATAACCTGAATAATAAATTACGAACTAACACAAAAATACTAACGAACGAACACGTGAATTGGTTAAACATGAACAAGGCCCACCAAGGCCTCTTGGGGGCCTTATAGCCACAAACACAAGGAAGGGACGGCCCAGGCCCAGTTTGGTTTTAGCTAAATAAACTAAAAGGGAAAACCACAGGTTATTCAATCACAGAGTTTTCATAAAAATAATAAACCCTGCCTTGCCTTTTGCCTCCTTGCCGCCGGCTGTACACAACACCACAAGGGTGTTCGGTTTGTTTTGATTTTGGATATTGATAGATCGTCTTCGTGTTCTTAGTTTCACTCGATTCACGCATTCGGTAAACCTTTTAATCCTTTTCTTTTATTCTTTTGTTTTGAATCAAGAACACATGATTAAGGGAATCATAAAAACAAAACAATAAAACATGTTAGTAAAATCATGGAGTAATAAAAAGAAGGGTTTTGGGTTTGGTTTTGTGTGGCCGACGCAATAACCGAGAGCCATGGGCTCTCGGTGGTCTTTATATCACCACCAACCGAGACCTTAAGGTCTTGGTGTGGGCTTGGTTGTGACAACCCAAGGTTTTGGATTTTTCACTTTTGACTGTTTGATGTTGATCATGTGCTTGGTGTGCGTTTATGTGTTATGTGCTCATATTTGAGACTTTATCATGATGTTAGACATTGTTTATGTAGTACATGGTACGTTATATGATGATGTGATGGGGTTGGTTCGTGCTCATGAGTTCACATGAATGTATAAATCATGGTATAAGTTGGAAATGAAACGAAATGAAATGAAATGAGTTCAGAAATGAACTGCAGAAAAGTTCGGGTATCGTTTTGATAAGGTTTCGTGTACGTATCGTATGTTGTATGTATGTATTAAGTATATATAATTTGGTTAGGATAAGTTTTATAGTTACTTTCTATATTTAAAAACTTTTAGAAATGAAGGCTAGTTCAAAAATCGCGTAAAAAGTCGAAAAATTAGCAAAAGGGTACCCGGTTTGGTCCCGAAAGTGTATAGGGGTATAAGTAAACATAAAATAGAAGGGGGAGAGTGTAAATATGATAAAACACAAAGAGGAGTCGAATTTGTGGGTCCCATAGCCTTAGTTTTAATAATTAAATTAATAAAAATAGGATAATTACCATTTAAAAGTCCTAATTGGGCCTAAACTTGTCCAGAAGGTTACCAAGGCCTATATAAACACCCCTAGACCCCTAAAAACGAGTAATAACCCTAAATAAACCTAAAATCAGTCTAAATCTTCCATAGATATCAAGAGAATTCGAAATTATGATTAGGGTTCATTAATTTTTCTTGTTTCAAGGTAAGTGATCAATTAAACCTTAATATAATTTATGTTTTTATTAATTAATCATAATTGTATTGTTAATTAACCATCATTGAGATGATTAGGGTTTTATTAATTTTATGGAAAAATATATTAATTAAGATCCATTAATGATTTTAGGGTTTGTGTTATAAATTTAAGGATAATTAATGATGTTTAGAGGGTTAGTGCATAAAGGCGTAAAACAGTCTGATTTTTAAGGCTGTCTTGTGTCGACTGTTCCGGGCAGTAGGTAGCACCTTTGGTCGAGTTTCTTTTTTTTTTAAAATTAAGTTCAGGGAGTCTACTTTTAAAAAATGTAAGGTTGGTCGAAAATGGAGTTCGGTAAGGTCGTCAAATAATTTTTACAAAAACAGTGCGTTTTTCAGGAATAAATTTTGATTTCGGGGATTTGAGTCAAAACCTAACCAAACGGATGAGATAGCCAAATATTTTTGATTTGGGAACTCTTTATAATGTATATAAAAGGACTGGAGGTTTTCAATAAAATTTATGGTGTTTAGGTCGGGGTTTTGGTGTCAAACATTTAGCATGTACGAAAAATCAGTTTTGGTGAAAACGACTTTTGGCGTAGAGACTAAACGAAAGGGTTAAACGTGTAATTAGAAAGTAAAATTGGTTTTTGAAGTTCTTAGATCATATAACAACATAACTCCAGTAGGGTAGGAGTCAAGTGTGGTGTTAAGTTCACTTCATGTGATCGTTTATTGACTAGTAAACCGTACCGGGGAAAAACTGGAATTTTACGTATAGAATAGCTTGTAGTGGGAGAACTAGATAGTGGGGATTGGGGGATTAGATTCATCTCCTTGATTGTTACTTAACTTGGGTGTTAAGACCTGAGCTAAGGGTGTCGTGTATGATTTTATAGGTTTGCAGGAGTGCTAGCTTGCTGTGCTATCAGGTGAGTTCATAGTCCCATTTTTACTAAGTTTTTAAATGTTTTCTTCTAGTATGGGATGGAGATGACACTTGTGGTGTTCTTAAAATGTTTTTGGTACTATATTTTTATAAATGGTTGGACATAGATGTGTTATTGTGTGACTTGCGTGCTTATGTGTTCTCATATGTGCTTTGATATGTGTTATGATATGTGAATCTTGATTGTGTTATGACTGGGATTGGTACATAGATGTATGGGCGTCTATGGGACCAGTTGTGATGTGTGTGGAGCGTGGGGCAGATCCGTCCTGAGTTCTTGGTTCTGAGTTCTTGGTTCGTGGGGCACGATCCGTCCTGAGTTCTTGGTTCGTGGGGCACGATCCGTCCTGAGTACTTGTGCATCGTCTCTTCGGAGGCAAGATATCTCGACGGGGATATAGTTCATCTTCCACAGGTGGTGTGGGAAAGATCCGGATAGTGTGGTGTGTGTTCTTGTGTGTGTGACGGGATACTTCTTGACTATTATAGTGTGCTTTGTGAATTATAGATGTTATTGGTACTTGGCTTGAGTTTTGTTGTGGATGCATGTAGCATGATTATCACATTATGGTCCATTACTATAAATTGTTTTTCTTCAACTATTTACAGCGGTTGTTAAAGGTTCTTAAGATGTTTTCGGTAACTTAAACCTATGTTCTCACCAACTTTATGTTGACAGATTTTAGTGTCATTTTCAGGTGAGGTAGTTGAGGAGGATGAGGTTAGAAGTGGCTAGAGTTTAGAGGCTACTAAGACTGCATTAGGAGGAATCCCTTTCCTCTTAGTTTTTATTTAATGTTTGAATATGTGATACTTTTTAGACACCTATATGTTTGATGTTTGTTTATTTGTATGTCTTTGGTAAGAGGTAGGCGTGTTACCTACTTACCTAGGCGCCTGCATTGTTTGAGATATTGTCATAGCATTGTGTCACCTTTTAATGACATTTCTATTTCATTTAGTTAACTCTATAGACACGCTATTGTTGTGATGATATCCATACGTCGCGCCCCATATATTCCACCATGGTGGGGTGTGACAGAATGGTATCAGAGCCAATGGTTATAGAGAATTAGGTTGCTTAGTCGCGTAGCCTAATCTATAGCTTAAGGGTCCCTGCATATAGGCGTCATAGGAGTATGTGTGCATTTTATATTAATTGATGTGTTTGGATGTTATTTATTGCGATGTTTTGACTAGTATGAATTGAACCATAGTAAGTTCATACTTAGCTACATTTTATTTTCTTTACGAGTTTTGACTAGTGCGGGTAGAACTATAGTCGTATACGCTAGTCATTGTTGGATTTCGTTTAATTACGTTTTCATGTTCTTTATACATTTTGAATTTAGTCTACGCTGGTTCAGTTGGACTACGAGTTTATTTGTTTCATGCATTGGCTATGTTATTTTAATACATGTGATTTTGGACCTTATGTTATGTTGTGGATTATGTGCTTATATGAGTTGTAGGATCTATGTGATTATTTGAGTTGGTAGACTGATGTGTTATGTGTAGTATTAATTCTTATAAGTGTCATCATAGGAGGGAGTGCATTAGTGAACAGGGACTGGTATAAGTATGGTGGCTAACATAGTTATACAAGTACCACGACATCAATGGATTCCTAAGTATGGTTGCATGAAAGAGGGTTAATACATGCTTGTATTGTATATGTTGTATGGATTTGAGTGTATGTACGCCTATGCCTATATATGTGTATATCCCTTCTACTTATCGGTTGTATTCTTAGGATGGTTTTATAGCTCTTCATTCTTTGGGATGTTCAACTTCTGTAGTAGCGCATTTATCGAGTCCTCATTTCACGTATTTGTTTGTACGGTACTTTTGGTGTAGAGGCTATTGAGAGGGTGGAGAATTCTTTTTGGGATCACGGTATCTTTTAGTTTGTATCTTATGTGGTAAAAGAAATGGAATTTGTAAATAGTTAAAATAGTTGTTGGTAGTCGGTGAAATAAGGGTTAAGTGTCGTAAGCGTGTTTGAAATAAGATAGGATATATATTTTTTTAACATATAAGTATGGCTTGTTTATTATTATTATTTTAAAAAAAAAAAAAACTAAAATTGGTTTTGATCACCTAAAGCTAATGATCTTTAGTTAAATTCTTGTTCTTATTTAATTAAATATGTTAAAATCATGTAATTACTCATATGATGGGTAAGGGTTTCTAATTTTCTGGAATTAAAATAAATTAGGTCTTGAATTTGGTAATTAATGAGGGGTTTTAGGGTTTCAAATCGTTTTTTTTTTTGTTATAAATCGGAGTAGGCAGAAACTGTCGCTAAATTGTCAGAATTCATCGCTAAACTGTCAGAAACTGTCGCTAATGTCTGGGCAGATTCTAGGTAAAAATCGTTTTGGTTATAACTTATTCGTTTTTAAAGATTTTTGGGTGATTCAAAAACCTAAAGTTATGTACTCGGAGCGTACTTTTCAAATATTTAGAACGTATTGTCAATGGAAGTCAGTAGCTTGGTCGAATTAATTGTACAACTGTCGGGTTCAAGATTAATTTTCGGACAACATGGTTTAAACTCGTGTTTTGGGTATTTTGGGATAGTGGACACTTAGAAGGCTAACATAGGGCTGCTTTGGGATAGGATTTTAGATGTATCCATCATAGAGATTGTTACATTAATGAAGAATGTGGGTTCCGGAGTCAATGTTGACACGTGATATTGTGTTGTGTGCTTTAGACAATTGATCGTTCGTGAAGAGACTATAGATTTTTTTTCGTCAAATGATTACATAAATTACTAATGTGATACCATGGTTTTAGAACAACTAATATACATTAAGGTACAAAATCCATTCTGGGGTAAAATTTGGTTTTGCACAAGGTTTTAATAGTATGTCACCGGTCGTAATACGTTTCGGTTGTCGCTGGGTGCTTCTTGTGTCATTGGTCCGTTTTCATGGTTCGTTGGGAGTCGATACATGTTTTATGTTGAGTATCTTTTGGAGTCTCAGGTTTTGGTTCATATTTTTAAATTCTTTCACGTAAACGTCCGTTAGTTGTCCATGGGCTTGATCGTTTATCCGAAGTTGGGGGTCCTAAAATTTGTCTTGAGCTTATATTCATTGAGGGCCTTGTTGTAGTCATACAGATGATCCGGTTACGTTCTTATGAGAGAGATATCGAGCTGGTTGTGAAATGAAGTTTTTTGAGCTTATGGAGTAAATCTCGGGACGAGATTTCTATTAGGAGGGAGTGATGTGACAACCCTAGATTTTGGATTTTTCACTTTTGACTGTTTGATGTTGATCATGTGCTTGGTGTGCGTTTATGTGTTATGTGCTCATATTTGAGACTTTATCATGATGTTAGACATTGTTTATGTAGTACATGGTACGTTATATGATGATGTGATGGGGTTGGTTCGTGCTCATGAGTTCACATGAATGTATAAATCATGGTATAAGTTGGAAATGAAACAAAATGAAATGAAATGAAATGAGTTCAGAAATGAACTGCAGAAAAGTTCGGGTATCGTTTTGATAAGGTTTCGTGTACGTATCGTATGTTGTATGTATGTATTAAGTATATATAATATGGTTAGGATAAGTTTTATAGTTACTTTCTATATTTAGAAACTTTTAGAAATGAAGGCTAGTTCAAAAATCGCGTAAAAAGTCGAAAAATTAGCAAAAGGGTACCCGGTTTGGTCCCGAAAGTGTATAGGGGTATAAGTAAACATAAAATAGAAGGGGGAGAGTGTAAATATGATAAAACACAGAGAGGAGTCGAATTTGTGGGTCCCATAGCCTTAATTTTAATAATTAAATTAATAAAAATAGGATATTACCATTTAAAAGTCCTAATTGGGCCTAAACTTGTCCAAAAGGTTACCAAGGACTATATAAACACCCCTAGACCCCTAAAAACGACTAATAACCCTAAATAAACCTAAAATCAGGCTAAATCTTCCATGGATATCAAGAGAAGTCGAAATTATGATTAGGGTTCATTAATTTTTCTTGTTTCAAGGTAAGTGATCAAATAAACCTTAATATAATTTATGTTCTTATTAATTAATCATAATTGTATTGTTAATTAACCATCATTGAGATGATTAGGGTTTTATTAATTTTATGGAAAAATATATTAATTAAGATCCATTAATGATTTTAGGGTTTGTGTTATAAATTTAGGGATAATTAATGATGTTTAGAGGGTTAGTGCATAAAGGCGTAAAACAGTCTGATTTTTAAGGCTGTCTTGTGTCGACTGTTCCGGGCAGTAGGTAGCACCTTTGGTCAAGTTTCTTTTTTTTTTAAATTAAGTTCAGGGAGTCTACTTTTCAAAAATGTAAGGTTGGTCGAAAATGGAGTTGGGAAGGTCGTCAAATAATTTTTACAAAAACAGTACGCTGTTCAGGAATAAATTTTGATTTCGGGGATTTGAGTCAAAACCTAACCAAACGGATGAGATAGCCAAATATTTTTGATTTCGGAACTCTTTATAATGTATATAAAAGGACTGGAGGTTTTCAATAAAATTTATGGTGTTTAGGTCGGGGTTTTGGTGTCAAACATTTAGCATGTACGGAAAATCAGTTTTGGTGAAAACGACTTTTGGCGTAGAGACTAAACGAAAGGGTTAAACGTGTAATTAGAAAGTAAAATTAGTTTTTGAATTTCTTTGATCATATAAAAACATAACTCCAGTAGGGTAGGAGTCAAGTGTGGTGTTAAGTTGACTTCATGTGATCGTTTAGTGACTAGTAAACCGTACCGGGGAAAAACTGGAATTTTACGTATAGAATAGCTTGTAGTGGGAGAACTAGATAGTAGGGATTGGGGGATTAGATTCATCTCCTTGATTGTTACTTAACTTGGGTGTTAAGACCTGAGCTAAGGGTGTCGTGTATGATTTTATAGGTTTGCAGGAGTGCTAGCTTGCTGTGCTATCAGGTTAGTTCATAGTCCCATTTTTACTAAGTTTTTAAATGTTTTCTTCTAGTATGGGATGGAGATGACACTTGTGGTGTTCTTAAAATGTTTTTGGTACTATATTTTTATAAATGTTTGGACATAGATGTGTTATTGTGTGACTTGCGTGCTTATGTGTTCTCATATGTGCTTTGATATGTGTTATGATATGTGAATCTTGATTGTGTTATGACTGGGATTGGTACATAGATGTATGGGCGTCTATGGGACCAGTTGTGATGTGTGTGGAGCATGGGGCATGATCCGTCCTGAGTTCTTGGTTCTGAGTTCTTGGTTCGTGGGGCACGATCCGTCCCGAGTTCTTGGTTCGTGGGGCACGATCCGTCCTGAGTACTTGTGCATCGTCTCTTCGGAGGCAAGATATCTCGATGGGAATATAGTTCATCTTCCACAGGTAGTGTGGGAAAGATCCGGATAGTGTGGTGTGTGTTCTTGTGTGTGTGACGGGATACTTCTTGACTATTATAGTGTGCTTTGTGAATTATAGATGTTATTGGTACTTGGCTTGAGTTTTGTTGTGGATGCATGTAGCATGATTATCACATTATGGTCCATTACTATAAATTGTTTTTCTTCAACTATTTACAGCGGTTGTTAAAGGTTCTTAAGATGTTTTCGGTAACTTAAACCTATGTTCTCACCAACTTTATGTTGACAGATTTTAGTGTCATTTTCAGGTGTGGTAGTTGAAGAGGATGAGGTTAGAAGTGGCTAGAGTTTAGAGGCTACTAAGACTGCATTAGGAGGAATCCCTTTCCTCTTAGTTTTTATTTAATGTTTGAATAAGTGATACTTTTTAGACACCTATATGTTTGATGTTTGTTTATTTGTATGTCTTTGGTAAGAGGTAGGCGTGTTACCTACTTACCTAGGCGCCTGCATTGTTTGAGATATTGTCATGGCATTGTGTCACCTTTTTATGACATTTCTATTTCATTTAGTTAACTCTATAGACACGCTATTGTTGTGATGATATCCATACGTCGCGCCTCATATATTCCGCCATGGTGGGGTGTGACATTGGTGTCTCGGCAGCAAGAAGCAAGGACCCCCAACGTTAGTCGGGGTGGCCTTGTGGTTCGTTTGATCTCAGCGCAGCAATGACAACACCACCGGTCCAATAGCGATGGCTGTTTGGTTCAAGTAGGGGGAACACGCGGCAGCAGGGGGACCACCGGCTTATTGCCAGTGGGAACCTTGTGTGCTCGGTGGCTAGCCGAGGCAGACCAGGGGGAACCACTGGCTAAAGCCAGTGGTGACTTTGCACTAGCAGTGGCAACCGGCTAGGCCGGATAGCCACTGCTAAAGGGGTGTTTGGTTCGGTCCGGTTCAAGGGGATCCGGTCCGGTTCACGTTCGGTCTAAATTAAAAACACGGGTTCGGTTCATGATTAATTTTTACAAGTTACATTTTTTTACAAGTTATATATTTTTTTCAACAAGAAAAAAATTAAATTAATTAAACCATGACTAGTATTAATTTTATTTATATGGACTTAGGTTATTATTATTTAGTAAATAATACATGTTTTAACCTAAGTATTTTTACCATTTAATTTAGACTATAGTATTAATTAATTATTAAAACATGGACTATAATTAATTAATAAAACATGACTTAAGTTATAATTAATAAAATATTAATCCATGTTTAACCTAAGTATTTTATATGCTTTAGTTTAATTAAATCATGCTTATATTTAATTAAATCGTATAACCTATAGTTTATTAAATTAACATGATATTATTAATAAACTATACTAATAATTAAATGACTTTGATATTTAACCAGTAAACTTAAGCTTATGTTATTAGCTAATTAATCCATCTTATTTCTACATATGGAAACTTTCTATTTCAGGAAACTTACTATTTTTGGAAACTTTCTATTTTTAGAAACTGATCTATTTTTGGAAACTTTCTAATTTTTGTAAACTTTCTATTTTTGGAAACTTTCTATTTTAGGAAACCTGCTATTTTTAGAAAGTTACTTATTATTACACAACAAGTATAATAATACAAGAATACAAGTTAATACTTAATCAGAATGCATAGAATACATGATAAACACAGTATAACATTAAAATCAGTAAAGCAAGACAAGAACATATAAAACAAGTTAAGGCATGATACAATCACTTACGTACTCAGTAATCAGAATACTTATACATGTCCCCTATTTATGTAGCATTAGTGAGATCGGAGTAGGGCTTTCATCCTTTCGTCTTTCTTCGTTCACTGGATACAAGGTACGGATTTCCCGTCCTTTAGTCTGGAAATTCTTTCCTTATTAGGTTGGTGGGAGTGGGTCTTAACCCACCCGCGAGTTGGCCAAAGCCACGCGCAGCCCCCACCCCACCCAGCCAAAGACGCGCGCGAGTTTCTCCAAAAAAAAAAAACAGGGGCAGACTCACCTGGGTGAGTTGTGTTCTTGTGGGACCCCCTTGTATATATATATATTTTTAATCCCTCTTTTCTTCTTTAAATACTAAATTTTACCACACAAAATTTTCACACACAGTTTTATTATTTTCACACACAACTTTTTGTATTTTCAAACACAATTTCTAAATCAAAAATGGCATGCTCATTCCCACATACTGAAGCCGAGATTAAGGCTATGATTCAGAAACAAATAATTCAACAACAACGTCGTTACGATGAGCTTACGAAGTTAGGTGATGATTTTGATGCTTTGTCCGAAGAAAATACGAAATTGCGTACGAAATGTGAGAAATGCCGTGATCTCTCCCCACAGAAGCGTCATTTAATCGACACGTATTTTAGAGATCAATCTGATATCGATTTCACCTTCCGGAGATCTTTGTTTAGAAAGTCGATAAAATTGGAGGCTAGAATTGAAGAAAATACTAAATGGTTGAATAACTTGGGTTCTTCGTCCCAATCTCAAACAACTCATATCGGTTCTTCGTCGCAACAACACCAAAGCAGAAATGAGTCGCCCGATCTACCCTTTCCAATTCCAAACGACTCAGATGGCAGAATGACTGACAATGAGGTGTATCAACTATACCTAGATAAAAAAAGTGTTAAGACAAACTCTGGAAGAAGAAGAAAGGGAACGAAGGGAGCTGAGGCACAAATTATGGCGGAAGAAGATGAAGAAGAAACAATGCGTTGGGAGTTACCTGGTCAGTTTTCGGATTCGGATCCGGGAACTGACTAATCGTATTATGTATATTTAAATTTATGTTTTTTTAAATGTTGTTTTTAAATTTCCTATGTATCGTCTTTTAATTTCGTACTATGTTTTTATTTTCTATTTTTCTATGTACTCGTGTTTTAATAAAATGTATGAATAAAAAATGTTTAATAAAAAAGTAGGGGTGATGTGTAGTGAGTTTGGTTGAGTGCCATTATCTCCTGTGGGGAGTTTGGGTGAGTTTGTTAAAAAGTTGAAGTGGCGCTGAGGTGGCGGTGAGTGACTTTGTTGCCATTCCCACCAGCCTTAGGATTCCCCGTTTGCAGCCAACTGTTTTCCCAGTATTATTTTATATGTTTGATACTTATGTTAGAATAATTTCCTAAGCCATATACATACATGACCAGTGTCACCTAGTTATTGAGGTACCATAACCATAACACCGGAGGCACCAGTGTTATGACTTCCCTACAACAGAGTGATTGCTCGTGGCGTCCCTTTTCAGTTTTGGCCTATATTTATTATCATGTGGGGCGTATGAGTGCATCCTAGTTACAAGTTTTACAAGATTTTCATGGTGAATGCGATGTGTGCCTTGCATCCTTCACAAGTAATTGATCCCTCTTACCCATACTATTTAATTAGAGACAACCCCTCTAATTGCATGACGAGGTATCCCCTCCAAGTATTCATGCACGGTGGAACCTCATGACATATATGGGCTATTGGCTAATTAATACAGATTTTACATAAAAACATAAGTCTTTCAAACCCAGTTTTATGAACATGTTCCAGGTTATCTAGGACTTATACATTTCCGGTGCTAGTAGTCTTTTATGCTTATGTCATTTCATGCTATACTTGTATATATGTTCACTGGGCGTTATGCTCAGTTGTTTTCCTTTCATGTTCCTAAACGGCAGGTACTCAAGGGCGCTCATAGACTTTAAGCGTACGTGCATATGGATTGGAAGCTATCTAGCCTTCTCTACTTTATGCATTTCTTCATACATTTTGCTACTTATTTCTTTGTACATTGTTTAGTCCTTTTCCATTTCAGTACTTATGTTTGTGTTTGATGAGTTTATACTTGGACTACCGATGTTTGTTTCCGGTATTTCCATTCATGGTCATTTAATGTTTTTAAGACATATACCTTGCATCTTTTGATGACACGTCATAATCACGCGTGACATTACATTCACCAAAATGGGGTATTACAATTATGGTACCAGAGCCAAGGTTTCGACTTGTAGGCTCTCAAAACATGACCTATGATTAGTGGGTAATCACCATGATCTTCCTAGAACTGACAATTTGTTTTCATGCATTTATATCATGTATCATTGTCGCAAGAATTTTGACTAAGCATTGGTTGGTACAAGACTGGCCATATTTAGTCGCATGTGCTTTTATCTATCGTGTTGTTTTGATGAACCGACCCATAGGCGTTCATCTTCGTCATGTCATTTGGTTTAGGTGAACCGACCCAAAGGCGTTCACCCAAACCCATGTTATTTCATCATCATGCATTCATACACTATTTTCATGCATAAAATTTTCTCATGATTTATTGATATAATTTTTTTTTCATGTATATATATTATGTTTTAATCAGTTTAATCATGCATTTTGTTTTATACTATCAGATGGTTCTCACACGCGAGCAGGAACAACTCAATGCAGCAGTTCAAGCTGCGATGCAGGCCATGCTTCCTCAACTGAGGAATGAAATCAGGGCCAAGGTGCAAGCTGCCAACAATCAGCACCAGCACCAGCATCATAATCCTCCTCTTCCTCCTCCAGCTACACTGATCACATGGCTGGAGTGATTCAACAAGCAGCGTCCGCGATCCTTCGAGAAGACTGACAGCCCCAATGAGGCTGAGAGCTGGCTAGCTCATACTGAGAAGATCTTTTCAATGGGTTGCGACCCTGTCTTTAAGGCAAGGTTGGCCTGCTACAAGTTTGAAGGAGACGTGCTTGGATGGTGGAAGTTAGTGAAGCAGTCTGAGGGAGGCGACAATTGGGTGGCTGGCTTGACTTGGGCTCAGTTCAGGGAGTTGGTTATGGGACAGTTCTTCCCAAAGGCTGAGCAGGATAAGCTGAAGAGGGAGTACCACGAGATTAGGCAGAGAGCTGGGGAGAACAACAACGAGTTCATGCAGAGGTTTCTTCGTTTGGCTGGTTTTCTTGGCGCAACAGCAGGTATTGTAGAGGAGCAAGCGTACCACTTTCGTTGGGCTCTTCGTACATAGGTCGCCAATAACTTAGTGTGTGCTACCTTCAACACGGTGGCACAAGTAGCTGATGCAGCACGCAATTTGGAGATGCTGCAAGAGAGGGATGAGTTTGGAGAGGCAGAGAGACCCGAGAAGAGGTATATTCGTCGCTCAGCGGTGATCATATCAATTCATTCAGTACTATCCAGATATTTATCTTTCTCTATAAATTGCATCTTTCAGGCAGAAGACTGGGGACCGGCTACTTAACAGCAACCTAGTCAGCACAAGGGTAACGGTCAGACCCAAGACCGTTCTGCTTCGGATAGGCGTGGCGGTAATGACAATTACCGTAACAACGCTAGCAACTCCATCAGCAGCAGGTCCCTAAACTTACACATTTCTTATGTTACATGCTTTATGATTCATAATTATGACACTTCAACATCTTCTACCAGGAATCATAGCAACGGAAGGGAGCAGGACCGCAGAGGTTCACAACCCAACCGTGCAGCTATCACTGGTATTATGTCTTATGATTTTCCGCATTGTCTTGCTGTACCCACTAACCATGTCTCACGTATACTTTTCTGAACAGGCTCCCAGCCAGCAAGGGCACCTGTTGGAGGGTATACTCACCCTCTCTGCACTACATGTAACCGCAGGCACCCAGGGCCGTATCGCCATGACAACGATGCTTGCTTCAAGTGTGGCCAGCTAGGCCATCGCATGAAGGACTGCCACAAGGGTGAGATAGAAGGTACATCTGGACATGCCGACTCCAAGCCACCTCCTACTACTGGACGGGTGTACACAACCTCGCGTGATCAAGCCAACAAGTCAACAGGTACCATCACTGGAATCTTTTATATGTATGGTCAAGCTGCATGCGTTTTATTTGACACGGGTGCTACTCATTCGATCATCTCTACTGCTTATGCCAAGAATGTTAGGATATCACCTTAGAAAATGTCTTAAACATTTCCATGCCCTTAAGAGACTCTGTACGCATAACACATGGGTACAAGAGTCTTCCCCTCGAGTTTGACGATAAGATTCGCCCAGTTGACACACTTCTATTGGACATGTGCGATTTCGACATGATATTAGGCATGGACTGGCTATCCAAACATCATGCCACCATTGACTGCCATTCATATTGAGTCATCTTCGGTGATGTAAATGCACTAGAGTACATTCACAATGGTTTCATACCCGGAAGGTCTGTACAAATAATCTCAACCTTACAAGCACGTGCATTACTGTCACATGGTTGCGAGGGCTACCTAGCTACTATTCATGATTTGGAGGCTGAATCTCCATTTATCCAGAATCAGCCGATCGTGTCAGAATCTACAGACGTGTTTCCAAAGGAACTTCCGGGCATACCACCTACTCGTGAAGTGGAGTTTAATATTGAGCTCATCACAGGAGCTGAGCCAATTTCCAAGGCTCCTTATCGCATGGATCCCATAGAGCTAAAGGAGTTAAAGGAGAAACTTCAGGAACTTTTGGAACGAGGTTTCATCCGCCCTAGTGCATCTCCATGGGGCGTACCGGTTCTATTCGTAAAGAAGAAGGACGGCAGCATACGTCTCTGCATAGATTATCGTGAGCTTAACAAGATCACCATCAGGAATAGATATCCGTTGCCACGCATTGACGATCTGTTTGACCAACTCCAAGGGGCCAAACATTTCTCCAAGATTGATCTGAGGTCGGGCTATCATCAGTTTCGGGTTAAGGAGCAGGACATTGCAAAGACTACTTTCCGTACACGTTATGGGCACTACAAATTTGTAATCATGCCATTTGGCCTTACGAATGCTCCAGCGGTTTTCATGGACTTGATGAACCGCATCTTCCATGAGTTCCTGGACAAGTTCGTCATTATTTTCATTGACGATATTATGATTTTCTCTAAGTCAAAGGAGGAACACGAAGACCATCTTCGTACAGTATTACAAATACTTCGCCAGAAGTAGCTGTATGCTAAATTCTCCAAGTACGAATTCTGGTTGAGTAAGGTGGCGTTCCTAGGCCACATTGTACCAGCAGAAGGAATAACCATGGATCCAGCAAAGGTTGAGGCTATTACCAAGTGGCCAAGACCAACATCAACGACTGAAGTTCACAGTTTCCTAGGCTTAGCTGGTTACTACCGTAGGTTCGTAGAGAACTTTTCCCGTTTAGCACTGCCATTGACCAAACTGATGCGGAAAGGGGATAAATTCGTCTGGACTGAAAAAAGAGAGATGAGCTTTGAAGACCTAAAGCAGAGGCTGGTATCTGCACTGATTCTTACTCTCCCATCTGGTACAGGTGGATTTCAAATCTACAGTGATGCTTCAGGGAAGGGACTTGTATGTGTTCTCATACAACATGGGAAAGTGATTGCTTACGCATCACGGTAGCTTAAGCCTTATGAGGAGAACTACCCTACGCACGACTTGGAACTTGCAGTAGTCGTGTTTGCATTGAAGATATAGAGGCACTACTTGTATGGCGAATCATGTGATATCTTCAGAGATCACAAGAGCCTGAAATACATTTTCAGTCAGCGTGAACTGAACATGAGGCAGAGAAGATGGTTAGAGCTGTTGAAGGATTATGACATTAATCTGCAGTATCATCTCGGCAAGGCGAATGTAGTGGCAGATGCTCTTAGTAGAAAATCGGGTATGATCAACGGCATCAAGATAGAGGAAGAGATCATAAGAGACTTGGAGCGACTAGACATTGAGATCTTGGTACGTGGACAGCATGGTTACTAGGCTAATTGTTAATCATAAGATTCAAAGCTATTTAGGGGTGATCCGAAGGTCGGGGAGGATAAAAGAAATGTTTAGACATTTTAGAGAGAGAAAGTGATAGACTATTAAATGCGTGTGTTTTATTGAGAGAGAAAGTAGAAAAAGAATAATGGGAAACCTCACCCCTCTATGGAAGTATGGAGGGGTATATATAGGCTAAACAAGGAGTGAATTTGAGAACTTATCAATAGTAGTCCCTCCACGTTCTGCCTATCTGAATCTAATGTAATTCCGTAAATGGCGCTCACATTTTAGGGCTAACAATCTTCCCCCAATGTGGAGACATACGTAATTACTTACAATGTTCCTAACAAGTAAAAATACAACAAAATAAAGTCTTCCAAGGCGTTTCTAATGCTGAGGATGTCTTTTAATTCTTCTTGTCTTCATAACTTGTACCTCAGCTTGAATCCTCTTTGTCTTTGCTTGTTGTGGAACAATTGTAATATGCATGATTTGGATTAACTACCCCCCAATTCAAGCAGCATGTATTAAAAAACTTTCTTCATGGACTTCTTTTTGACGAAGTTTCTGAATCAGCTTCCCCCCAAACCAATATCTGTATCTTAAGCAGATTCTGACACTTTGATGTAGTTTGAATAATCTTCTAGCTCATCGGTTTAAGTACATAGCGGAAATTTGTAGAAGAACCACACCAGATAATATTGCTTCTATACTGTTTCATGTCGTTTAGGTTTTGGTGATAATCCGTTTGGGGTAACATGCAAGAAATCAACAACAATTCTTCTCACGCCTGCAAAATACTTCATAAAAATCATAAAAAGTGAAGTAGATACCATTCCATGTAAACTACTTCTCCCTGGAAGTTGACCCAATTACTTCAAAGTACACGATCTTCCCCCATGATGATTTCAAACTCTCGGAAGCATCATTATCGTAGACGTCCATATACTCGAGAAGTTCTTAGTCTTAAGCGAATGTCTTGAAAAGTTTTGAAAGTCATTGAGAAACTTTGAAAATATTTTGCTTAGACTATGAAGTACCATTGTCGTTATGTAGCTCAAAAATATCCCGTGAGATTTGATTGCTGATTCCATCTCTCTCTGTCTAACTTACCAACCTCAAATTCTTTCGGCTATTTGTTGTGACCACATGTGAAGTAAACTCGATATTCCAAACTTGAAACTGAAGTACAATCCCCCAAATTTGTTACTTAAGCTTGCACTTATGTCGATTGAAGAACGGTGCAGAAACAAGTCTCTTATACCTCTTCAAGTTATCCACACGAGCAACTGCGTGTGACACTGAGAACTGTAACAAAGCTCCCAAAAATGATAGTTATCCATGTCGTCGACCATCCACCCCTTGACAGTGGAAACTAGATACTTCAAGTCTCAATCATAAATTTTATCGCCCAAGCAAGTCATCAATCGATAGAGTGGGTTTGAAGAAAAGGGGTAGAAAAATAGAAGGAAGGCTCGATGATGAAATAAGTAGACGCCTTCATGAAATCCCACTTCAACTTCAAATAAAGAATACCAATTCCACTTCGTGATCACTTGTCTTTGTAGAATCGAAACTAGCCGTTGTCATTAAAGTGGATCTTATATCGGACCGTTTTAGCGTTAAGTGTTTTGTTTGCTTTGGTGTGTGTGTTGTGAAGTCGTTATCTAGAACAAATTATGAAATGAATTGTCATTAAGGGACAAAATTTGTCTAGATAACTTGTCATTTAAGACCCAACATCAGTCATATGTCCAACTGATGCGCGGTGAGGTCGTCGAAAATTTTTCGAAAATATTATGTTGCAAACCGAGAAATTTCTTTGTCGTTCAAGCACTTTCGTTCGAAACATAACAAATATCCAGCGCCGAAAATAATGTCATCATAGCCTAATAATACTCCATCAAAATACCCATTGCAAATTTTCGGCAAGCCAAAGTTGGATTTAAAAATAATACGCAGCCCATATCCAATGTTCCTAACTCTCTAAATGGAAAGAGTAATCAACTTATGGCCCATGATCAGTAATAAAACTCAGATGAGAAGCCCACACGAATAGATTATACCCGATCCAAGATTTGTTACTAAAACTAAAGATAAGGGATATAAAAGAGTAAAATCTAACCCTAATCCTCATTTCTAGTACACTCCGCCTCTTTTTCATTTTATCTCCATCCATCTGGTAAACTCAATTCAAGATCATCATCAATCTGATCTTCACCAATCTCATCAAATCATCCTTATACCCTCCAACAAAATAAGAAACACTACCTACTCTATTGATTCAATCATGGAGGTTCGTTGTAATAACCGAATCCCACACAGGTGTGCAACAATTTAAGCTTCAAGATCCGTATAAGGGTATCAGGTAGGGTTAACTTTATTGCATGTTGATCTTGTGTTAAACAAATCAAAGAGGAACTAAACATACATGTTTATGTTCTAATTAATTAAGATTCGAATATCAAAGATGGGGTTTTAATCTCATAGATCTGTGATGAAAATTCGTTTTCGTGATTTATGATCTTTTAAAGGTCAGACTTTGTTGTATAACACGAAGACGAACTGAGATCTTAATTTTTATGTTTCTTCAAGTCTGAGATGGTGAGATTAGAAAAGGGGTAGGTGACGATGGGTTAAGATAGATCGAGTTGGGGTTAATGTGAGAGTAGTTATGTTGTTATGTTTTTGAGTGTTGGGATTAGGGATCGAGTTGATGGTTCATGGTTGATGTTGTTATCGTTTGGCAATGTTTTTTCACAAGTCAGTCGGAATGTATTTTTTAAACGAGTCATCGCATTGTTTTTAAAGCCATCTTGTCACAATGTATTCTTTTAAAAAAAGAGTCATCGCAATATTTTCAGTCTCAACACCCCATCACAATATTTATAACACTCTCCATTGGAATACTCATATTTTCATCGCAAAGATACCACTTCCCATCAGAATAATTCCATCGGAATGATCCCATCGGAATAATCCCATCGGAATAATCATCAGAATAACTATCGGAAAAGGGTTTTGACCTTTTCTTGGTTCTCCAAAAAAGTAGATCTTGGGATTTCAGATCTGTCAACCTTATCTTCATCGAAAACCCAGATTCATAATCCATCAGTTTCTAAAAAGAACACAGATCTCGAGATTTTTTTTAAGATCTAACTGTACTTTTACCAAAAAAAACCCATAAAAACAAGAAAATCAGCTTAAAAATAAGCTAGAATAAGTTGTTTTAAAGAAACCAGTAAAAGTTTGACCTCCTTGAAAAGCTGTTAAAAACCACCAGATACCATAAATAATGGTGACCAAGAATGGTTAACGATAAAAAAATATGGGACTTTTGAACTTTTGGACAACTAATTGAGCAACATATGTGACCATTTGGACTAGAAACCAAATAAACAACACCAAAAATTCGTGACTTTTAACAACTTAAAAAATAAGCCGAAAAAGCCACAAATCAGCAAACACAAAACACAAAACACCCCCGGTTAGCTCTGATACCAATTGTTAATCATAAGATTCAAAGCTATTTAGGGGTGATCCGGAGGTCGGGGAGAATGTTATTCCCATTTAATCCATAACACAAGATTTAGAAGAGATATTTAAAGAGAGAAAGAGAAGAATGTAGAGAGAGAAACAAGAGAAATTTGGAAGGTTTATGTTTACTAGAGAGAGAAAGTAAAATGAACCAACACCCTCTTTCACATGTGAAAGAGGGTTATATACCCCACGGCACTAAGGCCTTTGTGGGCTTCATCTTGGGCCGGGCTTGGCTTTGTTTTGGGCTTACGCCCCTAACTTATACAATATTAGCTTAAAGTCCAAGCCCGGTTTTCCCGACTATCCTATTACAATACAAGACCTTTTAACGACTAAGATGACCTATTACATTCTTGTTCGACTATATAAAATATAGGGCTAACAATCTCTCCCAATGTATCGGTCATCTTAAAAAGCTTAAAAAGCATAAGATGATTGAGTGAATACATTCTTGTAGAGGAGATCTTCCTGCTTTGGTCTTGTATCTTGGTCTTGATCTTGTTTGTAACAACTTTGTTCCTTCATGCTTTCGTGATCTTTATCTTGAGCCTTTGTCATTTGACTTTGAGTGCTTGAGATCTTCATTTGTACTCCTTGTGACTAAGATGACCTATTACATTCTTACATTCTTAGGTATCTTGATTATCGCCATCTTGTGCTCTTGTGACTTCTGAATCGACATCGGTTGCACAGCTACGCCACCTTCTTGATATGCAGCAACATATATAGACACGGATGAAATGGCTTTGAACATTTCACCCTAACTCGGTAGCGTTTTACCTCCGGTCGGTGAAGACCGTTAAACGGTATTAAAATACCGTACCTGTGATCAGGTAGATTCGATTAAGAACCTCCTTGACAGGGTTTCCCGGCGGTAGTAGCCAGTTCTCTTTACTCGACCGTCTCAAAGCAGACTGCGAACATAAAGAGTGAATCATAAGGATAAATTATCCGTCTGATTAGAGTCGTCAATTCAGATTTCCTGGAACAAGTTTGATTCTAAAAGAATCGCACCATTGTTGCTTTCCAGTTTTTCACAAGCTTGATTCATAGAGAATCTTGCGAGTTACCTACCGCAGTGCTGTTTGATGTTGACACTGGAAGGATTTCCATTCGTCACTGTGAACACTAATGAGTGTCACTCTGAATGTTCTGGCAAGATCACATGGATTTTGCGAAGAAACCTGGAATCAAGTTTGAATCAATTAAGAATCGAAACTTAGTTGCTTTCCAGTTCTCACAAGTTTGATTCGTGTAGAATCGCACAAGTTACCTACCATGAGCTTGTTTAATGCTGGCTCAAGCAGGATTTCCATCTTCATTGTGAATCGTATCACTCAGATGTTCTGGCAATATCACAAGGATAATGCGTAGGACTCGATTGTGTCCTAATGAGATGATAGATAGATCTCGTTTGGCTCTAGACTCAATAAGTGCATTTTGGTAATCGGAGGCTGGAGCAGACTGTCACCTTTTCAATATTAACTGACTCGGAGTGAGAAAGTCAATAGATACGTGTTGATCTCCGTGACAATGAGACAAGTTTCTTTTGAGAGAAACTCGAATGGCTGGGAAGGGTTGTGCATTGCATCACTGGGTCCATGATGACTTGTCTTCAATAGATGTATTGACCCGGTTTCTGCCTAAGTTGCATAGAATATTCAACTCCTTCAATGCTTACCAATACGTCATCATTAGCACCTTGTTGTGATTGTTCCAGTGCTAACTTAAGTACTTGGTCTGCATTCAGCTTCATTCCACTCCATCTTTCCTAAGGACAACTATTTCTAGCTATGGAATGTCCTTGGGTAGATCCCTCCGGTTCTGGTTGGATCATAGGACTTAGTTTCCTATCCTAAACCACCTTTTGACTCCATCGTTCCGTCGTGGATAGTAGGTTGTTTTGGGTAAAGATCGTAACCATAAAACCATTGAAAAACCATTCAAAGTGCTTGATAAAAATCAAAACTTTTAACACTTTGAAAGTTTTATCTTTTTGAAAAGCTCCCCCTACACACATGCATCGATATACGAAATAGTTTGGCATGTGAAGGAAAGAGTTGCACTTGAGTCTTTAAGATCACATGTTGCGATATATTACATTTTAATCACATTTTCTCCCCCTATCTCTAATATAAAAACATCATATTAGAGATACTAATTGATTAAAACCGATTGGGAGAGAAACATGTGTGCACGTATGAAGCATGGAACATTTTCAGTCGGGTCGCTCCCCCTCAACAATATATGTGTGTCTTGAGACAAAATTTGACAAAATTTTAGAAAAACGACACCACAAAATATGTTGAGGTACGGAGTTGAGATGCCTTTTCCGATATAATATATTATATTTGACAATTTCATATCATTTTCGGAAGGTGTTGGATACATAAAATATGACAATTTTAAAGATGTACCCAACAACATTAAAAGGCTTGATTTTAAAACGTTCCCTTCAAAAATTGATCAAAATAACATATGACAATTTTGAGATATAAAAACCACTTATGAGGAAGGGAGTGTTGAACACACAATTTTGAAAGATTTAGAAAAACCTTTTGAGAAATTCTTGAAAAATTGTGTTCAACGGTTTTAAAATAATCAGGATAGAAGACTTCTCTTCTATTGCTTAGGGAAAGCGCACTGAAACGTACACTCCCCTTTCGGGTCCGTTTTTCATGAGCTCAAAACTTTGATTGTTTTGTGACTAGCTCATGACCGAGAAAAATAAATTTCCCGTTGTGAAGGATAAGTTATCATCCGTGATAAACTTTCCTTAAGTTGAAGTTCGAGTTCTAAGCTGACATTTACTTAGAAATCGTTTTTCATGAACTTAAAAACTTTGAATGTTTTTATCGGAAGCTCATGACCGAGAAATATTAATTTCTCGTTGAGAAGGATAAGTTATCGTCGGTGATAAACTTTCCTTATTTGAAGTCCGAGTCCTAAGCTGTGATGTGCTTAGAAGTCATTTACATGAGCTTAAAACTTTCGAATAGTTTTAATGTAAGCTCGTGCCCGAGAAAAATCGAATTTCTCGTTTTGAGGATAAGTCATACTCGGGATGAACTTTCCTGTCTTGTGAGTCCGGGTTATAGTCTGTAATATGACTATAAGCCTTGTACACGAGCATAAAACTTTTGAATAGTTTTAATAGAAGCTCGTGACCGAGAAATATGAATTTCTCGTTTTGAGGGTAACTTATCGTTGAAGAGATAAAGTTCCCTTTCTTTGACGTTCGAGTTACAGCCTGATATGTGACTGTAAGTCATTGTTGAAGATTAATTATGAAACCCCCGAGATGCTTGTTTCTCTGATATTTGCTTCTTCAGCAACCAAACTCTGAGAGTGTCCTTTGTTGACCAGTATGTATAAGGAAAGCCTTTGTGTTCTTGTTGAACCTTTACTTTATTACCTGCACTTACATCAGTAGTTTGTATGCTTGCATGTGGTTTAGCGATATCTTGATGAGAACTATGTGGGGGTTCACTATGAACCTTTGTCGAGCTAGAGGGAAATATCTTTCCAGTAGGAACCCACCTAAGACCTATTGTTTTGAAGGTTCTACCCGTTGGTATCCACCTAAGACATGGTCGAGGAGACATAGTTTTCTCATGCACAGCGGAAGACTTAGTTGGAGAAAACCTATTTCCTTTAGGGTTCCGTCTCTGAGGTGCTCTAGCTTTTTGGTTCACTTTGTTCAGGACTTTAGTGATACAATCATCATGAATGGCATTAAACACGCATTTGTTACATTTCGTGCAAACAAAGTTCTTAGCATCTGAGAAGGCTCTAGAGTTCCTAGGGTTGGCAGAATTGTGCACATCATAAAAGGGTCTAGAATTCCTAGATGTGTGAACAACGCTCCTAGGTTGTGGCATGGTCCTATCTCTTGCTTGTGTCTTGTTTTTAGCATCCTCTAGATAGCTTTTGTGACCCATGTCATTTGAACTACGCCTAGGCATGTTCTTGGAGCTATATCTAGAGTTTCTTGAAGCATTCATGTGATCGGTTTTTGCAGATACAGTCTTTCTTAAGGAGGGTCTAGTTTGTGGAGTGATTGGTTTAGGCAAATTGCTACACACGTCAACTTGGGATGCAAACCTCGGATTCGACGTTTTGGGTCGTTCAGATTTAAACGCACTCGGTTGTCTAGCAACTGAGCGGTTTCTGAATGGTTGACAAGGAGGTGTCCCCAAGACTGACTGTTTTGGTAACTTAGTATCCACACTATTTCCTTTTATCTTCCTTAATTCGTTTTTCACCGATGTCAATGCAAAAACCTTTTCCTGAGTCTGAGCCTTTAATTGCTCATTGTGTAGAAGTAATTGAGCGACACGTTGTTCTAACTTAATGTTCATATTATCAAATATGTCGTTATCAGCATTCGCGTCATTACTTTCTACAGTGTCGATAGGTTGCACAGATATTTCACTTAATGAAGCAGGCGGAGGACTTGGATTTTGAGAAGCCAACTTTGATTCTAACAAATTTATTTGTTTCAAAAAATGTTCTTTTTCCGCGTTGAAATCTTGAATCTTACGATCCAATTTTTGTTCAAGAACAACATTTGCTTTTTCAAGTTTTTCAAAATAAGCTTCAAATTTGTCATTTTTCTTTGAAAATTCGAGTTTGGCATCCTCAAAATCTTTTGTCGTTTGAGCTAAGAGAGTTTCGAGTTCGTGAGTCTTAGAATCAGTATTTAATGGTACCTCAGCCATTGGCTCATTGTCACATGTGGGTCTGATAGCTGTAATAACCACTTCTGTATCTTTCCCTGAGCTTGTGCTGGTATGATGAGTTTCTGATTCTGACCTGCTGCTTTCTGTATCAACCGAAGAAGCATCCAATGCTTGATCTTTATCGACAGTGTTCTCTTTCGTCTGCATCAGTCTTTGATTCACCCTTCTTTCCAATTGCCTTTGATGACGTGTTCTTTCAGCAACTGACTTCTTTATATTGCTCATGTGTTGAAGAAGTGTCTCTTTGAATGCTTGAAGATCTACGAGAGTATATTTGGTAAAGTATGTGCTTGTGAACTCTCGATCGTTTTTGGATAAGCCACTTGAGTCAATGAATTGCTGGAACTGAAGGTTGAGAGATAAAAGGATGTCCATTGATAGAGTCTCGTGAAGATCATCTTTGTTAAGTTCAAGTTGAAGATGGTCCAGATTAAATAGCATCGTTTTGATGAATGTCTCCACATCTTGACCAAATAGTAGAACGAATACCCGTTTGAATCCAATTTCAATACGAGTGCCTGTTAGGTCTTCTCTTGAAAGAACCTGAAGGTGTGACTGAAGCAACTTAAAGTGTTCCATGCATCTTTCTTTTGCTTTGGACATCTTGTATTTGATTGCATGAACGGTTTTGGTGGTAGAATCCTTGTTAGAAGGTTTACTGATTGGAGTCTCAGTATTTGACTGAACCTCTGGATTCTGCATTTTCTCTTTATTCATCTCAGTCATGGACGTTGTTGGTGTTGAATCCACGAAGAGGCTATGATGTGTATGGATTACGGATCTTAGTGGATGTGTTGTGATTTGATTGTGGTTGAAATTTCAAAAAAATCTGATTTTTTTTTTTTTTTTTTTTTTTTTTTTTTTTTTAATCTTCGTGTAAACGATGTTCCTAAACTAGTCTAGATAGTGGCTAAGTCTAAAAATTGCTCAAACAAAAATATCCATCGGAATGCCCATCGGAATAACCTTGTCGGAATGACCAATCGGAATCTCAAATCGGAATACCCAATCGGAATGCCAAAACGGAATGACCAATCGGAATGAGTGATCGGAATACCCAATCTGAATACCAATCGGAATGTACCAAATCTGAATACCAACCAATCGGAATGTCGATCTGAATGCCAATCGGAATGCCCAATCTGAATATCAACCGATCTGAATGCCGATCTGAATGCCAATCGGAATGCCCAATCTGAATATCAACCAATCGGAATGCCGATCTGAATAAGTAAACCCTTTTCCGATTTGACCAGATCGGAATATTTTCCACTTTTCTCGGACAAAACTCAACCAATTCGTGATTTTAAGCCAAAAAATGATCAAAACACCCAAAAATTTTGTGTTTTTAGCCAAAGTAACTATACCAAATCCCTACCACAACTATGTAGAAGATTTGTATCAAGAAAAAACCATAAAAAAACACAAGAAAAATTTTGGGACGAGATATATAGATCAAAATGACCACGAAAAATCAAGAACACACCATACGAATCTTCAATCACCTATCCACTATAGGCTCTTGATACCAAATGTTATTCCCATTTAATCCATAACACAAGATTTAGAAGAGATATTTAAAGAGAGAAAGAGAAGAATGTAGAGAGAGAAACAAGAGAAATTTGGAAGGTTTATGTTTACTAGAGAGAGAAAGTAAAATGAACCAACACCCTCTTTCACATGTGAAAGAGGGTTATATACCCCACGGCACTAAGGCCTTTGTGGGCTTCATCTTGGGCCGGGCTTGGCTTTGTTTTGGGCTTACGCCCCTAACTTATACAATATTAGCTTAAAGTCCAAGCCCGGTTTTCCCGACTATCCTATTACAATACAAGACCTTTTAACGACTAAGATGACCTATTACATTCTTGTTCGACTATATAAAATATAGGGCTAACAGAGAATAAAATAAATGTTTAGACATTTTAGAGAGAGAAAGTGATAGACTATTAAATGTGTGTGTTTTACTGAGAGAGAAAGTAGAAAAAAAATAATGGGAAACCTCACCCCTCCATGGAAGTATGGAGGGGTATATATAGGCTAAACAAGGAGTGACTTTGACAACTTATCAATAGTAGTCCCTCCACGTTTTGCCTATCTGAATCTAATGTAATTCCGTAAATGGCGCTCACATTTTAGGGCTAACACTAATCTTAGAGTGGAACTTGAATTACTCTCTAGGATCAAGGAAGCTCAGAAGGATGATGGTGAAATTTGGGCAATCATTCAGAAGTTAGAGTAGCAGACGGAGTTTCGTTTAGATGACGATGGTATCTTATGGCAGGGCACCAAACTTTGTGTTCCTGATGATCTTACACTCAGGGAAGCGTTATTGGCTGAAGGTCATAGCTCCCCATTCTCCATTCATCCTGGTTCAACCAAGATGTACCACGACATCAAGCAGTACTTTTGGTGGAGTGGTATGAAACAGGATGTTGCTACTTATGTCTCCAAATGTCTTACCTGCCAACAGGTTAAGATCGAGCATCAGCGGTCTAGTGGTCTACTACAACCTTTAGATATTCCAGAGTGGAAGTGGGACAAGATCACCATGGATTTTGTTACCGGTCTTCCGCAGACCAAGAGGAAGCATGATGCAATTTGGGTTATCGTTGATCGACTTACTAAGTCAGCTCATTTCTTATTGATCCGCAAGGATGATCCGGTTAGCAAACTCACTGACACTTACAAGAAGGAGATCATGAGACTTCATGGTGCTCCATCCAGTATTATCTCGGACATAGATCCTCGATTAACTTCGTGATTTTGGAGGAGTCTGTAGAAAGCTTGGGGTACCAAACTTAAGCTTAGCACGAAACAGACGGCCAGTCGGAGCAAACCATTCAGACATTAGAAGACATGCTTCGAGCATGTGCATTAGAATGGACAGGATATTGGGACCATTATATCTGCCTAGTGGAGTTTGCATACAACAACAATTGGCACGCCAACATCAAGTGTGCACCGTTTGAGATGTTGTATGGCAGAAAGTGTGGCGCCCTAATCTGCTGGGATCAGGTTAGTGAGCGAACACTTGAAGGACCGGAGATGATAGAGTTGACCAACGAGAAAGTCGCTGTAGATAAGGCGAAATTACAAGAAGCTCGTGCACGTCAGAAGAGTTATGCCGACAAGCATTGTAGGGATTTGCATTTCAACGTTGGAGATCATGTTTTTCTTAAGGTATCACCGGCACATGGTGTTAGACGTTTTGGAATCAAAGAGAAACTCAGTCCTCGACTTATCGGACCGTTTGATATCATCGAGCGAGTCGGTGAAGTATCGTATCGTTTAGCGTTACCTCCGCAGCATTCTCACGTTCATGACGTTTTCCACGTGTCCTTACTCAGAGGATACAAGTATCATCCCCTTCACATGGTTCAGTATCCAATTGAACAGATTCGTGAAGATCTTACCTTCGTAGAGGAACCCGAACGAGTTCTTAACAGACAAGAACGAGTCATGAGGAAGAAGACGATTCCATTCGTCAAAATCCTTTGGAGGGATCATACCGAACAGGAAGCCACTTGGGAAACAGAGGAGTCTATCCGGGCTTCTTACCCTCATTTCAATTTTTGAAATTCGGGTATGTTCCTCTTTCAGTTCACTTTATCTATAATTGGGGGACGAATTATTCTTTTTAGGGGGGAAGAGTTGTAAAACCCACATACTTGTACCATGAACAGTACACTTAGTAAACATACGAACCAATTTAAACTTTCCTCTTATAGCAGTGACACGTGTCACGAATATTAATTACAGAAACTATGTACGTGTTAATGCACGATAATTATTAAGTACGTGGTATAACACGATAATTATTAATCATAATAATTATAATCATGAACATGAAATCGTGAACATTAAATCACGAACATGTAACTATGTATATTTATTATTAGACGATAAATATCGTTTACGTACAAGTATTTATTATAACCCGAATAATAAATTACGAACTAACACAAAAATACTAACGAACGAACACGTGAATTGGTTAAACATGAACAAGGCCCACCAAGGCCTGTTGGGGGCCTTATAGCCGCGGACACAAGGAAGGGAGGGCCCAGACCCAATTTGGTTTTAGCTAAATAAACAAAAAGGGGAAAACACAGGTTATTCAATCATAGAGTTTTCATAGAAATAATAAACCCTACCTTTCCTCTTGCCTCCTTGCCGCTGGTTGTACACGACACCACAAGGGTGTTCGGTTTGTTTTGATTTTGGATATTGATAGATCGTGTTCGTGTTCTTAGTTTCACTTGATTCATGCATTCGGTAAACCTTTTAATCCTTTTCTTTTATTCTTGTGCTTTGAATCAAGAACACATGATTAAGGGAATCATAAAAACAAAACAAGAAAATATGTTAGTAAAATCATGGAGTAATAAAAAGAAGGGTTTTGGGTTTGGTTTTAGGTTTGCTCTTTGTATCACCACCAACCGAGACCTTATGGTCTTGGTGTGGGCTTGGTGTCTCGGCAGCAAGAAGCAAGGACCCTGACGTTAGTCGGGGGTGGCCTTGTGGTTCGTTTGATCTCGGTGCAGCAGCAACAACAGCACCGGTCCAAGACCGGTGGCTGTTTGGTTCAAGCAGGGGGAACAACAGCAACAGGGGGACCACCGACTTACTGCCGGTGGGAACCTTGTGTGCTTGGTGGCTAGCCGAGGCAGACCAGGGGAACCACCGGCTAAAGCCGGTGGTGACTTTGCACTAGCAGTGGCAACTGGCTAGGCTGGGTAGCCACTGCTAAGGGGGTGTTTGGTTCGGTCCGGTTCAAGGGGATCCGGTCCGATTCACATTCGGTCTAAATTAAAAACACGGGTTCGGTTCATGATTAATTTTTACAAGTTACATTTTTTTACAAGTTATATATTTTTAACAAGAAAAAATTAAATTAATTAAACCATGACTAGTATTAATTTAATTTACATTGACTTAGGTTATTATTATTTAGTAAATAATACATGTTTTAACCTAAGTATTTTTATCATTTAATTTAGACTATAGTATTAATTAATTATTAGAACATGGACTATAATTAATTAATAAAACATAACTTAGGTTATAATTAATAAAATATTAATCCATATTTAACCTAAGTATTTTATATGCTTTAACTTAATTAAATCATGCTTATATTTAATTAAATCGTATAACTTATAGTTTTTTAAATTAACATGATATTATTATTAAACTATACTAATAATTACATGATTTATGATATTTAACCAGTAAACTTAAGCTTCTTTTATTAGCTTATTAATCCAGCTTATTTCTATATATGGAAATTTCTATTTCAGGAAACTTACCATTTTTGGAAATTGGTCTATTTTTGGAAACTTTCTATTTTTAGAAATTTTATTTTTTAGGAAACCTGCTATTTTTATAAAGTTACTTATTATTACACAACAAGTATAATAATACAAGAATACAAGTTAATACTTAATCAGAATACATATAATACATGATAAACATAGTATAACATTAAAATCAGTAAAGAAAGACAAGAACATATAAAACAAGCTAAGGCATGATACAATCAGTTACGTACTCAGTAATCAGAATACTTATACATGTCCCCTATTTATGTAGCATTAGTGAAATTGGAGTAGAGCTTTCATCCTTTCGTCTTTCTTCGTTCACTAGACACAAGGTACGGATTTCCCGTCCTTCAGTATCGACATTCTTTCCTTATTAGGATTCCCCATTTACAGCCAACTGTTTCCCAGTATTGTTTTATATGTTTGATACTTATGTTAGAATAATTGCCTAAGCCATATACATGCATGACCAGTGTCACCCAGTTATGGAGGTACCATAACCATAACACCGGAGGCACCAGTATTATGACTTCCCCACGGCGGAGTGAATGCTCGTGGCGTCCCTTCAGTTTTGGCCTATATTTATTATCATGTGGGGCGTATGGGTGCATCCTAGTTATATGTTTTACAAGATTTTCATGGTGAATGCGATGTGTGCCTTGCATCCTTCACAAGGAGTTGATCCCTCCTACCCAGACTATTTAATTAGAGGCAACCCCTCTAATTGCATGACGAGGTCTCCCCTCCAAGTATTCATGCACGGTGGAACCTCATGACCTATATGAGCTATTGGCTAATTAATACATATTTTACATAAAAAATAAGGCTTTTCAAACTATAAAACCAGTTTTATGAACATATTCCAGGTTATCTAGGACTTATACATTTTCGTTGCTAGTAGTCTTTTATGCTTATGTCATTTCATGCTATACTTGTATATCCGTTCACTGGGCGTTATGCTCAGTCGTTTTCCTTTCATGTTCCAAAACGACAAGTACTCAAGGGCGCTCGTAGACTTTAAGCGTACGTGCATATGGATTGGAAGCTATCTAGCCTTCTCTTTTATGCATTTCTTCATACATTTTGCTACTTATTTCTTTGGACATTGTTTAGTCCTTTTTCATTTCAGTACTTATGTTTGTGTGTGATAAGCTTATACTTGGACTACCGATGTTTTTTTTCGGTATTTCCATTGATGGTCATTTAATGTTTTTAAGACATTTACCTTGTATGCTTTGATGACACGTCATAATCAGGCGTGACATTCAATTTAACAAAATGAGGTGTTATGATATTAAAACAATTTTCTTCCCTCTTACACTCTTGATCGTAGGAACACCCCAAAAGGGAAGAAGAAAACCCAAAAACTTTTTAAGGTTTGCTAAGGTATCATCTTAATTTAGTTTCTTGTTTAATTAATCATGTAATAACGTTAATGATGGTTAATCTAATTAGGGTTTTAATTCATTATGGTTTGATAACGACCTAATTATACATATTCAACCTATCATTATAATGCCACTTTGTAGTATAAATAAGAGCTTCCGATACTTAATATGTTGTGTTTTATATGCAGATGTAAAGTATGAAGGAGCAAAGTGAAGATATGCAAATAAGGGGCCTCAATATGCAATAAAGCCAAAGTTATTAAAAGAAGATTTTGAATCGCCCAGAAGTGCGGCGCACAAAGTTGTAAGTGCGGCGCACATTCGCATCTCCAAAGTGCGGCGCACTTAAGGAGAAGTGCGGCGCACATTTGACCCTAGACAGCATTATAAATTGAGGCCATTTCTACTCATTTTACACACACCTCTCTCTCTCAATACTCCATAGCTCGAGTATTTTAGTTTTTTTAGTAAATTTTCAGTATTATCCACTTTTGGGAGATACTTGTAACGAGAGTATTCCACTCTTCGATTCTTGGAGGAACGATACAATCGTGACACTTGTGTACTCGTTTACTCAATCCAATCTAAGTATGATGTTCTCTTACTGTTTTCCAATTTTTACTTTGATTACTATGTTAGGCTAAGCTATTTGTGACTATATGGGTATGTGACTATAATTAGTGATGATGCTATGATATGATCCTTTATAAATGATTTCAAGCTAATGTTGTAGAACCATTTTACCTCCTAGTTCTACAAACTATATTTTATCTAAGTTGATTTGTTACGATAGTTTGGCGTTGAGAAACGCAAATTGTTATAATAAGTTTTCTAGAAGTTGTCTATGGTCATGAATCTTTGGTTGGAGAAATCCGCTTAGAAACTTGATAAAATATTGAACTTGTTGGCAACTTGTTTTGAGCTTAATTGCTTAAATAAACATAAGTCTTGAATCAACCCAAGTAAATTGTGTAAACGCCGTTTTGACGAAAAAGGATTATCACACTTTATCTATATAAACATATCTCGATCATTATTATCATCATCACGAACTTATACGAACTATCCCATATTAGTCATATTTGTTATTATTGATATTACTTCAACCATTTATTTCTTCAATTGTTATCTTGATTACCAAAACGAAACTAAGTCTCAGCGAACGATCCTGGCTTACCACTACAAAGCTATATTACGAACGAAAGGGTATACTTGCCCGTGTTTGTCTTCTAGTCCCTTGTTTTGTCTAAACCTTGTAATATAAATTTAAGACTTGCAAACAAACATCAAGTTTTTGGCGCTGCTGTCGGGGACTTATAATCCTGTTTTGTAACCAAATTAGTATAATCCTTGAAGAAATTGAACCATTGCTACTCATTTTAACCAAAAAAAAATTGCAGTACATAAAGTACGCCGCACAAACCAAAAAGTGCGCCGCACTTCCTGTAGCAAACCCAAGTGCGCCGCACAAAACCAAAAGTGTACCGCACATTTCTACTGAAAACACCAAAAACCTTATTGGATGCACACCCGTTTATCCGGAACACCACCAACATCACCGTTACCTGAACCTGAACGTACCCTTAACCGAAGGCTACGTAGACTTCATCGCCGTGTACCTTTATCTAGGAGACACGAACAAACTCAACCTCACATAATTAACCAACCTTTCGAAAATCTTTCACAAATCCTATTTCTCACCAAACTCATCAACCGTTACGATCCAGTGTCGGACACTGATGATGAACCTATGTGGTCAGCCGATAGAGTTGTCGCACCAACTCCTGGCTCTGCAATCGTTTTACCTGAAATTGCAAACGATTTTGAAATCAAAGGGAAACATTTAACCCTTGTCAAAAATAACCAATTTGATGGTTGAATCAAAACCGATCCTCACAAACACATCCACGAATTCAACGAAATTTGTAAAATGTTCAACTATGGAGAAGGACAAGCCGAAGCCGTCCAACTCATGATGTTTCCATCATCCCTGACTGGAGAAGCCAAGTCATGGCTCGATGAACTTAACGAAGGAACCATTCGAACATGGGAAGGTCTTAGAACTGCTTTCATTAGCCGATTCTTTCCTCCTGCCATATTTGAAAAACTCCATGGAGAAATCCGAAGCTTTTCTCAACAAGAACGAGAAACTCTCACTGACGCATGGTTAAGAATGAAAGAACTACTCAGAAATTGCCATGGTCATGGACTTAAGAAAGAAGGAATAATCAAAATTTTCTATCATGGTCTTGACAATGTTACCCAAGATGCATTGAACGCCGCAGCGGGCAGAATTTTCCTTTACAAAACCCCAAACAAAGCTTACCAATTATTGGATGACAAAGTCCTACTTAAGCTTGATTGGTCCAAAAATCACAAAAACAAAAACTCGCGAAAAATCGTAGCTTTTGCCGAAGGAAGCAACAACCTAACCGACACCGAGAAAATTATGGCTCGAATGGATGCCATGTCTCTTAAGATTGAAGAGATTAAACACAAAACCTGCAAACACTGTGGAGGAAACCATCCTTCTAGTGAATGTGATGACGATGACTCACCCATGACGAAGGAAGAAGAAGACAACTTTATGAATACCTTTCATCGAACTCGATTTTATAACGATTATCGTAATCATGACCGCGATAATTGGAGATCAAATGATAAACCAAGTTATGATCGAGACGACAAGAAACCCACTCAAACCAAAGACAAAAACAACCTCGAAAGCAAAATCGACAACTTTATAGAATCTCAAAGAAAAACCAACATTTTCGTTCGAGAGACATTCACTGACTTCAAAACCAAGTTCGAAACCACAACCAAAAACCACCAAGCTTCCATTCAAAACCTTGAAGCTAAACTTGATCGTTTGGCCGATAAACAATCGAATCGCGCTTCTGGTCGTAACGAGCAAGTGAATGCCGTATTCACGCGGAGCGATTTATCTTACGAATCACCTACCAAACCTACTCAAGTTACACCAATCGAAATTCCATTCGATAGTGATAATGAGGATGAAGCCCAACCAACCCATACCAAACCAACTGAAAACCCAACACCCAAACCATATAAATCAAAAGTACCATATCCACAGCGCTTACGCAAGCAAAAGATGCAAGCTAAGTATGGTAAATTTCTCGACATAATACAAGAAGTTCGAATTAACATGCCTTTAGTCGATGTTCTGGCTGGAATGCCAAATTATGGCAAATTTATCAAAGAACTTATCAAGAGCAAGCATAAGTTTGAAGAAGTCTCTTCAACTTTTCTAAACGATGAATGTTATGCCATTATCCAAAACAAAGTACCACCAAAACTGGGAGATCCTGGAAGTTTCCTAATTCCATGTACTTTTCCTCACTCATACTCTTGCAACGCCTTGGCCGATCTTGGCGCAAGTATCAACCTCATGCCATACTCTTTATATGCTAAACTCTCTAAAAACATTTTAAACCCCACAAAAATGAGCGTTGGACTCGCGGACCGTTCTTTCCAATACCCAATGGAGATAGCTGAGAACATGCTCATAGAAGTCGGAAAATTTGTTTTTCCTGTTGACTTTGTAATCTTAGAAATGGAAGAAGATAGCAAGGTACCCCTTATCCTTGGTAGACCTTTCCTACACACAGCTGATGCTATAATTAAAGTAAAGCAAAAACAACTCAACCTTGGAGTTGGAGAAGATAGAATTTCTTTCTCTATCGACGAAGCTATGAAACACTCGTACTCTAATGACGATACTTGTTTTAGTATCGATGTCGTTAAAGAAATCGTTGAAGCCGATTTCGACGACCTTCTTGACGAAGGATGCAAAATTTTGCATTGTCTCGAAGGAACTATAATTGAAGAAAATCTTTTTGCTGAATATGATGCCTTCATAGCCGACCATACCGATGATGAACCAATCATAAAAACCGAAGAAGAAATCAAAACCCCATTTGAAACCATAACTTTCGAAACCAATTTCAAAGTTAAGAAATCTGTTGAAGAACCTCCTACAGATTTAGAACTTAAACCTCTTCCTGAACATCTGGAATATGCGTTTCTTCACGAAGAAAAATTACTCCCTTTAATTATCTCATCCCAACTTTCGGAAGAACACAAAGATGATCTAATTGACATTATCAAGAAGCACAAACAAGCTTTTGCTTGGAAAACTTCTAACATTCCTGGCATATGTCCATCGTTCTGCAAACAGAAAATCCAACTTTTGGATAACAAGAAACCAATTGTTGAAAAACAACGAAGATTAAATCCTAGCATGAAGGATGTTGTTAAAAAAAAGAAATCCTTAAACTCTTAGACTCTAGAATAATCTACCCAATCGCCGATAGCCCGTCGGTTAGTCCTATTCATTGTGTACCTAAAAAGGGAGGTATCACTGTAGTAACTAACGAAAACAACGAATTAGTACCAACACGAACCATCACCGGATGGTGAGTTTGTATTGATTATCTAAAACTAAATGATGCAACCGCGAAAGATCATTTTACTTTACCCTTTATGGATCAAATGTTAGAAAGACTCGCAGGAAATGAATACTTTTGTTTCCTCGATGTTTTTTCTGGATACTTTTAAATCCTAATCGACCCTATGGATCAAGAGAAAACTACGTTTACTTGTCCATTTGGAACTTATGCTTATAGGCGCATGCCTTTTGGCCTATGCAATGCACCTACTACTTTTCAAAGGTGTATGATTGTAATCTTTCACGATATGATTGAAGAATCAGTCGAAGTCTTCATGGACGATTTTTCCGTCTTTGGAAATTCTTTCGGCACATGTCTAAACAATCTCGATAAAATGTTAGCACGATGCGAAGAAGCAAATCTTGTGCTAAACTGGGAAAAATGTCACTTTATGGTTAAAGAAGGAATTGTCCTTGGACACAAAGTGTCTGGAGCCGGCCTTGAAGTTGACAAAGCAAAAATAGACGTGATCGCAAAACTCCCACCACCTACTAATGTTATAGGCATTAGAAGTTTCTTAGGTCATGCCGGTTTTTACCGACGATTTATCATAGACTTTGCGAAAATCGCAAGACCTTTAACTCAACTTCTAGAAAAAGAAAGAACGTTCGATTTTACCGACGAATGTTATTCATCATTGAAAATACTTAAAGAAAAACTTACATGCACACCAACTATTACAAGCCCCAATTGGAACCTTCCATTTGTGCTTATGTGCGATGCTAGCGAACATGCCCTTGGAGTCGTCATTGGACAAAAAGATGGTAAACAATTTCATCCCATCTATTTTGTAAGTAGAACTCTTAACACAACACAACAAAATTATACAATTACGGAAAAAGAACTCATGGCTGTAGTTTACGCGTTTGACAAATTTCGTTCCTACCTCGTGTTGTCAAAAATGATAGTTTACACCGATCATTCAGCTTTAAAATACTTGTTCAAAAAGTAAGACGTCAAACCTCGTCTAATAAGATGGTTTTACAAGAATTTGATTTGGAAATTAAAGATAAAAAAGGAGCTGAAAATGTTGCTGCCGATTATTTATCTCGCATAGTGAATGATGATTCTAGCGATGATGAAATCGACGATTTTTCCGATGAGCATATAATGCAAGTAAGTACTAACAATACACCATGGTTCGCAGACTTTGCAAACTATTTGGCTGTAGGTATTTTACGAAAGGGGATGACGCACCAACAAAAGAAAATATTTTTCTCTGAACTAAAAAAATACTTTTGGGACGATCCTTACTTATTTAGAATATGTCCTGATGGAATAATCCGACGTTGTATTTCCAGATTTGAATCTAGAAAAATTCTCAATGAATGTCACTACGGACCGACCGGAGGACATTACGCCGCGAACACCACCGCTAAAAAAGTGTTCGACGCTGGCTTTTATTGGCCAACTATTATGCGTGAAGCTCATACCTTGGTACGACTATGAAAAGCATGTCAAAGGACTGGAAATATTTCTAAAAGAGATGAAATGCCTCTAAATAACATCCAAGTCTGCGAAATCTTTGACGTGTGGGGTATCGACTTAATGGGACCATTTCCTAAATCTTACAAATGTGAATACATTTTAGTCGCCGTCGACTATGTATCGAAATGGGCCGAAGCTCAAGCTTTACAAAAAAAGATGCCAGAGTTGTTATCGCATTCTTAAAGAAATTATTCTGTCGTTTTGGAATGCCAAAAGCACTAATAAGCGATAGAGGAACTCATTTCTCTAACAAATTCATGTAAAATGTTATGAAAAGATATGGAGTGAACCACCGATTTCCACATCTTACTACCCTCAAACGGGTGGCCAAGTTGAAAACACTAATAGAGCTCTCAAACATATACTTGAAAAGACCGTTCAAAACAACCCTGCTTGTTGGTCTAGAAAATTAGAAGATGCTCTATGGGCCTTTCATACCGCATTCAAAACACCAACTAGAACCACACCGTACAAACTGTTATATGGAAAGACATGCCATCTGCCAATAGAAATGGAACACCGTGCATATTGGGCACTTAAAAGCTGCAACCCAGATCTTATTGCAGCCAGAGAAAAACGTAACTCTCAACTCCACGAGTTAGATGAATTTCGACATCACGATTATGAAAGTTCACGCTTATATAAAGAACGAACCAAAGTTTGGCATGATCGTAAATTACGACAAAGAAAAGAATTCAAAAAAGGAGACAAAGTACTTCTCTTTATCTCGAAATATAAATTCAAGCAACCTAAGCTTACTTCGAGATGGACTGGATCCTATCTAGTAAAACACCAATATCCATCTGGATATGTTGAATTATACGGTCTAAACAATAGCACCTTTATAGTCAATGGGCATAGAATTAAGCTCTAACATGAAGAAGAACACTGTAATGACATCTAAGGAGAAGAAATTCCTTTCTTTTTAAAATAAATCCGAGTAGCCGAGTCTGGCTGAAGACTCTAAACTTAGCGCTATTCAGAAGGCAATCCGTATTTTATCCCCACCTTCTAACTTAAGTGTGGAGGAGGACCTGTAAATAAATTAAACCTTCCTTGTATATATTGGATGTGTTTTGTTTTGTTTTATAGCATGCAGGAAAATAGTAAATTGGAGGTCTAGCTGGATTCATCTCTGGAAATCCCGCAATTTTCTACTAAGCCTAAGGAAGTTCTTGTTTCCCTTTGCATTTTTCCTATTTTTAATATTTTATCAGTTATTACCTCGAGGACGATGTTCAACTTAAGTGTGGAGGAGGTGACAAATAGAAAAAATGAAATAATAAAAAAATATAATAAAAATTTCTCCACATGAAAATCTTTTTGAAAAACAATAAAAATATATATGTTTTGTAAATAAATAAGTTTTTAGCAAAGCAAAAATCTCATTGATTGACATTATAATTTAGCACAAAATCCATTTCCCAAACATGTGAGAACAACTTAGCCTTATATTTCTCTATTTTGTGTGAAAGCCGATAATCTAGTATGCTTCAGAATTTATGCTTGATCATCATTTACTAAATCGTAGTGAGGTTAATTTATAGATATTTTTGAAAGGAAGCAAAATAAAATCACCCTTATATCATTTTAGTTAAGCTACACTGGCTTACTAAAATATGTGGCACTCATACGCATATGTTATATTATCCATTGTGCCAATATCCTTATATGTTATGCCTAACCACTTGTCAAGTTATAAAGTTTATGATGTTCTCTTAAAAAATGTATGAAAAAAAAGAAAGAAAAAATAGTCAAGTATTCTAGTATAGTTTGTTCTATAACTTTAACAAAGGCATATACTTTTTGATCCTACACCCACATCATTTATCACGTTTTGCTTCTTTGAAAAATTATCTGGTGCTCACGCCGCAACGGTTATGTTTATTTGTCTTGTACAAACCTATGGTAGCTATCTATTTTATGACCGAGCTAATTGAGTGTTGCCTTACATTTACCATCTTGTGAGTGACACTTGTGTGAACTTAAGATCCAAACACTATCCATGTGAGGTGCTAAAGTTATTTTGTCATTTGCTTTTGCTATTCATAAAAATTAAATCATTTTCCTATCATACTTCACAACACTTAAAAGCATTTTTAAAATTGAAATTGTTTTCTCGCTTTGATTGCTTGAGGGCAAGCAATAGCTAAGTGTGGAGGAATTTGATAATGACCTAATTATACATATTCAACCTATCATTATAATGCCACTTTGTAGTATAAATAAGAGCTTCCGATACTTAATATGTTGTGTTTTATATGCAAATGTAAAGTATGAAGAAGCAAAGTGAAGATATGCAAAGAAGGGGCCCCAATATGCAATAAAACCAAAGTTAATAAAAGAAGGTTTTGAATCGCCCAGAAGTGCGGCGCACAAAGTTGTAAGTGCGGCGCACATTCGCATCTCCAAAGTGCGGCGCACTTAAGGAGAAGTGCGGCGCACATTTGACCCTAGACAGCATTATAAATAGAGGCCATTTCCACTCATTTTACACATACCTCTCTCTCTCAATACTCCATAGCTCGAGTATTTTAGTCTTTTTAGTAAACTTTCAGTATTATCCACTTTTGGGAGATACTTGTAACAAGAGTATTCCACTCTTCGATTCTTGGAGGAACGATAAAATCGTGACACTTGTGTGCTCGTTTACTCAATCCAATCTAAGTATGATGTTCTCTTACTCTTTTTCAATTGTTATTTTGATTACTATGTTAAGCAAAGTTATTTGTGACTATATGAGTATGTGACTATAATTAGTGATGATGCTATGATATGATCCTTTATAAATGATTTCAAGCTAATGTTGTAGAACCATTTTACCTCCTAGTTCTACAAACCATATTTTATCTAAGTTGATTTGTTACGATAGTTTGGCGTTGAGAAACGCAAATTGTTATAATAAGTTTTCTAGAACTTGTCTATGGTCATGAATCTTTGGTTGTAGAAATCCGCTTAGAAACTTGATAAAATATTGAACTTGTTGGCAACTTGTTTTGAGCTTAATTGCTTAAATAAACATAAGTCTTGAATCAACCCAAGTAAATTGTGTAAACGCCGTTGACGAAAAAGGATTATCACACTTTATCTACATAAACATATCTCGATCAGTATTATCATCATCACGAACTTATACGAACTATCCCATATTAGTCATATTTGTTATTATTGATATTACTTCAACCATTTATTTCTTCAATTGTTATCTTGATTACCAAAACGAAACTAAGTCTCAGCGAACGATCCTGACTTACCACTACAAAGCTATATTACAAACGAAAGGGTATACTTGCCCGTGTTTGTCTTCTAGTCCCTTGTTTTGTCTAAACCTTGAAATATAAATTTAAGACTTGCAAACGAACATCATCGTTTATAATTTGTAAGTAAATTTAGGGTTTCATAAAAACATGATTAGATATTAATGGTGGTCATTAATGATGATTAATTAAGGTTAATTTATGTTAAATTTGGAGTTAGGGTTTAGACAGATATTTAGATCAACTTGTTTTGATCATAACTTGATCGTACGAATAGCTTTTTGAGTGATTCAAAAGCCTAAATTTATCTAAAGAGAGTCTACTTTCCATTGGTGTAAATTGAAAGGGCTAGCCCAGTCGTTTGGTCATTCAAAATGTACAAGATTCAGAATCAAAAGTGTGATTTAGACAAGAAGTATTAAAATGAGTTTTGAATTTACTTAAAATACTTAAACATGTCATTAACTATTGGTACAAATACCAAATGAGTTATATGTAGTATGAGTCTCATGTCGAATTTCAAAGCAATCAGAGTAGTGTAAGGTCGTCTGCTAAGATGAAACTTTTAGAGTATACATGCAGGTCAGAAACTGGACAGTTGTGTGTTCATGAATTTTGAAAGGGTATTTGTATAAGGTCTTAGCCTTAATAAAAATTATGGTAGAGTGACAATACATATAGGAAACTTGTGTAATTTTTCCAAGAAGAGTTGAGTTGTCTAAGTATTTTATTGATGAGCGTTTTGTGTCATAAAAATTAGGACATATTTGAGTAAAACGTAAACGGGTAAAGGTTAAGAGTATATGAACTAGTGGGACATATAGAGAGTTAAAAATGAAATGATTAGATGATAGATATGTTATTATCCATCATAGAGGTTGTTACATTGAGTTGAGTTAGTATCCTAATCGATAGTAACATATGATTATATGTTTATTTATTATAGATCATTTGCTTATTATGTAAAGATTTTGGAATTGCTTTGCACGAAGTGAGTTTTACTAAGCCCCTTTTCTTCTATATGTTTTGGGCTGGAAATGATACTCGTTGTTTTATAAATATGCCCTTATGCTTGTTTCTAAATTAGATGAACATACATGTGATTGTGAATTATATGCAGTGTTATGCTATGTATGTGGTCACACTAACGAGACGTAAACGGTTATAAGACATGGTCAGTGGATGGTGTGTGTACACGACCGGAGTATCACGTGGGGCGATGTCGTCCCGGAGTGCGTCTCCCTTAGTAAGGATATCGACCTAATTTGGGATGACAATTTACGGATCTAGCACATTTCCTATATCGTTGTTACGATAGTATCAAAGAGTGATTGTATAATGATTTGAGATTGTTTATGTATGTTCACATGTTCAAGATTGTATGCATGCGGTAAATATTGTGTTTTAAACTAGTAACTCTCACCAACCTTTGTGTTGACAGTTTAGTATCATTTTCAGGTAATCACACTATGTGATTAAGAAGTTGTTTTGGATTAGCTAGACCTTAGAATTGCATTACGGATGAGTTGCTTTATGTTTAGGATTTGTTTTGTTGAACTTATGTTATAACTATGCATTATGTGAGTATTCATTGTTTGTTTGAACAGATGTTATCATGACATGTTGGTGTTGCGTTTGTTTTATTGAATGTTATAATTAGATTATTTTCTTTATTGTGACACCATTGTGTCGTGATAATATTCTATTTGAAGACGCCTCGCGATTCCGCCTTGGCGGGGTATGACAATTATAGTTTAGAAATCAGATATGTCATCGAGATAGAACGGATTTAAAAAGATCGAGTCACTCATTTTTATAAAAGGTTTTCGGACTGAGAAGAAGGATTAAGTTGAATGAAAAAATGTAGGTGTAAGAGTATTATTTTGTAGGGAATAAAAAGTTTTAATTTTTTTTAAAAGATCTAAACAAAAAAGAAACAACCGTCTGACAACAATTTTTTTTTGTCTTTTCTACGTTGTTTAATCGGCGAGGGGGTTCAACGAGAGGGTGGGTGTGACGACGAGACTCAACGAGGCTTCACGTCGATTTCGACTAAGCGATTCGCCACCACATCTTTCCCTAAGACAAGTCACTCTTGCCACTTTTTTGGTTACATCTCTAACAAGCTGTTAGAGGACTTTTTACAACCATAAACGATTTGTATTTTTTTTTCAAATATTTTAAAAATAAAATTAAAAGCTATTCTTTTTAATTTTTAAGTACCCATCTCTTATTCTTTGAAGTACCCATCTCAAACCTACAGAACTATTTTTTTTCTTTTCAAAATTATTATCTCTCGACAAAAAATACACAATTTAAGAAAAATACATTTATTACAATTTGTTTCTCTTACCCTTTAGTATAATGACAGTTTTACTCTTAGCTAATTAATTAAACTTTTATCTAAAGTTTGTAATAATAATTTCATTCAAGAGTAACAAGTTAAACCTAATCAAAATTTCCTATCTACTTTTATTAGTAGACAATAATTTTAAGACAACTCAAAATAGAAAAAGAACTATAAATTTAAGACGAAGAGAATAACTTATTACTTTATACAAAAACAAAAGAAAAAAAATCCCCATCTTCTTCATAAATACAAAATTACAAATCCATTTAAACGCGTATGGTTGCAACATTTTCCCAAGTCCACAAACACAATAAATTAAAAAAAAAAGAATAGGGAGAACTAAAAGAATTGTCGGTCGAGAACCTAAATCGACTTGAATCGACCAACGACCTCCACCTCCACTAAAAGGTTGATCGACGACTTTCGGCCAAGTTTGTAGCGGCCAACCTAATGCGCCAAAGACTATAGTTGAAAATGACTTAACTAAATTTAAAACTATTTTTGAAAATTTTAAAATTAATAAAAACTATTTAAAAACAATTAAAAACTATTAAAACTTAAAATAATTATAAAAATTAATCTAATAACAATAAAAATATTCTAAAAATTGTAAAGTTCCTAACATAATGTATTTAACCTAAGAAAAATATAAAAAGTGCAAAAATGGGAAAATTGAAATTTAATAATAAAATAATATTAAAAATCCAAAAATTATAAAAAATTCTAAAAACTTGCAAACTAGTTTATTTTAACCTAATTAAACAAAAAATGAACTTGAAATACCAAAAATGCCCCTATTGGGCCTTCAAATGGGCCAAATACCCAAACAGATCCTTAATGGGCTTAATATTGGGCCCAATAAGAAAAAGTCCTCAGAATTGGCCCAAAAACTCCAGTCAAGCTTAAAATTTGATTTTAAACACAATTTTCCAAAGGCTCAAAAGCTGAAAATGAGCTTAAGCTAGCTTATTTCAAAACAGCTTATTCTTAATGGGCTTTTTGGCCCATTAAGCTATAAGCTGATGCCATAAGCTAAGATTTTACCCACGCCCTTCTCTTGACCTAATTAAGCTATTTGCAAAAAGAAACTTGAAATAAGCTCAATGAATAAGCCTGAAATAAGCCAAAGCCCTCTTCACAAAACGACAAAATAGTCGTTTTTTAGTTCTAGACTATTTCAAGAGCTGATTCAAGTTGCAATAAGTTACAAATGGCTTAACTAAGCTTAATCAACAAAAAGTTTTCAAATAAGCACACTTAATAAGCTGAAATAAGCAATAAGCTGATTTTGAAAAAGACAAAATAGTCGTTTTCTAGTAAAAACTTAAAACCTAAAGCTGTAAACTTCCAGAATCACTTATAAACTCAAAATATTAAGACCTATTACAAAAAAATAAGTTGTTGCACATTGGAATAAGCTAAAATGACTTATTAATAAGCTGAACACAAAATATAACTAGCAGTGGCTAGAAGCAGGGGAAAGGAGTTCCCACTGCCTTGACTTTTTGACTTGGATTTTTAGAAAGTTTCACTTGGTCTTTTTGGACAATCAAGGCACCCTTGTGATCAGTGAATCACAAGGAGTCAATAACAAGCAAATAATCACAAAAACACCCAGCCAATCAGTGTAGTTAATTCAATCTTTGCCCAGATAATAAGCAGGTCTGATGATTAAAAGCTACTTTTAAGCTAGAATAAGCTAACCACAAACCACAAAATGCATACACAAGCTCTATAAAACTTAAAGAAACACAGATTAACACATTTCATCCAACAAATCCAACAAATGAACAAGATCTAGGCAAAAGCAGTTACTGATGAACAATGATGAACACAAGAACCAAGTTTGCTGATCTACTTATCACAAAATCCAAATTCAAGGCCTTAGATCTATCACATAGGTTGCAATAACAATAATTTAACACTTGTTAGCCCTAGGTTAACATGAAAACTAGGTGTGCACAAGATTTCAGAGCAAAAAAACAAATTTTCAAGATTTTATGGCCAAATGTTTGATTTAGTGATTCAAGGCACAAAATTTGCATATATCAGAACACAAATACCTCAATATCAGATACACACTAAAACAATAACACAATACCAACTCAAAATTACACAAACTTGAACAAACAGTCAATCCCAAACACCCTTTTCACTTTTAAAACCAATTTTAACAAAGTAAAAGTCTTCTCAAGATTGATTTAAGCCCAATTAAGCATCATAACACAATACATATGAATCAAGACCCAATTTGCAGGCATAAAAACAAACTTATACCCGTAGAATATCAAAATCACTAAAAACCAAATAATTAATCAGAAAGATGAAGTTTTGAGAATTCAAACCTCCAAGATGTACATCCACACCTTGGAATAAATGAGCTGAGGTGCTAGCAAGAACAAGCACCAGCTTCCCCCTGCTAAGACCAACAAACAAGCCTAGCCAAAGGCTTGAGCCTAGGTTAGCACAAATAGAGTAAAATAAGGTGACAAATGGTCAAGTCTATGCAAGACTTAGGTTCCCACAAGGCCTGAATCTTCCCTTAAGGCCTCACCACCCCTTAATCAACCAAGATTAGTAGGCTATGATCACCCTTAAGCTCAAATAAGCAAGCTGTTGAACCACAAGCACTTAGCAAACCACTTGACTAATTTTTGAGATAAAAACGTATACCAACTTCCAATATTGATTAAGCTAGTGAATTGTGACTTATGTCACTTAAAGAAACACCTCAATGAACAATCCTTACCAAAGCACAAGCCAATTCTTGACCTTAGCAAGAACAAAGGGACTCACAGGCTTATAGGCTATCTTGGACTTGTTCAAGGTTTTGTTTAAGTACAAAAACGTGACAATTAGCTACTCAATACAATAACAATAAATGGAACTCAGTTTTAAATCACAACACAATACCACAATCCTATAAATTTCAGAAAATGGCTTTACAAGGCTTGACAAGAGTAAAACTGAGAACAAGAACTAAGATATGAATAAGGGTGCCTTATATAGGGCTACAATGATTCTAGAAACATAAAGGAAAGCTGAAAACCCTAGCTAATGAAGTTCCACAAATGCCCTTGACGATTTTGAACTATCTTGAACGTGTGACTAATTTTTGGCCGTTTGTATGAGTTGGAAAGTTGCAATTGCATCCAAAGGCCTAAAAGAAGCTTAAAATGTAAGCTTCAATCTTGAGTGTTGATTTTCTGGCAAGTCTTGGCAGTATCCCCAAAGTGTGTAGTAGGGGAATCTCTTGTGGGGTTCTTGGGTGACGTGGAAAGGATTATGAGGATTGGGTTATGATTAAGGAACCCTTAATCAATATTCTGAGGTTTTGGTGGCTTAATTTCAAGTAGTTTGTAAAAACCCAAATTGGATTAGAATATGAAGAACAGGTTAGTTTAATCTGTTTTGAGGTTTAAATAAGGTGTTAGGCGCCAAGATTAAACTAACTAATTAAGTTAGTTAAAACATGGTGAGTGGATTGGTGATGTGGCGAAATGGTGAAGGGTGATTGGTGGGATGGAGTAAGTGGGGCACGTGGCAGGCTGCCATAGGTCTAGGTATCTATTGTGTCTGCCATGTTTAGCCCTTCCTTTCTTTTCTCTTTGTCATTTCAGCTCAAACTAGCCATCAACGCCTTTCCCTTTGTTAACAACTTTTCTTTTTCATACTTTTGCCCCAAAAAGTTTTGCAAAGTATTTTCAGGGGTATTTCTTGCCAATTTGTGATTCTTGAAGGGTTGTTTTGGCATTTTCTTCATGGATAATGGTCTTGACTTGTATGGTTGACTTCTTGGAGGACTGAAATTGACAAGTCATGATTTATGAGGGACCATTATTGCCAATTCTTCAAAGTTAAGGGTCCTTTTTGCAATATTGACAAACTTTAAGGACCAATCTTGTAATTATGAATATATAAGGGTTTAAAGTGTCAATTCTTCAATATTGGAGGACCCTTCTTGCATAATCTTAAAATCTTCAAGGGTTTTGCTTGGAATCATCACTTGGGCTTGGTTCATTGTGTGGTTTCGTTTCCCGTGTTCGTTTTTGCATGATCCTTGTGATCTTTTGTCATTTCCTCAATATCCGTACCTAAAATACACAAGTAGCAAACACAAGCACATATTTGGTATTTTGATGATATTAAATTCATTTTAAGGCCAATTTGGACGATGAGACCATGTATAATAGAATAAGAACACGTGAATGCTTCGTTAGAAATAATTTCATCGTCCTCGTTTTTCACCCCAATTCCATGCTAAGCGTGCGACGAGATCATTGTCATTATAAGTTAGTAATGCTAACACTACCCATATGCCCTAATCACGTACTTATCCTCCCATTTTCCTAAGTTGTATCTCTTATATTTTATTTTGTCTTGAATGTTTCACGAGGACACATTGTTTGACTTATGCGATAATAGAGATTTAGGTCTAAAAATAGAGCCCTAACGGTGTAACCAAGACCATCGAATTAATAACCCTTCCTAATACAACGATGGCAAAAAATTAAGTCAACAAGAAGGATCGATAAACACGGTTTTATAACGGTTTTGAACATGAGACTTATTACCAAGACTTTTATACGCCCCCTAACGGAAGGGCCTTATTATCATAGGTTTACCTCCATCTTTTATTCAACTTCGCCATGAAGCTTTTATTATGACTTCGGTCTTGCCTTGCCTTTTATTTAACCTCGCCATGAGGTGTTTATTGTGGCTGAAGACGTATATCCTCACGCTAAAGTGAATTTTGGATCTTTAAAGCTTCAAAGATTAAGGCTTGATTCACTTTCAATTTTGCATAGATTTTTCGGCCTTGTGAGCTTCAAATTGTTTGCTTGATTTAGGTGAGCACTTGAAATCTTATTATTAGGTGAAGCTTTCGATTATTCAGGTTGCCAATACTTTAAAACCGTGACGCTGGCGATACCTTAATGTCTTCCCATTTTAATTACATGGAAGCTAATAGAAAAGACTAGAAACTAACAATCAAGACTAAACCGCTAACTCAATATTTATTAAGCAAAAAATATTTAAAAGCAAAGGGAGAATAAGCAAATAACGAGAACACATGAGTTTTTGAAAGAATACGAGTACTCTACGTTTAGCATAGTAACTTAAAATTAACTCTATCATTTCTCGTCCTCATTTAAGAGACTTAGCCTAATATAAAGTTAAGGAATCGCAGCTAAGTGCTCAACACGCACGGTCGAGTCAAAAATTACTCTTATTCTCGCCATCGGAAAATCTACATTCGTGTCTTCAAACACTTATAAAACATGAGAAATTTTTTTAAATTTGGATATTTTTAGCCTTATTTTGCAACAAAAAGATAAATTTTGGAACGCGTGAAGGTTTGGAAAGGCAAGTATCTATTCACCCCCCCATACTAAAGTTAAACATTGTCCTCAATGTTTCGAGTCTAAGGGTTGGAAACCCCCATACTAGAGACGAAGTCGAATGCTTAATCTAGCATGGAAAGGGTGTAACCGTTAAATTTAAAGCCGTTTATGAAGTGTGCTAAAAACCTAAGGTTAGAACATCAAAGGATATATCATGGATATTGAGAAAGTCTTCAAAGCAAACGATCGAGTGCTCCCATAAAACGAACACGAGAGGCTCCAATCGTGAAGATCGTGATCATCTAAAAACCACATATCACAAACAACCACGAAACAAAGGTTGGAAGGGCACAAATCCCCTCACATTAAACTAATTCGAAAGCTAAAATATGTACATGGATAAGCATGGGTCTCCCCCACGAAGCACCTTGTTTTTGATAACCGAGTCAAAATCTCGACTCGAATCCCCCATAAATGTGATCATTTAGGGATAATCATGGTATGGTCAATTTTTGGTGGGGCTTACATGATAAACAAGGCCCAAAAACAACCGGTACTAAGGACTAAGTCCTTTGATGGTGCAAAATACCGGGATCGAAGATGGCGTTCTCATTTTCATTGGATAAACAAATCAACGCCACTTCAACATGTGCCAACACAAACCCAAAGGGTTTAAAGAAAATAGATGAGAATAAATAGAAGGGTGGGACAATGGGTAAGTCACAAAAATCACGAGCTACTCGAGGTAGACTCACACCAATCAAATAGAAAGATTTTCTATTTATTGCATCGGTGGAAGACCGAGATTTCCCTTTATAAGCAATTCTGGGATCAAATATCTCGTCCTCGGTGGAGAAAGGGGAGGGAACATAAGGGGCTTCCCCCACACTAAGTCCACACAAAGCATCGTCAAAAGGAGAAGACGAGCTTGTAGCACTCAAAACACGAGGTGATGACAGAGTTAGCATTGTAGAAAAATCTTTTAAATCCAATTCAAATTTTTTTCCTTTTTCATCTTTTAAACTCTCCTTATGAAAACCCGACTTGATTATGTCAAAAATATTTGGTGTTTCTAAAACGATGTTAGTCATACTAAAAATTCTTACATGTGAAAACCGTTTTGGTTTTGGTGGTGGTAAGTTCTCAAAACGTTTGTCAACAAAGAAAACCTCCCCATCGAGGTCAACATATTCATCATCAGAAGAATCATTCGTGATTGGAGACGTAGGCTTAACACTCTTAACCTCCACCGACGGAGGGGACGGAAAATCGTTTCTATCATCAACTCCTAAAACTCTTTTTGAAATCCTTTTTCAAATGTTTTTTATGGGATTAACATTGTTCAAAGACGTGATAGAATACACATGAGAAGGCGTAGAGTTTTGAGTTGCATTTATGACGAGTTCTTCCTCATTGAAACGTAGAGTGATTTTCCTAGCATGCACATCGATAAGTGCTCTCGAAGTATCCAAAAATGATCGACCAAAAATTAGAGGAACTTTAGGATCGATGGGAATGTCAACAACGATAAAGTCCACGAGATAGTAAAACTTTCCAACTTTCACGAAGACGTCCTCGGCTACTCCACAAGCTAGAATCATAGAATGATCGGCCATATCGATTGACATTCTTGAAGGAGTGAGATTAGGAAGATTGAGCGACTTAAAAATCTCAAGAGGCATCAAATTTATACTAGCACCAAGACCGGACAAGGCGTAGCATTCCTCCATATCTTGTATTGCACATGGGATTAAAAATTTACCGGGATCACCGACTTTTGAGGTATGTGGCTAAGAAAAACCGAAGAACAACTAGACGACTTTTGCAATTTCTCTTTGTTATTCAACATACTTTTGAAGTTTGCGGCAAATTGAGGCATCATGACCAAGGCGTCGGCAAAACTTATATTAAAATGCAAGTCACGAAACATTTTCATAAAAAGTTCAAATTGATAATTATTTCGTTCTTGTGCCTTTTCCTTGTTTCGTCTTGAAGGGTAAGGTAAGGTTGGTGTGGGTTGGGGTATAGGCAACGGTCTTGGAATCTCGGGTTCCACTATTGGTATTGGTTCAACCGTAGGTGTGGTTTGAGCGGTACTTCGTGGGCTTGGAATTTTCTCCTTTTCAACCACCACCTCGGGTTCTTTCTATTTTTCCTTCTCTGTAGAAGTACTTGGACGAGGAATGGGTTCTTTGAAAGTTTTACCACTACGAGTAGTAATAACCTTCAATTCTCCTTTCGGGTTTACGATGGTATCACTAGGAATACCACCCGAAGAAGAAGGTTTACACATGATAGCTTCAAACATTTTTCCCATTCGATCTTCAAACTTAGATTGCCTAGCATCCACTTTTAACAACTCTTGCTTAATTTCATGTTGACCTTGCTCCATTTTTTGTTGATTTTGTTGAAGACGTTGAACGTTTATTCCATTTTATTAGCATGAGTCTTAAGTTCATTAGCAAGTTCGTTTTTAAGCTCGTTTTTCGACTCGGATCTTAAGCTAATTATCTCACGTTGCATGTTATCAAACTTAACATCGTTTTCCTTTGCATATTCTAAAAATTCTCCATTAAGATTTTTAGTGTGAGCATTTTGAAAACCTTGTGTGGTATTTTGAAAATCACAGTTTTGGTTTTGGTTTGAAATTTGCCCATTTCCACTTTGATAATTACCCTTGTTGAAGTTACGTTGATTTCCTTGATAAGCACCACTTTGATTGTTTCGATAGTTGTTAGCATTTTGATTTTGTGGAGCTTGATTTTGGCGGGAACCTTCACCGTTTTGGTTATAAGTTCCCGTGGCTACATAAGCATTCGAAGTGTTACCATCCGCGGTAATGCACTCGGAAAAATCATGAGCTCCACCACACGAAATACAAATCTTGGCAACCGCTTTAACCGATGCGGAATTCAAAGCATCTTGTGCTTTCCAATGAGTCATAAGAGTCGAAAACCTATCAAAAAATCGATTCTCCTTATTTGCTTCATCTTGTAAGGCACTCATGTTACGAGACGACGATGACGAACCCATAGTGGCAACACTCGGTGTGTTACGAGGGCTATAAACTTTAGACCTATTCTCAATGATTTTTAAAGCCTCATCGGTCGTTTTGCACAAAAAATTACCACCCACGACGGCATTTAAGTAATCTCGTTCATGATCATTAAGCCCATTATAAAAAGTGTCAATTTGATGCAATTCGGAAAAATCATGGTGTGGACATTCATGTAACATTTCTTTAAACCTTTCCCAAGCCATTGAAAAACTCTCATTAGACGTTTGAGTAAATCGTGAAATCTCGTTTTTCAAATGTGTTGTTTTTGATGGTGGAAAAAAATTGATTCACAAATTTAGAAACGAGATCACCCCACGTCAAAATCGAATTTGGGGGTTCTTTCTCGAGCCATATCTTGGCGGGTCCATCTAACGAGTATGGAAACAACATCATCTTAATGGCATCATGGGGTACATCCTTAAACTTGCTTGTCGCGGTGAGACGATTGAATTGCCTAGTGTGATAATGTGGGTTGTCTTTTTCGTGTCCGCGAAACTTGTTGGCTTGAAGCATAGACATTAAACCCGTCTTGATCTCGAAATTCTCCGCAAGGATGGCGGGAATCACAATGGCCTCTCCAAAACCCTCGGTGGGTGCTTGAAGCAACTCCATCATAGTACGATTAGCCATGATAGCTTCTTGTTCTATAGTAGGTTCCTCACTTGGAGTCTCTTCACTAGAAGTTGTTGGTGTGTTTTCCTTTTCGATTACGACGTTTACGTGCACGTCTTGCTTGATTACGAGTTTGCATAAACGTCACGTACAACGTGGGGATGAGCAAAGAAGATTCTTTTTGGTGTTTTTAACTTTTTCAATTTTTTTTGGATTTTTGAATGTTTTTACTTTTTTTGGATTTTGGAATTGTATTAAGTAGACAAAAATCTACAAATCTCCTCCTTAATCAAATCTCTTGATTAAAGAAGCCTCAAGGAATGAAAACGATCACGTGAAGTGAACGCCTTCGATGACTTTAGAACGCTGGTGGAACACCAAAACGTTCAAGAGGGTTTAATCAAATGAAACCAAGAAAGTATATATGATACTTAATAATACTTTGGGCGGCAAAACCCTCGATTAGCTTTCAATCTCAAAATACTCACAAGCAAGCGGGGAAACGAGGCGGCGCGAAGCACTTAAGAGCCTTTTTCCTTAGGGTATATTTTATAATACCCGCCTTATACCCACCTTATAGTTTTTATTTTTCAAAATCGAGCTTCACGAAAGTATTTATCTATTTTTGCCTTTCATTTCTTGTTTGAGATTCGAATACAATGATTGAGTAATGACCTCTCAATTAAGGTTGTGTTTTCACACTTTTGGAGTACTTGTGAATTTATTGTTCTACGTATAGAATATAGTAATAGTATTCACAAAAAACGAAAAACCGATAATACATATTAGTAGAGTGCTACTAATATAAATACTATTTATGGTTAGTATAAAAACAACAATTTCTAAATCAAAACACAACACGCCTCCCCGGCAGCGGCGCCAAAATTGATGTAGAAGTTTTCACTACTCTTTAGGAAAAGAGAGCAAAATAGGGAACGTATTAAGTGTCGGTTTAGGAAAACCAAGCACTAATAACCAATGAAGTTCAAGTTCGTTTCCCAAGGAGGAAAGTGTGTTGTGTAGAGAGATGATTAACTTTTATGATTATAATTTATGAAGAAAGAAAATAGAAGAGAATGACGGTTACGATTATGAATTACACTAAGACGAATAGTCGTACACGTAAAACCGTAAAAAGTGACAAAATTAAAAATTTATCCTAAAAACTCCTAGAAAATTGCAATAAATCCTAAAAAATGTAATTAGAGTTTACAAAAAATCAAAAATCACTCAAACCTTTTATTTAATTAAATAATAAATTTTTAATGCTAATTAAAGCCCAAAAAATCAATTTAATTAACAAAAAGCCCAAAATGAGATTTTTTCAATTGTAAACCTCTAAAATGACTTAACTAAATTTAAAACTATTTTTGAAAATTTTAAAATTAATAAAAACTATTTTAAAACAATTAAAAACTATTAAAACTTAAAATAATTATAAAATTAATCTAATGACAATAAAAATATTCTAAAAATTATAAAATTCCTAACTTAATGTATTTAACGTAAGAAAAATATAAAAAGTGCAAAAATGGGAAAATTGAAATTGAATAATAAAATAATATTAAAAATCCAAAAATTATAAAAAATTCTAAAAACTTGCAAACTAGTTTATTTTAACCTAATTAAACAAAAAATGAACTTGAAATACCAAAAATGCCCCTATTGGGCCTTAAAATGGGCCAAATACCCAAACAGATCCTTAGTGGGCTTAATATTGGGCCCAATAAGAAAAAGTCCTCAGAATTGGCCCAAAGCTCCAATCAAGCTTAAAATTTGATTTTAAACACAGTTTTCCAAAGGCCCAAAAGCTGAAAATGAGCTTAAGCTAGCTTATTTCAAAACAACTTATTCTTAATGGGCTTTTTGGCCCATTACGCTATAAGCTGATGCCATAAGATAAGATTTTACCCACGTCCTTCTCTTGAACTAATTAAGCTATTTGCAAAAAGAAACTTGAAATAAGCTCAAGGAATAAGCCTGAAATAAGCCAAAGCCCTCTTCACAAAACGACAAAATAGTCATTTTTGAGTTCTAGACTATTTCAAGAGCGGATTCAAGTTGCAATAAGTTACAAATGGCTTAACTAAGCTTAATCAACAAAAAGTTTTCAAATAAGCACACTCAATAAGCTGAAATAAGCAATAAGCTGATTTTAAAAAAGACAAAATAGTCGTTTTCTAGTAAAAACTTAAAACCAAAAGCTGTAAACTTCCAGAATCACTTATAAGCTCAAAATATTAGGACCTATTACAAAAAATAAGTTGTTGCACATTGGAATAAGCTAAAATGACTTATTAATAAGCTAAACACAAAATATAACTAGTAGTGGCTAGAAGCAGGGGAAAGGAGTTCCCATTGCCTTGACTTTTTGACTTGGAATTTTAGAGAGTTTCACTTGGTCTTTTTGGACAATCAAGGCACCCTTGTGATCAGTTAATCACAAGGAGTCAATAACAAGCAAATAATCACAAAAACACCTAGCGAATCAGTGCAATTAATTCAATCTTTGCCCATATGTGTTCCAGACAAGTAATAAGCAGGTCTGATGATTAAAAGCTACTTTTATGATAGAATAAGCTAACCACAAACCACAAAATGCATACACAAGCTCTATAAAACTTAAAGAAACACAGATTAACACATTTCATCCAACAAATCCAACAAATGAACAAGATCTAGGAAAAAGCAGTTACTGATGAACACAAGAACCAAGTTTGCTGATCTGCTTGACATAAAATCCAAATTCAAGGCCTTAGATCTATCACATAGGTTGCAATAACAATGATTTAACACTTGTTAGCCCTAGGTTAACATGAAAACTAGGTGTACACAAGATTTCAGAGCAAAACAACAAATTTTCAAGATTTTATGGCCAAATGTTTGATTTAGTGATTCAAGGCACAAAATTTGCATATATCAGAACACAAATACCTCAATATCAGATATACACTCAAACAATAACACAATACCAACTCAAAATCACACAAACTTGAACAAACAGTCAATCCCAAACACACCTTTCACTTTTTAAAACCAATTTTAACAAAGTAAAAGTCTTCTCAAGATTGATTTAAGCCCAATTAAGCATCATAACACACAACATATGAATCAAGACCCAATTTGCAGGCATAAAAACACACTTATACCAACAGAATATCAAAATCACTAAAAACCAAATAATTAATCAGAAAGATGAAGTTTTAAGAATTTAAACCTCCAAGATGTACATCCACACCTTGGAATCAATGAGGTGAGGTGCTAGCAAGAACAAGCACCAACTTCCCCCTGCTAAGACCAACAAACAAGCCTAGCCAAAGGCTTGAGCCTAGGTTAGCACAAATAGAGTAAAATAAGGTGAAAAATGGTCAAGTCTATGCAAGACTTAGGTTTCCACAAGGCCTGAATCTTCCCTTAAGGCCTCACCACCCCTTAATCAACCAAGATTAGTAGGCTATGATCACCCTTAAGCTCAAATAAGCAAGCTGTTGAATCACAAGCACTTAGCAAACCACTTGACTAATTTTTGAGATAAAAATGTATACCAACTTCCAATATTGATTAAGCTAGTGAATTGTGACTTATGTCACTTAAAGAAACACCTCAATGAACAATCCTCACCAAAGCACAAGCCAAATTCTTGACCTCAGCAAGAACAAAGCGACTCACAGGCTTATAGGTTATCTTGGACTTGTTCAAGGTTTTGTTTAAGTACAAAAACGTGACAATTAGCTACTCAATACAATTACAATAAATGGAACTCAGTTTTAAATCACAACACAATACCACAATCTTATAAATTTCAGAAAATGGCTTTACAAGGCTTGACAAGAGTAAAACTGAGAACAAGAACTAAGCTATGAATAAGGGTGCCTTATATAAGGCTGCAATGATTCTAGAAACATAAAGGAAAGCTGAAAACCCTAGCTAATGAAGTTCCACAAATGCCCTTGACGATTTTGAACTATCTTGAACATGTGAGTGATTTTTGGCCGTTTGTATGAGTTGGAAAGTTGTAATTGCATCCAAAGGCCTAAAAGAAGCTTAAAATGTAAGCTTCAATCTTGAGTGTTGATTTTCTGGCACGTCTTGGCAGTATCCCCAAAGTGTGTAGCAGGAGAATCTCTTGTGGGGTTCTTGGGTGACGTGGCAAGGATTATGAGGATTGGGTTATGATTAAGGAACCCTTAATCAATATTCTGGAGGTTTTGGTGGCTTAATTTCAAGTAGTTTGTAAAAACCCAAATTGGATTAGAACATGAAGAACAGGTTAGTTTAATCTATTTTGAGGTTTAATAAGGTGTTAGGCGCCAAGATTAAACTAACTAATTAAGTTAGTTAAAACCTGGTGAGTGGATTGGTGATGTGGCGAAAAGGTGAAGGGTGATTGGTGGGATGGAGTAAGTGGGGCACGTGGCAGGCTACCATAGGTCTAGGTATCTATTGTGTCTGCCATGTTTAGCCCTTCCTTTCTTTTCTCTTTGTCATTTCAGCTCAAAGTAGCCATCAACGCCTTTCCCTTTGTTAACAACTTTTCTTTTTCATACTTTTGACCCAAAAAGTTTTGCAAAGTATTTTCAAGGGTATTTCTTGCCAATTTGTGATTCTTGAAGGGTTGTTTTGGCATTTTCTTCATGGATAATGGTCTTGACTTGTATGGTTGACTTCTTGGAGGACTGAAATTGACAAGTCATGATTTACGAGGGACCATTATTGCCAATTCTTCAAAGTTAAGGGTCCTTTTTGCAGTATTGACAAACTTTAAGGACCAATCTTGTAATTATGAATATACAAGGGTTTAAAGTGTCAATTCTTCAATATTGGAGGACCTTTCTGTTGATCCCAAACTTAGATCGATTTAGCTTGTGTAAACGAGATTAAATCAAGTTAAACACGTAGAGAAACTTTGTTGTGTATAAAAAAATTTAAGTATTACGCGGAATTAATACTCAAACAGAAACACACAAACAATGTAAACCAAACTTTCACTTGACTGATAAAAACAAACTTGTGTACAATGAAAGTGTAAAACGTATATCAAACATAAACCTAAAGGCCTCCTTTTGTAGAATAAGGAGCCTTGTACAAGAGTCTACGTATCAACTATTTTAGGTAAAGATAAACATAGAAAATACATTGTTGATCATATCTTTACTAGAAACAAACTAGAAACATAATACGTGTAGACTAAGTCTTCTATCAGTGCTTGACTTCTTCTTATCAACGCTTGACTTCTTCCTATCAACGCTTGTTCTGTCAACGCTTGATTTCTTCTTATCAACGTCCCGATTGCTCTTGTCAGCGTCCAAGTGTACTGGCTACATTTTATTCCCAAAAATCATCCCCTAAACTTGATATCTACTCTAGTAATCAAGTTTTTGAACAAAAACTAAGAACTAGGAGGATTCTGACAAATCTTATCAAGTTGGTAATAAACATATCTAATCAAATCTTTGGCCACGTCACTTGAGTAGTCAATTTCCAGCTGTGTTGTCTTCATCTTTTCCAAAACTTCTTTGGACATGGGATACTCAGCATCCACAAGAAGATACTCAGAAAACTTTGTAGAACTTAAATGATACACACCAGCTGCTGAATATAAACGCCATTGAAGTCCACTGATATCATCCTCAAGATCCTTCCAAACAGGATCTTCTTCTTCTGGTGCGCACATTCTCTTGAATGTTGACCAAAGCTTTATTCCATTGACTGAAGTAGGTGCTTCAGTCTCATACTTGGCCAACAGTAACCTCCAAAGGTCTGTCAAGTCTTCCCTATCCATACTCGCAAACAAATACATAAGAGTAGTAAAAGTGTGTACCTCTTTCCCATATCTGCTAATCATCCAAAACCTACTTGCATCTTCTTCATAACTAATGATAGGGTTTCTGGAATCATGAGGTAACACTTTTACCATATCTGAAGCTTCCATGGGTGAGAGCTTAATGCTCTTTCTAATAACAGCTTCACTAGGATTCACTTTATTCAAATCTTTAGGAAACTCAAGTGGAACTCCCTTCTTCAATGGCCTTGGAACAATCATAGCCTTTTGAATCTCCATCTCTTCTGCAAGTTCTTCTTTCCTTTCATCTGAAAAAAGTCTGATGGTATTCATTTCTTGCACTCTTGCCCAAATAGGATAAGCCTTATACTCCAATTCTTCAAAGGACAATCCCTGCAACTTCTGAAAAGTCCATCCTCCTTGATGACATCTGAGCAACATATAATAAAGCTTCCTTCTATCTCTCTTCAACTATAAGAAAACTTTGCTAGCCTTATACTTCAGAATTACCTTGCAATCTCTTTGAACTCTTAGCAGAATCTCAAAACCCCAAATTTGATCTGAAATTGTCACGTTTTGATTCTCCATAACCTTATTCTCCCAAGCATGGTACATCTGGGCAACTTCTGGCATATCATAATCTACCTTCAATTTCAACCCTGCAAGTTTCTCCCTTGCCAACTCATCACCATATTCAAGTCTTTCTGGTTCTTCAATTATCATAACACTTGAATCTGTGCTTTCATCATTACTTCCTTCTTGCTCCTCAAAAGTAACCACAAATGGTAACTCAACAACCTTCTTCTTTTCTTGTTCCATAAGTTGTGCAACCAACATTGAATCAAATTGTACTTGTGCTGCATCCTTTGGAACCTCTGTTTCTACCATGATTCCTTTACCCTTATCTAATGGATCAATGATGGGTAAAGATGATGATGGTACCTATGAAGACACTTCTTTGATGATAGCTGATGACTGGAATACATCAACCATATCTGCAGGTCTGTCAACGTTCAAATCCTGTGTGTCAACCCCCAACTTACTCTTGTTAGCACTTAACTTGTCAGCGTCCAAAACCTGCTTGTCAACGCTCACCTTACTCTTGTCAGCGCTTCTTGTAAACTGCTCCATCATTGTTGTAAAGGATAAGTTCAAGTTTGTAGGAGTAACCAAAGATATATCAAAACTTGGTTGCTTCTTCAATTCTGTAAGAGCTTCAGCCACACCCAAAGATTCTCCATCATGTGAGCCTTTGTCACTCACATGTATCTGCTCATCCTCCCCTTTGGAAGAATCCTCCATACCACACCTATTGTTAGCATCTTCCAAAAGAACAATCCTCTCCCTCAATTACTTGAGTTCAAGGCCTTGTGTGTTGACAGTATGTACCAGGTCTGCATTTTGCTTTTGCAAGCTAATGCAGACAGCCGTCAATTCTAAAATTGTGTATGGTTCCAGTCAGCCCTCCTCTAGAATGGGTATTTGACCTCCCAAAATAGAGTCATGGGGCATGGATGATGTAACATCCCATTTTGATAATGGAATGTCACGCGTAATTATGGCGTGTCATCAAAGCATACAAGGATAAATGTCTAAAACATTACATGACCATAAAAGGAAATACCGGAATCAAACATCGGTAGTCCAAAAGTAAAGCTCATCACACACAAACATAAGTACTGTAAATGAAAGGACTAAACAATGTCCATGGAAAGAGTATCAAAGTAAAGATAATGCATAAAGTAAAGAAAGGCTATAAAGCTTCCAGTCCATATGCACGTACGCTTAAAGTCTACGAGCGTCCCTGAGTACCTGGCGTTTTGGGAACATGAAAAGGAAAACGGCTGAGCAATACGCTCAGTGCACGGATGTACAATAAAGCATGAATAATATAAGCATATAAGCATATAACAGCGGAAGAAACTAAGTCCCGAATAACCCGGTTAAATCTTAGTAAAACTGGTTTTATAGTTTGAAAAGCCTTATGTTTATCTTATAAAAACTGTTTAACATATTCTACCATTAGCCAATAAAGGTCATGAAAATCCACCGTGCATGAATACTTGGAGGGGTGACCTCATCATGCAAATTAGAGGGGCTGCCTCTAATTTAATATACTGGTTTGGGTAGGAGGGATCAGCTCCTTGTGAAGGATGCAAGGCACACACCACATTCACACTGAGTAATCTTGCTGAAAAACATGTAACTAGGATGCACCCATACGCCCCCACATGATAAATATAATAATATGGCCAAAAGCTGAAGGGACGCCACGAGCAATCACTCCGCCGTGGGGAAGTCATAAAACCAGTGCCTCTAGTGTTATGGTTATGGTACCTCCATAACTAGGTGAAACTGGTCATGCATATATATGGCTATAGGTATTCTAAATTAAACATAAGCAAATCAAACATATAAACTTATACTATGGGAAAACAGTTGGCTGCATACAGGGAATCCTAATAAGGAAAGAATGTCCATACTGAAAGTTACAGGAATCCGTACCTTATGTCCAGTGAACGAAGAAGACGAACGGAAGAGAGTCCTACTTCGCTATCACTAATGCTACATAAATACATACGTGTATAAGTATCTGCTTACTAAATACGTAACTGGTTTTATGTCATGTCTTAGCTTATTTTATACGTTCATGTCATGTTTTACTGTTTTAAGCTTTAAACTATGTTTATCTTATATTCTTTCTATTCTGATTAAGTATTACTTGTATTTCATGTATTATTATACTTACTGTGCAATAATAATTAACTTTCTAAAAATAGCAGGTTTCCTAAAATAGAAAGTTTCCAAAAATAGAAAGTTTCCAAAAATAGAAAGTTTCCAAAAATAGAATTACTGCTTAAAATAGATAAGTTTCTAAAAATAGAAAGTTTCCATAAATAGATTAGCTGCCTTAATTAAATAAGTTTCTAAAAATAGAAAGTTTCCATAATTAGATATAAGCTGGTTAAATAAGCTAATTATATAAGCTTAAGTATTTTCTGATTATTATTCTAAGTCATATAGATATAAGATATAGTTTAGGGTTGAGCGTGGATCTAGATCCACTGGAACTGGAACCGGAATTGGTGGAACCGAGAATCGAAATTTTGAGAAAAATAGGAACCGAGAACCGAACCAAATATATATTTTGGTTCCGGTTATGGTTCCAGTTCCAGTTCCAGTTCTTTGGTTCTACCCGTATAGGAACCAGTTTTTCAGAAGAAGAAAAAAAACTCATTCACTAATGAATTAAGTCAACAAAAAATATTTTCTTTTAAGTATTTATAACCATTTACGTTAAAAGCAATAACATTTAACAAATAAGTATAGGCTCAAATAAATAAACATCATATACTTTCACAAGTTCACTACTTTTCTTTTATCAAAATTTGAATCAAAGTTATCTGGCCCAATATCGGTTGAATTTGTATCATCTTAAAAAGCAAATCAAAATAAAGATATAAATTACTAATCATTTAACATTATGTTTACAAAATGAATGTGTTTGGCATGGCTAGTCATATTATATAAACTTTTTTGTTACAAAGTAAAATAAAGAACTCACAAATTATTCAAACTTATTGAACGTGTCATATCAACAATTATAACATAATTTTTTTTATATTATACAAATCTACAGATTAGTAATTATGTACTAACAAGACATACATATTTCATTACTACTGAGAAGACATACGTTGAATGCAAATAAAAAACCAACATAAAACTTAGTCCAATTGATTTGATAATGATAGTTGTTTGTGTTTCAACGAATTAAAATTAGAGTTTAAGATGTTCGGTTTGGTTTATTTGAGAGTAGGTTAGTTGTGTTTTTTTATATTACTTATGATATTAGCTTTTGAGTATGGTATATAAAAAAAGTTATAATATTTTTATAATTATCAGGTCTTTGGTTCTGGAACCGAGAACCGGTGGAACCGAACCGAACCGAACCGAACCAAGAACCAAAATATCTCAAAAACAAGAACTAGAACTGGATCCAACGGTTCTGGTTCTGGTTCGGTTCTTCGTGGTTCCGATCTAATTCTCGGTTCCGGTCCGGTTCTTTGGTTCTTTTGCTCATCCATAGTATAGTTTATTAATTATTACATGTAAATTAATTAAACTATAAGTTAAAAGTATTTAATTAAATATATCATGTTTTTAATAAAATAAAGTTAAATACTTAGGTTAAAACATGTATTATTAATTATTAATAATATAACCTAAGTCATGTTAATTAATTAATTATAGTCATGACTTTTAATAATTAATTAATTATAAAGTCTAGAAAATATGAATACTCAGGTTAAAAATTCATGATCTAATAATTAAATTATAACCTAAGTCATGTTTATTAAATTAATTATGTCATATTTTATTAATTTATTTTTTAACATAACTATTAAAATCATAAACCTTAACATAAACAATGAACCGGACCGTGACTAGAAACCATGAACCGGACCCGTAATCAACACCATACCCCGAACCACCTCAGGGTTTCCCCTTGTTTGCTGCTGCCGTGGGACCCACACCACCAAACCGAGACCATGAGGTCTCGGTGGTGGTTCATAAGCCAAGCCGAGACCCCTTGGGGGTTCGGTTTAGGCGTCGGCTAAAACAAACACCCCTAAAAACCTTTATTTTGATTTACCCCATAATCATAGACATGTCTAATAAATGTTTTTAATTAGTTTTTTTAAAAACATCATGATTTTATGTAATTTATTAAATCAAAACATAAAAGAAAAAGGTTAAAAAGTATACCGAATGCGTGGATCAATTAAGGATGAACACACACGAATGCTTGCACAAAAGTCAAGATCAAAAATCAAACGAACACCCCCTTTTTGTGTCTTTATCTCCGGCGGCCAAGGGAGAGAACAAGGAGAAGGAGAAAAACTTTTTAGGGTTTTTTTATTTTTACTGTAATGTGAATTATGACAAGAGATTTCCTAATTCCCTTGTTTTAGCAAAATTTAAAATGGGCTTGGCCCATTCCTTTGGTGTAGCCGCGGGTAGGGGCCCCACATGGGGTAACCCGTACCTTTTCGAGTCTAAATATTTTAGTATTCATTCGTGTTTTATCGTGTTCGTGTTTTATGTGTTCTAGTTAATTATTAACCGTGACTTAATATATTTATTCGTGTTCGTAATAAATATATATACGTAATTAATATTAGCTCGTGATTAATTTACGTTCATGATTTCATGATCGCATGTTCGTGATTATAATTATTATTTGAATAATTATTGTGTGTTCATACGTAATAAATACTTATCGTGTTCTAACACGTACATAATACTTAACATTCTTATACGTGAACGTAACATACTATAAAAGGAAAGTTTTAATCTAGTACGTACGATCTTAAGGGTACTATTCATGGTAAAAGCATGCGGGTTTTACAACTCTTCCCCCCTAAAAAGAATAATTCGTCCCCGAATTATAGATAAAGTAAACTGGAAAAGAAGAACGTACCCAAATTCAAAATATGAAGTGAGGGTAAGAAGCCCGGATAGACTCCTCTGTTTCCCAAGTGGCTTCCCGCTCGGTATGATCCCTCCAAAGGATTTTGACGAATGGAATCGTCTTCCTTCTCATGACTCGTTCTTGTCTGTCAAGAACTCGTTCGGGTTCTTCTATGAAAGTGAGATCTTCACGTATCTGTTCCAGTGGATACTGAACCATGTGAAGGGGATGATACTGGTACCCTCTGAGTAAGGACACATGAAACACATTGTGTACATGCGAAAGCTGCAGAGGTAACGCTAACCGGTAAGATACTTCACCGACTCGTTCAATGATATCAAACGGTCCGATGAAACGAGGACTGAGCTTCCCTTTAATCCCGAAGCGTCTAACACCACGTGCCGGCGAAACCTTAAGAAAGACGTGATCTCCTACGTTAAAATGTATGTCCCTACGATGCTTATCGGCGTAACTCTACTGACGTGACCGTGCTTCCTGAAGTTTCTGCTTAGCTACTGCGACCCTTTCATTAGTCATCTCTATGATTTCGGTCCTTCAAGTGTTCGCTCGCCAACCTGATCCCAACAGATTGGGGCGCGACACTTTCAGCCACACAACATCTCGAAAGGAGCACACTTGATACTTGTGTGCCGACTGTTGTTGTATGCAAACTCCACTAAACAGATATAATCGTCCCAATCACCCGTCCATTCCAACACACATGACCTCAACATGTCCTCCAATGTCTGAATCGTTCGCACCGACTGCCCGTTTGTTTGAGGATGAAAAGCCGTGCTAAGCTTAAGTTGTGTACCCCAAGCTTTCTGCAGACTCTTCCAAAATCGCGAAGTGAAACGAGGATCTCTGTCTGAGACGATGCTGGATGGAGCACCGTGGAGTCTCATGATCTCTCTTCTATACGTATCGGCGAGTTTACTTACCGAATCTTCCTTGCGGATCGGTAAGAAATGAGCTGATTTGGTAAGTCGATCTACGATAACCCAAATTGCATCGTGCTTCCTTTTGGTAGGCGGAAGACCAGTAACAAAATCTATAGTGATTTTGTCTCACTTCCACTATGGGATATCTAACGGTTGCAGGAGACCGCCAGATCACTGATGCTCGATCTTAACCTGCTGGCGGGTAAGACATTTTGAGACGTAAGTGGCCACATCCTGTTTCATACCACTCCACCAAAAGTACTGCTTGATGTCATGGTACATCTTAGTCGAACCAGGATGTATAGAGAATGGGGAGCTATGAGCTTCAGCTAACAAGGCTTCCCGGAGTTCTTGATCATCAGGAACACAAAGTCTCGTGCCCTGCCATACGATACCATCTACATCTACTCTGAATTCCGTCTGTTTCTAATACAAGGTTTTCACCAAGTATAAAATAATTTCGTTCCAATCTTTTCGAATTGATTACCGTTAATTAGTGCGACTCAATTGTTCTCGGTGGAAAATAAAATGGTTGGTTGATTATCTATTTTTAAACTATAATGTCGTTGAGTAAAATAAAAACTTTATAAAAATTTAAACTAAAGATAAAAGCGTGCAATCTTTGGAAATTAAAACGTAAATGATTAAAAACTTGAAAACTTGGTAATAATAAACTAAGACGAAACTTGTTTAAAATAATTCTAAGTTAAAATGGCGGTAAAAATTAAGAAAAATAAATCAAAAGCCAAAATTAGATCGCAACACGATCGTACTCAAATCGCAATACGATCGTGACCACCGATCGCACTCACGATCGTAGCCTGGGGTCAGATCGCACTCAATGCGATGGGAAAGAGTGATCGCACTCACAGATCGCAACGACGATCGCAACAAGTGGATCGTGGTCTTTGATCGTGGTCTGTGATCGTAACACAATGATCGCAATCAATGCGATCGAACTCAAGGATCGTGACACGATCGCACCCACAGATCGCAATATGTGATCGTGGTGTGGATCGTAGCCAGGGAAAGAAGTGTAGATCGCAATCAATGCGATCACAACCAAGGATCGTAACCAAGTAAAACCCTTCTAAGATCGTAATGAAACACAAAGAGCAACTTAAGCAGAAATGAATAAGCAGTTAATACAATAAGCACTTTCCAACTCTTAGCCAAGGATAAATAAGCACAAATTCGAAACCTTTTTGAATCTAAACACGTGAACTTTATAACACAAATTTTAAAACAATAAAACTTTTAAGAAAGCTTAAAAGTAAATAAGCTAAATATACAAATAAGCCAATAAGCACAAAGAGCTTATAGCTTAGACGTATAAGAGCTTAGGAAGGAATAAAAAGATTAACTTTTTAATCACGAAAACATCAGAATCAATTACGATCAAATGTATTTTGGATCAAAGGTAAAACAAAATCAAGAAATGTAGAAAGGGATTAATGAACAAAAAGCTTAACTTGAACTTGTGATTAATGAAATCCAAATACAAGAATGATTAAAAGCTTAAACTTGAAAGATAAAAAATAGAGAAAAGATGAAACTTAGTGAGAGAAAGCTTAAAACTTTCTCTCTCTAAAAACTAGAGAGGAAAAATGAAAAATAAAACTAGCTAACTACCCTCCTAATGTGTTTAGGAGGGTATTTATAGGGAAATGGGGAGGTGCGTGTGTTGCCTCCACTTTCTTTCTTCTCGGCTCTTCGTATTTTAAGTTCTTCGACTTTTCTCGACGTCGTCTCGGGATTAATTAAACTCGTCTTATAAATTCTTCACTTATTTAGACTTAATTCTTCGATTCATTAAACTTCCGTCTTAAGACTTTTTCTTCGATAAATCTTCAGAATAGGCCTTGGACTTCCGTTCTTTTTGCACTCTTGATCTTTTGACTTCGTCTTTTCTCGTTTTCTTCGATAAAACCCCGTGAAAGCCCGTGTTTTCTTCCTTTTTCATCTTTTGGTCCTAAAACACAATAAAAACACAAACCACGCATAATTCCGAATTTTAGGACATAAAATACACGTTTTGGTCTAGTTTTTATTGGAAATAAGTGGTAAAAGGATAAGTTTTTTCACACTTATTAAATCCCCTACACTTGACCATTGCAATGACCTCATGCAATGGATTAATTTTAAAGCACGGTTTACATTTTCCATCATAAATAACCCACCTTGGACTTTATTAAATACTATACATTAAGGAAAATAAAAAGATAGAAACAAGTAAAGAAATCAAATACTTACATTGGGGTTTTGGCTGCCATGAACGTTTATCATCCTCAAGTTTCACGTTCCCCATACCAAGCTTAAAAACGAGATCATTGTTATTATAAGTTAGCAAACTAACACGAATTCATGTGGGCCAATTATTTACTTAGACTCCCTTATTCCTAGGTGTATCTCTTATTTTTAATTTTGTCTTGAATGATCACGAGGATGCATTGTTTGACTTATTTCAATAGTTATTTAGGCAGAAAATAAAGTAGGACGATTTAATCAATAGTTAGCTAAAGGAAAAAATCTTTTAAAACTGCTTCTCGGGACCTCATAAAGTTCATATCTTGGCATAACTCGCTTCACGATTTGAGACCTTTCTCGGACCGATATTTGGCAGCGACTTCATACTTCGAATCTTTGAGAGACGTTTTTGAAATTATGGTCTTCTCTTTATAATAGGAATTTCTTCACTTGAAGTTTTTGAGAGATTCTTCATATTTGGACCACGACTTCTTCATTTTTCTCCAATCTTTATTTTGGACTTTGATATACAACGATCCGCCTCCTTTTAGGAATTGGATCTATTTATCCTCATACCTTGAAAGGGTCTTTTCGGATATACTTCTCCATGATATTTAGGGGAGTATTTGCTTTTCGTCGTGTGTCTCGATCCTTCATATTGATTTTTGATAAATGATTCTTCACATCACTTTTGGATCTTTAGCAACAAAAATGTAGCCCTCATGCCTTGTTAGGTCCTTTTCGGACTCGCCAATCTTCGCATCCCGCTTCAATAAGTTATGCCTTGGCTATGAACTCTAATTAATACCGAGCAACTTTTAAACGATCTTGTGCTAGAAGCTAAGTAACTTTTCAAATCGTACATCCTTATTTATTGCAGATAAATTTATTAACAAGCGATGGGAGAATAGGCTTATAATCAACTCACATAAATTCACGAAAGAATACCAAACTTATAATTGACTCTATCATCTCTCGTTCTCCACAATTAAAATCTCAAGGAATGAGACTCGTGGATTCTTAGCCAATTAAATCAAAGTTTTGGGTTTTCGAGTCATCTATAGGATCTTGCAAACTCTTAGACTTTTTCAAGTTTAGAATTTGCGTTTTAAAGTTCCCTTGATAAACGACTCTCTAGGATCATCTATAGGAACTTCCGAAAAGTTCTTGTTCTTAACCCATGAGAGTTAAGACTTTCGCGTTTTAAAGTTCCCTATATAAAAGCCTAGCAAAACTTGACTTAAACACGTTAAGGATACTAGCTAGAGTAAACTTGGATAAGTAAACTCGGGTTGAGTCAAAATATTCACGACTTTGAAATATTTAAAACCACTTTATCAAACTTTATTTTTAGCAAAGAAAGTAAATAACGATAAAACAGGAAAACTACAGGCCAAAATGATTAAAAATTTTGAAAAATGTCGAAACATCAGATTTTCCGGTTAAAATGAGGACAAATTCATGGAAAAGACCACTCACTTCGATAGAAGTCCCCCCTACACTTGATATAAACATTGTCCTCAATGTTTAAGCATGTGGGAGTAAACTCCCCTACACTTATGACATTGTGCACTTTGTTTAAATCTTTCTAAGGAAAGGACAACTATAGTGATTTCAATGTGAACGTATAAGATATGAAGTATTGAATCACGACAGTTTAGGATAGAACCGGGAAGACGGGTACACGGTATCACGATTCGTCAAAAGTCATCGAGAATGGATCTTTGAAGCTTTAATCCCTGCACAATAGAAGAAACAAGACAACAAACTCATACGGGGCTCCCCTACACTTATTATGAAGACGGTAAAGGATAGATCACAAGTTGCCTCCCGAGAAGCGCTTGTTTTTGTTCACCGAGTCACGAGCCTGACTCGACCTAGAACTTAATTCAAGGGAAACGTGGTGAGGGATGGAATCATCTCATAAGAGATGTCCTCACCAAAGTACAACTTCACGCGCTGGCCATTCACCTTCATTTAACCAGAAAATCATCTTTTTCAACATTTTTCAAATTTTTAATTAACTTTGGCCATTTAGTCGTAATTTTTAAATTTTTATCGTTGCTTTCATATGTATATATCCCGCAATAAAGTCAAAAATATTAATAAGTGGTGTAGCTAGTTCAGAAATCTTTGACATATTAGGCCCGTTGTGATTATTTTGACTCAACCCGAATAGACTTATCCAAGTTTATTCTAGCTAATATCCTTAACCATGTAGACCTTAATTGGTTTATTAGGCTAAGCATCCACGAGTCTCATTACTTGAGATTTTAAATTGTGGAGAACGAGAAATGATAGAGTCAATTATAAGTCGGTATTCTTGCACAAGCTCACTTGGTGTAATTATTTGCCTATTCTCCCATCACTTGCTAATAATTTATCTGCAATAAGTAAGGTCGTACAATTTGAAAAGTTACTTAGCTTCTAGCCCAAGATCGTTTACAAGTTGCTCGGTAATGATAAGAGTTCATAGCCAAGGCATAACTTATGAAGCGGGGCGCGAAGATTGGCGAGTCCGAAAAGGCCCTAACAAGGCATGAGGATTCAATCTTACTGCTAAAGATCCAAGGTGATGTGAAAAGCATTATTCCCAAAATCAATATGAAGGATCAAGACTCACGACGAAAAGCAATCAACTCCCATAAAGATCATGGATAAGTCTATCCGAAAAGACCCTAACAAGGTATGAGGATAAATAGATCCAAGTCCGAAAAGGAGGCGGATTGTTGTATCACAAAATCCCAATTAGCGATTGAAGAAATAATCATGAAGTCGTGGTCAACAAAGTTGGAGTACCCCTCTAAAGTCTCCAAGTGAAGAAACTCTATTAACGATTAGAAGACCATTATCTCAAGCACGTCTCTCAAGATATGAAGTATGAAGTACATGCCAAATATCGGCCCGAGAAAGGTCTCAAATCGTGAACCGAGTTTTGCCAAGATATGAACTTTTTGATATCCCGAGAAGCAGTTTTAAGAGATTTTGTCCTTTAGCTAACTATTGATCAAATCGTCCTACTTTGCTTTTAGCCTTAATAAACTATCGAAATAAGTCCAAAAATGCATCTTCATGATCATTCTAAGACAAAAATAAAATATAAGAGATACACCTAGGAATAAGGGAGTTTAAGCATATAATTAAGCCATGTGTGTAAGTGTTTGATTTGCTAACTTATAATAACAATGATCTCCTTTTTAAGCTTAGTTTGGGGAACATGAAACTTGAGGGTGATAAATCTTCGCAGCACCAAAGCCCTAATGTAAGTCCTTGATCTCTTTGCAAGTTATTTCCATATAACTATTTTCAAGTGAAAATGGTTTTCTATCCTTTTGTTTACTTTAAAGATTTTAATTTCTCTTAGTACTTTAATTTTTGTTTAGTGGTATTTTAATAAGGCCAAGGTTGATTGATTATGAGAAAAGTGTAAATTTGCTTTATCACTAAGCATTGCATGAGGGCATGGCATTGGTTAAGTGTAGGGGATTTGATAGGTGTGAAAACACCCATCCTTTTACCACTTATTTCTGGCTAAAACAAGACCAAAACACGTATTTAATATCATTTGTTTGGATTTATGCGTGGTTTTTGTGTTTATTGTGTTTTCAGAGTCAACCGGATGAATATTGAAGAAAACATGGGATTGCCCGAGTTTTATTGAAGAAAAAGGCTGAAGACGAAGTCTAGAGTCAAAGAATGCAAAAGATTAGAAGTCAATGGACCTATTTGAAGAAAAGGGCCAAAGACGGAAGATTTATATATGTCGAAGAACTCAAGTCTATTTAACGAGAAATTAAAAGACGAGTTGGAATTATTCACCGACACTTCTCAAAATCAAAAGTCGGAAATGTTTATTTAAAGAAACGTAAAGACTAAAGAAGAAAGAAGAAGAGAAGCCCATGAACAAAGCCCATTCGCAAGCCCACAAGCAAACGCCTATAAATAGGACTTCTCCTCACAATTTTGGAGGCTAGTTAGTTTTTAGTTTTTAGTTTCACTTTTCATTTTCCTTTCTAGTTTTAGAGAGAGAAAGTTCTAAACTTTCTCTCACTAAGTTTTCATCTTTCTTTCTTTTAATCTTTCAAGATTAAACCTTTGTGTATTGTTGATTTCATTAATCAAGTTTAAGTTTAAGCTTTTAATCTTTCATCTCTTTCTACCTTTCTTTGATTTTTAGATTAATTTTGGTGCGAATTTCATTTGATCCGTGTTGTTCTTAATGATTGCGTGCTTAAAAAGTTAATCTTTTTATGCTTACTTAAGTTTTCATACGAATAAGCTTTAAGATCTTTGTGCTTATTGGCTTATTTATATGTTTAGCTTATTTACTTTTTAAAAGTTTTCTTAAAAAGTTTATCTTTTTATGGTTTGATTTAAAAGATTGCTTATTTTAAGTTTAGATAAGTTGTTATTTGTGCTTATTTAATCTGTTTCATATTAGATTCGTTCTAGTTTTGGTGATTAGCTTATCGAAATAGCTTATTCCCTTGCTTAATTTTCGAGTCAATATAAATCGGAAAGGGTAAAACCCTTTTCCGATTATAATATTCCGATTAGTGCCCCTCCTTATTCCGATCATCAAGATCGGATTAGGGTTATTGTATTCCGATTTGCAGCATTTATTCCGATCGTATTGATCGGATTAGGGTTTAGATATTCCGACGGTGGGGTTTGGTGACATTCCGATTGGACTAATTTGCTTGTTATTCCGATTGCATTCTCCTTGCAATATTCTGATTAGCCTTGTTTGTTAGTTATTCCGATTGGGTGTTTTGCAATACATTCCGATTTGACTCATGATAATACATTCCGATTGCATTTGTTTGGCAACATTCCAATTGGTGCTTGTTTCCCATATTCCGATTGCACTAGTTACGTTATTCCGATCAATCTATTCCGATCTGATTCCTTTTCAGACATTCCGATCAGTCTTCTAGTTACACATTCCGATCAGCCTTCTTTCCGACCTATATTCCGATCAGGGGTTCCGACGGACTTAATTTCTTGTTTTTGGCAAAGTTTTCAAATGTTAGATTTATTAAGTGTTCAAATATTTTTCTAATCTTTTCTTTAAGTTTTCAAGCATTTATTTTTAACTCGTTATTTTAGTTTAATCTTTAAAACTTTAATTTACTCAACGACATTTACATTTATCTGCTATTAGTTTAAAACAGATAACAAACCAACCCCTTTTTAGTAACCAAGAACAAACTATTCCACTTTGAACCGTGATCAATTCGAGAAGATTCCGAGAACTAATCTGAACCCAATGAAAACTCTTGTATCAGTGTGCTAGCCCGTTTCTCATATGGAGAAAAGCCAAACTTCTTCAAGATTTCTGATACATATTTATCTTGAGAGATGAAGATACCATCTTCTTTCTGGTGAACTTGTAACCCTAGAAAGAAGTTCATCTCCCCCATTGCACTCATCTTGCACTTGTCTGTCATAAGCTTGGAAAAGTCTTCACTCATCTTTGGACTAGAAGAGCCAAAGATGATATTATCCACATAGACCTGAACAAGTAAGAAATCCTTACCCGTCTTCTTTGTAAATAAGGTCTGGTCTATGGTGCCCCTTTTGAATCCATTTTCCACCAGATAGGTGGACAATGTGCCATACCATGCTCTTGGGGCTTGATGAAGTCCATACATAGCTTTCTTTACTCTATACACCTTGTCTGGATGTTCTGAATCTTCAAAACCAGGAGGCTGCATTACATAAACCTCCTCTGCAATTATGCCATAAAGAAAAGCACTCTTCACATCCATTTGATAGACTATAAATCCCATGCAGGAAGCATAGGCTAGAAAAATCCTTATAGCCTCAATCCTTGCAATAGGTGCAAAGACCTCCTCATAGTCTATCCCTTCCTCTTGTGTATATCCTTGAGCCACTAAATGTGCCTTGTTTCTGACCACAATTCCTCTTTCATCCTTTTTATTCCTAAGAACCCATCTTGTCCCAATAGGTCTGACATGTCTGGGACAATCAACAAACTCCTAAAAATCTTGGATAGCAAATTGGTGAAGCTCATCTTGCATTGCTTCCACCCAACTTGGTTCTTTGAGAGCATCAAAAATCTTCTTGGGTTCCTGTTGTGATAGAAAACAGGCAAACAAACATGCTTGAACAAGAGGGGTATCAACCTTCTTGTGAATATTGGAAATAAATCCTCCAATATTCTGATGAGATCTTCTAGTTTGCACAGGAGTCATCACATCACCAATAATTAGAGAAGGAGGATGATTTTTGATTGTAGAAGTAAGCACTCCTCCCTCAATAAGTATGTTGTCCTCAATCTCATCTTCCATGTTACCAATATCCTCTTCAGACTCTCTTCCATCACCATCTGAATGAACCTCTCTATTTCTGTTTGAAGGTTCACCTTGTTCAATGTTATTGGAAGAGAAGAGATGGTCAAAAGATCTGTCAACGCCTGGACCAAAGCTGTCAACGTTTGAGCCATCAACGCCTGAATTTGTCTTGTCAGCGCCAGAATTTCCTTTGTCAGCGCCTGAAAGATCATGCATGTTGTCAACTGGTGATACTTGGGGACCACCTTTTTCCTTTCCAGCAGCAACAGCAGCAAATGCATCTGTCCATATGGGAATGGTAACATACTCAAGTATGGGTGCTGATTTGTCTGCTTGTGATCCAACCTCTTCATCAACCTGTTTACCTGAAACATCAACAATTGGTTCTTCCACAACATTTGAAGTTACCTTCACAATGTCTGGATTAGCAACATGCATATAATTCAAGGTCCTAGATAAAGTTTCCAAGTCAAATAACCAATTTGCACCACTTTCAGGATCACTAGGTTTACTTTCTAAAAACCTAACATGTACCTTTTCAAGTATACGTTTTTCTTTCTTAAGGTAAACCCTATATCCTCTACTCTGCACAGAATAACCCATGGAGTAGCCTTCATCACCTTTAGCACTAAACTTACCTAAGGCATCACTAGTATCCAACACAACTACATGACATCCAAAAGGTTTAAGAAAACTAATATTAGGTTTCCTGCCTCAAAGTAACTCATAAGGTGTTTTGTTATGAATCTTGTTAACTAATGCCCTATTCTGAACATAACAAGCTGTATTCACAGCCTCAGCCCAAAAAGCAATGGGAAAGTGAGCATCAGCTAACATAGTTCTGGCTGCTTCTATGAGGGTTCTATTCTTTCTCTCAGCTACCCCATTTTGTTGTGGGGTTCTAGCTACACTAAATTGTCTAGTAATCCCTTTCTTGGCACAAAAGTCATCTAACAACTTATTTCTAAACTCACCACCATTATCACTTCTAAGCATCTTAACCTCATTACCAGACTTCTTTTCAATTTGGGTAATGAAGTTAATCAAAGTATTAGCAGTGTCACTTTTCAAAGCTAAAAATAAAGTCCATGTAAATCTAGAAAAATCATCAGTGATGACAAAACAGTAAGATTTACCATTTAAGCTTTCTATATTAGTTGGACCAAACAAGTCCATATGTAGCAAATGAAGTGGTTTAGAACTAGAGTGCACTGGTTTAGACTTAAAGGAGACCTTGTGCTGTTTGCCTTTAAGGCATGCAACACAAGAATGGTCATGGTGGAAATCCTTTTTAGGCAAACCATCAACTAGACCATGTCTCATAAGTCTATTTATATTTTTAAAATTAATGTGCCCTAATCTCCTGTGCCAAAGATTACTCTCATCAACTGAAGCCTTAGCATATAGACATGCCAAATTATTATTCATCCTAATTCCATAAATATTCACATTCTAAATGTCCTTATGCCTAGGTGTTCTATAATCAATGAAATTCTCATCTGGTATTTTAAAATCTTTGCTCAACACCAAGCATTCAATATCAGTGAAAAGAACTTTATTTTTGTTATCACAAACCTGTGATACACTAAACAGATTATAGTCAAGTTCTTTTACCAGAAACACGTTTGTAAAACGCAAATTGTTGGTGAGAAGAGTTCCTTTGCCAGTGATAGTTCCATATCCGCCTCCAAAGTAAACTTTGTCACCATCCTTAATGGGATTGAAGTTTGTAAGATAATCTTCCTTCCCAGTCATGTGCCTAGAGCATCCACTATCCCAATAGCCATAATCATTAACCTGCTTTTGAATGCCCTGCACTTAAAGAAAACGAATTAATTTTCTTTGGGAACCCAAGCCTGAGCAGACTTGGATTCATTTGGTTGTTCAACAAGAACAAACTTAGTCCTTATGACAACCCCTTGTTCATCCCTTTTTGGATTAAACACCCAGTTAACCCCAATTGGTTTTGTTATGACCTTTGAAATATAATGAAATCTGTTACAAGTCATAGAAATCCCATCTGAATTAGGGTTTTGGTCTTGCTTAGGTCTCCATGTCAAGCTAGAAGAAGCTTTAGACCCCTTTTCCTTTGGTTGAAAATATTTTCCATCATTAGGTCTGGCAACGTTCCTGTCAGCGTTTAATTTGTTCTTGTCAACGCTGAAGTTACCCTTATCAGCTTTGAACCTAGGGTTTGCTACAGGAACCCATTGTTTGTTTGACCATGTATTGGTCTTCTGAAAAGGTCTTTGTCCATAAGTATTAGTCCCTTTAGTAAAGAATGGGGCTGGTCTAACCACTTGTGGACTTTGCTGGACAAAAAGTTTGGGTTTGACAGTGTTTGACTTTTTATCAGCGTTGACCTTTGAAGCATTGACACACTTATAGGCTAAATGTGAAAAACTTCCACAAGTATAACAGGCTTTTCTAGACATAGCTCTAGGTCTAGAAGAAAAGAAACCTGTCCCATTATCACTAATTTGGCTTTTTGGTGACCTAGGTTTTCTATACATTTCTGCATATTTAATACTAGGTTTACTATCAACGTTTAAGCCAAGTTCAACAGTCTTGCCAGTGGTTGGGTTTGTCACTTTGATGGGTGTAGACTCATTTGGGCTGTCACTAAGCATGCCACCCTTAACAAACAAGGTAGGGTTGGCTTTCTTCCATTGGTCCAAATTAATCAACTTCTCCTGGTATTCCTCTACTGGGGTAAGAACTCTTGGTGGAGGAATGAATTACTCTTCTTGGAATTCTGGTATACCAGTCCAAGATAAGTCCTTTCTAGGAACACCATAAAAGTTCCCAGCAGGTGGTGGAACACCAGTATACTCTTTCATCCCAATCCCAGTCATATCCCTAGAATCCCTTTGTTCACTAACACATTTTTCTAGGGTTTGTGAGGCTTTATCAAATCTCTAAATATTAAGATCAACATTATCTTTATTTTTTATAGCCTCATCTAACTTAGCCTGTAAAGCACTGTTAGCTCTTTCCATGATGTTTCTAATCTCAATACTAGCATTTAAATCATGATTTAAAATATTGATTTGATCTTTTAGGTCAAACTCCATTTTTTTATACTCAACTACAGTCTTTTCAGTTTGAGTAAGAGCAAGTTGATAGTTAGACAACTTGCATCTTTCATTAACCACATCTGTTGTCAATTTTAAAACTTCTTTGTTAAGTTTTTCAGTGTTTAGACGATAACTCTTACTACAAAATGCATCATCATATACCTCATTGTCTGATGAAAATGAAGAGTGTGCCATGAGAGCATAGTGAACATGCTCTTCTTATTCCTTTTCTACAACCAAAGCTTTGTTCGCTTCCTCATCCTTGGCCAAATAGCTCCAATCCCATCCAACACCATCAATATCTTGCATGGCAACCATAGCTTTGGAATCCTGAGCCTTGATGATTTGGATTGAGGGTTTTCCAGCATCAAATATTCTTGGAGATCTACATTCTCTCATAAAGTGTCCCATTCAATGACATTTATAACACTCAACCTTGGATTTATCAAATCCAGCAGTGTCCTTAGCATTAAAAGTCATCTTCTTCTTGAATCTTCGATTCCATCTGTTTGCTCTTATACTTGCAAGAGCCATATTCCACTTTATGTCCATCTCCTCCAAATGCTCATCACTAATTTGCTCAAGGTCCTCATATGTAATCACTGAACCATTGGGTAAGGAAGCAATGTATGCACAAACATTATCTAGATCAATACCAACAGGCTTGACTCTTGGAGAGTCAACATTGTATGTGTCAGCGTCTGAATGTGAGGTGTTGACAAGGCTTGATCCAGCGTTGACACAAGTTGATCCAGTAACGGGGTACATGTATGACTCCTTTTGATCAAATTGACCTTCACTATGTGAGAAGAAGGCCATATTTCCAATGGTAGACTTGCTTCCTTGATCCAAAAGAGTTTCATTCTCTACCAGCCTCAGTTTATTGTAAACATCATCAAAAGTAGAACTTTTGTGAGTATTATTAGCAATTATAGACCTTGCTTCAATCTTCCATGCATCACCAAGACTTTTAAGAAAAGTGGTGATGATATCAACATCACCAAGCACTGTTCCCATAAAGGATAGCTTGCTTGTGATGTCAAGAAGTATGCTTCTCACTCCACTTAGCTTTTCATTTGGTTGAGCTTTAAAAACAGCATACTCATGCAAGAGTTGCTTCTTTTTCTCTTGTACAGTATCAACATTACCACCATAAGAAACTTCAAAGGCGGCCCAAAGATCTTTTGTAGACTCATAGCTTCTATATTTGTGCTGATTTGCTTGTCCCAAAGAGAGTTTGAGAATGGTTAGGGTTTTCATGTCATTCCTTCTCTTTGATATGTCCTCAGCAGAGACAGCTCTACCATCTTCAGGTTTTTCTTTTCGATCCTCTTCAGTAGACCCTTGAACATTTGTTCTTGTCAAGATGGCAGCTACAATCTTTTCAGCTTTATCAAATGTGTTTCCATATTCAATAATTTCCCATAGGGTGTAGTCATGGATTTGAAGATACCGTTCAATGTTAAACTTCCATAGCTCAAAATTGTCTGGGTCTAGCATGGGAATATTGATGTTTGGGGTTGAGGAGGAGGAGGAGTTTAATTCTGGAGTAGACATGTTGTTTTTAGGGTTTCTTGAAAATTAGGGTTTTTGGCGATTTAGGGTTTTTATGTTCTTTAGATGAAAGTTTCTCAACAAGCTCTGATACCACTTGTTGATCCCAAACTTAGATCGATTTAGCTTGTGTAAACGAGATTAAATCAAGTTAAACACGTAGAGAAACTTTGTTGTGTATAAAACAATTTAAGTATTATGCAGAATTAATACTCAAACAAGAACACACAAACAATGTAAACCAAACTTTCACTTGATTGATAAAAACAAACTTGTGTACAATGAAAGTGTAAAACGTATATCAAAACATAAACCTAAAGGCCTCCTTTTATAGAATAAGGAGCCTTGTACAAGAGTCTACGTATCAACTATTTTAGGTAAAGATAAACATAGAAAATACATTGTTGATCATATCTTTACTAGAAACAAACTAGAAACATAATACGTGTAGACTAAGTCTTCTATCAGTGCTTAACTTCTTCTTATCAACGCTTGACTTCTTCCTGTCAACGCTTGTTCTGTCAACGCTTGATTTCTTCTTATCAACGTCCCGATTACTCTTGTTAGCGTCCAAGTGTACTGGCTACATTTTATTCCCAACACCTTCTTGCATAATCTTCAAATCTTCAAGGGTTTTTCTTGGAAAATCATCACTTGGGCTTGGTTGATTGTGCGGCTTCGTTTCCCTTGTTTGTTTTTGCATGATCCTTGTGATCTTTTGTTATTTCCTCAATATTCGTACCTAAAATACACAAGTAGCAAACACAAGCATATATTTAGTATTTTGATGATATTAAATGCATTTTAAGCCCAATTTGGACGATGAGACCATGTATAAAAGCAATCTCATCATTGGTAGTGATATCTTAGTGTTAAGAATGTACGTACATAGTTGATCAAGTCTGTCATGATGAAGATTAGTGTTCTCAGAGATATTAATGTTGCTTGGAAGATAAAGACTAAAGACGCGTAGGTTATTTATAAAAGATATATTGTGTGTATATCTTCTAATGTTTAAATTATTTTCTTTTGATATTTATCTTGTAAAGGAATCTTTGTGTTATAAAATAAGGTCCTAAGTTAAATGTTTAGCAGACACTCTTTACGTTTTTAACAGACTTCAAAGTTGTAAGCCTAATACTATTCATTGGAGTATTTCTATTATATTAACAATATTGAAGTGTTTGGTTCACATACTTTATTCAGTTTCTCTTTACATTACATATACAGTCTTTATAGTATCAAAGAGTAGATTCCACATACTCTTTGATAATAACTCAAAGTTTCTACAAAGGTTAGATAGAACTTGTTCTGTTAGTCTAAGTCTACAAGCTAGATTTAAACGGTCAAATGGATCAACAAGTGGTATATAAGATTCATATAAACACGGGGTATGATCTGGAGATCGGGGAGGATTGAAGAGATGTTTAGCCATTTTTAAAGATAGAAACAAGAGGGATACTAGAATGTGTGTTTATTTCTAGTGAGAGAAAGTAGAAAGAAAAATGACAATCCTCACCCCTCCATGGAAGTATGGAGGGGTATATATAGCTCGGTACTTAAACTAACTTATAACATGTGATAATATCTCTCCCTGCAAGTCCCGGCTATGCAAACTATTGTAATATTTCATTAGTCACTCACATTTTACGGCTAACAAATAATCACTAATGAGAAATAAAAAAGGACTAATGATATGAAGGCCACGAGTATTGTCATGTTGTCGATACGTAATGAGCATATTCTTGTTTTCCAGCAACATGAAGCTGCAAAGTCCATGTTTGATGATTTTGTTATAAGGTTTGGTGGTAATGACTCTACGAAGAAGGCTAAAAAGGCATTGTTGAAATCAATGTTTGAAAATTTCAATGCTGTTGGTTCAGAATCTCTTGATTATATTTACAATATACTACAAGGGGTTATAGGCAAACTCATATATTTGGGAGGAAAGGCCGAGCAGGAGGATATACATGCAAAGTTCTTTAGAAGCATTCCTGAAAAGATGGATACATAGGTGTACATTTGAGAGAACAAGGATGATTTTGGTAAAGTCATTATTGATGATTTGTAGAATCACTTCAAAGTGGTTGAACATAAACTCACTTAAAAGGTTAGGTCAACCTCTAATGCTAGTAATTTGGAGTTTGTTTCAAGCCTAAGTTATAGTGATGAGGCTAATACTAGTAGCATTATTAATGTTGATAATACATCTTAATTTTGGTAATACATTTTCTAGTTCCGGTGATGTTTCTACTAGTACTTCAGGGTTAAGTGATGGCATAATCTATGCATTCTTGTCCAACTATGAGAATGTAGCAGAGATTGTTTTTTATGGTATTCAACAACTTAGTGATGATGACTTGGATGAGCTTGAGATCAAGAACCAGCTTGCTTTTCTAAGCATGAGAGTAAGAAGGTTTTTAAGATGGACAAGGAAGCAGATTACTCTTAATGTTGGTGACAAAGTAGGGTTTGAAAAGTCGAAGGTGGAGTGCTACAACTGCCATAAGAAGGGACACTTTGCAAAGGAGTGCAGAAGTCCAAGAAGTCAAGAGAACAAGAGCAAGCCTTAAGACATGAAGGTGAATGTTGAAGAGCAAAACGCATTTATAACTATTGATGGAAACTCAGTAAGGTTTCATGGAGGAAGAGGAACTTGCTGCAAACATGGCTCTCATGGCACTTTTAGAAACTCAGGTAATTATTAATAAAATTTGTACTAAAGAATGTCTGAAAAACTATGAGGAACTTTAAAATATTGCAATGTTATTAAAAGGAACTATGATACCTCCAAGGACAATATTCTTAGTGATAAAAGAGGTGTCAAAATGTTAGAAGAACAGACTGAATGCTTAAGGAATAGGAAATGGCTTTTAAATATTCTATAATTCTTTTTAAAGAGAGAGATAGCTAGCCAGGCTCTTGAAGTTATTGAACTAACATAAAAAATAGGAACTAATGAAACTAGTAAAAATGAAAATGAGGTTAAGTTTAATAGCTTTGATAGTGCTACCAAAATCTTAGAAAAGATGATTGATAGTCAGGTTCCTGACAAGTGCCAGTGGGGTCTAGGATACAATGGTGATTATCACACTATTGAGCCCCCTATTGTATACTTTCCTACTATGAAAGATCTATCATACACTGGTTTCCAGAATTTCAAAAGAAGGAACTTGAGTTTCTGCTAATCAAGGTTGAGCACAAAAAGGAAAATGATGATGTTGCTTCTTTTAGAAAATCTTGTGTTGACATTCCACAAAATATACCAACCACCAGTACTAGTATTGGTGGTCAGACTGAGGATTGGACATCTAAGCTTAGTAGTCGGATAATACAAACTCTCAATCCACTACTAAGCTGGAAGAGAAAGCAACATTTGAGAAGGCTGGAAAACTAAACCCCAATGCCCTTAAATATATATCTGTTAGCAAGTTTATTAAATATGTTGGAATGTACAGAACTAACAAACGTATGTGAAATTAGAGATATTGGAACAATCAAAAGTTCCAACAAAAAGGGGTACGATAAATCTTGTTATATGTGTGGTAGCTTTGACCATTTGCAAGCCTATTGCAAGAAGAGCCAAAGAAGAGGGGTGGGTTGTTGGGTTTAAAAGTTGATGTGGCAGAAACTCAAAATAAGAAAACATGAGTTCTGATCGTAGCTGCTGACACAACAGCTTTAGCCATTGACACTCTAGCCGCTGACACATATTCAAGATGCTGAAAGGAAGTCAAGAATTCTTATTCTTGATAAAGATTCAGAATATTCTTTATCTTAATAGAAGATCTCATTGTTTAGTCATTCTTATCTCTTGTAAACCCTGTTCCTTACACTATAAAAGGAACTAAGGATCTTAGGTTTATTTATCATTTTCATATACAATGTAAACCTACAGCAAGTGTGTGTTTCTAGGCGTCTAGGTCTTGTAAAGATACCTAGGTGTTGGTTTTACTTTTTATGTTCAATAAAATGATCAAAGCTTTGTTTCTAAACACCTTGTTTTAGCATGTTTCGTTATATTCCCCCTTGATTCAATCAAGTGAATGTTACATGTTCCTAGCAGCCTAAAGATCAAGGAATCTTAGGATTCCACAATTGGTATCAGAGCCTCGTGGCTCTCGATGCTAGGATCTAACAAGGTTTTCATATCGTAAAATAATAAAGAAATTCGTATAGGATTTTCTGGGCGGTTTTGTGTGCGCAATAGTATTCAGAAAGACGTAACTTTTTATTGAACCGTTGGATCATCGTGAAGTTTTTTCTGGGAGTTATTGGCACATGTGTCTAGGATCTCACCGGAGGGATTGTTCTGATGAGTCTCCAAGAAAAAGTTACAAGCAGTCGAAGTTGGATGCATAGATGATTTTCAGTTTTCTGTTTCTATCATAAACTTAATACTAGGGTTTTATTCAAACTCTAGGTTGATTGTGAAACAGAAAACATGTTCAGTGGTGTCCTGATTGTATTGATTCAAAGTTCTAGGGTTTATGTTCGTTCTAGAAACCCTAGGATTGACGAGATTGAAGCTGTGTTGTATTTTAGGGTTTTCAAAAGACCCTGGATCTGGTAGATGAGATTGAAGATGTGTTCGTGGTGTTACATGATATGTTAAAAGATTAATTCTTGCTCTTGTTTGACGTAAAACAATAAGCTGATTTAAACGTTGAGGGTACTAAGAGTAGTGGTCCCCAATATGTGATTGAATATTGTTGATAGTTTGGCAGGCATCACAGTAAAGATGTTTATGTAGATCACAGAAGGACAAAACCATGTGGTTTATAATTGGTGATGTTTATGGAAAGTGTAGCAACAAGATATTTCAAGGTTCTTAAACGTGGGTTAATTGGTGCTGTTTGAATTCATGTGGATCTACAGAGTTTATATTCTGGTAATATCTTCCCTCTAAAGATCTTTGTCATGCATATATGTTTTACACATATGATAATGATTGAAAAATCATTCAAACGTGAATATTGGAAGATGATTGTCCCTAAAACTATGCTAGAAACAATAAGCTTAACTATCAACACACGTAATTACTTTTCAAACGTAATACTTATTATTGTATAATAAAGAATTACAAGTGTTATGGATAACACCGTTTGATGACAATGTGTTGTGCACACTTTGAACAACCAAAACCTAACTTATGAACATAGTCGCAGCTGTTTGGTTCTATAAGTTCTAAGCATTAATGTGTGAATTCTATCAAAGTGTTAAAAAAATACTAGGCTACATATCCTATTTATAGTGGTACGAGGTTGACCTAAGTACTAGTTGATGGTGACTACACTAGACAGAAAGATGTCTGATATCTATCACAAGATGCTCTTCTATTCTTGGTAGTCTGCCACAATGCTTTAGGGAAACAGAGCGGACACATTTTCCCTTTTCTTCATAGTCTCGTACACACCAAGGTATGTCCAAAGTGTGTTGAGTGTTAACAGGGTATTGCCACCCCTGTTAACCCTCAACCCCTCAGAGTCCCTGATACATCTTGGCTGTTATCCATCACAGCCAATGAGTATGTCTTCAAGTAATCTTTGACTTCCTTGACAATGTCTCTGACATGGAATCCTCTGAGGTTGCTCACAGAGACTTAGATCTCTGTGAGTCTTGCGATACTTGCCTGCCTCCTAGGCACAGGCAAGTTACTATCTAACAGCTTGATTTGTGTTTAAATCTATGATACAGGGAATCTAACAAACTTAGATTCCCAACAATCTCTCCCTATTTAAACATAAATACAGCTAGATCTATCTAAGTTAAGGTAAGTGAGATAACATCTTCTTCTTACCCATAACAGATCTAAACAAACACACCTTATGATTTTATTCATACTTAAAAGAAATTACAAGTACAATACAAAAGTGAAATAAAACATGAAGGTAAAATTCAGCTGTGAAATCCTTCAAAAGTCATCATTTTTGATTCTTTCTTTAGCTTCAGATAAGTCTGTCCTAGTATCTAATTCGGCCTGCAAAGCTTGTGCAAAACCTTGGAATACTCTGTGTTAATTTTGAGTCCCTTTTTTAGACAAATCAGCTGAATGGTTGATGCTAATCTTAGATCATCTTCCCTTTGAAATGCATATTGACAAGCCCTGTTCATGAAGGCCATTCCTCTTTCAGGCTCAGTGTAAGTCTGACCATCAATAGGACCTATGATTCCATTTGGTAATACCAAATCCCTATGCATTCCATCTACTTGAACATCATTAGTAACGAAGGTTTACTTAACAAGTTGAGTCATCCTTCTTCTTTTCTTTCCAGACTTTGGAGGTTCTTGTTCAAACAGCTGTGGTGGGGATCTATTTTGAGCTTGGTTGTTGTTTCTTTAACTCAATTAAACTTAGCTTTGAGGGTCTTAAGAAGAGTAAAATTTGCCTATCCAGTTCTTTTAGCAGCCAAAGCCTCAAGTTCAAACCATTCAGACAAGCCAAGTTGTTTTAATCTGAAGTCTTCAAAGACATCCATATTGGCCTATTGGTTATCTCTCCACAAAATCATTCATGGTCTGTTAGTAGACTTGTGAATGGTATACTTGAACTTGGTGATTTTTCCAGGTGCATACCTATTGTTGACGCGGGCATCATAATCAGCTTTTACCTTATTCAGTGCCTCTGTGCGTTTGGCTTCCATCTCTTTCAACCTTTGCCTTTGTTTCCCCTTTGAAGTGGAGTTATTTTTCTTAGAGTTTCCTCATTAAGCTCATTGGCTTTCTTGATTTCATTCAGCCTTTTGAATTCAACAGCCTGTTTCTCAATATCTTCAGGTGTTAGAGGATTCTCATTTGAAGCTGTGAAGGTTGTAAATTGGGATGGGTCTGTGGTCGATCCTCCTGTCTCTAGCATCATAGCTATTTTCTTTAGTTTGGCGTCTGAGTCTACCATAACTATTTCCTTTCCTTTCTTTGAGACAGAGGATGCCACGCTTATGTTTGTCAGCTCTTTAGCTCTTTTGAGAAAAGCCGTCTGAGCTTGGGTTTATATAGCTTTGGGTAGAGAGCTAACATTGAATTTGAGTTTCTTGGCAGCTGGTTCACCATCATCCACAGCCTCGCTGGTGTTAACCAGAGTCAGGGACTTTGATGAATCAACTCCATCCTTAGTCTGTTGCTCCCCCTTAATTTCATCCTCATCATCTGGTATAATAACTGGTGTGATGACTTGGAGAGGGACATGTGAAGGAATAGTGTTGTTGTCAGCAGAGTCTGGGCTTTGTTTGGCAGATTCAAGGTCAAGTACCTTTTCCTTCTCCTCCTCACGTTCAGCCTGTCTTTTCAGACGCTTAGATGAACGTGCCTGAAAGTGCTTGGCAATCTGCTCAACAGAGGCAACCATTTCTCGTTGTCTGATTCTTGAAGCTCTGGCAATTTTCAGCAGATGGTTGCAATTTCCATTTGTGTTACAATGAACACGATCAATCATAAAGTTGGTGTGACGAAGTTTCCTGCTTCGTACAGCTTCAAACTCTCTATGCATTGTTAACTCATGAGTATTGAAAAGTGTAGGGACCTCTGTGACGATGGAATCTTTGATTTGTGTGGACAAATGACTAAGTCCTTGGGACACTCCCTTTCGTGTACCATCTTTGATAGGTTCGGTGACTGCATCCTTAACCGCCTGTGTTATGATCCTTGGAAAGTTGACAGTGAAAGAATGCATCTCAGATTTTATAACATCCAGCTTTCTTGACAGGCGTTCCATATCTGATTGATGATGTTTAGGTTTAAGATCATGGATGTTCAGGCTTCGTTGTGCATAATCATCCTCCCTTGGCAATACATCAAAGTTCATTTGGGTAGGATGATCAAACAATAAGAATTCAGCTGTTGGATCATATACAGGTCTTTGGAAGACTGTAGTGGCTGAGGTAGCAGAGGTGGGAGTTACTACAACTTCCTTGGGAGGAGGAGTGGTATCAACAGCTGGTGTGGACACAGTGATATCCTTTGGAGGAGATAGAGACTGTTGGTCGTCATCTTCTTCATCCTCCTCCTCTTCAATCATCCCCTCAGGGAGAATCTCATCATCAGGCATTGATTCAGGTTCAGAGAAATCATCTACTAAGGAGAGCACATCTTCTTCAACGTCAGGTATGGGCTCTTCCTCGTTTGGTTGATCCTGAATCATTGTATCAGCTTCTTTTGCTGGCTGATCCAGGGATTCAATGTTTGCTTGTACAACATCAGCCTGCAAGTAGTTTCATATTAGTAACAGGGAAATAAATAAGGGGAATGGTCACCAGTCGCTGTCCCAGAGAGGCTGAGGGTGATTATTCAGCCACTCCAAAGGATAATTCCTTGGGATTCTTTTAAGAGTGAAAAGTATGAGGTTAATGGTCGCCATTCGCTGCCCCTAGGAAAGTTGAGTATGATTATTCAGCCCCCCCCCCAGAAAGTTAAAACCTTTGGGAGTCTTTTGATTGTGAAACATATGTTGTTAAGGATCGCCATTCGCTGCCCCTAGGAAGGCTGAGGGTGATTATTCAGCCCCCCCAAAAGGTTAAGAAACCTTTGGGACTCTTTTAAGTGTGAAACATATGTAGGTAAAGATCACCTGTTACGCTGCCCCTAGGAAAGCTGAGGGTGATTATTCAGCTCCCCTGAAAGGATAAATCCTTTGGGATTCTTTTAAGTGTGAAAAAGATGTAGGGTAAGGTCGTCTTGTAACGCTGTCCCTAGGAGATCTGAGGATGATTATTCAGCTCCCCTAAAAGTAAAACTTTTGGGATTCTTTTTCTGAGGGAACCAAGAGGCTGTGTGAGGTACAACTACTCTAGGTCGAGACATATATGTATTCAGGCTGTTGTTTGCCTGAATACTGTCTAGAGGGTTCAGGGTCATCGGGGTGCTTTTTAAACACAAATGAATCACTCCCTGGTGCATAGACAGGGTGTACAGAAGTCTTAAAAGATTTCTAAGTGCATACAATGACTTCTATGGGTCGAGGATCACCCTAACTTCACCACTCTCACTTACAGACGTTTGAGAGTGGCTGCTTGTGGACCTCAAAAAATTATAAGACTGATTACCTGTGCGATATCAGCAGTATTTGGCGGGTTCCCTGTTATCTCGGATGACATCGAGACACTAGACCCTTGTTGTTGGTCAGCTGAAGTCTCTGAATCCACAGGAGGCTCTGGAACAGAGGAGGATGTGAGGTTCACGTTCTTCTTTACCCTGGCCTTTGCAACATTTTTGGTGTGGGAAGAAGATGGGTTTTTCTTATTCTTTGGCTGTTGGCCAGTTGTTGCCTTGGACGTCGTGGTGTGCTGCCCAGAGGTCAAAGGCGTAGGCTTGCCAGACACATCAGAGGTATTCACCTTCTCAGAGGAAGGGAGCAAGGACTTTACAACAGCAGGTTGTTTATTGGCGATGTTCATCATGTGAGAAGTAACAGGGACATCTTCAGGTCCAATCTCCTTGTATATAGCTCTAGTAATGTGATAGGGCTTCAGGGATGTGAGTGCTGAGTTGTGGTAGCTGTCACCCAACAGGCTTTCGAAGATAAGAGAAAGAAAACGAACGTAGCAGATATTTTTCTCTCTAACCTCGTTTGGTCCCTTAAGCTTTTCCACTAGGTTGGAGAAAAGTAGGCTTCCCACATCAACGTCTGTGCCCCAGATCAGCCCATAAGCAATCGTTTGGTGATTAAAAGACATTTGATCTTAGGATCCCTGCATACCTCCTAGGGATTTGACTATGTGAGTGAAGAGGACACACCACATAGGGGAAAAGTACTTTATCTTCAGAGGGGACTTGGAAAGAACTTCAGCAGGTGTGAGAGCAGGGTTTACATCATGAATGGGTTTAAGTGTGGCAAGGGCGTCCTTTACAGCCTTTTTGTCTACCATCTTCAGGCATTCATCTCCATGTCTTAACCCAGCCACACTTGCAAAATCTTTGAGAGAGAAGGCAAAGGGGTGTTCGTTGCATGAGAGGCTAAAAGTGATGGTGTCATCAACAACTTCAGCAGAGTACCAGAATTCCCTAAGGTATTCTTGGTAGAAGATGGTTGGGGTTTTTGTGAGTGCTTCACTAACATCACAATTCTTCAAAAAGTTCACCAGATCTGTGTAGGATTCATTTGGAGCCTTGAGCCATCCAATCGAGTTGTTAGAGGCAAGGATGCTCTCATTGAGTTTGAAGTTGACGTTTGATGCCTTGGGAACTGGGAACGCCATGGATTCAAGGTCGAAGAGAATCGAAAATGGTGGATGGGTTTAGAGAGAGAAAGCTTAGAGAGAGATGAGATTGTGAGAAATAAGAATAGTGGTAGGTGAGAAGAAACGTGAGACAATATTTATATTCAAAATTTGAAACAGATATTCAAACGCATTTAATGCGTAGTGGGAAAAAGACTACACATATGGGTCCTTTGACCTTTCAAAAACCGTTTGTCTCCTCGTTATTCGGAAAAGAAATAATTAAATATAGAGAATGTTTTTAGCATTTACTTGGAAAGTAACTATCTAGTTTAATGTGAAAAACATTTAATATTTAATCAGACATTTAATGAACACATTAATTATCAAGCCACAGGCTTTGAGATATTAAGCATCCCTAGCTCATCAACTAGCCTGTTGAACGAAGGTTCAACCAAAGGCTTTGTGAAAATTTCAGCTAATTGCAGCTCAGTGGGAACGAAATGCAGCTCAATATCTCCCTTCATTATGTGATCCCTGGTAAAATGATACCTGATATCAATGTGTTTAGTTCGAGAGTGAAGAACAGGGTTGTTGGAGATGGAAATGGCGCTGGTGTTTTCACAGAAGATTGGCACTTTATCATATAAGATCTCATAGTTAGCCAATTGACTTTTCATCCAGAGCACCTGAGCACAACAGCTGGCAGTGGCAACATATTCTGCTTCAGCTGATGACATGGCAACAAAGTTTTGCTTCTTAGCACTCCATCCAACCAATTTTCCTCCTAGGATTTGACAGCTACATGAGGTGCTTTTCCTGTCAATACAGCATCCAACATAGTCTGAATCTGAATATGCCTTGAGATCAAAGGCTGATTCCTTTGGATACCATAAACCTAGTGAGGTTGTTCCTTTGAAATACCTGAAAATTTTCTTAACAGCCACTAGATGGGATTCTTTTGGGTTAGCTTGGTACCTTGCATAGAGACATGTGGAGAATTGGATATCAAGACGACTAGCTGTTAAATACATGAGTGACCCAATCATGCCTCTATATAAAGTCTCATTAACAGAGACCCCTGACTCATCAGGACCCAAGTTGTTGGGTGGAAGCATGGGGCATTTCACTGATGCACAATCAGCTAAGTCATATTTTTTAAGTAAATCTTTAACATACTTTTCTTGACCAATTGAGATTCCCTTAGGACATTGTTTAATTTGAAAACCCAAAATTTAAGTTAATTCACCCATCATACTCATCTCATATTTCTTGGTCATTAATTTAGCAAAATGTTTACTAAGATTAACATTAGTTGACCCAAAGATGATATCATCCACATAAATCTGCACAATGATGAAATCACTCTTGTCCTTGAAGGTAAAGAGTGTTTTATCAATAGAACCCCTGACAAATTTATTTTCAGTTAAAAAATTAGAAAGAGTTTCATACCATGCTCTTGGAGCTTGTTTCAGCCCATACATGGCTTTGTGTAGTCTGTACACATGATTGGGAAACTCGTTGTTCTCGAATCCTCCAGGCTGTTCAACATACACTTCCTCAGCCAAATCTCCATTGAGGAAGGCACTCTTAACATCCATCTGATACACAGTGAAGTTCATATATGCAGCATAAGCAAGGAAGATTCTGATGGCTTCAAGTCTTGCCACAGGAGCAAACGTTTCATCATAATCAACCCCTTCAGTCTGTGTATACCCCTGTGCCACCAGCCTGGCCTTGTTTCTGATGATGTTTCCAATTTCATCCATCTTATTCCTATAAATCCATCTAGTGCCTGTGATGTTCTTACCAGGTGGAGTTGGCACTAGTGTCCATACCTTGTTCCTTTTGAACTGATTTATTTCTTCCTGCATAGCAGCTACCCACCCATCTTCCACAAGAGCCTCAACTACTCTCTTAGGTTCAATTTGAGAGACAAATTCAGCAAAGAGACATTCGTTGGCTGAGGCTGACTCTGAGTCATTAATTCGCTGTCTAGTAGTAACCCCTGCATTAGGTTCCTCAATAATGTTGACAAGAATAATGTGTTGATCTGTTGACCACTTAGTTTGAGGAGGTGGGGAATCATGGACAGGGACAATTGTGGGGGTAGCTGGCACTATTTGAGTTTCATCCTGCTGAATAGGAAGGCTTTCTTCAAAGATGACCTTAGTATCTGTGTCAACTTCAGCCATATCAAGGGGTACAGATTCATTATCAGTAGGAAACTCTTCAAGGGTTTGAAGAATTGGTGAGTCATCTACAGCAGCTGAGGAAGAAGGACTACAAGAAGGTTGTGGTTCTTCTTCATCAAGTTACTGAGAGGAAGGAACTTCAATGTTGTGTGTAGACAGAGAGTCAAAAGCAGGAACATAAGGAGTGAGAGTGTTGGAGTGATGATGGTGATGACAGAGAGGTCTTGGTTCTGAGAATTCATCACTTGGGAAGGACACGTTTTCATTAAAATCAATTTCATCACCCTTTGTTCCTGTTCTCTATATGACATCATCATCTTAATTGAATCTGACATGAAAGGTTTCTTCTACTTCTTGTCTTATAGTATTTAATACTCTGAAGGCCTTGGTTGTGGGAGAGTATCCTAAGAAGAAACCATCATCAGCTTTTTCATCAAATTTTTTAAGTTTATCCCTGTAGTTATAAATGAGCACAGGGCATTCAAAAACATGGAAATACCTGACATCTGGAGCTCTATTTCTGAAAACTTCATAGGAAGTTTTGCCATGTCTTTTGACAATGATTGATCTATTTTGGGTGTAGCAAGCAGTGTGAACAGCTTCTCCCCAAAATTGCTTTGGTAAAGCTGCACCATTTAACATAGTTCTGGCTGCTTCAATCAAAGTCTTGTTTCTTCTTTCAGCCACACCATTTTGTTCAGGGGTACCAGCTGAAGAGAAGTTTTGTGATATTCCTTTTTCATCACAAAAAGATTCAAGTTGTTGATTCTTGAATTCAGTACCATTATCACTTCTTAGAGCTTTGACTCTAACATCATTCATATTTTCAACCTGTCTAATGAAGGACATGATGGTATCAGCAACATCACTTTTCCTTCTGAGGAAGAAAACCCATGTATACCTTGAAACTCATCAACTATGACCAAGGTGTATTTGTTGTGATTAATGGTCTGAGGTTTGATAGGCCCAAACAAATCCATGTGAAGGAGATGTAAGCACTTGTCAATAGAAAATGATTGCATGGTCTTAAAAGATGACATGTGATGCTTTCCCTTGACACAAGCTGAACAAGTCTTGTCTTTAGAAAACATTACTGAAGGTAGACCAGCAACCAGGTTTTGTGTAGCTATCTTGTTGATGTTCTTAAAGTTAAGATGAGACAATCTTTTGTGCCACAACCAATTGACACTTTCAGAGGCTTTAGCTAGAAAACAATTGGAGTTGTCTTCAGAGCAAGTAGCCATGTTGATGACATACACATCTCTCCTTCTTGGTGTAATAAGCACCACATCATTGTTCTTGTTGAATATGGTTCCCTGAGTCTTAGAAAACAAAACCTTATAGTCAGCATCACACAATTGGCAGATACTAATAAGATTGTGTTTAAGACTATTCACATATGCAACACTTGTAAACGTTATCCCATTGCAATTCACTGAGCCGTATCCCTCTGTGTCGCCTAAAGAATTATCCCCAAACACCACTTTAGGACCTGACTCCTTTGAGTATCTATGCAGGTATTGTCGAATCCATGTCATGTGTCTAGAACAGCCACTGTCTAGATACCATATCGATCCTTAAGATGTTTCTACACAGACACATAGAAACAAGTTAGTTCCTATGGTGAACCCACTTTCCAGTGGGTTCCCTGAATTGATGATTAGCAACTCTTGAGTTATTATAGAACTTTTGATGATGGGAAGGACAGTTAGCTGTCTCACGAGTGAACCTTCTACAGATATCACATCCTGGAAAGTCATTACACTCATATGAGTGATGGTCTGTGAATCCACAAAATTTACAGGAGGGATAAGGTCTGTAGTTACCTATTTGTCTCCTAGAAGCCTGTTGTCTCTCCTTAGAAGGTCTCTGAGCGCTCTTAACAGCCATTTGTCTATCATGATCTATGGTCATGTGATGAGAGTTTTTACAAATATTGTAGTAAGGTTTGACTATCCTTTCACCTTTGGGTTCACCTAAAATAGACTTAGGTTCATGGGAAGTAGAGCATTCAGCGGAAGGCTTAATATGTTGTTTCAAGAGTTCTACTTCTTTCATTAATGACAACAGGCGTTCTTCAGTTGAGGAATCAACTTTGTTCACAGATGTTGTTGAGACAGGCTTAAAGGCAACTTGCTTGACATATTGTTTAGCAGGTACAGAAAATACCTTAGCTGGTGGTTTCTCAACATCTGTTTTGGGTTTAGCCTTAGCTCCTCTAGAGGAACTGATGGGTTCAACTCCTGAGAGTTTGGGTAAGGGTGGTAAATCAACCACATCTTCAGAGATAGGGACATCAGTCAAGAGGGGATCTGACATATGAATTGTCTCTATAGATTTGAAAACAATCTCTTTGGGTTTGGTGAGAATTTTCAGCTTATTTTTCTTGGCAGAGATATCCCTTTTAATATCAGCAGGTAGTTCATCATTAAGCAATTCATCTAAAGTGAACCTACGTCACAGCCATTTTTCTATAACCTTATTTAATTCATATACTTGATCATTTAAGGCACTATTCTTCAAGGTTAACCTATTAACTTTGTTTTGAAGAGATATATTCTAAATTAACCTGTTTGAGAGTTTCACATTCAGCCCTAGCAGTTAACAGTTCATGTTTAATAGAGTGAAACTTATCAAGCAAGTTCTTTCTTTGTTCCTCAACAAATTGCAAATCAACAATAGTGTAATCAAGGACATGTTTGCGTTCATCACTTTCAGACATAGATAAAAGCATGTGTACCTTTTTCATTGTAATGTCAACCCATTGTCCTGATCTTGCATCTTCGTTCCCAACAGCTGGTTCATCCTCAACTATTGCCATGAAAGCCCTGACTCTAGTAGTATCTTCCTCATCTGAAGTCAGCGGCTCATCATTCCAATCATACGCTTCAGCTACCAACCCTTTCTTTGTCTTTTTATCACCCCCTTTCTTCTTAGACAGAGCTTCAAGCTTCAAATTCATCTGTTCTAACTCAACTTTAAGTACCTTATACTTGTTCTTGTAATCCTTCTTCTCATTGTCTGAGGAGTTGAATTAGTGAGATGAGTTGTTGTGTTGTGATTTGAATTTGTAAGGTTTGGTGGATGATGATGGATAAGAAGGTGAGGATGTCTTTGTGGAAGGACATTCTTTTTGAAAGTGTCCAAGTTTTCCACAGGCAAAGAAAGTTTCTTTTGATTTGTCGGTTTGTTTGCTAGCTGATCCTGCTCTCCCTGATCTTTTGTAAAATCTCCTTTGATTAGCTAGCGAAGCTCTTTCATGAAATTCAGCATTAAGGTCTATCAAGAACTCTTGGCTGCTGCGTGTGTCTTCTTCAACATCAGAGTCGCTGTCATGAGGGTGTGGGGTAGAAATCAAAACTTTGGAAGTTGCTCCCTGAACTACAAATCTTTTAGTCTCTGATTTGTATATGGTATCAATCAGCCCTTCTTCATAATTGTACTTTCCATAAAGCTGAGCTAAGGTGTCATTTTTGATTGAATTATTGGCTCTCTGAGTCTGATTCATACTCAGCCATTTTCTTGGAAGGTTGTTGACAAATGTGGCCTTAATTTTAGCTTGACCAATGGTGACGTCATTCATAGCAAGGTCATTGAGAAGAATCTTCAGTCTTGTATATGTTTGTTGAACCTTTTCACCTTCAAGTGCCTTGAAAGCATTGAACTGAAGTCTGAGTGCCTGAATCTTGGTTTCTCTAGTTTCAGAGGGTCCTTCATGACCAAGGATAAGGCCTGTCCACATTTGTTTGGCTGTGGGACACTGAATGACAGACTTCATGATGTGTTTGGGAAGACAGGATATGATGATGCTTTTGAGACGTTTGTCTTGGTTTGCCAATTTCCTATCAGCTGGAGTCCACTGCTTGAGAGGTTTGGGAAGAGGATTCTCATCAGTAGAGGTGAGCGCCATGGGAACATAAGGACCATTGTCTAGAATTTCTAGAAGAAATGGTTCAAGTCCGTCGAGATACACGAGTAATTGACTCTTCCAACTAGCAAAATCTTCTTCATCAAAGACTGGTACATTGGTGACATGAGATCCGCCTCTTGAGTCAAGAAGTTGAGGTAGATCATCTTCATTTGGAGGTGGAGGAGTGAGTCTTGGTGAAGTTGGTGGTGCATTGTTGTTGTTCCCAGAAGAAGAAGGTGGTGCATTGGTTGTTTCCGGCATGGTGGATCTTGATTATAAAACTTAGAACGATGTTTTTGAAGGTTTTAATATCAAACACCGCTCTGATACCAATTGATAGTCCCTAAACTATGCTAGAAATAATAAACTTAACTAATCAACATACGTAATTACTTTTCAAACGTAATACTTATTATTATATAATAAAGAATTACAAGTGTTATGGATAACACCGTTTGATGACAATGTGTTGTGCACACTTTGAACAACTAAAACCTAACTTATGAACACAGTCGCAGCTGTTTGGTTCTATAAGTTCTAAGCATTAATGTGTGAATTTCATCAAAGTGTTAAAAAATACTAGGCTACATATCCTATTTATAGTGGTACGAGGTTGACCTAAGTACTAGTTGATGGTGACTACACTAGACAGACAGATGTCTAACATCTGTCACAAGATGGTCTTCTATTCTTGGTAGTCTGCCACAATGCTTTAGGGAAACAGAGCTGACACAATTTCCCTTTTCTTCATTTTCTCGTACACACCAAGGTATGTTCAAAGTGTGCTGAGTGTTAACAGGGTATTGCCACCCCTGTTAACCCTCAACCCTGTGGAAACCTTAGTTTCCGGATCTTTTAAGCTACTAGGAATGATCATTGTTCATATGATTAACATAATCAAAGCGGAATTAGAACAGCAACCATTAACAAGGTGTTTAGGCACAAAACATGAATTAAACAATTGGATTGTTCATTATATTAATAACAAACAACCACTAGGTGTGTGTACATTGAATCCCACACCTAGTCGACACACGCTTTTTGGTTTACATTGTGAATATGAGTTATGAAAAACCTAATAACCCTTGGTTCCTTTTATAGTGTAAGGACTAGGGTTTTACAAGAGATAAGAATGAATAAACATGTGAATCTTCTATTTAAATAACTATATACAGAATATATCCTGCATATATATCCAAATAGAAGCTTCTAAAGACTTCTTGTCTATGTTTCTAGCAATGCTTACATTGTACATGACAATGCTTGGATTTTACATGACAATGCTTAAGCCATCAACGCTTAGTTTGCTCTTGTCAACGCTTGGATTGCTCTTGACAACGCTTAGACAATATCTTCATGTTTTCTTCGTTTTTGAGTTTCTGCCACATCAACTTTTTGACCCAACAATCTTCCCCTAGTTGATGTCGGCAATACTCTATGTGTTTCTCTTGTAAGTTGTACATGATCTTCAAATTGCTTCCCCTCAAGTGTAGCATGTATGTCTTCCCCTTTTTGTCACATCAACAGGGAAGTAAATAATGTATGCAATCTTGAAGATTCTCCAAATGTAGCTCTATGTAATGATCTTGAAGAAAAATAAATAAAGTAATCTTGATGTAGAAGTAGAATAACCCAACCTTGTGTTCCATGTCTTGTACTATCCATGTGACGTCGAACTTATATGAAAACGCTAAAGTATAAGCAGACCTCAATCCCTTGTCAATATTCTCATCCTTTGTGAGACACTGAGCACGATAATGTAACTCCTTCAAGTGTTATGACAAGTCTTCTTCACCACCCATGTAAAGCATGAACACGTTACCTTTAAAGAATAATGTTAAGTAGGCACCATCTTTAAAGATATGATATAACACAAACTCGCGAAAATCTTCTTCAATCATCAAGCTTACCATAAGAATTCTTCCCCTTAAGCTAACACCTCTTCATGACGAATCTCAATCTTCATATCATATGTAATAGTAAAAGAAAGGATAACTCTTTTGCAAGGCTACCTCGATTACATAATCAAATCCAATAAAGTTCTTCACAAATTGTTGCTAACTCGCTTTAAAACCATTAATCCATTTTAAAAATATCCGAGCCATAAATATCAATTTGATATTCTGTATAAAAACGGAGATTCCATGTACCTTAGCGTGTAAATACCTCCTTTTGTGTGCTAAAAACGTACCAATTTTCTCAACAACAACTATTCCTTTTGTTGTCCAATATCCTTCACTGTCCAAGATATCAACACTGTGTGTTGTCCAATATCGGACAACACTTATCAGCGTTGAAAAATGTATATATCGGACAACAAGTGTCAGCGCTTCCCAACAACGCTTAACTTATTCCTGTCAGCGCCAACTTTGTACCTGTCAGCGCCTGGCCATCAGCGTCTCATCCATGCCTTGTGAGCGTCACACCAACATCTATTAGCGTCACACCAACATCTATCAGCGTCTAAATAATACATGTCAACGGGTAATAGATCTAGGGTTTTATAAACCATAAATCATGATTTTATGTGAAAACCATAAACTGCAGTGAACTTTGACATCAAATAACTTCTTCATGAGAGCTTAGATCGAAGATCCCTTCGGTGAGATCCTACACACAAGTGTCAAGAACCTACAGCGCGAATTTCTACGATCCAACGGTTAACGAAGGAGAAATCGCGTTTTTACTATTACTGTTCACAGAAAATAGCATATGACCCCTGCTGACTTTGACGCTTAATAACTTTTTCTTGGGGATATATCTTGACAATCCCTCCAGTGGATATCTAGATTTATGTGTGTAGAACACACACAAAAAATTTATGGTGTTCCAACGGTTCAATAAAAAGTTATGGCCTTCTGAATACTGCTGCGCACACAAAAACGTCCAGAAAAACCCTAGACGGATTTTTCATGTCTTCACCATACACGAACACCTTGTTGGTCCTAGCATCACGAGCTACGAGGCTCTGATACCAATTGTGGAAACCTTGGTTTCCGGATCTTTTAAGCTACTAGGAATGATCATTGTTTATATGATTAACATAATCAAAGCGGAATTAGAACAACAACCATTAACAAGGTGTTTAGGCACAAAACATGAATTAAACAATTGGATTGTTCATTATATTAATTACAAACAACCACTAGGTGTGTGTACATTGAATCTCACAGCTAGTCGACACACGCTTTTTGGTTTACATTGTGAATATGAGTTATGAAAAACCTAATAACCCTTGGTTCCTTTTATAGTGTAAGGACTAGGGTTTTACAAGAGATAAGAATGAATAAACATGTGAATCTTCTATTTAAATAACTCTATACATAATATATCCTGCATATATATCCAAATAGAAGCTTCTAAAGACTTCTTGTCTATGTTTCTAGCAATGCTTACATTGTACATGACAATGCTTGGATTGTACATGACAATGCTTAAGCCATCAACGCTTAGTTTGCTCTTGTCAACGCTTGGATTGCTCTTGACAACGCTTAGACAATATCTTCATGTTTTCTTCGTTTTTGAGTTTCTGCCACATCAACTTTTTGACCCAACAAACCCCTCAAAGTCCTTGATACATCTTGGCTGTTATCCATCACAGCCAATGAGTATGTCTTCAAGTAATCTTCGACTTCCTTGACTATGTCTCTGACATGGACTCCTCTGAGGTTGTTCACAGAGACTTAGATCTCTGTGAGTCTTGCAATACTTTCCTGCCTCCTAGACACAGGCAAGTTACTATCTAACAGCTTGATTTGTGTTTAAATCTATCATACAGGGAATCTAACAAACTTAGATTCCCAACAGAAGAAGATTTCGGTTTAATAGAAAATCTCGTAAATTATAGGATTGTATATTCTTCAATCGCATGACAGTTGGTTGATTTATTTTTTGGTCAAAGTATATGACAAAGTATCTATGTGGAAGATATCACGAAAAGTTTGCCTAACTTTTAGGATGACAAAGTCGTGGTGTTTAATGTGGGATCAAATATCTATTTTAACGTGATATTTAAGACTGCATAAAATATGGAGGTATATTTTGGTCATATATTTTTTCCTATTTTATGGGATGTGGCAGAACGTGGGTTAAACTAAAATTAAAAAGGAATTGAGGTGGTATACAACATGATTACGTAGCCACAGATGAACCTTCATAGCCACTGTCACATGTTTCGAAGCCGCTAACAGTATCAGCGGGTTATCTAACCGCTGACAAGGTATAACTTATCCGCTGACAGATGCTGTGGTGTCCGAGATATGGTTTTCATCCGCTGACAAGTGTTGTCCGATATTGGACAACACACGCAGATGAGATCTCGGACAAAGAAGGATGTTGGACGATGAAGAGTTTGCTGCTGTTTGGAATCTTGGTTGAGTTTTGGCACACAAAACGAGGTATTTACACACACAGGTACATGGGATCTATGGTTTTATACAGGATATCTTTTTGATATTATTGGCTCAGATATTTTTCTTAGAAGAAGTATATGATTAAGGGGAAGAATTCTTATGGTAAATTTGATGTTCGAAGTAGATTTTCGCGAGTATGTGTTCTATCAAATTTTAAAAGTCGTGAGTAGTCCCCATTACTTTTAAGATAACCTGTTCGCACTTAAATGGTTGGTGAGATCGTTACTCTCTGGATGAAGTGGATACATATTTATAAGATTAAAGACCGTAACTTTTGGGATATCCCGTGTCGTGGCAACTTGACATGGGGGGTGGCGAAAAATTCTACAAGTTTGACCTTTTATTCGTGATTATATATGGTCGAAGATTGGTGATGGGGCTTCAACATCTCTTTGTTTTGATAAGTGGTGTTCTTTGAGCCCGCTCTCTGCTATAGTGACATCGCGAGATATCCATAGGGTGGGGTTAAATTCAAAATCCAAAGTATGTGATGTTTATGATTCGGGTGTCCTGGTCTGGCCGCCTGAGCTTCGTGACAAGTATCCAGTTTTGGATAACATAGTTTTTCCTGTGCTCACTCAAGGTGTCCAAGATAATCTGGAATGGCGTAACTTGGCGGGAGCTGTGAAATCTTTTTCTGTGAACAGGGTGTGGCAGGCTATCCATCCTCGAGATGTAAAGGTGCCTTGGATTGATGTTGTTGGTTTTATATCTACATTCTAAGACATGCGTTTAATATGTGGCTAGTAGTGAAGCGTCGACTGAAGACTCAAGATCTTCTTAGGAGCTGGGATATTTCTCACTCTTTGGGGAACTCGTGTGCTTTATGTGAAGTTGTTCCAGATTCGCATGATCATCTGTTTTTTGATTGCTCTTTCTCTAATCAGGTCTGGACCTATGTTCGAGATATGGTGGGGCTGTTGCATATGCCTACTTCAACATTTCTAACTGTTGAAGTGCTTAGCTCTTCTACGAAGAGCAGGTCATCAAAGATTGTTATTTCCAAACTTGTGTTGGCTGCTTCTGTGTATTTTATTTGGCAAGAGAGGAATGAGCGTATTTTTAACCAAAGGAAGAAGACAACTGCTCAGGTGTGTGAAGGGATTATTTCCTCTATCCGGCTTAAGTTACCGACATGCCGTTTCAAGAAATCCAAGAATGGATTGGATCTTATGAGGTGTTGGAAGATTCCTGATTCTCTTCTATATTCGTCATGATTGGTGTTTTTTGTTTATGTAATGTTTTGTGGTTCTTCCCTATTGGTGTTTTGGCATATTTATTGATAGGGTTTAGTCGGGTGGTGTGTCATCTGACTTAGTGGTTGTTCAAGCTTATGTTTGAGGTTAATGTGGTACTTCTGCCACATTCCATTGTACTTATTTGGTTTTTTGGGATTAATATATTTTACCGGGGTGTCATTCCCTTTTAACCAAAAAAAGAGATCGTTACTCTTATGGTAAATTTAAAAGTCGTGAGTAGTCCCCATTACTTCTAAGATCACTTGTTCGCACTTATCCGCTGACAGATGTTGTGGTGTCCAAGATATGGTTTTCATTCGCAGACAAGTGTTGTCCGATATTGGACAACACACGCTGATGAGATCTCGGACAAAGAAGGATGTTGGATGATGAATAGTTTGCTGCTGTTTGGAATCTTGGTTGAGTTTTGGCACACAAAACGAGGTATTTACACACACAGATACATGGGATCTCTGGATTTATACAGGATATCATTATTATATTATTGGCTCAGATATTTTTCTTAGAAGAAGTATATGATTAAGGGGAAGAATTCTTATGGTAAATTTTATGTTCGAAGTAGATTTTCGCGAGTATGTGTTCTATCATATATTAAAAGTCGTGAGTAGTCCCCATTACTTTTAAGATAACTTGTTCGCACTTAAACTGTTGGTTACGAAGACTTTTCATATCTAGCAAGGAATTGTTGCTATCACTTGAAGGAGTTACATTATCGTGCTCATTGTCTCATATTTAGATAAGGATTTTGACAAGAGATCGAGGTCTGCTTATACTCTCTAAACTCATATAAGTTCGACGTCACGTGAATAGTACAAGACATGGAACACATGTTTGGGTCATTCTACTTCTACATCAGGAATATTATATTTATTTTTCTTCAAGGTCATTACACAGAACTACTTTTGGAGAATCTTCGATTGCATACATTGTTTCCTTCCTTATTTGACGTGACAAAAAGGGAAAGATATAGATGCTTAGCTTGAGGGGAACAGTTTGAAGATGATGTACCATATACAAGAGATACACAAGGATTTTTGCCGACATCAACTAGGGGAAGATTGTTGGGTCTAAAAGTTGATGTGGCAGAAACTCAAAAGAATAAAACATGAGTTCTAATCGTAGCCACTGATACAACAGCTTCAGCCGCTGACACTCTAGCCGCTGACACATATTCAAGACGCTGAAAGGAAGTCAAGAATTCTTATTCTTGATAAAAATTCAGAATATTGTTTATCTTAATAGAAAATCTCATTGTTTATTCATTCTTATCTCTTGTAAACCCTGTTCCTTACACTATAAAAGGAACCAAGGGTCTTAGGTTTATTTATCACTTTCATATACAATGTAAACCTAAAGCAAGTGTGTGTTTCTAGGCGTCTAGGTCTTGTAAAGACGCCTAGGTGTTTGTTTTACGTTTTATGTTCAATAAAATGATCAAAGCTTTGTTTCTAAACACCTTGTTCTAGCATGTTTCGTTCTATTCCGCCTTGATTCAATCAAGTGAATGTTACATGTTCCTAACAGCCTAAAGATATAGAAATCTTAGGATTCCACATGGGTTATGGGAGTAACTTTAACAGGGTCAATAATAGCTTTAATGCCAATAAAACCAATATGATTCCTACCATTAGGATGATTCCCAGATCAGTACTTAGGGAAGGTCTAGAAACAATTAATAATGTTAGTCATTTCAATTATGGTAGACCAACACCAGTTAATTTCGGTAGACCTATTAATACTAGTCTACCATATAATTTTGTCCACCCAAGATCATACCCTGGTAATTACAATCCAAAATCAGTTAATACTGGTAGGACTGATAATTCTGTAAATTCAAGACCTCATTTTAGGAATGATAAACCAAAATCCTTTGTAGCATAACCAAATGCTAAGCGGTAGGCCTGGGAATACTGTCAACTCAAGAACAAATTTCGGTAGTGCTAGACCAAGACATTATGTATCACAACCACATGTAAGGGAACCTTATCAAAGGAAGAAAACTTTAAACCATCAAAATTGTTATCATAGGATTAAAGCTGTTAGGCATGGCTTTAATAGATTTGAGTCTAAACATACTAAAACCAAAACTACCAAGGTTAAATAATATTTTAATAAGTTTCAAGACAATACAATACCCAACAACATGGTTTGGAGGCCAAAAGAAACCTAACAAAGATTTAGCCATGACAAAGCTATTAAGATAGAGCAAGCAGTCAAAGCTTTAGGTTATGAAAAGAGGATTTTGACTTGGGATTTTGTGAATTGGAATGTTACTTACAAATCCAGAAACATGGATAGGCTAATATCTCTTAAGAAGTATGATTATTATGGTTCAACAAAATTTTATTCTAATACTTCTTGGAATACCAAAAGAAATTAAGTTGTCTCTATAATGTTGTTGTAAAATTTATGTACAAATTAATTCTGTTAGCTTAAATTTTAATTTTGATAATGCAAGTCTTTAATTCTGTTGGACAAGTTTTTCAAATGATATAAGAAAAATGTTTTGGGCAAATATTTTGTTGGTTTTGGACTAACATTTGCAGGGCAAGCATGAAAGGATTTTCATGGTGTATACTACATCTAGGTTGTTGTACCACTTCTTAGCTAGATAGGTTATACTAGATAGCTCACTCCTTGGCATTCCATTTATGGTATGTCTTAGAGAACAACCTTATGCAAGAAATCTTATCAAAAAGACTCTTATGATGACTTTATCTAATCATAGGTAGTACTTAGTACTCATAATGGTTTTCACAGACCATAGGTTATTGCTACCTAAGTGTATGTGTGCAATATTTCTATATGAGCATACTTTTAGACCTAGACTTGATGAATTTTTCTGAGCAAGGAACCATACTCTAACACCCCCAATTTACATTGCGCAACGGAAATACACAATTGGGTGCTAGACACAAGCATCATCACACAAGATATATTGAACGACTCAAAATAGAGACGTTTACACAAAATATAAACATGATTTTCATAAATGGTCTAAAACATAGATTTCAACCCAAATTGTATTGACACGATACCAAAGTAAAGCGTTTAGTCCCCATGGATCTCGACCAACAACCAACAAGTTTAGTACAGTACATCAACATAAAGTAAATTGTTCAAACATTAAAAGGTAGAAACAATTTAGACCAACATTCTTCCAAAAGCCAAGCCACAACCTTCACAGCGAAGCTCCATGCTCCATCACTTCCTATTACCTGAAATACATGCATAAAACGAGTCAACAATAATGTTGAGCGAGACTATAGGTTTATCAAATCACATTTGAACACAAGAAGAAAATCAATCATAATCATTTATAGAATTGTCGTACACACAATCTATATTCAAGGCTGTAATAATAATGATAAACAAACATTGTATTTAAGCTCATGACACCGACCCCTTAACCAACTAGTCACCCACGCCAAATGCCGGCATGACTTGAATAAAACCATTGCCCCTCTAGGGTATCAGTTGCTAGAATACCACAATCTTATTCACGTAAAATTATCCTTCCCAGCGGGTTACTCAACGTAATGCCTTGGTCTCAGATAGGGTGGTCAACCCAGTAGTACTATCATTAGAATAAGCGGCTATTCCCGACTCACAACATCAAGTCAGAAGATAGTTAACGGCTCATGAATTTAGGGTCTTTAGCAACAAGTTACTCAATACAAGGAAATCAACTTTAGGCAACATTCGGGTCCAACAATTACTCATGACTTGTGTTCATTTATTTTCAAATAGCATGTATCCCCCTCGCGGGTATTAAAATCATTAAAACGAGTAGAAAGCAAGGCTACAGACTCACCTTAGTATAAGAGATATAGCGAGATGATCGTCGACGATAATGGATGCCTTTCAAACACGAGAACCGCTACCTATCAAATAAGGCGCGTTCGTTAATAATGACTCGAGAAATAAATCATACATAACAACATCAAAATCAAACTCATAAAGTCACGATAAAATCGAGAGAAAACGATATAAATAACTTCATTATACTTTACTACACATTTACTTTACCATTTTATACTTTTTACAAAGTCCGCTGGTACATACTACATGTACTAGCTTATTTACCCCTTTTAAACTCGTCAACCGTTTATGAAACGACTCGATAAACTAACTTACTATATATAGAAAGTCCTCCTACAAGTTTATCAAATGAAATTACTTTTAAAGTACTTTACCCGACTCATTTTCAAACTACAAAATCCGGACAGATTTACGTTAATTTTTCATACAACCGTTTTAACTTATTTAAACGACTCCGTTTACAAAACCGAAACTCGGATTTTAAGGTAAACTCAACCTATAAAATAAACACCTCATTATCAGTAGGTTAAATTTTTTAAAACATCCATTTAGAGTCCCCGAGATTCGATCCAAATATCGACAACAACTATATGTAGTGTCGATACTCGTCTCCCGGTACACGATCATTCAAAACATCATAACTTCGCGCTCGTTCGGAGCTAGAAGCTCTACCTTATATCAAATCGAAGCTAAGAAAATTATCTACAACCCTAGGCTATAAGTTAAGCCATTTTCTGTTGGAAATTTAGTGCAATTGTGGGAACGGGTAATACTTGTAAATGGGTTTGGAGGTACGGAGTGTACACCCATTAAGTCCCTTACCTCCCTGGACTCAATATAGTGGTTGTGATATCAGTAGGAAGCTGCTCCTGGTCAGGAAGTTGCTTCTGGTCAGGAAGTTGCTCCTGGTCAGGAAGCTGCTCCTGGTCAGGAAGCTGCTCCTGGTTAGGACGTTGCTCCTGGTGATGCACAAAGTCTTTGTAACCTCTTTCACCAGTTAATGAGGGTTGAATATTGACTTGATGACCAGATTTATGGTCATGTAACCACTATGCTTTATGAAGGTTATTATGAGATTAATAGGCCGATTAATGCTCCTAATACCTTTGGCTAGGAGTTACATTCCTTAAAGGAATAGGATCACTATAAATAGTGATCATATTTTGCATGATGAAATACAGAAACAAGAAACACAGAAACGCATAGAGTTCTTGATTTGTGCCTAAAACAAGAACTAACTCTTGGTTTTATCCCAAGGAGGTATTCGTGTTAACCCAGGCATAGGGTCGAATAATCTTCTTTGGAAAGTGATTACACGACTCCAAGAGATATCCGGTAACCATTCATTGGTACGTAGTTAGGCTATTGATTATCTTCACCCTGTTAGAACGAAGTAAACCCCAACAATCAAAGAAGATTATTTTGTGATAATCAATGGCGGCGGCAATGAAGCATATGGTGGCTAACTTCTCCAAACTGGACAAGTTTGAAAGGGTTGATTTCAGGAGATGGCAGAAGAAGATGCACTTTCTTCTCTCTACCATGAACGTGGTGTACGTGCTGACCACTCCTATTCTTGATGGTGGTGATGATGCTACTTTGGAGGAGATGCGGAAAAGGAGCAAATGGGAAAATGATGATTATGTGTGTCGCGGCATAATTCTCAATGGTATGTCTGATTCTTTATTTGATATTTACCAAAATGTTGAATCTGCTAAAGAACTATGGGATTCCTTGGAAGCTAAATATATGGCTGAGGATGCATCAAGTAAGAAGTTCCTTGTGAGTGATTTCACAAATTACAAAATGACTGATTCAAGACCAGTCATGGAACAATACAATGAACTTCTTGGAATACTTGGCAGATTTACACAACATAAAATGAACATGGATGAGACCATTCAGGTCTCGTGTGTCATTGACAAACTACCTCCTTCTTGGAAAGATTTCAAGCATACCTTGAAACATAAGAAGGAGGAGTTAACTCTTGTTGAGTTGGGCAGTCATTTGCGCATTGAGGAATCCCTCAGAGTGCATGAAAGTGATAAGCCAAAGAGCAACAATGTTGCTGGTTCATCTGTTGTAAATATGGTGGAGCATAACAACTCCACCAGGTATAATGACAACAAGGGCAAACGTAAGCATCATGATAACACCAAGGCTAATCCTAGCAAGAAGTCATCAGTGGCTTGTTGGAAGTGTGGGAAACCTGGACACTTCAAAAGGGATTGCAAAGGTGTTAGCAATGGCAACCAAGCTAATGGATCAGGCACAAAAGGTCAGAATATGTTTAATGAATCTCTCCAGATTTACTATGTTACATATGTATCTGAAGCTTACTTTGTGTAGGATGATGATGTTGCGTGGTGGGTTGACTCTGGAGCAACAGTACATGTGTGTAAAGATAGATGCTGGTTCAAGACTTATGAGTCAATGAATGATGGATCTATTCTTCACATGAGAAATGAGTCAACAGCCCTAGTGCATGGACGTGGTTGTGTAGATCTTAAGTTTAGTTCTGGAAAGATTGTTTCTTTGTTTAATGTTTTGCATGTTCCTAATATTAGGAAGAACTTGGTTTCTAGTAGTGTTTTGAATAATTGTGGTTATAAACAAGTGATTGAATCTAATAAATTTGTTTTATCAAAATATGGTGTGTTTATTGGTTTTGGCTATTTGAGTAATCAAATGTTCATGCTTAATATTGATTCTAGTATAAATGTTGATTTTGTCCTGATGACTACCACTAAACCAAATGATTCATCACTATGGCATGCTAGACTAGGCCATGTCCACTATAAGAGGATGCAAGATATGTCTAAGGATGGGTTAATTCCAGCTTTTGACATGGACACTGATAAGTGTCAGAATTGTATGCTGAATAAAATTACTAAGAAACCATTTCAGGATGTCAAACGTGTAACTACAGTTTTGGAGCTAATCCATAGTGACCTATGTGATTTGCATGCTACTCCCTCATTAGGGAATAAGAAATACTTGGTAACATTTATTGATGATGCTTCAAGGTTTTGTTATGTCTATTTGTTACATACTAAGGATGAAGCATTAGATAAATTTAAAGTATTTAAAACTGAAGTTGAATTACAACAAGGAGTCCAAATCAAAAGATTTAGGACTGATAGGGGAGGTGAGTACATGAATACTCAGTATTTTCAGTCTGTTGGAATAATCCATGAAACAACTGCCCCCTATACTCCACAACAAAATGGTATATCAGAAAGGAAAAATAGAGTACTAAAAGAGATGGTTAACTCCATGTTGTCCTACTCAGGACTGAGTCAAGGGTTTTGGGGAGAAGCTATGTTAACAGCTTGCTATTTATTAAATAGGGTTCCTAATAAAAGGAACAGGATTACCCCTTATGAACTCTGGACTAAAAGGAAACCAAACTTGAACTACCTCAAAGTTTGGGGTTGTAGGGCGGTTGTAAGACTCCCTGATCCAAAGGTGAAAACCTTGGGTGAAAGAGGCATTGAATGCATCTTTGTTGGATATGCTGAGCATTCCAAGGCTTATAGGTTCTATGTTATTGAACCTAATGATTCAGTTTTAATAAACTCAATCATTGAATCAAGGGATGCTAACTTTGATGAGACTAGGTTCTCATCAGTCCCTAGACTAATCCTTAGGACTCCTATAGGAGCTGAGGACACTGGTGTTTCAGTGGAACCTGAAAGGGTCACTGATGAGATTGTGGTTCAACAACCTGAGCCTGAGCTTAGAAGAAGCACACGGCATAGGACTCCAAGGAATTTTGGGCCTGAGTTTCAACTATACTTAGTTGAAGGTACAAGCGATGAGGTCTCTGACCAATTCTACTATTGCTTTAATGTTGAGGATGATCCCAAAACATTTGATGAAGCAATGACGTCCCAGGATGTTGCTTTCTGGAAAGAAGCAATAAATGATGAGATGGACTCCATCATGGGCAACAACACTTGGGTGTTGGTTGATCTACCTCCTGGTTGCCATCCACTTGGTAACAAATGGATTTTCAAAAGGAAAATGAAGGTAGATGGAACTGTTGAAAAGTTCAAGGCAAGGTTAGTCATTCAGGGCTTTAAACAAAAGTCAGTGATAGACTATTTTGATACTTATGCTCCAGTAGCACGTATCAGTACCATAAGAATGCTGATTGCTCTAGCAAGTATTCACAATCTGATTATTCATCAGATGGATGTGAAGACAGCATTCTTGAATGGTGACTTGGATGAGGAGGTTTATATGAACCAACCTCAGGGCTTCATCATGCCTGGCCATGAAGGTAAGGTGTGTAAACTGATTAAGTCCTTATATGGACTAAAGCAGGCACCTAAGCAATGGCACCAGAAATTTGATGAAGTGGTTTTGTCTAATGGTTATTCACTTAACCAAGCTGACAAATGTGTATATAGCAAATTTGATGAATCTGGTAAAGGAGTCATCATTTGCCTATATGTTGATGACATGTTAATCTTTGGTACTGACCAAGCTAAGGTTGATCAGACAAAGTATTTTTTGTCATCAAAGTTCTCCATGAAAGACATGGGGGAGGCTGATGTTATCCTTGGCATAAGGATTAAACATGAAAGTGATGGTATTGTAATTTCTCAGTCTCATTACATTGAGAAGGTGCTAAAGAAATTCAATCACTTTGATTGTACTCCAGTAAGTACACCTATGGATACAAGTGAGAAACTAATGCCTAACAATGGTCAGGCTGTCTCCCAGCTTGAGTATTCTAGGGTTATTGGTTGCTTGATGTATGCCATGACTAGTACTAGGCCTGACATTGCATTTGCTGTGGGTAAACTGAGTAGGTATACTAGTAATCCTGGTACTCAGCATTGGCAAGCAATTTAGAGGGTACTGAAGTATTTGAAAGGAACAATGGATTATTGTTTGTCTTATACTGGATATCCTTCAGTGTTGGAAGGTTACACTGATGCAAGTTGGATCAGCAATACTGAGGATAATTCATCCACAAGTGGCTGGGTATTCCTTCTTGGTGGTGGTGCAATTTCTTGGGCATCCAAGAAGCAAACTTGCATTACTGGTTCAACAATGGAATCTGAATTTGTGGCTCTAGCAGCTGCTGGTAAAGAGGCTGAATGGTTGAGAAACTTGCTTCTTGAGATTCCATTGTGGGTCAAACCTATGGCACCCATTTCTATCCGTTGTGATAGTGCAGCTACATTGGCTAAGGCATATAGCCAGATGTACAATGGCAAGTCTAGACACCTAGGTGTTAGACATAGCATGATTCGTGAGTTGATCACGAATGGGGTGATTTCAATAGAGTTTGTGAGGTCTCAACAAAACTTAGCTGATCACTTGACGAAGGGATTGGCTAGAGACTTGGTTATAAAGTCTGGTAAAGGGATGGGTTTAAAAGTCCACTCTAGTCACTGAATGCTAGGACACCCAACTCCCTCCTGAGGAAACTTGGGAGCTGAGTTCAATGTGGAAAGCTGAACATTCAGGGGACTGAAGCACATGTTTTACATATCATCCCAAGGATGTGCTTGTACCTGCTGAAAGGAGGATGAAGTTATAAACTTCTTAATGGTTAATTTCTTTGAAAAAGTGCTTAAGCAGGAGCATGAACTAAAGAGGAACCACCTATGTAAATGTTGAGGTTTCGCCGCCTCAAGGAGCATGGACTTTGGCTCTTACAACATTTATGAATTGGATATGGACACATGGCTTGTATGATGTCAGGAGCGTTTTAAGTGTTTGAAAACTTGGGTGTATGTTATCTTCAGGTGTTCAAAGTAGTTGAAGGATTCAATTCTTAGAACACCCTGATTCTCGAATATTTGGAGTGATGTACTAAGATGGAAATTCAATCCTCAGGACATTTTCATTTATGCACTGGTTTTGTTAAAGTTGATTTTCATGCAAAAAGGAATTGTACTAAATTGGGGAGGATTGTTGGAAATTTAGTGCAATTGTGGGAACGGGTAATACTTGTAAATGGGTTTGGAGGTACGGAGTGTACACCCATTAAGTCCCTTACCTCCCTGGACTCAATATAGTGGTTGTGATATCAGTAGGAAGCTGCTCCTGGTCAGGAAGTTGCTTCTGGTCAGGAAGTTGCTCCTGGTCAGGAAGCTGCTCCTGGTCAGGAAGCTGCTCCTGGTTAGGACGTTGCTCCTGGTGATGCACAAAGTCTTTGTAACCTCTTTGACCAGTTAATGAGGGTTGAATATTGACTTGATGACCAGATTTCTGGTCATGTAACCACTATGCTTTATGAAGGTTATTATGAGATTAATAGGCCGATTAATGCTCTTAATACCTTTGACTAGGAGTTACATTCCTTAAAGGAATAGGATCACTATAAATAGTGATCATATTTTGCATGATGAAATACAGAAACAAGAAACACAGAAACGCATAGAGTTCTTGATTTGTGCCTAAAACAAGAACTAACTCTTGGTTTTATCCCAAGGAGGTATTCGTGTTAACCCAGGCATAGGGTCGAATAATCTTCTTTGGAAAGTGATTACACGACTCCAAGAGATATCCGGTAACCATTCATTGGTACGTAGTTAGGCTATTGATTATCTTCACCCTGTTGGAACTAAGTAAACCCCAACATTTTCAAAACATAAAAATTCGGATTTTACACTTTACTTACTGTTATAAAATGACCATAAAAATCTTGTACAAAATCAACTTTTTGATAAAAACCAACCATGAAAATGATCATTTCTATACCCTAATATCATCATACATCAACCATAACATCAAAATCATAATCAAAATAAAAATCTTTAGATCAAAATGAAGTTTTAACAAAGATTTTAGCAAGAACCACCATGGATCATCATAAAAATACCATGCATGATCATAGCTCCTACCTACCAACATCAAGAAAAAAAACTTGCTTGCATGTAAGAATTTCTTACACCAATGTGATCCTTGATCCAATATAAGAGTGGGTCTATCCTTGGTTTAGCTTAATTCATCCTAAATCTTGAGTAAAAATTGAAAATTTGTGGAATTGGGGTGGTGGGTGAAGTTTCGGCTTAATAGAGAGAGAAAGAAAGAGTGGGTGAAAATTTTTGAAGTGAAAAATGATTTGTGTGTGTTTGTTTATGCTTTATATATAGTGGGGTAGGGACCTTGGTTGTAATTTGGCAATAGTTGTGGCTAAAAATATAAATAGTTAGCTAAAAAGCGGGAAATAACTATTAGTCAATTTTCAAAATATTTACGGGGCTCGGGTTTTATAGAGATACTTTTAAAAATTTAAAACGTACCTCAAAAATAATAATATCGACTCTCGACTCGACTTAACACGTCATTTAAAATAAAACCTCAAAAATGACAAAAATCGAAGAACCGACAATAAAACGTAAAATATTTGGCATCCATCGACATCACGCTTGCTAATACTACTTATACTTAATAAATATTAAATATAGACCTTCCAACATCAGTTTAAACTTAAACCTCCAAAAAAGAATATCGTTCAAACTCATCCAAAAATTTCAAAAATAATCGTAAAATAAGATTAAGCAATGACCTTGGTTTTGGGTTGTCACATCCCCCCCTTCTTAAAAGAAGCGACATCCACGGCGCTTAATCCTTCCTAAACAAATGAGGATACTTGTCCTTAAAGAAATCCTCACGTTCCCACGTAAACTCTGGCCCACGTCTAGAGTTCCATCTCACTTTCACAATCGGAATTCTACTATGCTTCAACTTCTTAACTTCCCTATCCATTATCTCTACAGGTTCCTCTATAAAATGCAACTTATCATCAAGTTGAATTTCCTCCAATGGAATCACCACATCCCTTTCAGCTAAACACTTCTTCAAATTAGACACATGAAAAGTATTATGAATAGCCTTAAGCTCATCAAGCAATTCTAACTTATAAGCCACCAATCCAATCCTTTGGATAATCTTAAATGGTCCAATATATCTCGGGCTCAACTTTCCTCTCTTCCCAAAGCGTATCAATCCTTTCCATGGAGATACTTTCAACATAACCATGTCTCCTACTTCAAACTCCAACGGTTTCCTTCTGTTATCAGCATAACTCTTTTGTCTACTTCTGGCAGATAACAACCGCTTCTTAATTTGCACAATCTTTTCAGTCGTCTCAAATATCATTTCAGGCCCAGTCAATTGACTTTCTCCTACCTCACTCCAACACACTGGAGATCTACACTTACGTCCATACAAAGCTTCAAATGGTGCGGCTTTAATACTAGCATGATAACTATTATTGTACGAAAATTCAACCAATGGCAAATGCTTATCCCAACCATTTCCAAAATCAATCACACATGCACAAAGCATATCCTCTAACGTTTGAATCGTTCTCTCACTTTGTCCATCAGTTTCTGGATGATATGTTGTACTCAAACATAACTCCGTTCCCATCGCTTTCTGCAAAGACTTCCAAAATTCTAAAGTAAACCTACTATCACGATCAGAAATTATCGACAAAGGCACACCATGTCGACAAACAATCTCCTTCACATACACTGTTGTTAACCTCTCCATACTATCTGTCTTCTTCATTGGCAAAAAGTGAGCAGACTTAGTCAATCTATCTACAATCACCCATATCATATCACAACCATTTGCAGTCCTTGGCAAACCTGTCACAAAATCCATAGTAATCTTCTCCCATTTCCACTCAAGAATCTCAGGTTGCACTAATAATCCAGACGGTTTCTTATGTTCAGCCTTCACCTTTGCACAAGTTAAACACTTACTAACATACTGTGTTATATCTGCCTTCATATTCGGCTACCAATAAACTTTCTTAAGATCTTGATACATCTTGTCCGATCCAGGATGTATTGAATATTTCGACTTATGAGATTCATTCATCACCAAATCTCGCACCCCTAACGAATCTTTCTCAGACGGACACAACGGTAACCAAATCCTATTCTTAAAATACCTTAATCCATTCGGCCTCATTTCAAACAATGGTTTCAACATTCTACCCAAATTTTCTGCCTCAACATTCTCTTCCTTCAAACCATTAGTTTGGGCTTTCAATATCGCTTCTGTCAAATCAACACTTTCCATCATCGTCAAAGCTCTAACTCTTATAGACTTATCTCTTTCCTTTCTACTAAGTGCATCAGCTACCACATTCGGTTTACCAGGATGGTAATGAATCTCCCAGTCATAATCACTCAGCAACTCAACCCATCTCCTTTGCCTCATATTCAATTCCTTTTGATCCAAAATATACTGCAAACTCTTATGATCAGTAAAAACCACACACTTGGTTCCATACAAGTAGTGTCTCCATAGCTTCAAAGCAAAAATAACAGCCCCAAGTTCTAAATCATGCGTAGTGTAATTCTCTTCATGCTTCCTTAATTGTCTCGACGCATACGCTATTACTTTCTCCCTTTGCATCAATACAGCTCCAAATCCTTTATGAGACGCGTCACAGTACACTACAAAATCCTCAGATCCTTCTGGCAAAGACAATATCGGCGTAGAACACAACTTATCCTTCAACATACTAAATGCAAATTCCTCTTCCAATCCCCATTCAAACACTCGATTCTTTTCTGTAAGCTTAGTCAAAGGCTTAGCAATTAATGAAAACTTCTCAATAAACCTTCTATAATACCCAGCCAAACCAAGAAATTGGTGAACTTCAGTCGGCGTCTTTGGCACTGACCAATCCTTAATTGCCTCAATCTTAGCAGGATCCACACGAACACCTTCACTATCAATCACGTGCCCCAAAAACTGCACTGATTTCAACCAAAATTCACACTTAGAGAATTTCGCATACACCTTCTCCTTCTTCAACAATTCCAAAATTCTTCTCAAATGCTTCTCATGTTCCTCTTCACTCTTGGAGTAAACGAGAATATCATCATTGAATATGATAACAAACTCATCCAAATACGGCTTACATACACGATTCATCAAATCCATAAATACAGCAGGCGCATTTGTTAACCCAAAAGGCATCACTTGAAATTCGAAATGTCCATATCGAGTACGGAAAGCTGTTATAGGAATATCTTCTTCCCTAACTCTCAGTTGATGATACCCAGACCTCAAATCGATCTTCGAGTATACACAAGGACCTTGCAACTGATCGAACAAATCATCAATCCTCGGCAGTGGATACCGATTCTTGACAGTCAATTTGTTAAGCTCTCTATAATCAATACACATTCTAAAAGAACCATATTTCTTCCGAACAAACAAAACAGGCGCACCCCACGGCGACGAACTTGGTCTAATAAATCCCTTATCCATCAACTCCTTCAATTGATTAGATAATTCTTTCATCTCAGATGGAGCTAAACGATACGGTGCACGAGGAACAGGAGCAGCACCCGACACTAAATCGATACGAAACTCTACTTCACGATGCGGCGGTAATCCTGGCAATTCCTCAGGGAAAACCTTAGGATACTCTCTAATCACAGGCACATCCTCCAATTTCTTTTCATTCACACCATCACTACTTATCTGTGCAAGAAACACATCACAACCTGCTTCTATATACCTCATCATCTTTAAACAAGAAACAACTCTCAAACGAGAGGTACATTCATCACCTTTCACAGTCAATACCCTATTCCTTAGCGGTATCTGAACTAATCTTTCTCCACAAACAATTACTGCACCATTACCAACTAACCAGTCCATTCCAACAATCACGTCAAAAGATCCTAATTCTATGGGCATCAAATCAATACTAAACACATAATTACCTAACTTCAAGGAACAACCTTTCAGTATAGAACTAGTGCTTACAACCTTACCATCAGCTAAATCCACATTATAACTAGTTGTCAATCTCACTGGTTCTCTATCCAATAGCTGACTGAATCTAACATCTACGAAACTTCTATCAAATCCAGAATCAAATAACACACTAGCATAACAAGCATCAAGTAAGAACGTACCAGTCACCACGTTCGGCCCTTGAGGTTTGTCAGCATCTCCCACGACATAGGCTGGAGCAGCAATCCCAGCAGCAACAGCAGCAACATTGCCTCCCTGTCGTGTGCCAACCCTCGGACAGTTCCCTTGCTTATGTCCACGGCCTCCACATCCAGAACAGTAAACTACCTTGACAGCATTGGCCCTAGTGGCTACACCCTTGTTTCTACAATCTGCCATCTTATGTCCGGCCTTCCCACACTTTTTGCAAGCAGGTGGAGAATTTCCAACATGATATAGATTACACCGACCACACTTCGGATTCACCTTGTTACCTTGATTTCCTATGGCAGCACGAACACCATCATTCCTTCTCAAATTGTACTGCTGATTCCTATTCGGTCCTTGGTTATTGTTAATACGATAACCACCTCGATTCTGCCCTTGGCTTGAGTGTGTAGCTTCCCACTTTCTCTTATTCCCTTCAGCATCCTTTCGATCCTGCAGCTTTACATCCATTAAAGCATGAGCCATTTGAACAGCTTCATCAAATGACTTGGGTTTCGACGAAGTAGTTTCTCCCTTGATATTACTAAATAAACCCCTAATATACTGCTTCATCTTCTTACGGTCATCAACAAATGCATTAGGACATAACAAACATAAATCAGAAAATCTCCCCGTATAAGCTACAATATCATTGTTCCTCAGCACCAAATGCCTCAATTCATCTTCCAACTGACCTAACTCTTTCTCAGGACAAAACTTAGCAGTCAACAGTCCCTTAGTCACTGTCCATGTTCTAGCATTAGCTTCAACCAATCCTATAGTAGCTACTTGACTATTCCACCAACTCAATGCATCATCCTGAAAAGTAGCTGCAGTAAATTTCACCTTACAAGCTTCTGAACATCCACTAATTTCAAAAGTACTTTCAATCTTCTCAATCCACCTCCTTAATTCCAATGCACCACCAGTACCACGAAATTAGGTAGGTCCACATTTCATGAAACTAGCATAAGAACATTCCTTTTGAATCTGCTGAACAGCAGCATTACCTCCAACTTGTCTCGCAGCATTTCCTTCTGCTTGCTCATCAGCATTACCTCCAACCTGATTTCCAACATTCCCTCTAACCTGACCAGCAACAATCCTATTCTCAGCCTCTTGGTTCCTCACAGCACGTTTAGCTTCTAAAGCTCTAGCAATAGCTTGCTCAATCATGGTATTAACAGTAGCAGTCGTCAATTTAGGCGGCATGTTTACAGGAAACTAACCAAACAATAATTTTGTAAAGTCAGAAAAATGCCTCCCAACTCCTTCTTGTATAACCATAATAGAAAAAGAACAAATAAGTATTCATATCATGATAAGAAGAAGGATTTATCTATCAAGATGTAACATGGATACTACATGAACCAACAACACATTTCACAATGAATCATTAACCAATCACACAAAAGAACTAATAAGACAAATCATAAGTCATGAAGGTAATTTTGGATTGCTTTGGAAAATCTCCACAAAATTGTGACAAATAATGTCACTACAATCCTTCATCAAAACAAACTTAAAATCATTAAGTTTCATCACAAACTAGAGTACGAGTCTACATAAGTTCTATTACAACAAGGCTAAACAAAAATAACATAAAGAACTAAACATCATATCCCCGCAGCTTCTTATACACCGGCTCGTCATCACTGCTGCTATCGTCATCCTTAGATTCTTCCTCCACTTTTTCCTTCCCTTTACGACTACTTCCTTCACTCGGCTTCACCGACACTTGAGCTTCAACCTGATTCGTCACATCACGAATCACAACACCTCGACTAGGAAAAGATCTCACCGGCAAACCCCACGCACTCAACCTTGCATTCCTTTCCTGTCTTTTTACGCAACCTTTCAACTTGCCCACTCAAATTTAGCACCATAGATCTCAATTTAACAACCTCATCCATTTCCCTTGCCCTAACAAAATCTGATCTCCTCATACTACCAACAAACCTGTCAAACTTTTTCTCATTCTGCTCAAACCTCCTAATCACACGAGTCTCAACCAAATACCTTTCAAACAAAGACCTATCAAACTTCTTAAGAAACCAGAAAATATCATCATAAGACCTAGGACCTGGACAATAAACCTTAGGAATACCATCATGAATAGATCGAGCACTAGCAACCCTACTCGACTCAACAGGAACATCACCCCTAGCAAATGCAATCCCAGGCAAACTGCTAATATAAGCATCACAAGTAGGAGTCGAAGAACGAACAACAGGTCGCTGACAATCTGGAACAGTCTGTGGCACAACATTAACCCTTGGAACATAACTACCTTGTATCAACTCAGGCTCTGTCTGACCAACTACAGTAAGTGGAATCCCATCATCTAAAAACTCAAAAGGCTCCTCGTCGTCACTAGCACCAAAGTTATCTACTTCCTCACCATCCACTACATTAGTCAAATCAATCCATCCATCCTCACGAGGTAAACCAGCCATTCTCTACAATTATAAGGGTTCAAGGATACCTAAGGTCATCGTTAATAAATTAATAATTAGTATGCAATGCTCATGCAAATGTCATACATTATCCATGCTATGCAACACAATGCAAATGATGTTTATGTAATGCTCGCAAAAAAAATATGATACTGACAAGCACTCAGTGTACTTTCAATAATTCCAATACAATATTGTAGTATTTACTTAATAAATACTCGGGAAATCATTTCAGTTATGAGCGATACATCTATAATACAAAACAAAACTAAAAGTGATCTTACCGGAGCGTTGCAGAGGAGTTGTGTGATTTTAAAGAATAAATACTTTCGACACCAAAGTTATAGTTTAGGAAAATTTTCAAAATCGACCCAGTTCTCTATAACTTGCAGCTCTGATTACCAATCTCTAACACCCCCAATTTACATTACGCAACGGAAATACACAATTGGGTGCTAGACACAAGCATCATCACACAAGGTATATTGAACGACTCAAAATAGAGATGTTTACACAAAATATAAACATGATTTTTATAAATGGTCTAAAACATAGATTTCAACCCAAATTGTACTGACACGATACCAGAGTAAAGCGTTTAGTCCCCATGGATCTCGACGAACAACCAACAAGTTTAGTACAGTACATAAACATAAAGTAAATTGTTCAAACATTAAAAGGTAGATACAGTTTAGACCAACATTCTTCCAAAAGCCAAGCCACAACCTCCACAGCAAAGCTCCATGCTCCATCACTTCCTATTACCTGAAATACATGCATAAAACGAGTCAACAATAATGTTGAGCGAGACTATAGGTTTATCAAATCACATTTGATTACAAGAAGAAAATCAATCATAATCATTTATAGAATTGTCGTACACACAATCTATATTCAAGGCTGTAATAATAATAATAAACAAACATTGTATTTAAGTTCATGACACCGACCCCTTAACCAAATAGTCACCCACGCCAAATGCCGGCATGACTAGAATAAAACCATTTCCCCTCTAGGGTATCAGTTGCTAGAATACCACAATCTTATTCACGTAAAATTATCCTTCCCAGCGGGTTACTCAACGTAATGCCCTGGTCTCAGATAGGGTGGTCAACCCAATAGTACTATCATTAGAATAAGCGGCTATTCCCGACTCACAACATCAAGTCAGAAGATAGTTAACGGCTCATGAATTTAGGGTCTTTAGCAACAAGTTACTCAATACAATGAAATCAACTTTAGGCAACATTCGGGTCCAACAATTACTCATGACTTGTGTTCATTTATTTTTAAATAGCATGTATCCCCCTCGCGGGTATTAAAATCATTAAAACGAGTAGAAAGCGAGGCTATAGACTCACCTTAGTATAAGAGATCTAGCGATATGATCGTCGACGATAATGGATGCCTTTCAAACACGAGAACCGCTACCTATCAAATAAGACGCGTTCGTTAATAATGACTCTAGAAATAAATCATACATAACAGCATCAAACTCAAACTCATAAAGTCACGATAAACTCGAGAGAAAACGATATAAATAACTTCATTATACTTTACTACACATTTACTTTACCATTTTATACTTTTTACAAAGTCCGCCGGTACATACTACATGTATTAGCTTATTTACCCCTTTTAAACTCGTCAACCGTTTATGAAACGACTCGATAAACTAACTTACTATATATAGAAAGTCCTCCTACAAGTTTATCAAATGAAATTACTTTTAAAGTACTTTACCCGACTCATTTTCAAACTACAAAATCCGGACAGATTTACGTAATTTTTCATACAACCGTTTTAACTTATTTAAACGACTCCGTTTACAAAACCGACACTCGGGTTTTAAGGTAAACTCAACCTATAAAATAAACTCCTCATTATCATTAGGTTACATTTTTCAAAACATCCATTTTGAGTCCCAGAGATTCGATCCAAATATCGACAACAACTATATGTAGTGTCGATACTCGTCTCCCGGTACACGATCATTCAAAACATCATAACTTCGCGCTCGTTTGGAGCTAGAAGCTCTACCTTATATCAAATCGAAGCTAAGAAAATTATCTACAACCCTAGGCTATAAGTTAAGCCATTTTGAAATATAAAAATTCGGATTTTACACTTTACTTACTGTTATAAAATGACCATAAAAATCTTGTACAAAATCAACTTTTTGATAAAAACCAACCATGAAAATGATCATTTCTATACCCTAATATCATAATACATCAACCATAACATCAAAATCATAATCAAAATAAAAATCTTTGGATCAAAATGAAGTTTTAACAAAGATTTTAGCAAGAACCACCATGGATCATCATAAAAATACCATTCATGATCACAGCTCCTACCTACCAACATCAAGAAAAAAAACTTGCTTGCATGTAAGAATTTATTACACCAATATGATCCTTGATCAAATATAAGAGTGGGTCTATCCTTGGTTTAGCTTAATTCATCCTAAATCTTGAGTAAAAATTGAAAATGTGTGGAATTGGGGTGGTGGGTGAAGTTTCGGCTAAATAGAGAGAGAAAGAAAGAGTGGGTGAAAATTTTTAAAGTGAAAAATGATTTGTGTGTGTTTGTTTATGCTTTATATATAGTGGGGTAGGGACCTTGGTTGCAATTTGGTAATAGTTGTGGCTAAAAATGTAAATAGTTAGCTAAAAAGCGAGAAATAACTATTAGTCAATTTTCAAAATATTTACGGGGCTCGGGTTTCATAAAGATACTTTTAAAAATTTAAAACGTACCTCAAAAATAATAATATCGACTCTCGATTCGACTTAACACGTCATTTAAAATAAAACCTCAAAAATGACAAAAATCGAACAACCGACAATAAAACGTAAAATATTTGGCATCCATCGACATCACGCTTGCTAATACTCCTTATACTTAAAAAAATATTAAATATAGACCTTCCAACATCGGTTTAAACTTAAACCTCCAAAAATGAATATCGTTCAAACTCATCCAAAAATTTCAAAAATAATCGTAAAATAAGATTAAGCAATGACCTCGGTTTTGGATTGTCACACATACAGGCTGCAATGTCTATCTCATTTTTATGAGTGTGCTTTGAGGACTTTGATGACTTGTTTAGATCTTCAAGTTTTTTCAAAGTCTAAAATGTATGTGGGTCTTTACTGCTCTGTGTTTAGAAAAAACATGTATATTGTTTTGTACTCATTTATGTACACTTTAGTGATTAGAGATAGTTGTTTATGTTTTTTTCTGGGTAAAAGGATTAATGTTATTTTGGGATTAGTACTGGTAGTGTTAGAATTAATGCTGGCAGTGATAATTAATTCTGGTACATATCCATTAGTTCTGGTTTGGAGGGAATTTTATTTCATTACCGTTGATATTTTTATGCCAATTACTTCACTCCTAGGTAATCTTACTATCTTACCACTTTATAAAAGATTTAAGACTTATTCTATATTTAGAAGTCTTAAAAATTTAAGCCCCTAACATTTCTATAATAAGAAATCAATAAGACATTGTTAAAATATTCAAAACTAAGTAACAGCTATAGCCATTTAAAATATTAAATTTCATTTAAAAACGAAATAACAGTTACGTCATTTAAAAATTTAATTGTCTTTAGTGGGCTGTTACAAATGCAGCATTTGTTATTTATAAAAATGTAACAGGCCTCCCTAAAAATTATAATATAAAACTGACCAAAAGTCACACACAACGAAAAATCACTCTCCGGTTTTCATTTTTCTTTCTTTCTTGTTTATACTCACAAACAACTCACTCACTCGCAAAAGACGTCATGCCTACCACACGCCAGAGAAGCAAATTCTTCTGCCGCCTCAGTCACTCGAACAACCACTAACACCACCAAATATTGGTTTAACAAATGGTATTTCGAGCTTGGATGGTTTCTTGAGGTTTTAGTGATTCCAATGGTGATTTTGTGGCTTTGGTGGTATTTTCGAGCTATTTCACGGGATACGCGCCGCCGCATTGCGCGGGTACCGGCTAGTCTTTCTAAAACATATGTACTTATTCTTTTCAAATATTCAATTATTACCTAGTCTTACCCTATTCTTGGCAATTTGAAATTCGCGGCCCAATCACATCCATTCAATTACACTATATAATTCAAATTCCTTTTACCAAAAGCTCACTTTTATTTTCTCAACTTTGACCCAAACATTTTCATCTTTCTTAATCACTCATATTTGTAACACTATTAATGGCAATCCTAACATTCTGTGAAACACATAACATGGTTGCTTATTTAGAGAAAGATAATGATCAACAGATCTTTCATGAAGTTATTAACTTTCTAACAAGAAGTCACATTCACTATGCCCTCACTATCAATCCTAATATTCTTAAACCATCATTCATCAATTGTGGGGGACTGCTATTGTGGGAGAATCTATAGATGGAAGTCTTGTGCTGAAATCTATTGTGAATGGTGAGGAATTGCTACGTTCAGAGGCACATGCAAGGACCACCTTAGGTTGGGAGATGCTGAAGGCATATATACTATGGTAAATACAGAGATCAGAGATGGTATGTCTGCAATTGGGTATATTAGTGATGGCTTTTTTACATTCTTACTCACCACAATTGAGATTCTTAGTACACAAAATTATCCATTGCATGAGCCCCAAGAGTGCTTCATAGGACCAATTTATAAGTAATATAGCAACAACCTTGGTTTGTCTTTCTTCCAATAGAACCAACAACTTTAGCCATATGATCTTAGTGAATATGGTTAAAAATGTGAGCAATCAACGTAAGTTTTTAATGTTTCCAAGGTTCTCATGACCATCATTACTAGGATGGGTAATTTTTTGAGAAACCACAAAAGAGAGTACAAATTATTGTCCTTACACATAGGGTGTTTGGGAAGATGAAAAGAAGCAACAAAAGATGGAATGGAGTGGTAGTGCTTTTGACAACTACCATGTTACCATGACTTTGACAACCACCATTAACTAGTTTTAATTTTCTTATAACTTTTAAATGTGTCACGTTTTGTATCTAACTTTTTGTACACAAAGTATTAGTATGTTTTTATACATTATAATTCACAATAATAAAGTATGATATATTTATAAAAATGAAAGTGAACTTAATAAATCAATTTACTAACTTTACTTATATTATTTAGGTACAGGCTTTAGTGATCAACCTTTTTAAACATGTTTAGATTCTGTTCGATTCGTTTGAACTCTAGTTCGCTTCGGTTTTCGTATTAACCTAAATTTTTTGTCTGAATAATTCGAACCGAATGAAGACTCGTCGTTCCTGCTCTGCTTCACTTTAATTGTTATTTTGAATAATTAAAAGTCATGTCTTTGTCCAAGTGGGGATAACAATTTCTCTTCAGCATGTCCATGGTCAACTTTATCTTAGTTTTACCGAGGGAGCAACCCATTTTTCACCTTTACATAAATGAAGGGGCATACCTCACCCAGGAAACCAAACAAAGAACTCAAGACACTCCCTGAATAAAAAACTAACCTACCTAACAACATGAGGACCGAACCGATGAACACCTCTATAATAGATGAGGTTAAGAAAAAAGCGTTGTCAACGCTTTTTCGGTAGCAAAAAGACTTTTTATGTAGCAAAAAGATGTGAAGTGTAATTTGTCATTTGATTTTGGTAGGAATTTAGAAATGTTTTTTTTTTATTATTGTTTTATATTATATTACTCATGTGGGCCATCTTATAATGTTTAACCTAAATCTTTACTATAAATACTAAAAGTGAATCATGTGAGGTGACCAAACAACCATTAAATAGTTATTTTCATTTATTATTTATTATAAAAATATATACATAAATATATTTTCTCTCTCATAAACTTAGAGTAAGTTCAAATCGTAAACCAAATTCAAATAGGCGATGATTTGCACACTTAACAAATTGATTGACACACTCATATATAGTTTGTGTGTTGACATTTTTACCCATGTATCATTTAGTAGAGTGGGAAAATTTAACACAAATATTAAGGGTATAAGTGTTACAACACAATTATTTAAGTGAGTAAATCAAATAGTAATAGAGTGAAAATCACCTCTCAATTCAAATCTTTTTATAGCCCTATTTATGAATCAAACATAGGGGAAATGCTGAATTTATGTAACATTTTTTTTCAATTTAACTAATGTACGTAAGATACTTTTTTTATTCCATATCTACGCAACATACTTTCAAATACTTACTAATTTACGTAATATTGACCAAAATGTGACTTGTTTGACCGGTTACCAATTAGAAAAGTTACACACGATTTTATACACACTTTTTTATACGTGTAATCATATACATGTTTTTATACGCGAGAAAGTTTGAACTTTGACAGACGATTTTAGCGTCAAAACTGATCCCATAAACTCCGAAAATCTCGCGCTAAGTCAATGTATACGTTCTCTACAATTTTCACGTTTTATCTTTTTTATGAAAAAGATATTTAGATGGTCGAAACCCCGATTTAAAACTATGACAGCAATACCTGTATTTTCGGTAATTAAGTAAATCTGAATTTCGAAGGTCTCGGTTAGTGCTAAAAACTAACTTTTAAGTCTCTAAACCTATCAGTGACTAAATATAGAGCGTCTATACGTAAAATATTATTAAATAAAGTTTAAAACTTATAACGATAGTAGTATGATAAAAAAAATGAAAAATTAATAAGCGCATATCGATTCCATTGCGTATCTGAAAAATATAATAGTGAAAAGAAATTGCTCGAAAAACTTCCTGTTTAAAATCAAACTCAAACACATAACATGCGTTTGTATCGAAGTGTGTGTATACAAACGTGCATAAAAACGAGTGTATAAAAAAGTATATAAAACTGTGTGTATAAAAAAGCGTAAAAACATTTATATACACACGTTTTTACACAATTATATAAATATTTTTTACGCAATTGTATAAATATTTTTTACGCTTTTTAATACACACAATTTTATACACACGTTTTTATACACGTTTGTATACACACACTTCGATACACATTTTTAGACACATGTGTTGGGTCAATTCAGCGCCTGATTTGTCCCTTGCACAAGATTTGGATGTAAAGTATCCTAAGTAGTGTTAGTCACTGAACTTACGTATGTTATAAGTTCAGTGTGTCATTCTTTAGAGTTCTTTAGAGTCTACGAGATAGACTCGTCATTAGCTGAGGCGGATCTCAGTAAGTGTGCAAAGAATCAAGGATGATGGAGTTAGTAAGTGATGACATAATAGCTTACTAACTCCTCAATACTATTACTGGTTACAAGACCTGAAGATGTTAAGAAGACCTGAAGAAGTGTCTTATGTATTAGTGGGAACATGTCTTATTAGCAATGAAGACAAAGGTTCAAGAGGAAGGCTTACTTTGTCAAAGGTGCAAAAGATGAAGACAACAAAGTACAAGGTGGTTACTTGTACTTTAGTAAAGCTTCTCAAGGAAGCTTCACACTCCCACTATATATATGTGGTCTTTGTAATAGAATAGTCAATGATTCCCACCACAGAAACACACATGCAATACTTTAGTGGATAGGGGTTTCACCCTCCCATTGTTGCATAAGCTTAGCTAGCTATGAACATGGGAGTTTAGTTTGTCATTCATCGCCCGGTTGTTGTTCCGCAAACAACCGGGCAAGTCATGTATATTTGTTGATTCATTATTAATAAGATATACATACGATGAAAAGTACAAGCTTGTGTTATTAGTTAGTCAATTGGTTTAATTGTGCAAATGTTCTTCATAGTTTCTTATTGATTCGATGTTTGCACAAGTTTCGTGGACCAACAATTGGTATCAGAGCGGGTTGGATTAATTTCTATCCAGATCCGTTCAAAAAATGGCTACTAATAACATATTTTTTTTAGCATAGTCAAATTTATCAGTAAGTTCAAAAACTGCATATGCAGTAGCAGTTTTTGAGGGGGAGAGATACTACTGATATTTGACTACTGTTAAACCATATCCACACAAAACTTTATCTTATTCCCACCTTATCCCCACCCAAACCCCACGTGTATCCCTCATACAAAACAACAACCCCCCACCGTCACATTGAATCAATAAAATCACCGATTCACACCTTTACATCTTAAATAAAAAAAAGTCCATTCATCTCTTATCCTCAAAAATCACGTCACGTAGATCCTCACTTCTCAACTACTGGATCTACAAAATCCACATCTAACCACCAAGACACATATAAATCAAAATCCATCATCAGTTAATGACCAAAACCCACGTCTCACTACACACTCGAATCCCATCATAACACACACAAAAAAATCAATTCGAAAAACAAAATCACTATGATGTGATGGATATCATCTCTTGGCCACGTGATGGAGCTGTAAGAAGATTGATTTTTTTTTATGACAGGTAAAGAGTTCTTTGATGTTATTGAAGTGGAGTTTTAATGACTTAGCTGAACGGGGATGTTGATGTTGATGAAAGGGTGTTATCGGAATGATGTCTCCGACTGAAATGATGTCTTTTGATGGTTATGGTAAAGGGTGTTGTGATGATTTATTCTTGGAACAAGGTGTTAACCCTACAAAGGGTCGGTTGAAAATAGTGATAACTAGTTGTTGTGAATCAAAAGTATGAAATCATATGGGTTATCGGGTTACCCACATCAATGAACTCAATTCGATTGATGAAATTATTCGATGAGTTATTTGGGTAAACATATGACGTTGGGAAGAACATATGTCGGTAGTTATTGGGGTATGGTGAGAAGGGTATGTTAAATGATTTCATCAGCCTAAAAGAAAAGATGAAAACACAGCTGAATTTACACCCACAACTGATCTAAAACCCGTTGAGTCAACCTGATAGCCACTGACCCCCACAACCGCTGACCCAAAGTGGGCGACCCAGCGCCTCTGAAATGCCGTTGAAATCAGCAGGGATAGCTGATGTTGAAAGGGCTGGTGTGCTAAAATGGGAGCTGATAAAACATCAGCTGGTTTGAACAATAATTAGAGTGACTGTGATCATCCTAAACTCAATAGCTGACTAAAACCAATGCTTGGTTGATTCAGCGTTTGAAAAGATGTTTTCAAGTGTTTGATTTATAGGAAATTAGCTGAGGTCTGTGTTGCACAGCCATTGGGAAAGTAGCTGAAGTGAACAGAAATGGTTGTGATAATGCACTTATCACAGGGATTTTTTTGTTTTTACGGAACGGGCTGTGATATTGTTCACAAAGCTAATCGCAGGTCGCTGTATCTGTCATTGTTAACTGAACCACTCCCTGAATGTGGGCACTTGTCCGAACCTGATAAACTTCAGCAAATGACTGATATTGGTGAAAAGAATGATAGGTTTGTTCATCAGATCTGATGAAGTGGATACATTTGTGGATATGGTTGCGATGATAAAAAGAAGGATGGTGCAACTGATGTTCAGCGGGTAAGAGATCAATTAGTCAACCTGATGTAGAATTTTGTTATATAAAAAAGTTGCTGATGGCAACCCTCTGACTCCATCAGTGGAATACACTCGCTGATTCCATAAGTTGTGAAGTGTTCAGCCGACTTTCAATCAAAGTACAATAACTGATGATGTTTGGGGTATGATCCACTGTTGAAAGCTGATAAAAGCAGCTGATTATGTGATTAGTTGAGTTGAAGTGGCTGGTAAAAAGTTACATGGAGGACGAAACCACAAGCGTTTCCACTAGATCACATGTGTTTCACAAGACCACAGGGAAGTACTTGGAAGATGATGAAAATATCAGCGATACACTTATTACCAAGAGTAGGACAGTTGAGTCGTTGAAAACAAGAAGGCCAGATGAGTTTGTTGTTTATTGAGTGTAGCACATAATTGTGTCTTGGTTTTGTTCATCTCTGAACTCCCAAGGTCAGCTACTATCGTCAGCTACCATCAACAGCTGTGCTAAGCCAGCTTTAAGCTGAACAGGTTTATGTTCAACCGCGACATCACAGGTTATGTAAACCTCAGACTTCTTGAGAGTGTTGAGCTGTTTTATCACAGGTTGGTTATATCAGGGGTTGTAGACCATGGATGACCATCACATCGAAAGAGCACAGAGGTCGAGATAAATATAAGAACTTATACACAGCTGACCCAAAACCCGCTGACCTGCTGAACTTGTGGGGTTACACCAAAAGGCTGATAAAGATTATCAGTGATATACAACAGGTATCACAGCAGGTAATAAGGATCCGATGATGATATATGGAAATTAAAGCAAAATATGTGGGAGATAAGTGACGAATGGCTGTGCAAATAAATGGGTGATGTTAAAAGGAAGCTGATAAATGTTCAGCTATAATGTTTGTTCATGAATGGTCTCTGAGGTTTATAAATGTTGAGTATTCAGGGGGTGATAGGCTATCTTATGGTGGAAATGTTTAGCCTATCAATAGCTGGCAAAGAATGTTAAAGATTGCCCAAATATGAACCTTTTCAGGCTTTGAGCATTGATCAAAGACCCCAAGGTCAACGGACCCTCTGTCATTTTGCTATTAAGCACCCAGAGGTCGCTGAATAGACAGCCAAGCTGTTTTGAACCCAGCTGCTAAACCCACACCACAGGGGTTTGATGTTCAAAAGCAACATCACAGGCTTTATTTATACCTCTGACGTCTTTGAAATCATCAGAGGGTCTGTGAATTCACTTAGCTTTAAAATGAAGCTGGAAAAAGGGGATGTGATGAAAGTCGTTGAAGTTATATGTTCAGTAAGGTGCACCAAAGGCTGATAAAGATCGTACACAAAAGGTATACTTCAAAATATGAAGTATGAACAAGTAATTGATCATCAGGCGTTTGGCAAACCGTTTGGCAAACCACATAGGTGTTGTATATTCAGATATCTAATCATCAGAGGGTCTGTATATTAGGTCGAAGTATCTTAGAGGACGATAATCCTACACCCACAGCCAATCACTTTCAACTCTCCAGCTGCTGACGGATCCCTGTCACTGAGTGACCCCTGTCCTTAACCTCTCTCTTTGCCCTGTCCTTAACCTCTCTCTTTGGACCCTGTCCCCAGGTCTCTGAATGACCAAAGCTGGCCATTGATTGTACCCCCAACCGGTGTCTCCGAGAACTCTTCTTCAGGTAGTTTTATACTTGATTTCCTTCAGTAAACCAAAACATTTCTTCAGGTTAAAAGCTGTAGCTGAGACGTCCAAACTTACAAAGTTTGAGGTATCTGATGATGAATGATGATGAATACTCCAGATACTTGGTTTGTTGGTGGATTTTTATCCAAACTCAAATGAGTTGAGGCGCGTTGTACACTTTTTTGGTTGATGTGATAAGAGGTTAATCGGAGTCAAAAGATGTTGTTAAAACTGCATATTTTGAGGGGGAGAGAAACACGGACATCTACACACCGCTGTGATATAGATGCCGCTGTGACATACACGCAGCTGTTATCTATATGCAACAGTGATATACCTACCTGTATCCATTCAACCTCACAAACACCTTCACAAAACCAAAACCAAAACAAACAAACAAAAAAAAATAAAAAACATATTTCTTTATTCATCCCCATCTTCTTTCTGAACTCTACAATCTCTCAACTCCTCCAACCTAGTTAGCTGACCTCTTTATCAGCTAAAGTCAACAGAGGCTGTTGAACCCTCAGCCAAACAGCCACAACTAGATAAAGATGCTATCTTCAAAGCCTTCACATGCTGAAGGACTTGGTCGCTCAGGAAATATTTTCTCACACCAAGATAAAGATAGAAGATACTTACTGTAATCAAAGTTCAGCAATGAATCATGTCATCTTCACATAGCCTGAAGCCTCATTCAAGACTTGGTCAATCAGGTACATGTCATTACCTCAAACCAAGGCAAAGAAAGAAGACGACATTTAGGCTATTTGTATACCTCCAGCCGTCCCATACAACCATCATAACCTCTTCTCTTTCCCACCACCATTAGAGGTTAGTACTTGGTTAGTACTTTACACCCAAGAGGTTGCACCCACCAGAGGTCCTCATCAGATGTGTAACCATCAGATGTCGCACTCATCATTATCAGATGTTACCTTGAGAGCTCGCACCTATCAGAGGTTGCCACTAGAGCTCGCACCATCAGAGGTCACCATCAGAGCTTACACCATCAGACGTGTAACCAGAGACCTCTGGACCTCAGGTACCCATATGTTGCTTAAAATATTTCAAAGACTTATTTTTCATACTTAAACTTTTTATCAAAAAGAGATTTCAAAGGTTAAGTGATTTTAAAAGTTAAAAGTCAGAAGTTTTTACAACATCAGAAGCTTAAGTTTTACACATAACTCTTAAGTTATAAACTTAAAGCCAATCCGAGTAAAGTCGGAACAGATAGGAAGAATCTCCTTGCCTTAAGGCTAAAGTATCGCAGATCCTTGAACGGGATAGCCAAAGGCTGAAAGTTCACCAAGTGTCGGTTTCACCACCACACCGACAAATGGTAATCAATTCACCATGTCTAACCAACAAGAAAGAATTGGCTATTCCGGAGTTAAACGGCTAACCGGTAAAGAATCATCAAATCCGTTGATGGTTGATAGTTTGCCAAAAACTATAGAACCAGCTAAGTTGGTTAAGTCTTTAGATTTCCACTAGAGGCCACACAAGGGTATTCAAACACCCTCAAAATCTAAGGTTCAAACCTTAGTATTGAAGCAATTCGATCAAGGGATTCAATCCCTGAAATGGTGAATAATAGGAGTGTGAAATGGTTTCAAAAATCACTTCAGGGGAAGCATTTTTTGAGGGGGAGAGAGTCACACTCCCTGATGATTGTACCTTAGAGATACACACTCCCTGATGAAGACACATCCCTGATGATTCTACCTCAAAGATATCCTCACCATACCATACAACACAACCACCCCATTACTACCATACAACCTCTCAAACCACACCAAAACAACAAAACCAATCACATACCAAAAAAAAAAAAAATTTATCCAGGAGCATCACTCAAAAATCCATCACATTCCTTAAAATAGGTATCGACAGGTATCTGATGAATGTTTGAAGAAAGTAATGATGAAGCTGGTATTGGTAGTGTGCTTGAACAGGTTAGAGGTTTTATTGAATGAAAGAAGTTGGTTTAGGGTAAAAGAGTTGTGCATAGCTGATGTTAACATCAGATGTAGTGAACTAGTGTTATGGGATTCGATGGTATACTTGGGTACTTAGTAGTTTGGAGTAAAGTTCATGCCATGTCTGATCACCACTGTCTGAAGTAAGTCTCTGAAACACAAAGATATTCTGAGTCGCTGAAGATGTTCATCAGAGATGACACAGTCATGAAGATGAAGATCTGGTCTGAACACTGTTACTTTTTTTTTCAACAACAAAGGATTAGAAGATTGTTATATTTATTATGTCACTTTGTTGTATCTTAGTATGTAAGAAGAAGCCTTTATGCTCACTTACTGCTATTTAACTTAGGCTACTTTTCTATCCAAATAGGGGGAGATTGTTGGGTCAATTCAGCGCCTGATTTGTCCCTTGCACAGGATTTGAATGGATACAGTAGTTGAGAAGTGAGGATCTATGTGACGTGATTTTTGAGGATAAGAGATGAATGGACTTTTTTTTATTTAAGATGTAAAGGTGTGAATCGGTGATTCCATTGATTCAATGTGATGGTGGGGGGTTGTTGTTTTACTAAGTAGTGTTAGTCACTGAACTTACGTATGTTATAAGTTCAGTGTGTCATTCTTTAGAGTTCTTTAGAGTCTACGAGATAGACTCGTCATTAGCTGAGGCGGATCTCAGTAAGTGTGCAAAGAATCAAGGATGATGGAGTTAGTAAGTGATGACATAATAGCTTACTAACTCCTCAAGACTATTACTGATTACAAGACCTGAAGATGTTAAGAAGACCTGAAGAAGTGTCTTATGTATTAGTGGGAACATGTCTTATTAGCAATGAAGACAAAGGTTCAAGAGGAAGGCTTACTTTGTCAAAGGTGCAAAAGATGAAGACAACAAAGTACAAGGTGGTTACTTGTACTTTAGTAAAGCTTCTCAAGGAAGCTTCACACTCCCACTATATATATGTGGTCTTTGTAATAGAATAGTCAATGATTCCCACCACAGAAACACACATGTAATACTTTAGTGGATAGGGGTTTCATCCTCCCATTGTTGCATAAGCTTAGCTAGCTATGAACATGGGAGTTTAGTTTGTCATTCATCGCCCAGTTGTTGTTCCGCAAACAACCGGGCAAGTCATGTATATTTGTTGATTCATTATTAATAAGATATACATACGATGAAAAGTACAAGCTTGTGTTATTAGTTAGTCAATTGGTTTAATTGTGCAAATGTTCTTCATAGTTTCTTATTGATTCGATGTTTGCACAAGTTTCGTGGACCAACAACATGTTTTGTGTTTGAGTATAATTTTTAACGAGAAGTTTTTCGAGCAATTTTTCACAGGTTTTTTAAATCGGGGTTTCGAGCATCTAAATGTCTTTTCATGAAAAACATAAAACATGAAAGTTGTAGAGAACGTATACATTGACTTAACGTGAGTTTTTCGGAGTTTACGGGTTAAGTTTTGACGTTGAAATCGTATGTCAAAGTTCAGAATTTTTCGCGTATAAAACGTGTATATAATAACACGTATAAAAAGTGTGTATAAAAACGTGTATAAAAATACGTGTATAAAAATACGTGTATTAAAGTCAAGGTATCATTACTAAGTTTTCTAATGAAAAAAATGTCAAAGGACTAACGGTGGAAGTCCACGCAGGCCAAATGACCAAACTGTAACTTTTTTAAGTGGTAACTGGTCAAACAAGTCACATTTTGGTCAATATTGCGTAGATTAGTAAGTATTTGAAATTATGTTACGTATATCCGGAATTAAAAAAAAATATCTTGCATACATTAGTTAATTTGAACAAATAAGTTACATAAATTCAGCCTTTCCCCTCAAATATACCCTAATATATTAGTTTTCTTTAATATTTTTATTTTTAAATTAGTTATTAGGTGTATGTCTTTTTTGCTTATTCTTTTAAGCTATTGTAATTTGTATATATTTAATTCATGAATGAAATAAGTATTTTTTATGAATGAAATATTTGTTTAAGAATTTTATAAAAAATTTAAAAAATAAACATTGTTATTTGATATCATGACAAGAGAGTTGTGTTATGTTGTGTTATGTTAATATGACGCTAACTTAGTAATACTCTTTTAATTTACAATGTTACGAGACTATGTTATGACACGCTCTAAAGCGACATAGGGATAAAATAACATAAAACTCCAAAATTATAGGTATTGGACATGTTTTGTGTTCTACAAGAAAATAACTTGATTTAATTTGTGTCCTTTCCTTTTATATTGCTTAACATATGACTCTTTCCTTAATATCAATAACTACGATCTATATACAAATGGACAAAATAAACATTATTAGCTTGATAAAGTACGTCTATTTATATGCACGTATTACATCAATAACAGTTCATCATCTTCCAGTCATAGTTGTTATAAACTTCTGCAGGACCAAAAATGGATTGCCAAGGTGCACAAAGCTCAAGAGTAAAACTCATTGCCGTGGTTGCCACCTTCGGGTTTTTATCTGCAGCTCTTGGGTTTGCTGCAGAAGCCACGAAGCTCCAGGTAAACCAGAAATACATATGTTACTAAATACTACGTACTAATTAGTCATAAAAGAGTGCAAGGCTATAAGTGTTATTACATACATAGTAATATTTATGCGTGAGCTTACATGCAGTAGATACATAGATATTACGGAGTATATACATACTAGACGCTCATATATATATGCGTGAACTTACATGCAGCTTGCTGAGGTTATGGACTTTTCAGAAGGAGGATGCACATATCCGAGCAATCCAGGCCCCATGCGACTTGGTGTTATCGCAATTGTAGCACTAGTAGCTTTCCGTGTTTATTGCCCTGGAAAGCGAAGCCCCTCTGCCATGGTTCAACTCTCTCGTTATTTGTCTTGGTAAAATTTGTTCCTTTTAGTGATGACAATATATTTTTGTATTAAACCGCAAATATTAATTCATAATACATATGTTAGATTCATGCTTCCAATATACTAGTAGGTCAAGAATTATGATAATCCTTTGTGTTTATATAGTGTGATAATTAAAGTCGGGTGCGTTATTCCGGCTGGTTGATCCGAATTCGACTAAATGGTTGATGGTTAATTGAGTTTGATGTAGGGTGGCATGGCTAGTTGCAATGATCTTTTATGTTGTTGGTTTGGTGATGATTAAAAAGCAAGGCAACATACTTGAATATCAAGGAGAACCTCAAAATTTATACAACTGCAACGTTGTTAAGCCTGGTATATTTGGTGGCGGTGCTTCTTTCGCTCTTACGAGCATCTTGCTCGAGATTATTTATCTGGTTGCAACAACGGCACATCAGCCTGATGAAACAACAGCCGATCCTCCACCTAAAGTATCTATTCTTGGAATGTGTTAGAATGCCAACAGTATACATTCAAGTTTTTTGCGTTAATATAAAGATGTATAAAAATTCTTGAGCTCTGTAATTGCAATAAATATATCCACGGCCGTCTCCTTGTTTTTTTTGGCCTAGGTAATAATAACAAAGAACCCTGTTAGGAGCGTTAAATAAAAAAAAGTTGCATGTAAAATTAATTATATAACTCATACATGTTTAATATTATACGTATTTATATAAGAAAAACTAATAAAAAGGTGATCATATTAAAGTGGAGACCCTCGCGACTTCACCTATTGCACACCTATCCGAAAACCCTCTAAATATTTCAGTATCATAAGTTTACCCTTCGTCTGCTTGTTTCCCTTCCATCTCTTGTTTTTAGCATCATCACCCTTTTGTTCGACCTCAGATTTGCATTCTGACACAACCATTTGCCCAGCCTCAGGGTTCATACTGCCATAACGCTTCAAGAAATTATCTAACGTTGGCCTACTAGTTTTTAGCCAATCCAATATCCCATTCGTGTTCTCAATATAAATTGAATGCTCGGTTTTTTGTGGACTGGAAAAGACACAAACACCCACTTAAATATCTGATAAACGCGTAACCACTACAAGAAAAAATGCTTTTAATGACAAAGATATTTTGTCACAAAGAGTATCGATTTGGTCACCAAACGTAATTAGTGACCAAATATAGGTGGTCACCAGTGGTCACAAAAGGTCTGTCACTAATTACAATTGGTGACCAAACGAAGTTTAGTCTCCAAATAGTGACCAAAAAGTGGTTACTAATTGGATAGGGGTAAACACAGCTTCACCATTGGTGACCAAATATTATGGTCACCCATCAGTTAGAGACCAAATATTCTGGTTACCGATCGATTAAAGACCTAAAGGTGGTCACCATTTCGGTTGATTGGTGACCAAAAAAGTCGTCACCATCCACAAAGTTGCCAACCCACAAAATACAACCCGAATGCTTGGCAACCTTTTACTTATAGCAAAACGGAAAACTAAAATTCTCAACCTTTTAACGTAACAGAAACCAATCCAAACAAAAAAAATACAATCGATATCCATAACATGCATCTTATTATAAAAATACATCCATGATTCTTAAAAACACATAATCTTTGAATGTTACAATTGCATCCAATTGCGAAATACAACATCCAACTTGAATAAAGACAAACTTCTTAAAAACACAATCTTTGAATCTTATATGTTGTTACTGCTGTACGAAAGAGAAAACTACACTTGCCCGTAATGACAACTTGAATAAAGACAAACTTCCTTTATATCAACACCATCTGCGAAACCTCTCACTTGATCGAGTACTACTCTTGTAACATGATGTAATGACAACACCATTCGTTTGCATCAACAGGCTCTACATCGATGATCCATACCTGTAGTACAATACAAGCGTTTTCACTGAGACAAAATATCATTCTGAAACTACAAGAAAATAGGCTTAGATGCTATCTGTAAGATACAATAATGATTTTTGGATAAAAACATTCGTCAAAGTTATGTCATGAGTGTTTAAAAACAAAATTTAACGTAAAGGCAAACAATTAGGAAGGTATGCTGTCAACTAAACCATGACCTTAATGCCCATTAGATCTACTTATCATGGCTCTAAGAGCTACATAATATATCAAAGTATATGTATATGAGTTTGTAAAAATAAGTATAATTTAGCATTCTAAAGAAACACATACTTACCTTTGGTGATACCCGTTTCACATAGGCTGCAATACGATCTATGAACCAACAACCTGTAACAGCCACAACAATATCATGGATTTGACCTTGCATTTGGCGCACAATAGGTCTCCCAAAAGAAATCCATCCATTGCACTTTCCTTGTATCACCATATTCAGCGTTTCATTTGCCATCATTGACAGAAACATAATCATTAAGAATCTAACTTCTGCAATACATTGATCAGGTAACTAAAGAGGTTCTCTTCGAAACTTATACAGTAAATGTTCTGCTTGGGCGGAGAAAATGGAGTTCAGCTTGCCAATGTAACGCATACTAATCTAATAAGAGATATATCATTTTCTTGTTAGTTAAAAAGCTTATATAACTATATAGTATATGTGATACCCACTTATGTTGAAGTTCACATTTCGTCAATAACACATCAAATAGGTTTTGGTCAAAACAGGCAATTTGACATGTTTTACAACGCAAATTTGTTAACCTTGTTGCCCTTTTAGGTGACTTAAGTAATATAGTAATAACCTAAATCGTTCATATTGCCCTATGTAAATTATGTATGATGGCTTCACAGTCGATCATTTTTACAATGTGCAACAAGATTATATTATCCATACGAACCTTCTTCCCTTTATTTGCACGCTTTCCATTTGGTTTACCCATTTGAAGTTCCTCGATCACTAATCCATTACGAAAAGTTCTGACTTGAGATGGCTTAGCTGGTTTCCCTTCACTTGATTTTCCACCAGATGTATTCTCATGCTGTTTGTTCTTCTTTGCACTTACCCTTTTGATTTAAACAACAAATTGTTATAAATTAAAATTGATAACAAGTGATATTCAGTTACGTACTTTCTTATGTTTTAGAAAACAGAATATATATAAAAAAACTTACGTACAGGGGTTTGTTCCTGATTGGCTTTCTTTTTCTTAATTACACCGTTGTTATTGTTGCTACCTTCTGTCGCATCTTTAGCTTTCTTGTTTTTCTTCTTCATACTTTTCTTTTCAGATGTTGGTTCTTCAACCTTTGCAGGCGGGCTGTTAAATGATAATCAAAGAGCAACATAATCATACTAGAAAGCAAAAAGATAAAGCATACTTTCAATTATCAACATGTGCCGCTACTGGAAGAGGCAATCTCGGCTCATTCCCTTATGAATCGTTTGATTAGGTGTTTTATCTTGCTGAGTGAAAGGGATAAATAAAGAGCTAACATGCTAAAAGGGCTCGACTGGCCATATAACTTATTTATAATGCATAATTGACCAAACCAGTTCAGCTTATACCATACCTTGAGGGACCATCAGTTGTTGCAGAATCATTTTTCTTTCGTTTTGCCGATTTGTCAAAATCATCCCCCTCTTTCTTCCTCTTACCATTCTCATTAGCAGCTGTGGATGTTGGAAATCCGTCTTCATCTTCACTCTCCAATACCGAAACGCGATCAAAACTCTTTAGAACAACTTGCTTTTGTGAACCATCATCATATTTAGAACCTTGTTTATCCTTCGTTGATTGTTCAGTAAGAGGGATCTCATCAGGTTTCTCATCATCAACAATCTCCTCGATTCTCACTAAAAGAAAACATATTCTACTAAGTACATGCAAATATAGATGAAACCTTAAACATTGTAGTGTAGCTAAAACAGGGCTAATAATCGATAAATATGAAAAAGGGTTATTTTGGCAATTTTCCATAATATATACCTCCGCTATCGGGTACACGTAAAGGGAGCAAATCCATTTTTCTATCAGAAAGGTCATCCTCGTCAACCAGACTAAAGTCACTATCATCTTCAGAGCCAATTTCTGCTGCATCATAGCTACCATCCTCAGAATCACTGTACAAATCTTGTTAAAGAAAAATAGTTTGGACATAGACGGAGAAATTGATGCTCGTTGTAACAAGTGTTAGAAATGATTAAATAAACGGATTTTTAAATATAGGATACGACTCATCGTCTTCATATTCAAAATCTGGCTTTTCTCTAAAATAGAAACTAGAAAGATGAACACTGTGTGGCTCCTCCACTAAAAAGTTACTTCTTCGTACTCTTAACTCGACATTCAATGAACAAGTCTCCGCTTTCCTTGGATGCAGTGAGCATAAGAATATGGGCTTCTTATCACCAAAATTAACCAACATTAACCACAACAATAGCCTACCCTTTTGCCTTAATGGTGCCTAGCGTTACTTATATCAGCATAAACAGAACCAAAAATCAGCAATTAAGAATTCCACATTTATACCAATATATAGGTTTTTCTACTTGAGCTTATGAACTTATATAAGCTATTAGCTCATTATGATAATCTATATTATATGTAGGCTTATAAGCTTATTTGACATCGGCTTAAACTTCATAAGCTTCAAAATTCTGGCTTATTTTGAGAAGGCTTATATAAGTTTATTATATCATAATAAACTTATACAAGCCCACAAGTCTCAAAATAAGCCGGAAAACTGGGGTCTATGAAACATAACAAATAAGCTTCATAAGCCACATTTAAGCTTGAACAAACACCCAAAATGAGCATATCAATTTTTCAGTAAGCTCACACGCCCATTAGATAAACTAATACAAACACCCCCTTCAGCATGTATAAGCAACTAAACGTCCACTTCCAAGCTTGTTTTCATAAGCTTGGGCTCAACAAGCTTAATAAATCTTCACGTTTTAGGTGACGATTGCTGACTTCAGCTCGATACGCAAGGCTACAAGACTATGAAAAATCATTTTAATAACAATTAACATCTAACTAACTGTCTCAGGTAGAAGGTATAAAACAAATGAAGACCAAGCAACCTGTAAATTATATATCTTCGAGATTTTAAACTACAATCGCAAATAACTCTTAGTAGATACACATCACAATGTATGTAAAACTAGTTCATTATCACAAATAGCTCATTTCTTTAGATAATCAATTAATCAACTACCTCAGTTAAAAGCTTAGTATCGAACGAATGAAGATCAAGCAACCCAAGGCTAAACTCACTAGGTGACACTTGCTCACTACTTCCATGCTTCGTAAAACTCATTCATTCCATCTGCATTCCCACTGTTACCCCTCTGTAAATTCCTATTTATCCACGAACCATTGATATGGATTTGGTGGGTGATTAAGGTCTCAAGAACGAGTTGTGGGCGCTCATTATAATGACTATACTTAACCTTTAACATGTTCACCAAAAAAAAATATTCACACCAACAATTACGCCAAACTACGAAGCTACCTACCTACTAACCTACCTTCAATTTATCAAATAATATAACGATGACAACCAAACTACGACGCTACCTACCTACTAACCTACCTTCAATTTAACAAACAATATATCTATAACCAATCATAAAACTAAATCACAAGCATAATCACAATCAGAAGCTTCAATTAACTATTTAACATAATACAAACCAAATGAGAGTCAATCGAATGAATTGATGTACCGAAATGAATTGATTCGCCGGTGGTATCTCCGGTGGAATCGACGGTGGAATCTCCGGTGGTATCGCCGATGGTATCTCTGGTGGTATCGCCGGTGGAATCGACGGTGGTATCGCTGGTGGAATCGCCGGTGGTATCGCCGGTAGAATCGCCGGTGGAATCGCCGGTGGTATCGCTGGTGGAATCGCTGGTGGTATCGCTGGTGCTGTTATTAGATGTTTTAAGAAAAACGATTCTTAATAGGGAAAACGATGCTGTTTTGGATGGGGAAACCGGTGCTGTGTTGGATCCGGTTTTTTAAAGTCTAAATTTTTTAGAATAATTATTGCAATAACTTTTTAATAACTTAGCTAAAAAGTTTTAGAGTCCGGTTATTTAAGATACCTTGTATCCTTTGGATACAAGGGGACAAATCTGGACCGTCCATCTCATCTTATCCAACAACCCATATTAAAAACAAAAAAAAAAAGCAGAGGGGTAGTTTCGTCATTTTACCCCTCCCACCTAACACCACCTACCACTCTCACAGATCTGGGATCGATTTCTTCTTCTTCTTCTCTCTAAAACACACATAAACACACACACACACACACACACACACACACACACACATATTTACATCTTAATTTATCAACACAAACATCAAATCCATCGATCATCACCGTCACAAATCGATCATCCTCTTCATAAATAAGGTAAAGTTCATTCGATCTGTTTTGATTCATCTTCTTTAGCTTATTCGATGTGAATAAGCTTATAACTCATCTTATTTTTTATAGCTTATTTTATAAGATACATGAATTTAACATGTCAAGTGATAAGGTAACTTGATGCTTAATGTGAATAAGCTTATTGATAATCATCACCTTTATTATGATGAATTATAAGCTAACTTATTAGCTTATTTTCATGAATTATAAGATTTTTTAGCTTAATCTCGCTGAACATATTTAGTGTAACCTGTTTGTGAAGTATCATATATGATATACTATATCATATATGATATAAGCTAAAATATCATATATGATGAGATATATCATATATGATAATGTGGTTGAAAATTGAATTAACTCTTTTTTTAATGGATTAATCTGGCTGAACATATTTAGTATGACTTGCTAATGAAGTATCATATATGATATGCTATATCATATATGATATAAGCTAAATATCATATATGATCAAATATATCATATATGATTATGTGCTTGAATATTGAATTAAATCTTCTTTTTTGTGTAGAGAAGGTTGTTTACAAGGCGTGTTGAACATTACAAGCATCCAAAAGGCCAAGAAGCTTAATGAATAAGCTCGTGAATTTTTCTTTTACGTTTATTGTTTGTTTTTTCTTGTAATCTCCTAATGGAGTTTGAAGTATATGGACGATTTTGTAATCAATTGGTATCTCGTACAACATCTTGTTAATATGATTTAACTTTCTTGGTACTATGTCATGATGCTTTTTATAAATTAAGTCATACGGAGTATATGATCATGCACTATCATATATGACACTCAAGAAAAACTTGGATTTATTAAATAAAGAATCTGATGAATTCATGATTACAACAAAGAGTATGCACAATTAATAATCAAACACTTGTTCATAACATAAAAATGTACTTTTGAACAGAATCATATATGATAATTCAAACCGAACGTAACCTAATGTAAAATCATATATGATATACCTCTGATATCATATATGATAACAATTTATACAAAATCAAAAAAATGCACAAAAAAACAGATTATCAAATGATGAATTCATGAACAACGCCTACTCCGTCTTGATCCTTAAAACATATCCATGCACATCCTCTTGTTATAATCAACATCCCTCTCTGCTTTGCTCCAAAGCTGCCAATCGCACCATCTCTGTCTGACTGCATTTATAAAAGATAAAAAGAACATATTATGCAACATTTTAACACCAAAATAAATTACTCATATATATGATAGAAGACAAGTTTCAAGAGTTTATATTGATTTTCTAAAAAATACTCATACAGAATCTGTTTTTCCTATGGTTTATTTGATATATCATATATGATAGTTATATCATATATGATATATCATCAGTTATCATATATGATATATCTATCATATATGAAAAGAGATGATATATCATATATGATATATATATATCATACATGATATATCAAGCTTATTGCAGCCTACATCAGCAAACTTAATCCAACTTACATAAAATACCTTACGATTTGTCAACATAAGCTAATAAGCTAGCTTATTCATAACTCTCGTGTAATTTGTAAGCTTATTCACATAACTCCTATCTAATTCTCAAGATTATTTATAACTCTCATATAATTAAAAATCTTATTCAAACAAATAAGCTTATTCACATAAATCACCTAAATAAAAGCTAATTAGAATAAATTGATCAAAATAAAAACAATCAATCGGAATAATTCGATCAAAATAAGAACTATCAATCGGCATATTTCGTTCAAAAAAGCTAATGAAAATAAATTAATAAGTTTATTCAAAATCAAATAAGCTAAAAAAAATAAGCATAGATTATAAGAATACAAACCTGAAATGAATTCGTGTTAAGTAATCGATCTAATTAATCGATTGTGATGGATTCATGATGATGTTGTGATTGTTCGCTTCAAATTTTAGAGAGAGAAAGTAGATCGGGGTAGAGAGAGAAGTGAAAGAACGGGGTGTGTGTTTTTATGAGAAAGAAAGGAGAAAGTTGTGTAAATTGGGGATTTAATCTCAGCCCTTGAATGAGATGGAGATGGATGGTGGAGATGAGTCCCCTTATATCCTAAAAAACTTTGGTATCCAAAAGAACTTAAATCAAAGTTTTATAATAATTTTTGCAATTGGTTTTTTTTTTCAAATCAAGTTTTGAAATCTTTTTAGTTTATTTTAAGATTTAAGTTCATTTGGATACTAAACTTTATTTGAATATCAAGGGATTAATCTCCACCACTCATCTCCATCTTAATCTAATGGATAAGATTAAACATAAAACCAATTTCCTCTTTTTTTTCAAACATTAATATCTTTTAAACTATCAATCGTTATACGAAAAAAAATATACCATTACGACGGGTATTTAATTATCTTTCTACAGATATGCTATATGATATACTTTCGACAAATTTTTTTTTGTTTTTTTTCGTAATTTATCATATATGATACTAAACATCATATATGATAGTAACACTGGTATCATATATGATATAACTTATCATATATGATATAAACCAATATCATATATGATTCTGTAATAATTTGTAACATAACACTAATATCATATATGATAAAACACTATTATCATATATGATATTTTACGCAAATTTTAAAAAAAATGAATATTTTTTTTCTTCAAAAGTATATCATATTGCATGTAGAAAGCTAATTAAATGCTCGTCGCGATGATATATTTTTTTCCGTTTAACACTTAACGGTTTAGAAGATATTTAAGTTTTAAAAATAAGTGAAATAATTAAATACTTTTAATCTCAACCATTAGATATTGTGAGTATGGATGGTGAGGATGAGTCCCTTGGTATCCATGATATATATGATATACAAAATAACTTTACTCTTATTTTAAATATTTGATTTATATAATAGCGCGATTTAAAGAGTATTTATTTTACGTAATTTTGTGACCAAATAATTTGGTCACTTATTTTTTCTATGCTAAATTGATGACCATTAATCTCGTCACCATTATAAAACAAAAATACAAATTGCAAAGATAATGACCGAATAAAATTTGGTCATCACATTCTCGTCACTAAAAGCACTTTTTCTTGGAGTGAACGTTCATATTACTACAAATCTAACATTAACTCGCATGCTTCCAGAAACACCTTCAGTTTAATAAATAATAGTATAAGTGTACATCTTCTTACTTGTGCTTTGATACAACCATTTTTAAACAAAAAAAAGTTAAAAGCTTACCTTCACAAACTCATCAACGATGACTAACTCATCTTTTGTGGGTTTTGGCCTTGAAGTCACGCGTGAGTTTTGGGTTAGGGATAAAAACCCATGCATGGGTTTTGGTCATGTAGAAACTCACCTCCTTACGCCCTTCAGTCTTAGAGGATTACAACGCCTGAGATGCTAAAATAAAGCTTTCTTGTTGGATAATCTCGAAGGAGCATGGGTACGAGTCAATGGGTACTCCACACTTTGACCAGGTTATGTGAGTCATGGGTTAGTTTTATGGTTCTTGTTTGACCGAGTTTAGTGGAAATAAGCTAGTAGTAACTGCCACGTTATTAGGAATACATGGATCGGTTAGTTTGGTATGTGGCAGTGATAACCGGCTCATCTCTTAGTCGTGTTTACAACGCGATCACGTACAATACTTTGTCTACGACGCCATTGGAGGTATTCCTTGGAACTTAAACCCCCTCTTTTATAGGCTCATCGATCATCCCATTTGTGTGCTGTTTTGTACATTTGTTTGCTTTTCGCCCAAGCAAATTTGTCCCAAGCATACATTCGTCCTCGCAACCTCCATCTGGTGGCCCAACCCCACCTATGGTGCAATATACTTTCACGTTCTTTTTGTCAGACCTCAAATGTGCATAGCCTATGCACGTATGTGTTAAACATATGTTTAGGTTGCCTACAGGCCTTGTATTAAGTTAATAGGCTTAGCCCATATTAGTACATGGTTCTAGAATAATCCTCACAGGTTATATATTATATGGAGATTATCAAATAATGGAAGCCAATTATATTTCCAATATAGTATCAAGAGCAATACTGATCCTTTCTTAATCTTTCCTTCTACGTCTTTTCTTTTTAGCAGTTAAAAAAGAAGAAGTTACGGCTGAATTACGAACAAGAAAAAGAAAACAGCAAGAATAAAAAATCAAGGCATTGTTTACATTATCTCTTGGTTTTGGATCCGTTCTATTGACGTCGGAAAATAAGAATATAATAGATATTGGGTTGTTTGTGTGGTTTGCGGCTGCAAGATAATTCCTTGGTTTTTGATTGGTTTGTTGACATCAAAGGAATAGAAAATTGTTAGTTCCTTTCTGTGTGGTTGCGGCTGATCAGACGACAAAGGCGTATTTTATTATTATTTTTTTCTCTTCTTATTCAATTCACTAAAATGTAGCGAGAGGTATTTTGGGCGCAGCCCAATATAGGTTGCCTCGAGCATTTAGCGCCATGACTATTTCGGATCCGACATGGAATATGGATACAGGTGCGTCGTCTCATCTTAATTCACATAGAAGTAATTTAAATACTGTTTATAATAAATATTTATATCCATCTGTTTATGTTGGCGTTGGTAAATGTATACCTGTTACCAACACCGGTCATAGCATCTTACCTACCCTTAATCGTCCTTTATGTATACCTGTTGAATTTGATGCTTTTGGTTTCTCAGTAAAATATTTCTTGACCCGTCATATCCTTCTTAGATGTGATAGTTTAGGAGATCTCTACTTGGTCACCCAACCTTCTCTTACGCCTCGTGCTTTGCTTTCTGTTAGTCCTTCTACATGGCCCCAACGCCTCGGGCATCCCGGGGAAGAAGTGTTAAGCTCTCTTGTGTCTCGTCAGTTCATCTCTTGTAATAAAGAAAAGACTCAGCATATTTGCCACGCGTGTCAGCTTGGCAAACATGTGCGACTTCCGTTTTCTAGTTCAAATTCCGTTGTTACTCATTGTTTCGAGATTGTTCACTCAGACATTTGGACTTCTCCTATACCAGTTCTGGTGGTTTAAAATATTATGTACTATTTCTTGACCATTATTCTCATTATTTGTGGATTTATCCATTACGTACTAAATCTGAAGTGTTTCAAAAACTTATACACTTTCTTTCTTATGTAAATAATAAATTTAAGTGTGACATTGCGGCTTTTCAGTGTGACATTGCGGCTTTTCAGTGTGACCAAGGTGGTGAGTTTGATAACACCAACCTCCTTAACTTATTTTCCAAAAATGGCATTCAAATTCGATACTCTTGCCCGAAAACCTCCCAACAAAATGGAAAATCAGAACGGATGGTACGCACCATTAATAATGTCATTCGCACCCTTCTTTTCCAAGCACACCTTCTGCGTACTTTTTGGGTTGAGGCATTACACATGGCCGCCTATTTACTAAACCTTCTCCCTTCTTCTTCCACTAAAAATGACATACCATGTACCAAATTATTCAACAAACAACCTGATTACTCAAACTTACGTATTTTTGGTTGTCTTTGCTACCCACATCTCGATTCTCCCCACAAACTTGCACCACGTGCTACTCCGTGTATCTTCTTAAGATATCCTGCCTATGATCGCGGGTATCGATGCCTCGACCTTTCTACCAACAAAATAATCCTTTATCGTCATGTCACATTTGATGAACTTCAGTTCCCGTATAGCTCACTAACACCCTGAAACCCACCATCCTACACGTTTTTAGATCACGCACCCTCTCCTATCACCCAACATATCCTTCATAACCATACCCACCACCACCCAACTCATATCGAGCCCACTATTACTACTAGCCCAACTCATCACGAGCCAAACACACCTAACACTCCAATTGACCCAACAACCTCTTCGGTACACTCATCAACTTCTACTCAACCCACGTTCATGCAATCCACTACATCAGTAGCTCAACCCACTTCACAAAATGTTTATCCTTCCATGGACCCGCCTACCACCCATAACCCGCCAACTCGAACTCATCCTATGGTCACATGTGCCCAAGTTGGCACAGTCAAGCCCAATCCACGCTTCCATTGTCATGTCTCTCCTCTTCTAAAGACTCTTTCAGTTGCCTGACTTGACCCAAACTAGAAAGTTGCTATGAACGATGAATATAATGTATTAATTAAAAATAGAACTTGGGTTCTTGTTCCGCGGCCACGTAATGTTAACGTGGCCCAGTCTATGTGGTTGTTTCGGCACAAATATCATGCTGATGGTTCTTTGAGTAGGTACAAGGCTCGTTGAGTGGCTAACGTGCGTAGTCAACAGTTTGGTGTCGATTGTGATGATACTTTTAGTCCGGTTGTTAAACCGGCTACTATTCATACTGTACTCAGTCTTGCTTTATCTTGGAATTGGCCCATTCATCAGTTGGATGTTAAGAATGCTTTTATTAATGGTGATCTTTCCGAGACTATATATATGTACCAGCCACCAGGTTATATGGATGCTCGGTTTCCTCATCATGTGTGTCGTTTACAGAGATTGTTATATGGATTGAAACAAGCACCTCGTGCTTGGTTTTAACGGTTTGCAGGTTATACACATCGAGTTGGATTTTCATCGAGTCGATGCGACTCGTCGTTGTTTATTTATAGGCATGGCGTCGAGGTTGCTTATTTGTTGATATATGTTGATGATATTCTACTCACAGCTTCCTCTACAGCTTTACTACACCGTATTATTGCTTCTTTACATACAGAGTTTGAGATGACTGATTTGGGGCCTCTTAATTATTTTTTGGGGATATCTGTTACACGTGACTCCAAAGGCATGTTCCTATCTCATAAGAAATATGCTTTGGACCTTTTAGGGAGAGCACATATGACTACATGTAATTCCACTAAGACCCCAGTTGACACGAAATCCAAACTTGGTTCGGACGGGGATCCTGTTTCTGATCCCACATTATATCGGAGTCTTGTAGGTGGTCTTCAATACTTGACTTTTACACGCCCAGATGTTTCTTATGGAGTACAGTAGGTGTGTCTTCATATGCATGATCCTTGAGAGCTTCATTTTGTTGCTCTCAAGCGAGTTCTTCGATATGTTCGTGGTACACTGGACTTTGGTCTCCAACTTTATGCATCATGCACTAGTTCTCTAGTTGCTTATTCTGATGCTGATTGGGCTGGATGCCTTACTACTCGACGTTCTACTTTTGGTTACTGTGTTTTCTTGGGAGATAATCTTTTATCGTGGTCATCAAAATGACAACATACACTCTCTCGATCGAGTGTTGAGGCTGAGTATCGTGGAGTGGCTAATGCCGTTGCTGAAATAGCTTGGCTGCGTAACCTACTACGTGAGCTTCATACCCCATTATTATCAGCCACGCTTGTCTATTGTGACAATGTTAATGCCATTTACTTGACAGCAAATCCGGTTCAGCATCAACGGACTAAACACATTAAGATAGATATTCATTTTGTTCGGGATATGGTTACTAGAGGTCTGGTTCGTGTTCTTCATGTGCCGTCTAGATATCAATATGCTGACATTTTCACCAAAGGTTTACCAACTGCGTTTTGAATAGTTTCGTGCCAGTTTGAGTGTTCGATCTACTCCCGCTCAAACTGCGGGGGAGTGTTAGACATATGTTTAGGTTGGCTACCGGCCTTATATTTAGTTAATAGGCTTAGCCCATATTAGTACATGGTTCTAGAATAATCCTCACAGGTTATATATTGTATGGAGATTATCAAATAATGGAAGCCAATTATATTTCCAATAGTATGCATCTAGTTCTAGAACACTCTCAGACCCTTCTGTTCATTTGTTCAACCTCTTTATCCCACTTTGTTTTGAACTGCCAGACTGCTCCGATCATTCAATTGTTACTTACTCGCCTTCTACAACCTCCACATCAAACCATGTGCCATCCACATCGCTGATACATTGTACATACTAGCTCGTACGCATGTGCTTCGAGACAAGACGACACTTATGTGAACCTTGCCTGTCAGCCGATATGCCTGCAGTTGCATCAGGTAACCCACAGTTTCTGTTCCAACCGTCTAGGAGTTTTCGACCTTCGGTACAACATCTTTTGGTATAACTCTCACGGTGCCTCCTTTCCCCAGTCGTAGGTCCATCGAGTTCCTCGACTCCGGTTGAGTCTGTTGTCGCGACCATTTCCTGCCATCGAGTCCCTCGAGCCTCATTCCTAACATCCTTGAGTCAAGCTCCATGAACATCCACGACCAACCACCTTCAAACCGCTTGTTGCATCTTATTTTTAACATAATTACATACCAACGTGTCTGGTTCTTCCTTCCATATATGTTCTAGAGTATCGTGATATTGGAGACTACCAAAATCATTGTCGACATTGTGATGCTTTGTTTTGGCACACCGAACGGCTGAAATCCACCAGGTATGTTAAAGTCCCTAAGTATCACATGTGTTGTTTAGGCGGAAACATATACATGCAACATCCACCGCCCCCTCATCCAGCAACTCAACAGCTAATGCTAGACAAGCATTTCATGGAAAACATTAGAGTGTATCCATTTGGTGCCTTGATTGATGACTCGATCAACAGAGGCACTGGCTCGTATGTTTTCAAGGTTTCCGGACAGATCTACCATCGGATCGGTTCCCTCTGCCTCGAGGAAGGAGATCTGCCTTGCTTCTTGCAACTTTATATATATATGATACCGAAAATGAGATGACCAACAAGATGTCCCATTTTGGTGGGGCAGTAGATAGTTCAAGTTCATTGCAACCTACTATTGTTGAGCACCTCATCCATCCAGATACTAGACGAGCAAAATGCAACAGTTCAGCTATTCAGAACTGCACGAGACAAATGCGGGGATCAGAACATTGGCGATTTCAGGATTAGACTCTACAACATTGGTCATGTGTGTCACTACTACACAAGCATCTTTTACCCACGAAAAAAAACCGTGGGAAATTTAACATGGTATTTTCACGGATTTCCCACAGTAATTACAAAAAAAATTCTGTGGGAAACTTCCCACAGATTTCCCACGAACGTTGACCAAGCTTTTCGTGGGAAAGTCGTGAAAAATTACCCACGGATTGTAAATTTCCCACGGAGTACAAATTTATTTTTGTTATTTACCCATCCGTGGGAAAGCTGTGGCAAATTTCCCACGAATTTCCAACGGTATACACATTATTATTATTGTTATTATTATTTATCCATCCGTGGAAAATTTGTGGGTAATTCACCCACTGATTTCCCACGGACAACATATTATTTTATTATTTAACTATTCGTGGGAAATCTGTGGGAAATTTACCCACGTATTTCCCATAGACAACATATTATTTTATTATTTTCCATCAGTAGAAAATCCGTGGGTAATTTACCCACGGATTTCCCACGGACAACATATTATTTTATTATTTATACATCCGTGGGTAATTTGTGGGTAAGTTACCCACGGATTACATATTTCCCACATATTTTATACATCCGTGAAAAATTGATAAAACTTTAAACAATAAAACATACGAATTACATTATAAAGTCGATAAAAAGTTAAACAATATACGAATTATATTACGAACTCGATAAAACATACAAATTACATTAAAAAGTTGATACAACATACGAATTACATTACAAAGTCTATAAAACATACGAATTACATTACAAAGTAGATAAAACATACGAATTCCATTACCAAGTTGAGATGCTAAATTGACTAAATGACAAACTACTGCAAACTAATGTTCCCCACGATATTGTAAAGCTCATGTAGTAGTGCATTTGGATTCATTGTGTGGTTCTCGGGATGCAATTGTGTTTCCATTGTTGCCTCGGGTATATTTAGCTTTATAGTCAAGAGCTTGCAGTTTGCACACTCTGCATACCTCGAAGGTTCCGAAGAATAGATTGGAGGTGTTGAAGATCCTGGAGAGGAAACTGGAGTCATTGAAGGTCTTGGTGAATAAGTTGAAGTCGTTGAATCTCCAGGAGAAACAAGTAGTAGACGATCTCAATCCTCTTTCCATGGAAAAAAATCACATCCAAAAGTACCTTCCCGACGCTGTTAATTAAAGAGTAAGAAAAATTTATGTTAAACATACCTAATCAAACTTTTTTGTGAGAAATATTTGTGGGAAATCTGTGGGAAAATGGTTATTAGAAATTGTGTGAAATCTGTGGGAATATGTCTATGGAAAATCGGTGAAAAATAACCGTGGGAAATCTGTGGGAAACATATGGGAAATGGGTGTTAAAACTTGTGAGAAATCTATAGGAAAATGTCTATGGGTAATATGTGGGAAAAAAGTTCGTGGGAAATTCATGGGAAAAAACCACTCCTTGAATGTTAAAAATGTGTGATAAAAACTGCGAAATCCGTGGGAAAATGGTCAATGCTCCGTGGGAAATTCCGTGGGAAAATATTTACCCACGATGTTTTTACAAACGGAATAATTCTGTGGGAAAGGGCCCTTTCCCACATAATTTCCCACGGATCGTGTTGTGAGTAAAGACTGTGTCTCTAGTAGTGTGTGGATACGAGTTACCAACGTCCCGCTATATCTGTGGAATAGTTTTGAAATAGGCCCACGAACTACAACAGGTTATGATGTCATTATTGAACACAGGGGAGGTCCCGCTAAAAGGGTCAACAAGTTGCACAAGTTGCACAAGTCTTACATGTCGCTTCAGTTTGCTATTTTATTCATCTTCGACCAGCCAGGATTCCATCCGAATTATGATTGAGACCACATGATGGTTAGGGAGTGGGAAAAAGGTTTCTACAAATCAATATTACAAGTATCAGTTACACACCCGTGTAAGTGATTATGGTCTGATCTTCAAGGGTGGCCGCCTTTTCTAGCAATACGTTGTGGTTGTATATTGCTTGCTTGAACAAGCCCGACTGGACTTCATCCAGACTCACCAAAACGACATCAGATCTGACTACCTCACAGGTTTGTACGATTCTCTAAACAGAGGCGATCTCGAAGGCATTCAATTTGGCAAACAGATAATCTTGTCCGTCTATTTTATTGGGCCCCTTCTATATGTACAACCATTACTTAGATTCGCTAGCAATTTGTCGGCCATTGGGAAATCCATATTATTTTAGGGTTAAAGACATAAAATAGCTACGTACTTTTTAAAATGTATCGATATGGTACGTATACTTTTTTTATTATCTATATAGTACGTCTACTTTATGAAACCGGATAATATGGTACGTGTACCCATTTTCCTACCTTTTTAACCTGCTAGTTGGCTGACGTGACAAATTATTAACGAGCGTTTGTATCAAATATTTTCACATTTAGTCCTTTATACTAACGGGTGTTTGTTTTTGTTTTTTAAAAATTTCAAATTATTTTTCTATGAACTTTTTTTTAATTCAATTTTTTTACCAACAAAATATTTTTTTTCGACTTTTTTCATACTTTTTTCAGCTACTAATTTAATTTTGTCTTTTTTGAAAAGTTTTTGTCCACAACGAAAATTCAATTGTTTTTACGACAAAATAATTTCGGAAAAAAATCTTATGTTAGAAAAAAGTGAATTTTTGTTAAAAAAATATCTGAAAATAAAATTCGAAAAAAAATATTGTGAAAAAACTTCGAAAAAAAAGTTATGAATTTTTTAAAAGTGTTTCTCCAAAGCAAAAATTCAATTTTTTCCAACAAAATAACTTTTTTTCAGATTTTTTTAACCTACTATTTTAATTTGGAAAAAAAATCTACGTTGGAAAAAGAAATTGATTTTTTGTTGGAAAAAAAATCTGAAATAAAAATTCAAAAAAAATCTTGAAAAAATTTATGAAAAAATTATAATTTTTTTTGAAAAGTTTTTGTCCAAAATAAAAAATCAATTTTTTTTCCATCAAAATAATTGATTTTCCGAATTTTTTTTTCATAATTTTTTTTCATCTACTAGTTTAATTCGGAATAAAATTTTATGTTGGAAAATAAATTTGAAAAAAAAATATTAAAACAAATTTGAAAAAAAATTATAAAATATTTTTTTATGAAAATAATTTCGAAAAAAATCTGAAAGAAAATTATGAAAATAAATTTGAAAAAAACTTAATTTTTTTTAAAAAATTACAATTTTTTTTTATCAAATTACAATTTTATTTTAACAAATTATGATATTTTTATCAAATTACTTATTTTTATGAAATAAATTTTGTTTATCAATTTACAATTTTATTTTTCTGAAACTTCTTGTTACGAGTTACAAATTCTTTTTTTGCGACAGAAATTTTGTCACAAATCCAAGGGAATTGACTGTCACTATTGACCAATATGCTAGTAGTGAATTGGTAACCGGTTTTACCGGTTGCCGGTAAGAAAGTGGCCATATCGATACATTTAATGAAGTAGACGTACCATATAGATAATAAAAAAAGTATACGTACCATATCGATACACTTTAAAAAGTACGTAGCTATTTTATGTCTTTAACCCATTATTTTATCACTTTCACATGCAACGCTAATAGCCTGAAATAGACCGTTATATGTTGGAATACTCTGGACTGACTCTAGTAGATCGCCTAGATGTCGCATGTAGAGTGTTTGAGTAGAAAGTGAAAGCCTCTGTCAAATTATTAAAAGAGGAGCGTCCCTTTGGCCGTGTAACAGGAGGTAAACTTCAATTCGTATCACTCATATGCTATGCCTATGTGTCTATTTAAATTTAATGCATGCTTGCGTTGTGGCAATGTTGTACACCATCGAGTTTTAGAAGAGAGGGTTGTCGCACTATCATACACTCCTTTGCCTTCACGAGCAGGAAAAAGTACAAGATGTGATGGATCTTGATGCATACATTTCTATCGAGACACCTGATCACGTAATGACCCGACAACATTTAAGATTGTCTCTAATCTAATGCTTCACGGACCTTGCGGAGCACCAAATATAACTGCCATGTGTATGAAAAATGGAACATGCAGCAAACATTTTCTCAAGAAACACAACAACCATACATTTTTCGGTCCGGCTGGCCATATGCATTATCGAAGGCGTGACACATGAATGTATGTCACAAACCGGGAGTCTAGATTGGATAACTCATACGTCGTTCCTGATAAGCAAACACGTTCTATGTTCTTTCAAGCTCACATAAATGTTAAATATTGTGGTTGGAGTATGCTAATCAAAGACCTTTTCAAATATATTTCTAAAGGTCCTCACCGGATTTTTGAAAATATAACCAACCCTATTGGTGGTCCATCAAATTCGTCCCAGCAGCAAAGACCTACTGATGAAATGCAGAACAGCGTTGATGGCTGGGTTATATGTCCCCACGAGACTTGCTGGAGGATCCTCATCCTATCCACAACCAAAACCATGTTGGAGGAAAAACTTCCCGGATCGATGTTACAAAACCAAGAATCAAGATATACCGAACTATAAACTTTTATTAATAAACTAAAACTTGTGTTTTACAAACATATATGATCATCGTTTGAATGAGTAAATCCTAAAATATATATACATGTCGAATGGGTACTTCGACTAAGGGTCGCAACGTTTACTTTTTGTGAAACGTTGTGTCCATTCTAAAATAACTGCCAATGTTTGACTTTTGTCCTAAAACACAGCGGGTAGGATTATACTAGGCCCAATGGGTCGGGTTTATCCAGGTTTGGCCTAATATTATCCCCTCTAATCATAAACGTTGTGTCACAAATCTTTTCCTTGAAATCCTTATTCTTCGAGCTTGAGTCTTCTTTGTAATTATATGTTGTAAACTTGGAATGATTGTCAACTTCATCTTCTTCAATAGTTGCCATAAGTAACGTTGGTTCAAAATCTTCTTGGACCAAATTCGACTGTTCTTGTCTTTGGTATCTTTGAGATCTTTCATCGCAATGCGAGGCATAGTGTCCGTATTTGTTGCAGTTATAGCACTTTATGTTGCTGAAATCTTTTGAGAATCTGTTTTGGCTTCGAGCGTGCTTTAATGCTTCTTTGTAGTCTTGCGAGGAATTTCCTTCTTTTCCATGTTGTCCATTTTCGTTACGATTTTGGCTATGTGGTGGAATTTATCTTCCTCTTCCTTGATTATCTTGGTGATGTCTTCGACCATTATCGTTGTGCTTTGTAAATAATAGTGTATCTTGATCATTAACATATTTGTTCTTCTTGTGCTTGAGCCTTTCTTCAAATGTCTTTAATCTTCCAATTGCTTCGTCAAATGACATTTTTTCTAAATCCGAGTATTGTTCAATGGCTGCGACTATTTGAAGGAATTTGGCTGGCATAGAATTCAACAGTTTTCGCACGAGAGTTGGTTGATCAAGTGTTGTTCCAAGGCTAGTTATCTTTGAAACCACATTTTTCATTTTCGAGGTGAATGAATCAATACTGTCTTGATCATTCATTTCCAGTGCCTCAAATTCTGATCTAAGAGTTTGTAATCTCGCCTTTTGTTCTTGATCCACACCAATATTTCTGGTCTTCAACGTATCCCATATTCCTTTTGCACTTGTGCAATTTGCCACTTGTAAAACTAGATCTTCGGGTGGTGCTTGAAAGAGATATGCCATTGCAATTTTATCTCTTTTGTCATCTTCTTTTGTTTGATTAGTAGGTTCAATCATTTCCCAAAGGTCATTTGCTTGTAGAATAATTTTTATTCTTATGGACCATGTGGTATAATTTTTCGAACTTATCAAGGGGCATTGAAAATGGGTTGTACTTCCGGTATTCATTACTTGACTACTTTTATCATTCTTCGAACTGTCTCCCATTATTTCTTAAAACTTTTGAAACTTTTAATCTTTGATAAATTTATTAAAAACTTTAAATACTTTAGAAACTTAAAACTTATAAACTTCAATATGTAAAACCTTTAAACTTTATATATTTCTTATCTTAAACCTAATAAGTAAGATATTAAAAAACTTAATAAAACTTTAGACTTTCTTATCATAAACCAAATAAGATAAAAAACTTAAAAACTTGTTTTTATCATAAACCAAATAAAAACTTTAAAAAAACTTGTTTTTATCATAAACCAAATAAAAACTTAAAAACTTGTATTATTTTCTTATCATAAACCAAATAAGAAAAAAAATCATAAACCTTGTTGCTTATCATAAACCAAATAAGACAACGTAAAACTTTCAATCTTAATAAACCTTAAAACTTAATGATTTCTAATATCTTAAAATTATAAAAACTTAAAAATTCTAAAAAAAACTTAAATTTATGAAAATCTAAAAAAAACTTGAAATTCCAAAAACTTAAAAATACTAGTAAAACTTAAAAATCTAAAAACTTAAAATACTAAAACTTAAAATACAAATATGAAAAGTAAAATAGTTTTTTTTAAACCTGTTGGGCTTTTGGCCCGTTGACAGTGTATAACCCAAAGTGCTTTTTGGGCTTGGCCTTTTACCCTTCGTCTTTTTCTTATAACCGGCCTTTCTTTTTGTGTTTAGACAAAACACACACAACGGTTCTTTATTAACTGTTCCTTCCTCTTCGATAATATCGAAGTCTTCTTCTTCAGTGATGGTTCTGATCTCCAATCGGTACTAGGCCTTTATCCAATCTTCTTTTACGATTTGTTGTTCGCAACAACGTATTCCTTTGTACGAATCCTTTTATTTCGGGTTCGATGTGATTTGGGGATCTTTGCCTCGATTGATTTGGGGCTTTTGGATAAACGAAAATCACGTGGTGATTTTCAGGCTTGGGATTGATTCAGTGGAATCTACAAACATGTGTGTTTGTTCCCTTTCGATGATCTTTAACTTTTTATGTTGTTGACTTTGGGTTTCGAATATGGGTTTTTTCTAGGTTAATTGTCTTCTTCTTTCAAGTATTTGAAAAAGAAAGAAAACAATTCTTGCAAAAACAATTCGTGGGTAAAAACCCTCTTTTGTCGCCGGTGTGATTACACCTTGGTGGCGAGGATTAGGAACCCTTTCGACTGAATATCACAGATGATGATTATGAATTTGTGTTTTCTTCCTATTTTGAAAAAACGAAAAGATTGGCTCTGTTTTTTCTTGATTCGAAATTCTGGGTAGAAACTAACCAACGGTATATGATGATTCTTTGGTTATTCGCCAAAAGCTCTGATGCCAATTGTTGGAGGAAAAACTTCCCGGATCGATGTTACAAAACCAAGAATCAAGATATACCGAACTATAAACTTTTATTAATAAACTGAAACTTGTGTTTTACAAACATATATGATCATCGTTTGAATGAGTAAATCCTAAACTATATATACATGTCGAATGGGTACTTCGACTAAGGGTCGCAACGTTTACTTTTTGTGAAACGTTGTGTCCATTCTAAAATAATTGCCAATGTTTGACTTTTGTCCTAAAACACAGCGGGTAGGATTATACTAGGCCCAATGGGTCGGGTTTATCCAGGTTTGGCCTAATAAACCAGTTGATCAGATACTCGCATTCCACCTTGAAAACATGCAGACAGTTAATATTCGAGAACAAGAGTAGACTGATGTGGTTGTCATTTTTCCCGACCACAAAAAGAACACCCTCACTGAATGGTACACCTACAACGGTGAACAAAAAACGGGAACATTTTTTAGCTACTTAAATTTCCCATGAGAGTTTGTGTTGTACTCAGACTCAAAAAGCTGGCACCCGTGATTCGTCAAAACCAAACACTCAATACGAAGGCTAGCTTATGTGCCCAAGTGCATGTGAACGTTTCTACTTCAAAATGTAACTTCCTCGCCAAAAGGGTTGCACGACGCATGTGAATGTGAGGATTATCAACCGTCAAATGCTCTTAACTTATCGTGTCGTTTGCGAGCCTTTAGGACTACTTGGTGATGACAAGGAATGTGACATTTCTCAAGCTTTTCGTACAAATCCTCATGTATTACGAAATAGTAGACCCGACCAAGTATTGGGAAAAACATTGGCCAAGCATGTCTGACGACATATCTGATAGAGTTTCAGCCACTACATGCATTCCTAATTATAATGTCAACAATCCTAAAAAGAAGGGGTACATTCTCTATGGCATCCAGTCGATCTTAGACGGCTATGAAAAGTCCCTGATAGAGTATGGCATTCCAAACCCTCGGCAACGACTCCTAAATGATCTTAGAAATAAACTTCTCATGGAAGAAAAATTTACAACCGTGCCTTTGTGGCCTAAGAAACCATCGACTATGTTCATAAACTAAACAGTGACCAACGTAAAATCTATGACCTCATTACGCACGCATCTAAACACACCTAGCATGAGCTGATATTTGTATACGGTCACGATGGGACAAGGAAAAAAATATATGGAAAAACGTCACTTACGACATACGATCGTAATGAAAAATTGGTCTAACAGTTGCTTCATCCGGCATCACATCCCTTCTTTTTTCACGTCGGCCGTACGGCACACTCACGGTTCAAAATTCCCCTTGAACTCACACACGATTGTCACATTAAAAAAATAACCAGCTCGAGATCATCCTCGTTGACACGTACGTAATCATTTAGGATGAAGCCCCAATGAATAATCGGCATTCTTTTAAGGCATTATACTGAAGCCTATGATACCTCATGACCAAGCCAGATTGTTTGTTTGGAGGGAAAATTGTTATCCTATGAGGCGACTTTCGACACACCCTTCTAGTTAAAAAAGGTTTTTCCAAGATACAACTCATTAGTTTATCCATCATGAAGTAGTACCTATGGAAATCCTTCAAGGTGTACACGCTTACCTAAAATATGATTTTAATGCGCTAAGACCTAGATGCAAATTCAAAACAAAAATGCCAGGCCTTTCCTTAGTGACTACTTCACGTCGGAGATGGCCACCTTGAAGAACTAGACGAGGAAGACAGTGATACTACCCGATGGATCACCATACCTACCGAACATTTTGTCCCTGGCGATGAGAAGGGCCTTGTAGACCTGATCGCCTTCATCTATGATGAAGAGACACTCCAGGCTCCAGGCACCACCCTTTTAATCTCTTTAGGAAAATTCCATTGTGTGTCCCAAAAATGACAGAGCGGATGTTATTAATGAGAAAATCTTAGCAGGCATTCCATTCCAGGAGAAGTCACAACTTATCTAAGCAATGATAAGGCTTTCCCAAATGGAGGTGACACATCGGAGACAGACACGTTGTATCCATTGGAGTATATAAACACCCTCAAATTCTTTGGCTTTCCACCACATGAACTGCAGTTAAAAGTTGGCTCCCCAATCATGCTACTACACAATACTAACTTAGTAGGAGGCATATGCAATGATACAATAATGATTGTCAAGAAGTTGATGTCAAAGCTAATTGAGGCCCAGATCATCACGCGAACGCGAGTGGCCGAAAAAGTGTTCATACACAAAATCTCGTTAACACATCAAGATCCAAACCTGTCTTTCACATTCAAACAAAAACAGTTCTAGTTGTGTTATGCCATGACTATAAGATTACATTATCAGTGAACTGGCTTGATCGGTTGAAGGACAATCCTGACAAAAAAAAAAATTTTATTATAAAGTTGGGTAAAAAAAGGTATATGGTTGCCAACCTGGTTCGTTTAGTGACTCTTGTACTTTCTTATAAAATAATATATATTACGTACAATTCGTCTTCCAATCGGTTCGATCAGGTCACGAGTAAACATAGTCTAAGACTACGTTTATTCACAACTCATCCAACCCAATCTTTTATTAAAATATTATTTTCTTACTCCTCCACATATACAACTTATACATACAACTTATCTCAACCGTTTTATTACTATTTATCAATAACCCAATCCAACCTAATATATAAGGGGCTTTTGCATATATATCCTTCCAAAAATACAAAATTACATCTATAATATTATTATTTTAATTTTCATTTAATTTCTTAAAATTTCATATTAAATTATATAAAAAAAATAAATACCTATACATATTTGCTGTATTAGTAACATGTTAGCCCAATTACCACAATTATGTTAAATATGGAAGCCCAAAACAAATCTATTTATCCAAAGTATATTCCTAATTTCCATTCATTTGGATACCCTAAATCCCAATCATGTATAATCTGCCTCCGTCTTTTTCTTTAAACAAAACAAGCCATCTTCATCTTCTATCTTAGCCACAAAATCAATTTTCAAACTCGAATCACATAATCCTTCAATCATAACATTCATAAATCTCAAACAATAAACATGAAATTACAACCATTTTCAACGATCCTTTTAGTTTGTGTCTCGGCTATGTGTGTTTCAGTTCATTGTTTTTGTTTTATTAATTATTTTGCGTCTCGGCCACTCGGTAGGTTTTTGTTTTGTTATTCAATCCAAATTCATAAAGATTATTCCTTTTCTTGTTTATATTCTTTCTTTTTGAGTTTGTTTTGTTTTGTTTTTAATTTTTTCATTATAAATAAATAAGATTGTATATGCCTACTAAAATGATGACATGTGGTAAGGTTGGGTGTAAGAATTGGAAGTCACTGAACGAACTGGTCGTAAGACTTTGGTATTGATTTTTGTACTTTTTTAATTTAATATAATATTTTAATACATTATACCTCCGGCTAAGTTGGTTGGAGGTCACGGATAAACGTAGTCTAAATAAAATCTGGGGCCAAAACTTTTCAAAAATGGGTGGGTACCACCCCCATCCCATTTTCAGCCATGGTGTACATTGCTCTGTTAAGAGCTAGTCCACCGCAAGGGCCAAAAAATACTAATCCATCTACAAGAAAATAAACCGACCAACACTACAAAAACTATCATATACAGAGTTTTTTGAGAAAGATTGAAATAAGCCGCCTATCCACATGATAGATGCTAGCAACAATAATGTGCATCACATACAGATTGTAACATTATAAAACACAAATTGAAAACCCACAAAGTACACTTGATGCGTCTCTTAGCGAGTATGAAAGAAAAAAGTTTTAAATTTATAACGCAATTTACCGAATTGAGCTAAAAACGCACGTGCAAGTATGATCCTTTCGTTTGTGATATAGCTTTTTGTGGTAAGCCGAGATCGTTCATGGGGATTTGAAAATTCTATTGTTGATCCCAAACTTAGATCGATTAGCTTTGTGTTAACGAGATTGAATCAAGTTAAACACTTAGAGAAACTTATTCAAGTATTATGCAGAACTAACACTTGAATAAAGAACAAGTAAAACAAACTTTCACTCTTGATTGATAAAACAAACTTGATTAAAATAAAAGTTGAATACTGAATAATGTGTATATCAACTATAAACCCTACGACCTCCTTTTATAACATAAGGAGTCGTGTACAATGGATAACCTATCAACTATTCTTAGGAAAAGATAAATATAGAAAATACAATATTTGAGTATATCTTTTCTTCAAATAACAAACATGTTGACTAAGTTTTCCTATCAGTTCTTGGACTTCTTCTTATCAGCGCTTGGATATCTCTTGTCAATGCTTGATCTGTCAGCGCTTGATTTCTTCCTATCAGCGTCCAATTAACTCTTGTCAGCGTCAAAGTGTCTTGGCTAATTTTATTCCCAACAATCCTCCCCTAAACTTGATATCTACTCTAGTAATCAAGTTTTTGAATAAAAAGTAAGTACAAGGAGGATTCTTACAAATACAAATCACTTCTTAATTAGATAAATAAACCTAATTAACTCTTTGCCAACATCACTAGTATAATCCATTTCCAGCTGTGTAGACACTATTTTCTTCAAAACTTCCTTGGACATAGGATATTCAGCATCCACAAGAAGATATTCTGAAAATTTTGTAGCGCTTAAATGATAAACACCAGCTGTTTAATGTAGACGCCATTGAAGTCCACTAATATCATCCAAATCCAACCATATTGGATCAGCTTCATCTGGTTCAATCATCCTTTTGAAGGATGTCCAGATCTTTATTCCATTGACTGAAGTAGGTGCTTCAGCCTCATACTTGGCCTTCATCAATACCCAAAATCTACCAAGTCTTCTCTATCCAGTCTTGTAAATAATGAGATGAAAGAAGTAAAAGTATGTACATTCTTTCCATATCTGGTGATCATCCAGAACCCACATGCATCTTCTTCAAAGTTAATAATTGGGTTTCTGTAATCTAAAGGTAATACCTCTGCAACATGTGAAGCTTCCAATGGTGAGAGCTTAATGCTCTTTCTGATAACTGCTTCACTAGGATTCACTCTATCCAAAGCTGGGAACTAAATAGGAAGTCCCTTCTTTACTGGTCTTGGTGCAATTGAAGCCTTTTGGATTTGCAAATTTTCTTCAATCTCTTTTCTCCTTTCATCTGAGAGAAGTCTCATTGTATTTTCTTCACAAACTCTTAACCAAATTGGATAAGCATGATGTTCTAATTCTGCAAAGGAGAGTCTTCTCAACTTATCAAAGGTCTATCCACCTTGATGACACCTAAGCAACATGTAGTATAACTCTCTCCTATCTCTCTTGAGCTTAGAAAATACCTTGCTAGCCTGGTGCCTTAAAATTACTTTGCAGTCTTCCTGCACTCTCAACAAGATCTCCAATCCCCATATTTTTCCAGTGATGGACATCTCTGGATGCTCTATTATCTTGTTCTCCCATGCAAAGTACATGTCCCTAACTTCAGGCATATCAAAATCAACTTTACCCTTTAGCTCTCTTAGCCTTTCCTTGGCTAACTCATCCTCACCATATTCTAATCTTTCTGGATCCTCATTATCTTTACACTAGATCCAGAACTCTCATCATCATCACTACCATCTTTTTGTATCTCTGTGGTAGCCCAATCCTGCTCTTGTAGTTGTGCAGCCAAAGCTTGATCAAATTTTATCTGGGCTTCATTCTTCTTTGGCTTCTCAACTTCCACTAAGACTGCTTTACCCTTGTCTTTTGCTCCAATTGATGGTAAAGTAGTTAGTGGTACCTGTGTTGAAACATCCCTAATAATAACTGGTGGTTGTGATACACCAACTGTAACACCCCCAAATATTCACATTTCGAATCAGCGGAAGAGTCGTTGGTGTTAGAGGATAGCACATTACTCAAATCATAGACAACGCTTAAAATCACATCGTTTAATAGCAAAGCATTTTCCATTCATAAATATTAAATTACATAGGTCCTCAGGTCAAAGTATGTCTTACAAATTTACAAAACATTTGAATGGAAATTTTTAATTAAATTCGGGCCATAAACTCTTGTCGTCTTCCCAAGAATTACCTTCAAGTACCTGAGATAAAACATGTTAAAAGTCAGCGAAACGCTGAGCGAGTGCATAGAGTTTAATAAAACCATTAACATATTACAGGTATATAATCATTACCGAAGAACATTTTGTACAATTTTTGTCGTAGACCATAACATAGGCTAAAAACATTTTATACCAATCATTGTCGTAAATCATAACTTAGGCCAAAAACATTTTATACGAATCATTGTCGTAAATCATAACTTAGGCCAAAAACATTTTATACGAATCATTGTCGTAAATCATATCTTAGGCCAAAAACACTTTATACGAATCATTGTCGTAAATCATATCTTAGGCCAAAAACATTTTATACGCATCACTGTCGTAACAGCATTATACAATACGTTTTATAACGTTGTTTATAATATAATAAAAACCGTTATATAAAACAGTTATGTAAAACCATAACACAAGTATAATAATAAATAAGACCCCATATTGCTAGTAAGGCAATATATTATAATCCAAATCATATATCATACACTATTCCTGAGACCGCAGCCTCAGTGTTACCATTATCATTATTATTATCGGTTTATTATAAGCCGTATGACATTGTTACCTTTCTATAATATATATCAGGTAGCTAGCCCGGAAATCATTTGCCCATTTAAAACAGCGTGTCGTCACAAAAATCATGCTAAATATATCCCTCTCATACATAAATTCGCTTGCCAATCAGTGTGACACAACGGGGATCAACCGTCAAGACGCGAACTGGGGTGATATTTCCCAAATAGTACTATTATAAGCATAAGCGTCTACCCACTCCCGGTAGTTCATAATTCATGCTAATGGGACTTATAGTGACATAATCTAACTAATAATAATCCATTTCAATCATTCATTGGGTCATCCAATCAATCGGTCCATATCAATAAGCATACAATCAGGACCACTTGTGTTCTATTTTTATTAAAACTAGCATGTTATCTCCCTCGCGGGTTTATAAAACACTTCATAAAACATTTAAAAGAGTGCGAGGCTATGAACTCACGTTGGTTGGGAAAGGCGGGTTATTGGCAATTAGGATGTACGGTACGTGCCTCGATCACGGGAAACCTAAACAAATAATACTCGATCTTAGACTATGTCGAATAATATTTATAAAAAGCTGTTATGTATATGTAATGATGTCATAAACATGATGATCAAGTGGGGTTTTATTCCTTTATACAACATTATTAGTTGTTAAGTATATTGCTAACTTAGTCTTATTATACTTGTTAAGGCCCAATAGGCCCATTAAGAGTCCAATATCTTTTTATTAGTCCATTTATCTATTTAAGACCGGGACTATACTCATATGTTGGTCCCAAGTGGGTTAAGCCCATGAGCAAGTCCAATAGTGCTAAGCCAAACTAGTTGGCCTAGTGGTCAAACAAGACTAATTTGGTCCATTATGGGTCCATATGTTACAAAGCTCGGGTTTGTCGATTTTTACTTGTTAGATGTGTTTATAAATCAGTATATGTTCTATAAAAATGTTACATTTGACGGGTCTGACCATCTAAGTTTTATTTGGTGAAAAGGCCATCCTTTCGGTTTTAGCCGAAAAGACGTAAAAATCATATATATAGTTTGTAGTTAGAAAACATTTGAGTTTATTTTTATAAAATGTGATACTTATTTATTATAGTATAGAAACATATTTTGTAGTTGTTATTAACATTTATTTACTCTTATACACTTATTTTATATATTTATATACTTCAAGCGGCCTTTTACTATTATATACTTTATAGTGAAATCTGATGTGAAATCTCAAGTCCACCATTTTGATCATTTCTTGAGTTATACAATGAGTTGGAACCCCAAATTTTTACTGCATAAACCACATGATATGCTATACAAATAACTCTTCTATGGCTCCTTCTCAAACAGCTTCTAGATATCAGTTTTAATTCGTCCAAAACAGATCAGTCAAATTAGTACCACAAAAGTGTTTTGGCGATATCTTGCTCATTTTTAAAATTCCATTCTATGGCCAATTCACCACTTATGTAAAAATCATTTATCAATCATTATATCAAATAATCCAATCCATTTGATCCACTAAAAATGTTGAAACTTACTATTTTTAACAGCCTACTTATCTAGTGATAATTTTAACATCTTTTACTTGTATATTTAGCCTCATCAACTTAATCTAATGACATAAAATCCCCATACAATCACTTGAACATCATTCATAGATCTCTTACATATACCTTTGGAAATAATAGAAAAGTACATTTACCAAAATAATAGGATGATAGAAAGAAAACAATCTTTATACCAACCAAAGTGATAGAAATGATGAGATTTTGGATGAACAAGTTTGATCTTTGTACCCAAATCTTTAACTTTCAAGACAACTTTTGATGATCTTCAAATATATGAACTTCTTCTTGAAAATCAGCCCTAGGAATCCATGAAAACTTCTTTTCACAAGCTATAATCACCTCCAAACAACCTCCTTTTAAGTAGCCATCAACATATGTTGATTATAGCTTAATTTTATGGTTAAAATTTGATGAAAATGGGTGTATGGTGGTGGTGTTGGACGAAAAGACACGGAGAGTGGGAGAGATTGATGAAGTTTTCTAGTTTACACATGCATGTGTGTGTGTGAGAAGATTTGAGGTGTATGTACCTTAACCTTCCATGAGACAAGTGTCTCAAGTATAACTAGAATATTGACACCAAAGGGTGTCTTCCTGTGGTGGAATCCGCCCCTATTAGGGGCGGGACAAGTGTTAAACTTGTCTCATCCCTAATATTTTACGGGTACTCCTCGATTTTATTTTCCTCGATTTACCCTCGGATCGGTTTACGAAAAACGTTTTTATAAAATATGAAACTACGGCACAAACAATTCTAATAAAAATTGTCTCATCAAAAACGGAGCACAAAAGCGTAAATACGTAAACCTAGGGTTCCCGGTTTAAACGTAAAAGACGTTAAATTATGCACGTAGGCCCTAATTTCATCCCGTAAATATGTGAGTTCATGTACCAACATAAAGATAAAATTCCAAAATAATATACGAGAACAAATTTACTACCTGAAATGACTTCACAAAAACGGAGTACGTAAACGTAAACACGTAACGTAGAGCTCTTCGGTTTAGACGTAGACGATGCTAATTTAAGACGTAAACCCTAATTTCTTCCCAAAAGTGAGTGAGTTCATAAACTAACAATAAAATAATGATTATAAATAATACTTGAGAATAAAATAACGACCTCAAATTGACAGATTGTCACACCAATCTTACCTGTGGGTCTGTCAACGCCTTCTTTACTCTTGTCAGTGCTCAAATTTTGAACATCAGCGGCTGACTTGGTAACCTCTTCCAGCATCTCCACAGATGATAACATCTTTGGAGTGACCAAGGAGACATCAATAACTGGCTTCTCCTTCAAGCTTGCCAAAGCTTCAGCAACTTCCACCTGTTTTGTACCAAAAGAACCACCTTCATTATCCTGTGATCCCTTGTCACTCAAGTTGAAAGGTTATGATGGTGCATCTTCCTCCCCTTTGTAAGAATCCTCCCCTGATGAAAGGACTCTTGCTTGCCTCCTCCTAGCTTGAGCAGTCTCCAAAACAACTAGTCTCTCCCTCAATTCCTTGAGTTCAAGACCCTGACTTGTGACAATCTGTACAAGGTATGCATTTTACTTTTACAAGCTAATGTAGACCGCCGTCAATTCCAAAATGGTGTAAGGTTCCAATCTGTCCTCCTCTATAATGGGAATTTCATCTCCCAAAGTAGATTCACCGAAAGTTAATAATCGGATCCTAATTTCCACAATCATTTCAGGTCTCGTAGGTCGGGTATCTTCATCCCAACTCCCACCTACAAATGCTCTTAAACTTTTCTTTATATAGATCCTCACAAGGTTCGGTCTCAATCCTAATGCGATAATTATTAATGATAACCTATCCAAAGGTAAATGCTCATCCTCGACACTAGCAAATGTCAATCATACAAGCACAAATCAAGACTTCTAGTGTCTGTATCGTTCCTTCACCTTGTCCCTCCGATTGTGGGTGGTAAGCAGTATTCTCATCAAGATTCGTTCCCAATGACTTCTGAGGGGATCTCCAGAAATTCGATGCGAAGCGAGGATCTTGATAGAGACGATAGACACAGGCACACTATGCTTACACAACTCCAGTCGAGTCAGCTTCGAGAACCTATCATTAATTGGGATGATATGAGCAGATTTGGTCAGTCTGTTGACAATGACCAAAATCGAATCAAATCAAGATGATGACCTTGGAAGATTTGTGATAAAATCCATGGTGATTCTATCCCACTTCCAAACAGGAATAATAAGCTGTAAAAAGCAATCCTGGTGGATTTTGGTGTTCAGCCTTGAACTTCGCAAAAGCTAGATATTTACTAACGTATGTGGCGATGTTTGCTTTCATAATTGGCCATCAGTACAACTTCTTCAGGTAGAGATACATTTTATCAGAAATGGCATGAATAGAATACTTAAACTTATGAGATTCCGACATGACTAAATCTCAAAATCCTCCATATTTAGGCAACCACAAACGACCTTTTAAACACTTAACACCATCGGCTCCCATCTCTAATGTTTCTCGTTAGTCGTGGTTCATCATTCATATTATCCTTCTTACATGCATAGGCTATTTCTAAATTGCTCGGGCAAATTATTATGCACGGTCATTACTAAGGAACACTCCTAATTGGTTCTTTATCCTTTCTACATAACGTGTTAGTAACTACATTCACCTTCCCCAATGAAATGAATATCATGACCATAATCACTCATAAATTCTTTCTTCATATTTTCTAAGTTTTAGTTTCGTCTCAACTATTATCTTTATTAGTTTTGCCCAGTCCGACGTTTAAAGCGTCGATAAATATTACAAGTAATTAAATAATAAATATTTAATTTATGAAACGTAAACGTAAAATTTTTAAACTTCTCAGTTCTTACAATTATAGACAAATGTTCAAAATAAATTTGAATTTAGTTAACACGATCTTTGTTGATTTATCGAAAGTAATTAACAAGATCCGTAAATGTTCGAAAAATCTTTGTTTAAACTTTGGTCAAAATTTTCTTAGTTGAAGAGCAAAAACTGCCGCTCCAAATTCCAAGTCATGGGTTATATGGTTTCCTCAATTCCTCCAAGGTTGTCTTGAGGTATACACAAACATCTACTCCTAAGGGAGTTTAGTTAAATGATTTGGGTATGATGGAATAATTCCTTATTAATCCTTCGATAAACATCTGTTAAACCCAAACATCTTCGCGCTTCCTTCTTGGTATAACCCAAAGCCTTAATGGCTCCGATCTTTGAAGAGTCAACATAGATTCCACTACCATTAATCACAAGGTCAAAGAACGTAAATGATCAAGCCTTAAATCACATGATAAATACTCAGGGTACAGGTTTTCGCTTCTCGGCTAGCTCAGGGCAGTCTACAAATGATTACTAAGCTCCTTCTTATTCTTAGAAACAAACAGATGGTCCTTAATGATCACAAGCATGAATTTATCAAATTACAGCCTACACACGCGATTCATCAAATTCATAAATTCGACCGATGCGTTGGTCAATCCAAACGACATCACATGAAACTCATAATGTTCATTATGAGTTCTAGATGTAGTGATTGGAATAGATAATCTTCTTTGCGGACGCGAATTTGATTATAACCATACCGTAGATTAAACTTTTGGATATACGCTAGAACCTTTTAAATGATCGAACAATTCTTTCATCTTGGGTAATGAATATCAATTTTGATCGTCAATTTATTCAGTTTAACGGTAATCAATGAATATATGGAGTGATAATACCGTAGCTCTCCAGGATGACAAGCTCGATAAGGTAAAAGCTTTCTCCGACAACTCTCTTAGTTGCACGGTAATTCTTTTGATCCAGATGGTGCTAACGTATGGTGCACATGCCACAGATGCAGCACCAGGAATATAATCAATACCAAATTCAACTTGCCTTAATGGCGGAAGTCTATGTAATTCATCAGCAAATACCTCAGAAAGTCTTAGATAACAGGAACATCTTTTAATAAATTCACCTTAGGTTCTTTCTAGATTACAAGATCTATGACTAGTTCACAACCATTCATGGTAGAACTTCAAGCCTAAATGCAGGATACAGTCACCCATCGGGAATTATTTAGATCACCTTTGATAATCAACATCTTATCTTTTAGGGGAATTCTACTCGTGTTCCCATCAATTAAGAAAATGACATCATGTCATAATCGACCAATCCATCCTAATGGTACTACCAACTTTCTAGCTTCATTACCGTTGATAAGACAAGAACTACTTAGAAGGCTAAGTATACATTCTTTTTAAATTTTTATTGATAATCACTACTTCCCCATGAGCCAATTCGATCTCCTAGATAGAGGTAACTCATAGTCTTCTTGAATCAGGGAACCTATAGTCATAGCTATTAATAAAAGAGTAAGGTCAACGCATAATTTACGCGAGAGAATTTCAAATCAGATAAAGACGAAAATATTAACGAATATGGATATATTCTATATTTTTTCATGATTTTTTACGCATCCCAAGGCACCTGGGATCGTTACTCGCGTTACTCAAAGGTAGTCTATTTTAAAAGACAATATAGGAATGTTGAAACTCCAAGCCGGATATCAACAACCGATAATTGGATAAGTTTCCAAGGAATCTTTTCATAAAAGAAATGAACAAGAAGTAGATGTTAATTTTCAAATAAGACAATATCTACAGATGAGTAAATTCGATTCGGAAAAAATAGTACGGGCACATATGTAGGTGTCCCTAACAATATGTCCCTATTTTTGCACTTCTTGCAGATCTCATAAAAATTTAATCTTTCACATTTACAAAGAAAAATGTAGTGTTTATTAACAATTTCATGGTGACTACTAATCAGCCTTGCATGGTCCCTTCCAAATTGTATGTAGGTGCGCTTCTATGTACAACTTAGGATTAACGATGCAGTACACAGTTCGTCAAAATTTTGTCATCATGTTTAAAATATATATTCATGTTTAATTATGAAATAAAAATAAAAAATGATTTTACCAAAATGTTCATCATTATGAAAGCATTTCCATTTACAAGATGTTTAATAAAAACTTTATTTCAATAGTAATTACTTAATAGTACCGATTTAAATAACTCATATGAAAATAAGAATTTCATATTTTCCCCAGATGGTATTGTATTACTTATAAAAACAATGAGTGATATGCAAAAGGAGTGATGAAGAGTTCTTCACCAAGAACTAATTACGATGTGATAGGAAATGAGCTTATCCAAATAATCATGAGGTTCATGACATCGATGGCTCAGGAATACGAAAGAATAATTCACCACGCAACTCAAATCAAGATGAGTACTCGTTCAATGGTTGCATCACTAATGTGAACATTAGGAAGAAGCAAGAAAAGATAGATAACATCGATACATGTAGAGTTTAGCAATCGAAGATAGTTTTTACATTAATCACAAACAAGTCAAAAGTTATATCGTCACACATTACATGTCATCATGTAATGTTATATAATTCCAAGGACTCGTCCTACCAACTGATATCTCAGTTAAGTTAGTGATTTTAAAAGATACTACAATGAATAATAATCTACAAGAGTCATTAGGTGTTCCACATGTCCCGGAGGATCCATCGGTCCCAATTCAGAAGAAGATTTCTTCAATTTATTTCTTGGACACTGGGCATCCTCGTCATTGGACAAAGGCCTAGGAACAACCCTTAACACGAACCAAGAATCATTTAAAACCTTATGATCCAACCACATGACTCAACGACTTCCTCTTAACAATCTCGTATTCCATACGAGTTAAATTTGACTTTATTCAAGTTTCAACCAATCTTATACTTAACGCGACATTCTACCTCGTTTTCCAATACTTTCAACCTTTTTCTTAGACCTTGAAAGGGCAATAAAATCTCGACATGAACAACACTTAATTTCCAATTCTATAGCTCTTATAACAATAATTATCAAATGAGTCACGAGCAGGAAATGACTTACACATTCAATTAGACTACTCGGAAAGGTATAAGTGGCATGAGGCTTTTGGGTAAGGATTCCAATGACAACTTCAAGTGCAACATTTACCTTTTCGATTTCAAATTTAAGAATTGGGTGACACCGAATCAAATGACACATTTCTAGGTGGTGAGGTTTTGTCAAACTCCACTCTATAAGGAAAGATCGTCATGACATCGATATCAGATTTAATCTCGACAATTCATCTTCAATATGACAATCAACTAATATCAACATTTCTTGGAATATCAATGTTGATGCAAAAGTTGGTTGATCCTTGCTAGACCCGAATTAGGCTTAATTCGGGTTGGCTGGGTACCGGCTCCTGCACCAAGTGAATCGTCTGGTTGGGATCCTGCACACTAAACAACACGCGTTAAGCTTACCGTGGGAAGGTTTCCCACGATTAGACTCCGGCGTGAGAGTAAGTAATCGATTTAGGGTTATATGTGAGTTTAGAGAGAATTGTGATACCTTTGTGGAACCCTTGGGAGTTCCTTTTATAGGCAGTGAAACCCCAATGGGCTTTCACTGATCCTTCGGCCCCAAGGAAGAGATAAGCACCAGAATTAGAATGATTGTTATCTTCTAATTCTGGCAATGAATATCTCTTCATATTAGGATTAAGATATGCCTAGACAGAATATTATTCTGTCTGATCTTATGTCGGCCGCCTTGGGCCGTGGGCCGCACACATGTGCGAGCACTGTTCACTCAAGCCCATAAGCCTGAGTGATATTCATCCACCCATCTGTGATGGGCCGGATATGGGTAGTACCCGTGGGCCGGGCTCATGAACCGGTTTGGGGACTATACGTCATCATGTCCCCCTAGTCTAGTTGTTACAGCCGTAGGCGTAACCTCTAGACTATCAAGCTGCCCTCCGGTCATACCAAGAAAGGCCTAGGAAATGATAATGGAAATTTTGTTCCGGCCGCACGTGGCAACCGGTCGTATGAATATCCCTTAATGAATACTACCACAGCCGCGCGCAATGGCCGAGACAAATTAAATACAACATTTAATATGGTCTTACGTAAGAGCCGCATATCCCGACAAGAATCCAGTCGCATTAATGATATGCAACAATCCAGTCGTATATCTGCAAAAAGTGCATGATTACTGACCAGCCTCGAGCCATACGAAACTGTTTAAGAAATGACCCGTGGGTCCCCTACTGACGTTACAGAAGTGTCAGAAATCCTATCCATTGGATAGGAAATGTGACTGACACGTGTCAAGAATCCATGGCACCTCGGAAACCGAGGCCACCCTATATAAAGGTGAGCATGCGTGTATGTTACACACACAACTCATTCATTCCTCCGCCATTGTCAATCTTCAAGCTTTTCCTTCACAACTTTTTGCCTTCTTTTCCACGGACATCCATCACCGCAGGTTAGATCACCACGCCCTTAAAAACCTTTTCATAAATTATGGTTAAGGATAACCCCCTCATCACGGACGTCCTGAATGTGATGTCGGGAGAGAAATACCTCGACTTCCTGTCGAAGTACTATGTGCCTGAAAGCGTACACCCCACCTTTCCGGGTGATGGTGAAGCTATTACGGACGCACCGGCGGGGAAAATAGGCATATACACACGCCTATTTGACTCAGCCAACTATCGTATTCCGTTATCGAAGTTCTTAGTAGATCTTCTCCTGTACTATGACTTTCATATCACCCAGCTCCACTGTATAGGGGCGTGTAAAATCAACCAGTTTGAGATTACATGCCACACCTGTAGGGTAACCCCCACCGTTAACCTTTTTAGGGCTTTCTACTTTCCCCAGTTGGTGAACGGGTGGTTGTCGTTCAAGAAACGTCCCAGCAACGCCCCGATGACATATAGGAAACCCCTTGACTCCCTGAAGAATTGGTACGACCATTACTTCTTTGTAGATGAGAAGGTATTCCCCACCCCCTTTGTACTTAAAACCAAAGCCCCAAGAGATTATCCGCCCAAGCCTAAAGATTATAGTAGCCGGGACCTGAAAATACTAGATACCCATCGCACGGAATTTCATAGAGGGTTGCCGGAGAACTTTCTGTGCTTGGTAGGAATAAGCCGTCGTTACTTTGGGAGGGATGACTTGTATCCATGCTTCTTAACGGAGCAGGGCGAGGGTAGGTTATATATACCTTGTATATCCAATCTGTCGCGTATATTTAAAATGTTACTAACCCACATACTTCTTCAATCATTTGCAGAGATGAACCTTCACGGATTGATTCGCCAAGGCGACCCCATGAAGGTGAGGGAAGGATTCCGGCCGTTGAAGCCGAATGAGCTCCCTTTGCTGGAAGCTTTGGCCGACCGTACTATTCCACTGGAGGAGACAACCGAACCCAGGTCGGACGAGGAGGAACCTGTTATTGAAAAATCCCCATTGGATTTTCATAACGAAGATGGTGACGACCCCTTGCTGGAGGGAGGCACCATTAACCAGGAGGAGGAGCGCGACCTGAATGAAGACACTACGCAAGCTTCCGGATCCTCCACACGTACTTCAAAAAAGAGGAAGACCACCAGGCGTGTGGCAAAAAAGATTGGGGAGGATGCCGGAGTTGCGAATGCTCCTCCCAAGAAGTTGCGACAAGACCATCCTCAATATCAGGGGGATGGCAACACCATGTCTGGTCAGGCCGACCCCACCCCGACCATGGAAGGGCCAGTGCTTCATGTCGCGCCAGTGAGTGCCGTAGCCCCTACCGGCCCAGATCCTGCTACTGGCACCTCGTAAGTACCTATCCCGACTATGATTTGTATCCTCGCATGATATATATAGACTAAAAATTTTGTCTTGCTGTTTCAATCACAGGGTAAATCCGGCGGTCGCAACTCAAGAAGAAGAGGTGGGGAGAAATCCATACCCCGCGGTTACTAACAATCCTCCTTCCCCCACCCATGCCAAGGAACCGTGCCGCGAGGGGCCAGAGGAGAGCTTGCGTCTAGCTTGGAACCTATCAAGCTTGACACGGCTGGAAGCCGAATCAGAGTGCTCGGAATTCATTGAGCACATCACTCCGCCCGTCCTCGCACAGGATTTGGATGAGCTGGACCATGAGGCCTTAATCAAACAGTTTGATGTGTCATCTGCATATCAGGTGACGGTGGGTGCCGCGCTGAGACGCAGACTGATCAAGGCCCTCACCAATGTGAGCCGTGCTGACAAAAGGATCTCCCGCCGGGAGGCTTTGGTCGTGAAGAGCGAGAAGACCATCACGTCCTTGCAAGCAGCGTTATTGACTGCTGAGGCGACGGTGAAGGAGCAGGCACTCCATGCCGAGACAAGAGAGAAGCGTATCGCTGAATTGGAGGCCCTTGTAGCCGCATCAAATGAGAAGGTAATCTTTCAAACATGTTGCTCATATATTCCTACTCCTTGTGTGTTTGTAGCCCAAAAATATATTCGTACACTAACTCCCAATCTTATACGCAGGTATCTGCGGCTGAGGCGGCTACCAAGGCGGTGACCGTGCAATCCTTCAGCATTGCTCAGGAGCGCGACGCACTGAAGGAGGAATTGAAGCAGGCTCAAAGCAACCTTGAAAATCAAGTTGTTGCTGCTGATGAAGAGTTGAGCAGGGTGGTTGCCAGCTGTGTGGAGAGAGTATGCCCCCCCCCTACTGAGCGCGACAGCTGGTCGTAGGTGGATTATCGGGCAAGGGCTGCGGCTTGCCGTAAGCGGGGCCCTTAACGCTCCGCACCTGTTGCAAGCCTTTGCTGGGGTTGTATCTGACGGGATCGACCGTGGTAGGCATGAAGGCATGATCCAAGCTGCGGAAATGATCACCAAAGGTGAGGATATCACCCGGCATCCGTATCACAACCTCTCCGCAGCGGGGAAGATGACTGCGTCCATGGACGCCTTGGCAAACCTTCAACACCCTCTTCTGGACGAGCTTGAAGCCCTGAAAGACGCTCCCAATGAAACAATAATGTCTCGGCTGAGTGCTAACCCAACCCCTTTGACGCTGGCTACCTATGACTGCATATCCAAAGCTGTGTCAGGTGAGAAGCCGCTTGGTGAAGCTTTAGACACTCTTGCCGTCAAAGTTCAGGACGGGAAAGATGCTCGCGGGGAGGCTCTTCGTGCTTTGATTGAGGAAGGAAAGAAGGATCTAGAAGAATTCCTCCCCCCCCATGTAACTTGTATGTTTGTAAACATTTGTATTTATATTCGTCCGTGTATGTACACGGCTAAGACATGCATGTAATAACTTGTCTTTTTATTTTAGAAGTCCGTGACAACCACGGCCATTTTGTTTGTTAATTTTGAAACTTGTGTATCTCATTGCAATCCAATGCCGCGTGACATATCACGTCTTACATACAAGTCTAATTTACTAGACATGCGACGTGCGTCTTTACTATGCGGAGCACCGTATGGCTATAGCATATGAAACTTACCCCAACGTCTTGTGAGTAAGGTGTCTAGTAAGGATACGTGATCCGTGCGGCTGGGGTTGCATCCCTCTTACGCGGCAAGTTGAATTAGTAGGTTCACTCAATCCTCTTACCCCACCTGGAGGCGTATGGTACATGTACGGTATTTTGAGAGAATGCATACGAAAGAAACATGGCATATTATAACACAAGTAAAATTCATACGGCTAACAAAGAATCTAACAAAGAGGAAAATAATTTGCACGAAACAGGCCGTGGAACTAGCTAGGCACCACGGCATTTTATTAGAACGTTTACATTTTTGTTTGAATAATGACGACAAGTCCTAAAAAAGTCCATAAAGGAAACTTGAAACAAACATAAGAAAAACAAATAAGACAAATAACCCGCATGGTTCTTTATTAAGACCGCCTATAGCGAAGTATCCATGCGGGAGCCGTAGCTTTCAAAGATAGCACCTTTTTAGGTTGGCGATGTTCCATGTGCGCTCTAGGTCGCGGCCATCCATATCGCGTAACTTGTACGCGCCTCGTCCCAAGGTTTCAGTGACTTCATACGGTCCTTCCCATTTAGGGCCCAGTTTTCCTGTATTTTCCACTCGACTTGCTTCGTTAGCACGATAGACGTAGTCTCCCGGTCGAAAAGAAACACCCTTGACCTTGGCGTCGTAATAAGCCTTCATCTTAGCCTTGGACTTAGCTTCATTGATGGCTGCTATTTCCCTTTTTTCTTCCAACAGATCTAGGTTGATTCGCAGTTGTTCATCGTTTGTGACGGCATTAACCTCCGCCGTGCGGATGGTAGGCATCCCTATTTCTGCTGGTATAACGGCTTCAGTGCCGTAAGCCAATGCAAACGGAGTATCTCCGTTGGCTGTTTTTATCATAGTTCTATGTGCCCATAGTACGTGTGACAACTCATCAACCCATTTGCCCTGTCGTTCATCCAGCCGCGCCTTGATTCCATTTCCCAAGCTCCTATTTGCTCGTTCAACAAGGCCGTTCGTTTGTGGATGTTTAACAGATGCGAAGCGCCGCTTGATATTCAACGATGCACACCAGTCTTTGAATGGGTTGTCCGTGAACTGCTTGCCGTTGTCCGATATAATTTCTCCTGGTAGACCAAAACGGCATACGATGTGTTCCCACACAAACTTCTTGACCTGCTTACCCGTGATAGATTTTACTGCCTTGGCCTCTATCCATCGTGTAAAGTAATCCATTGCAACAATCAAGAATTTAACCCCTCCCGCAGCTACAGGAAATGGTCCTGCAATGTCAATTCCCCACTTGTAAAATAGCCATGGGGACGTAATAGGTGTAAGCTCCTGCTGCGAGTGCCGCGGTACTGGCCTATGCACTTGGCAATCATTGCACCTGCGAATCATGTCGCGCGCGTCTCTGTGCATAGTGGGCCAATAGTATCCTGTTCGTAAGGCTCGGGCTACCACGGATCGTGGGCCTGCATGCATGCCGCACAACCCTTCGTGTATGTCACTGACCACGTAGGCCGCCTGGCGTGGTCCAACACACCGCAGCCACGGCTGCAAGAAAGAGCGTTTGTAAAGGATGCCTTCCCGGAGTTCGAAATGTTGTGACTTCCTTTTAACGCGCCTTGCTGCTTTTTCCTCGTCTGGAAGGGTTTCATTAGTCAAATAGCTGATGATTGGGGTCATCCACGTAGGTCCCTACTCTTCAACTATAGCAGTCACTTCCCCTTCCGTAATAGACTTTTCCTTGAGTATTTCCACCAAAACCTGTTTAGACAAGTGGGCGAAGCTCGTGGATGCGATCTTACTAAGAGCGTCCGCTTTCTTGTTCTCGCCCCTCGGCACCTGCTTGATGGAAAACTTACTGAAAGTCGCGATTAACGTCTTGACTTTTTCCAAATACCTGACCATGTTGTCCTCCTTAGCCACATACCCACCTAGAATATGGTTCGCGACAAGCCGTGAGTCCACGTAGGCCTCAAGGTTGCGGACTCCCATTCTAGCGGCGATTTTTAAACCCGCGATCAATGCTTCATATTCCGCTTCGTTATTGGTGGCCGTGAACTCGAAACGGGGGGCGTACGTGAATTCCATTCCTTCTGGGTTTGTGAGGATGAGGCCTGCCCCAGATCCGTCTGTGCATGAGGATCCGTCCGTGAATAGCACCCAAGGTTCCGCTGGGACCTCCTCTTGCTTAATGATTGGTTTTTCCTCATCCGGCTTCTCGATCAGGAAATCTGCCAAGATCTGGCCTTTAACAGCCGTCCTTGGTCTGTAAGATATATTATGCCCTCCCAATAGGATGCTCCACTTCTCTAGTCTCCCCGCCACGTCTGGTCTAGATATAACCTGCTTAATTGGCTGATCCGTGATCACAACAATCGGGTGCGCCTGAAAGTACCGGCGCAGCCGCTTTGTGGCAAATACTAGTGCTAGTACCAATTTTTCCATGGGGGAATAATTCAGCTCCGCCCCTTGTAATGTTCTACTTATAAAGTAGACCGGGGTCTGTATTGTGTCTCTATCCGTCATCAGTACCGCGCTTATTGCGCCATGAGTAGCTGAGAGATACATAACGAGTTCCTCCTTTGGCCGTGGAGCTACCAACATGGGGAGAGATGCGAGATGCTGCTTGAGTTGGCCAAAGGCTTCCTCAGCTTCCTTCGTCCAACGGAAGTCTCCCTTTCTAATACACTTCTTGAGTGTCTTAAATAGGGGTAAGGACTTCTCTGCGGATTTAGATAGAAATCTATTCAGCCCGGCTAACTTCCCATTCAGGGACTGCACCTCCTTCCGTGTCTGTGGGGACGGTAACCGTATCACTGCGTCCGTCTTCTCTGGACAAGGTCTGATGCCGTTTGGGTCAATCAAATATCCCAGGAACATTCCTTCTGTTGCACCAAACGTACATTTCTTTGGATTTAACTTCATGTTAATCCTTCTCAGCGTGTCGAATGTCTCCTGGACATCCCGGAGAAGTGCCTCCTCCGTGTGGCTTTTTATCACCAAGTCATCAACATATACTTCCAAGTTGCGTCCTATTTGTGATTCGAAAGCTTTATCCACCAACCGCTGATACGTAGCGCCTGCGTTCTTTAATCCGAACGGCATTTTCGTATAGCAATATACGCCCTGGCTTGTGTGGAACGCCGTTTTTTCTTCATCCTTTATATGCATCCAAGAAGCATTTGAAAGGATATCCACATAAGGACTCTACTTTCCAGTCAATTTCTGGTAGCGGGTAACAGTCCTGTGGGCAGGCCTTGTTCAGATCCGTGAAATCCACGCACATGCGCCAACTTCCGTCATGCTTCTTGACCATGACCGGATTGGATAACCACTCGTGGTAGTATACCTCGCGCATGATGCCTGCGTCCACCAGCTTCCGCACTTCCTCCAGTATAACTTGACTTCGCTCGGGCGCCTGGCCGCGCTTCTTTTGCTTGATGGGTTGGTACCCTTGGCGGATCTGGAGTTTATGCTCTGAAATCGTGCGTGGCACACCCGTCATATGTTTTGGCTCCCATGCGAATATGTCCAGGTTTGCACTTAAAAGAGAGCACATGGCCCTTTTGCCGCTATCTGAGAGCGCCCCTCCTATGGATACCTCCTGTTCCGGGTAGTCAGGGTGAATAGCCACCTTCCAATTGGGTGGTGGTGCTCCCTCCTTGGGCGGTGCAGGTGGTGCCGGTGTTGTCACAGTGTGACACTCGGATGTTGGCACGACTGTGTTATAAATAGTAACGATTCCCCCCTCAACGGGGAATTTAATCATTCCGTGTGCCGTAGAGGGTACTGCCCGGATAGCCAAAATGCCTGGTCTGCCTATGATTCCATTATAAGGAGAGTGTGAACGTATCACCATGAAGTTCATCCACGTTGTAGTGGAATGTTCCTCATTCCCAATGGTGACAAGCAAACGCAACTGCCCTATTGGCCAGATAGTGTCTCCACTAAAGCCAGTAAGCGGCGACGTGGCCGGTACTAATTGGCTTCTTATTTCTGGGCATAACTGCACAAAGCAGTGTTCATATAATACCTCTGCTGACGACCCTCCATCCACATACATGCGGCGGACATTGTGTGTTCCAATGCTTATCTCAATAGTGAGAGGCGCATCAACCACGTCACTTGTTGTAATGAGAGGGAACGAGATTTCCTTGCCGCGAGAAAATTTTTGGCCAATTTTCTGTCTCGTGCGGCGCTGTCTGGATTGGATCATGTATATGGTAGAAGGCTTGTCCTTTTGGGGATCCTTCTTATCATACTTCTTATTGTTGTCCTTTCCGTCTTTCCAATCCTTGACTAGGTGCTTGAGTTTGCCTGATTTGATTAGCGACTCAATATGCTTCTTCAGCTGGATACACTCCTCCGTGCCGTGTCCTTTGTCATTATGGAATTCGCAGAAGCGACTTCCCTGCCGACGTTCCGGGGGTGTGGTCATTGGGGGAGGCCTTGGAAAATTCGCCCCTTCAGTCAACAAGATCTCCCGGTAGGACATCTTTAGGGGGGTGAACTTGTCGTCCGACCGTCCTCCTTTGCTTTGGCTCTTATAGTCCGAGCTCTTGTTATTGTTCTGGTTGCCTTGGCCACCCGACTGTCTCCGGGACTGGTCATTTGAGCGGTACCCATTTCCTCGGGATGGGTAGGCCGCGGCAACAGCTGTCTCTCCCTCTATGAAATTTCTGACCCTTTCCATGAGGTCATCATATCTCTCTGGACGCTTGTCGTTGAGACGCCTGATCAGTTCTCTGTCTGTTATGGCGTGCATGTAGTCCGAGATTTTCAGGAGCTCTGGCATGGTTCTCGTGCGTGTGCACTCATCATTGAAGCGTTCAGTGAAGGCTTCTGTGGACTCCCCCGACCGTTGCTTGACAGTTGCCAATGAGACCGGATCCCTATTATACTTCTTCCTTTGAGTATAATTGTTCTCGAACGCAGTGCGTAGTTCCGTGAAACTATCAATGCTCCGTGGGGGGAGTGCCTCGAACCAGTCACGAGCGTTTCCAATTAAGGTCGAATTGAACATTTGGCACCATATAGGCATGGGCCATCGCTCAATTTTAGCCTGAGTATCGAATATTTTGAGGTGATCGACAGGATCACCGGACCCATCATACGTCTTGATACATGCCAGCATGCGACGTTTGGTGTCCTCAGAGTAGTTCCGTATGCGGAGGGTAAACGGATCTTCCCTGGGATCAGCCCATGGCCGTGTGAGCCTAGGGTCATCCCATGGTTCACACCACGGACGCGAGAGGTCCTCTGCTTCCGTATCCCTATAGTAGGGACCACCATAATACTCATCATTGTTTGGTGGTGGTGGCGTGCGCCTAGGCCGGCGGCGTTTGGGCGGATGGTCATCTGAGTCCTCCCCAGACAGATCTGGGGACGGCGGTGGTGCCCCGCCTTTTGAGTAGGGACCACTTTTTTGAGACGAACCAGGAGCCTTCCTCCCTGTGTTCATTCTATCCCACACACTTGGGCGGCGTGTGGTTCTGGCCAGCTCTCGGTCTGGCCGCTCGGGTGAGCCATCCGACCTTTCTCCATCTTGAGACTGCGTTAATTCTTGCATGATGCGATCCCCTATGCGTTCAAACACATTCCGGGGTTGAGGGTTTTCCTCGAAGGTTCCCTGCTCTTGAGGTCGGGTCCTCCTTTTTCTCCGGTTTTGGGAAGGGGTGGATGGTCCACTGTCGCCAAAGTTGAGTCGGGCTTGGAGGTTCCTTCCCAGATTCAACCTTGATGCGATCCCCGGGACGATCCTTTCAAAATTCTGAGTGAGAACTCGAGTGAGATCCTCCTCACTAAGTGGTAGGGCTTCCACTTCTTCCTCCGTCGAAGGTCTGCGTGGTTCCTTGTTAGGAGGGTCTGGCGCACTCCCTGGATCAGGGTTGTCCAAGGTTGAAGTGGGTGGGGGCGTCACCGAGATCGTGCTCGTCACCCCCGCGGGTTGAAAACCGCTACGGTTACCCAGCCCGCCCGCGAGGCGGTTAGGTGACTGGTTGGAGATGAGAATCCCTTCCCCTTGGGACTTCCGGTTCCCCGGATTCACATTCCTGGGGTTAGTTGGCGGGTGCCCCTTCGTCATTGGAGATTTGAGATGAGTTCTAGCTTAGTGTTACGGGTCCCACGGATGGCGCCAACTTGTTGATGCAAAAGTTGGTTGATCCTTGCTAGACCCGAATTAGGCTTAATTCGGGTTGGCTGGGTACCGGCTCCTGCACCAAGTGAATCGTCTGGTTGGGATCCTGAACACTAAACAACACGCGTTAAGCTTAACGTGGGAAGGTTTCCCACGATTAGACTCCGGCGTGAGAGTAAGTAATCGATTTAGGGTTATATGTGAGTTTAGAGAGAATTGTGATACCTTTGTGGAACCCTTGGGAGTTCCTTTTATAGGCAGTGAAACCCCAGTGGGCTTTCACTGATCCTTCAGCCCCAAGGAAGAGATAAGCACCAGAATTAGAATGATTGTTATCTTCTAATTCTGGCAATGAATATCTCTTCATATTAGGATTAAGATATGCCTAGACAGAATATTATTCTGTCTGATCTTATGTCGGCCGCCTTGGGCCGTGGGCCGCACACATGTGCGAGCACTGTTCACTCAAGCCCATAAGCCTGAGTGATATTCATCCACCCATCTGTGATGGGCCGGATACGGGTAGTACCCGTGGGCCGGGCTCATGACCCGGTTTGGGCACTATACGTCATCAATCAACCATTTCGTTAGGATCATAAACATCCACAACTTGGTTTAGATCTGGAATAGCTAGAATTCCTACAGAAATAGCTTCGATTGATTTGCTAGAAGAGTTAGGGTTCCTTGTGACAATCTACGTCGTATAAATATCTCGTATAAGTATTAGAATAATCATTAAACAATCATGTAATCAAATTACAACATATATATAATCCAAGTTATATATATATATATATATATATATATATATATATATATATATATATATATATATATATATATATATATATATATATATATATATATATATATATATATATATATATATATATATATATATATATATATACATATATATATATATATATATATATATATATATATATATATATATATTAAAATAACACTTCTCAGTTTGGCCTTGTCGGTAACTCGGGTATTCTTCGGCACCGTTATAGTAAAAAGATTTTTAAACATTTTACTCAAAATATTTATTTAAAAATATTTATAGTTAAAAGGTTTTTGAAATGTTTTATTCAAAACCTTGGTTTGTAAAATTCTTTCGTTCTCTATAACGAGAGCTCTGGTACCAAACTGTAACACCCCCAAATATTCACATTTCGAATCAGCGGAAGAGTCGTTGGTGTTACGGGATAGCACATTACTCAATTCATAGACAACGCTTAAAAATCGCGTCGTTTAATAGCAAAGCATTTTCCATTCATAAATATCAAATTACATAGGTCCTCAGGTCAAAGTATGTCTTACAAATTTACAAAACATTTGAATGGAAATTTTTTAATTAAATGTGGGCCATAAACTCTTGTCGTCTTCCCGAGAATTATCTTTAAGTACCTGAGATAAAACATGTTAAAAGTCAGCGAAACGCTGAGCGAGTCCATAGAGTTTAATAAAACCATTAACATATTACCGGTATATAATCATTACCGAAGAAAATTTTGTACAATTTTTGTCGTAGACCATAACATAGGCCAAAAACATTTTATACGAATCATTGTCGTAAATCATAACTTAGGCCAAAAACAGTTTATACGAATCATTCTCGTAAATCATAACTTAGGCCAAAAACATTTTATACGAATCATTGTCGTAAATCATATCTTAGGCCAAAAACATTTTATACGAATCATTCGTAAATCATATCTTAGGCCAAAAACATTTTATACGCATCACTGTCCTAACAGCATTATACAATACGTTTTATAACGTTGTTTATAGTATAATAAAAACCGTTATATAAAACAGTTATGTAAACCAGAACATAGGTATAATAATAAATAAGACCCCATATTGCTAGTCAGGCAATATATTATAATCCAAATCATATATCATACACTATTCCTGAGACCGCAGCCTCAGTGTTACCATTATCATTATTATTATCGGGTTATTATAAGCCGTATGACATTGTTACCTTTCTATAATATATATCGGGTAGCTAGCCCGGAAGTCATTTGCCCATTTAAAACAGCGTGTCGTCACAAAAATCACGTTAAATATATCCCTCTCATACATAAATTAGCTTGCCAATCAATGTGACACAACGGGGATCAGCTGTCAAGACGCGAACTGGGGTGATCTTCCCGACATAGTACTATTATATGCATAAGCGTCTACCCACTCCCGGTAGTTCACATTTCATGCTAATGGGACTTATAGTGACATAATCTAACTAAGAATAATCCATTTCAATCATTCATTGGGTCATCCAATCAATCGGGTCCATATCAATAAGCATACAATCAGGACCACTTGTGTTTTATTTTTATTAAAACTAGCAGGTTATCTCCCTTGTGGGTTTATAAAACACTTCATAAAATATTTAAAAGAGTGTGAGGCTATGAACTGACGTTGGTTGGGAAAGGCGGGTTATCGACAATTAGGATGTACGGTACGTGCCTGGATCACGGGAAACCTAAACAAATAATACTCGATCTTAGACTATGTCGAATAATATTTATAAAAAGTTGTTATTTATATGTAATGGTGTCATAAACATGATGATCAAGTGGGGTTTTATTCCTTTATACAACATTATTAGTTGTTAAGTATATTGCTAACTTAGTCTTATTATACTAGTTTTAGCCCATTTACATGTTAAGGCCCAATAGGCCCATTAAGAGTCCAATATCTTTTTATTAGTCCATTTATCTATTTAAGATCAGGCCTATACTCATATGTTGGGCCCAAGTAGGTTAAGCCCGTGAGCAAGTCCAATAGTGCTAAGCCAAACTAGTTGGGCCTAGTGGTCCAACAAGGCTAATTTGGTCCATTATGGGTTCATATGTTACAAAGCTCGGGTTTGTCGATTTTTACTTGTTAGATGTGTTTATAAATCAGTATACGTTCTATAAAAATGTTACATTCGACGGGTCTGGCCATCTAAGTTTTATTTGGCGAATACGTCATCCTTTCGGTTTTAGCCGAGACGACGTAAAAATCATATATATAGTTTGTAGTTAGAAAACATTTGAGTTTATTTTTATAAAATGTGATACTTATTTATTATAGTATATAAACATATTTTATAGTTGTTATTAACATTTATTTACTCTTATACACTTATTTTATACATTTATTTACTTCAAGTGGCATTTTAATATTATATACTTTATAGTGAAATTTGATGTGAAATCTCAAGTTCACCATTTTGATCATATCTTGAGTTCTACAAAGAGTTAGAACCCTAAATTTTTACTGTATAAACTATATGATATTCTCTACAATAACTCTAATGGCTCCTTCTCAAACAGCCTCTAGATATCAGTTTTAGTTCGTCCCAAACAGATCAGTCAGATTAGTACCGCAAAAGTGTTTTGGCCATATCTTGCTCATTTTTAACATTCCATTGTGTGGCCAATTAACCACTTATGTAAAAATCATTTATCTATCATTATATCAAATAATATAATCCATTTGATCCACTAAAAATGTTGAAACTTACTGTTTTTAACAGCCTACTTATCTAGTGATGATTTTAACATCTTTTACTTGTAGATTTAGCCTCATCCTCATCAACTTAATCTAATGACATAAAATCCCCATGTAATCACTTGATCATCATTCATAGATCTCTTACATATACGTTTGGAAATAAATAGACAAGTACATTTACAAAAATAATAGGATGATAGAAAGAAAACAATCTTTATACCAACCAAAGTGATAGAAATGATGAGATTTTGGATGAACAAGTTTGATCTTTGTATCCAAATCTTTAACCTTTCAAGACAACGTTTGATGATCTTCAAATATATGAACTTCTTCTTAAAAATCAGCCCTAGGAATCCATGAAAACTTCTTTTCACAAGTTATAATCACCTTCAAACAACCTCCTTTTAAGTAGCCATCAACATATGTTGATTATAGCTTAAGTTTATGGTTAAAATTTGATAAAAATGGGTGTATGGTGGTGGTGTTCGATGGCAAGAGAGGGAGAGTGGGAGAGATTGATGAAGTTTTCTAGTTTACAAATGCAAGTGTGTGTGTGTGTGTGAGAAGATTTGAGGTGTATGTACCTTAACCTTCCATGAGACAAGTGTCTCAAGTATAACTAGAAAATTGACACCAAAGGGTGTCTTCCTCTTGTGGAATCCGCCCCTATTAGGGGTGGGACAAGTGTTAAACTTGTCTCATCCCTAATATTTTACGGGTACTCCTCGATTCTAATTTTCTCGATTTACGTGCCCTCGAGTCGGTTTACAAAATTTTTTTTTATAAAATATGAAACTACGGCACAAAACGATTCTAATAAAAATTGTCTCATAAAAAACGGAGCACAAAAGCGTAAATACGTAAACCTAGGGTTCCCGGTTTAAACGTAAAAGACGTTAAATTATGCACGTAAGCCCTAAGTTCATCCTGTAAATATGTGAGTTCATGTACTAACATAAAAATAAAATTCCAAAATAATATACGAGAACAAATTTACTACCTGAGATGTCGGAATGTCACAAAACGGAGTACGTAAACGTAAACACGTAACGCAGAGCTCTTCGGTTTAGACGTAGACGATGCTAATTTAAGACCTAAACCCTAATTTCTTCTTAAAAGTGAGTGAGTTCATATACTAACAATAAAATATTGATTATAAATAATACTTGAGAATAAAATAACGACCTCAAATTGACGGATTGTCACACCAATCATACTTGTGGGTCTGTCAACGCCTTCTTTACTCTTGTCAGCGCTCAAATTATGAACATCAGCGGTTGACTTGGTAACCTCTTCCAGCATCTCCACAAACGATAACTTCTTTGGAGTGACCAAGGAGACATCAATAATTGGCTTCTCCTTCAAGCTTGCCAAAGCTTCAGCAACTTCCACCTGTTTTGTACCAAAATAACCACCTTCATCATCCTGTGATCCCTTGTCACTCAAGTTGAAAGGTTCTGATGGTGCATATTCCTCCCCTTTGTAAGAATCCTCCCCTGATGAAAGGACTCTTGCTTGCCTCCTCCTAGCTTGAGCAGTCTCCAAAACAACTAGTCTCTCCCTCAATTCCTTGAGTTCAAGACCCTGACTTGTGACAGTCTGTACAAGGTCTGCATTTTACTTTTACAAGCTAATGTAGACCGCCGTCAATTCGAAAATGGTGTAAGGTTCCAATATGCCCTCCTCTAGAATGTGAATTTGACCTCCCAAAGTAGATTCATGGGGCATGGATGGGGTCTTAATGATGTTAGGACTGTCTTGGCATGCATCTAAGCTAGAACCAATAGTCCCAGCCCCACCCATGTCACCAACCACACTTATTGTGGTGGTTCTCTCTGCTACATGGCTAGGACCACCAGAGGAGAACACTCTAGTAGTCCTTTGGCGTTTTTCCAACCTATAGTCTCGTGGTGTAGAAGAAGAAGTGGATTGAGGGTCTGTTTGGGGGTTAAGAGGTGTTTGGGATTGTGGTGGAATGGTGTCAGTGTCTGGATTTGTAGTGTCAATGCCAACATTTGTAGTGTCAGCGTTGAATGGTTTTGGGTCAATTTCCATATGCTGGGGTGAAATAGGTTGTTCAGGCAATAAGTCTGGTTGAGGTTGTGGATGAGGTAGAGGGTTTGCAGTTGCCTCAATAACAGCAAGCATGACTTGGGTGAGGGGTTGGTCTCTATAAGGTAAAGTGTTCATCTTCCAAAAAATAGATTTCTTTTGAACAGGGATCATATAAAAATTGTCATGATCCCTATCGCAATACCCTTGTAAGTCAAAAACCATTTGTAAAAACCTAGGGTAAGCAAGAGTCATCTTGTTACCCTTATTATGACACATGCCATCAAAAATCATTTTTGAAAAGTTATACTTTTGCCCAGTTGCAAGACACACAATGGCACTCCCAATGGATCGGTTGATTTCATTGTGTGAGGAGAATTTGGGATTCAAACATTGAAGAATGACATGTATAAGGTACTTCCAAGCCGGGGGAAAAACATTTTTTGTATATTTGTTTAAATGGCCTTCTTTAGGCAAAGGATAACCCAAGGCTTGGAGTCCTTGCTCTAGCTCTGCAATGGGTAGGGTGGTTATTTCATCTGCATCATTAAGATGCAAAGCTTGGCGAACCAAAGCTTCAGTGACCACCCATGGAACCCCATGGACAATAGCAGTCAATCTAGTCACTTCATTAACTGTTGAGGAACTAACTGTGTTCCAAAACTGTTTAATGTGTGTGACAGGGACAAGAGGAGTATGTAAAAATGCATACCTTAATGGAGACGCATTCAAATACTCAACCATCCGAGTATATTGGGGAATGAGAGTATTATCAGCTTGCAAATAAGCTACCATGTTGTGTTGACTTCTGAACCCCAATTCCAATTGTGTAGGTTTAAACTTTGGTGCCATGAAGAATGATGGAAGAAAACTGTGATAAAAGTTATGGAAAGATGAAGGTTTAAGAAATATAGTTAGATAAGAATAAGCAGTGAACCTGTTTTAACGAAATAAGCCAAGTATATAGGAGAGGTGAAAATATGTGATTGGTCAAAACGTGAGGCAGTTATATTCAAAGAGTAATCATGAAAATCTTGAAAAATATATAACTTATCTCAAGCATTAATAAAAAGTTACCAACTCCTAAAATTGCGGCCAATATTTTCGTCAAAAATAACAACTGGGTAGGACCCAATGTGTGTTAACGGTAAAAAACAATGTAACAGCGTCCAACGGCTATATTCTTGTTAGTGTTGGAAATTTGCCATCTCAGCGTTAAAATTGGTCTTATCAGCGTTTGGAAAGAAAAATGTCAGCGTCCAAAAATAAAAATAATTAAAAAGAAAAAGGACCTTAATAAAGTAATTTATCCTAGTGAAGATAACTCATAGACTGAAAACCACTATAGGGCGGCAAGCACTATTCAATCATGCACACTTGCTTAAGCAAGATAGACATAATTGTCCTCAAGTGTCCCTTGCTAACCAAAGTTCTTAACAATGAAGTTATCTCATGAAAACTCCTTGTAACTTCCCAGGTAAGCCCAATAAAAACATACCCAAGTCTCCCAACCGACCAAATCCAATTCTAGGCCAACAAGTCTTGGCAGCGTGCATAGTATATCAACTTTGCATGCTACAGTGCCTCACGATTTAGAAAACTAACTCGTACTCACCAGTGGACACAATCTAGAATTGTGATGAGAGTATTCCAAGAATACCCAAAAATCCTAAAGGTTTCCTAAACCTACCCTTAAACTATGATATACAAAGTTGCCAAAAATACAATATGCAATAAAAATTTATGTCAAGATAGGAATGTAAACATTCCAACCATCATCCATAAACTTGAACACATTCCTAGAAAGTTACAAAGATACATAAGCAACTCTGTATCCATTTGTACAATGTTCATATTGCCTGCATAATTAGATCAAAAACCACAAAACTAACATATTGCTGTCAGCGTCCATTTTAACACTTATCAGCGTTAAAATAACCTTTGTCAGCGTTAGAAAAATAAATTGGAAAACCTAACCTTGTACAAAGACTAATAACAGTACACATCCTGTAAAAAGTATACAATGACTTCAAAAACACATTTAGGTGAGATTGACCATTCCAATACTTGTTACCAAGTACTAGAATCTCCCAACATCAAAAGGTTTAATTAAAAGATCAGCCACATTTTCTTCTATGTGTACCCTATCTGGATGTATTAAACCTTTTTCAAAACAATCTCTTATAAAATGATGCCTAATTTCTATGTGTTTTGTTTTAGAATGATGTACAGGATTCTTAATAATGCATAATGTACTGTTATTATCTACAAATATCTTGGTATGCATAAAATTATACCCATAATCCAACAGCTGGTTTTGTATCCATAGAACTTGTCTACAACAAGCAGCTGTTGCAACATATTCTGCTTCAGTTGTAGAATTGGCCACCACTGTTTGTTTCTTGCATTGCCAAGATATCAATCTGCTCCCAACAAATTGGCATCCACCAATTGTGGATTTTCTATCAAACTTGTCACCCCTATAGTCACTGTCTGAATAACCAATAAGCTCCAATGGAGAATCCTTTGGATACCATAATCCCAAGTTGGGATAACACCTAAGGTATCTGAAGATCCTTTTGACAGCATGAAGATGACATTCTTTGGGAGTCACCTGATGGCGTGCACATGCACACGCAGCAAATATGATGTCAGGTCTAGAAGTTGTAAGATACATCAATGATCCAATCATTGATCTATAATGCCTGACATCCACCTCTTTTCCATCTCCAGTCTTTCCCCAAGGGTGTTCCCTATCCATGGGTGTGCTAGCCCGTTTTTCATGTGGAGAAAAGCCAAACTTCTTCAAGATTTCTTCTACATAGTTGTCTTGAGAGATAAAGATACCATCTTCTTTCTGCTGGACTTGTAAACCTAGAAAGAAGTTCATCTCTCCCATTGCACTTATCTTGAACTTGTTTGTCATGAGCTTGGAAAAGTCTTGTTAGAAATACGTTTTACGTATATTAGAAGTATCGGTCACTCCACAATAATATTTATGTTGTAATAGCTCGTAGTTAGAAAATAGTTGTTAGTTGCTTATTAACTTAAGTAAGAACCGGTCCATGGGCTTGTCATGGACCGACCCAAGCCCATGTTATGCTTGGAACTATAAATACCCCTTTCCACCATGGAAAGGGGTTGGTGGTTGTCATTTCTTATTTTCCATATTAATAAAATTCACATAGTTTCTCTCACTTTCTCTCTCTAACTTTCTCTCTCTCTAGAAATCAACAAACCCCTTCATAGATTCATTGATTATCAATATTCTACATTTGGTATCAAGAGCTATGGGGTGATTTAAGGTAGTGATTTGTGTGGTTTTTTTAGTTTTTGATTGTATTAGTGTTCTTTTAGAAAAATCATCTTGATTCTTGGTGTTTTTGGTGTTTTTGTGATTGGGATTAGTGTATAAGTATTAGTTGTTACTTATTTTAGTCGAAAGCACAAAACTTTTTGGGTTATTTGGTCAAAATCTGGGCTTAATCTTCATTTTTGGTGTTCGACTGTTCATCGGAACGAGTTACTGTTTATTCAGCAAAAGTTCCGGATCAAGGAGTTCCGGATCAAGAAGTTCCGGATCAAGGAGTTCCGGATCAAGAAGTTCCGGATCAAGGAGTTCCGGATCAAGGAGTTCCGAGTCAAGAAGTTCCGAATCAAGAAACTTCCGAACCAAGAAGTTCCGGATCAAGAAACTTCCGAACCAAGAACTTCCGAGTCAAGAAGTTCCGGATCAAGCCAAAGTTCCGAACCAAGAACTTCCGAACCAAGAAGTTCCGGATCAATCCAAAAGTTCCGAATCAAGGTAAACTTCCGAATCAACCAAAAGTTCCGAATCAAGGTAATCTTCCGAATCAACAAAAAGTTCCGAATCAAGGTAATCTTCCGAATCAAACTTCTGAATCAACAAAAAGTTCCGAATCAAGGGTTATTTTGCTTGTTTTTTCGACGATTTTTTTTAGAGGATTTAATCTTGGTTTCTTACAACAAAAACACAACACAATTCACAAGCTTTACTTCACTGCTCGATCAACCGATAATCTCTGTTTCTTTGAAGAAAACAAAATGAATCCAAATTCAGTAATGCCTCAGATGACATCTCTTACGGATATATCAATCATCACGGGAACTGATAGCCGTCCACCGATGCTTATTAAAGAGGTGTTTGAGGAATGGCAAGGTCGAATGATGCAATATCTAAAGGGGAAACCAACATACGGAAGGCTTATGGTCAAATCGATTTTGAATGGTCCACTCGATTATGGTACCATTGTGGTTGACAACGTGACTCGACCACGAGAATTTGAAGAACTCACTCCAGCTCAACAACTTGTTGCAGATGCAGATGAAAAAGCTCTTCAAACAATTCTCCAAGCTCTTCCCCATGACATCTATAGGATGGTGAGTCAGTATACGGTGGCAAAGGATTTATGGGAACGTCTTAAGGTGTTGCTACAAGGAACGTCTCTCACCAAACAGGAAAGGGAATGTCAGTTGTATGACCTGTTTGATAGATTCACATACAACCCAGGGGAAACGCTTCACGATTATTACTTCAGATTCACCACACTCATGAATGATCTGAATGTATACAATCTTGTGATTGCACCATTCCAGGTTAACACCAAATTCTTGAATACTCTACCTCAAGCTGAATGGGGTGAGTACATTACCGATGTCAAGTTAACCAGGGATCTGCATAAGTGCAATTTGGATCAAATATATGCCTTCCTTCAGCAGCATGAGAAGCATGTGATTATGCACCGTTCTCCTCGTGGTATGTATCCAGATTCTTTAGCTTTGATGGCGAATCAACCAAGTTTGTCACACAACAACACACCTTACATCTTGGGACATCAAGCCTATCATCAATCACCTTACATGACACCAGCCTTTCCCCAATACTCGATTCTACCACAACCACCCACCTCACATCAGCAACAGTATCGGTTCAATGCACCTTCACCACAGTATGCTTCACAACTTCATCCAGCAAATGTTGCACCTTATGCTCAGCCATCATATTCTTCGTATAAAGAGAATGCAGCATATCCAACAAGCTACCCTGATCAAGTGAGTATTCCTTTTACTGATTATGCAGCTCATCCAGATCAAGCACTATATTGTGATGATGAGGAAGTCCCCGTTCCTGTATTCCAACAAGGAGCTGACCCAGTTGAAGTGCTAACTACTATGTCTGCTTATCTCACAAGAACTTTAAGCAAACGAGGATACAGAGGATCAGCTCCTACCAACAATCAGTTGAGGAATTCATCCAATTCTCGCCAACAAGCTACAATTGAGAATGGCAGGGTCATGGTTCAGCCAATTCAACCATATCAGGGGAGACCTTCCACATCAACCAATGCTCGCACGATCAATCCTGCTCCTGCTCCAATGGTCAACAATCCTCCACGGGCTAATACAGGCAAGTTGAGAATGATTACATGCTACAACTGCAAGGAAGAGGGTCATATGTCCAGGGATTGTAAGAAACCCAAGAGGAGAAGGGATGGACAGTGGTTTGTAGAAAAGATCTATCTGGTAAATGCTCAGGCGCAAGGAAGGGAACTTGATGAAGAGGAGCTTGCATTTCTTGCTGACCCAGGGATTGCTGAACAAGACGTTGTCACTACGCAGAATGCAGCTTACCAAGCCGATGATCTTGATGCGTATGACTCCGACTGTGATGACTTTCAAACTGCAAAGGCTGCTCTCATGGCAACCATCTCCAGCTTAGGGCCAGATAAGAGATCTGAGGTACTTATTAATAACACCGATAATGCCACTGATGCTAGTATTCAACCACATCAAGTTGTGCAAGAGAGTGCTGATTCGAATGAATCTTCGGTGGTGAGTCTTTCAAATGAGGAGACAAACAATGATAGCAATATCAATGTGAATCCCCAGACTTTGAGTGAATCACAACCGGGATCCATTTCGCATACGCCTACTCCTGCTCAACAAGATTTGGTCATGGTTCCTGCTACATTACTTAGCCAAATGAATGCTGCACTCTTAGAAACCTTAGCTAAGAATAAGAATTTGTCTGATGAGCTTGCCTTAAGCAATGAGAAAGTACAAACTTTGGAATTAGTGCCTTCGTCTAGTGTTCTCACAAATCTCGAATATGATCATTTTAGAAACAAACAAATGGGTCACTTGCAAGAGATTGAAAACTTAAGAGCAAATCTGTCTAATGAACTTAAAGAAAAGGAGTTAGTGGTCACTAATTTTCAAAAACTTCAAACTGATTTTGAATTACTCGAATCTAAGAAGACTGAAATGGAGATTAATGCTGCTAATAAGATTAGAAGTCTAGACTACTTGCTTTTAAGACAATACGCTGCTTCTCAACTAGTACACTTATTTGATGCTTCGTTTAGAGAGTTTAACTTATCACGTCAAAAAGGCCTTCCCCCTAACCCAAGGTATGCAAAACAAGCTTTTAGACATAGTCCAAGATTGTATAATGCAACTCAATTAGGATTGGCCTTAGACCCGATTGTTTTTCCCGATGATCGAACAAGTAAGGATCTAGTTGATGAGGATCGGTCATACAATTCTGCAAAATATCCCGAGTGTGATTATTTTAAAATGAATAAGGAGCTTGCAAAAACTGATTTTAGAGTTCGCTTCCATATGGATAAGGATCTCATCACAGCACCGACCTACATGATAGAGGAAGAAAGCCCTAGTACATTTCCTACACTTGTCAACATGGAAGGTCCTAAGGAAATTCCAAAGAATCTTCCACCTGTTAGCACTGTATGGTTAAACTTGCAAGAGATTAACCGATACTTTACTAACTTTGACAAGGTCATTTTGGAATGTACGACTTCAAATGGCTTAAACGCCGGAGAATGGGCTTTCGAACACATGAACGAGGTGTTTAAAACTGAGATCAATCCGTTTGTCGAAAGTCTAAAAGGAAGTTTTGCATCTCTTAAGGAAAATCTTTAATTTGAAATTGGGGAAGTTCAAAAAGTGTTTTATGAAATGGACACCGCTTACGAACTGCAACTAATTGAAAAAGAAAAGATTTTAACCGAATATGACCGATTCTTATCCGAAGTAATCTCGTGTGATGTGCTCACTATTGTAAATGTTAATTATTCGAATGAGCTTACATCTGCTATGATTAATTGCAATGCTGTGAATATTTGTGAGGATATTTGTGATGATGTTTGTGATATTTCTGTAAATGTTGCTGAAACTGTAAATGAGGTAGATAATCATTCTTGTCACGAATCTAACGCTGAGTTTTTAAAGCTACAAGATTCCTACAATTTACTTTCAAAACGCTTTAATCAACTAGAACAACATTGTATATCTTTAGAATTAAAACAACAAACTCAAAATGAGAATCTTTTGATATCAAATGTTTGTGAAAACGGTGTTGAGACTAGTGACAAGATGATTGCAATTGTTAAGACATTAGAGGAAGAAATCATGAGATTGAAGAGAGAGATATCATCAAAGGAAACATTAAGAATGGAACTAGAGGCTGCAGAGTCTAAAAACCAGGTCTTAGAAATTAGACTATCAACTGTTCTAGGGGAGATGGATCGGACAAGGCAGGGACTATCCGCTCTTTATGGTTCACTAGAAGAACGCTTCGCTTTTAATGCGGCACAACAACAATATTATGTTGAACAACTGAACCAAAAGTGCGAAGAAATCTCTGACTTGAACATCCTGCTCATAGACAAAAATATGGTTTTGGCAGAGTTAAAGGAGACACTTCTTCTCACCCGACAAGAAGTTGTTGATAACTTAGCTACCGACTCTGCACCGTCCACTAGTGCTCCAACAACCAAGTCAGTAGTGCTTTATAAGAATCCGCTTCATAAGAGAAACCAGGTTACCTATGATGATTATATGAGGAATGCCATTAAGCATGTCGATCTTCTTAGGGATATTTTAGACGATCTTTATGCCTTAGATCCCTCAAGTAGCGACTATTATTCGGCTCATGAATATGTTAAGCGAGTTCAATATTGCTTGGCTTATTTGCAATACATAGGTACACCAGGTTCTGCACTACTTAATAATAGGCCCATTGCTGTCACTCCATTTAATAAGACTCCAGGAGCGAAACCGTCATTGGCACAATCACGTAAGACACCTTTAAAATCTGTTGCTAATGTTCCCACTTTGCCTTCTACAGGATTAAAAGCGACTACTAAGGCTAAAGGATCGCCACTCAAGAAAGCTAAGATCAAGCCCTCCACTAGTAGTGCCACAAAGAAGAAAGTAGAAGTCCACAATAGGAATGCTAGTTCAGTTTTAAATAAAACGAATCATGTTAAGACTAAAAGCTCTGCGCCTGTGCAGCAGCCTAAACCATTCGTGAATTCTGATTTAAATTGTTGGAATTGTAATGAATGTATGTTTTCCCAGCGTCATGATTTGTGTCTGATTGATCACGTTAATGAAATGAATGCTATTAAGAATGGTCTTGAATGGAAGCCAACGGGTAGAACTCGTGCCCAAGTTGGCTGGCAATGGCGTCCCACTGGTAGGACCTTTACACTAGATGGTAAAATGTGCCCTTTAACTAGGAATGCATCCATTGAGGTTAGGTCTGAGCGTCCTTTCGTTAGGAACACTCGCACTCAAGTATGGAAACAGCGCCCTTTAATTAGGTCAGCCCCCACTATAGTGCCTATCAGTGAAGAAATACCTCAGGATTTGAGCCAACTAGAATCTACACCACCTATTAAGAAAAAGAAGGCTAGGAAATCTAAGAAACCTAGAGTTAGCAAATCTAAGATTATTAAATCTGTACCTGCTAATAACAAGGAACACTCAGATTCCGATTCCTCTACATTGTCTTTGTGTGGTGATATTTTCAGGTGGTCCAAATCATCCTGTGGTATTTGGACTCCGGTTGTTCAAAACATATGACCGGAAATCGCTCGATGCTCCGAAATTTCGTCAGCAAGTTTCTTGGTACGGTTAAATTCAGGAATGATCATATAGCAAAGATTATGGGGTACGGTGAATATCAGATTAGAAACGTGACGATTTCTAGGGTATACTATGTAGAAGGTCTTGGTCATAACTTATTCTCAGTAGGACAGTTTTGTGATTCCAACCTTGAGGTTGCTTTTCGACAACACACTTGTTTCATCCGCAACTTGGAAGGAAAAGATTTGTTGAAGGGATCTCGTGGTGCAAATCTATATACCTTGTCCTTACAAGACATGATGGCCGCTTCTCCAGTATGTCTTCTCTCTAAAGCTTCTAAGACCAAGTCATGGTTATGGCATCGCAGATTATCTCATCTTAACTTTGATGCTATTAATCATCTGGCTAAAAACAAATTAGTTCGTGGTCTTCCAAAGCTTAAATTTCACAAGGACCATTTATGTTCCGCGTGTTCAAGGGGGAAAAGCACCATGAAATCTTACAAACCCAAAGCTGAAGACACTAATCAAGAAAAACTTCATCTTTTGCATATGGATCTTTGTGGGCCGATGAGAACTGAAAGTGTGAGCGGTAAGAAATTCATTCTGGTAATTGTGGATGATTTCTCAAGGTTTACATGGGTTAGATTTCTACGTACAAAGGATGAAGCTCCGAAGGCTATCATTACTTTTCTGAAATTCATTCAGGTACGTTTGAATACCACTGTCCGCCGTATTCGTACAGACAATGGTACAGAGTTCGTCAACCAGACTCTTCGTGATTATTATGAAGGAGTTGGTATATCACATGAAACATCCGCTGCACGCACTCCACAACAAAACGGTGTCGTTGAAAGACGGAATCGTACACTTATGGAAGCTGCTAGGACCATGCTTATTTTTGCGAACGCTCCATTGTTCTTGTGGGCAGAGGCTATTTCTACTGCATGTTTCACCCAAAACCGTTCTATCATTCGGAAACGCCATGGAAAAACACCTTATGAGCTTCTACATGACCGCAAACCCGATGTTTCATTTTTCCATGTGTTTGGTGCTCTGTGTTATCCAAACATCAATAGTGAGAACTTGGGTAAGCTTCAACCGAAAGCCGATATAGGTATTTTCATTGGTTACTCACCGTCCAAAAGAGCATACCGAATCTATAACCGTCGTCTTGGCAAGATTGTAGAAACTATCGACGAGCTGACAGCGATGGCTTCTGAGCAACACAGCTCTGAACCCGCGCTTCATGAGATGGGAACCGGTGCTATAAGTTCCGGATTAGTTCCCAACAATCCTACTTCTACATCATTTTTACCACCATCAAGGCCCGAGTGGGATAAACTGTTTCAACCGTTGTTTGATGAATTCTTCGATCCCCCGACTGATGAAGTTCCAGCACCTGTAGTAATTGCTCCAATACCTGAAGTGGTTGCTCAATTAGGAATGTTATTGGAGATCTAGATCGACCAGTCTCTACACGCCATCAATTACAAGAGAGTGCACTATATTGTTACTTTGATGCATTTCTCTCTGAAGTTGAACCCAAAAATTGGCAGCAGGCTATGACCCAATCATCTTGGATTGAAGCTATGCAGGAGGAACTCAATGAATTCAAACGACTAGAAGTATGGGAATTGGTTCCTCGCCCTGACAAGGTTAACATCCTCACTTTGTTATGGGTTTATAAGGTTAAACTTGATGAGATGGGTGCGGTATTGAAGAATAAAGCTAGATTGGTCGCTAGAGGATATAAACAAGCCTTGGGTATAGACTTTGAAGAATCTTTTGCTCCTGTGGCTAGATTGGAGGCGATTAGACTATTCCTTGCGTTTGCTGCTCATATGAACATGATCGTTTATCAAATGGATGTGAAGACGGCATTTTTGAACGGTGAACTAAGGGAAGAAGTTTATGTTAGTCAACCGGATGGGTTCGTCAGTACGGAGTCTCCTAACCATGTGTACAAGCTTAAGAAGGCTCTCTATGGGTTGAAACAAGCTCCACGCGCGTGGTATGATCTCCTGTCAACATATCTCATGTCGGAAGGCTTCTCCAAAGGCAAAGTGGACCCTACTCTATTCACTCTCAAGGACGGCAACGACATTCTTCTGGTACAAATTTATGTTGATGATATAATATTTGCTGCCACTAACATAGAATTGTCTAAACAATTTGAGAAGATAATGTCCACACGCTTTCAGATGTCGATGATGGGAAAAATTTCATTTTTCTTAGGATTACAGATTTCTCAGAATCCAGAGGCATCTTTATTAATCAATCCAAATATGCTCTAGAATCTCTTAAGAAATATAACTTTGAGAATTGTGACCCCGTAGACACTCCAATGGTGGAAAAATCCAAGTTAGATGAAGATAGGGATGTGATTATTGTCGATCCGAAACTTTACCGTAGAATGATCGACACCCTTCTCTATCTGACTGCTAGCAGGCCTGATTTGCAATTTGCTGTATGCATGTGTGCCCGGTATCAGGCTCGGCCTACCGAAAAGCACCTACATGTTGTGAAAAGGATCTTTCGGTATCTAAAAGGAACACTTCATCGTGGTCTATGGTATCCGAAAGATTCCTCGATTGCTTTAATATCATACGCAGATGCCGATCATGCTGGATGTCAAGACACGAGGCGTAGCACTTCTGGATCTGTGCAACTCCTAGGAGATAGATTGATCAGTTGGTCTTCAAAAAGGCAAAAAAACGCTGCAATTTCTAGCACGGAGGCTGAATACATCGCCATGTCCGGTTGTTGTGCTCAAGTCCTTTGGATGAGATCACAATTAACTGACTACGGTCTTGGATTTAACAAAATCCCGATGTATTGTGACAACAAGAGCGCCATTGCCCTTTGCTGCAACTATGTTCAACACTCCTGGGCCAAGCACATAGACATTCGCTACCATTTCATTAAGGAGCAGGTGGAGAACGGAGTAATCGAGCTGTATTTTGTCACTACTGAGTACCAGCTGGCGGATATGTTCACCAAAGCATTAGATCGAGGACGAATTGAGTTTTTGATCGACAAGCTTGGCATGAAATCATTCACTCCAGCGACTCTCAAAGAGTTGGCAGAAGAATCAGCTGAATAGTCGTGGTAAACTATTCAGAGTATCCTTTGGTTGTGATCATGTATATTATAGTAAATATATAAACCACAAAAAGAAAATACAAAAATATAAAACCAAGAAAAACCATAAAAAAAAATATAAAACCAAGAAAAACCATAAAAAATATAAAACCTAGAAAAAACCATAAAAATTATAAAATCAAGAAAAACCAAAAATATTTTTCGTTTTAAATCGGGCATGTCTTTTAGTACGGTAATATTTACGGCCTTAAAAATGTCGATCAATATTGACACGGTGCCATAAATAGAGTCCGTATAAAAGTTGTACATTTTTAAAACATGCCCATTATGGCTTGTAGTTATTTCAGACTGCAACCCGGTTTTCATATTAGAGTCACGTATTTCCTTGGAAAACGTTGGCTCCGAACGGGAATTAATTTTCTCGGGCGTGATTTACAAGCCAAATCATGCAAAGGGATCAAGTTTACTTTATAACTTGGTCTGACACGAATTTGTGTACGTCTCAGTGCATTAATTTGTTAAAATAAGAGAAATCTTATTGATCACCACGAATCAAACTTTTTCAAGAGATAAATTGGAAATGCTTTCATCAATATTTGACTCTTTAAACTATGACTACAGCTCTTTAAATAGAAAACGGGTCATCGTTTAAGGGGGAGAAAATATTAAAATCATCTTCGTCATTAAAATTGATTTTCAAAAGTGATTGTGAAAATTAAGGGCTACATGGTCATTGAGCGGTTTTGCTTTAGAAAACGACTTGTGTTCGTTCTAAGTGATAGGCATGGCTTTTAGATTTTGGGGATATGCTAATAGATTGTGTTTGCTAAGTTATGTGTAAGTTAAACAAGGATTAAGTGAAATGAAAAAGTTGGAAACAAAAAGGAAAAGTAGAGATAATTGAGGGTCTAAAAGTGTTAGTTGTTGAAACTTATCAACTTTTTGACCTAAGTCAAATAACTTGCCGCCCCTTACTTTTCTGTCCACTGTTTATCTATTAACTTGCCGCCATTGTTACACACACAAACAAGCATTCAAATCATTCGTCTATTCAGTCCATCATGTTCATTCACTAAATAAGGTAAATAACATCTATATTAAACTTATAAATTCGTCTAAATCATCATCTATATCCCCGTAATTGATTCAGATAATTAACAATTATCAGATTTAGGGTTATTCCTTAATTAGGGTTAATTAACAAGGGATTTATGGTGGGTTTTGCTCGGAATAGATTAAATGATGTTTATATTGCCTTAGTTTGCCTTAGAAACTCACAAACGCGCTATAATAATCATCACTGCTATGGTTGACAAAGTTCCGGATGAACATGGATTAAAAACTTCCGAATGAAGGTTTCTTCTGAAAAACTTCCGAATGAGGAAGTTCCGAACGAAGAACTTCCGAATGAAGGAAGTTCCGAATGAAGAACTTCCGAATGAAGAACTTCCGAATGAAGAACTTCCGAATGAAGGAAGTTCCGAATGAAGAACTTTCGGATGAAGGAAGTTCCGAATGAAGAACTTCCGGATGAAGGAAGTTCCGAATGAAGGAATGTTCCGAATGAAGGAAGTTCCGAATGAAGAACTTCCGAATGAAGGAAGTTCCGAATGAAGAACTTCCGGATGAAGGAAGTTCCGAATGAAGGAATGTTCCGAATGAAGGAAGTTCCGAATGAAGAACTTCCGAATGAAGGAAGTTCCGAATGAAGAACTTCCGGATGAAGGAAGTTCCGAATGAAGGAATGTTCCGGATGAAGGAAGTTCCGAATGAAGAACTTCCGGATGAAGGAAGTTCCGAATGAAGAACTTCCGGATGAAGGAAGTTCCGAATGAAGAACTTCCGGATGAAGATGTTCCGAATGAGGAAATGTTCCGGATGAAGATGTTCCGAATGAGGAAAAGTTCCGGATGAAGAGTTTGATTATTATTGCTTGCATGCTATATATGTACTTGTTGTTTTATCTTATGAAATGTGTTATGCTTAGAAGTAAGAATGATATATATCTATCTGTTTTTGTGCATCAACCTTTCATGTCTTATCTTAAGCAGATAAAATGACTAATCCAACAGTACAAGCAATCCAAGAATCTAGAGAAGCCGATATTGCTAAAGCACGAACCCTTAAGTTTATTCCCAACAACTACCGGCTGAAGCAAGTCTCTAAATCCACTCACCATGGTTTTAAGGTCGCCATAGCCATCCTTGATAACTCTCATTTCAAGAACGCCCTTAGGAGTACAGCCTCGGTGCCTTATGAGTATATGTTTGAATTTTGGGCTACCAAGGAAATTACTTCGAACAAGATCACCTTCACCATCGACAACAAGCAGCAGACACTCACAGTTTCAGACTTCCGTAAGATTCTTGGTATACGGGATACACCCAAAGGCATGACATTCTCGAGGGATCCTACTAAAGATGAACTCGTGGAGTTATTTGACGCACTTGGATGTCCGGAAATACGAGTTGCATCTGAGTTTACCACTGCTAAGGTAGGACAACCTTGGAGAGCATTGATGGGTATTCTCAGTAAATGTCTTACACCAAAAACGAGTGGCCATGATGCTTTGCGCAGTCCGATAATAAACCTCTTCTATGGCATGTACAAAGCTGCAAATTCAGATTATGCTTTGTTGATATGGGAAGAATTCACCTTTCAACTCTTCCAGAACAAGAAGCTGAAGACAAATTTCTTTCCTTATCCAAGGTTCATCAAGCTCATCATTAATTACTTTATGAAGAATGATACTACTATTGATAGGCGTGCAGGAAGTCGCTATCACACTGAAGAAGCTGATGATACTGTGGATCTGAGGCATGAAGGACCATCTATTGGTGTGATTCCGGGTCCTATTCCTGATTACCTTATGTCTGATAAAATTAAGGGTTCTGCGGATTACAAGTTACTGCAGATAGAGATCAAGAGGCTGAAAGAAAACCTTCAGACTGGAGAAGACTCGTCCACAATGGTTAAGAGTAAAGGTAAACGCAAACAACCAGCTGCGTTACCTGAACCCGAACCCAAGAAGAAGAAGATAGAGGGTAAGAAGGGAAAGGGTAAGGATGAGATGCGTCTACGTGATGAAGAAGATATTGTTGATCCTACTATGGATAAAACCGAGAAGCAAATGATGAAGATTGCTATTAAAAGGAGTAGGAAAGATACAGGCGGTAGTGGTTCAGGTGCAAGGGTAGATATTGAGGATGAGTACGTGGAACCGGATGATGTTGATGAGTTTGGGTCACCTGAACATTATTCCACTTCGAAGGAGCCATCAATTCCTATTACAGCAAGTTTGGAAAAGGAGTCAGTTGCCCCTACGATCATGGTGTCAACTCAACCCTTAGCAACTCAACCTCCACCCATACAACCCTTACCAACCAGACCGGCTTCAACACCATTTCTTCCACCACCTATAATTCCCATCCTTAGCACCGCAGTAACAACCGAGCCTCTTCAATCAACCCAGAGCAGCTCTGCAACATCTGCAATGGCTGCATTAGTGATGGCCGAAATGTTTGACAAACATGTGGATACTCACAAACGCGAAATGGATGAACTTCGCCAAGAGTTGCAAAGACGAGCTCAAAGGGAAGAAGCATCTAGGAAAGCCCAAGAGGAGATGATTGCTAAGTTCGCTTCAGATATGGAGTTGACTCGAAAAGCACATGCAGAAGAACTTGCTCGGGTTAAGCAGGCTGAGGCTGATAAGCATGCTGCACGTATTACCAGACTTCAAGCGATGATGGATAAATATAAGGAGCAAAAAGAAGCACTTGAAGCCTCTGTGAAAGAAAGAGTGCAAGAATCCGTTGAATCCTTAATGCCTAAACTTCGTGATGAATTGAAGACACTTGCTGCTGACAACTTGATGGTCAAATCATCCAATCCTTCAGAAGCCGCCTACAAGATTGCTTATGACCTGACGGATTTTGAATTGAAGAAGATCCTGAAGGCTCGTATGGTGGAACTTGGATCGTTTGACAAGTCTAGGATTCAACGGGCTCTATACAAATCCCTGAATGATGCTATCATAGAGGATGATAGATTATTCAAAACGTTTGGAAGTGTGGTACCATATCACATCTTACCTGAGGAAGAAAGGGAAGAAAGTGAAGAAGAGGGTACAGGTGAAGAAGAGGAAGAAGAAGAAGAAGAAGGAGAAAAGGATAAAGACGATGACGAGGGTGGTGATGATGATGAGGATGATGAGGATGATGATGACGAGGATGAGGATGATGATGATGGCGATGATGGTGGTGATGAGAATCAGGAAAGTGCTAGGGGTAGTAACGGGGATGACAATCAGGATGATGATGGGGGTGAACAGCCGAAAGAGGGAGACAAGGTTACCAGCTCCAAGAAAACTGCTAAGACTGGAACCAAGTCGAAGAAAGATGCAGCGCAGAAGGATAAATCTACATCATCGGAATCCAGAGGAACTAAGTGGCGCCACGATGTGAATGCCACTACAGCGTCATCGGCTCCCGGTATCTCTATCGCTGTATCTTTACCTATTACAACTAACCCCATTAGTTCTGCTGTTGTTACTCCTGTGATTGCAGAATCAGTGACGGAACCCGAAGCTGCACAACACTCCCCAATTCACGACACTGCAGAAATGCCTGAAACTGAACCAATAGATGTTCGCACTTCTACTTCTCAACAACAAGCTCAACAATCTACGATTCCTGAACCAAGCACACGAGTTTGGGAAGACACATTGGAGATAGACGAAACTGCACCACCACAGGCTTGGATCACGGCAGCAGCACAATATGATCCGATTACAGATGCTGACAAAGATGTGATGTATCTCCGTATCCGCAGTCCTATTGACTTATGTTCATTTCTTGCTCATGAGTATAAGACTTCGGTTACTCCATCCTTGGTGAAGAAAGCGCTGAAAGATAAGAGACTGCGTGCCAAAACCCGATTGACCCGAATGGAGTTTGAATATTATGCTGATGAGATCCTGAAGGCTCTAAAAACCGTTCAACGGCCAGGTCTTCATGAATCCGAAAGAGCTCCATCTCCAATGGATCCTGCTCAAGATAATCAGATTGCTCTTGACTTCTTCGTCACCAACGATCTTGTGTATCTACTGAAGGGGTCATCAAAGTACGCAACCTCCCTGACCTTGCTGAAAGCTGCCAACTGGGGGACAATACCCTTTATCGAGGAAAAGGTAAATCGACTCTGGGTCCCAAAAATGAATCGTAATTATGATATGTATGCTGTCATAGGTGCATCTCATTGGGACGAACGAGTCCGACGGGCGTACAGGGGTTGCTGCTTGGTCAATTCTGGAAGCAATGTTAGATCCGACATCCGCATCTCCAGCATCTTAGGAATGAAAACTGAAGCCAAGAACGGCTACTATCATGTAACGGAGATTCGCTTGAAAAGGGAGGATGACAGGGAATACAAAATCCAGCAAGGAGATTTTTCCATCATTCGCCTTGAGGATATCGAAGATATGCTGCTTCTGATGACCCGAGATCAACTTACACACATTCCTCGTGAAGACCTGATTGCTTTGAATACAACACTTCGTATGTTCACACGAAGCGTTGTCATCAAGTCACGAGTTGAGGATCTTCAGTTGGGAGTCGAAAGCTATCAGAGGAAGCTCAATTTAACCCGTCCTGTGAATCAAGTGCTACCTCAACATGTAGAAAGATGTCCCTATACCGGCATTTCTGTCCCGAATTACGGCATTTTCTACTTGAACAGTCGAGGTTTGATGAAGTTTATGAGGGTGGGGGAGCTCCACAAGTATAGTGATGGAACTCTTATACAAGTCAGAGGAAAGTTGGAGCATCTGAACTCGGGTGGGACTTTGCCAGAGATGACGGAGGATTGGCATCCGGGTTACCGACAGATGGCGAAGTATGTGATCAAAAAGATCGATCAAAAGCTCCGTGAACGTAGATTGATGAGGAGCTTGGAAAGATTCGTGGGTGGAAGACCGTATTTAGTGCACCACAAGCTACTGCAACGATCCATCTAATGGGTCGTACATTTCAGGTCACTTTATATTGGTTTTCAATTGTGAATATGTATATTTGTGAATAATGTGCTTGTATGGCTTGCTGTAGTGTTAAGGTATGATAATTTTTCAAGAATTTCTCACGAGATTCTAAATCTTTCAAAATATGTCATACCAAAGCACTACAACTATGCCTTATTAAATTAAGGGGGAGCAATAACTTGTTCTATGGCCAAACATCGATTTCATTTTTACCCAACGACCGGTTAATCCATTCAATATCCCAAATATTAATGGTTAACATTTTGGATAAGGGGAGAAAATGGGATTAAGGAGACGTAAGTGATACTTGGCTAAAAGATGAAAAAGACTTAACGATAATCCAACTTAATATGTGTTAAGCACGTGTTAAGGGGGAGCGTTTTTGATGATCAAAACACCTAAGGTACAAAACTTTTGATTCTAATATCACAAGTACCTTAGGTGATTTTCAATGATTTTTCATGGTGGCAATTCCTTCCCAAAACACGCTTAATTCACGACGGATGTGGTGACAAAAGGGTGGTAGGAATAGGTTAAGTCCAATGATTCATCAGAGCCGATGGAATCTTCCCAAGGACAATTCCCTAGATCGATTTAGAAGTCCTAGGAAAGATGGAGAAAGAATGTGAACGTAGCTGAATGCCGACCAAGTACTTAAGCTAGCACTGGAACAATCACAACAAGGTGCTAGTGATGACGTATTGGTAAGCATTGAAGGGGTTGAAGAATGAAAAAGAAATGTAAAGATAAAGGGTGTAAAGAAAGAAGCCCTCCTTACAATTTTAGGCAGAAACCGGGTCAATACATATGCTATTGAGATCATTTTTGCTAATGATTCTCGGTATTGAAGAAAGACATCATGGACCCAGTGATGCAATGCACAACCCTTCCCAGCTAACTCAAATATCTCTCAAAAGGTATTTGTTTTAATCACACGGAGATCAACACGTTATCTATTGGTTTATTCACTCCGAATAGACTGGTATTGAAAAGGTGGCACTCCTCTCCAGCCATCGCTCACTAAATCAAAACGCACAATCGAGTCTAGAGCCAAGAGATCATCAAAAGTCTCATTAGGACACTTTCCATTTATTCCTTGCTTTCTCACACACTGTGAAAAGTAAGAGATTTTCATGAGTCCTACACAATATTCCTGTAATATTGCCAGAACATCCGAGTAATATGTAAGTATTATAATGAAGATGGAAATCCTGCTTGAGCCAACATCAAACAAGCTCATGGTAGGTTACACGTGCGGTTCTTTTAGAACCAATCTTGTGAAAAACTGGAAGGTAACAGTGGTTTAATTCTTAATTGAACTTAAACTCGTTCCAGGCCTCTTCGCATTATCATATGATCTTGCCAGAACACTCAGAGTGACTCTTTATTGACCACAGTGACGAGTGGAAATCCTTCTAGTGTCAACATCAAACAACACTTGGTAGGTAACGTGCAAGATTCTTTATGAATTGAGCTCGTGACAACTGGAAAGCAACGATGGTGAAAATCTTAATTGAAATTCACTTGTTCCAGGTCTCATGAATTGACGGCTTTTAATCACAAGGATAATTTATCCAAGTGATTCACTCTTTATGTTCGCAGTCAGCTTTGGACGGTCGAATAAAGAGAACGGGTTTACCCGCGAAATCCTGTCAGGAAGTTACTTAATTGAAACTATCCGTCACGGGTACGATATCTAATATCGTCCAACGGTCTTCACCGACCGGAGGTAAAATGCTACCGAATTAGAATAAAATGTTCAAAGCCATTTTATTCGTGTCGTTGCTGTGTATCTGTTGAAGACGGTGGCGTTGCTGTGTACCAGTGAAGACGGTGGTGTTGCGGTGTACCTGTAAAAGTCGTTCCCACATGCTTATGTTTTTTGCAACAAAGTTCAGCAAAAATTCAAGAAAGTACAAGATAAAGTCTTCCGCTGTACCAAACTCTGAAGCTTTCGAGAATTCAACAAAAAGACGTAAGTGTGTGGAACATGAAGTCACGAGGAGGCAAAGTTCACAAGAAAGGCAAAGATCGCACGTGAAAGGCCAAAGAACAATGCTCTCAAGTCAAAGCCAAAAAGATCAAATCAACATATTCACAACAAAAGAAAGAAAAGAAGAAAAGACTACGAGCTAAAAGACGAAGACTTAGTATAGTATGCTAGGTTTAGAATTTTGTAAACGTGGAGTGACCTCCCTTAGGGGGAGATTTTTAGAAATACGTTTTACGTATGTTAGAAGTATCGGTCACTCCACAATAATATTTATGTTGTAATAGCTCGTAGTTAGAAAATAGTTGTTAGTTGCTTATTAACTTAAGTAAGAACCGGTCCATGGGCTTGTCATGGACCGGCCCAAGCCCATGTTATGCTTGGAACTATAAATACCCCTTTCCACCATGGAAAGGGGTTGGTGTTTGTCATTTCTTATTTTCCATATTAATAAAATTCACATAGTTTCTCTCACTTTCTCTCTCTAACTTTCTCTCTCTTTAGAAATCAACAAACCCCTTCATAGATTCACTGATTATCAATATTCTACAAGTCTTCACTCGTCTTTGGACTTGATGAACCAAAGATGATATCATCCACATAGACCTGAATAAGTAGAAAGTCCTTAACAATCTTCTTGGTAAATAAGGTCTGGTCTATTGTGCCACTCTTAAACCCATTTTCCACCAGATAGGTGAACAATGTTCCATACCATGCTCTTGGGGCTTGATGAAGTCCATACATTGCTTTCTTCACCCTATACACTTTGTCTGGATGTTCTGAGTCTTCAAAACCAGGAGGCTGCATAACATAAACCTCCTCTGCAATTGTGCCATAAAGAAATGCACTCTTCACATCCATTTGATAAACTGTGAAGCCCATGCAAGAAGCATAGGCTAGGAAATCCTTATTGCTTCAATCCTTTCAACAGGTGCAAAAACCTCTTCATAGTCTATCCCATCTTCTTGTGTATAGCCTTGAGCAACTAAACGTGTCTTGTTTCTGACCACAATGCCTCGTTCATCTTTCTTGTTTCTAAGAACCTAACGTGTCCCAATAGGTCTTACATATTTTGGACAATCCACTAACTCCCAAACATCTTGAATTACAAACTGGTAAAGCTCATCATGCATTGATTCCACCCAACTTGGTTCTTTGAGAGCATCAAAAATCTTCTTGGGTTCCTGTTGTGATAGAAAACAAGCAAACAAACATGCCTATACAAGAGGGGTATCAACCTTCTTGTGGATATTGGCAATGAAACCTCCTTGAGTCTGATGAGACCTTATTGTTTGAACAGGAGACAAAACATAACCAATGATAAGAGAAGGAGGATGATTTTTGATAGTACTAGTAAGTGTTCCTCCATCAATAAGTGTGTTGTCTTCAATCTCAGTCTCCATGTTGCCAATATCATCTTCATATCCACTTCCCTCCTCACTAGAATGAACCTCTTCATGAACTATGGAAGGTTCACCTTGTTTAAAAGTATTGGAAGAGAATAAATGGTCAAATGGGTTGTTAGCGTTTGAGCCATCAACGCCTGAATTTGACGTGTCAGTGTCGGATTTGCCTTTATCAGCGCTTGAAGATTCATGCATGTTTTCATCAACTGGCTTTTCTTGTGGACCAACTTTCTCCTTATCAGCAGCAACAGCTTGTGTAAATCCATCAGTCCATATAAGAATGGTAACATACTCAAGTATGTGTTCTGATTTGACTACATATGATCCTTCTACCTTGTCAACCTGTTTACCTGTAATTTCAACAATAGGTTCTTCCACAACATTTGAATCCTTTTTCATAATGTCTGGATTAGTAACAGGCATATAATTTAAGGTTCTAGATAAAGGCTCTAGATCAAAGAACCAAATTGGTCCACTCTCAGGATCACTAGGTTTACTCTCTAAAAACTTAACATGTACTTTTTCAAGTATACGTTTTTCTTTCTTATTGTAAACCCTATATCCTTTGCTATGCACTGAATAACCCATAAAGTAGCCTTCATCACCTTTAGCACTAAACTTTCCTAAGGCATCACGAGTATCTAGAATCACTACATGACATCCAAAGGGTTTAAGAAAACCAATGTTGGGTTTCCTATTCCAAAATAGCTCATAAGGTGTCTTATTATGGATTTTGTTGACCAATGCTCTATTCTGAACATAACAGGCTGTATTCACATTCTCAGCCCAAAAAGCAATGGGAAAATGAGCATCAGCCAACATTCTCCTAGTTGCTTCTATGAGTGTTCTATTCTTCCTTTCAGCCACCCTATTCTGCTATGGGGTTCTAGCTATGCTAAATTCCCTAGTAATCCCTTTATTAACACAGAAGGCATCTAACAATTGGTTTCTAAACTCACCACCATTATCACTTCTAAGTAATTTAACCTTATTCCATGTCTTCTTCTCAATTTGGGTAATAAAATTAATCAAAACTGTGGCAGTTTCACTTTTTAAGGCCAAAAAGAAGGTCCAAGTAAATCTTGAAAAACCATCAGTTATAACAAAATAATAAGATTTACCATTCAAGCTTTCTATGTTAGTTGGGAAAAATAAGTCCATATGTAGCAAGTGAGGCGGTTTAGAACTAGAGTGCACAAGTTTAGACTTAAATGAGACTGTGTTGTTTGCCTTTAAGACATGCAACACAAGAATGATCATTGTGGAAAGCTTTTAAGGGCAAACCATCAACTAAATCATGTCTCACAAGTCTATTGATGTTCTTAAATTTTATGTGCCCTAACCTTCTGTGTCATAGATTACTTTCATCGACTGAAGCTTTAGCATATAGACATGACAAATTGTTGTTCATCCTAATTCCATTAAGATTTACATTATAAATGTCCTTATGCCTAGGTGTTCTATAGTCAATAAACTTCTCATCGGGCATCTTAAAGTCTTTTCTTAACACCAAGCATTCAATATCAGTGAAAAGAACCTTATTCTTATTGTCACAAACTTGTGACACACTAAACAAATTATAATCAAGTTCTTTTACCAGAAATACGTTTTCAAAACGCAAATTGTTGGTGATAAAAGTGCCTTTGCCAGAAATAGTACCATATCCAACTCCAAAGTACACTTTGTCACCATCTTTAATAGGGGTAAAATTAGTCAAATAATCTTCCTTCCCCGTCATGTGCCTTGAGCATCCACTGTCCCAATATCCATAATCATTGACCTGCTTTTGAATGCCCTGCACATAAAGAAAACAAATTAGTTTTCTTTGGTAATCCTAGCCTAAGCAGACTTGGATTCATTTGGTTGTTCAACAAGAACAGACTTAGTTTATATAACAACCCCTTGTTTATCCCTTTGAGGCTTGAAAACCCAGTTTACCCCAATTGGTTTAGTTATGACCTTTGAAATATAATGAAATCTGTTACAGGTCATAGTAATCCCATCAGAATTAGGGTTTGAATCTTGTTTGGGTCTCCATGTCAAACTAGATGAAGCTTTAGACCCCTTTCCCTTAGGCTGCAAGTACCTGTCATTAATTGGTCTAACAACATTGGAAATATTCCTGTCAGCGTTAAACTTATTCTTGTCAGTGCTGAATTTATACTTATCAGCGCCTAAATTAGGGTTTGCTATAGGAACCCATTGTGTGTTAGACCATGTATTTGTCTTTTGAAAGGGCCTTTTTCCATGAGTGTTTGACCTTTTAGTAAAGAATGGAGCTGGTTTAGTAAGTTGTGGACTTGGTTGGACATAAGATCTGAGTTTGACCATGGTTGGCCTATTGTCAGCGTTGACTTTTGAAGCACTGACGCATTTATATGCCAAATGATAAAAAATTCCACACGTATAATTTCCTAGACATAACTTTAGGTCTAGATTGAAAGAACCCTGTCCCATTAACACTAGCTTGGCTTTGTGGTGACCTAGGTTTCCTATACATTTCAGCATATTTAACACTAGATTTTCTATTAATGGATAAGCCAAGGTCAACAGGTTTTCTAGTAGTAGGGTTGGTCATAGTTATAGGTGTAGACTCAAATGGACTCTCACTAAGCATCCCACCCTTAACAAAAAGACAAGAGTTGGCTGCTTTCCATTGCTCAAGATCAGTCAACTTTTGTTGATATTCCTCAACTGGGGTGAGAACTCTAGGTGGAGGAATAAACTCCTCTTCTTGGAGTTCGAGAATACCAGTCCAGGAGAGATCTTTTCTCTGAACACCATAAAAGTTCCCAGCAGGTGGAGGAACAACAACATAATCATTCATCCCAATCCCAGACTTGTCCCTAGAATCTCTTTGTTCACTAACACATTTTTCTAGGGTTTGGCTTGCTTTATCAAAAATTTTAATCTTAAGCCCCACATTCTCTTTATCCTTAATGGCCTCATCTAACTTAAGTTGTACTTCGCCCTTGGATCTCATCAAAATATCCCTAAGTTCAACACTAACTTTGAGGTCATGTGACAAAACATTAATTTGATCTTTTAGGTCAAATTCCATTTTCTTATACTCCTCTACAGCCTTTACAGTTTGAGCAAGTGCCATTTGATAATTATTTAGCTTGCATTTTTCATCAAAAACATCTGATTTTAACTTTAAAATTTCTTTGTTAAGTCTTTCAGTGTTTAAACGACAGCCTTTACTACAGTAAGCATCGTCATATAACTCATTATCTGATGAAGACGAGGAATGTGCCATAAGAACAAAGTGAACATGCTCTTCTTCTTCCTTCTCTGCAATCAAAGCCTTATTCTCTTCCACATCCTTCGCCAAAAATCTCCAATCCCATCCAACACCATCAATGTCTTGCATGGCAACCATAGCCTTTGTGTCTTCAACCTTGATGACTTGGTTGAAGGCTTTCCAGCATCAGGTCTTCTAGGAGATCTGCTTTCCCTCATAAAGTGACCCATCATATGGCAGTTGTAACACTCAACCTTGGATTTATCAAACCCAACAGTGTCTTTAGCATTGAAGGTCATCTTCTTTCTGAATCTTCTATTCCATCTGTTGGCCCTTATGCTTGCAAGTGCCATATTCCATTTAATATACATCTCTTCCAAATTCTCCTCACTGATTTGCTCAAGGTCCTCATATGTAATCATTCAACCATTAGGCAATGCAGCAATGTATGCACACACTGTGTCAAGATCAATACCAGCAGGTTTAATGCTTAGTGAGTCAACATTGTATGTATCATCGTCTGAATGTGAAGCGCTGACAAAGGTTGATCCACCGCTGACACAAGGTGATCCAGTAACAGGATGCCCATATGATTCTCTCTTATCAACTTGAGCTTCACTATATGAGATGAAAGCCATGTTTCCAGAGGTAGATTTTCTTCCATGATCCAATAAGATTTCATTATCTACAATCTTGAGCTTATTGTAGACGTCATCGAAAGTATAACTCTTGTGGGCATTTGTAGCAATGATAGACCTAGCTTCAATTTTTCATGAATAACCAAGAATTTTAAGGAAGTTAGTAATGATATCAGCATCATTGTACTCTGTTCCCATAAAGGACAATTTGCTAGTGATGTCTAGAAGCCTGCTTCTAACCTCACTTAGCTTCTCATTGGGAAGAGCCTTAAACACAACATACTCATGCAAAAGTTGTTTCTTCTTTTCTAGGGCAGTTCATCATTACTGATACAAAGATTTGACTAGGTTGAAAGTTCGTTTCTCTCGGTATCTTCTTGAATTGATCACGGCTCAAAGTGGAATTATCGTTCTTGGTTACTAAAACGGGTTTGGTTTTCTATTCTACTAAAAAGGATTAAATGCATGCAGTAGAGAAAATAAGCCAAAAACAACTAATAAAAATAAAGCTTGAATTAAACTTGAACACTTAAACAGTAAAACAGTGACATAACTTAACTTGGAAAATTGCTGATTCGGAATAATTAAAGTTCATGCGGGATAATCAAACAAAACACTTCATTCGGAATAATACCTTCATGCGGAATATCCCTTCATCCGGAATAGTTGCTCGTTCGGAATAACTTGGCCAAATACCTTCATTCGGAATAAAAACCTTCATCTGGAATATGTGCTCATCCGGAATAAAAAGGGAAATCAGCAGGTTCGGAATAATTGTTGATTCAGAATAATGGCTTTATGCGGAATAATCAAAAGAAAAACCTTGACTCGAAATAATCTTGCTTATCCGGAATAATCACTTGATTCGTAATAATTAAGACAAAAGTTTCATTCGGAAAAACGGCTCATTCGGAATATAATGTTCATCCGGAATAAAACCTTGATCCGGAATAATTAAACTAAATTGCTGATTTGGAATAAATGATTCACCCGGAATATTAATTATTCCGAATGAACACACTGATTCGGAATATTTAAACTAAATTGCTGGTTCGGAATATCTTGTTGACCTGGAATAAAAATAGGAACTGTTCATTCGGAATATAGGGTTGATACGGGATATCAACTCATCCGGAATAAACTCTTTATCCGGAATAAACTTGGAAAACACTTCGTTCAGAATATTAAGCTAAATCCTTGATTCGGAATATAGGGCTTCGTTCGAAATCTGGGGATTTGAAGAACTCGAAGAACAGTAACAATACAATAAGACGAATTTTAACCAAAATCAACCAAGTTTTTACCAAAGATTAAACCAAACTAACCACCAATCATCTACTAATGATAAACTTTAAATCAAATTAACAAAAACACAAAACCCACTTACTTTTGAAGATCAAACTCAACAAAATAAAAACTTTAAAACTTTAAATCAACAAGAGAAGGAAGAACAAGTTTAAATCAAATATCGAATTGAATGATTAAGGTTAAACAAACAAAAGGAAAGATTAAAAACTTACAAGATTTATGGATTCAACAATTTTGAAAAATCACCAATACCTTAATGGTGTTGGTTACCTACGAAAATAAAGGAAGAAACAGGAAAAATGAAAACTTCTTCTAATGTGTGAAGGGGAGTCCTATTTATAGGACTTGAACATGGTTGGTGAGTGGGCTTTTATCCTTTCTTTTTGTCTTCTCGTCTTTTCAGTAAAGTTGACTTTTTCGATTCTGATTCGGAATTTGTCAATGAATAAATTCAACTCGTCTTTTAATTTCTTCGTTTAATAGACTTGAGTTCTTTGACATATGTAAATCTTCTATCTTTGGTCCTTTTCTTCGATAAATCTTCAAATAGGCCCATTGACTTCAAATCTTTTGCATCTCTTGGACTATAGACTTCGTCTTTTCGTCTTTTTCTTCGATAAAACCCGTGCAATCCCATGTTTTCTTTAATATTTATCCGGTTGGCTCTGAAAACACAACAAACACACAAACCACGCATAATTCCAAACTAATGATATCAAATACGCGTTTTGGTCTCGTTTTAGCAAGAAATAAGTGGTAAAAGGATGGGTGTTTTCACACCTATCAAATCCCCTACACTTAACCATTGCCATGCCCTCATGCAATGCTTAGTGACAAAGCAAATTTACACTTATCTCATAATCAATCAACCTTGGCCGTATTAACATAAACTATTACTACTAAAGATAAATAAAAGCTTGAATAAAACAAAAGGGATAGAAAACCATTTTCACTTGAAAATAGCTACATGGAAATAACTTGCAAAGAGGTCTAAGACTTACATTAGGGCTTTGGTTGTTGCGAAGATTTATCACCCTCAAGTTTCACGTTCCCCAAACTAAGCTTAAAAACGAGATCATTGTTATTATAAGTTAGCAAAACAAACACTTACACACATGGCTTAATTATATGCTTAAACTCTCTTATTCCTAGGTGTATCTCTTATATTTTATTGTTGTCTTAGAATGATCACGAAGATGCATTTTTGGACTTATTGCGATAGTTTATTTAGGCTGAAAGCAAAGTAGGACGACTTGATTAATATTTAGCTAAAGGACAAAATCTCTTAAAACTGCTTCTCGAGTCCTTAAAAAGTTCATATCTTGGCATAAATCGCTTCACGATTTGAGACCTTTCTCGGGCCTATATTTGGCATGTACTTCATACTTCATATCATGAGAGAAGTTCTTGATATAATGGTCTTCTCTTCGTTTATAGAGTTTCTTCACTTGGATATTTTTGAGGGATACTCCAACTTTGTTGACCACGACTTCATCATTATTTCTTCAATCGTTATTTGGGATTTTGAGATACAACGATCCGCCTCCTTTTAGGACTTGGATCTATTTATCCTCATACCTTGTTAGGGTCTTTTCGGATAGACTTCTCCATGATCTTTATGGGAGTTGATTGCTTTTCGTCGTGAGTCTTGATCCTTCATATTGATTTTGGGAATAATGCTTTTCACATCACCTTGGATCTTTAGCAATAAAATGGAATCCTCATGCCTTGTTAGGGCCTTTTCAGACTCGCCAATCTTCGCGCCCCGCTTCATTAGTTATGCCTTGGCTATGAACTCTTATCATTACCGAGCAACTTTTAAACGATCTTGGGCTAGAAGCTAAGTTATTCAATAAAATCGTACGACCTTCCTTATTGCATTTATTCATTAAAGGCGATGGGAGGAAAAGCTTATAAACACACCAAGTGTGCTTGTGCAAGAATACCGACTTATAATTGACTCTATCATTTCTCGTTCTCCACAATTTAAAATCTCAAGTAATGAGACTCGTGGATGCTTAGCCTAATAAACCAATTAAGGTTTACCTGGTTAGGATACTAGCTAGAATAAACTTGGATAAGTCTATTCGGGTTGAGTCAAAATAATCGCAACGGGCCTAATATGTCAAAGACTTCTAAACTAGCTACACCACTTTATTAATATTTTTGACTTTATTGTGGGATATATACATATGAAAGCAACGATAAAAATTTAAAAATTACGACTATATGGCCAAAGTTAATTAAAAATTTGAAAAATGCTGAAAAAGATGATTTTCCGGTTAAATGAAGGCATTTTAATGAAAAAGTCCACTTAAAACTTCGATAGAAGTCTCCCCTACACTTAATATAAACATTGTCCTCAATGTTTAAGCATGTGGGAAAAGTCTCCCCTACACTTATGACATTGTGCACGTTGGTTAAATCAAGCTAAGGAAGAGACGACTAAAGTGATCAATTTCAAATGTGAGTATGAAGAAAATTGAATCACGATAGTTGAGAGATAGAACCGGATTGAGGATAACACTGGAGCACGGTTCTTCAAAGGTTCCAAAAGTGCATTCATCCCTGTAATCACATCACCACACAAACACAAACAACCTATATAGGTCCCCCTACACTTAGGAGGTAAAACGGAAAAGGATAGATACTCGGGTTGCCTCCCGAGGAGCGCTTGTTTTTGTTAACCGAGTCACGAGCCTGACTCGGTCCCGAACTAATTCAAAGGAAAAGTGGAGAGGGATGGAATCATCTCATGAGAGATGTCCTCTCCAAGGTACAACTTCACTCGTTGGCCATTCACTTTAAAATTTGGTCCATTGGGTTGAGCGAGCTCGAGAGTACCATATGAAAAAATTTGGGCAATGGTTGTTAGGACCATTGGTATAGTTGAATGTCATAGGTAGACTAGGAGGTATGTAGTTCCTCCTGGTCCTAGTAGTAGTAGGAGCAAGTCGTGCTCCTGGTCCTGGTCAAAGTCAAACTTTATTATTTGTTTATTATTCTGTTAGGATATGCATGAGATATGTTAGGAAAGGATATGCATATCAGTTTTACACGTTTTGTTTAATGCTGTATTAGGGTTTCCTTTTAGTATAAAAGGAACCTTAGGCAGAAGGGTTATGTACACCTTCACCAAACGTAGTTCTAGTGATTATCAATATTAGAAATCCTTAGAAAGGATCAAGTCTTTATAGTTATTCTGTTCTTTTTATTATATTTGTATTCTGCATTCATATTGTGTATAGAGTCTCTCTGTGGATTGACTTGTGATTACAGAAGTCATTCACCGTTCCTGACAGGCTGCAAGATCTACATCTAGTGGACCCAACAAGTGGTATCAGAGCCTGGGAGGGTCTCTATACAAGAAGAATCAAGTTTTCTCATTTTCTGACATTTTTGTTTTATCATGTCTGCCTCAACTTCTACTCAAACAGGAGAAGACAGCACTCCTAAAATTTTGCAACCTCAGCAGATCATTGCTACAGTTTCCAACACGAATGTAAATTCCCTCTTCTGAAAAAGGATGAATATGATAGTTGGCAATGAAGATGGAATGGTGGATCACCAATACTGATCAAGACCTTTGAAAGATTATTCTGAATGGGAATAGCAGGAAGCTAACTGGAAGAGACAAGAATGGTAATATTACTCTTCTTGACCCTAAATCTCATGAAGAAATCATAGCTATTCAGAAGGAGGTCAAAGCAAAAACGATTTTGCTTCAATCTCTTCCTGATGATCACATGGGTGACTTCTACCATTTGGATGATGCCAGAGAGATCTGGAATGGTATAAAAGCAAGGTTTGGTGGGAATGAGGAGTCAAAGAAAATGCGAAGATCCATGCTGAGAGATGAATTCACAGAATTCAAAATCTCAGAAACTGAAGGTTTACATCAAGGGTATGACAGGTTTCAGAAGATATTGAGCCAATTAAATCAACTTCGTTCAAAGCCTGATGATGGTGATATTAATGCAAGGTTTCTTAAAGCCTTACCCTACTCATGGAATCAGGTGGTGATCTCTCTCAAAGCCAAAGGTGGGCTTGACTATCTCAACTTTGATGATCTATTTCATAAGCTCAGAACTTTTGAACCTCATGTAAGAGGATATTCAAGTGACTCTTTTCCCACTCCTGCTAATTCTGCCTTTGTGAGTTCTATGGCATCCAGTCCCATGTCATATGCTAGTAGCCCAAGCAATACTGTGTCCTCTCAACATACTTTTCAGCATACTTCTGCTCCTGATCCTACTGCCAAGTCTGGTAGTATGGTAGAAGCCGTTCTTCATTCTTTTGTGGCTAATGTTGATGCTCAACAACAACTTACTTTTGATGACTTCAAACAGGTCGATAAACTTGACCTGGATGAAATGGATCTTAAATGGCAGATGGCCATGCTCACTCTTAGGGTTCACAAGTTTGAGAAGAAAGCAGGTCGAAAATTCAATTACAACCCTCGGGAGCCAGCAAGATTCGACAAAAGCAAGGTTCGATGTTATAACTGCCAGCAACAAGGTCACTTTGCAAGGGAGTGCCCTAGCAAGAATGACCAGGAGAAGAGCAGGTACTCAGCTTTTAAGGTTCAGGAGGTAAAAGATGACAAGAAGGCATTGGTATTAGTTGACTCTATGGTCAACTGGAATGATCATCAGGCTTCCACTCTGGAATCAGCTGAATCCTCGACTGACGTGTTTGCAATGATTGCTGGGAATCTCTCTGATGCAGAAGAAGCAGACGAGTTTGCTCTAATGGGCATCTCACCCCAGGTACAACATTGTCCTCTTGGTTGTCATGATAAATACTCAGAATTGTTGTCCCAATTTAATGAAGTAAATGATCAAAATGATAAGTATTTTTTAGAGGTTCAAGCCTATAAGGCTTCTTTAAACACATTGGAACAACAAAAGAGGTGGCTACAAGATACTCAACGTGAGTATAAGGATAAAATTCGGATACTAAGCATCGATTTAGAAAACACAACTAATATGCTTAAATATACAGAAAAAGTAAGAGATGCCAGTATCAAAGAAAAACAGGAGATGCAAGAAAAATTAGATGTTACAATGTTGAGATTTGAAAAATGGCAAAAGGCACCTAAAAATCTTTCAAAATTAATTGATAGTAGCATGTCTGGTAGAACTAAAAGAGGGTTAGGATTTGAAAAATATATTGATTCAGAAGATGTGTTTGATTTATCTTTTTCGAGTGTCTTTGATGCCGACAAAGAGGACGAGGGAAAACCTAGTTACAATAGGTTTAAACCAGCAGCAGAAATGCATGCTGTCCCTCCCCCTCTTACTGGAACTTTTATGCCCACTTCATGGCATAATGACTTGGATGGATCACAGATGCATGAGTCCCCAAAAAGTTCTACTAATTCTAATGACTTTGTCTCGTGTACTTTCAGTGACAAAGCCAGTGACTCTGCATCTAGTGGTTCAAGTGAAGAGTCAAGACCTACAAGTTCCAAGTTGAATGATCATGCTGCTACTGGTGCTAGGATGTGTGAAGGGAGAGTTGCTGTTAAGTCAAGTGTGTCTGGTCCTAGTTTATTGAGTCCTAGGAAGAATGTTTCTCCTAGAATTATGTGTAATAATGTTGGCAGTATGAAACAATATCATTCTAATAAAAGGTCTATTAAAACATGTTTTGTTTGTGGAAGTGCATTTCTTTTAATTAAAGATTGTGATTTTTATGATACACATGCTTCTGTTAATCATGCATTTCCTGCTCCTGGTCCACCAGGAGCTGCCCCATATACTTCTAGAAGACTCAATCCTAGTGCTCAATCGTTTTGTTCTTCTAGAAGGTCCTCTCCTTTAGTTTCTGATCATTGGAGAAACATTGGATTACAAACCGCCAGTAATTATTTTCAAAATTCTAATCCAATTTATCCACATAATTTGGACCACACGTATTTTGGTTTGGGAAGTTTGGGAACTGCTGTTAAGCCCTCAGCAGGTTGTTCTTGGTCAAATAATAATACCCGTATGATGCATAGGCAACCAAGGAACAACGGTGGATCTCATCAATCTTCTTGGCACTCTACTAAAGATCCACAAGGCAGGCTCAAACTTGAAAAGGTTTGGGTCCCCTTAAGACACTAACTTTTGCATTTTTATTATCTTGTTGTTGTAGGTTACTCCATACCAAGATCCTAGTATAGGCATTGTTGATAGTGGTTGCTCCAGGAGCATGACAGGAAATAAAAGTCTTCTCTCTAACTTTGTACCATTTCATGGCGGCAAGGTCTATTTTGGTGGGGGTGAAGGCAGGATCACTGGCAAAGGAACAATTAAGACACCTAATCTAAATTTTGAGCAGGTCTACTATGTGGAAACACTTCAACACTTCAACTTGATATATGTCTCTCAGATTTGTGACAAGAAGCAGTTTGTTCTCTTCACCGATACTGATGCACTTGTGCTCTCCAAAGACTTTCAGCTTCCGGATGACTCACAAGTTCTGCTCAAAATCCCTAGAAGACACAATCTCTATAGCATCAAGCTGAATGAAGTCAATCCTACTGGTCAACTAGCATGTCTAGTTGCTAAAGCCTCAGAAGATGAAGCCACTCAATGGCACAGAAGGATGGGGCATGTGAACTTCAAGACCATTCACAAACTTGCAAATCTGAATCTGGTCTCTGGTTTACCTCCCAATTCGTTTAGAAATGATATAAATTGTATTGCTTGCAGCAAAGGCAAACAGCACAAAGCATCCTTCAAGGCCATTACTGCTCTTAGTCTTATTACTGAACCATTGCAGCTACTACACATGGATTTATTTGGTCCTACTTCCATTAGAAGCATTGACCATAAACAATTCTATCTGGTGGTAACGGATGGTTATAGCAGGTTTTCGTGGGTGTTTTTCATGGCTGCCAAGAGTGAGACCTACTTAATTATTAGAGATTTTCTTACCCTTATTGAGAACCAGTTGACCAAGAAGGTTAAAGGTATTCGTTGCGACAATGGAACCGAGTTCAAAAATAAAGACCTCATAGCACTTTGTAATGCTAAGGGCATCAAAAGAGATTATAGTGCAGCAAGGACTCCTCAACAGAATGGCGTGGCAGAAAGATAGAACAGGACACTAATAGAAGCAGCAAGAACTATGCTTGCGGATTCCAAGCTTCCAACCATGTTCTGGACAGAAGCTGTTAATACTGCAAGTTATGTTTTAAATAGGGTTTCTATTACCAATCCTCACAAGAAGACTCCTTATGAGCTTCTAATGGGCAAAGTTCCTAATATTGCTCATTTGAAGCCTTTTGGGTGTCCAGTCACCATTCTGAATACTAGTGACTATTTGGGGAAATTTGATGGCAAGGCAGATGAAGGATACATTGTGGGATATTTAGCTCACTCTCGGGCTTATCGTGTCTACAATTTCCAAGCCAAGCGGATCATTGAAACTATAAATCTCAGGTATTTTGAAGAGAAGTCAAACATCCAAGGCAAGGGTCCTGAATGGTATTTTGATCTTGATTATCTTAGTGATTCGTTAGGATATTTTCGTTTCAAAACTAACCATGATACAGGTCCACAAGTGTTTGCAACTTCTAGTACAGGTGTTCCTTCTAGTCTTTCTTATTCAGATGATGAGGATGACATTTTTGTGGTTCCATCCTACTCCACCACAGTCTCTCCTACTCCTCCTAGTGATGCAACTCCATTGGATGTACTGGATTCCCAGGTAGCGCTTGATACTCTACTCAAACAACAACAAGAAGCTACTATAGCAGCTGCTCAAGGTGGTTTTGAGTTTCCCTTGGATACGTCTACTGACAAAGCTGCTCCTGGTACCCCAGCTTCTTCTCCTAGTGCTAGCTTATCACCTACTGGTACTCCAGCTAGTGAGTCTGCTTCTAATACTCGTTTCTCCAGTCCTTCTAATTTGGGGAACCATCAAAAGAAGTCTTCTACCAAGCTGGATGATATTCATAAACAACCAGTAGATGGGATTTTCAACACTGCTTCATATGATGCTGACTTTGTTGGTGATCTCAATAACTTGGCACCAGAAGTGGAGGTCTCTTCCAATCCAGTCTTGCAATCACACAAAGATCATCCTACCACTCAAATCATTGGAGATCCTGGTTCTACTGTCAAGACACGCGGAATGCAGAAGAAGGCCTCGTCTGATCATCATGCTCTTGTGAGCTATATTGAAGATCAAAAGCGTAATAATCATACAGACTTTCAACACTGTTTGTTTGCTTGTTTTCTTTCACAGGTGGAACCTAGGTCAGTTTCTCATGCTCTTGAGGATCAAAGTTGGGTGCATGCTATGCAGGAGGAAATGCAGCAATTCTTGTTTCAGAATGTTTGGGTTCTGGTTGACTTACCAGATGGAAAGACTGCAATCAATACCAAATGGATTCTCAAGAACAAGAAGGATGCACGGGGAATTGTCGTAAGGAATAAAGCTAGGCTTGTCGCACAAGGCCACACTCAAATAGAGGGCATTGACTACACTGAAGTTTTTGCTCCGGTTGCAAGGATTGAGGCCATTCGTTTGTTTTTGGCTTTTGCTTCTTATGTGGGCTTTACGGTGTTTTAGATGGATGTCAAGAGTGCATTTCTCTATGGCAAAATTGATGAGGAGGTGTATGTCACTCAACCTAAGGGCTTTGTAGATCCACTTCATCCCAAGAAAGTTTACAAGGTGGTCAAGGCTCTTTATGGATTACATCAGGCTCCTAGAGCTTGGTATGAGCGTCTTTCAACTTTCTTGTTAAAGAATGGCTATAGAAGGGGTACTATTGACAAAACACTATTTCTTAGGAGGAATACCAAGGACATTATCCTTGTTCAGGTTTATGTGGACGACATTATCTTTGGTTCTACTAGGAAGGAATGGTGTGATGAGTTTGAACACTTGATGAAAGGCGAATTTCAGATGAGTGCGATGGGAGAGCTTTCTTTCTTCCTTGGTCTTCAAGTCAAGCAACAATCGGATGGGATACTCATCAGTCAAGATAAATATGTTCATGAGATCCTTCAGAAGTTTGACATGGATCCTCTTAGACCAGCAGCAACTCCTTATGAAGTTGCTAAAGTCAAACTTAAGAATGAGCCAGACCCCCCAGTCAATGTTCACATGTACAGGTCTATGATTGGCTCCCTCATGTATTTGACTGCATCACGTCTGGATATCATGTTTGCAGTAAGTGCTTGTTCTCGACACCAGGTGACTCCAACGGTTTCGAACTTAAATGCAGTGAAGAAGATTTTCAAGTATATCAAGGCTCAACCTAAACTGGGCTTATGGTATCCTAGAGAATCACCTTTTGTTCTAGAAGCATATAGTGATAGTGACTATGCAGGTGCTAATAATGACAGAAAGTCTACTACTGGTGGCTGTCAATTTTTGGGTCGTCGACTTATTTCATGGCAATGCAAGAAACAGACAATAGTAGCTACTTCTTCTACAGAAGCTGAATACGTTGTTGCTGCTAGTTGTTGTGGACAGGTTTTGTGGATCCAAAATCAGATGTTGGATTATGGTTTCAATTTTATGAACTCCAAAATTTTTATTGACAATCAAAGCACTATCTGTATTGTGAAGAATCCTATTTTTCATCAGCGAGCAAAGCATATTGAAATTCAGCATCATTTTATACGGGATGCCAATGAGAAGAAGCTGATACAGGTTCTTAAAGTTCATACGGATGATAATGTTGCTGATTTGCTGACTAAAGCATTTGATGGTCCTCGCTTCAACCACTTGGTGGTTCACATTGGGATGGTCAATCCTTGAGGTCTAGGATTGAGGGGAGGCTAAGCCTAAGGGGAGGCTTTGTGTACATATTCTTTGGACAGACTAACGTATTGGTAGATTTTAACAACATATTACATTGGTTCTGGTGGTGTGTGTTACTCCTGGTGGAGGATTTTGCTCACTTTTGATGGTTATATTCTTTCATGACTGGCTTCTAGTCCTCATTGGTTAGCTTCTAGTCATAATTGGTTGGCTTCTGGTGGTTCAAAATCCTTCTTTGTCAAGTGGTGATTGGCTTCTGGTACTGGTCTGGGACACTGTTCATTCTTATTGTCCTTTGTTGACCACATTTTGCTTCTGGTCTGACCATTGTGTGCTTTGACTTTTAGTCATTGCTTCCAATTCTGGTATTTACATTTTAATTAACTTTGGTAAATTGGAATTTGGGAATTATGTTAAAAGGGGCAAGTGGTTACTATGCAATAATGTGTAATTTGAAAGGGCAACCCCCCATTAATAGGGGTCAATGAACAGTTACTACTTTCCTTATTTATGGTCAAATTAACCCCCTTGACTCAATCATTCCATTCATCACACAAAACCGATCCTACTCTCTCAACCCTAACTAAAATCCTCCTTCAATCAATTAATCCAGATCCATGGCTGCCCTAGTATACCAACCTGCTCACAACAAGGTCGCCTTTCTAGGTGATGGTCCCTATCGTGATGATTTTACAGATATTCTGGACTTCATTGAGGCTTCAAACCTACGGTATGCTTTTACTGTATGTCCCACTATTTATGATAGTGTTATTCGTCAATTTTGGGCATCTGCTCGTCTTGTGGTTGTGGTTGGTCGTCCACGTGAACTCCATGCTACCATAGATGGACGTTCATACGTGGTGTCTGAGGCTTCTATTCGATCTTCTCTTCATCTTCAAGATGAAGGTGGTGTTGAGTCCCTCCCTAATTCGGAGGTATTGGAGGGGATGGCTTCTATAGGGTACAATCATGGGGGGAAGTTTAACTTCCAGAAAAATAGGTTTTCCCCCCAATGGAAGCTTTTGGTGCATTTTCTAATTCATTGTTTAAGTCCCAAGTCTGGGAGTTGGGATGCTTTCCCTACTCCTTTGGCTACTGGTCTCATTTGCTTGGCTCAAGGTAGAGTTTTTAATTTCTCTCATTATTTGTTTGAGGGGATGGTTAGTAATCTATCTAATGCTGGTTCTAGAAAGAAGTTTCTTATGTATCCTAGGTTTTTACAACAAATACTGGTTTGCATTCCTCGTGATAGGTCTGAACATGTGCCGTCGAAGCTTACTGCAAAAGTGTATTATAATATGGTCCATGGGTTTACCAGGGAATGGAGGCCCCTTACTGAGGCCATGTTAGGGCTCGCTTAGGGTCCTCCTGATGTAGTTGAAATTGATGATGATCCTATGGAGGAGGAGGCTCCTACTGGTGGTGCTTCTCATGTGGTTGAGGAGGAGCTGGTTGAGGAGGTGGTGGTTGAAATACCATCCCCTTCCAAGGCTGGTCCTTCTTCAGTACCACAGAAGTCTCCGTTTGTGGAGACTCCACCTCCTAGTCCTGCTCCACACTCTGCTGATAAGCCTTTTGGTGCTAGTACTCCAAATGTTGACCCATCTGTTGCTTCAGGCTCTAATGACGCCTTCCATGGCCCAAGTCCTCTTGGTGGGCAGGCGGAGGAGCCTATTACACTTATGTCGTTACTTGATCTTATGCACAGGTATCATGGGCGGATTCTTTCCTTGGAAGCTGATTTGAATCAACATCGGAAACTTACTAGGGAGTTTGTTCTTCCTCTGGCTGATCGCATCAAAGCTTTGGAGACTCAGCAAAGACGACGAAAGAAGCATGTGATCCACTCTGATTCTGATGAGGAGGTTAAGGAGTGTGTTGAGGATGGTTTGACATTGTTGGCAAAGGCTGCTTTTGCTGATAAATTGTATGATGATTTGCCGGTTCCTCCGACATCTTCCAGTGTTCCTTCTCCGGCTGGTGTTTCCACTCCTATGGATGGGGCTTCTGGTCCTGCTACTGGTTCCAATGCTGGTCCATCCCATGATTCAAAGGGGAAGGCCCCAATGACGGATGCTCCCTCACCACCTCGCCAACGTACCCACAGACAGCTTGAGGAGGATAGGCTAGGTGAGGAGGCTGCTCAACGGATCCAAGCCGAGATTGATGAGGCTGATAGGGCTGCGGCGGAGGCGCTTCAACAGCAGAGGCGTGAACAAGTTCAGCACGATGCAATGCATTGGAATGACAGTGATTGGATGCAGGTTTTGACAATTCTTACCAGGGATTATGCCCAGTTCACTGATCTTTTGGGTGACGATATGGATGAGCATAACTGTATTCCAAGAGCCATGGTGTTGATGCGCAAGCATCAGTTGGCACTTGCTGCACAGCTTCGTGAGAAGAGAAAGAACAGACCTTTATCAAGAACTGAGGAGCGAAAGCAGATTCAGCGATATGTGAAGTATCAGTCCGCTGCTTATTTTCAAGCTGGTTGGAAGTGGGACAGGGTTCGAGCTTTGTCTTTTGATGAGCTCAAGGCACTTTATGAACGTATGGTCAAGCATCAGAGTCAACCGATTCTGGAATGCTTTATCTACCGTCCTTCTCCTCGTGTGATGCCCACTTCTTCCCCTGCTGTTACTACTGGTCCTTCATTTGATCCTACTCCTGGTTCTGCTGCTAGTCTATCGGTTTTTGTTGCTACTTCAGTTGGTACCACTACTTCTCCTTTGGGTGCTCCTTTGGGTTCTTCTTCAGGTCTTGCTACAACCACCACACAGGCTACCACCACCACCTTTGCTACCACAACCACTACCACTGCTACACCTGATCTGCCATCCCCATCACCACCAGTTCCTGGAACTCAACCTATTCCTACTTCTAGTGCAGCTCCTATTGATCCCTTGGGTGGGCAAACTACTGAGTCTACTTCTCCTGCTCCCACTGCTGCTGCTGAAGTAAAGGTAAAGGTTGAACCCACAACTAGTGATCCCACACCTTGACGTTCGCTTCGCCAGAAATTGGCTCGCCGTGTTAGACGTGGCAAGACGGTCCCTTATGAGAAGCGTGATCCTGAAAATTTGATTGATGCAGCTTCTGACAGTGATTCTGATTTGCCTTTGGGAAATGGACATATTACTGGTTGGACGGTTGAGCGTTCCACAACTCTTCCTGGTATGGTATCCTATAGAATTACTCTTAGTGATGGGTCTGTGCGGTTAGCTTCGGGTTTGCAGGGTGTGTTGTCTTGGGCTGATCGTAAAGATCTTATGGCTTTATATGGGTTTGTGGATTCTGGCATGCCTTTTGATCCCATGGCTGTGTCTTCCTGGCCTGGTCTGCGCATATGGGTTGATCTTAAGCTGATGCTTGATGCACCTCCTCATGCTCCTGTTTCTGGTATATGGAAGGATCAGATGCAATGAGTGATTCAGCGATGGAAGTTATATGCGGGATGTGGTGTGCATATGTTGGAGTTGGAATCTGGTCATATGGTTTTCATGCTCACAGATGTGGATTATCCTTTGACGATTGCTTCAATGGAGGCTATGTTGGCTAGTCATTTGCAAATTTCCAATGCTCTATCCGGGAATGAGTCCTCTATGGCCACAACATTGGTAGAAGGCATCCAGGCTCGTTTGAAAGCTGATAAGAAGGCTGCTTCTGGTTTGTGATTTGGTTGGGTTGTAAGTGTTTCTGTTTTGTATTTTTTGTTCATTTGTTCTAATTATCATTCTTTTCACCAATATGTAAAGTGATTGGTGAATTTCATTCTTTATAGTTAAAAAAAAACATAATAAGTTTTTAAAAAAAAAGAAAAAAAAATTAAAAAAATATAATTTTTATATAATATATGCTTATACTTTCAACACATCTTGGATTTTATACTTGTGAATATGATACCATTTGCTGCTTCACACTATGGGTTCTGGTTACTGAATTGTGCTTGTACTGGTTACTGGTTTCACCTGGTGTTGGACTTGGTCCTCACAACAAATGGTCCTCAACTCACCATGTCTAATCGACAAGAAAGAGTTGATTCACCTTGAGGGTACGGCTCCTGGTGCGATTCTCAAATCCGTTGATGGTTGCCAGGTTACCCAAAACTGGATGGTTTTCACTTGCCATGGTCCTAGACTGAAAAGTGGCTAATCCAAGGGGGTACGGCTCTTGGTAAAGATTTTATCAAATCCGTTGATAGCTATAATAGCTTGCTTAAAGCTATAGGGTTTTCAACTCACCGATGCTTCATTGCTGAGAGTTGGCGAGTTGGACTGGGTTCTAGTCTCCCACTCACCATTGATTCACGTTCTAAGAGTTGGACTGGGTTCTAGTCTCCCAGGGTGATGCTTATTCCACCAGACAGACTGGCTAGCCCAAGAGCGAGCAGTTACTTGGTAAAGGCTCATCAAATCTGCTCATGTTGCTGAAAAGATTCAACACGATGCTGATTTGTTCCAAGCTTTGAAGAAGCTTCTAGTGTTTCATGTTGCGGCGGTTCTTCTGACTCTTATCTTGCTGATGCTGCTTTTAGTTTTGCTGATTCAATCCTCGGGCTTTCTTGCACGTTTTCCAGGAAACTTGAACTCAACAGGTCAAATTCAAGTTTAGGGGAGGATTGTTAGGACCATTGGTATAGTTGAATGTCATAGGTAGACTAGGAGGTATGTAGTTCCTCCTGGTCCTAGTAGTAGTAGGAGCAAGTCGTGCTCCTGGTCCTGGTCAAAGTCAAACTTTATTATTTGTTTATTATTCTGTTAGGATATGCATGAGATATGTTAGGAAAGGATATGCATATCAGTTTTACACGTTTTGTTTAATGCTGTATTAGGGTTTCCTTGTAGTATAAAAAGAACCTTAGGCAGAAGGGTTATGTACACCTTCACCAAACGTAGTTCTAGTGATTATCAATATTAGAAATCCTTAGAAAGCATCAAGTCTTTATAGTTATTCTGTTCTTTTTATTATATTTGTATTCTGCATTCATATTGTGTATAGAGTCTCTCTGTGGATTGACTTGTGATTACAGAAGTCATTCACCGTTCCTGACAGGCTGCAAGATCTACATCTAGTGGACCCAACAATGGTGAATGGGCCGGACCAACGAGATTTCAGCTTGCCCGAAAAGATTTTCAACCGAGAGTTGAAGAGTAAAACTTTGTCTCCAACTTGGAACTCTCGGTTTTAAGCTTAGAGTCATGAATGAGCTTAGTCTTTTCCTTATAGATCAAGGAATTTTCATAATCTTCATTCCTGAGTTCATTAAGCTCATTGAGTTGGAGTTTGTGTAGGTCACCGGCTTTGTTGATGTCGAAGTTAGCCCACTTCAAGGCCCAGTAAGCCTTGTGCTCCAACTCAATGGGGAGGTGGCATGCTTTCCCGTACACGAGACAATATGGTGTACAACCAATCGGAGTCTTGTATGCGGTACGAAAACCCCGCAGAGCATCATCAAGTTTATCGGCCCATGAGGCACGATGCTCTCCCGCGGTTCGTTCAAGAATTCGCTTTAACCCTCGGTTAGAGATTTCAGCCTGCCCATTAGTTTGTGGGTGGTAAGCGGTGGAAAGACGATGATTGACACCATACTTACCCATGACTCTTGCGAATTGATCATTGCAAAAATGAGTCCCGCGATCACTAATAATGGCACGAGGCACACCGAATCTAGCGAATAGCTGCTTCAAAAAGTTACAAACCACCCTTGCATCGTTAGTGGGTAAAGCTTTGACTTCAACCCATTTAGAAACGTAGTCAACGGCTACAAGGATGTATTTGTTTCCTTTAGATGAAGGGAATGGCCCCATAAAGTCGATGCCCCATACATCAAAGCTTTCACATTCTTGTATGAAATTTTGAGGCATCTCATCTTTATGTGTGATCTTGCCTTGTCGTTGGAAAGCATCACAATTTTTCACCATTTCGTGAGCGTCACGATAAATGGAGGGCCAATAAAATCCCGAGTCAAACACTTTCTTTGCGGTGAAGTTGGGACCAAAGTGACCACCGGTGGGTCCTTTGTGGCAAGCTTCGAGAATGTCTAAAGCTGCCGGTCCATCAACACATCGGCGAATAATCAAATCAGCGCATTGTTTGAAGAGATACGGGTCATCCCAAAAGTAGGTCTTAATATCTTTAAAGAACTTTTTCTTTTGTTGGGATGTTAACCCGTCAATGAGAATTCCACCCGCCAAGTAGTTTGCAATGTCCGCAAACCACGGGGTCTCATCAAGATTCGAGTGGATAGACATTAAGGTCTTAAGGGGAAAAGAGTCATTGATCTCTTTGTTCGGATGATCCCCTTGATAAGGATCCTCAAGTCTACTGAGATGATCCGCGGCTAGGTTTTCGGCTCCCTTCTTATCACGAATTTCGATTTTGAATTCTTGAAGGAGTAAAAGCCAGCAAAGAAGTCTTGGCTTAGAATCTTGTTTAGTTAACAAGTACTTCAACGCGGAATAGTCCATGTACACGATGGTAGTGGAAACGACAAGATAGGGGCGAAATTTTTCAAAAGCATAGACAACAGCTAAAAGCTCTTTTCGGTTGTCGTGTAATTCAATTGAGCCCCTGTCATTGTCTTGCTAGCGTAATGGATTGGTTGGAAATGTTTGTTTAACCTTTGTCCTAAAACTGCTCCAATAGCAAAGTCGCTAGCATCGCACATCAACTCAAAAGGTAGCTCCCAATTAGGGGTAACCAAGACCGGTGCCTTAGTTAGCTTATCCTTAAGAAGGTTGAAGGCTTCAAGACACTCTTTGGAAAAGATGAAAGTAGTATCTTTTTCCAAGAGGTGGGTCATCGGGCGAGCGATTTTAGAAAAATCTTTGATAAATCGACGGTAGAAGCCCGCATGACCAAGGAAACTTCTCACACCCTTCACGGTTGAAGGTGGAGCTAATTTGGATATGACATCAACTTTAGCACGGTCCACTTCGAGACCGGCTTTTGAGATTTTATGTCCTAGCACGATGCCCTCTTTTACCATGAAATGGCATTTTTCCCAATTCAGAACAAGGCGAGTGTCTTCACACCGCTTAAGCATACGTTCTAAATTGGTAAGGCAAGCAGAGAAAGAATCGCCATAAACCGAGAAATCATCCATGAAGACTTCCATAGTTTCTTCAACCATGTCATGGAAGATAGCCATCATACACCTTTGGAACGTCCCAGGAGCATTGCATAAACCGAAAGGCATTCTTTTGTAAGCAAATGTTCCGTAGGGACAAGTTAATGTGGTTTTCTCTTGGTCTTTTGGATCGATGGGAATTTGAAAATACCCGAAGAAACCGTCTAAGAATCAATTGTAATCATTACCCGCTAGACGCTCGAGCATTTGGTCCATGAAAGGAAGAGGAAAGTGATCTTTTCTCGTGGCATCATTGAGTTTGCGATAGTCTATACAAACTCTCCACCCAGTAACGAGACGAGTAGGAATCAACTCGTTGTGTTCATTGGGAAAAACGGTTATTCCGCCTTTCTTTGGCACACAATGGACGGGACTTACCCATGGCGAATCCGAAATAGGGTAAATCATGTCGGCATCAAGAAGTTTGATAACCTCTTGTTTGATGACGTCGTGAATTCGAGGATTAAACCTTCTTTGGCTTTGGATTGCGGGTTTAAAGTCATCTTCCATGAGAATTTTGTGAGTACAAAAGTTTGGATCAATTCCGCGGATATCGGAAATTTTCCAAGCAATTGCCTTTTTATGATCTTTAAGCACGGCGATAAGGCGAGATTTTTCTTCTTCTTTCAAGTACTTAGCGATGATGACGGGTGACTTCTTCTTGTCTTCAAGTAACACGTACTCTAGATGGGACGGTAATTCCTTAAGCTCTAAATCCGGAGGATTTTCGATGGAAGGCGTAGTCAAATTCGGTTCATCGATAGCAATATCCTTGGGAGATGGTGGAGAAATATGGTCCTCACTGAGAAGTTTCTCAATGGTACGAATGTCTTCATCCCAATCGGTGGGAGAATCGTCATATTGTAAGTTCACATCTTCCAAAGTTGCTTCAAATTCTGTCAAAAGGAAATCACTTTCTCCAAATGGAGTTAGTGATGGAGCAAGAGAGGCAACGGTCTCAACATTGGGAAGAGAGGTAAGACTACTTTTGCAAGCATCATTAAAGTGTTCTTCACAAGCCTCATCAAGAACGTCGATACAATTAACACTCTCGTATGAATAAGGATGTTTAGAAATCTTACCCATGTTGAAGACAATTTGATCGTCACCAACTCTCATGATAAGCTCACCCGCGTCTACATCGATGAGAGTGCGACCGATCCTCAAGAATGGACGTCCAACGATTAATGGAACACGAGGATCCATCTCGTAGTCAACGACAACAAAATCCGCCGGAAAGGTGAATTTCTCAACACCGACGAAAACGTCTTCGACTATCCCCACCGGATAAGCAACCGTGCGGTTAGCTAATTCCAAAGTCATTTTGGTGGGGACTAGCTCAGGGAGAGATAATTGCTTCCAAACGCTTAGAGGCATTAAGTTGATACTAGCACCTAGATCGGCTAGGGCCATGCAATTCTCTACTCCCGGTAAGTTGCAAGGGATTAAGAAGCGACCCGGATCACCAAGTTTGGTTGGCAATTTTCTTAAGAGAACCGCGGAGCAATTCTCATTAAGTTGGGTATTAGCGATATCAAGAAGCTTTTCCTTGTCACTAAGAAGATCTTTAAACATCTTCGCATATTTAGGCATGTGAGCAAGAGCCTTAGCGAAGGAGATGTTGAAATTCAATTGTTTAAACATTTTGAGAAAGTTTGAAACTTGAATATCGTCCTTGCTTTTGAGCTTCTCTTTCCTTAACCTTGAGGGATAAGGTATATCGGATGAAGAGGAAGGATTTGGAATTGTAGGATCACTCACATCCTTGGGTGGTGGAGGGGTGGAAGTAAGAGGTGGTGGAATAGGAGTGGTGGACTCGTTTTCCTTTGTCACAATCACCGGTATAGGTGTAGGAAGCTCGGGTTCCTTGGTACCTTTTCCACTGCGAGTGGTGATTGCTTTCATCTCCCCTCTTGGATTAGCAACGGTATTACTCGGAAGAGTACCTGAAGAAGAGGGTTGATTACCTTGGAAGAAACCATCCATCATGTCCCTTAGGTCATTCGTTTGACTACTCAAAGAGTTTCGCATATCGGCTCTAAGATCATTCCCTTGTTTCACCATATCGCCCTTCAAATTAATAATATGGGTCTGCAGATTCTTCACCAACACATCATTCGTCCGCATGTACGTTTCGACCTCGTGGTTGAAAACGGTGGGTTGGGTAGGAGGAGGTGCTTGATAAGCAGGTGGTTGGTAAGGAGCGGGTTGGTAAACTTGAGTAGGATTTTGAGGAGGATATGGTTGTCTTTGAGGTGGTTGGTATGGTGCTCGAGGTTGGTTTTGATTGGTTCGGTTAAGGTTTGTTGTTGGTTTTGATTGGTTGGAGGAAAACCGGGTGGGGAAAGAAAGTTGGTGGAACGATAACTTAGCAAGTTACGGTCTCCTTGAGGACGAGCTTGATAGCCTGCCGGAGGATAGGTACCGTATGCTGCGTTAACATTCTCACAAAGATAGTCTTGGATGGAGGTACAAGTAGTGTAAGAGTGAGGACTCTCGCATATTTCACATGGTTGGCTAACAGCATTGACCTGAGCGTTTTGAGTGTTGATGCTTTTGGTATTGTTAGCGGTTTGGACAGCAAGTGATTCAATAAGCGAAGTAAGTTTATCAATTCTCTTGTCGTTGTCACTAGTGTTAGCACTAGCGGCATTGGTCCGAACACTCTTGGTTTGCACTCTAGACTTATTCTCAATAATATCCCAAGCGGCATTAGAAGACTTAACCAAAATATTACCCCCCGAGGCACTATTTAGTGAATCTTGGTCATTCATGCTTAAACCATTGTAAAAAGTATTAATTTGGTGCACTTTGGTAAAACCATGTTGTGGGCACTTTCTTAAAAGGTCTTTAAAACGGTCCCAAGATTCACTAAAAGTCTCATCGTACTTTTGTTCAAAATTAATAATTTCATTCCGCAAAGCGGTAGTACGTGAGGGTGGGAAAAAGTAGTTTATGAATTTGGTCTTTAAGTCCGTCCACATAAGAATACTTTGTGGCGGTTCCTTTGCAAGCCAATGTCGGGCTTGTCCCTCTAAGGAGAAAGGAAAAAGTTGTTAGCGGATTACCTCTTGTGGAACCCCATTGAATTTGACCGTATTCGTGAGTTGAAGGAACCTTTTGATGTGGTCATGAGGATCATCAATGGTACGCCCCAAGAATGGTTGAGTAGAGACCATTTGAATGAAGCCGGATTTGAGCTCAAAGTTGTTGGCTGCAATCGTGGGTATGACAATAGCATCGTTGTTGCCCTCTACATGTGCTTGCAAAAGTTCGATCATAGGACGATTGTCCGGTAGAGGTTCATTGTTGTTATTATTCATGTTGTTTTGAGGTGGATTATTATTATTGTTGTGTACACAGGCCATGTCTAAGTTATCGAGAGTCTCGGGCTCGGGATAAGACGTTGATCGTGTACGCATGCACCTGCAAAAGAAATAACAAAGCAGAAATCTTTTTGGTTTTTTATGTTTTTTAATTTTTTGGATTTTTGAAAATTTTATATTTTTTAGGTTTTTTGAAATTTTTTATGAAAAAGTAACGTTCACGGTGAACGGATCCCAAAATCCAATTTTCTCACAAAAACCGTTAATCCTTACGAAAAGAGCCGGCAACGGCGCCATTTGATACAAAGATATGACTAGGTTGAAAGTTCGTTTCTCTCGGTATCTTCTCGAATTGATCACGGCTCAAAGTGGAATTATCGTTCTTGGTTACTAAAACGGGTTTGGTTTTCTATTCTACTAAAAAGGATTAAATGCGTACAGTAGAGAAAATAAGCCAAAAACAACTAATAAAAATAAACTTGAATTAAACTTGAACACTTAAACAGTAAAACAGTGACATAACTTAACTTGGAAAATTGCTGATTCGGAATAATTAAAGTTCATGTGGAATAATCAAACAAAACACTTCATTCGGAATAATACCTTCATGCGGAATATCCCTTCATCCGGAATAGTTGCTCGTTCGGAATAACTTGGCCAAAAACCTTCATTCGGAATAAAAACCTTCATCCGGAATATGTACTTGATACTATTTTTTTTCTATGGGTTCAATTTAATTCTCTCGATATCCTCTCGAATTGATCTTGGCTCTAAGTGGAATGATTTGTTCTTGGTTAATAAAAAGGTGATGGTTTGTTTATCTATTTTAATCTAATAACAATTAATAAAGTGTCGAAGAGTAAACTTAAAGCTTGAATGATTAAAGTAAAAAGACGAGTTTAAAAGTAAATGACTGGAAACTTAAAGATCATATGAGACAAATAAATGAACACTTAATAAAAACTAACACTTGGAAAACTTTGTAAATAAAAATATGAACTTAATTGAAAAGTACTAAAAGAAAGTAAGATCGGAGTAAAGCAAAATAGGCTAAATCGGAATAAGGGAAAAATGCACCAATCGGAATATATTCCGATCACTTTGATCGGAATGTTGGGAAATAGGCAAATCGGAATAATGGACAAGAGCATCAATCGGAATACTTGTTTTTCATGCCAATCGGAATAATGATAATGGGTCTCAATCGGAATACGAGGAAACTTACCAATCGGAATAGTCAAAAACAAGGACAATCGGAATATATGCAACACAGGATCAAATCGGAATAAGCCCCAAAACAAGGAACAATCGGAAAACCTAAACCCTTTTCCGATCTAAGGATCGGAATGAAGGGGGTGTCTGGTCGGAATACCCGATCGGAAAAGGGCTTTGCCCTTTCCGAAAATTATGCTAATTCGAGACTTAAGCTAGGGAATAAGCTATAGAATAAGCCAATTACCAACAAGCTCGAATCCAATTTAAAGCTGATCAATTAAGCACTAAAAACAACTTATCTAAACTTAAAATGAGCAACTTTTAAATCAAATCAATAAAAAGATGAACTTTTCATAAAAACTTTAAAAAGTAAATAAGCTAAATCAACAAATAAGCCAATAAGAACAAGGATCTCAAAGCTTATTCATGTATAAACTTACAGAAACATAAAAAGTAATCAACTTTTTAAGCACAAATCATTGATGAACAACACGGATCATACGAGATTTGTACCAAAATCAATCAAAATCAAAGAAAGGAAGGATGAGATTAAAGATTAAAAGATAAAAACTTGAACTTGATTAATGAAAGATAATACAAAAGTTTGAATTTGAAAGAAAAAGATGGAATCTAGTGAGAGAAAGTTTAGAACTTTCTCTCTCTAAAACTAGAGAAATCCAAAAACTAAAAACTAACTAAGTGTGTGAAATTTGTGAAGTAAGGGCCTTTATATAGGCGTGTGTATGGGCTTGCAAATGGGCTTGGTTTTGGGCTTCTTTTCTTCTTCCTTCTTTAGTCTTATCGTCTCTTTTAATTAAACGTTTCCGACTTTGGATTTTTAGAAGTGTCGGTGAATAATTCCAACTCGTCTTATAATCTTTTATTTAATAGACTCGAGTTCTTCGACATATATGAATCTTCCATCTTTGGCTCTATTCTTCGATAAATCTTCAAATAGGCACAATGACTTCAAATCCTTTGCATCTCTTGGACAATAGACTTCGTCTTGAGTCTTTTTCCTTGATAAAACCCGTGCAATCCCATGTTTTCTTCAATATTCATTCGGTTGATTCTGAAAACACAATAAACACAAAAACCACGCATAATTCCAGACAAATGATATTAAATACGTGTTTTGGTCTCGTTTTAGCCAGAATTAAGTGGTAAAAGGATGGGTGTTTTCACACCTCTCAGTACTCGTCTGGAAGAAAAAGGGAAATCAGCTGGTTCGGAATAATTGTTGATTCGGAATAATGGCTTTATGCGGAATAATCAAAAGAAAAACCTTGACTCAGAATAATCTTGCTTATCCGGAATAATCACTTGATTCGGAATAATTAAGACAAAGTTTCATTCAGAAAAACGGCTCATTCGGAATATAATGTTCATCCGGAATAAAACCTTGATCCGGAATAATTAAACTAAATTGCTGATTCGGAATAAATGATTCACCCGGAATATTAATTATTCCGAATGAACACACTGATTCGGAATATTTAAACTAAATTGCTGGTTCGGAATATCTTGTTGACCCGGAATAAAAATAGGAACTGTTCTTTCGGAATATAGGGTTGATGCGGAATATCAACTCATCCGGAATAAACTTGGAAAACACTTCGTTCGGAATATTAAGCTAAATCCTTGATTCGGAATATAGGGCTCTGTTCGGAATCTGGGGATTTGAAGAACTCGAAGAACAGTAACAATACAATAAGACGAATTTTAACCAAAATCAACCAAGTTTTTACCAAAGATTAAACCAAACTAACCACCAATCATCTACTAATGATAAACTTTAAATCAAATCAACAAAAACACAAAACCCACTTACTTTTGAAGATCAAACTCAACAAAATAAAAACTTTAAAACTTTAAACCAACAAGAGAAGGAAGAACAAGTTTAAATCAAAGATCGAATTGAATGATTAAGGTTAAACAAACAAAAGGAAAGATTAAAAACTTACAAGATTTATGGATTCAACAAAAATGAAAAATCACCAACACCTTAATGGTGTTGGTTACCTACGAAAATAAAGGAAGAAACAGGAAAAATGAAAACTTCTTCTAATGTGTGAAGGGGAGTCCTATTTATAGGACTTGAACTTGGTTGGTGAGTGGGCTTTTCTCCTTTCTTTTTGTCTTCTCGTCTTTTCAGTAAAGTTGACGTTTTCGATTCTGATTCGGGATTTGTCGATGAATAAATTCAACTCGTCTTTTAATTTCTTCGTTTAATAGACGTGAGTTCTTCGACATATGTAAATCTTCCATCTTTGGTCCTTTTCTTCGATAAATCTTCAAATAGGCCCATTGACTTCAAATCTTTTGCATCTCTTGGACTATAGACTTCGTCTTTTTGTCTTTTTCTTCGATAAAACCTGTGTAAACCCATGTTTTCTTCAATATTTATCCGGTTGGCTCTGAAAACACAACAAACACACAAACCACGCATAATTCCAAACTAATGATATCAAATACGCGTTTTGGTCTCGTTTTAGCAAGAAATAAGTGGTAAAAGGATGGGTGTTTTCACACCTATCAATTACCACCATAGTTGACTTGAAGAGCTGCCAAAGTTCTTTAGCATACTCAAAACTTCTATACTTGTGTTGATTGTTTGGACCCAAAGAAAGCTTAAGAATGCCCAAGGTCTTTACGTCATTCTTTCTTTTGGCTATATCTGCAATTGAGATAGCTCTTCCATCTTCTGGTCTTTCTCTACGCTCTTCAGCAGTAGAACCATTGTTAGTCCTTGCTGCAATAGCAGCAGTAACCCTAGCTGCTTTATCGAATGTGTTTCCATATTCAATAATGTCCCAAAGAGTGTGATCATGAATTTGAAGGTATTGTTTAAAATTGAACTTCCATTGTTCAAAGTTGTCAGGATCAAGCATAGGGATTTTTAGGTTGTGGTTTGATGAGGAAGAAGATTTTGTAGCAGACATCTTTTCTGGTTTTAGGGTTTTGGTGTTTTTAGGATTTACTTTTCTTCTAGATCAAAGTTCCTCAACAAGCTCTGATACCACTTGTTGATCCCAAACTTAGATCGATTAGCTTTGTGTTAACGAGATTGAATCAAGTTAAACACTTAGAGAACTTTGTTTTTATATGAACAATTCAAGTATTATGCGGAACTAATACTGGAATAAAGAACAAGTAAAACAAGTAAAACAGACTTTCACTCTTGATTGATAAAACAAACTTGATTACAATGAAAGTTAAATACTGAATAATGTGTATATCAACAATAAACCCTACGACCTCCTTTTATAACATAAGGAGTCGTGTACAATGGATAACCTATCAACTATTCTTAGGAAAAGATAAATATAGAAAATATAATATTTGAGTATATCTTTTCTTCAAATAACAAATGTGTTGACTAAGTTTTCCTATCAGTGCTTGGACTTCTTCTTATCAGCGCTTGGATATCTCTTGTCAATGCTTGATCTGTCAGCGCTTGATTTCTTCCTATCAGCGTCCAATTAACTCTTGTCAGCGTCAAAGTGTCTTGGCTAATTTTATTCCCAACATCTATAATTATTCAAACAAATTCTATGATCATTCATGAGCGTACTGAAGCAATAAAAGACAAATAAAATATACTGGTGAAATAAGATGATTAAAAGCAACATTTGGTATGGCTATGTCTTGTTGTTAGAAAATTCCTTTTTTGGCCTATGAAATGTTTAACAACAAATTGAGTTTTGATAACCAATTATTACATGAAACATAAGTATCAATGGTTCTAAGATGATGATTGAAATTGAACTAGACACATATCACAATCACAACCACATCATCTTACCACAAACATCATCATACAAAGTGTAAAATGAAACTAGCCACTCATATTAAACATGAACATAAACTCAGAAATAAAGGTCTTGGAATTCATAATCAAGAGTCTTACAAATTGAAATAATAGTTCTAATGACTGAGGTAATGATCACTTAGAGTTTGGTGAAGTAATCATTGATTTTCGAGCTTCAAAAATGACTTTTCTTGCATCATCTTGATCAAATCCGAAATTTTAGGTTTTGCACCGAGGGAGAGAGAGTTTATTGATATGACAATGGTTATGAGATATTGAATGAGAAGGCATATGAAACTTGTGACCCCATGGGTCTTATTTATGCTGAAATTAAAGGCTTCCCCGTCAATGTTTGGCTTGGAGCCAAAGAAAAATACTTGGAGCCAAATGGTAGATAGTCTAGAACAAGTAATAGAACGTTCATGTGCATTCTGTGGATGGCTCAAGAAACTTTTGTGACATCTAACAAATTTTTCCTGCAGGCTCCTCAATTTAACTGGGGCTGCTGATGAGGAAGGAGCATGTGGCTACTGAAGCATCGCTGGTGGTTGCTGATAAGTCTGTGGCCAAAGGCTGCCATATTATGTTGGCGGCTCCTATCTCTACATGTGGTTGGTGCTGAGTGTTTTGTAGAAAATGAAACACAAGTAGTATATCCATTCCTATTTCATTTCCCTTTGTTAGCCTTAAAAATTGAGCGCCATTTACGGAATTACATTAGTTTAATATAGCCACACATGTATGGACTAATTTTGTTAAGTAAGAATAGTTCATGTTTGTCTAGGCTATATATACCCCTCCATACTTCCATGGAGGGGTGATGATTCCTATTTTTTGTATTTTGTTTCTCTCTTTAAAATACAAACACTTATTTCTTCTTGCTATTTTCTCTCTCTAAAAATGTCTAAACATTTATTTTATCCTTCCGACCTCCGGATCACCTTTTGTTGCTATGAATCTTATATGATAACAATTGGTATCAGAGCTAACCAGCTAAGTTTCTCACCACTGTCTAATATCTTAGATTTTTTAAATTTCATGGCTTACATCGATTAATAAAGTCAAAGTCATATTTTAAGATTTATTATTGATACAAATGAGTCTTTCCATGATATAAAACTTTTTCATATTTCAATCAAAGTCAAAGTCATTTTTTGTGTTCTTCTTCTCCTTTCTACCAATCAGTCTTTCCATGATACAAAACTTTTTCTTACCGATTCCAAGATTTATTGTTGTTATGAGTTATTCATGGTAAAGCAGATTTTAAAAGATTTTAAAAGCTATTTTTAAGCTTTTCTGGGTTTTTGGGTGTCTTTCCGATGATCTTGGCTATTTTTTAAAGATGAAGATATGAAAAAAAAGTCAGATCTGGAAAAAAAAACCTAGATCCACCATTTTTAGGATAAGATTTTTTGAAAACCTTGATTATTCTGAGATTGGTTTTTAGAAATATTGTGAGATTGGGTTTTTCAAAACATTGCGAGATTGGAATTATGGAATTATTGCGAAATGATGTATTTTTCAAAAATATTCCGAAATCATGCCTTGTAAATTTATTCCGAGAACATGACTTAATCAGAAAATACCAAGACTATGACTTATCAAACCATCAACAACCACCAATCTAATCCACAAGTCTAACCTAATCCCATCGTCACATGTAAACTAATCAAACACTCTTAAACCATCTAAGACTCAATTATTAACCACCAACATCATTAGCCCTCCTTGCGTCAATCAAATCACCATCTTGTTACAACTAAACTCGAAATATTGAAAGAAAAAAAAAGATCTCAGTATCATTTCTTTCATATCTTATAAAGATATACGAGATCTTTAAGATCTTTTCGAAACGAGTTCATCATTGATCTCTGTAAAGGGGAAAACCCTTAATTGATTTACAAATACTAAGACAGAACCTAACCAACTTTGTTAGATTCAATCTTGGTTTCTTTTAAATAACACAAGATCAACATAAAACAAGTCATTCAATACCTACCCGTGTCCTATACCGAGATCTAGAAGTCGCAACTACTTTATCTTCATCTTGAATATATATGTGCTTCGGTGATTAACAGATTAGAGATGATAAAAGAGATTATTGATTTTGTTGATTGAGATTCGATGGTTGGTTTAGACGATCTGTTTATTTTTAGTTGAGATCATTGTTAGTATGGATGGGGAGATGTGTTGGGTTATCTTAGCATTTATATAATCTCATCCTTTCCCAAGACCGGGTATTTACATTATGGCAGGCTGCTTGCATTAAAGAGTTAAGGATCGGGTAGTTCTTTTCTGGTATTGGGCTGAATGGTCGACGTGTATGTATGTAATGATGCATAGATTGGGCCATCAAATGTCACTGATAAAAAGACACCCATTCTCGTCACATGATTGCTTAATTTTGGCCAATGGTGTAAACGTATACTACTGAGCCAGAAAGAAATTTAGGTTCGAGAGTATTGAATTTATGATATAAAGTCAAAAGTTCAATGAAGTCTCAATATTTATCAAAGGCTTAATGGACTAATCAAAGTCATCCAATCCATTTTCATCCTATGGCCCAAATTAAAAAAATAATAATAAGCAACCTTCCTCTTAATCACTTCAACCGAACCTTTTTTCTTCTCAGACTCAACCACCACACACACAGTCACACACCCTAACACACAGTCGATCAACCACAATTGATTCCGACCACCCCCACAAGAATCTACTATTTTCCGGCGAGATTTACAACAAACCCACTTTTCCGGAGACCTCCACAACAAACCCACCCTTATCCAACCACCTTCCAGCGACCTCCACAAAAAGTCACCATCTTCCATGATTCATACTCATGTAGTGTTCACTTACCCATATCATTGATGAAGGTGATTCACCATAGTTAGAAAAAGATGCAGAAGAAAATTCATAGTACTTTAGATAAGGCACATTTTATGATTGTTGATGCACACCATGTGTTTGATGAAATGACACTATGATAATCACACGTGATTTAGAAAGTTTTTATTCATGAATGAGCATTTTTCTTAAAGTTTGTTCGATTTTGTAGTTGAGAAGCTGATTACAGAAGTGAGACATGTTATTACAAAACTGGACTATGACTCATGTATGAGTCAGGTGACTCATGTATGAGTCAGTATGACTCATACATGAGTCATAATGACAGAATATGTATTATAATGACTCAGAATATGTATTAACTGTACAAAAAACACTTTTACTTATTAAGTGTAGAAATGACAACAATCAAATGTACAAGTGTTTATAAACACTTGCAAAATTATATGACTCATGCATGAGTCATAATGACTCAGAATATGTTTTAACTGTTAAAAACACTTTTACATATTTAAAATTGTATTAAGTGTAGAAATGACAACAATCAAATGTACAAGTGTTCATAAACACTTGCAAATTTATATGACTCATGCATGAGTCAGGCGACTCATGCATGAGTCAGGCGACTCATGCATGAGTCAGGCGACTCATGATATTCAATACATAGTATTCAAATCACATATTCAAGACATGTTTTCAACACTTCAATAAAAGAAATCATAAATTTAAATCAAATATTCAGGACATGTTTTCACTTTTACATATTTATAAAAGAAAAACTATAAATTAAATCAGATATTCAACATATTTTTCAACACTTGAAGTAGTTGTTGTAGTTGATTCTCCCACTTTACCGCATCTTCACTCAACCAAAACAAGCACTCGTCTATGTGGAAGTTAGACTCATTTGTTAGTCTTTGAATTGTTTCATTCTTCTCTCCGTATCTGCTTGTGTGTTCTTCTTAATGAAAGCGGTATCAAATCCCTTCTCCAACGCCATAAAATGTAGTTCTCTGGAATCTCTTCAATATCACGGTTCTTCAAAACACAAAATATTTGGCGACAAAGAAAACCATAACGCATAAAATGCCTACACGTACACTCAACTGATCCATCTCTAGGATTACGGAGAACCTTGAACATAAACATGAAACAAGTTAATAAGTGGGCATAAATCATGTATGAGTCACACTGACTCATGTATGAGTCACACTGACTCATGCATGAGTCACACTAACTCATACTGAGTCATAGTGACTCATGTATGAGTCACAGTGACTCATACATGAGTCACTATGACTCACATATGAGTCACAGCGACTCATATATGAGTCACAACAACTTATCAACTACAAAAATCTCACTTCTGTAATCAGCTTACCAACTACAAAATCGACCAAAATTCAATAAAAATGATCATTCATAACTTAGAACTTGCTAAATCACATGTGATTATCATTGTGTCATTTCATCAAACACATGGTGTGCATCAAATATCATAGCGTGTACTTTACCTATATTACAAACAACAGCTTTATGCATCTTCAATAACATCGACATCAGCTTCATATATGTATGGAAAAGGTGGGTTGGAGTGGAGACCGCCGGAAAAGAGTGGTTTGGTATGGAGGTCGCCGGAAAAACGTGGGTGTATTATGGTGGTTGCGCGAAAAAGGTGGGTTTGTTGTGATGGTCGCGGGAAGAAGGTCGGTTTGTTGTGGTGGTCGCCGGAAAAAGGTGGGAAATAGGTTTGTTGTGGTGGTCGCCGGTGAAGGTTGTGGATCCCGATCCATAATTTTTTTTTTGTGTTTGTGTGTAAAAAATATGGGGGGTTAGTTGGGAGTTTGGTTTAATCATCACCATTAGATTGTTATAAGATCAATGGTTTAGATGAGTCCATTGAGACTATATTAAACAAAGATATGTTATAGATCTCTTCCCATAGAGTTGAATTGGACATATTCATAGTGGACCAGGCAAGTATTATTAGGCCATGATGATGTTATTATTAAATTCGGGTATTCATTCTTTTCATAGGAATATGCTTAAACGACAAAGGAAATTTTTGGTGAGGTCGATCCGCGCATCAGTTGGGCATATGACTGACGTTGGGCTTAAACGACAAGTTATCTAGAAAAATTTTGTCCCTTGATGACAATTCATTTCATAATTTGTTCTAGTTAACGACATTCACAAACACAACACCAAAGCAAACAAAACACTTAACGCTAAAAACGATCCGATATAAGATTCACTCAAACGACAAACGGCTAGTTTTGATTCTTCAAAGACAAGTGATCACGGAGTGGATTTGCTATTCCTTATTTGAAGTTGAAGTGGGATTTCATGAAGGCGCCTACTTATTTCATCATCGAGTCTTCCTTCTATTTTCTACCCCTTTTCTTTATACCCAGTCTATCGATTGATGACTTGCTTGGGCGATAAAATTTATGATTGAAACTTGAATTATCTAGTTTATAGTGTCAAGGGGTGGATGGTCGACGACATGGATAACTATCATTTTTGGGAGCTTTGTTGCAGTTCTTAGTGTCAGACGTAGTTGCTCGTGTGGATAACTTCAAGAGGTGTTTAGAGACTTGTTTCTGCACCATTCGTCAATCAACAAAAGTGCAAGCTTAAGTAACAAATTTGGGGGATTGTACTTCAGTCTCAAGTTTTGGATATCGGGCTTACTTCACTAGTGGTCACGATAGATTGCCGAATGAATACGAGGTTGGTAAGTTATACAGAGAGATGTAATCAGCAATCAATTCGCACGGGATATTTATGAGCTTCATAACGACAATGGTATTTCATAGTCTAAGCAAAAATTTTCAAAGTTTCTCAATGACTTTCAAAATTTTTCAAGACATTTGCTTATGACTAAGAAATTCTCGAGTATATGGACGTCCACGATAATGATGCTTCCGAGAGTTCGAAATCATCATGGGGGAAGATTGTTTACTTTAGAGTTATCGGATCAACTTCCAAGGGGAAGTAGTGTACATGGAATGGTATCTACTTCACTTTATATGCTTTTTATGAAGTATTATGTAGTGTGAGAAGAATTGTTGTTGATTTCTTGCATGTTACCCCAAACGGATTATCACCAAAAACTAAACGACATGACACAGTATAGAAGCAGTATTAGTTGGTGTGGTTCTTCTACAAATTTCCGTTGTGCACTTAAATCGATGAGCTAGAAGATTTTTCAAACTACATCAAAGTGTCAGAATCTGCTTTAGATACGGAAATTGGTTTGGGGGGAAGCTGATTTAGAAACTTCGTCAAAAAGGAGTCTATGAGGAAAGGCTTTTAAGACATGTTGCATGAATTGGGGGGGGGGGGAAGTTAATCCAAATCATGCATATTACAATTGCTCCACAACAAGCAAAGACAAAGATGATTCAAACTGAGGTACGAGTTATGAATACCAGAAGACTTGAAGACTCATATATCAATGAGATTAGCAATCTCTATAAATCCTCGCATGTCATAGAGGAATGTCTCTTAGTGAGGGAGATTGTTAGCCTCAATATATGGAGTTAAACAAGAAGACTTAGAAGACATACTTAGCATTTGAAGCGCCTTGGAAGACTTTATTTTGTTGTATTTGTACTTGTTAGGAACATTGTAAGTAATTCCGTATGTCTCCATATTATGGAAAGATTGTTAGCCTTAAAATGTGAGCATCATTTACGGAATTACATTATTTTAATATAGCCACACACGCAGGGACTAGTTTTGTTAAGTTATAATAGTTCATGTATGTCTAGGCTATATATACCCCTCTATGTTTCCATGGAGGGGTGAGGATTCCCATTTGTTGTATTTTGTGTATCTCTCTAAAATACACACACTTCTTTCTTCTTGCTATTTTCTCTCTCTAAAAATGTCTAAACATTTATTTTATCCTCCCCGACCTCTGGATCACCTCTTGTTGCTATGAATCTTATATGATAACACCCTTGCTTAGGATTATTTGTAAGGCTTGTATCTTCTTGAAAACACTTATTCTAGCACCCGGAATTGGTCTTCAAAGTCTTGTAACTCGTACACGGGTTGCCTCCTGAGAAGCACTTATTTTATTATTCAGTATTTAGCCTGACACATACCTCTTTTTCTTCTTAATTATCTTTATTGAGTGGAAATCCCTTACTCGACTCATCATAATATAGTTTCACACGGTGTCCATTGACAATGAAGCTTCCTCCATATCTGTCATACAAGTCTACATAACCGTATGGGCATCTATGTTTAACAATAAAGGGTCCATACCACATTGGTTTAAGTCTTGGAGCTTTGAATTTGTATTTCATGTTGAACAAGAGAACTTTGTCTTCTTTCTTGAATTTTTTTCTAATTCGAAGTTTCTTGTCATGATAGCTCTGGTACAAGCTTTGTGGAATTTAGAATTCTCATAGGCTTAGAGTCTCAATTCATCGAGCTCATGCAATTGCTAGAATCATTTTTCTTCAGACACCTTGAGATCTGGGTTACATATTTTTAATGTCCAATAAGCACGGTTTCTATTTCGACGGGAAAATGTCAAGTTTTACCATACAACAAATGGTAAGGTGATGTGCCAATTAGAGTTTTGTAAGCTGTACGAAATGCCCCATGACGTTGTCAAGTTTCCTTAACCAAACGAAAGGATTGTCCTTCATTTTTTTTTCTAGTAGTCACGTTAAAGCTTTGTTAGTGTTTTCAATTTGTCCACTAGTTTGTGTTGGGTCAAAAAGTTGATGTGGCAGAAACTCAAAACGAAGAAAACATGAAGACATTTGCTTCAACGCTGACACATTGTGTCTAAGCGTTGACAAGTGTAAACGGGACGCTGACAGAAGCCAAACGCTGTTAGAAAATCTATTTAGGATAACTATTCAGAATATTATTTATAAATATTCAGTATTTGTTTATTTAAATAGAAGATATGCATTTTTATTTGATATTATCTCTTGTAAAACCCTAATCCTTACACTATAAAAGGAACCAAGGGTTATTAGGTTTTTCATATCTTTCATTCATAATGTAAACCTAAAGCGTGTGTCGACTAGGTGTCGGATAAATGTATACACACTTAGTGATTGTTTGTTATTAATCTAATGAACAATCCAGTTGAGTAATTCTTTGTGTCTTGTGCCTAAACACCTTGTTTCCTAATTATTATTTTGTTCCGCTATGATCTCTATCATAAGAATGATAATTATTCCTAGCAGCTAAAAGATTCGAGGAAACCTAGGTTTCCATAGTTGGTATCAGAGCCTCGTGGCTCGTGATTCTAGGACCAACAAGGTGTTCGTGTTTTGAGAAAAACAGAAAATTCTGTCTAGGGTTTTTCTGGACGATTTTGTGTGCGCAACAGTATTCAGGAAGGCATAACCTTTTCATGAACAGTTGGATCGTCACGAAAATTTTTGTGTGTGTTCTACACACATATATTTAGATATCCACCTAAGGGATTGTCAAGATCTATACTCAAGAAAAATTTATTAAGCGTCGAAGTCAGCAGTGATCATATGCAGTTTTCTGTGGACAGCCGTATTCAACACACGATTTCTCCTTCGTTAACCGTCGGATCATCGTGAAATTTTTGTTGTAGATTCTTGGCACTTGTGTCTAGGATCTCATCGAAGCGATCTTCGATTTTAGTTTTCAATATTGATTTATATTCTTTCTAAGTGGACTGCATAATGAGGTATGAAATTTCTAGTTTACATACAATCATGAATTAGGGTTTTCTCCAAACCCTAAACCAATTCTAAATTGAAAAAAAGGTTTGTGGCTGTTGTATTGCCTAACGGTGTAAGATTTGAGCTAAGGATGTATTACAAGCCCTAATTAGGGTTTCGATGCATAAAATTATCTACACCCTAGGTCTGGAATTAATGAAGCAGAATGATAATCCAACAGATTGTGTTTGTTGCAGCATGTTGGATACATAGCAAGAGTTAGGGTTTCTTCTGAAAACCCTAGTTACAGGTTGATGGCTGAACGATAATCCGCTATTCACGCAAGGACTAGAATATTATGGCTTTTTAACCCCAAGAACATATGGATAGAGGATTCTGTGATCTCAGTATTATGACAAGTTATGTCATGATGCACAGCGAAGAACTTTTGACTATACGTGATTACAGGATTTTGATAGTCGTTCGAATGAATCATGGAGAATCTGGTATTCGTACATATCCTCTATTTTTGGACGATATAATGTTTCTGTTACATATGGGAATGATTGCATTGCTAAAACAGTTGGGTTATATGTCTGGATGAAAGGGATATACATGCTTGCTGATTTCAAGGGATATACATGTATCTTCTATATTTGATACCTAGTTATCAGGGATTTTTGCTACACTTCATGGTTCACGTTATATATACATGATATGCATGGGCTGAGTCACACTTTAAGTATCATGATTCTATAACGAGTGTTGCCATTATGAGGTATTGTCTGCCAAGCCGTTGACAAGTTTTGGTTCGACGCTGACAGGAATAAAGTTGGTGCTGATAAAAAGCGCTGACAAGAGTTGTCCGATATATGTTGTTCCAAGCGCTGATAAGTATTGTCCGATATTGGACAATACATCTGGTAAAGAGTTGGACAAAGGAGGATATTGGAAGACAAAGGAATTACTGCTGTTTAGAAAATTGGTAGATTTTGGCACACAAAACGAGGTATTTACACACGAAGGTACATGGGATCTCTGTTTTTATACAGAATATCAAGTTGATAATAATGGATCGGATATTTTTAAAGGGGTCAATGATTTTGTAGAAACTAGAAGGGGGGGTTGAATAGTTTCTAGTTAGTTTTCAAAACATTTCGGCTTAATCCACTGTGTGCGGTTCCTTATGTGTACCCGCGGTTCTTTATCAATAAAGAACCACCGGTCCATTTAGAGAACCGCCGACAGTGAACTTAACATTTTGTTACATGTTAGACTTTGACAATCCTTTGTATCAAATTCTCGATCAAGCTTGACTAGATATAAGATGTGTTTGATTGAAAGATAAATACTACAAGTAAGTAAACACACAAACACATCAAATCAAGAGTACATCAAGAAATAGTCTAAACACTAAGCACACACGTACTAAGCATAAGCTTTTCCATAACTAGGATGTTTAGACTAAGTGATGTACACTTGACCATAATCTAAACACGAAGCACACACGTACTAAGCCTTAACTTTTCCGCAACTTAGATGTTTAGATTATGAGATGCACACAACACACAACATATAAATACATCTACAATAGTAAAGACGTAAATGTAAAGGAAAGTACCGACACGATGATTGATAGTGGTTCGGTCACGAAGCTCCTCTTCGCCCTACTCCACTCCTCGAGTACACCTTACTCGAGAGTTACTTCACTAGTCAACAAAACTCCTTTCAAGGCGGAGAAAACCATACACGTCGCTTACACATTTCCGACACTAAGCTAGATGTCGAGTACTAATCTTAGGTAGGACCAATCTATACAACGTTGCCCACTTCACCATTTAACGACACAAGGCTAGATGTCGAGTTCTAATCGAAAGCTAGAACCAATCTTCACGACTCTTCACTTTGAAGCTAAGTGAGAACTTCACACAACACAACTTCTAATCACTTTAAAGTTTAGTGAGAACTCACAAGACACAACCACATCACTTTATAGTTTAGTGAGAACTACCTAGACACAACCACATCACTTTAGAGTTTAGTGAGAACTACCAAGACACAACCTAATCTACCCACTAGTTATGTTTTATGGCCCAACATAACAAACCTTGTGTTTTATGGCCTAAACACATAAACCATATAGATCTAAGCACACAACACTTAGATCTATAACTCTAACACTATATCCAAGTACTAACAAGACTTGGATCTACACAACTAACACCTAATCCAAGGATACCCATCACTTGGATATTCTACCCTTACAAACACATCCAAGTGTACCCACAACTTGGATCTTCTACATATACATAGTAGGAAGACAATAATCATGACTTGATCTAGAGAGATCTTCATCATGTTATGACTCTAGACACTAACACTTCACAAGGGTGAAAGTGTTCTTCTCATTGCTATTGATGAGGCAAATGAGGAATGGGATATTGGAAGGTTTTTGTGTGTTTTTGTGCAAGTAAAATGGAAGAGAATAGTCTTCTATTTATAGCCAACTCTTGCCTTGGAGAGCACCTTTTTACCCAATGGATAAAAGAGTAGACTACCCATTGGATAAAAGAGTGCACCTTATATTCTTGGAGCCCAAATTCAAAATTTGAAATTTGAATTTATTTTCTTCCCTCCATCTACTAGAAGTAAATTCAAAATTTGAATTTTGAATTTATTAGTCTCCCTCCATCTTCTAGAAGCTTCTAAAAATCTTGCGTAAGCCTAAACCGGCTTGACTGCCCGCGGTTCTATATCTTCTCGCGGTTCGATATCTCTAAGGAACCGCGTGTTCTATAAGAGAACCGCGCGTCCTTCTTGTCTTTCATGACGAATGTAATCTTCAAGGTGTCGAGAGAAGTATACATAAGTATGCTTGAGTGATTACGAGTACCTTACACATTTTACATTATGTATTACGAGTTATACGTTTGTCATCACCAAAACATAAAGGGGTCATCTTCATTAAACATCGTAATGTTTGCACTAACAATCTCCCCCTTTTTGATGATGACAAACAAGTAAACCGTAACGCATAGTAAAATCTGAAACATACTCGTTTACACTTCCTTCTCCCCCTTTTGTCGAATCAAAAAGGTAGTCAGCATCTTTGAAGAAGAGAAGAATGAACGTCGAAAGAGGACATGTCCAAAGTGGTAGTCATCGATAACACGTCCTTTAAAGAGGAGATGAATTAATATCACACGAGCTTGCATCCGAAAGGTAGTCTTCATTTGTGGAGGAAGATTGACTTCGAGAGAACATGCATCCAAAAGGCTAATCATCACTTGTGGTCGTCGGTTGAGAGGCGAGAATCCAAACCATAAACCCATCATCCAAAGATATTGAGCTTGCGTCATCCTAGTGAAGTCTTCAATCACCGTAGGTTAACCAACTCCAAGCATAATAATATGCTTATCTACGAGTGTCCAAAATGCATTACTTGCAAGATGTTCAATGAATGCAATTTAAGTGAGTGAACGATCGCAAATGTAATGAGTTGAACTCTTTAAAATGCTCCCCCTTGATATGAGCTCCCCCTTGCTTGAGGCACCAACAAAGCAAGAAAAGTGACAAGCTACAAAGAAGGGTTAGATGTCCTACAAAACAAAGTTAGTGAACAAGAGCATATATATATATAGCAATGTCAAAAAAAGAGAAAATATTGTCGAGAGGACATACTCTACTTTAATATCATGGCAAAAATACCAAACTAAAGAGAGTATGATATGGACAATAAAAACAATTCCACATAGTCGAAAAGTGAGAAGGAAGGACTATGATGAAAAGAAAAATGAGGATGATAAACAAGTCGTTTGCACAAACAATGACAAGCATTGAAGAAAGAAGTGTGCACGCGATTCTATCAATCCAAAAACAAGTCAAAGGAGAGGATCTTGACAAGATCAATTCACAATTGTTGGAATAGAGGTAGAGAAGAAACATCCATACTAATTGTAATGATATATGTCAAAGGGCTAAAATCTTAGAATTTATGGAATCACCCAAGAAAATTCAAGATTTGACCAAAATCCTCTCAAAAGGTTAAAAACTTAGAATTGTTGGAATCACCCAATCCAATTGTAAATTTTAACCTCAATCGACTCTCAAAAACGAGAAGATCAAAAAATATAAAACCAAAGACATTATAGGCAAGGATTCTTATGAATGTCGACACCAAAAAGAAGACTCAATGATATAGATAAAGAGATCAAATAAGCTAAAGAATAGAAAGACCAAGATGGATGATGTTTAGCATACGATAAACTACATGCTCAAAGTTTCGTAGCTCTTCTCAATCATTGTGAATGTTCAAAGAACAATTACATGATGAGGAAAGGGTGAGGCTCGACTCAACTTAGTTTAGAAAGATAGAAGAGAGAGACTCAACTTAGAGAGGCATGATTAAAATAAACCAAGGGAAACTCAATCAAAAAAGTTAAGGATAACTTCACAGATTGATTCATGAATACTATACCTTAGAAGGTGATAGTGAAATCTCGAAAGAAAATGAGAGAAGAAACTCAAAAGAAGCTCAAGAAGACATGAAGAGTTAGTACAAAAACTAACACATAATCAAGTAAGTACATAGGATAATTCATGCAATGCCTAATGAAGTCTACAATAAACCAATGTAGAGAAGGTGCGCAATTAACACATATGGCATGCAAGAAACATGATTACTTAAAAAGATAAGACTAAGTAAATATGTTAGCACGTAGCATTTAAGGACATGCATGAGTTAGACACATCTAAGAGATATTATATCGGAATTGCTTGACAAAGACAAAACCTTTATAATAAGTATGCATTCATTAACTAATCAATTAAGCATATAGCATACAGATAAGCAAGAAGATATATAACCAAGTCATCTATCTAGATATCACAAATCAAGCTACAAGTAATGTAAATTTCCAAGAAGATTCCTAATTCTTATTAGTTTAAGAAAAGGACTCAAAATAAGAGAAAAGAAAGAAACATAATAACAACAAGATCTAAGACTCAAAGAAAAATCATGTTGAAAAACATGAAAGGAAATACAAGAGAATAAAGATCATACAAAGATATATAAAAAACAAGCCTAAAACTTAAGCATAATTTTAGTCTTAGTTACACTAGAATCCTAAGATTTGCTTAAATTAGATGTCTTAGCAATAAGCAATCCACATGCTTAAATGAAAGACAAGGGTGGTGGCGGAATTTGGTGGGGTGAAAGGTGAAGTCACCAAGGGTTCAACAAAGTCATTCACAATGGGAATGCTTTGGATGGGTTGAGGTTGGGTAGTCACATCCAAGAGAGTACTTGGAGTGAAGGGTAAGGTTAGCTCATTCATTCTAGATTGGAATGAAGAGGAGGTAGAACCATGAGAATGGTTGGTACCATGGGTTGAGGTAGTCTTGCATGGAGCAAGAGGTGGTGAGGGTGATGAAGAGATGAAAATTTGAACAATCTCATTCTTGGGTGTGTGAAAGGGTGAAGAGTTAAGTTTAGGTAACTTAATCTTAATTTTGAGGTGCCTATTTGAAGATGAGGTTTTGGATGAATTGGAGGTTCTTGTAGAAACCATGGTAGTAATGGGTGGTTTAAGGGGTAAGGATGAATGGTTTGAGGTGTGAAGAACATGGCTAACAAGGAGGGTTTAAAAGGGTGAGGGGATGATCCAAACTAGTAAAAGGTTAAAAAGGGAAAACCCAAGATATTTTAGGAGTGATCAAAGGTTTGAAACAAAGATTCCAAAGGGTGTTGGAACAATTGGGAAGTTTCAGAAAACCCGAATTTGAGAGCTTCTGCCCGCGGTTCTTTATCTTCATCGGCGGTTCCATATTGATGTGGAGCCACAATCTATTTAAAGAACCGCCTACATAGGCTAGGTTTAGGTGGTGAAGGAGGATTTTCCAATTCAGCATATCCTAATGTTCTAGTCTAACTTATCAAAAAGTCATGCTTAAGAGCAATAAAAACTAGAACACACATAAAGGAAAGACACATAGGTTCAATTAGCACGTAAGAGGAAAGCTAAGAAAAACCTAATGGCTACAAAAGAAAAAGACTCCTAATGACATACAAAGTTCATCAAAGTAAACTATCATTAGTCATATATAGGAAGAGCCATTTAGCCAATTTAGAGAATGAGTATGAGACTATCACTAGAGGTGCTCAATTAAGGCTGAACACGACCATTTTTACGAGTTATACACCAACTCAACTTCCCACATGGATGTAATTCAACCGTTAGGTCAAATTAAGATCCTAGTGCATAAATTCTCTAGTAGTCATTCTCAAGTTAGACAAAATGTAATTCCAACATTTGCCTAATAAAGTTTAGCAAGGATGAAACTTGCATGGCGACACAATGCATGACCTAATGAGGGTAAAGAATGCACCATTGCATATCTTGTCAAACAAGTCTAGTTAAGGTTAATTACCTTAATAGAACTTGAGGCCAATAACATTGAAGTGTATAAACAAAGTTTACACAAACCAAAGGAACACTCTTTATTGGTCTTTCGGAAATGACACATTTATAAATTGCATAGCAATGTAAATTACTTGAGTATTTCGGATGAAACATCCAAGTTATCAAACCGACTCTATTGTGCATTATAAGTAACTATTAAACAAAATATATCTAACAATTTGAACAAGTAGATTCAATATAACACCATCAACACAAGTGTGAGTTATGATCCGATGTATATTATTAATAAACCACATTCATGTCTACACTAAAAACATGTCAATTAGATTCGATAATGATACCAATCATAGTTTGAATAATGCATTGATATTTAATCGAAATCTTTCTTGATTACCACAAACACTCTTTTAAGAGAAAATAGCTAATATTTTCAAAGGGTGTTTCATGTTTTATAGTGATACATTTATCTACTTGAACTAATAACACAATGATCGAGTAAGACGACCCATATCAATAGATTTGATAAGCTCCCAAAGCTTTCAAACCTAAGAGTGTTAATAAACATAACGAGGTGTACATGATGTTTATATAACATATATAAACCTAGAGATGTTGATCCTATATGCAATGCACAAATAATGTTGCAACCAAAATGCAAGAAATCTAGCATACATCCTAATTAGGAAGAACTAGATACTAACAAATACCAAGCAAGGAATAAGAGACTAGACATATAAGCAATACTACTACAAATAGCAAGGAATACTTAATAATGTCTACATATAATAATAACATACAAAGAAACACACACAAACAATTAGCTTAACACATAAAAGCATTCGTCCATGTTTTGAGTGTTAGATATACCAACATATACATAGCTTGATCTTATTTGAAAATAGTTTTCGACACATTTCAAAATTTAGTTAAGTTCAACACTTTATAAATATATCAATTTATAAAGATATATCAACAAGAGATGTCCAACTTAATATAAAAGAGTAAAACACAAGTTTTACGACAAACCGAGACTCAATACTTTGGACAAAGTATAGAACTTATAAAACATTTAATTTTAAAATTTGAATAAAGGTTTGGAAGCATTTTTAATTGAAAGAAAACTCAATTGCGTTCGAAACGCCGGGTGGCACGACTTCTACGGACTTACGGTTGATTTTATATGATTTTTCAAAGTTTGTAAAAATCTGAGTCAGACTGGCCGCGGTTCCTTATTGATAAGGAACCTCGGGGAAGAGATAAAGAACCGCGTCCAGAGGGCAAAAATGGGTTTTTTGGCCAAAATCATTTGGTAACTTTTTGGAAGGACTTAGGACTCTAAAAAATCATTTTAGACACATAGAACTCATATTTTAGAGTTAATTAGGTCATAAAAGATTTTTATACTTCCAAACATGAAAAGATTTAATTCAAGCTATTATACAAAGTTTATTTAACATCAAAACTTGTACGAATGAAACAACAAAACACATGTCATAAGTAATCACTCTTCATGAACAATTTGATACAAAGATTGTCTCTATTTTTAAAAATCGTTTTCATTTTGAAAACCATTTGTTTTGAAAAACTAGAGCAAGGATCGATCCAAGCTTTAAAGTACAATATACTTCAAAGATCTTGTGTGACCATCGCTCTGATAGCAATTGTAGAAACTATAAGGGGGGGTTGAATAGTTTCTAGTTAGTTTTCAAAACATTTCGGCTTAATCCACTGTGTGCGGTTCCTTATGTGTACCCGCGGTTCTTTATCAATAAAGAACCGCCGGTCCATTTAGAGAACCGCCGACAGTGAACTTAACCTTTTGTTACATGTTAAACTTTGACAATACTTTGTATTAAATTCTCGATCAAGCTTGACTAGATATGAGATGTGTTTGATTGAAAGATAAATACTACAAGTAAGTAAACATACAAACACATCAAATCAAGAGTACATCAAGCAATAGTCTAAACACTAAGCACACACGTACTAAGCATAAGCTTTTCCGCAACTAGGATGTTTAGACTAAGTGATGTACACTTGACCATAATCTAAACACGAAGCACACACGTACTAAGCCTTAGCTTTTCCGCAACTTAGATGTTTAGATTATGAGATGCACACAACACACAACATATAAATACATTTATAATAGTAAAGACGTAAATGTAAAGGAAAGTACCGACACGATGATTTATAGTGGTTCGGTCACGAAGCTCCTCTTCGCCCTACTCCACTCCTCGAGTACACCTTACTCGAGAGTTACTTCACTAGTCAACAAAACTCCTTTCAAGGCGGAGAAAACCATACACGTCGCTTACACATTTCCGACACTAAGCTAGATGTCGAGTCCTAATCTTAGGTAGGACCAATCTACACAACGTTGCCCACTTCACCATTTAACGACACAAGGCTAGATGTCGAGTTCTAATCGAAAGCTAGAACCAATCTTCACGACTCTTCACTTTGAAGCTAAGTGAGAACTTCACACAACACAACTACTAATCACTTTAAAGTTTAGTGAGAACTCACAAGACACAACCACATCACTTTATAGTTTAGTGAGAACTACCTAGACACAACCACATCACTTTAGAGTTTAGTGAGAACTACCAAGACACAACCTAATCTACCCACTAGTTATGATTTATGGCCCAACATAACAAACCTTGTGTTTTATGGCCTAAACACATAAACCATATAGATCTAAGCACACAACACTTAGATCTATAACTCTAACACTATATCCAAGTACTAACAAGACTTGGATCTACACAACTAACACCTAATCCAAGGATACCCATCACTTGGATATTCTACCCTTACAAACACATCCAAGTGTACCCACAACTTGGATCTTCTACATATACATAGTAGGAAGACAATAATCATGACTTGATCTAGAGAGATCTTCATCATGTTATGACTCTAGACACTAACACTTCACAAGGTTGAAAGTGTTCTTCTCATTGCTATTAATGAGGCAAATGAGGAATGGGATATTGGAAAGTTTTTGTGTGTTTTTGTGCAAGTAAAATGGAAGAGAATAGTCTTCTATTTATAGCCAACTCTTGCCTTGGAGAGCACCTTTTTACCCAATGGATAAAAGAGTAGACTACCCATTGGATAAAAGAGTGCACCTTATATTCTTGGAGCCCAAATTCAAAATTTGAATTTTGAATTTATTTTCTTCCCTCCATCTTCTAGAAGTAAATTCAAAATTTGAATTTTGAATTTATTAGTTTCCCTCCATCTTCTAGAAGCTTATAAAAATCTTGAGTAAGCCTTAACCGGCTTGACTGCCCGCGGTTCTATATCTTCTCGCGGTTTGATATCTCTAAGGAACCGCGTGTTCTATAAGAGAACCGCGCGTCCTTCTTGTCTTTCATGACGAATGTAATCTTCAAGGTGTCGAGAGAAGTATACATAAGTATGCTTGAGTGATTACGAGTACCTTACACATTTTACATTATGTATTGCGAGTTATACGTTTGTCATCACCAAAATATAAAGGGATCATCTTGATTAAACATCGTAATGTTTGCACTAAAAGATTTTTCTATGTTAGCACCAATTAGTGAAGTATTATTGGAGTAATGTTTATTATGTAATCGGAATAGCCTTGTGAAATAGTTATTCGAGCTACTTTTACATATGAAGATATTGTTTCATTAAGACTTGTCATGAAGAGGTGTTGGCTTAAGGGGAAGAATTCTTATGGTAAGTTTGATGTTTGAAGAAGATTTTCGCGAGGTTATGTTCTATCATATCTTAAAAGTAATCAGCATTACAATTAAATTTTAAGGTAACTTGTTTGTGCTTACGTTGTTACTGATGAAGTGATACAAGATCTAGGAATATGTGATTTTTCTTATGGTACTCTATGCACATATTTTCTATCACTTGAAGGAGTTACATTATCGTGCTCAGTGTCTCACAAAGGATGAGGATTTTTGTATAATCACGACACTTCGTCACATGGATAGTACAAGATATGGAACACATGTTTGGGTTATTCTAATTTTACATCAAGAATATTATAGTTATTTTTCTTCAAAATCATTACATATAGCCTCCATTTAAAGAATCTTTGATTGCATACATTGTTTCCTTCCCTATTGATGTGACAAAAAGGGGAAGATATGCATGCTACACTTGAGGGGAAGCAATTTGAAGATGATATACCACTTACAAGAGATACACAAAGAGTTTTAACGACATCAACTAGGAGAAGATTGTTGGGTCAAAAAGTTGATGTGGCAGAAACTCAAAACGAAGAAAACATGAAGGCATTTGCTTCAGCGCTGATATATGTGTCTAAGCGTTGACAAGTGTAAACGGGACGCTGACAGAAGTCAAACGCTGTTAGAAAATCTATTTAGGATAACTATTCAGAATATTATTTATGAATATTCTGTATTAGTTTATTTAAATAGAAGATATGCATGTTTATTTGATATTAGCTCTTGTAAAACCCTAATCCCTACACTATAAAAGGAACCAAGGGTTATTAGGTTTTTTATATCTTTCATTCACAATGTAAACCTAAAGCGTGTGTCGACTAGGTGTGGGATTAATGTGTACACACCTAGTGATTGTTTGTTATTAATCTAATGAATAATCCAATTGAGTAATTCTTTGTGTCTTGTGCCTAAACACCTTGTTTCCTAATTATTATTCTGTTCTGCTATGATCTCTATCATAAGAATGATAATTATGCCTAGCAGCTAAAAGATTCGAGGAAACCTAGGTTTCCACAGTTTGTGGATGATGAGTAGTGGCAAAGTGATGGGTAACTCCATAACGCTTTAGAACTTTCTCCATCAGCTTGTAACAGAAGTGAGTTCCTCGGTCGCTGATTAAAGCTTTCAGCATTCCATAGCGAGGGAAAAGCTTTTTCAGAAAATTGATTGTAACATCCCGCCTACTTAGACTACAATATTGTCCGCTTTGCCCGCAAGCTCACGGCTTTGCTTTGTGGCCCTCTTGTAAGTACTTCCTGGCTAGTCACCCAGGCCAGTACTACTGTCACATGAGCACGCTTAACTGCCAGTTCCTAAGAACCTCACTTGTAGTAGACCACAAAACGCGTTGTTTAGTGACAAGGCGAATGTTATCTTATGAACCATGGATCTCTCATGGCCACAGCCGTTGTGGGATTTGCTTAGGGTGTCACAATCCCCCCCCCCCCTTTCGGGACTCATCGTCCTTAATGAGGTTTGCCCCACTAACCCGAACGGCTCAGGAGTGGCTTTGATACCACTTGTAACATCCCGCCTACTTAGACTACAATATTGTCCGCTTTGCCCGCAGGCTCACGGCTTGGCTTTGCTTTGTGGCCCTCTTGTAAGTACTTCTCGGCTGGTCACCCACGCCAGTACTACTGTCACATGAGCACGCTTAATTGCCAGTTCCTAAGAACCCCACTTGCAGTAGACCACAAAATGTGTTGTTTCATGAGAAGGCGAATGTTATCTTATGAACCATGGATCTCTCCTGGCCACAGCCGATGTGAGATTTGCCTTGGGTGTCACATTGATCACGCATCGTGCATCGTTCGATGGTAAAGCTTCGGCTTCTTCCCATTTGGACACGTAATCGATATCGACTGAAATGTATTCGAACTTATGGGATTTGGGAAACGGTCCCATGAGATCAGTTCCCCATATGTCAATCACTTTACTGACTTGGATGTTGTTTTGAGGCATCTCATCTCTTAGTGAAAGGCTACCAGATCATTGGCAAGCATCACAATTTTGGACTAAAATATGAGCCTCCTTGAAAATTGTTGGCCAATAAAAACCAACATCAAAGACTTTTTTTGTTATGGTAGAAGGACCATAATGTCCCCTAATCGGGCCATGATGGCACTCATCAAGAAATCTTCGCGTTTTTGAACCATAAACACATCTCTTAATCATGTTATCGGGGCACACCTTGAAACGATAGGGATATTCCCATAAATAATGTTTAAGATCAGAATAGATTTTATATCGTTAGTGATAGGTTAAACCTTTTCTAATAATTCTTCTAGCGAGGTAATTAGTGAAGTCTGCAAACCACAGAGTTTCTTCCTCATCCGTAGAGATTTGTGTAGAAACTGGAAGGGGGGGTTGAATAGTTTCTCTTCGGTTAATGTCCTAATTAAAATTCCTTTCAATTAGGTTTGTCCCAAAACTGCCTATTACTTGAAAGCTAGTTTCATAATGATTAGGTTCAATTCTAATGCATTAACAATGACAAGTAGTAGTTGTATGCAATGTAATAATGTAAGTAAGTAAAGAGTAAGAAAAGAAGCAACCTAATAGGAAGACACCAAGATTTATAGTGGTTCAGCAACGAAGCTCTATCTTCGTTCCTACTCCACTCCTCGAGTACACCTTACTCGAGATTTCCACTATATCTACAAGCTCCCTCGTTGGCGGAGAAAACCTTACAACGTTGACTACATTATTTTCAAACACTAAGCTAAATGTCGAGACCTAATCTTAGCTAGGACCAATCTACACACGTCACCTACTTCCCCATTTTCCGACACAAGGCTAGATGTCAAGTTCTAATCAAGAGTTAGAACCAATCTTCTTCGCCCATCTTTTTTTCCGACACAAGGCTAGATGTCGAGTTCTAATCCAAAGCTAGAACCAATATTCACAACTCTTCACTTTGAAGCTAAGTGAGAACTCACAAGACACATACACACATCACTTTATAGTTTAGTGAGAACTTACACACAAGACTTACAACTCAATAAAAGATATCCAAGTATACACATGTAACTTGGATCCATACAAGACAAATCCAAGTATACACATATAAAATGGATTTACACAAGACTAACCCAAGTATTCACTAATACATTAGATCAACACAACACTAATCCAAGTATCCACAAATTTATTGGATCAACACAAGACTCAAATAAAAATGATGAACATGACTAGATCTAAGGTAGGTTGATATTCATCAAAACTTCATCTTTAATCACATCACAATGTGTGAGTGATCTTTTCTTTGGACAAGTAAAGAAGGGGGTCAAGAGGATAATCATAAGTAAATATACTTAACACATTAAGTGATCATTTACTAATGATTAGGATATAGAAAAGAGAAAAGAGGCAGAAAGAATGTCCAAAAAGGTTCATGAAAATGCAGATTTGATCCACTATTCATAGGAGACAAAAGCCAACGGCTCTCTGCCTACGATTCCTTAATTATACATGTGGTTCCTTATTGATAAAGAACAACATAGCTACTTAAGTAACCGTGGGTAGTAGACTCTACTCCTTTTTGTCCTTTAGTGGGGAAGTAATATCTGAGGTAAGTTTTACCTTCAAAGGATATTCCTATGGCATTTGGAATATGCCATATTCAAATTTACATATTCCATTTTAATAAAACATTTTCTTAAAAAGAAAGCTTATTAGAATATTTTGTCACATTTGACAAAATGTTAGTTTTAAGGCTAATCACTTTTTATGATCACTAAACATGATTAAGATATGTTTGTGCAATACCTAAATGATTATTACCTTGATGATAGTGTTTATTAAATAATTCGTATTTCGATTGTCTTTGACGATAAATGTCTTTTTAATTTGTCGTGATCAAAACTAAGAAATATTAGTTAACACTAATAATGTTTTTAGGAATCACTTGCATTAACAATTTGCATAAGAGTTTCATCAGGAAAGTTATCATCGATATCTTCGTCCCTTAAATCTTCTGAGATTTGAATTTTCAAGTCACGATAAATGATTGGCTGCGACATTCTCTGCTCCTTTCTTATTTTTTATCTCAATGTCAAACTCTTAGAGTATTAAAATCCATCTATTAAGACGCGGCTTAGCATCTTGCTTAGAAAATAGGTATTTCAACGCTGAGTGATCGGTGAATACAATGGTTTTCGACAACACATGATAGGTTGGAATTTATCGAAAGCAAATACTACGACAATTAGTTCTTTCTCTGTAACCATGTAGTTGAGTTGAGCACTATTGAGAGTTTTGCTTGCAAATAGGATGAAAATTCTTTCCTTCACGTTTTCCTAACACAACGAAACCACTTGCATCACACATAATTTTAAACGGCCACGACCAATCTTGTGAAACCATAATTGGTGCATTTGTTAACCTGTCTTTAAGAGTGTCGAATGCCTTCGTGCACTCTTCGTTGAAATAAAAAATTGAGTCTATTTCGAGAAGTTTGGTCATTGGTCGAGCAATTTTAGAAAAATCTTTTATGAAACGGCATTAGAATCCCGCATGACCTAGAAAACTTCTAACAAATTTTACATTAGTGGGTGGTTGTAATTTGGCAACCACTTCGATCTTGGCTTTGTCTACTTCCAATCCTACACTAGAGACTTTGTGACCAAACACAATTCCTTTTGTCACCATTTTTACCAATTGAGTACAAGATAAGCTTGTTTGCATCGGATGAGAACATGCTGTAGATTGAAAAGAAAAGATTCAAAAAAATTTCCAAAGACTGAGAAATCATCCATGAAAAATTCCATAGATACTTTAAGCATGTCTTGAAAGATGGCGATCATACGCCTTTGAAAGGTCGTTGTTGCATTGCAAAGACCAAAAGGCATACACCGATAAGTGTAGGTTCCGAAGGGAAAAGTAAATGTGGTCTTCTCTTGATCGGTCAGTTCGATGGGTATTTGGAAATAGCCGAAAAATCTATCTAGAAAACAAAAGAATTTGTTCCCCGCGAGTCTTTCCAACATTTGGTCTATGAATGGTAGAGAAAAATGATCCTTTCGGGTGGCATCATTCAAATTGCGATAATCAATAAACACACGCTAACCGGTGACGGTTCTTGTAGGACCAAGTTAGTTCTTTTCATTTGTCGCAACGATCGTTCCTCCTTTCTTAGGAACGCACTAGACGGGACTAACCCAAGAGCTGTCTTCTATAGGATAGATGACTCCAGCTTCGAGAAGTTTGATTATTTCCTTTTTAACGACCGCTTTCATGTTTGGGTTAAGTCAATGTTTCCTTTGAATAACGGGTTTAGCATCGTCCTCGAAATTGATTTTGTGTTTGCAGAAAGATGGGCTTATGCCCGGAATATCAGATGTTTTCCAAGCAAACGCTTCCTTATAGGTTTTTAGCATATAAACAAGACGTTTCTTTTCATCTTCCTCGAGTAAGGAAAATACGATCACTCAAAGGAGTGGATCCTTTTCTAGAAAAGCATACACGAGATGATCAGGGAGTGGTTCAACTCAATATCCGTCGGTGCTTCTTGAATCGAGTTCTCTATTTTCATATGATCTTCAAAAGGCAATACTTCGAAGTTCTTGTTTTCTTCTTCTTCTTCCTCAAAAATTTCCTCAGAATCAACGGCCATAAATTCCGCAAATTCTCGATCGAGATCAATATCCTTGATCTTTTCTGAGGTGGTTTTGAATGGTTCGTTGTCATAAAAAGCAATGCATCCAACTCTTCTTCCATAACATCATAGATAACATCCACGCGAAAGTATGTTTCATAATTAGAATGAGAGTGTTGCATAGCTTTGTCTATGATGAATGTGACTCTATCATCACCAACTCCAAGGTTGAGTTATTTTTTCTTCACACCGATGATAGCGTTAGCGGTGTGTTAGAATGGTCGTCCTAAAATAAGAGGAACTTTTCGGTCTTCCTCTATTTCAAGGATTATGAAGTCGGCATGAAATATGAATTTATCAACTTGTACGAGCATGTTCTCAGCTACCCCAACAGGATATTGGTAAGTATGGTTAGCTAACCGGATAAAAGCAGTGTTTGAGAGAGATGTTTACAATGAGTAGGTGTAATATTGATACTCGCGCCTAGATCAGCTAAGGCGTGATATTCAACATTGTTGGCAAAAGTGCATGGGATAAGAAAGCTTCCCGGATTTTCGAGCTTTGGTGGAAGTTTGTTTTTCACAATGGCGGAACGTTCTTCGCTTAGAATGGTTGTAGATATTTTCTCTAACTTGCTATTGTTGCTCACAATATCTTTAAAGAATTTCCCATAGTTGGGTATGCCCGTTAAGACATCAACAAGGGGTACGTTGATCTTAACCTCTTTGAGCATATCTAAGAATTTGGCATTATGAGCCTCCATATTTCCTTTGTGTAGGCATTGAGGATATGGAATTTTGGGCTTATATGCCTTCAGTGGTGCTGGTGTAGTTTGTTTAGGTTTGGAAGGAGATACATTATCGTCCTTCTCAGCTTCTTCGGATTCATCCTCACTTTCATCGGCAAAAGTGGTTGTCTTGGTATTTGGATTGGGTAGAGGATCATAAGTTCTCCCACTACGTGTGAATACGGCATTCACATGCTCATTACGGGCGGCTAGTGGGAGGTATGGTCTATCGTTGGATCCAGATGGTTTTGGGTTTGGTTGGGTGTTACTCGAAAGAGAAACTTTCAGTCAGTCATTATATTGACCAGTAATTCTATCGAGTTTGGTTTTGAGATCATGGATAGAGGAGATGTGTTTCTTTTCACCTCTTTCCATACTATTCTTGAGATTGAAGAATTGATTCTTGACAAAGTCATAGACTTTTGAGATGCAATAAATTCTTGCATAGTCTTTTCTAAGCTTGATTCTTCGAGTTTCTTTTCAATTGAAGAGTTGGAATCATCGTTCTTACGAGGGTGAGAGGTATGATTTTTAGTTTTGGGATACTAGCACCAAGTACCGGGATTCCTATCGTAGTAGTTTCCTCGATAATCGCCTCCACGGTATCCTCCTAATGCGTAGTTTGCTTCTTATTTAGGTCCTCCCATTGGTTTGTCATCACATTCCGAAGATGGGTGGTTACCTCCAATTGTTGCATATGTGTCACATTTCTTTCATTTCTCTTTTGATATCTTTGTATTGCGAGTCGATTTTGGTCGTAAGAGCTTCCATCTTCACCATAAGTTTGGAATTGTCGATACTCTTCACGATTTTATGGAAAGCAACGATTTTATCGAAAGGTTTGGTGGTGGGGTCTTAGACCAATCGAGTTTCAAAAGTACTTGGTCTTCGAGCAATTGATATGCCTCATTAGGGGTCTTATAAAGAAAGATTCCTCCGGCGTCAAGGATTATTTGCGTCGGTTCATTGAGACCATGGTAAAAGAATTAGTTTATTCTACCTTTTCCTAAACCATGTCCATGACAACTACGAAGTAGGTGTTTCATTCAGTTCCATGCATCAATGATCAATTCGTTGGAATTTTGGGCGAAACCATGAATTTCTCCCATGAGTCTTTCGAACATAGTGGGTGGAAAGAATCGGCTACCGAAAGCGGTTCTCATTTTTCCCATGTTTCGATGGTACCGGGAATCAACTCATAACCATACTCTTACATCTCCGGATAGAGATGATGGAAAAAGTTTAAGCTTGATAGAGTCACATCGATGTTGGCACCATATCGAAACATGCCACATATTTTGACGAATACGGATTATGCGGATCGGCTCGTGCACGGCCGTTAAATTGACGGTATTTGATCATTGAAAGGTGATGACCTTTCACGATAAAGTTGTCTCCAAGTTCAACTGGAACGCTAGCGGTCACGGGAGTGGGTGCTACGACTCGGTTGTTGGCCCACATAGATAGATCATCGACCATTGGAAATGGTAGGTCGTAAAATGGGTTGTAAACGACAAAAGCGTCAAAGAGATTATCAAAAGGTGGGTTTTTGAATCTAGGAATTTGGTTTTCCAAAGGAACAAATGGTTGTTTCTTTTGGTTCTTCTTACGGGATTGATGAATAAAACATTCAGGATTAGAATAAGGACTAAGTGGTTCTTGACTGGAAGATGGGAGTTTATTCAAGTCTTGAAACACTTTTGAAAAAAGTTTTGAAAAAAGAAACCAAGAATTAAAACAAACAAACAATAACAGAAAACAGGAATTTTGTTTTACCAGATTCAGGTAGCCAGGGAGGCTGCTCGGGTTGTTAGGGTAGCTCCTTGGGTTGTCGGGGTGGCTGTCTCGTTTGAGGAAACTCAACCGGTGGCTGTTGACTTACTGTCGGCGGTTGTTGGTTGGGTTGATTCTCGCTACGGCTGCCTCAGGTTATCTGGGAGGCTGCCAAGTTTTGAGTGACCACGACCAACGGTTTTTGCTCTTAGTCGGCTGTTCCTAGCTGCAGGATGAGGTTCGACGATGGCTGCTCAGCTCTGTCGGGCAGCTGCATGCTTCTGAACGATTTTTAGTATTTGGCAATAAACACACAACATGAGAATGATTGGGGAATGGATTTAGAACTAAAAACACAATCAAATCCCTGGAGGCGGCGCCAAAAACTTGATGCGTCTCTTCGCGAGTATGAAAGAAACAAATTTTTAATTTATAACACGATGTACCAGATTGAGCTAAAAACGCACGGGCAAGTATGATCCTTTAGTTTGTGGTAAGCCGAGATCGTTCACGGGGATTTGAGAAACCTATGATTATTCTAAGTTCTTCTATAATCCTTCATGAGCATTGGTATTAAAGAAATAAAAGACAAATAAAATATATTGGTGAACTAAGATGAGTAAAAGCAACACTTAGTAAGACTAGTTTGGGAATTCGATTTGGTATGATTGTGATAAACATATAGATCTTATGATTAAGATAATTAGATGGTTAATCCAATCTATTATTTTCAAAAATTTCAATCTTCGTCAAGACTTTGGATAAAGAAAACAAGCATTAGGTTAAATCACCCAATCTAAGACTTAATCTAATTTCAACTTGTTGATTCGCGGTTCGCTTCACAAATTTTTAGCACTTTTTTTTGGTAAAACAAACTTGTTAACACTTATAATTATGTTTCTTGGTAAATCAAACTCCTTTAGAGAGGTCAATACAAAATATGGTCAATCCATAGACAAAACGTCTATGAATTGTTGTTCGAAATACCTAACAAACTGAATTTTGACAACCAATTGTCATATGAAACATAAATACAGACGGTTCCAAGAAAAAGCATGAAACTGAATTAGACACATCACAATCATAACCACATCATCATACCACGAATTTTTTTTGTAGAACTATTAAATTAAGGGCCTAAATATGCATTGGAAACCATTTTTAGGATGTACAATATACAAGTATTGTATATATTTGTAAATCAGGCTTGATATTTTCTTGTACTGAGAACTTAAACAACATTTCCGTTATCTTGCAACCAATAAAGCGTTTATTTTAATATTCCTAAAACATGTATTCTAGAAATATGTTGACTCAAGAATACTTTTTCAATAAGGAATTGAAAAACATTTTAGAAACAAAATAAAAACTAAAACTTATTAGCTCTCTAATATCATACGGACATAATTAAAACTTATCTAATGAACTTATATTTTCATGTAGCAATAATATATTGAAATTATTTAGATAATGTATGGAATCAAAATTCATAATCAAATTTTTAAGTATAGCATGTGTCACTTAGGATGGGCTAGAAGAACCGGTGCAAATAGACTACATAAAACACATTCAAGTAAATTAGATTACATAAATAAAATAAAACAATATCTAACGGTATGCGTTATTTTTATAAAAAATATGATTGATATATTTAACTAGTTTATTTATGTTTAAATGTCATGCATACACGGGTCTTATAACTAATAAAGAAAACAATGTGCAAAAAACAAAGGACGATATAAAGTGAAAATAATAGTGTGTGGGACTTGGTAACCATGAAGCCATATATATAAGTTTTTTTTCCTTTTTCCTATATTAAAACGAGTTCGTCTCCATGTCAAATTTCTTAGAGTATATATGCTCTCTCTTGACGTCTGGTAAATTTATCTACGAACTTGTTGACAATCAAACGACTTCAAACAGTGTTTTATAATGTAACTCTTTTGGTATGAAAGTTTTTATTAATATGATGTCGTAATGTTATTTCCTTGTTTATATCTTAGTTAAATTCTCTAGTGTACTAATAACTTACAAGTGCCTCAAAACTTATCGAATGAGTGATTTAGCCCTAATGTATTTACTTTACACCATGTAAAAAGTACTTTACATTTTATAGCTTATAAATAAAGGTACCTTATTTTTTCTGTGTTTGTGATTATGTTATTGTGTTCGGTGATATGTCAGTATATCCATGATATATGAATGACAAAACCTTAAACAAAAGCTAGGCTAGGCTAGGTATATAATATTTTTGTATGACAAATGGAATTTTGTATCCATAGAATATAATATACTACATATTATTGTTGGAAATACGTTTTACGTATTAGGAAGGATCGGTCACTCCAACCTTAGTCCATGTGATAGCTCGTAGTTTAGTTATTTGCATTTATAAAACAAAGCCCAAAACCGAGCCCATGAAATGTATGGGCCGGCGGCCTAATGTAAACCCAAGCCCATCACATGGACTTGGGTATATAAACCCTCTCCTTTGATAGAGAGGGTGTGTGGTTTCATAATTTACACATAGTTCTCTTAACTTTCTCTCTCTAGAAATGTGAAATCCACCATCTTTCTATCTCTTTCTATCTCTAAAAACATAAGCATAGATTTACATTTCTACAAATGGTATCAAGAGCTTGGGATGAAATATAGGTTGGTTTTCGTGTTGTGTATGCTTCTTTAAGCATATCGTAGGATTTTGAGTTTTCTTTGCCGAATCATCAAAAATTTTCGTGTTTGTTGGTGTTCTAAAGTCGAATACAGTCTTTAATCGTGTTGTAGTATCTTGGGTATCTTGGTTTTTGGCTAAAACTCAAGTTTTTTAGATCGAAAGTTGCAAAATTTCTTGTTTCTGATCATTCCGAAATTCTTGCAAGGTTTCCATCGGAAAGTACAACGTGCGGGTGGTCTGATCGCAATAACCTATCGGTTCCACTTTGCGATCATTGGAGTTAAACACCTTATTCCGACGTGACATTCCGATCTGACATTGCGATCTGGGATTCCGACGGCTTTAAGGATTCTTGTGACGTGACTATGTCCATTTTATTTTAGCAACATTCCGATCTGGACATTCCGATCTGGATATTCCGATCTGGTCATTCCGATCTGGACATTAAGATAGTGTGACATTCCGATCTGGACATTCCGATAGTGACATTACGATAGTGACATTCCGATAGTGACATTCCGATAGTGACTTTCCGATAGTGACATTCCGATCTGGCATTTTGATCTGACATTCCGACAATCCAAAAATTATTCCTTAAAAAATATCGAATCGTGTGTAATTTTGACTTGGAATTTTTGGTTTATCGAGAACATATTTTAGGGGATTTTAACATTGTTTCTCGATTTTAACTCACAACAACACAAAAATACTTAACCTTATTTCATTGTTCGATCAACTTTGTAAATCTTAACTTATTGAAATGGAGTACACATCTCTTACGGATAAGTCCATCCTCTCGGGTACGGATAATCTTCCACCAATGTTGGAGAAGTCTATGTACGAGGATTGGACTTCCCGAATGGAACTTTACATGTTGAACAAAGAGAATGGACATCTCATTTGGGCATCGGTGCTCAATGGACCATTAGATTATGGTACAGTGACAGAAGGTACGACTACTCGTCCTCGCACAACGGGTGAGTTGACTGGAGATATGAAGATTCAAGACAAATGTGATAAGTATGCTACGAACATCATTCTCCAAGCCCTTCCTCCAGATGTCTACAAACTCGTCAGCAAACATTAAGTTGCCAAAGAGTTATGGGATAGAATTCGGGTTCTAATGCAAGGCACCTCGTTAACTAAACAAGAATGAGAGTGTAAGCTTTATGATACTTTTGATAAGTTTGCCTATGTGCCAAGGGAGACTCTCAATGATTACTATCTGAGATTTACCCTATTGTTGAATGAGCTTAATATCTATGGCATGGCAATTCCTACCTTTCAATTGAACACCGAGTATTTGAACACTCTTCCTCCAGAATGGAAAAAATACGTGACGGATGTTAAGTTGGCTAAGGACTTGCATAACACCAATGTGGATCAACTTCAAGCTTTTCTTCAACAACACGAATGCCATGTGATCGAGGCTCGGTTGTCTACACCTCAAGTTCATGATCCACTTGCAATGTATGCTTCTCAACAAAACATGGCTTATACTTATCAGCAACCATCATACTTGCAGCAGACACCACCACACAACTATCAGCAACCACAGCAACCATCTTATCCACCACTAATGATGCCACAACAAGCATTTTAACAAAGTGTTCATCAACAATCTTTTCCACAGCAAACAACATATCAGATATCACCATCACAAGCCAACACTTCTCCAATGGGCTATACTCCTCAGCAAGGATATTTTCCAATAGAAGCACAACCAGCACAAGCTTTCTACTCTAATGAACTTCCACCAATCCAAGCACCGGTCTTTACTCCAAATGATACGCCAGCTGATGTACTAAACCATCTCACCGCCTACTTGTAACACTCCCAAATTTCGGTAATTTACGGAAGGGTCATTGGAAGTATTACTTCATAGCACAACACACAAGTTACAGAAAATGACTAAAAAAGAGGCGTTTTAACAGTTTAATCCCTTAGATATTTAAAATCAGAGTTTACAAACAGAAACACGTCCCAACAATACTGTAACGATAAAAAGTTTTAAAAAGTTTATCAAATGATAATAAGTAAATTTTATTGCCTTTAAAATATCCTGTGCGACTCCATGCTCCAGCTGTTGTTAAACCTGAGTACCTGAGAAATACATGCTAAAAACGTCAACACAAAGGTTGAGTGAATTCATAGGTTTGCAAGTAAAAGCAGTGGACCACAAGATTTCAAGTATTCAGTTTTCAAAAGTCAGATAGCATCAGTTATCGCATTTAGCTCATGATATCGAACATTAACATCCGTTATTCCGTTCAAGTTTCAAATACAGTGCGTCCAGTCGGTTTTCCGTTAAACCTGGACGGAGAGGTCAATCCCAATAGATCTATTCACAGCATTCGTGTTTACTCGACCAGTACAGTCGGTCCAAGTAATTAACGGTTCATGACTAAAAGGGATAAAATAAGCACACAGTTCAAGTACTTGCATCCATTCGTAAAAAGTAGCATGCATCCCCCTCGCGGGTTTCATAAAATAATTAAAGTATTAAAAGCGAGGCTATGAACTCACATGACATGACGATGCGTGGATTATATAATGAATTGCTGAAACAGTGAAAGGACACCCAGAACGTCACTAAAATTTCTTGTCTTGCAACTCCAAAAACTAATGTTGAATCTTTAATATTGCTTAGCTTTACCCATCAATTACACCATATCAACTTTCGAAATTAGTAATCACGCATGGCAACCATGTAAATCTACCTTGCAAATACTTGTAGTTGATGAAATATAGCGAATTATGGCTGTGTTGCTTCTTATTGTCACCATGTAATTGTGATAAGTAGGCGTAGTTATGAGTAAAATATTAGAGGCCACGTGAATTTCATGCTAACAATGTCTAGATAAATGACGCGTATCATTACATTGTCAAAACTTAATACGTAAGTATCTATCACTTACATGTCCATGTTACCATTTTATTGTGATGACAACATATTAACTTGGTCAAATGTTGTGGCAAAAAAAAAATATGAGATAGGAACAAGTTGAGTTACATACATATATCAATAATTGGTTATATAATATGTATTAGATGATTATTACATAAACTATGGAGTAAATATAGGCTAGAGTATATTAGTTTTAGGCGTAATGTATATATTGCTTATTTGTTTTCATTTTGTTAAATCTCGATAAGCGGGTATTATCGAATCCCGATATTTTAAAAGTTACGCGATTTAAAAATTACGCCGAGAGCACGAAAAATAAACATTTAATATAAAATAAAAACTTTGACGTTCATATAACATTAATATTTTGATATAAAAATTAAGACTTATCATATAATAAATGTTAACGCGTTATATAAATGAACGACGCTTAAACGTTCATCATAAATTTACAAAGAATGTCCATAAAATGAGAAATTAAAACGATGACAATAGAATATATTTCTATGTCATAACGAGGATATATAAGGTCGATGACGGACATATACTCCGTTGATGAATAATAAATGACAGCATTTGATACATTAAGCCATAACCTTCCCGGTTAGCCGAAAATTCAATATTTTTTATAAAAACAAACATGATAAATATGAGTCGGGTTATAAATAATGATCCGATAATTACGAATTGCTACATTCGCCAATCCTTTAGGAAAATCCGTCCCGGATTTTAGTTCGCGTTACTCGTCGATGGATTGATTGCGAAAAAAGCGAGAATATTGTTTTATTAAGTTCACGGTAGATACCACGTTCGAATTGAGTTGGATTGAGTCGTAAAGGTAAATCATAAACAAACTAAAAGAACTTCAAATAGTCACTCGTACACGAAAATTGCGATTGGAATGGGAATAGCGATAGACAACGGATAAATCGTACAATCGAATTACGAGTTGAAATGAAACAATTTGTGAGAACGCCACATGCTTAAGCCCACTCATTTATAAATCATTAATTACATGGGTTCGTCAGGTCCATCTAATTAATATTTATAAAATAATGGTTCGGTAATTTATAATTTTCTTGTTCAAACGAGTGACGAATTCGTTTCAACAAGTTTATTATAAATTCGGCTACCTAAGCATCGTTTGCACAAAACACGAGATCAAGACCGAATGAGATGTTTCATAGAAAAAATAAATATAATCTCCTTTACGACATGATTCTTTTGAATCATTCAAAGTGATAAGAAAATCAAGGAGCACAAGAAACCGTGTTTCAAAGAAATAGGTGCCCCAAAAATGGCATATCAGAGGGTGACAAGTCAATGTCGTACTCCAATCAACTGGAAGACTTTATAAATACGGTCTATGAAACAACATTTGCGATTCCAAAGCACAAGAAGAGCATTCAAACTCGGAATCAGAAGGTAAATAACCAACGGAATTGGCAGTTGACGGTGAGTTCACGCTTATATAAAATAGTTATCATAGAAGTTATCAAAAAAAAAAATTTACCAAGACCATTGCTTCACTCGCAATGTCTTGAAAGAGCTTAATTCTTATATAAATAATCTCTTCATATAAACATACTAACAAGAAACAAATATATATATCAATATACAAATTTACAAGCTATCGGGTAGCACGAGCGCATGGATGATTTTCAAAGCAATAAAATCGTTTTAGTTAAAGAGCTGTTATAGTCTAGGTTTTGGAAACGACCTAGTTCTCTATAACAAGTGCTCTGATACCAATCTGTAACACTCCCAAATTTCGGTAATTTACGGAAGGGTCATTGGAAGTATTACTTCATAGCACAACACACAAGTTATAGAAAATGACTAAAAAAGAGGCGTTTTAACAGTTTAATCCCTTCGATATTTAAAATCAGAGTTTACAAACAGAAACACGTCCCAACAATACTGTAACGATAAAAAGTTTTAAAAAGTTTATCAAATGATAATAAGTAAATTTTATTGCCTTTAAAATATCCTGTGCGACTCCGTGCTCCAGCTGCTGTTAAACCTGAGTACCTGAGAAATACATGCTAAAAACGTCAACACAAAGGTTGAGTGAATTCATAGGTTTGCAAGTAAAAGCAGTGGACCACAAGATTTCAAGTATTCAGTTTTCAAAAGTCAGATAGCATCAGTTATCGCATTTAGCTCATGATACCGAACATTAACATCCGTTATTCCGTTCAAGTTTCAAATACAGTGCGTCCAGTCGGTTTTCCGTTAAACCCGGACGGAGAGGTCAATCCCAATAGATCTATTCACAGCATTCGTGTTTACTCGACCAGTACAGTCGGTCCAAGTAATTAACGGTTCATGACTAAAAGGGATAAAATAAGCACACAGTTCAAGTACTTGCATCCATTCGTAAAAAGTAGCATGCATCCCCCTCGCGGGTTTCATAAAATAATTAAAGTATTAAAAGCGAGGCTATGAACTCACATGACATGACGATGCGTGGATTATATAATGAATTGCTGAAACAGTGAAAGGACACCCAGAACGTCACTAAAATTTCTTGTCTTGCAACTCCAAAAACTAATATTGAATCTTTAATATTGCTTAGCTTTACCCATCAATTACACCATATCAACTTTCGAAATTAGTAATCACGCATGGCAACCATGTAAATCTACCTTGCAAATACTTGTAGTTGATGAAATATAGCGAATTATGGCTGTGTTGCTTCTTATTGTCACCATGTAATTGTGATAAGTAGGCGTAGTTATGAGTAAAATATTAGAGGCCACGTGAATTTCATGCTAACAATGTCTAGATAAATGACGCGTATCATTACATTGTCAAAACTTAATACGTAAGTATCTATCACTTACATGTCCACGTTACCATTTTATTGTGATGACAACATATTAACTTGGTCAAATGTTGCGGCAAAAAAAAAATATGAGATAGGAACAAGTTGAGTTACATACATATTTCAATAATTGGTTATATAATATGTATTAGATGATTATTACATAAACTATGGAGTAAATATAGGCTAGAGTATATTAGTTTTAGGCGCAATGTATATATTGCTTATTTTTTTTCATTTTGTTAAATCTCGATAAGCGGGTATTATCGAATCCCGATATTTTAAAAGTTACGCGATTTAAAAATTACGCCGAGAGCACGAAAAATAAATATTTAATATAAAATAAAAACTTTGACGTTCAGATAACATTAATATTTTGATATAAAAATTAAGACTTATCATATAATAAATGTTAACGCGTTATATAAATGAACGACGCTTAAACGTTCATCATAAATTTACAAAGAATGTCCATAAAATGAGAAATTAAAACTATGACAATAGAATATATTTCTATGTCATAACGAGGATATATAAGGTCGATGACGGACATATACTCCGTTGATAAATAATAAATGACAGCATTTGATACATTAAGCCATAACCTTCCCGGTTAGTCGAAAATTCAATATTTTTTATAAAAACAAACATGATAAATATGAGTCGGGTTATAAATAATGATCCGATAATTACGAATTGCTACACTACTTGTCAAAACTTGTTTCAACTAGAGGATTTCCACCAACAAACAATCAGCTCCGCACCTCTTCAAATCCTCGACAACAAGCTACTGTTCAAGATGGTCAAGTAACAGTGCAACCTATTCAAGGAAGGCAAAATTAATATGGACTTCCTACAAGGACTGGGAACAATCAAGCTGTAACTTCTCAAGCTAGTGGAAATGGAAGTCCTATTGGTCCTAAAAAGGTTGTGACTTGCTACAATTGCCGAGGACAAGGTCATATGGCTAGGGAATGCACTCAGCCAAAAAGGAGAAGGGATGATGCATGGTCTCGTGAGAAGATGTATTTGGTTGATGCTCATTCTAAGGGGAAGATTTTGGATTCAGAGGAGTTAGCATTTCTTGCAGACCCAGGGGCAGCAGATACTGAAGGCATTACAGTTGTTTCCACTTCTAATGCAGCTTATCAAGCGGACGATCTTGATGCATACGATTCGGATTGTGATGACATTCACTCTGTCCAAGCTGCTCTCGTTGCTAATCTCTCTCACTACGGTTCTGATGTCATCAGTGAGGTACCAACCACATCTAATAATATTGATGATAACCAACATCAAGTTGGGCATGAAAATGACAACCTCGAACAGCATTCGGGAACTAGTAACTCAAATGATGTGGTACCCAATTCTACACATTTGAGTGAACCTCAACCAAATGCTACGACGGGTATGGAATATTATGCTCAACATGATTTGGTAATGGTGCCTAAACATATTATTGATCAAATGCATATGGCCCTCAGACAATCCGTAGATACCAATTCCACTCTAACTGCTGAGCTTGCGTTGCATAAAGAAAAGGTCAAAGCTTTTGAAATGGTCCCTCAAGCAGAGAAAATAACATGTTCTGAATTTGACCAATTTCATTTTGAAAAGATTGAACACTTGAAAGAAATAGAATCATTAAAAGCTAATCTTTCTAATGAATTAAAAGAAAAGGAGTCGGTTGTCAATGATTTTCAGAAACTTAAAATGGATTTCGAAACTCTCGAGTCTAAAAAGGTTGAATCAGAAATTAATGCTACCAAACTTCTTAAATTCAAAGAACAACAGCTTTTAAAACAATATGCTTCCACAGAAAAGGTTCATCTTTTAACTAAATCATTTAAAGAACTCGAACTTAAACGTCTTCAAGATTTACCACCTAATCCCGGTTATGCAAAACAAGCTCAGGAATATATTCCCGGTCTTTATGATATGACCATAATTGGCAAATCGAAAGAAGCACCTTTTGTTCGTAGTACTGAGGAGACACAATCACTTGCGGATGAAACTCATTCTAAAATGCTTTCAAAATTCCATACAATTGATTATGATCAACATAACAAAGATCAATTTTCGAAAAAGACACGCATTCGCTAACAAAAGGAATTAGCATAATTAACAGTTCTTGTGCCCCAAAGTTTGTCAAATGAAAACCTTCCCAGTACGTCTCCTACACTTGTCAAAACGGATTTAACTAAGTTAATTCCACCGGTAAGCAAGGCGTCCGTTAACTTAAATGCGGTTCACCAACATTTAGCCGATTTTGACAATGTCATTTGGAACGTACGACGACTTCGGCCATAACGGAAGGTGAGTGGAACTTTGAGCACACTAGAGCTGCGTTCCGAAATGAAATTGTTCCGTTTGTAGACAATGTTAAGGCTTGTCTTAGTAATCTTGATCAAGATTTGTTTTTGGAAATAGAAGAAGTTAGACGTGTTTTCAATAAAATGGAAGATGCTTATGAAAACAGTTTACTTGAAATAGAACGGGTTTCCCGCCAAAATGATCTGCTTCTGAATCAAGTGATGTCTCATGATATAGTTTCTGTCTGTGTGAATACAAGTGTTGATAATGATTCTATTGTGCATAATGTTGAATCTGTGGATAATGTGGTAGATAGTACTTGTCACGAATCTGACACTGAATTTTTAAAGCTTCAAGATTCATATTCTTTGCTTTCAAAACGTTTTGATGAGATACAAACACATTGTATTTCGCTTGAATGCAAGCAACAATTTATTCAAGAAATCTTTGAAACGTCATTCGAAGGTGTTAATATCGATGATGCAAACTTTGAAAAGAATTTTCGATTGAATTTACAATCAAAACAGCGTCAGCCAAGTGACAAGGTTGCTCAATCTTTGCCGATAGACATAGAGAAATCTAAGGAGCTTAACTGTGTGAACGTACTTGAGGTCGCTGAGAATCTTAAACTTGATATAGATAATCGAGTTTCCAAGATTTTGTCCAAAGTTGATAACTTAAAACAGAAAAATACACGACTCTTCGATTCAGTAAAGCCCCATGTGCTAATGCCACTGCACAGAATCAATCATTGATTGAACAATTGAATCGAAGGTCGGTGGAAATATCTGATTTGAGGGAACAAATTTGTGATAAAAATCTGGTCTTGGCTGAGTTAAAGGAAACACTTCGTACTCTAAAAGGTAAGAATGTTGTGGATAATGCAGCCACTATCTCAACATCGTCCTCTAGTGCAATCAAAAGGAACCTAATTGCCGTCACACCACGTAACAAGGGCCCTAAGACTAAACCATCTCAAACTTTGTTCACTAAAGATAAGGCGGAATCAAAACCAGCTTCTAATATTCCCGTGTTGCCTTCTACAAGAGTAAGCACCACTACTAAGGCTCAAAGATCTAAGCTTAAGAGAAACAAGAAGAATGATAGGATCTTGACCCTTCTAGTATTCAAGTGAAGAAGAAAGTAGAAGCCCATCCTAGGAATGTTATTTCTGTTTTAAATAAAAAGAATCATGTAGCTAAACCTAAAGGCTCTGCGGTTGTGCAGCGTTCTAAGCCTACTGTGAATTCTAATTTAAAATGTTGGAATTGCAATGAATGTATGTTTTCTAGTCGTCATGATTCTTGCCTTATTGACCATGTGAATGAGATGCATGCCCGGAAAAATAGATTAGAATGGAAACCGACTGTGAAAGTGTTAACCAAAGTTGGTTGGATGTGGCGCCCCACTGGTAGAATTTTCACTATAGTAGGAAATACGTGCCCTTTAACTAGGATCACTCCCACTAAAGCGAAGAAAGCGTGCCCTTTAATAGGAGTACCAAGGCTACCAAAACACAAGCGTGTCCTTTAACTAGGAACACTGACACTACTGTAGGAACCAAGTGCCCTTTAAATAGGTCTACTCCCACTGTAGTGCCCGCGAATAATCCAAAACCTAAGAAAGTTGGAACAGTAAAACCTGTTAGTGCTAAAACTCACATTAGAAAACGCAGGAAATCTAAGGGTCTCAAAAATGTTAGCAATTCTGATAATTCTATATCTGTATCTGCTAACACTCCGGAACCAATAGTTTCCAATGCATTGTCTACTGTTGTTATTGAAAACAGGTGGTCCAAATTGTTCTCTGGTATTTGGACTCTGGTTGCTCCAAGCATATGACCGGAGATCGCTCTCAGCTCAGAAATTTCGTCAGCAAGTTTCTTGGTACGGTTCGATTTGGTAATGATCATATTGCAAAGATAATGGGTTATGGTGAATATCATATTGGGAATGTTATTATTTCAAGAGTGTATTATGTGGAGGGTCTCGGTCACAACTTATTTTCTGTGGGACAATTTTGTGATGCAAACCTAGAAGTTGCTTTTCGAGAGCATACCTGCTTCATTCGTAATTTGGAAGGGGTTGATTTATTGAAAGGTACTCGAGGGAATAATTTGTATACTTTGTCTCTACAAGACATGATGGTCGCTTCTCCCGTATGTCTTCTCTCCAAAGCATCGAAGACTAAGTCATGGTTATGGCATCGACGGTTATCTCATCTTAACTTTGACGCTATTAATCACTTGGCAAAAAACGAACTTGTTCGTGGTCTTCCTAAACTATCATTTAACAAGGATCATTTGTGTTCCGCGTGTACAATGGGGAAAAGCACTAAGAATCTTACAAACCCAAGACGGAAGACACCAACCAAGAGAAACTTTATCTGTTGCATATGGATCTTTGTGGACCAATGCGTGTTGAAAGTCTTAGTGGCAAAAAGTACATCCTCGTCATTGTCGATGATTACTCTCGGTTTACATGGGTGAAATTTCTTAAAGCAAAAAACGAGGCACCTAAATTCATCATCGGATTTCTCAAGATGATTCAAGTGCGTCTCAACACTACTGTCCGACGCATTCGTACAGATAATGGAACCGAATTTGTGAATCAAATTTTGCGTGATTATTATGAAGAAGTTGGCATTTCTCATGAAACATCCGTTGCTCGCACTCCACAACAAAACGGTGTCATTGAAAGACGAAATCGCACACTTATGGAAGCTGCTCGAACGATGTTAATTTATGCAAAGGCTCCATTGTTTTTATGGGCAGAAGCAGTATCTACAGCAGTATACACCCAAAATCGGTCACTAATTCGTAAACGCCATGGTAAAACACCTTATGAGCTTCTCCATGGAAAAGTACCAGATTTATCATATCTTCATGTATTTGGTTCTCTTTGCTATCCAAATAATGATGGTGACAATTTGGGAAAACTTCAACCAAAGGCTGATGTTGGTATTTTCATTGGTTACACAACCGCAAAGAAGGCATACTGAATCTACAACCGTAACTCTCGCAACATCCTCGAAACTATGAATGTTGATTTTGATGAGCTGACAGCAATGGCTTCTGAGCAAAGCAGCTCTGAACCCGCACTTCATGAAATGGGACCCAGTAACATAAGTTTTGGTCTTGTCCCAAACAACCCTACTTCATCATCATTTACACCACCTTCTAGGACTGAATGGGATACGTTGTTTCAACCGTTCTTTGATGAATTCTTTACTCCTCCAAGTATTGTTGCTCCAGAACCTGAGGTAATAGCTCCGGTAACCGAAGTTGTCGCTCCAGCAACCGAAGCACAATCTGATATGTCTGCACCTACATTTGGTCAAGATATACCTTCAACAAGTAATTCTCAACCAACACATGTTTCAACTACCCATGTCATGCCTATTGATGATGAAGAGGATGATGATGATCACGATTTGGAATTCGCTCAAATGCGTGAACTTCCATTCTTTGGTGTACCAATTCCCGACCCTAATCAAGCCGGGTCGTCCACCTTAGAGGAAGCTCCAACTACAGTTTACTCCAATCCACGGATTCGTGAACATGACAGCAAGTGGACAAAGGATAATCCTATAGATTCTATTATTGGTGACCCTAATCGCCCGGTATCCACACGAAGTCAGTTACAAGAAAATGCAATGTTTTGTCATTTTGATGCTTTTCTCACTGAAGTTGAACCTAAGACATGGCAACAAGCTTTTACTCAATCATGTTGGATAGAAGCTATGCAAGAAGAACTTAATGAATTTATACGTCTTGAAGTATGGGAACTTGTCCCATGCCCGGATCAAGTGCAGTTACTCACCTTGAAATGGATTTACAAGGTGAAACTCGATGAGTTAGGCGGAATATTGAAGAACAAAGCTAGACTAGTAGCTCGTGGATACAAGCAATTATTGGGCATCGACTTTATGGAATCCTTTGCACCTGTTGCACGTTTGGAAGCTATTAGACTATTCCTCGCTTATGCAGCCCACATGAATATGATCGTCTATCAAATGGATGTGAAGACGGCATTTCTTAACGGTGAAATCAAGGAAGAGGTCTATGTTCAACAGCCGGATGGTTTTGTGGATCCTAATTATCCTAATCACGTGTACAAGCTTAAGAAGGCTCTCTATGGGTTAAAGCAAGCTCCTCGCGCATGGTATGATCTATTGTCACAATTCCTCATTACGCAAGGCTTCGCTAAAGGCAAGGTGGATCCCACGCTGTTCATTCAGAAACGAGGTAAAGATATGATTATGGTAAAAATATATGTTGATATTATATTTGCAGCTTCGACCCAAACCTTATCGGATAAGTTTGGGACACTCATGTCTTCCAAGTTTAAGATGTCAATGATGGGCAAGGTATCATTCTTCTTAGGTCTTCAGATATCTCAGAGTCCCAGAGGCATCTTTATCAATCAATCCAAGTATGCCCTTGAGTCGCTAAAGAAATATAAGATGGAATCTTGCGATCCTGTGGATACTCCAATGGTGGAAAAATCTAAGCTTGATGCAGATCCACATGGAGTTGCCGTTGATCCTACACTTTACCGTGGAATGATCGGTACTCTTCTGTATATCACAGCTAGTCGACCTGATCTTCAGTTTGCTATATATATGTGTGCTAGGTATCAAACTAGGCCTACTGAGTTACACTTAGCTACTGTTAAAAGGATCTTTCGATGTCTTAAAGGAACCATTAATCGGGGACTTTGGTATTCGAAGGACTCTTCTGTTGCACTAATGGCATATGCAGATGCGGATCACGCGGGTTGTCAAGATACAAGGCGTAGAACGAGTGGCACATTGCAACTACTAGGAGATCGATTAATCAGTTGGGCATCGAAAAGGCAGAAAAGCGCTGCAATTTCAAGTACGGAAGCAGAATACATAGCTATGTCCGGTTGCTGTGCTTAAATTCTTTGGATGAGATCACAATTAACCGACTATGGTCTAGGTTTCAACAAAATTCCGATGTACTGCGACAACAAGAGTGCAATTGCCTTATGCTGCAACAATGTTCAACTCTCCCGGTCGAAGCATATCGACATTCGTTACCATTTCATCAAGCAGCAAGTGGAAAATGGAGTAATCGAGCTTTACTTTGTCCGATCTGAGTATCAATTGGCGGATATTTTCACGAAGGCTTTAGATCGCGCTCGAATTGAATTTTTGGCCGACAAGCTAGGAATGAGAACTTTCTCGCCTGAGACTCTTAAGAAATTGGCAGATGAAGCGAAAGAATAGTGGTGGTAAAACTATTCTCCGTATCCTTGGTGATCATTTGTATATATTGTTTATATATTTTTATCCACAAAAGCAAAATACAAAAATATAAAACCATATAAAAACCATAAAAATTGAAAAATCTAGAAAAATCCAAAAATATTTTTACTTTATTTTTCGAAGGCATGTCTTTTGGTACGATAATATTTACGGCCTTAGAAATGTTGATTAATATCGACACGGCGCCATAAATAGAGTTCGTACAAAAGTTGTAAATATTTCATAAAACATGCCAATATGGCTTGTAGTTATTTCTGACTGCAACCCGGTTTTCATATTCAAGTCAAGTATTTCTTATGAAAGCTTTGGCTCACAACGGGAATTAATTTTCTCGGGCAAGGTTTACTTTAAAACCTTGTAAGGGATCAAGTTTACTTTATAACTTGGTCTAACACAAATCTATGTACGCCTCAGTGCATTTATTTGTTAAAACAAGAGAAGTCTTGTTTTTATGAAGCTATCATCTCTACAACCATAGCAATCTACAATTGGTATCTACATACTCGACGATGCGACTACTCAACCGACGACTACAGCTCTTTCAATAGAGGTCAACAATTGAGGGGGAGCCATTGTCAAGCATTCAGAATCTTTGATGCCGAAAGTGCCAAGCTCACTAATTGGTGTCAAGACAACCATACCAATCGTACACGTGGTGACAAGAGATGACTTCAGACATGACGAGGCGACCAACATATGCTGACAAGAACCATTTGATCTTATCATATGATGTTCTCATCTATCAGGTCCAACCTTGTCAATTATTTTCTAATATGGTGAATATGTGATCATGTTACAAATCGGTATCATATCTTATATGTTTGATATCATGAAGATTAAAACGGACTTGCATTCTTCTTCCCAAAACTTTTGTTAAAACTTCATTAAATCAATTGATATTAAAAACATCGATTGGGTTAATATTTTTAATATGGGGGAGAAAATGTGATTTAATATGGGATATTATCACAAATGGTTTGACCTAATGTGTTGGCTCATCCCGACATATGCGAAATGTTTTCGAATATCGTGGCATATGTTAAGGGGGAGCAAAATGGATTTGCATATCATAAATGGATTTCATGGTGATTTATACTTACCCAAAACCCATTTATTTCACGACGATGAAGTTTGTGGTGACATAAGGATGGTAGGATAGGTTAAGTCCTATGATTCTTCCAGAACTGGAGGAATCTTCCCAAGGACATTCCATAGCTAGAAATAGTAGTCCTTAGGAAAGTTGGAGAAAGATTGTGAACGTAGCTGAATGCCGACCAAGTACTTAAGTTAGCACTGGAACAATCACAACAAGGTGCTAGTTATGACGTATTGGTAAGCATTGAAGGGGTTGAAGAATGAAAAAGAATTGTAAAGATAAAGAGTGTAAAGAAAGAAGCCCTCCTTACAACCTTAGGCAGAAACCGGGTCAACACATATGCTATTGAGATCATTTTAATGATGCTCGATATTGAAGACAGACATCATGGACCCAATGATGCAATGCACAACCCATCCCAGCTAACACAGATATCTCTCAAAAGGTATTTGTTTTAATCACATGGAGACAACACGTTATCTATTGATTTATTCACTCCGAATAAATTGGTATTGAAAAGGTGGCACTCCTCTCCAGCCTCCGATCACTAAAATCCAAAGTGCACGATCGAGTCTAGAGCCATTTGAGATCATCAAATATCTCATTAGGACACACTTCCATATTTCCTTGCTTCTTCACACAATGTGAAAAGTGAGAAAGATCTTAAGAGTCCTACGCAAAATCTTCATGATCTTGCCTGAACATCCGAGTAATACGAAAGTATCTACAATGAAGATGGAAATACTTCTTGAGCGAATATCAAAAAGCTCATGGTAGGTGACTTGTGCGATTCTTTATGAATCAAACTTGTGATAACTAGAAAGCAACAGCTGTTTAATTCTTAACTGAATTTAAACACGTTACAGGCCTCTACGCAATATCTCAGTGATCTTGCCAGAACACTCAGAGTGATACCTTAGTGTTCACAGTGATGAGTGGAAATCCTTCTAGTGTTAACCTCAAACAGCACTTGGTAGGTAACTTGCAAGATTCTATACGAATCAAGCTCGTGACAACTGGAAAGCAACGATGGTGCGGTTCTTAATTGAATTTAACTTGTTCCAAGAACATGAATTGCGGCTTCAAATCATGCGGATATTATTATCTAAATGATTCACTCTTTATGTTCGCAGTCAGCTTTGGACGGTCGAATAAAGAGAACGGGTTTACCCGCGAAATCCTATCAGGAAGTTACTTAATTGAAACTATCCGTCATGGGTACGATATCTAATATCGTCCAACGGTCTTCACCGACCGGAGGTAAAATGCTACCGACCTAGAATGAAATGTTCAAAGCCATTTCGTTCGTGTCTACTTATGTTGCGGCATTTGAAGACGGTGGCGTTGCGGGATCCAAGAAGAAGTCGTCCCCGCATGCTTATACTTTATGCACTTAATATCTCATCTAATTCTAGAAAGCCGAAAAGTTAAGTCTTCCGCTGTATCGAACTCTGAAGCTTTCAAGAATTACTAAGGTATAAGTATGTGGGACGTGAGGTCACGAAGAGGCGAAGATCACAAGTGATCGATGCACGAGATCAAGGCAAGAGATTCATGCTAAAGATTGATATCAAAGATCACATCAGCATGTTCACCAGAAAAGAAAAAGAAAAAGAAAGACAAAGACTACGAGCTCAAGACAAGCATAGTATGCTAGGTTTATTTTACTATTGTAACTTGGGTAACGCCCTTGTTTGGAGTGACCTCCCTTAGGGGGAGATTGTTGGAAATACGTTTTACGTATTAGGAAGGATCGGTTACTCCAACCTTAGTCCATGTGATAGCTCGTAGTTTAGTTATTTGCATTTATTAAACAAAGCCCAAAACCGAGCCCATGAAATGTATGGGCCGGCGGCCTAATGTAAACCCAAGCCCATCACATGGACTTGGGTATATAAACCCTCTCCTTTGATGGAGAGGGTGTGTGGTTTCATAATTTACACATAGTTCTCTTAACTTTCTCTCTTTAGAAGTGTGAAATCCACCATCTTTCTATCCCTTTCTCTCTCTAAAAACATAAGCATAGATTTACCGAGCCCATGAAATGTATCGGCCGGCGGCCTAATGTAAACCCAAGCCCATCACATAGACTTGGGTATATAAACCCTCTCCTTTGATGGAGAGGGTGTGTGGTTTCATAATTTACACATAGTTCTCTTAACTTTCTCTCTCTAGAAGTATGAAATCCACCATCTTTCTATCTCTTTCTCTCTCTAAAAACATAAGCATAGATTTACATTTCTACAATTTATGTAACATACATGATTATCAAAGTGATTAAACTATTGTACCAAAAAAGATATAACCCCATCTAAAAAATGCAAAAAGCATGTGATCAGATGTTCGAGAGATTGCAAGAAGTATGTGATCAAATGTTCCGGGTTCAGTAGCTAATGAAGCGAATAAAACGACACATGATATGGATGTAGGTACAATAAGTGAAGTTCTTATTGTTAACCTTGAACATGCATGCGTATATGGAATTTGATGATAACTTTATTACTATTTATTTATTGCTATTATGTAAATGTGTATATCTCTTTTAAAGTCATCTTATACAATTTTAATTACATCTACTCTTATGTTACTAAGGCGTCATTTGGTTTATGTTAGCCCTATATTTTATATAGTCAAACAAGAATGTAATAGGTCATCTTAGTCGCTAATGGTCTTGTATTGTAATAGGTTAGTCGGGTTAACCGGGCTTGGACTTTAAGCTAATATTGTATAAGTTAGGGGCTCTAAGCCCAAGCAAATCCAAGTCCGACCCATGAACAAGCCCACTAAAGCCTTTAAGGCGTGGCATATATATACCCTCTTCCATGTGTGGAAGAGGGTGTTGGTTACCATTTACTTTCTCTCTCTAGTAATGATTTAACCTTCCATTCTCTTTACTTTCTCTCTCTTCCTTCATCTATTTCTCTCTCTAAATATCATCTTAATATTGTGTAAAGGATTGAAGTGGGATTAACATTTGGTATCAAGAGCCTATAGTGGATAGGTGATTGAAGATTCGTGGTTGTGTTCTTATTGATTTTTTGAGGTATTTGATCCATAATCCTTGATCCAAATTTGTTTTGTGTTTTTTATGGTTTATTCTTGATACAAATCATCTACATAGTTGTGGTAGAGATTTGGTATTGTTACTTTGGCTAAAAACACAAATTTTTTGGGTATTTGGATCATTATTTGGCTTAACATCACGAATTGGTGTGTTAGATCTGAGAAAACAGCATAAGTCGTCCAAACAGTAGGATATCTTCAGAATAATTGGATTATTCCGAAGTTGTGAAGAGGGTTTCTGTATTGCGAACTGATTTATTCCGAAGTGGTATTTGATATGAGCAAAATCTCATATCAATAAGTCAACAAATCACCCTAAAACACATAGCAAATACCTAACTTCTATACAAAAAAGCAGTATTATGTGGTATGTTTTGTGTTTGTGCTTGTTTAGGTAACAAGGATACAAATTTAAAGCAAACAAGTGAAATCAAGCCTAAAAGATGAAGAAAGGACAAGAGAAGGATCAAAAGTGACAAGCCTTGAGAAGACAAAGGACCTATCTTGACAACATTCAAAAGATGAAGGACTAAAGTGCAATTTTGAGAAATTCAAATATCAAAGTCAAATCTGGTCAACATTCAAGTCAAAAAGTCAAATTATGCTTTATGAACAAGTTTGAAGTTTAAAGGATCAAAAATGCTAAAGAAATAAAGATTGGAGCTCAAATGAAGATTCTGCCAAAGTCAAGGGACTGAAATTGTCATTTCTCATTCTATTATAGGGCTTAATCCGTGTGAAATGATATGGACCAATAAGAAGCGAGTATCATTGTGACATGGATTGCGACTTAGACCCACTAACAGCCGCCAGAATTAATGAGCTAAATCTTCACAGTAATTCCCACTCAACTCATTTCCACCAATGGGAGAGCGCCATGCAATAATATATATATATATATATATATATATATATATATATATATATATATATATATATATATATATATATATATATATATATATATATATATATATATATATATATATATATATATATATATATATATATATATATATATATATATATATATATATATATATATATATATATATATATATATATATATATATATATATCCATTTTGGATAGTGATCCGCAACTCACATCCTCCTCCAATAATACATTGCCACGTTGCATCTTCAAACAAACTCAAACCCAGGAACGGGAATCTGCTACACTGCATTTCAAGAAATGTTATAAACATGAAAAGTGTTCGGAATCAAGCAAGGAACTCAACTCAACAACTTAATTGGATTGAAAGTGCTTCAATAAAAAATCCCCAAATGTGTTCTTAAGCTGGAATTTGCAATTAAGAGAATGAAGACACGTGGAGCTCAGTTATTGGCTACAACACGTCATCATCCCCAACAGAATCTCATTCTCACTCTATAAATAGGACTTAGCTAGCTCATTTGCAACCTGTAGCTTGTAGGTGTGAAAACACACACTTCATACTTTTCTCTCATCTCCAGTTCTACAACTTAGTTAGTTACTACTCTTAGGTGTTTGACAACCACCTAAGAGTCAGTTAGTCAGTTAGTAACAGATTTGTAACCAAATTTTCCCCATTATGAAATCAGAACCTTCATTTTCACTCATTCTCATTCTTATACCTACATAATCATTCTCCTAGTGATACTGTTTGTTTCTATTGATCATCCATGATCAATGGAAGTTTGTTGATGCCGTAAAGACTTGTACCTGGTTCAAATTCCATTTGAAGTTCATTTTCAGTCATTTGAAGCAATGTAGCAGGGTGATGATTGTAGCAGGTTTTGGTGATGTTATGATGGTGACCAGTGGAGGATTAATGGTGGTTTTGTAGACTATAATAAGCTCAGCGCTTATTGCTCCATCAACGGAGCCTTCAAAGCTAAAAATTGCTTAATTGCTTGTTTTTGTTCCCCTAAACAGCCTATGCATGCTCAATACCTAGAATAATCCTTAAATAATGAACTGATTGAGTGATTAGTTTACTTGTAGCTTGATTGTGCTGGTTTGATAGTGTAATTGTAGTCTTACAGCTTTACAATCAGTTTTACTTGGTCAAATTTAGTATTTTCATCAGTAATTGTTCATTAGAACTCATTTTATGGTTTAACCTGTTAACTAGCTTGATTTTGACTCTAAAACATTTCATTTCTTCATTTGAGCAAGTTTGAATAGGTGACTTAATCTGTCTTAACCTTGTACTCAAAAAGCTTTTGAAAAAGTTCTTGTTCAGTTTTTGAAGTGGTGTTTAGATCAAGTCATTTTTGGTGAATCAGTTGGTAAAACTTGTTGTTTAGTGTTCATTCACACTTAGTCAGTTAGACTGAACAATTTGGTTCAGTTTTGCAGTCAAAAGAAAAGTCAAAAAGGCAATTGGTAGAAAAAAGTTTGGGTCAAGTTGTGATAAAGGATTTTAGTCAAAAACTTGCTCACTTTGATTCCTTAGCATTCCTTTATTTCTTGATGAAATTAGCTGAAACCTTTTTAAACTTGTAGTTTAACATCCATACTTTTAGTGCTTATAAGAAAATTCTATAGTTTTAGCTTTTGAGTGAGTTCTTGGCTTATTAATCAGCTCTAGACCAAATTTCAGTTTCTGTGATAAACAGCATACTGATTTACTAGATCTCTTAATCTACTTCATTAATCCATTGATTTTCTTTCACAAGTCAACTTGCAAACATGTCATGAGTAATTCCTGAAATGTTGAGCTTATTGAGTTTTTGGTCAAACTTTGGTCAAATAAGCTGTTTTTTGGCTTATTCAAGATTCTAGCTTATTCTATTGACCATTTTCAAATCTAAAAGACATTCCAAGCTTCTTGAGGATGGATTAATCAACTTTAGCAATAAAATCGTTTTGTGGATGACTAGATTTCAAATGGGCTTATTGTTGGCTTATTGAGATAAGCTAAGTCGAGTTTTAACAGCTTTTAATCAAAATTCTTTTGCAAGGCTAGCTTATTTTCAATTTTAAGCAGTTTAGAAAAAACCAGATTGATTTTGGTTGAGTAATAAGCTCATTCGAGCTTATTCAAGTCACTTAACCCGTTTTTTGAAAGTTCTTGATTTAATTGCAAATTGGTCCTTCGTTTTTGAAAGAGTTTGTAATCAGCTTTGAAACTTAATCTTTTTAGGGTTTGCATAGATTGGTCCCTGAAATTTCATTTGTTACAAAATTAGTTAGTCAGTTTTGGAAGTTGTTAAGTTTGTTTGACTAGTTGTTATAATTTTCATAATTGGTCCCTTTAGTTTCTGATTTTGCACATTTAGTCCCTATACTTTCATTTTGTTTACATTTCAAGAATTTTTACTTTTAATGCATTAGAAACTTGTACTTTGTGAATATTAATTGGTAATTGCACTTTGTTTTACGGATACGTAGCTCTAATATTTTCATTTTTCTACGTGTTTGTTTGAATTAGACCTAGAATCCAAATAATCCTTAACAACCAAAAACAATTTAAAGCTTGATATTAGTAGGCCTTTCAATTTGTCTTGAGTCGAGAAAAAAAGAACGTGCAAATACTCAATATCAGTGTTATCTTCGAAATTACTGGTCATATTGCGAAGTCGCTCATAGGGTTTCTGGTTTGCGAAGTCCAATTCTTTAAGGTTCTGAAGTTTGCTAGAAGATTAATTCTTAAGTGCTTTATACCTAATATTCCGAAGTAAACTTACATGCCGAAGTTCCTTCATTCCGAAGTGACGTTTATTCCGAAGTGACGTTTATTCCGAAGTGACATTTTATCTGAAGTTAAGTTTTTTCCGAAGTTAAATTTTTTCTGAAGTTAAGTTTTTCCGAAGTTAAGTTTTTCCGAAGTTCAGTTTTTCCGAAGTGACTTTCCGAAGTCAAATTCCGAAGTTCTCAGATTCCGAAGTTACCAAGATTCCAACATTCCAAAGATAAATTTTTAAGGTTCCTAAGTTAAAAAAAAAATTGGATTGCGAAGTTGTTCTTTGGTTTGGATTCGGAAGTTACCAAGAGTTCAATATTCCGAAGTTAAAAGTTAATTATTGCGAAGTTGCTATTTTTCCGAAGTTATTGCTTGGATTATTGCGAAGATAATTTGCAAAATTATTCTGAATTTTTTTTTGTTTGTCTTGGAATTTTTTAGTTTCTTGTGAACACTTTGTTAAGGGATTTCACACAATTTTTCAGAATTGACAACCACACCTCATCACAACACATCCACTAAGATCCTAATCCATTCACACACATTTACAATGTCTAGCAACAACATCAGCAATGCGACTGCCAATCAAATTCGTTTGGAACAAGGTGGCAACGTTAATCCACCAGTGCTTACTGCCGGTTGCTACGTTCAACGGAGATCTCGTTTTCTCAGATTTCTCGACGAAAAAGAAAACCGAACTGCTCTTCGTCATTGCCTTGAGAATCCACCTCCAGTTTTTGAATTCAGACCCATTACCACACAAGCAGAGGATGGCACTTCATCAACTACACGAGCTATGGAGAATTTCGATACATGTCCTGCTGAGAAAAAGAAACTCCTCCAAGCTGAAACTGATGTTATTAACTACATACTCACTAGGATTGATAATGATATCTATTCCACGGTTAATGCATGTCCTAATGCTATGGAAATATGGAATGCAATTCATCCTTTGAAGCAAGGTGAGTCGATCAATGTTCAAGATCTCGAGACTAATTTAATTTGGGAGGTTGGAAAATTCACATCTGAAGATGGTGAATCCATTGACTCATATTACTCGAGATTCTACAAGATGATGAATGAGCTTGTCAGAAATCTGTGCACCATCTCCACTCATCATGCCAATGTTTAGTTTCTACTTCAACTCAAACCAGATTGGCAAAGATTTGTGACTTTGGTTAAACAAAGAGAAGATATCAAGACTATATCTTATCACAAACTTTATGATATCTTGAAACAACATCAGAATGAATTGAATGAACTAAGGGCTGAAAAGGCAGAACGGTATGCTAACTCTATTGCTTTTGTGGCCGCTACTTCAACAAAACCCGTTCACTGTCAGCAACCATCTACTCATTCCTCAAAGTCATCAAGCTCATCCACCAAACCTCTAGCTACTGCTAAAAACAAAGCAAAAGCAATTGTCCCCACTCCACCTCTAAAGTATGACACCGAGTCAGATGGAGACAGTGATGATGAACAAACTTCAAGGGACAAGAAGATTGAGGAACTCGTGTCTTTACTCACCACAACTTATAAGAAGATCTACAAACCTACCAACAACAACCTCAGATCATTATCCAATGCTAGATATAAGGAAGTTGATCATGCACCTAGGTATGATCGTGATGCTAGGTATGATAATCAGAGGATGCCAAATCAAGTTGGGGCTAGAGATATTGTAGGCACTCCAGTTGTACAGAAGATTGGGATTCAATGCTTCAATTGCAAGGGATTTGGGCACATGGCTAGGGAATGTAAGAAGCGAAAACGGGTTAAGGATTCGGGATATCACAAGGAAAAGATATTGCTGTGTAAGAAATAAGAAGTAGTGATTCCACTCACAGCAGATGAAGTTGATTGGCGTGATGACACTGATGATGAAGTCGATGATCAAGAGTTAGAGGCACATTATGTGTACATGGAGAAGATTCAAGAAGTGATTCCAGAGCCTTCCGACAATTTTGGACCTACCTTTGATACTGAGCCAATTGAAAAGGTACCATCATATGATAACTCTAATGTGTTTGTGTGAGACCCCCAAAATCAGGTATGCAACAACTAGGCATCAAGGGGGCGCCACGTTATGGTACAAGAAACAATGAAATGTTGTTGACATAAAGTTGCCGTAATAAAAATTTATACATTAAATCATAAAGAATCAGAGTTTTTAAACAAAGGTCCCAGAGTTTTATAAGCGGAAATCTATAATTTAATTATTGTTTTGTAACTTCTAGTTACCAAGAATACATGATAAACTTCTGACAGTTTTTAGATAAAACCAAAGTTTAAATATACACAGAAATCTCCAAGCTGCGAAAATATCCTGCGGGCTCCCATCCAAGCAAAGCTAAGAAATAATACCTGAGATTAAACATGTAAATTCGTCAACATAAAGTTGAGTGATATTCATAGGTTTAGCAGTAAAGGTGTGGAACACAAGCATTATTTTGTAAAACAAGTAAATAGAGAAAATGATTATGATCATTAACCATATTCTGAAACCAATATTATTGCTGTTTAGTTCATGAACCGAAGCTTAACTCAAAGTAAGTTCCTCTAGGGAGTATTCGGCCTAAATACTCAAGTATAAACAAATGTAAGTGAGTCAAGGTAATCGGGACGGGGATTGTCAATCCCGATGGATCCACCCACGACATTCGCGCTTAGCGCAAAGCATATAGGACAATTAACGGTTCATGATCAAGAGAGGAAACTTAAGGCTATTAACTATAAGCAATAATATCAATGAAAACTGTTGGAAAGCATACAAGTCTGAATAGCATACAAGTTCTGAATAGCATACAGTTTTTTAAATGGATGTGTTCCACCATGTAAAATCTCACCCCGCGTTTAGAAACAATGTACAAGTAGTAAAAGGGGCTATGAACTCACCTTAGGTAGTCGGGTTTGTAGAAGAAACAAGAAAACGCGAAACGGCACCAAAACTAACCCGAACCTAAGTAATGAAATATTTATGAGTATAATACTCTAACTATAGTAAAATGAAGATTCATTTTAAAAAGGAATGATCATGGATTAAAATTTTTAGAAATCTTGTAAAATTTTAAGTTTATAAGAAAAAGTGAACCATGGTAGGTGTATGAGTTGTACATTGCACTACTAGCTAAACCACTTAGGTAAACTAAATTCTTCACTTGCCTACTGTATAAAATGTTATATAAGGTTATTCATAAGATTTTAGTACTCTTATTATGCTAAACATAAAAGTTTTGGACCAAAATCATGCTTAAAATATAAGACTAGAATGAAATTTAGTAATATCCTGCACTAAACAATGCACTACTGAAACTCTATGATAGCTACAGACTTGAAACTTTTTGCATTAGAAAGATATTTTCTTTACCTTTTCAAAATGGGAAAATTTGACTTATAAGAGTTTACCAATCAATGGGAATTTCACTTTTAATGTCTGAGTAAGTTTTAGAAATGATCTGCACTAAACAGTGCATAATTGAAATTCTATAATAGCTACAGGTTTGAAACTTTTTGCATTAGAAAGATATTTTCTTTACCTTTTCAAAATGGGCAAATTTGACTTATAATAGTTTACCAACCAACGGGAATTTCACTTTTAATGACTGACTAGGTTTTAGAAATGATCTGCACTAAACAGTGCATAACTAAAATTCTATAATAGCTACAGGTTTGAAACATTTTGCATCAGAAAGATATTTTCTTTACCTTTTCAAAATGGGCAAATTTGACTTATAAGCATTTACCAATCAACGGTAATTTTACTTTTAGTGACTGACTACAAATTTTAAAAATGGAAATTTACACGATACATTCAAACATGTCGTTTTAGTCAAAAATCACTAATCGAAAAAAACTTTTATGGAGATTCCAAGGACTAGAGGTTTAAAATATAGTGACCTACTGTAACTAAATATAAAATCACCAATAAAAATATTTTAACTCAAGACCCACTACACATTTTTTTACCCGTTACCCGGTTTTGACCAATTTTAATAAAACGAACGTAACTTTTGCATCCGGGCACATCCATTGCCTACCCAACTCTCCAAATCAGTATAAACCTAAGGAATCTATTTTTGAACCCAAAATACAACTTAGAACTGTAGAAAATTTGTCATGACCTGCTTTACATCAGCCAACAATTTCCATCAATTTCTAACACCTAAATTTGATCCAAATCACCCCAAAATCATTCTAAATCTATGACAAAGCCTACCACTTGATCATACACGCAAACCATGTTCATTTTATGGAGAAAATCAGTAGGTAACTCGTATGTACCTAATTTCATGATCAATCCATTTTAAGTAATAAAAATCACAATTTAGTATATAATAGAAATACATAATCAAAGAGGGTTTTTTTTTACATACCTTTATACAAGTAAATTTATGACTAGTAATTATGGGATTTGTAGCTTAATCCTTTCCCTCCAAGTAAAAGTATCAAAACAGCCCCAAGTTATGATCAACCCCTAAAAATTATCAAAAATTAACAATGTAAAATCATGTGGGTTACTCCAAAATACACTAATTCATACATAAACATAATCATTTCTTATAATCAAATTATGAGATTTTAAAAATGATCTTGCATGTCAAAATAAATGATGAGGATGTGTTTAGGAAGGATTAAACTTACTAAAAACCAAGATAATTTGGCTAGAACAAACTTTGATCATGGTGTTCTTGTGGTTAATAAAAATCAGCCCAAAGAGAGAAAAAAATTGTGTTTGATCTTTTTTTTTACAAATGAATGTGTTTGTGGTTTTTATAGTGTAAAGTTTCAGCACTTAACCCTTTTGGCCCTTCCTTTATATAAATGTTTTTAAAAATAGAATAAAACTAATAAACTTATTTACATTTTATAAAAACTTTACAAAATGGTTTATTAGATTGGACATAAACCCGAAAAATCAATTTTTGATATAATTTAAATTTACGAAAAAGTATTTAGGGCTAGTTTGGATCATAACTCGGCTAAAGGAGGTACTAGTATATATAAAAATGTATTACTTATATACAATGTATAATACATCGTGGGGAAACACGAAATTTAAAAATCTCTAGATTTACGTATTTTTTTAAAGTAACAAAAAAAACAAGTAACATATTGTAAAAAAAATCGAGAAGGACGAATAAAATAATAAGTAAATTACCGGGAAAAATACGAGTTCTCACAGTCGACCCCCTTAAAGGAACTCTGGTCCCTCAGAGTTCAACTGGAGACTGAAGCAAACGCGAACAAGTTGGGATACTTAGCTTTGAATTGGTCTTCTATTTCTCATGTAAATTCTGCGCTTCAACGAGAATCCCAACGAACCTTAACAATTGGAATCCAGCTACGCTTCAGCTTCTTAACTCCTTTTCGATAATTATTTCAAGTTCAGAATAATATAATGACCCTTTAATACGAGGAAATATTAAGAGGTAGAATGAACACGAAAATTGCTTAAACGGACAAGATGCGCTAAAACGAATTAAGATTGATAATCGACAAGGAATCGCAAATCGCGCAAATTGTAAAACACGACAATCTACTTTACTAGAGAAATTAAGGAGAAATATGAATTACATATGGATGTTTAAAATAAGAGTTGCCACAAATTTCCGTCTCGGATTTTGTATTACTTTAAAATTAAGCTTAGGTGCTTGCTTGATTTTAAAAGTGCAAGGTTTTTTTTTTGTGGCTTTAAAATGTTACGACACTTTCAAAATAGTGTCAGTATAGCTACAGTTGCTTATCAAGGTGTTTGGTGATTTGAAATCAAAAACTATATATTTAGTGAGTAAACAGTCGCTAAATCTTTTTCTTGATAAGAACTTTAAAGTACAAGTAAAATAGTTCAAAATACATATTTTGATCGGCTTAGGAGCTTTTGAATGACTGCGTGAATTTATTGTTATGATCGAAGAAAATTAAATTTCCAAATAATTTAGAAGCATTGATAGAAATGTAAATTACATAGGTAATGTCATTAACTTGAAAGTAAAATATGATATAATCAAATAGTTGAAAAGATAAGGTTTGACGTCCTTTTAAACACTAGTTATAAGTATACAAAGGAGGATGTATAGATCCGACATTTAACTTGAAATGAGTATTTTGGCAAATTAAACACTTGGTAAAATGTGTAAAATTTTCTTAGAAATACATAATAATCTATAGAATTCCTTAAAGGCGTTTAATGCATCAAATGGTAAATATGAGACATATCCGAGTTTTCAAATGTGACAAGATAGCAACCAATATGAAGCAAATAATAGTCAACAACTAGTATACAAGCAATGGCCGGAGGGAATAAAACGTAATTCATAAAAAAATTATTAACGAACATGATTGAATAGATGCATCGATGATAAGGACAATAAGAAACAAAGAATTAAGCATGATTAATTCACGAGTGTGGTTGGCGTCACCAACAATGGCTTGTTAAGTTCTCGGTGGTTGATACACGATCGAGAGAGAAAAGCCACACCATAAATTTTCGAATCACAGAAAAATCTTAAGAAGTTACTTGAGAGAAATTCCATTAAGATGAACAACATTAGCAATGAAAGGCGAAATCAACACATGATTTACCCGAATGATATTCAAGACGATAGATTCTAACACACAGCATGACAAGTACACGAAATCATGGTTCACTCCCAATCATAAATCACTATTCGCGTCCGGAGATGTTTCGAAAGTCTACCAAAATAGATAGAGAAGGTCGATCGATGTAGAAGCATAACAACGTTGAAACTTTCAAGTCTGGTATCAATGGTAAGAAATTAGACGAGTGGTATCGAGAATTATATCACGAAGGAAGATGAGGTAACAAGTAAAACAAAGATCGTTGAGTAAGGAAATATGTGCTTGCAGGCATGTAATTCGTTCAAGAAGAGATAAAGAAATATATGCATATATCATGAACGTGCTACTCGTAAAAAATATAAAAGTTTTCAAAACTTCGTTTTATCTAGCTTTTTCCGAAACACAAGTAAAAAGTTGGTTCTTAGACAAAAAAATTTTTAAGGTGACTACTATTCGGCCTCGCATGGCTCCTTCTAAATTACGCATAGGTGATCAAGCCATGCATAATTTAGGACTAGCAATGCGATGCAGAGTTTCGTCAAACCAGTATTACATGTCATATATTTAAAATATATATATGATACCAAAAATAGATATCAGAATAATTTATAAAACTTTTCGCAAGTAAGTAATTCGCTTGATACTTAAATCAACACCTTTAATGTTGCATGATTTCTTTTATAAGATGAAGGTAAAATAATTTGTGAAAATACCTCGTAAAACAATATTACTTAACGTTATAAAGTAACATTCAAGTATTTTATAAAGTCAAAGTAGAACGATTTGTAAAATGATTTGTAAAATGATTTGCAAACAATACGAGTTTGAGTTTATATGGTGACCTTATAGCAATGCATAAATAGCAAGTGGGTTACACGAGGGTAGTAAAGAGTAGTTCATAAGACCATCGATGAAATGGTTACAAGGTGATAAGGTTTCAAAAGGTTTAGCCAGAATCGTCATGAGACACGTGTCAAAAATTATAACGAAAGATGTGAAAATGAGAACTTCAAATCTCGACCCAAACTAGTGTTACGATGGAAGAAACGAAAGATGAAATATAATGAAAAATAAGTCATGTATAAAATAAAAGATAAAAGGAAATTCATATGCGTTCACATCGTAAACTAATTGGCATAAAAATGCACAACTTTTTCGACAAAACTGTAGCTCACTATCGGTTTTATCCAAACATTCGGTTTCAAAAGTTCATGATATATGTATGTATAACTCGTACCCAAAGTTACTATTTTTAAACGTCTTCAAACGTAACTAATGTTTGTTAGTTGTAAACTATCATTTGTTAAATTTCTACAAGCGCAAACGAACTCAAAAAACGCCTAAAACCCATATTTCAAAATTTCTATCAGCTTTGACTTTTTAGTCAACTTTGACTTTTAAGTCTGACCCGATCAATTAACCCGTTAAATGACATTTTCAAGATTCGGAGTCTAAAGTAATTTTGTGTAAAACAATGTTTCGAACAACTTTCTAGTTTTACTCAAGATCTGAAACCTAACGTAAAATAACCAAAATGCCCCTGCATGTTCTGCGCAGGTTTGTATATATTATCTTAAAACGCAGGTTTTTATTTTTTTAGGTTTGACCCGTTTATACTAGTTTTCGGACTTGGTTACCTAAGCATTATAAGTAAAACGGCATTTTAAACAACTTTTTAATTTTACTCAAGACTTGAAACGGACCAGAAGTAGGCGAAAGCGCATTCGCATCGCATCTGTCAACAAAATGATATTTTTTAGAAAACGCAGACTTTATTAGATAAAAGACCCATAAATATTCAGTTCCGACACTAGTTCCCTTGTGGTAGACGTAAAACGACATTTTTGAGACAACTTTCGTGTTTAGGCTGAAGGTCGAAACGGACCAGAAATGACGATTTTACCCCCTGCAGTTCTACATCAATAGAAATTTTCCATATATGCAGAAAATAAGTTCTTAAATTTTACAAATTTCAAATGAGCGTAACTCGCTCGTTTTTTTAAGAGTTACGGGTCGAACTTTATATCTAAACGACCGTCTCAACATGTAGAAACATACTTTTAAGTCTAAAGTTTATAAAAATATTTTCTTGACACCGTTAAATTACCTGTAAAGTTTCTGCACAAAGTATATTTTTCGACACCTCAAAACTTAACTAAAATTCATAACAATCCGGAATTTATGTACATATATGACTTGTGGATTTCATGAAAACGAAAGATAATAGATTGTATAATTAAGCATATAAAGAAAACATATTATAAAAATGGGTTAAGAATACCAACGATAATCTAAGAAAACAAAAACGGCGTATGACATCCGTGTCTTAGATTTCAAGATGCAATGTAGGAAGGCCTCTTGGCAGTGTGATTTTCCAAAAACACAAAACATACCGAGAAAGAAATGAAACATTAACGTGTTGCACTCCTCGAGAAAGGAGGTTTAATGAAAGGGGAGGATACAAGTTTATAGAAATAGAATCGTATTCTAAACAATCGCCACATATTAGAGGATATGAATTACAAGATGATGATGGTGTTTCCAAGGTACAAACGAACATTGTAAATCGAAGTCGAAACGTAGAATGGTCAATGAAATATTTAATCAATATACGAGTGTCGTGTAAAACGATGACGTAAAGGTCAATCAAGGTTACGAAAACCTACGATAATATTCAACACGGATTCAGGGAATGCTTCGAGATGTGTGACTCACACGATGTCCTTTAGTCTTTTTCGGAGACACATTGGGCTACACAATAGTCTATAGACTATTTTTCAAGACATCCAATCACAAATGGTTGGAAAGCAATTTGGATATTTAAATAGTTATCTTAAAGAGGTTTAACAATGGAAATATTGCACAAGATAGTAGAATGAAAATCGGAAGTTTCATTGAAAGCAACACTTCTTAATCCCCAAACAATGGTATCGCGAGAGTATGCACAACATATAAAAGAATGAGTCGAGAAAAATAGGCGGTTCAAAACGAACGAATATATGAGTTCAGTTGTATCACGCGTAAATGAAATAACAATAGTACTCAGAAAAGTGATTATGAAAATTCAGAAGCATACTCGCTCCGAATTCAAGTATGTAACATCATAGCAAAATAAAATCATGGTAACAAGATCAAGTTTACATGAACAAGAATTCAAGAAATACCGTAAGGGCAGATGTAATCACAACAATATCCAATGATATGAAACACATGGGATTTGGAAAGATATAGTAATTATTGTCATTAGGGCAATGTAATATTTCAAAATGTAATCAAGAGATGAAATACTAAAACGATAATTAAAAGTAAATAATAAGGATTAGAGAGTTACCCGCGCAGATATCGAACGGCAATGGCAGATTCTGTGTTTGACACTTAGAAACATGAAATATTTAAGCTTTTCGGTTATAGACTAAGTTTTGAAAAAAACGACCCAGTTCCCTATAACCATCGCTCTGATACCAATCTGTGAGACCCCCAAAATCAGGTATGCAACAACTAGGCATCAAGGGGGCGCCACGTTATGGTACAAGAAACAATGAAATGTTGTTGACATAAAGTTGTCGTAATAAAAATTTATACATTAAATCATAAAGAATCAGAGTTTTTAAACAAAGGTCCCAGAGTTTTATAAGCGGAAATCTATAATTTAATTATTGTTTTGTAACTTCTAGTTACCAAGAATACATGATAAACTTCTGACAGTTTTTAGATAAAACCAAAGTTTAAATATACACAGAAATCTCCAAGCTGCGAAAATATCCTGCGGGCTCCCATCCAAGCAAAGCTAAGAAATAATACCTGAGATTAAACATGTAAATTCGTCAACATAAAGTTGAGTGATATTCATAGGTTTAGCAGTAAAGCTGTGGAACACAAGCATTCTTTTGTAAAACAAGTAAATAGAGAAAATGGTTATGATCATTAACCATAGTCTGAAACCAATATTATTGCTGTTTAGTTCATGAACCGAAGCTTAACTCAAAGTAAGTTCCTCTAGGGAGTATTCAGCCTAAATACTCAAGTATAAACAAATGTAAGTGCGTCAAGGTAATCGGGACGGGGATTGTCAATCCCGATGGATCCACCCACAACATTCGCGCTTAGCGCAAAGCATACAGGACAATTAACGGTTCATGATCAAGAGAGGAAACTTAAGGCTATTAACTATAAGCAATAATATCAATGAAAACTGTTGGAAAGCATACAAGTTCTGAATAGCATACAGTTTTTTAAATGGATGTGTTCCACCATGTAAAATCTCACCCCGCGTTTAGAAACAATGTACAAGTAGTAAAAGGGGCTATGAACTCACCTTAGGTAGTCGGGTTTGTAGAAGAAACAAGAAAACGCGAAACGGCACCAAAACTAACCCGAACCTAAGTAATGAAATATTTATGAGTATAATACTCTAACAATAGTAAAATGAAGATTCATTTTAAAAAGGAATGATCATGGATTAAAAGTTTTAGAAATCTTGTAAAATTTTAAGTTTATAAGAAAAAGTGAACCATGGTAGGTGTATGAGTTGTACATTGCACTACTAGCTAAACCACTTAGGTAAACTAAATTCTTCACTTGCCTACTGTATAAAATGTTATATAAGGTTATTCATAAGATTTTAGTACTCTTATTATGCTAAACATAAAAGTTTTGGACCAAAATCATGCTTAAAATATAAGACTAGAATGAAATTTAGTAATGTCCTGCACTAAACAATGCACTACTGAAACTCTATGATAGCTACAGACTTGAAACTTTTTGCATTAGAAAGATATTTTATTTACCTTTTCAAAATGGGAAATTTGACTTATAAGAGTTTACCAATCAATGGGAATTTCACTTTTAATGTCTGAGTAAGTTTTAGAAATAATCTGCACTAAACAGTGCATAATTGAAATTCTATAATAGCTACAGGTTTGAAACATTTTGCATTAAAAAGATATTTTCTTTACCTTTTCAAAATGGGCAAATTTGACTTATAATAGTTTACCATCAAACGGGAATTTCACTTTTAATGACTGACTAGGTTTTAGAAATGATCTGCACTAAATAGTGCATAACTGAAATTCTATAATAGCTACAGGTTTGAAACATTTTGCATCAGAAAGATATTTTCTTTACCTTTTCAAAATGGTCAAATTTTACTTATAAGCATTTACCAATCAACGGGAATTTTACTTTTAGTGACTGACTACAAATTTTAAAAATGGAAATTTACACGATACATTCAAACATGTCGTTTTAGTCAAAAATCACTAATCGAAAAAATTTTTTATGGAGATTCCAAGGACTAGAGGTTTAAAATATAGTGACCTACTGTAACTAAATATAAAATCACCAATAAAAATATTTTAACTCAAGACCCACTACACATTTTTTTACCCGTTACCCGGTTTTGACCAATTTTAATAAAACGAACGTAACTTTTGCATCCGGGCACATCCATTGCCTACCCAACTCTCCAAAATCAGTATAAACCTAAGGAATCTATTTTTGAACCCAAAATACAACTTAGAACTGTAGAAAATTTGCCATGACCTGCTTTACATCAGCCAACAATTTCCATCAATTCTAACACCTAAATTTGATCCAAATCACCCCAAAATCATTCTAAATCTATGACAAAGCCTACCACTTGATCATACACGCAAACCATGTTCATTTTATGGAGAAAATCAGTAGGTAACTCGTATGTACCTAATTTCATGATCAATCCATTTTAAGTAATAAAAATCACAATTTAGTATATAATAGAAATACATAATCAAAGAGGATTTTTTTTTTACATACCTTTATACAAGTAAATTTATGACTAGTAATTATGGGATTTGTAGCTTAATCCTTTCCCTCCAAGTAAAAGTATCAAAACAGCCCCAAGTTATGATCAACCCCTAAAAATTATCAAAAATTAACAATGTAAAATCATGTGGGTTACTCCAAAATACACTAATTCATACATAAACATAATCATTTCTTATAATTAAATTATGAGATTTTAAAAATGATCTTGCATGTCAAAATAAATGATGAGGATGTGTTTAGGAAGGATTAAACTTACTAAAAACCAAGATAATTTGGCTAGAACAAACTTTGATCATGGTGTTCTTGTGGTTAATAAAAATCAGCCCAAAGAGAGAAAAAAATTGTGTTTGATCTTTTTTTTTTACAAATGAATGTGTTTGTGGTTTTTATAGTGTAAAGTTTCAGCACTTAACCCTTTTGGCCCTTCCTTTATATAAATGTTTTTAAAAATAGAATAAAACTAATAAACTTATTTACATTTTATAAAAACTTTACAAAATGGTTTATTAGATTGGACATAAACCCGAAAAATCATTTTTTGATATAATTTAAATTTACGAAAAAGTATTTAGGGCTAGTTTGGATCATAACTCGGCTAAAGGAGGTACTAGTATATATAAAAATGTATTACTTATATACAATGTATAATACATCGTGGGGAAACATGAAATTTAAAAATCTCTAGATTTACGTATTTTTTTAAAGTAACAAAAAAACAAGTAACATATTGTAAAAAAATCGAGAAGGACGAATAAAATAATAAGTAAATTACCGGGAAAAATACGAGTTCTCACAGTTTGCTAATGAACGAAGGCATCCTAAGCAACCCGAAAGCATCAATGACACATATGTAATGGACACGAATGATAGCAATATCTCTACGGATTCACAGCATATGTGTAATAATGACGGTAATGCTGCTCATGATACTGACTCGGATGAGGACCGTGATTTGCTTGCCTCCATCATTGATTCTTTAAAACATGAAATTGAGGAAAACAAAGAGGCTAATAAACGTTTGAAGTAAGCAAACACATCCTTAGCCGAGGATATAGACAGGCTTAAAGAGTGTGATTATGTAAAAGAAGCTGATCGACGAGTTGCAATAGCTAATGGTTTGGTATATGAACGTAAGGTGCTCAACGAACAATATTGTTCTGAAGTAACACATGAAATTCATATGTCAAAAAAAAGATATCAGAACTTGAAGAACAACTGCTGCTACATAAACTCCAGATTACTAAATTAGAGTCAGTTAACAAAGATCAATCTGAGCTTTATAAAACTCGTGAAGAAAATGATATTGAAAAAATTCTTGCTTTGGAAAAGAGAGTCGAAACATTAAACAACATTGTTTACAAAACGGGTCAGTCTATTCAAACTATGAATATGCTCAATAGAAATATGAAAACGAGTTTTACTAAGCCTGAATATCTCAAGAAAGTTCAAAGTATCAATCCTGCTCTTTATGATATCGGTTGTTATGTTGATAATCTTGCTCTTATGCTTTCCCCTGACTGCGACGAAATCATTCGTCATCAAGAAGAAAATCGATCGAACTTAAGTGATTTAATAAACCTTTCTGATTTTGATCATTATATTAAGTTTGTTCCTCAAAAAAGAACTTTACAAAGAAAAAAAGATGTATACAAATGTTCCACCACCGAGCCCTGAAACGAAAAAGAAAGTTTCTTTAAAAAGGGGTTTCAAAAAGCAATCAATTTTGTTAGAAAAACAAACTTCGGATGAAAAACGTAAATGGGATGAGAAAAGTAAAAGTGTTCAGCAAATTGAATTTATAAAACAAGGGGTTTTAAATTTGTACAAATGTGTCGTCGATTATGAAAAAGTTTCTAGAGATACCGTTCGGAATATTAAACCTAACCCACCAGTAGAAGTCCATTCAACAATGTATTGTTCCAACCATCGATGATCTTTCAAATAATGTGGAAATGTTTTATAACGCTCTCACTGAGAAAATGTTAACTGATTTAAGATATGTTAAATCTCTTGAAGATGAAGTTGATTTTCTTCAAACTAATTCAAAGACACAAGAACACCAACTTTCTAACGAAATTGATCGACTTTCGAAGGAATACTTTTATGCGGACAATATGAATGCTATACTTGGTGTGTATACCGATATTGATCAATATTGTCATGTAGCATGTCTAGTGTCAGAAATGGACGAGAAATGTCACAATCTTGAAGTAGAGCTTTCGAAACAAATTCAGTCATATAACAAACTTTCGGAAAGTTTTTCCCAACTTGAGAAACACTCCATTTCTCTTGAACTTGTAACAAGTGTGAAAACACTTATCCGTTTACCACTTATTTCCAATAATAACAAGACCAAAACGTGTATTTTATGTCGTAAAATTCAGAATTATCCGTGTTTTGTGTTTTTATTGTGTTTTAGGACCAAAAGATGAAAAAGGAAGAAAACACGGGCTTTCATGGGCTTTTATCGAAGAAAACGAGAAAAGAGAAAGTCAAAAGATCAAGAGTGCAAAAAGAACGGAAGTCCAAGGCATATTCTGTAGATTTATCGAAAAAAAAGTCTAAAGACGGAAGTTTAATGAAGTCGAAGAACTCAAGTCAAATAATAGAAGAAAATTAGAAGACGAGTTCAATTTACATCGACAAATCCCGAGACGACGTCGAGAAAGACAAAGAATTTAAATCGATTCGAGAAGGAAGAAAGAAAGAAGGAAGCACATGCACCTCCCCATCTCCTATAAATACCCTCCTAAACACATTAGGAGGGGGGTTAGCTAGTTTTCATTTTTTTTTCCTTTCTTTAGTTTTTAGAGAGAGAAAGTGTTTAACTTTATCTCACTAAGTTTTCATCTTTTCTTCATTTTTATCTTTCAAGTTTAAGCTTCATTTCAATCTTGTATTTTGGAATCATTGATATACAAGTTCAAGTTTAAGCTTTTCATCATTAATCTCTTTCTACCTTTCTTGATTTTGAGTTATTTTTTATCTGAATTTTAATGCTTCGTGTTTGATATTGATGTTTATGTGATTAAAAAGTTTATCTTTTTAATCCTTTCTAAGTTTTTGTGCAAATTAAGCTTTGAGCTTATTATGCTTATTGGCTTATTTGGTACTTAGCTTATTTACTTTTAAGCTTTCCTAAGAGTTTTATCTTATTAAAGTTCGTTTTATAAAAGTTCCCGTATTTAGTGTTTCAAAAGTTGTAAAATTTGTGCTTAATTAGTCTTGGCTAAGAGTTGGTAAGTGCTTATTGGATTAACAGCTTATTCGTTTCAGCTTAAGTTACTCTTTGTGTTCCATTACGATCTTAGGAGGGTTTTACTTATTACGATCACTTGGATACGATCACATTGATTGCGATCCAGACTTCTTTGTTTGCCTACGATCCATACCACGATCTGTGGGTGCGATCCTAGTCACTATCTCTTGGGTACGATCGCATTGACTGCGATCCTTGTGGTTTCGATCAAAGACCACGATCCACTTGTTGCGATCGTGGTTGCGATCAGTGAGTGCGATCCCTCACTTCTTGAGTGCGATCACTATTTTCCATCGCATTGAGTGCGATCTGATCCCTAGGTTGCGATCGGTGGTCACGATCCACCACTGCGATCCATCTTGCGATCTGAGTACGATCGTGTTGCGATCTGATTCAGGTTTCTGTTTTATTTATCTTAGTTTTCAAATTTTATTTTTCCCGCACTTTTACTTAGTATTATTTTGAACGAGTTTTGTCTTAGCTTATTTTTACAAAGTTTTAAGTTTTAAATTCATTACGTTTTAATTTCTAAAAATTGCACGCTTCCCGAAATCTCTATTTTTACCAATTGTTTTTCTAGTTTAATTTTTAGAGCTTTTATTTTACTCAACGACATTTTTATATTTGCTTATAGTTTAAGATAGATAATCAAACCATTTTATTTTCCACCAAGAACGACTGAGTCGCACTTTCTACTAGTAATCAATTCGAAAAGACTGGAACAACGAACTTTGATACTTAGTAAATCTTTGTATTAAATGGCGCTGCTGTCGGCTCTTTTCATTAAGATTAACGGTTTTAAGTGAAAGACGCGTTGGATTTTGGGATCCGTTCATCTTTGAACGTTACTTTCCTTGCTTTAAAATTTTAAAAAATCCATAAAAATTAAAAAAATTTCAAAAATACAAAAAAATAGAAAAACATAAAAAACCAAAAATATTTCTTGTCTATTTTTCTTTTCTTTTTGTAGGTGTGTATGCGTACTTGTGCTCGTAAGAAGAAAGTAGCTCAAGCCGAAGTCATTACTCCACCTATTGTCACCATGGACAATCAACCAATGATCGAGCACGTAGAGGGCAACACCGATGCTATTGTCATACCTGAGATTGGAGCCAACAATTTTGAACTCAAATCCGGCTTCATTCAAATGGTCTCTGCTCAACCTTTTTTGGGGCGTTCGCTTGATGATCCTCATGACCATATAAAAAGGTTCCTTCAACTCACCAATACGGTTAAGTATAATGGGGTTTCAAAAGAAGTGATTCGCTTGCAACTTTTTCCTTTCTCCTTAGAGGGACAAGCTCGGAATTGGCTTGATAAGGAACCGCCACAAAGTATTCTTACGTGGACGGATTTAGAGACCAAATTCATCAACTACTTTTTCCCACCCTCACGTACTACCGCTTTGCGGAATGAAATCATTACCTTTGAACAAAAGTACGGTGAGACATTTAGTGAATATTGGGACCGTTTTAAGGAACTTTTAAGAAAGTGTCCACAACATGGTTTCACAAAAGTACATCAAATTAATACTTTTTACAATGGTTTAAGCATGAATGACCAAGATTCACTAAATAGTGCCTCGGGGGGTAACATTTTGGTTAAGTCTTCTAATGCTGCATGGGACATTATTGAGAATAAGTCTAGAGTGCAAACCAAGAGTGTTCGGACTAATGTGGCTAGTGCTAGTACTAGTGACGCTGACAAGAGAATTGATAAGCTTACTTCGCTTGTGGAATCGCTTGCTGTACAAACCGCCAACAATACCAAACAAGTCACTGCCCAAGCTAATGCTTTGAGTCAATCATGTGAAATATGCGGGGGATCTCACTCATACACCGATTGTCCTTCGACTCACGACAATCCGGAAAATGTGTATGCCGCCAACGGTAACTTTTCTACAGGAGGCTATCAAGCACGTCCTCAAGGTGACCGAATTTGCTTAGCTATCGCTCAAACAACTTTCTTTCACCACCCAGTTTTCCACCTCAAAACCCAAACAACCTAAATCGCAACAATTAAAACCAACCACGAGCTCCAAATCAATATCAAAACCAAAGAAACCTATATCCACCTCAAAGAAACAATCAAGTTCACCAACCACCCGCTTATCAACCACCTACCTACCATGCTCTTCCTCCCACCCAACCCACCACATATAACCAAGAGATTGATACTTACATGAGGACTAATGATGTGATTGTTCAAAATCTTTAGCGGGAAATGATCAACTTGAAAGCAGATATGCTGAAACAAGGAAATGATCTTCGAGCCGATATGCGAAACTCTTTGGCAAGTCAAACGAATAACTTAAGGAACATGATGGATAGTTTCTTCCCAAGTAAGCAAGCCTCTGGTTCGGGTTCTCTTCCGAGTAGCACCGTTGCTAATCCAAGAGGGGAGATGAAAGCAATCACCACTCGCAGTGGAAAAAGTTTAAAGGAACCCGAGCTTCCTACACCTACACCGGTGATTGTGACAAAGGAAAACGAGTCTACTTCTCTAATTCCTCCACCTTCTATTTCTCCAACACCTCCAAGTTCTACTTCTCCGATTCCTCCACCTTCTACTTCCACCCCTCCACCACCCAAGGATGTGAGTAAGAATTCCATTCCAAAGCCTTCATCTCAACCCAACATACCTTATCCCTCAAGGTTGAGGAAAGAGAAATTGAAGAACAAGGATGATATTCATGTTTCTAACTTTCTCAAAATGTTTAAACAACTGAATTTCAATATCTCCTTTGCTGAGGCTCTCGCTCACATGCCCAAATATGCTAAAATGTTTAAAGATCTTCTCAATGATAAGGAGAAACTTCTTGATATCGCTCAGACCCAACTTAACGAGAATTTCTCCGCATTGCTCTTAAGGAAATTACCCACCAAACTTGGTGATCCGGGTCGTTTTCTCATTCCTTGCAACTTCCCCGGGGTAGAGAATTGTATGGCCCTAGCCGATCTAGGTGCTAGTTTAAACTTAATGCCTTTAAGCGTTTGGAAACAATTGTCTCTACCCGAGCTAGTCCCCACACGAATGACACTGGAATTAGTTAACTGTACGGTTGCTTATCCAGTGGGGATAGCCGAAGATGTCTTCGTTGGTGTCGACAAATTCACCTTTCCGGCGGATTTTGTTGTCGTTGACTACGAGATGGACCCCCGTGTTCCATTAATCGTTGGACGTCCATTCTTGAGGACCGGTCACACTCTCATTGATGTAGCCGCGGGCGACTTAATCATGAGAGTTGTTGACGATAAAATCGTCTTCAACATGGGTAAACTTTCTAAGTAGCCTTCTGAAAACGAGAGTGTTAATTTCATTGACGTTCTTGATGAGGCTTGTGAAGAACATTTCAAAGACGCTTGTAAAAGTGGTTCTTCTTCTCTAGCCATTGTTGAGACTGTTGCCTCTATTGCTCCATCACTAACTCCATTTGGAGAAAGTGATTTCATTTTCAAAGAATTTGAAGCAACTTTGGGAGATGTGGATTTGCAATATGACGATTCTCCCTCTAATTGGGATGAAGACATTCGTACCATTGATAAACTTCTTAATGAGGACCATATTTCTCTACCATCTCCTAAGGATATCTCTATCGATGAACCGAATTTGACTACGCCTTCCATCGAAAATCCTCCGGATTTAGAGCTTAAGGACCTACTGTGTCATCTCGAGTACGTTTTCCTTGAAGACAACAAGAAGTCACCCGTCGTCATCACAAAGGACTTGAAAGAGGAAGAAAAATCTCGACTTATCGCCGTGCTGAAGAATCACAAGAAAGCGATTGCTTGGAAAATCTCCGATATTCGTGGAATTGATCCTCACTTTTGCACACATAAAATTCTCATGGAGGACGACTTTAAACTCACTATTCAAAGCCAAAGAAGGTTGAATCCCAAGATCCATGACGTTATAAAAAAAGAGGTTATCAAACTTCTTGATGCGAGAATGATCTACCCTATCTCGGATTCACCGTGGGTTAGTCCCGTCCATTGTGTGCCTAAGAAAGGCGGAATCACCGTTGTGCCCAATGAAAACAACGAGTTGATTCCTACTCGTCTCGTTACAGGGTGGAGAGTTTGTATAGACTATCGCAAACTCAATGATGCTACGAGAAAGGATCATTTTCCCCTTCCTTTCATGGACCAAATGCTTGAACGTCTAGCGGGTAATGACTATTACTGCTTTTTAGACGGTTTCTCCGGGTATTTTCAAATTCCCATCGATCCTAAAGACCAAGGGAAAACCACATTCACTTGTCCTTATGGAACATTTGCTTACAAAAGAATGCCTTTCGGCTTATGCAATGCTCCTGGGACATTCCAAAGGTGTGTGATGGCTATCTTCCATGACATGGTTGAAGAAACTATGGAAGTCTTCATGGATGATTTCTCGGTCTATGGTGATTCTTTCTCTCATTGCCTTGCTAATTTAGAACGCATGCTTAAGCGGTGTGAAGACACTCGCCTTGTTCTAAATTGGGAAAAATGCTATTTCATGGTAAAAGAAGGCATTGTGCTTGGACATAAAATCTGAAAATCCGATCTTGAAGTGGACCGTGCTAAAGTGGATGTCATAGCCAAATTACCTCCACCTTCAACCGTGAAGGGTGTGAGAAGTTTCCTTGGTCATGCGGGCTTCTATCGTCGATTCATTCAATATTTTTCTAAAATCGCTCGCCCGATGACCCACCTCTTGGAAAAAGATACTCCTTTCATCTTTTCTAAAGAGTGTCTTGAATCCTTCAATCTTCTTAAGGATAAGCTAACTAAGGCACCGGTCTTGGTTACCCCTAATTGGGAGCTACCTTTTGAATTTATGTGTGACGCTAGAGATTTTGCTATTGGAGCGGTTTTGGGCCAAAGAGTGAACAAACACTTCCAACCAATCCATTATGCTAGCAAGACAATGACGGGGGGCACAATTGCATTATACCACTACCAAAAAAGAGCTTTTAGCTGTAGTGTATGCTTTTGAGAAGTTCCGCTCCTATCTTGTCCTTTCCACCACAATTGTCTAAACAGACCATTCCGCGTTGAAGTACTTGCTAACTAAACAAGATTCCAATCCAAGACTTCTTCGTTGGGTTTTGCTCCTTCAAGAATTTAAAATCAAAATTCGTGACAAAAAGGGAGCCGAAAACCTAGCCGCTGATCATCTAAGTAGACTTGAGGATCCGTATCAAGGGGATCATCCGAACCAAGAGATCAATGACTCTATTCCCCTTGAGACCTTAATGTCTATCAATTCCAATCATGATGACACCCCGTGGTTTGTGGACATTTCAAACTACTTAGCGGGTGGTATCCTCATCGAAAGGTTAACATCCCAACAAAAGAAGAAGTACTTTAAAGATATTAAGACTTACTTTTGGGATGACCCTTATCTCTTCAAATAATGTGTTGATCTGATTATTCGCCGATGTGTTGATGGACCCACAGCTTTAGAAATTCTTGAAGCTTGCCATAAAGGACCCACCGGTGGTCATTTTGGTCCAAATTATACCGCGAAGAAAGTGTTTGACTCGGGATTCTATTGGCCCACCATTTATCGTGACGCTCATGAGATGGTTAAAAATTGTGATGCTTGCCAACGCCAAGGCAAGATCACACATAAAGATGAGATGCCTCAAAATTTCATCCAAGAAAGTGAAATCTTTGATGTATGGGGCATCGACTTTATGGGGCCGTTTCCATCATCTAAAGGGAACAAGTACATCCTCGTAGCCGTTGACTACGTTTGTAAATGGGTTGAAGCTAAGGCTCTCCCTACGAACGATGCGAGGGTGGTTGTGAACTTTTTGAAGCAACTTTTTGTTCGATTCGGTGTTCCTCGTGCTATCATCAGTGACCGCGGGATTCATTTTTGCAATGATCAATTCACAAGATTCATGGCTAAGTATGGTGTCAATCACCGTCTTTCCACCGCTTATCATCCTCGAACAAATGGTCAAGCCGAGATATCTAACCGTGGATTGAAGAGATTTCTTGAGCGTACTGTGGGAGAACATCGTGCCTCGTGGGTCGATAAGTTAGATGATGCTTTGTGGGCTTTCCGTACCGGATATAAGACCCCGATTGGTTGTACACCTTATCGTCTTGTGTACGGGAAAGCATGCCACCTCCCTATCGAGCTGGAACATAAGGCATACTGGGCCTTGAAGTGGGCTAACTTCGACATCAACAAAGCCGGCGCTCTTCGGAAGATTCAACTCAACTAGCTCAACGAACTAAGGAATGAAGCTTATGAGAACTCATTGATCTACAAGGAGAAGACCAATATCATCCATGATTCAAGGATTAAGAACTGAGAGTTCCACGTTGGTGATCAAGTTTTACTCTTTAACTCTCGATTGAAGATCTTCTCGGGAAAGCTGAAGAGCCGCTGGTCTGGTCCAATCACCGTTGCCAAAGTCTTCCCATATGGCACCATTGAGCTTTCACAGCCAAATGGGCCCAATTTTAAGGTGAATGGCCAACGCGTGAAGTTGTACTTTGGTGAGGACATCTCTCATGAGATGATTCCATCCCTCACCATGTTTCCCTTGAATTAAGTTCTGGGTCGAGTCAGGCTCGTGACTCGGTGAACAAAAACAAGCGCTTCTCGGGAGGCAACCCGTGATCTATCCTTTACCGTTTTCATAATAAGTGTAGGGGGAGCCCCGTATGTGTTTGTTGTCTTGTTTCTTCTTCTGTGCAGGGATTTAAGCTTCAAAGATCCATTCTCGATGACTTTTGACGAACCGTGGTCCCGTGTACCCGTCTTCCCGGTTCTATCATAAACTGTCGTGACTCAATATTTCATATCTTATATATGTTCACATTGAAATCACTTTAGTTGTCCTTTTCTTAGCAAGATTTAACCAATGTGCACAATGTCCTAAGTGTAGGGGAGTTTACTTCCTCATGCTTAAACATTGAGGACAATGTTTATATCAAGTGTAGGGGGGACTTCTATCGAAGTAAGTGGTCTTTTCCATGAATTTGTCCTCATTTTAACCGGAAAATTTATTTTTTCGACATTTTTCAAATTTTTTAATCTATTTTGGCCTTGAAATTTTCCTTTGCTATCGTTATTTACTTTCTTTGCTAGAATAAATTTTCAATAAAGTGGTTTTAAATTTTTCAACGTTGTGAATCTTTTGACTCAACCCGAGTTTACTTATCTAAGTTTACTCTAGCTAGTATCCTTAACGTGTTTAAGTCAAGTTTTGCTAGGTTTTTATATAGGGAACTTTAAAACGCGAAAGTCTTAACTCTTACAGGTTAAGAGAAAGAACTTTTCGCAAGTTCCTATTATTGATCCTAAAGAGTCGTTTATCAAGGGAACTTTAAAATGCGAATTCTAAACTTGAAAAAGTCTAAGAGTTTGCAAGATCCTATAGATGACTCGAAAACCTAAAACTTTGATTTAATTGGCTAAGCATCCACGAGTCTCATTCCTTGAGATTTTAAATTGTGGAGCACGAGAGATGATAGAGTCAATTATAAGTTCGGTATTCTTTCGTGAATTTATGTGAGTTGATTATAAGCTTTTTCTCCCATCGCTTGTTAATAAATATATTTGCAATAAATAAGGTTGTACGATTTAAAAAGTTACTTAGCTTCTAGCCCAAGATCTTTTAAAAGTTGTTCGGTATTAATTAGAGTTCATAGCCAAGGCATAACTTATTGAAGCGGGATGCGAAGATTGGCGAGTCCGAAAAGGCCCTAACAAGGCATGAGGGCTACATTTTGTTGCTAAAGATCCAAAAGTGATGTGAAGAATCATTTATGAAAAATCAGTATGAAGGATCAAGACACACGACGAAAATCAAATAATCCCCTGAAGATCATGGAGAGCTCTATCCAAAAAGGCCCTAACAAGGTATGAGGATAAATAGATCCAAGTCCTAAAAGGAGGTGGATCGTTGTATATCAAAGTCCAAAATAAAGATTGAAGAAAAATGAAGAAGTCGTGGTCCAAATATGAAGAATCTCTCAAAAAGTTCAAGTGAAGAAATTCCTATTTATGAAGAGAAGACCATAATTTCAAGAACGTCTCTCAAAGATTTAAAGTATGAAGTCGCTGCCAAATATTGGTCCGAGAAAGGTCTCAAATCATGAAGCGAGTTATGCCAAGATATGAACTTTAAGAGGTCCTGAGAAGCAGTTTTAAAAGATCTTGTCCTTTAGCTAACTATCGATTAAATCGTCCCAATTTATTTTCGGCCTACATAAACTATCGAAATAAGTCAAACAATGTATCCTCGTGATCATTCAAGACAAAATCAAAATATAAGAGATACACCTAGGAATAAGGGAGTCTAAGTGAATAATTGAGCCACATGAATTCGTGTTAGTTTGCTAACTTATAATAACAATGATCTCGTTTTTAAGCTTAGTATGGGGAACGTGAAACTTGAGGATGATAAACATTCATGACAGCCAAAACCCAAATGTAAGTCTTTGATTTCTTTACTTGTTTCTATCTTTTTATTTTCCTTAATGTTTAGCATTTAATAAAGGCCAAGGTGGGTTATTTATGATGGAAAATGTAAACCGTGCTTTAAAATTAATGCATTGCATGAGGGCATTGCAATGGTCAAGTGTAGGGGATTTAATAAGTGTGAAAACACTTATCCTTTTACCACTTATTTCCAATAATAACAAGACCAAAACGTGTATTTTATGTCGTAAAAGTCGGGATTATGCGTGGTTTGTGTTTTTATTGTGTTTTAGGACCAAAAGATGAAAAAGGAAGAAAACATGGGCTTTCACGGGCTTTTATCGAAGAAAACGAGAAAAGACGAAGTCAAAAGATCAAGAGTGCAAAAAGAACGGAAGTCCAAGGCCTATTCTGAAGATTTATCGAAGAAAAAGTCTAAAGACGGAAGTTTAATGAAGTCGAAGAACTCAAGTCAAATTATAGAAGAATATTAGAAGACGAGTTCAATTTACATCGACAAATCCTGAGACGACGTCGAGAAAGACAAAGAATTTAAATCGAGTCGAGAAGGAAGAAAGAAAGAAGGAAGCACATGCACCTCCCCATCTCCTATAAATACCCTCCTAAACACATTAGGTGGGGGGTTAGCTAGTTTTCATTTTTTTCCTTTCTTTAGTCTTTAGAGAGAGAAAGTGTTTAACTTTCTCTCACTAAGTTTTCATCTTTTCTTTATTTTTATCTTTCAAGTTTAAGCTTCATTTCAATCTTGTATTTTGGAATCATTGATATACAAGTTCAAGTTTAAGCTTTTCATCATTAATCTCTTTCTACCTTTCTTGATTTTGAGTTATTTTTTATCCGAATTTTAATGCTTCGTGTTTGATTTTGATTTTTATGTGATTATAAAGTTTATCTTTTTAATCCTTTCTAAGTTTTTGTGCAAATTAAGCTTTGAGCTTATTATGCTTATTGGCTTATTTGGTACTTAGCTTATTTACTTTTAAGCTTTCCTAAGAGCTTTATCTTATTAAAGTTCGTTTTATAAAAGTTCCCGTATTTAGTATTTCAAAAGTTGTAAAATTTGTGCTTAATTAGTCTTGGCTAAGAGTTGGTAAGTGCTTATTGGATTAACAGCTTATTCGTTTCAGCTTAAGTTACTCTTTGTGTTCCATTACGATCTTAGGAGGATTTTACTTGTTACGATCACTTGGATACGATCGCATTGATTGCGATCCAGACTTCTTTGTATGACTACGATCCATACCACGATCTGTGGGTGCGATCCTAGTCACTATCTCTTGGGTACGATCGCATTGACTGCGATCCTTGTGGTTACGATCAAGGACCACGATCCACTTGTTGCGATCGTGGTTGCGATCAGTGAGTGCGATCCCTCACTTCTTGAGTGCGATCACTCTTTTCCATCGCATTGAGTGTGATCTGATCCCTAGGTTGCAATCGGTGGTCACGATCCACCACTGCGATCCATCTTGCGATATGAGTACGATCGTGTTGCGATCTGCCTCAGGTTTCTGTTTTATTTATCTTAGTTTTCAAATTTTATTTTTCCCGCACTTTTACTTTGTATTATTTTGAACGAGTTTTGTCTTAGTTTATTTTTAGAAAGTTTTAAGTTTTAAATTCACTACGTTTTAACTTCCAAAAATTGCACGCTTCCCGAAATCTCTATTTTTACCAAGTGTTTTTCTAGTTTAATTTTTAGAGCTTTTATTTTACTCAACGACATTTTTATATTTGCTTATAGTTTAAGATAGATAACCAAACCATTTTATTTTCCACCAAGAACGACTGAGTCGCACTTTCTACTAGTAATCAATTCGAAAAGACTGGAACAACGAACTTTGATACTTAGTAAATCTTTGTATTAACTTGCTTTACAAAAAGGTGATAAATCTCATAATCATAAAAAGTGTCAAGAATTGGCAGCTTCTTCGGTTCGTCAATTAAATGAAAAAGGTTTCGAAATAAATGATTTGAAAGCTCAGCTAGAAGAAAGGGACATAGCCATTAGTGAGTTACAAAAAATCATTGAGAAAATGAAAGGAAAGTCTGACTTGGGTAAACCATCCGCCGTTCGTCAACCGAATGCGGTTAAATGCCCTAAATCATCTATTTTGGGCAAACCCCCACAGACTCTGCCTAAGCTAGGAACTGATAAGAGCACAAATGTGATAGCACCTGGAATGTATAAGATGAAAGCTAGGTCCACTCAAACTGGAACATCGCGGTTACCTCATAATACTAGGAAAACTAATCAACGTGTTTCTTCTTCTACAGGAGTAACTCCCACTACTAGCTTTAGCGGACCACAGCTTAAGAGCACTAGAATTCAAGATAGAGTCATGCCTAACAATAGTCAAGGGAAGAAGATGGAAGTAGAAGACCACCATAGGAATTTTAAGTTTTCTAAGAATAAAACGTATGTAACTGCATGTAATGACAATTTGAATGTTATGACTTCGAATGTTGAATTTGTTTGTGTTAAATGTGTTCGTACTTTCAATCATGATGCTTGTGCTTTTAATCATAATGACGTGAATGCTAGAACTAGGAAGCCTATTCTTGTGCCCACTAGTACTAGAAAACCAACAAGAACTTTGAACCAATCCACTGCTCAACCACTTAAGAAACTAAGTGTGTTAGAATTTACTACTCTGCGTAAACAAAACATGTTAAAGAAGCTTTATGAGAACATGAGTAGGACATGTAAATGGGGGTACTCAAGATTTACACCACCCGGATACAAATGGGTACCTAATAGAACCACTATTCTAATTGGGTATATGAATGTTAGCTTGCCTTTTGAATCTAGGCCTACTAATATTTTGGAACCCACTTCTATCAAGGGCTCCCATTTGTCAAACTGTACATTGTCGTCTAATTCTTATGCAGCTCGTCGAGATCATTCTCTTCATAATGGACTCTAGGTGCACAAAGCACATGACGGGAAATCTCAAGCTTCTAATTAACTTCGTGGAGAAGTTTCTGGGTACGGTACAATTTGGAAATGAACAGTTTGCACCGATACTCGAATATGGAGACTTGGTTTAAGGGAATATCACTATAAAACGGGTTTATTATGTCGAGGGACTGAATCACAATTTATTCTCGGTCGGTCAATTTTGTGATGTTGGAAGTGGCTTTTCGGAAAACTACTTGCTATGTTAGAGACTACGATGGGAATGACCTTCTTACAGGTTCTTGTGGTTCTAATCTCTACACAGTAACTCTTCAAGACACATCTTCAACAAATCCAATTTGCTTAATGACGAAAGCTTCATCCTCTCAAGCATGGTTATGGCATCAACGATTGTCACATCTCAACTTTGACACCATCAACTTGCTTTCGAAGAATGATATTGTAGCCGGTCTTCCTAAGTTGAAATTCTTCAAAGACCATCTTTGTTCTTCTTGTGAGTTGGGGAAAGCAAAACGGAAGTCTTTCAAAACAAAGACTACCCCAAGCTTAAAAGGACGATTGGAACTTCTACACATGGAATTATGTGGTCCCATGCGCGTAGAGAGTATTAACGGGAAAAAGTACATTCTCGTGATTGTTGATGATTACTCTAGATACACATGGACTTTCTTCTTAAGGTCCAAAGATGAAACACCAGAGGTTCTCAAAAACTTTCTCAAGATGATACAACACAATCTTCAAGCTCAAGTCTTAACCGTAAGAACGAATAGGGGTAATGAATTTTTGAACAATACTTTGCAATCTTACTTTCAAGAAGAAGGCATCGAAGATCAAACGTCTATTGCTCGAACTCTTGAACAAAACAGCATTGTCGAAAGACGGAACCGTACTTTGGTTGAGGCAGCTCGAACAATGCTTTCTGTGTCCAAGTTACCACTATTCTTCTGGGCTGAAGCAATTGCAACTGCCTGTTATACTCAGAATCGTTCTCTCGTTATCCCTAGACATGAAAAGACACCTTACCACATCATCAATGGCAAGAAACCTTCTTTTAAATTCTTTCACGTATTTGGATCTTTATGCTACATTCTTAAAGACGGTGAGAATCTCGACAAGATGAAAGAAAAAGGTGATGCATGTATTTTTGTGGGGTATGCTACTTTGTCGAAAGGATATCGGGTCTCTAACAAGAGAACAAAGGTTATTGTCAAAACAATTCATGTGAACTTTTACGAATTGCCACAGATGGTACTTGAACAAAACAGCTCAAGTCCCGCACCTCAATGTCCAACAATGGCACCTACACAAAACAGTGTACGTCCCGTGCAAGAACATCAAGAAAGTACTCCTACAGCAGACTGGATGGATACGACTCAAATGAACGAGTTGGTTGATTTATATGATCCAATGTTTGATGAATATTACTATGTAAACAATCAAGTTGTGTCAAAGCCTTCCGCTGTCAATACTGCTGATGCACCCGAACAAAGTCATCAAGACATAACTGCATCTACTTCAGCAACCCTTGCTCAAGAGACAAATCCATTAGATACTCAACAAACTCAAGAAACTTTCATACAACCAACATCACCAACCGTCAATGCTGAAGGAGGAAACAACAATCAAGTAGTCGATGCACAACCTGACGAAGAAGAATTTATCAACCCGTTTGGTACACCGGTACGCGAAGTCGAAGAGTCTTCTACTCAACATGTTGATCCGTCCAACATGCATACATTCTACCAATGATATCCATCCACTCACCATTGGACACGTGATCATCCATTGGAGCAAGTTATTGGAAATCCTTCACAACCGGTTCGAACACGTAGACAACTCGAAACCGATGGCGATGTCTGTATGTATGAACTCACCGTGAGTTCAACTGTACCTACAAACATCAAGCAAACCATGACTGATCATGCATGGATTGAATCAATGCAAGACGAAATTCATCAGTTTGAACGCCTAAATGTTTAGGAACTTGTTGACAGACCCTATGGAATTTCGATGTTAGATTTCAAATGGAACTGGAAAAACAAACTGGATGAAGAACAAACCATTATCAAAAACAAATCTCGTCTTGTGGTTAAGGGATATCGTCAACAAGAAGGGATAGATTTTGATGAATCATTTGCTCCAGCTGCTCGTTTGGAAGCTGTCAGGATATTCCTTGCTTATGCTGCACATAAAGGCTTCACGGTTTATCAGATGGACGTTAAAACTGCTTTTCTCAACGATCATTTGAAGAAGAAGTATATGTGAATCAGCCGGAAGGGTTCGTTGATCCTCATCATCCAGACAAAGTCTACCGTCTCAAGAAGGCAGTATATGGACTCAAACAAGCTCCAAGGGCGTGGTACGATGAACTATCAAACTTCTTGGTATCCAAAGGATTCTCCAAAGGTTCCATTGATCCTACTCTCTTTATTAATAAATATGGGGATGACATATTGCTTATGCAAGTTTATGTTGATGACATCATTTTTAGTTCTACAAACCCAAAACTTTCAAAACGTTTTGAAAAATTAATGCACAACAAATTCGAAATGTCAATGATGGGGGAGCTAAAATTCTTTTTAGGTCTTCAGATTCATCAATCCCCACGTGGTATCTTTATTATCCAAGCTAAGAATGCTCAAGAGATACTTAAAAAGCATGGTATGCAATCATGTGCTCGCGTTGGTACACCATTATCGACCACATCCCTAGACGCTGACTTGTACTCATATCCCGTAGATCAAACGCGATATCGCAGTATGATCGGGTCTCTTATGTACCTTACAGCCAGCAGGCCTGATATTCATCATGCCACATGCTATTGTGCACGATATCAAGCCAGACCTACTCAAAAGCACCTCAAAGAGGTTAAACGGATCTTTCGGTACCTTAAGAATACCATTCACATGGGACTCTAGTATCCGAGGGAAACAGGTTTTCATCTAACAGCTTTTTCAGATTCTGATCACGCAGGTTGCCTTGATAGTCGAAAAATCACTTTTGGTAGCGTACAATTTCTAGGGGAAGACAAGCTTGTGAGCTGGTCGTCAAAGAAGTAAGATTGCACTTCGCTCTCATCAGTTGAAGCAGAATATGTGGCCCTATCCGCGTGTTGTGCTCAAGTCCTCTGGATGAGAACTCAACTCACGGATTATGGCTTCTACTTTGATAAAATACCTATGTATTGTGACTCAAAGTCGGCAATAGCCATCTCTTGCAATCCGGTTCAGCACTCTCGTACCAAGCACATCGTAGTCAGATATCACTTCATCAAGGAACAAGTGGAACGTGGAATCGTGGAATTATACTTTGTCAGAATTGAGTACCAGATAGCAGACTTGTTTACTAAACCTCTATCCTAAAATAGGTTTCAGTATCTTGTTGGCCGTCTTGGTATGAAGTATATGACTTCAGAAGACTTGGAAGTTTTGGCAAATGAAGCTGCTTGATATTCTCTCATAATGACTTCTAAGCGCATCACAGCTCAGGACTCGGACCTCAACTAAGGAAAGTTTATCTCAGACGATAACTTATCCTTCTCAACGAGAAATTAATATTTCTCGGTCATGAGCTTCTCATAAAAACATTCAGAGTTTTTAAGTTCATGAAAAACGACTTCTAAGTACACGTCAGCTTAGGACTCGAACCTCAACTTAAGGAAAGTTCATCACGGATGATAACTTATCCTTCACAACGGGAAATTAATTTTTCTCTGTCATGAGCTAGTCACAAAACAATAAAAGTTTTGAGCTCATGAAAAACGAACCTGCAAGGGAAGTGTACGTTTCAGTGCGTTTTCCAAAAGCAATAGAAGAGAAGTCTTCTATCATGATCATTTTAAAACCGTTGAACACCATTTTTCAAGAATTTCTGAAAAGGTTTTTTTAAATCTTTCAAAATTGTGTGTTCAACACTCCTTTCCTCATAAAATGGTTTTTATATCTCAAAAATGTCATATGTTATTTTGATCAATTTTTGAGGGGGAGAGTTTTAAAATCAAGCCTTTAATGTTGTTTGGTACATCTCAGAAATTGTCATTTTTATGTATCCAACACATTCCGAAAATGGTTTAAAACTGTCATAAGTAATAAATTATATCGGATAAGGCATCTCAACTCCGTACCTCAACATATTTTATGGTGTCGTTTTTCCAAAATTTTGTCAAATTTTTGCCTCAAGACCCACATATATATTGTTGAGGGGGAGCGGCCCGACTACAAAAGTTCCATATTCATGCGTGCATACATGTTTATCTCCCATCGGTTTTTAGAAAATTGTCACATTTTATTCAATTGGTATCTCTAATATTATGTTTTTATATTAGAGATAGGGGCGAATATGTGATTGAAATGTAATATATCGCAATATGTGATCTTAAAGACTCAAGTGCAACTCTTTCCTTCACATGCAAAACTATTTCTAATATCGATGCATGTGTGTAGGGGGAGTATTTCGGAAATGTAAAACTTTCAAAGTGCTAAAAGTTTTGATTTTTATCAAGCACTTTGAATGGTTTTCAATGGTTTTATGGTTACTCTATACCCAAAACAACATACTATCTACGACGAAACGATGGAGTCAAACGGTGGTTTAGGATAGGAAATAAGTCCTATGATCCAACCAGAACCGGAGGGATCTACCCAAGGACATTCCATAGCTAGAAATAGTTGTCCTTAGGTAAGATGGAATGGAATGAAGCTGAATGTGGACCAATTACTTAAGTTAGCACTAGAACAATCACAACAAGGTGCTAGTGATGAAGTATTGGTAAGCATTGAAGGAGTTGAATATATTCTATGCAACTTAGGCATAAACCGGGTCAATACATCTATTGAAGACAAGTCGTCATGGACCCAGTGATGCAATGCACAACCCTTCCCCAGCCATTCAGGTTTCTCTTAAAATAAACTTGTCTCATTGTCACGGAGATCAACACGTATCTATTGACTTTCTCACTTCGAGTTAGTTAATATTGAAAAGGTAGCAGTCTGCTCTAGCCTCTGACTACTAAAATGCACTTATTGAGTCTAGAGCCAAAAGAGATCAATCTATTATCTCATTAGGGCACAATCGAGTCCTACACATTATCCTTGTGATATTTCCAGAACATCTGAGTGATACGATTCACAATGAAGATGGAAATCCTGCTTGAGCCAGCATCAAAGAAGCTCATGGTAGGTAACTTGTGCGATTCTACACGAATCAAACTTGTGAGAACTGGAAAGCAACTAAATTTGGATTCTTAATTGATTCAAACTTGATTCCAGGTTTCTTCGCAAAATCCGTGTGATCTTGCCAAGACATTCAGAGTGACACTCTTTAGTGCTCACAGTGAAGAATGGAAATCCTTCCAGTGTCAACATCAAACAGCACTGCGGTAGGTGACTCGCAAGATTCTCTATGAATCAAGCTTGTGACAAACTCGAAAGAAACAATGGTGCGATTATTTTAGAATCAAAATTGTTCCAGGAATTCTGAATTGACGACTCTAATCAGACGGATAATGTATCCTTATGATTCACTCTTTATGTACGCAGTCTGCTTTGAGACGATCGAGTAAAGAGAACTGGCTAAGTACAGTCGGGAAACCCTGTCAAGGAGATTCTTAATCGAATCTACCCAATCACAGGTACGGTATCTAATACCGTCTAACGGTCTTCACTGACCGGAGGTAAAACGCTACCGAGTTAGGGTGAAATGTTCAAAGCCATTTCGTTTGTGTCTATATATGTTGCTGCATATCAAGAAGGTGGCGTAGCTGTGTACTAACCGATGTCAATTCAGAAGTCACAAGAGCACAAGATGGAAATAATCAAGATACCTAAAAATGTAATAGGTCATCTTAGTCACAAGGAGCACAAGATGGAGATCTCAAGCACTCAAATTCAAATGACAAAGGCTCGAGATAAAGATCACAAAAGCATGGAGGAACGAAACCGTTACAAATAAGATCGAGACCAAGATTCAAGACCAAAGAAGGAAGATCACCTCCACAAGAATGTATTCACTCAATCATCTTATGTATTTAAAACATGACCGATACATTGGGGGAGATTGTTAGCCCTATATTTTATATAGTCAAACAATAATGTAATAGGTCATCTTAGTCGTTAATGGTCTTGTATTGTAATAGGTTAGTCGGGTTAACCGGGCTTGGACTTTAAGCTAATATTGTATAAGTTAGGGGCTCTAAGCCCAAGCAAAGGCAAGCCTGGCCCATGAACAAGCCCACTAAAGCCTTTAAGGCGTGGCATATATATACCCTCTTCCATGTGTGGAAGAGGGTGTTGGTTACCATTTACTTTCTCTCTCAAGTAATGATTTAACCTTCCATTCTCTCTACTTTCTCTCTCTACCTTCATCTATTTCTCTCTCTAAATATCATCTTAATATTTTGTTATGGTTTGAAGTGGGATTAACAGTTTAAGATTTTAAAATTCTAGAACTTTAGATTCTAGTAAATTTAAATTTTTGATAATTAAGAATTTCGGACATTTAAAATATCTACGCAGATTTACATAATTTCATGATTTTTTAAAGTTCGTCATTTTGTTTATTGTTACAATTTATTAACGAGTGACGGATATGGGTGTGTAAAAAAATGGATATCAATTAAGCATATTTGGGTCGGGTTATGCAAGTAAATAAATTCTTCGAGTCAATCAAGTAACCCAAATGATAAACCTTGTCGGGTATCAGGTTGGAATAACCTAATAAATACTTTTTTAAATATAAGTTTTATAAATCGTATATTTAAACGACTAATTTTTTATTACATTTAACTTTCGGGTTGATCCGACCCAAACGAACCCGATCCAAGTTAATCCGATTCGAATTGAACAAACCCGACTAAACCGAATTCAAATATAATCAGTTTCGAGTACAAAAATAGAACAAACACAAATAGGAAAAGGTTTATAAAAAATATTTCCATGTAAATAAAAATTACTTACTCTTTGGAGCCATTTTAAATTCTCTCATTTTAGCAATTCATAACAAATTAAATTCCCTCATTTGTGTTACCAAACACATTATTTAAAGGAAATTATAATGTAAATATCATAAATAACTCAAATTACCCCAACCAAACATCCCAAGATTTTTCTTTTGAACAATATGTTACTCCTCCTTTTAACAAACACACCCATTTATATATGTTATGGGCAGAGAGAGAAATTGTTAAAGACTTTGATTTGAAATTTAATTGGTAAAATAATAATAATAGAATATTAAAAGTTGCAACCATAATCATATTTTGTAACCTTCTTATAACCCTCGTACCTTAAGGAAACCATTTTTAGGATGTAAAGAAAATATATAAGTATTGTATATATTTATAAATAAGGCTTGATATTTACTTATACCGAGAACTTAAATAATATTTCTGTTATCTTGCAACCAATAAAGCGTTTCTTTTCATATTCGTAAAACCCGTCTTCTAGAAATATGTTGACTCGAGTTTATTTTTCATATAAGAATTTGAAAAACATTTTAGAAACAAAATAAAAACTAAAACTTATTAGCTCTCCTAATATCATTACGGATATAGATAAAACTTATCTAATGAACTTATATTTTCATGTAGCAATAATATATTGAAATCGTTTAGATAATGCATTGAATCAAAATTCATAATCAAATTTTGACGTATAGCATGTGTCACTTAGGATGGACTAGAAGAACCGGTGCGAAAAGACTACATAAAACACATTCAAGTAAATTAGATTACATAAATAAGATAAAACCATATCTAACGGCATGCGTTATTTTTATAAAAGAATATGATTGATATATTTAATCAAAAATTTATTTATGTTTAAACGTGTTAGAAATACGTTTTAACGTATATTAGAAGTATCGGTCACTCCACAATATGATTTATGTTGTAATAGCTCGTAGTTAGTAATTAGTTATCATTTGCTTATTAACTTAAGTAAGAACCGGTCCATGGGCTTGTCATGGACCGGCCCAAGTCCACTTATGACTTGGAACTATAAATACCCCTTTCCACTAAGGAAAGGGGTTGGTTGTTATCATTTCTTAATTTCCACTTAATAAAATTCACATAGTTTCTCTCACTTTCTCTCTCTAACTTTCTCTCTCTAGAAATTAACAAACCCCTTCATAGATTCATTGATTATCAATATTCTACATTTGGTATCAAGAGCTATGGGGTGATTTAAGGTGGTGATTTGTGTGGTTTTTTAGTTTTTGATTGTATTAGTGTTCTTTTAGAAAAATCATCTTGATTCTTGGTGTTTTTGGTGTTTTTGTGATTGGGATTAGTGGATAAGTATTAATTGTTACTTATTTTAGTCGAAAGCACAAAACTTTTTGGGTTATTTGGTCAAAATCGGGGCTTAATCTCATTTTTTACGGTTCGACTGTTCATCAACAAAGTTTCTGTTCATTCAGCAAAAGTTCCGGATCAAGAAGTTCCGGATCAAGAAGTTCCGGATCAAGAAGTTCCGAGTCAAGGAGTTCCGAATCAAGAAACTTCCGGATCAAGAAGTTCCGAGTCAAGGAGTTCCGAATCAAGAAACTTCCGAACCAAGAAGTTCCGAGTCAAGGAGTTCCGAATCAAGAAACTTCCGAACCAAGAAGTTCCGGATCAGAAACTTCCGAACCAAGAACTTCCGAGTCAAGAAGTTCCGGATCAATCCAAAGTTCCGAACCAAGAACTTCCGAGTCAAGAAGTTCCGGATCAAGCCAAAGTTCCGAACCAAGAACTTCCGAGTCAAGAAGTTCCGGATCAACCCAAAAGTTCCGAATCAAGGTAATCTTCCGAATCAACACAAAGTTCCGAATCAAGGTAATCTTCCGAATCAAACTTCCGAATCAACAAAAAGTTCCGAATCAAGGGTGATTTTGCTTGTTTTTTCGACGATTTTTTAGAGGATTTAATCTTGGTTTCATACAACAAAAACACAACACAATTCACAAGCTTTACTTCACTGCTCGATCAACCGATAATCTCTGTTTCTTTGAAGAAAAACAAAATGAATCCAAATTCAGTAATGCCTCAGATGACATCTCTTACGGATATATCAATCATAACGGGAACTGATAGCCGTCCACCGATGCTCATTAAGGAGGTGTTTGAGGCATGGCAAGGTCGAATGATGCAATATCTAAAGGGGAAACCGACATACGGAAGGCTTATGGTCAAATCAATTTTGAATGGTCCACTCGACTATGGTACCATTACGGTTGACAACGTGACTAGACCACGAGAATTTGAAGAACTCACTCCAGCCCAACAACTCGTTGCAGATGCAGATGAAAAAGCTCTTCAAACAATTCTCCAAGCACTTCCCCATGACATCTATAGGATGGTGAGTCAGTATACGGTGGCAAAGGATCTATGGGAACGTCTTAAGGTGTTGTTACAAGGCACGTCTCTCACCAAACAAGAAAGGGAGTGTCAGCTGTATGATTTGTTTGATAGATTCACCTACAACCCAGGGGAAACGCTCCATGATTATTACTTCAGATTCACCACACTTATGAATGATCTGAATGTATACAATCTTGTGATCGCACCATTCCAGGTTAACACCAAATTCTTGAATACTCTACCTCAAGCTGAATGGGGTGAGTACATTACTGATGTGAAGTTAACCCGGGATTTGCACAAGTGCAACTTAGATCAAATCTATGCCTTCCTTCAGCAGCATGAGAAGCATGTGATTATGCACCGTTCTCCTCGTGGTATGCACCCAGATTCTTTAGCATTGATGGCGAATCAACCAAGCTTGTCTCACAACAACACACCCTATATCTTGGGACATCAAGCTTATCATCAATCACCTTACATGACACCAGCCTTTCCCCAATACTCGATTCTACCACAACCACCCACCTCACATCAGCAACAATATCGGTTCAATGCACCCTCACCATAGTATGCTTCACAACCTCATCCAGCAAATGTTGCACATTATGCTCAGCCATCATATTCTTCTTATCAAGAGAATGCAGCATATCCAACAAGCTACCCTGATCAAATGAGTCTTCCTTATACTGATTATGCAGCTCATCCAGATCAAGCACTATATTGTGATGATGAGGAAGTCCCAGTTCCTGTATTCCAACAAGGAGCTGACCCAGTTGAAGTGCTAACTACTATGTCTGCTTACCTCACAAGAACTTTAAGCAAACGAGGATTCAGAGGATCAGCTCCTACCAACAATCAGTTGAGGAATTCATCCAATTCTCGCCAACAAGCTACAATTGAGAATGGCAAAGTAATGGTTCAGCCAATTCAGCCATATCAGGGGAGAACTTCCACATCAACCAATGTTCGCACCGCCAATCCTGCTCCTGCTCCAATGGTCAACAACCCTCCACGGGCTAATACAGGCAAGTTGAGAATGATTACATGCTACAACTGCAAGGAAGAGGGTCATATGTCCAGGGATTGTAAGAAACCCAAGAGGAGAAGGGATGGACAGTGGTTTGCAGAAAAGATCTATCTGGTAAATGCTCAGGCGCAAGGAAGGGAACTTGATGAAGAGGAGCTTGCATTTCTTGCTGACCCAGGGATTGCTGAACAAGACGTTGTCACTACGCAGAATGCAGCTTACCAAGCCGATGATCTTGATGCGTATGATTCCGATTGTGATGACTTTCAGACTGCAAAGGCTGCTTTCATGGCAACTTTCTCCAGCTTAGGGCCAGATAAGAAATCTGAGGTACTTATTAATAACACTGATAATGCCACTGATGCTAGTATTCAACCACATCAAGTTGGGCAAGAGAGAGCTAATTCGAATGAATCTTCGGTGGTGAGTCTTTCAAACGAGGAGACAAACAATGATAGCAATATCAATGTGAGTCCCCAGACTTTGAGTGAATCACAACCGGGAACCAGTTTGCATATGCCTACTCCTGCTCAACAAGATTTGGTCATGGTTCCTGCTACACTACTTAGCCAAATGAATGCTGCACTCTTAGAAACCTTAGCTAAGAATAAGAATTTGTCTGAAGAGCTTGCTTTAAGCAATGAGAAAGTACAAACCTTGGAACTAGTGCCTTCGTCTAGTGTTCTCACAAATCTCGAATATGATCATTTTAGAAACAAACAAATGAGTCACTTGCAAGAAATCGAAAACTTAAGAGCAAATTTGTCTAGTGAACTTAGAGAAAAGGAGTTAGTGGTCACTAATTTTCAAAAACTTCAAACTGATTTTGAATTACTCGAATCTAAGAAGACTGAAATGGAGATTAATGCCACTAATAAGATTAGAAGTCTAGACTACTTGCTGTTAAGACAATACGCTGCTTCACAACTAGTTCACTTATTTGATGCTTCATTTAAAGAGTTTAACTTATCACGTCTAAAAGGCCTTCCCCCTAATCCACGATATGCAAAACAAGCTTTAAGACATAGTCCTAGACTTTATAATGCAACTCAATTAGGATTGGCTTTAGACCCGATTGCTTTTCCCAATGATCGAACAAGTAAGGTTCTAGTTGATGAGGATCGGTCATACAATTCAGAAAAATATCCCGAGTGTGATTATTTTAAAATGAATAAGGAGCTTGCTAAAACTGATTTTAGAGTTCGCTTCCATATGGATAAAGATCTCATTACAGCACCAACCTACATGTTAGAGGAAGAACGCCCTAGTACATTTCCTACACTTGTCAACATGGAAGGTCCTAAGGAAATTCCAAAGAATCTTCCACCTGTTAGTACTGTATGGTTAAACTTGAAAGAGATTAACCGATACTTTACTAACTTTGACAAGGTCATTTTGGAATGTACGACTTCAAATGGCTTAAATGCCGGAGAATGGGCTTTCGAACACATGAACGAGGTGTTTAAAACTAAGATCAATCCGTTTGTCGAAAGTCTAAAAGGAAGCTTTGCATCTCTTAAGGAAAATCTTCAGTTTGAAATTGGGGAAGTTCAAAAAGTGTTTTATGAAATGGACACCGCTTACGAACTGCAACTAATTGAAAAGGAAAAGATTTCAACCGAATATGACCGATTCTTGTCCGAAGTAATCTCGTGTGATGTGCTTACTATTGTAAATGTTAAATATTCGAATGAGCTTACATCCGCTATGATGAATTGTGATGCTGTGAATATTTGTGAGGATATTTGTGATGATGTTTGTGATATTTCTGTAAATGTTGCTGAAAATGTAAATGAGGTAGATAGTCATTCTTGTCACGAATCTAACGCTGAGTTTTTAAAGCTACAAGATTCTTATAATTTACTTTCTCAACGCTTTAATCAACTAGAACAACATTGTATATCTTTAGAATTAAAACAACAAGCTCAAAATGAAAATCTTTTGATATCAAATGTTTGTGAAAACGGTGTTGAGACAAGTGACAAGATGATTGCAATTGTTAAGACATTAGAGGAAGAAATCATGAGATTGAAAAGAGAGATATCATCAAAGGAAACATTAAGAATGGAACTAGAGGCCGCAGAGTCTAAAAACCAAGTCTTAGAAATTAGACTATCAACTGTTCTAGGGGAGATGGATCGGACAAGGCAGGGACTATCCGCTCTTTATGGTTCACTAGAAGATCGATTCGCTTTTAATGCGACACAGCAACAATATTATATTGAACAACTGAACCAAAAGTGCGAAGAAATCTCTGACTTGAACATCCTGCTCATAGACAAAAATATGGTTTTGGCTGAGTTAAAGGAGACACTTCTTCTCACCCGACAAGAAGTAGTTGATAACTTAGCTACCGACTCTGCACCGTCCACTAGTGCTCCAACAACCAAGAAAGTAGTGCTTTATAAGAATCCGCTTCATAAGAGAAACCCGGCTGTATACGATGATTATATGAGGAATGCCATTAAGCATGTCGATCTTCTTAGGGATATTTTAGACGATCTTTATGCCTTAGATCCCTCAAGTAGCGACTATTATTCGGCTAATGAATATGTTAAGCGAGTTCAATATTGCTTGGCTTATTTGCAATACATAGGTACACCAGGTTCTGCACTACTTAATAATAGGCCCATTGCTGTCACTCCATTTAATAAGACTCCAGGAGCGAAACCGTCATTGGCACAATCAAGTACGACATCTTTAAAATCTGCTGCTAATGTTCCCAATTTGCCTTCTACAGGATTAAAAGCAACTACTAAGGCTAAAGGATCGCCACTCAAGAAAGATAAGATCAAGCCCGCCACTAGTAGTGCCACAAAGAAGAAAGTAGAAGTCCACACTAGGAATGCTAGTTCAGTTTTAAATAAAACGAATCATGTTAAGACTAAAAGCTCTGCGCCTGTGCAGCAGCCTAAACCATTCGTGAATTCTGATTTAAATTGCTGGAATTGTAATGAATGTATGTTTTCACAGCGTCATGATTTGTGTCTGATTGATCACGTTAATGAAATGAATGCTATTAAGAATGGTCTTGAATGGAAGCCAACGGGTAGAACTCGTGCCCAAGTTGGCTGGCAATGGCGTCCCACTGGTAGGACCTTTACTCTCGATGGTAAAATGTGCCCTTTAACTAGGAATGCATCCATTGAGGTTAGGTCTGAGCGTCCTTTAGTTAGGAACACTCGCACTCCAGTAAGGAAACAGCGCCCTTTAATTAGGTCAGCCCCCACTGTAGTGCCTATCAGTGTAGAAATACCTCAGGATTTGAGCCAATTAGAATCTACACCACTAATTAAGAAGAAAAAGGCTAGGAAATCTAAGAAACCTAGAGTTAGCAAATCTAAGATTATTAAATCTGTACCTGCTAATAACAAGGAACACTCAGATTCCGATACCTCTACATTGTCTTTGTGTGGTGATATTTTCAGGTGGTCCAAATCATCCTGTGGTATTTGGACTCCGGTTGTTCAAAACATATGACCGGAAATCGCTCGATGCTCCGAAATTTCGTCAGCAAGTTTCTTGGTACGGTTAAATTTGGGAATGATCATATAGCAAAGATTTTGGGGTATGGTGAATATCAGATTGGAAACGTGACGATTCCTAGGGTATACTATGTTGAAGGTCTTGGTCATAACTTATTCTCAGTAGGACAGTTTTGTGATTCCAACCTTGAGGTTGCTTTTCGACAACACACTTGTTTCATCCGCAACTTGGAAGGAAAAGATTTGTTGAAGGGATCTCGTGGTGCAAATCTTTATACTTTGTCCTTACAAGACATGATGGCCGCTTCTCCAGTATGTCTTCTCTCTAAAGCTTCTAAGACCAAGTCATGGTTATGGCATCGCAGATTATCTCACCTTAATTTTGATGCTATTAATCATCTGGCTAAAAACGAGTTAGTTCGTGGTCTTCCCAAGCTTAAATTTCACAAGGATCATTTATGTTCCGCGTGTTCAAGGGGGAAAAGCACCAAGAAATCTTACAAACCCAAAGCTGAAGACACTAATCAAGAAAAACTTCATCTTTTGCATATGGATCTTTGTGGACCGATGAGAACTGAAAGTGTGAGCGGTAAGAAATTCATTCTCGTCATTGTGGATGATTTCTCAAGGTTTACATGGGTTAGATTTCTACGTACAAAGGATGAAGCTCCGAAGGCTATCATCACTTTTCTGAAGTTCATTCAGGTACGTTTGAATACCACTGTCCGCCGTATTCGTACAGACAATGGTACAGAGTTCGTCAACCAGACTCTTCGTGATTATTATGAAGGAGTTGGTATATCACATGAAACATCCGCTGCACGCACTCCACAACAAAACGGTGTCGTTGAAAGACGAAATCGCACACTTATGGAAGCTGCTAGGACCATGCTTATTTATGCGAACGCTCCATTGTTCTTGTGGGCAGAGGCTATTTCTACTGCATGTTTTACCCAAAACCGGTCTATCATTCGGAAACGCCATGGAAAAACACCTTATGAGCTTCTACATGACCGCAAACCCGATGTTTCATTTTTCCATGTGTTTGGTGCTTTGTGTTATCCAAACATCAATAGTGAGAACTTGGGTAAGCTTCAACCAAAAGCCGACATAGGTATTTTCATTGGTTACTCACCGTCCAAAAGAGCATACCGAATCTATAACCGTCGTCTTGGCAAGATTGTAGAAACTATGGACGCTGATTTCGACGAGCTGACAGCGATGGCTTCTGAGCAACACAGCTCTGAACCCGCGCTTCATGAGATGGGACCCGGTGCTATAAGTTCCGGATTAGTTCCCCACAATCCTACTTCTACATCATTTTTACCACCAACTAGGCCTGAGTGGGATAAACTGTTTCAACCGTTGTTTGATGAATTCTTCGATCCCCCGACTGATGAAGTTCTAGCACCTGCAGTAATTGCTCCAATACCTGAAGTGGTTGCTCAAGTTAATGAACCTTTATCTAATGCATCTACAATTCACAATGAACCGGATGCACCTTCACCAAGTGATTCTCAAACTTCACCTGAATCATCACCCCTACTTGTGCCTAATGATGGGGAAGAGGATTCTACTGATCACGACCTGGAATATGCTCACTTGCAAGAGCTTCCTTTCTTTGGTGTAGCGATACCTGAAAACCCTTCAGCCGCATCTACCTCAGAAGAAGCTCCATCTATTGTTCACTCCAGACCACCAAGGATTGAAAAACATAGTACTAAATGGACAAAAGATCACCCAATTAGGAATGTTATTGGAGATCTAGATCGACCAGTCTCTACTCGCCATCAATTACAAGAGAGTGCACTTTATTGCTACTTTGATGCATTTCTCTCTGAAGTTGAACCCAAAAATTGGCAGCAGGCAATGACCCAATCATCTTGGATTGAAGCTATGCAGGAGGAACTCAATGAATTCAAACGACTTGAAGTATGGGAATTGGTTCCTCGCCCTGACAAGGTTAACATCCTTACTTTGTTATGGGTTTATAAGGTTAAACTTGATGAGATGGGTTCGGTATTAAAGAACAAAGCAAGATTGGTCGCTAGAGGATATAAACAAGCCTTGGGTATAGACTTTGAGGAATCTTTTGCTCCTGTGGCTAGATTGGAGGCGATTAGACTATTCCTTGCGTTTGCTGCTCATATGAACATGATCGTCTATCAAATGGATGTGAAGACAGCATTCTTGAACGGTGAACTAAGGGAAGAGGTTTATGTTAGTCAACCGGATGGGTTCGTCAGTACGGAGTCTCCTAATCACGTGTACAAGCTTAAGAAGGCTCTCTATGGGTTGAAACAAGCTCCACGCGCGTGGTATGATCTCCTGTCAACATATCTCATGTCGGAAGGCTTCTCCAAAGGCAAAGTGGACCCCACTCTATTCACTCTCAAAGACGGCAACGACATGCTTCTGGTACAAATTTATGTTGATGATATAATTTTTGCTGCCACTAACATAGAATTGTCTAAACAATTTGAGAAGATAATGTCCACACGCTTTCAGATGTCGATGATGGGAAAAATCTCATTTTTCTTAGGATTACAGATTTCTCAGAATCCCAGAGGCATCTTTATAAATCAATCCAAATATGCTCTAGAATCTCTTAAGAAATATAACTTTGAGAATTGTGACCCCGTAGACACTCCAATGGTTGAGAAAACCAAGTTAGATGAAGATAGGGATGGGATTATTGTCGATCCGAAACTTTACCGTGGAATGATTGGCACCCTTCTCTATCTGACTGCTAGCAGGCCTGATTTGCAATTTGCTGTATGCATGTGTGCCCGGTATCAGGCTTGGCCTACCGAAAAGCACTTACATGTTGTGAAAAGGATCTTTCGGTATCTAAAAGGAACACTTCATCGTGGTCTATGGTATCCGAAAGATTCCTCGATTGCTTTAATATCATACGCAGATGCCGATCATGCTGGATGTCAAGATACGAGGCGTAGCACTTCTGGATCTGTGCAACTCCTAGGAGATAGATTGATCAGTTGGTCTTCAAAAAGGCAGAAAAGCGCTGCAATTTCTAGCACGGAGGCTGAATACATCGCCATGTCCGGTTGTTGTGCTCAAGTCCTTTGGATGAGATCACAATTAACTGACTACGGTCTTGGATTTAACAAAATCCCGATGTATTGTGACAACAAGAGCGCCATTGCCCTTTGCTGCAACTATGTTCAACATTCCCGGGCCAAGCACATAGACATTCGCTACCATTTCATCAAAGAGCAGGTGGAGAACGGAGTGATCGAGCTGTATTTTGTCACTACTGAGTACCAGCTGGCGGATATGTTCACCAAAGCCTTAGATCGAGGACGAATCGAGTTTTTGATCGACAAGCTTGGCATGAAATCATTCACTCCAGCGACACTCAAAGAGTTGGCAGAAGAATCAGCTGAATAGTCGTGGTAAACTATTCAGAGTATCCTTTGGTTGTGATCATGTATATTATCGTAAATATATAAACCACAAAAAGAAAATACAAAAATATAAAACCAAGAAAAACCATAAAAAATATAAAACCTATAAAAACCATAAAAATTATAAAATCCAGAAAAACCAAAAATATTTTTCATTTTAAAACGGGCATGTCTTTTAGTACGGTAATATTTACGGCCTTAGAAATGTCGATTAATATTGACACGGTGCCATAAATAGAGTCCGTATAAAAGTTGTACATTTTTAAAACATGCCCATTATGGCTTGTAGTTATTTCAGACTGCAACCCGGTTTTCATATTAAAGTCACGTATTTCCTTGGAAAACGTTGGCTCAGAACGGGAATTAATTTTCTCGGGCGTGATTTACAAGCCAAATCATGCAAAGGGATCAAGTTTACTTTATAACTTGGTCTGACACGAATTTGTGTACGTCTCAGTGCATTAATTTGTTAAAATAAGAGAAATCTTATTGACACCACGAATCAAAATTTTCAAGAGATAAATTGGAAATGCTTTCATCACTATTTGACTCTTTAAACAATGACTACAGCTCTTTAAATAGAAAACGGGTCATTGTTTAAGGGGGAGAAAATAGTAAAATCATCTTCGTCATTAAAATGGATTTTCCAAAGTGATTGTGAAAATTAAGGGCTTCATGGTAATTGAGTGGTTTTACCTTAGAAAACGACTTGTGTTCGTTCTGAGTGATAGGCATGGCTTTTAGATTTTGAGGATTTGCTAATAGATTGTGTTTGTTAAGTTAAGTGTAAGTGAAACAAAAAGGGTTAAGTGATATGAAAACATTAGAAACAAAAGGAAAAAGAAAGAAAATGTAGGGACTAAAGTGTGATTTATTGAAACTAGTCAAAATTGACCTAAGTCAAAAATCAAACACCCCGCCCCTCACATTATTTCCATTCACTGTTTATCAAACTTGCCGCCATTGTTTACACACACAAACACGCATTCAAACATTCGTCTGATCATTCCTTCTGTTCATCCGCTAAATTAAGGTAAATAACATCAAATACTTGAATTATAATTTGTTTAAATCGTGCAAACTCAACTGGTTCATACAGCTAATCCATTTAAATCGAATTAGGGTTCGTTTGCCCCAATTTAAGCTTAACTGATTAGGATTTGTGGTGGGTTTTGTGCGAATTAGCAAGATATGATGATTAAATACCTTAGATTGCCTTAGAAACTCACAAACGCGTTAGACTAAAACATCTGAGATTCGTTTGAAAAGTTCCGAATGAACACTGGATACAAACTTCCGAATGAAGGATTTCTTCTGAAAAACTTCCGAATGAGGAAGTTCCGAATGAAGGACTTCCGAATGAGGAAGTTCCGAATGAAGAACTTCCGAATGAAGGAAGTTCCGAATGAAGAACTTCCGAATGAAGGAAGTTCCGAATGAAGAACTTCCGAATGAAGGAAGTTCCGAATGAAGGAATGTTCCGAATGAAGGAAGTTCCGAATGAAGAACTTCCGGATGAAGGAAGTTCCGAATGAAGAACTTCCGGATGAAGAAGTTCCGAATGAGAAGAAGTTCCGAATGAAGAATGTTCCGGATGAAAATGTTCCGAATGAGGAAAAGTTCCGAATGAGTTGTTTGATTGTTATTGTTGGCATGCTATCTATGTACTTGTTGTTTTATCTTATGAAATGTGTTATGCTTAGAAATAAGAATGATATATATCTATCTGTTTTTTGTGCATCAACCTTTCATGTCTTATCTTAAGCAGATAAAATGACTAATCCAACAGTACAAGCTATCCAAGAATCTAGGGAAGCCGATATTGCTAAAGCTCGAACCCTTAAGTTTATACCCAACAACTATAGGCTGAAGCAAGTTTCTAAATCCACTCACCATGGTTTTAAGGTCGCCATAGCCATTCTTGATAACTCTCATTTTAAGAACGCCCTTAGGAGTACAGCCTCGGTGCCTTATGAGTATATGTTTGAATTTTGGGCAACCAAGGATTTCACTTCGAACAAAATCACCTTCACCATAGACAACAAGCAGCAGACACTCACCGTTTCAGACTTCCGTAAGATGCTTGGTATACGGGATACACCCAAGGGCATGTCTTTCTCAAGGGATCCTACTAAAGATGAACTCGCGGAGTTATTTGACGCACTTGGATGTCCGGAAATACGAGTTGCATCTGAGTTTACCACTGCTAAGGTAGGACAACCCTGGAGAGCTTTGATGGGTATTCTCAGTAAATGCCTTACACCAAAAACAAGCGGACATGATGCTTTGAGAAGTCCGATAATGAACCTCTTCTATGGCATGTACAAAGCTGCGAATTCAGATTATGCTTTGTTGATATGGGAAGAATTCACCTTTCAACTCTTCCACAACAAGAAGCTAAAGACAAACTTCTTTCCTTATCCTCGATTTATTAAGCTTATCATAAATTATTTTATGAAGCTTGATGCTACTATTGATAGGCGAGCAGGAGGTCGCTATCACACTGAAGAAGCTGATGATACTGTAGATCTGAGGCATGAAGGACCGTCTACTGGTGTGATTCCGGGTCCTGTTCCTGATTACCTTCTGTCAGACAAAATCAAAGGTTCTGCAGATTACAAGCTACTGCAGCTTGAAATCGAAAGGCTGAAAGCAAACCTTCAAACTGGAGAAGACTCATTCACAACAAAAGAAAGAAAAAGAAGAAAAGACTACGAGCTAAAGAACGAAGACTTAGTATAGTATGCTAGGTTTAGAACTTTGTAACGTGGAGTGACCTCCCTTAGGGGGAGATTGTTAGAAATACGTTTTAACGTATATTAGAAGTATCGGTCACTCCACAATATGATTTATGTTGTAATAGCTCGTAGTTAGTAATTAGTTATCATTTGCTTATTAACTTAAGTAAGAACCGGTCCATGGGCTTGTCATGGACCGGCCCAAGTCCACTTATGACTTGGAACTATAAATACCCCTTTCCACTAAGGAAAGGGGTTGGTTGTTATCATTTCTTAATTTCCACTTAATAAAATTCACATAGTTTCTCTCACTTTCTCTCTCTAACTTTCTCTCTCTAGAAATTAACAAACCCCTTCATAGATTCATTGATTATCAATATTCTACAAAACGTTATGCATGCACATGTCTTATAACTAATAAAAAAGGATGTGCAAAAAACAAAGGACGATTTAAAGTAAAATTAAGAGTGCTTGGGACTTTGTAACCATGATGCCATATATAAGGTTTTTTTTCTTTTTTCCTATATTAAGACGAGTTCGTATCCATGTCAAATTTCTTAGAGTATATATGCTCTCTCTTGACGCCTGGTAAATTTATCTACGAACTCGTTGACAAACGAACGACTTCAGACAGCGTTTTATCACGTAACTCTTTTGGTATAATAGTTTTTATTAATATGATGCCGTAATGCTATTTTATTGTTTATATCTTCGTTAAATTCTCTGTTATACTAATAACTTATGAATGTCTCAAAACTTATCGAATGAGTGATTTAGCCCTAATATATGTACTTTAAACCATGCAAAGCGTACTCTGCCTTTTATAACTTACAAATAAATGTACCTTATTTTTCTATGTTTGTGATTGTGTTATTGTGTTCGGTGATATATGAGTATATATGCATGATAGATGAATGACAAAACCTTAAACAAAAGCTAGGCTAGGCTACATATATCAAAATTTTGGTATGAAAAATAGAAGTTTGTATCAACATAATATAATATACTACATATTCATGTAACATACATGATGATCAAAGTAATTAAACTATTGTACCAAAAAAAGATATAACCCCATCTAAAAATGCAAGAAGCATGCGATCAGATGTATGGGAGATTGCAAGAAGCATGTGATCAAATGTTCCGGGTTCAATTGCTAATGGAGCGAATAAAACGACACTTGATATGGATGTAGGTACAATAAGTGAGGTGCTTATTGTTAACCTTGAAAATACATGCAAAATAAGAATTTGATGATAACTTTATTACTATTTATTTATTGCTATTTTATTTAAATATGTATATCTCTTTTAAAGCCATCTTACACAATTGTAATTACATCTATTCTTATGTTACTAAGGTGTCATTTGGTTAAAGATATTAAAATTATGGAATTCTAAATTCTAGTAAATTTATTTGAGAATTAAGAATTCCGAACATTTAAAATGCTTATGCAGATTGACAGAATTTCATGATATTTAAAAATTCGTCATTTTGTTTATTGTTAAGGAGTGACGGGTATGGGTGTGTAAAAAACCGGATCTCGATTAAGCATATACGGGTGGGGTATGCAAGTAAACAAAATTCTTCGAGTCAATCAAGTAACACATTATTTAGAGGAAAAATTACTCCAACCAAACACCGTAAGGATTTTCTTTAGAAATCTACTACTCCTCCTTTTAAAAAACACAACCATTTATATACGTTTCACACAGAGAAAGAAATTGTTAAAGACTTTAATTTGGAATTTAATTTGTAAAATAATAAAAATAGAACATTAAAAGTTTCCAAGCATAATCATATTTTGTGTCTTTCTTATAACTGAAACTCGTAAGGAATCAAATGGGACACAAAGGGGCTTTGTTTTTATCATTGTTGTTTACACAAGTATTAAATTTCATATGTAGGTTGGAACGATCTAATAATAGAGATTTAAGAGCAAATACCATAATTAGCTCAGCCAGAGCAAGCTTATGCAAAAGAAAATCAAGCAATGACATTCTAAAGGGCGTGTTTCAACTAGGCTAATACGCTCTTTGGTATTTCTTATCATAACCTTGCCAATTTGACGCATATTATCATATTTCCAAACTAAATATTGATAAAGTTATTTTTTATTTTTCTTTAAGGTGTGGGAATACTTTCAGTGCCATATGCACTCTCAAAAGGAGGTGGGGTTGGTCTAGGTTTGATGTTGACAGTTGTAGGTGTGTGTTTCTACACTGCGATTCTGCTTGACAAATGCATGACTACAGATCTAGAGATCAAGTCGTATCCGGATATACGACGTGCATCATTTAGGGAAAGTGGACGGCTGGCCATCACCACTTTCTTGTACCTAGAGCTTTTTTGGTAGCCGTTGAATTTCTAGTCATGGTGGCAGCCAATTTACACTAGCTTCTCCCTAAGGGAAAAATCTATTTATTTGGAATGGCGTTTCGCTGGAAAAATATTTTCATATTCATCACGGGTTTTGTTGTACTACCAATGACTCTATGAATAGATTTAAGGTTATATCCTATGTATATGCTACTGGTGTAATCTCTATGTTGCTGATACTATTTATCGTATTGCATGGACGGTATTGGGTTTCATGGAAAAGGACATCGGTGTATTGGAAGTGGCATGAAGACGGACACAAGTCTTTTTACTTTCTACTTTCTTGGTCACGTAGTTTTTCCATTGATACGACATTCAGTGCGAAAGAAAGCACAATTTCTTATGTTTAGTCTATAAAAAACTGGATTCTTCAAATATATTTCTCATTTTAACTTATTGTTAATACTAGGAAAAAAATTTTAAAGGGAGCAACTGTTACTAACTCGGCCTTTGTTGTTGTAATAAATTTTTTTTTCCTTTTAACGAAAGTGAACTTATTTAGGTACAACCAAAACTGTTATTATATGCATAATATCTAGAGCATACTTACTTTCAAGGTTGTCTCGTGTCTTATGGAAGCATAAAGTGAAAATATGATCCAATAATTTTGGATATCTAGAGTTTCTAATTATAATTTTATATATTCGGGTATCCGAAACTAGGCATCCAAATGTTTTGATTTTTTGAAAAATTTATATATGTTTCAAAGTGACAACTCATATACCCTCATTTTTTAATTAATTCCAACCAAATTTTCGAATAGCCAAATATATGTATTTATGTACGCCTCTAATAATAGTTTTTTTCCTTTTATATCATTTAGATGAAGTTTTTATTTTTATTTCATTTATATAATCAAGTAATTACACGTTATATCATATACTTCAATATATCTTAAAAAGCTAGGAAGCATAAAACTCAAAATATATGCAAGCCTAGAGTTTGGAGTTCTTAAAAAGTCAGAGGCCTAAAGTGGTAGATTTACCCTCGAGATACATCTGCTTACTTTTCCAAACTGATATTAATACCAATAGAAAAAGCAATCCAAAAATTTAGATAACATGATTCAAAAAATAGATCTCTTTGAAAGTAAATAATGTCGTTAACCATTATACTTAGATTTTGTTATTGGTTAATCTTTTACCATTATATTATTTATTCTCTTATTAAAGTAAAATAAAAATTTATATTTAAAGAAAATCTACATTGATAAAAGTCTTAGCATTCTCTAAAAAAATTTAGAGGGCAACTACTTGTACTGTCCCGTTGTAGTACCGCACCGTTGTTAATTGAGTAGGTACCTTAATTATATGATGTTTTAACTTTTAAATGATACGTTGTTTTATAAAACCACTACAATGATAAACTTTTCAGTCATGAAATGTTTTACTAGTTTCTTATAAAATCGGTCCTATAATTTTGATCTTTTGGTGTGTAAAATAAGTAAAACACCAAAAATATTGCACAAATTCAAAGAAATAGAAATTGCATGAACACTTGAGAAATAAAAGATTGCATGAGTACCAACAACTAACCTATATAGTCATGTTTCCATAACCAAGAAAGATCATCCAGACCATTGTGTAATATTTTAAAATCTCAATATTTTAAAATCTCAATTCATATCACATTGAACTAATAATTGAGAAAATCGTTATACTCCGTATGAATTCTTGGTGTTTAATTTGATGTGCAAGTTCTACTTGTTTGTTTCATTATGAGCACTATAAGCTATGTGTCAATGGCGATACTCGGCAACATCATTATTGTCACAAGTAACACTCTATTTGCCGAAAAAGAATGTGAGCTCGAAGATTGCTATCATCACCACACTTGCCCTTCCAATCATAAAATATGGCATAATAGTGGATCCGATAGCGACAATGGTCGAGAAGACTACACTATTTCAAGGCATGTGGATGTGTAGATACATATTCGGAACACGCCAAGTCCTTAGCACCATTGTATTCCCTATAGTTGTCCATTTTAGCCATGTAATGGCGTTTATTGGAGCATTTGTGGGTATCACTTTGTCGATATTATGTCCATGCGTGTGTTATTGGAAGTCGGAGATTTGGGGTTGAATCTGCAGTGATTTTGTTTATTGTATTGGTCGGAAAAAGTGTTCTCTTACTTGCACTTTCACAACGATTTCAGATATAATCAGAAACTTATGAGCTAGTTATTATTTTTGGACGTCCAGAATCCATAGTCCACTTCCATATAAAGAATGTAGATTAAATTTACTATATCATCCTTACTTTTGAGCCATGTAATGGTATTGATTGAAGCATTTGTGGGTATCACTTTGTCAATATTGTGCCCGTGCGTGTGTTACTGGAAGATCGTTTTGTGGACATGAAGATTTGGGGTGGAATCCAATGATTTTGTTTATTGTTTTGGCTGAACCTGTGTTCTTTTACTATGCACTTTCACGGCGATTTCAGGTATAATTTAAAGACTTATGAGCTAGTTATCTAACTGTATGTATTGATATTCGTTGGTACATAATTAGTACTCCCTTTGTCTCGAAATTATTGTCCATTTTACTATTTTCAAACGTCCAAAATTAATAGTATACTTTCAAAATAGAAAGTATTTTTTTAAGTTTTGTAAAATTCAGTAAGTTATAATAAAAAGAAATCGAGGTCTATCATAAAATAAAATAAAAAATTACACACACTACAATAGACTAGATAACAGAATTTAATGTGTGACACTAGTTAACGTTATTGTTTTCATAGTAGATAGTATAAAAGGGTTTCTAACATATGACACAGAGCGTCTTAAATTTATGAGACGGCTCTGAAACCTCGACCTCGAAATTTGACTAAGTATATTTATTGATGAAGGCCATCAACAGTTGAGACTAGAAATTAAATAAATATATTTAATATACACAAAAAATTTATATAAAATTTGTAAAACGAACAAAACAAATCGTTCATTTGATGACTTTATTTTTCTGACAAAATCTGCCAAATGTGGATGATTGTGAATATTTTTTAAATTAAAAATATTATTGTACGTTAGGTTAGATTATTGATAAATAATAAAAAAAGTTAAGACTGAATGTATTTATTAACGAGTCCAGTTATTTTGGAAACTTGTTTTTTTGTGGAATTTAAGGGACAAATCTTAACCATCCATTATCTAAGATTAAAAAAAAAACACGGAGAGACCATTTTTGTCAAAATGTCCAAAATTTGCAAAAAAGCGGCGGAATGATTAAATTGTAAATATGACGAAAATCGGTTATCACAAGTGATATTTCGTTACTGATAAAAACAATGAAATAGCACTGGAGATAAATCAATGAAACATCACTAGTGATATTTCATTAACATAGTTACTGCGTAATATCCTAAATTGTAAATATGACGAAAATTGGTTATCACAAGTGATATTTCGTTACTGATAAAAACAATGAAATATCACTAGAGATAACATCACTAGTGATATTTCATTAACATAGTTACTGCGTAATATCCCAGTGATATTTCATTGTTTTATCAACAGTGATATTTCATTGATTTTCGGTAGTGAAATATCACTAGTGATAAATCATTACTCCGTCATATTTACAATTTTGGTACCTCCTCCCATTTTTTCAACTTTTGGACATTTTGGCAAAAATGGCCCCTCCGTGTTTTTTTTTTAAAATCTTAAGTTAATCTCCACCATTAGATCAAAAATAAATGAAGGGTGAGGATTTATCCCTTGGTTTCCACCAAAAAACAAGGATGCAAAATAACTTTTGTCATTTATTAACTGAGTTGAGATTAATATGTACTCTTAATTTATTATAAACTCAATCAAATCATACTTACTCATTTTTTTTTTAAAACTCACTTTTCATCTTTAAAAAAAATATCTCACAAACAGTATATCGTTAAGTGAGAAAAAATACATCATTGCAACGAGAATAATTCATCTTTCTATTAAGGGGCACATGTATATACTTTCGACGAATTTTTTATTTTTATTTTTTTCAATCACGTCATATCTCAAAAGTGACTTTAAAAAATTGAAAAAAAAACGACGAAAGTATATAAATGTGCCCCTCGATAGAAAGATGATTTTATTCTCGTCGCAATGATATGTTTCGTTATACGTAATGATTACGGTTTGTAAGATATTTAATTTTAAAAAAATGATAAAAATAGGTTTCTTTCTAAATGAATGAAATTAATTGATTGAGTTTATGGTAAAAAATAGTTTACATTAAACTTTTGTTTGTATTGGGTTATACAGGTGAAAGAGTAGAAAATAATACACATACTATTTGATAAAAAGATATATATTTTTATCCAAACTCCAAACCAAAAATTAAGATTAACATCAAATCTCAACAATTAAATCATTTTTAATACAAAGCTAACTCTAAACCAAAAATAAAATTTTGATCATACATCTCTTTTATAACAAATTTTTGTAACAACTTATTAAAAAATTATCTTTATTTTTAAATTGAAATGTCTTTTGATTCATTTATTTTTTCATAATCTAACTTTAACATATTTTTTAAAAATTTATTCTCTTTAATTCAATGTTCATTTTGATATATTTACAAATGTTTCTACTTTTATTTTTAGTGATATTATTTATTTTTAATTTAATCTTTTTATATTTTAACATTAATTTAATTGCCAGAAAACTAGTCATCGGATACTCGTTGATGTATTGCACAAGTATCATGCTAGTTTTAATAGAAACTATGTTTGTGTTAAATTGCTAGTAAAAAATCTGATGACCTGCTACGTATATGATAGTTTATTTATAAATTTTGTTCTAAAAAAAGCTTAATTGGCGACTCATCGAAAATTAAACCAAACTGATAGATTGAGTCGAGCCGAACTGATGAAAACTGAATTGATCATATCAAGTTTAGTTTTTGGTTTTGTATATTTATGGTTTTGGTTTTTTGTTTTACTCTGCCTAAACTACTTATTCGTTTCGTTTAAATTTTAGTTTAACTTGGCTCCCTTTTGTTCGATTTTGTGGTTCACTTTCTTTAAAATCGGTTTTTGGTTTAGTTTAATTCAGTTTGATTTTTGTCGGTTCTGTTTGATTTGGACCTGATTTTTGGTGTTTACCAAATTAAGTGGCAAAATAACAGATATAAGGAGAGGGTAATAAGAGATAGCGTGAGCAAAAACCGCACCGCAAACCGCAAAATCGTAAAACCCGCAAAAACTCACACCGCAAAAACCGCAACACGTAAAAAACCGGTGGAGCGATTTTAAGAAAAAATAAAAACCGCAAATGCGGAGCGGTTGCGGATTTACCCATAAAACCGCACCACGAAATCCGCACCGCACCGCACCATACATTAATTATATAAAACCGAAAAACGAAACATCAATTATATAACGTGTGTTAAAAGGGTTTTAGTGCATATTATCATTAACATTCTAAGTAATGTTTACATTAGATATATAGAATTGTTATAACTGAAAATACCTAAATTGTGAACCAAAAACCGCAAAACCCACATTAATTATATAAATCTTAAGTGGAGGTGTAGTGCGGTTAAAATCCGCAATACCCGCAAAAAACCACAATAACCCACACAACCGAAACCGCATAAAACCGCGTGATGCGGATCCACACTTTTCTAAAAACCGCAATCGCGAATGCGGTTTGATTTTTGCCACAATCCACACAAGTTGAGGGATTAAAAGTGTCATAACAACACTTTGTTTAGTAAGAACTGAGAAGCGCCTGAATGTTCTCTTCTTCCTATCCACTCTAGTGGCCATCCAGTTATATCGTTCTTCCAAAAAATAAATTATATTAACAAATGGGTTTGATTGTAAAAAGTTAAATTGTTTGATTTCGATGTATGTGTTCCACCATTTGTCTCAGATATGCTCTCCTCTACTTTGTAAGCTCACCTTATCTTTTACTTTTTTAAGGTTTTTGTAACTTGGTTTTTTTCTTATCAACTGAGTTGACCACCTAAGGTAGTCACAAAGGTTGCCATTTGTGCGCTTATGAGCTTATTTGATTTCGGCTTAAATTTCGCAACCCAAATTCCCGGCTTATTTTGATAAACTTATATAAGCTCATATAAGACTCAAAATAAGCCAGAAAATTGGGGGCTTAGAATCAATTGAGAAATAATGAGATAACCGTATCCACTATGATAAACTTTTCTATAGGTTTATAAGTGTGTTATAGTATTAAATTTCCAACATTTTTGTTTTATAAACCTATTTCCACTATGAATAAACCTCGTCAAAATTTATAAACCTCAAAAATAATTTAAATGCATTAAATTATGAAAGGTTCAACATTCTAGACCTTTCATGCCACATAAGCTTGAAATAGATTTCCACTATGGTTTACAAAATTTTAGACCTCTTCATAACTTTATAAACCTATGTATAAACCACCATAGTGGATGCCCTTAGATGCACCATAATATGTTTTGTAGAAAAAGTTATGCATATACATATATTAGATGCATTTTATCAAGTTAGGCGAATCCTATGTATTTTTAGTCCCCGCGGGTCAAACTTGTTGCTAATACTATTTTGCATCGTTTTGACTTCAAAATCACTTTTGAGACTAATTTGGATGCATTTAATTCAAGTCGGTGAATCTCAAATGCGTGATTATAGTTATTTCTCATCCTTCTTATTTTAAGTTTTATCTTTTCACTAGATCCTTACCCATTATATTAGAGCATTAATGTTTTTTGTTTGAATGCTTTCTGAGGGGTGTTTGGGATTCCTTTCTATTTTTTGGTATGGTTTGTGACCTTTTGACCGACTAATCCACGGGGTTTGAACGTGTTGGCTGCTGCTACACAGACTCAAATCCGGTAAAGCCCTCTTTTTTAGAAGGTTGGTGTGGCCACTTTAGGGTTGTTTGACCTCTCACACTTTAGTGATGATATTCACACGTAGAGGTGGCGAAATGGGTGGGTCGGGCAGGGGGCTAAACGGGCGGCGGGCTAAATGGGTGCGGGCCAAACGGATGTGGCTAAACAGATGAAGGCTAAAACGGACAAAAGAACATATAAAAACGTAAAAATAAAAAAATAATAATACTTATTTAAAAGTCGGGAAAAAAACATTAAATATAAAATATCCGCCGAGTGACCAATTTGATGTTTCACATAGGCCCATTAGAGTCCATCTAGTGTCTTACATGTGCCCATTGAGCCCATCAATAAGGATAGATGGGCAAAGAGTGCTCCCTACTTTTTATAAAAGGGCTAAAAAGTGCCAATAATTAGCAAATGGGCAAGATTTGCCACCTTTAGTCACACGTCTAGCTGTTAGTGTTTATCCGGTTAGTACTTTTTGAATAGGCAACTTCGAGCTGATTTTGTTACTCAGTATTAACAAAATAAGCAGTTTGGGTTATTAATCCTGAACACCCTCGAAACTGGTTATGTGTTGTATCCATAAGCAGTTTTAATAAGCAATCTCAATCACCCACTAGATCTTTACCATGATAGAAGTTTTACAGAGATTTCCCTTTTCAAAATAAGTTGTTAAATACGCTCACAAATTCAAAATGGCAAACATCCTGAAACGCAATAAGCGCTTTGAATATCTGTTGTATCAAAACGCAATAAGCAGTCTGAAGAAGCAATCGTAATGACCACCTAAAATGAGAAGTGTTACTATATGTAGGCATTAAAAAAGTGTATATTTAGGCACTCTTAGAAAATTGTATGCTTGATACTCGAATTATTGATTTTGGATAATATAAAAAAAAACCAATTAGGTGCTTAACAATATTCCAAGCAATCATTTTCAGGACAACAATATTAGCTATATGTTATGCATTTTCTCTGATAGTGGATCACGGCGATGCATTTATTCAGTCTTTAGAAGGATCGTGTATAAGGTTATAACAGATACAAGGTTGTTCACTTATTCTACTGCTCATGACGTTATCTTTCTTCAGGAACTTATCTATGACTTGCACAAACAACAGTCTGGTGCCAAGCACCTGTTCTCCCCAATCTTTTATTCATTTTGTGGAATGTTATCGACTTTGCCTAAAAACACCACATCTGGATTCCCATATATTTCCTGGATTGGTGTTTGTTAAATCGTCCAAAGGACTTCAATTACGTAGAGCACTTCATTGGGGTCCTCATTCGGATGAGTCATCAAGCTTCTCCGAGTTAAGACATCAATTTAATTCTAGTTATTTTGACAAAGACCCTTCTGATAAAGAGAACCATGTAAATAACATTGTTTTCGAGAAAAGGTCAGACAAGGATAAGAACGAAATAGAAAGAAGGCAAAAAATCGGATTAGCAAACAAAGGAAAAGTTCCATGGAACAAAGGCAAGAAACACACTGCAGGTAATGTTATATTCTGTTCTACCGTTTTGTTTTGTTAATAGGATTTTGTTAGAGTTTAAGTTGATTCAAGGTGTTGTCGTACAGAGACTCGCGAGTTGATCCGTCAGAGAACTAAGGAAGCTTTAAGAGACCCCAAGGTGTGAACTCATGTAAGAGGCTGTCGGTGTTAAGTTTTTATATACTTGGAAAGTGTTCCATCTGATGTCATTGACAATTGTGCAGTGTGTGTTATCATCAATAAAACCCTACACACTTTCACAAAAAAAATGCGATTAAATCCCTCTACTATTTTTGCGGTTGATTAGGTCTTTGGAAAAAAAAAATTATAATAATCCACAAATAAAACTATTAATTTGCCAGTGGTTATGTTCATAAACATGATCATTGAGCAACGACTTCATCCCTGAAGTTATTTTTCTGTGTTACATTATGGCGTCGTTAAATTTGTATATGCCAAGAATTGGTTATCTTCTATTATATCATCTCTTACTTACAGCTGCATGTGCTTTTTTCAGGTTCGGAGAAAAATGTCTGAATGTCCTCGCACTCTTAGGTATTGATTAGTTATCTATTCTTAGTTTTAGCAGGCAACACAAATTTCATAAACTAGGTTTAACTCACTCTGTGATATATGTTTATATATACTCTTTTGCAGTGATCAAACGAAGGAAAAAATACGTGTAACAATTACACAACAATGGAGAGAGCGTCAGAAGAGGAAGAGGTTAAGCGAAAGATTCATATCAAAATGGGCTGAAAGCATTGCAATAGCTGCAAAGAAAGGCGGACATGGTCAGCAAGAGCTAGATTGGGACAGCTACGAGAAGATGGAAAGAGAGATTGCTCTTCAAAAGCTTCAGAGGTCTGCTGATGTGGCAAAAGCAAAGGAAATGGCACAGATGCGAGCAGAGAGACGACGGAAAGCAAAAGCTGACAAGGTGAAGCGTACTTTAAAGAAACGGGTGGAAAAAGTAAAAGGGTTGGCAACGAAGAAAACTAAAGAAGAAAAAAAAGAGTTGGGAGCGACTAAAGATATGAAGTTGAGGGAGAGGTTAACAAAGGTAATCGCTCTTAAGATTTACAGTACTCCGTATATTGGTAAATTTTACATCATCTTCTCAATGAAACTACAATAAAGAATACAAATTTACGAGATGTTGGCATGACATCAAGCTTTGGGCTATAAATTATTTCAAGCACCTATACTTGAACTATAGGTGGCATTGTGGCAAAATGAGAAAGCCGGGTTGGGTAACGGTTTAAAACAGTTGAAAACTTCGGATGGATGAAATTATAAAAAAGCTGATTATGTCATAGGTTCATTTTCAATTTTTATAAACAAACACATCAAGATAAGACTATAAAAACTAGTATTACAATAATGATTATCTGTATCGAAAGAATTTAGGATATATAAGAATTTGGAACCATGGATTTGCTTTTACCAAGCTCAATCCATTTCCCTCTCAGTTAAGTTGTCAAATTATATGCCAGTTAACTCTTCACCAGATGGAAAAAAATTCACCCGACCACTTCCACATAAACTAGCTGAATTGGCCACCCTGACGAAGACTGCTTGTAATACCCCCCCCCCCCCCCCCCCCCCCCCTCCCCTCCCTGACGCATAGATGTTGATGGTATTTGTTCGGGTGTACAACATTGTTAAATATATTGGAAAATTCTCACTTGATGAATGAGATGCAGCATGTTTCATAGTATATCAATCCCATTTTTACGCCCATCCCTTAGTATCATTTGTTTGGTGGGTGGCAGATTCACAGGAAAAAATCTGTAAATGATCAGCTTAGTAGCCGAAATCACAGAGCTTGGGAAAGACTTGACCTCAAGGTTTTGAAAAAGGACGCAAAGAAAGAAGACATCTCTCTTGCCGATCAAATTCGTGAAGTCAAGAACAAGAAATCAGAATTTGTCTTAAGAACAGCTAGGCCCCCTAATCATCCATTTTCAGAAACGGGGTATTAACTCTCCTTTTAATCATTGTTTATGGTATTCAATATAAATAGAAGCCATAGAAGTAGATTGTTAGACTCGGTTGTCTGGAACAAAGAATTTTTACTCTTTGTATGCAACTTTCATGGTGATGAAGGCGAATGTATGTTGTTGAAATACTATGCAGAACATTTATTTTCTTTGAACTCGGTGAGCAGATAGCTTGCTTATTGTTATAAGAAGTGTTAGGGTACCTGGCTGATTGTGATTTAGAAACTCATAATATCTTCTATACACGTCAAAAGCAATTCAATTAGCCAAGAAACCTCATTAATAGACTATGATAAGTGTCATTTTCCACTTTTGACGCAGAAGATGATTGTTTTTGGGTATATCTTTACTTAAATGACTTAAATGGATAGAATATAGGATTCATGTGATGGGTTGCAGAAGTGTCTTCAGATGTTTACGAAAGACAGCAACTTGAGTGCGGAGAAGGGGAAAGGGCGCTCGAAGCAAAAAGAACGAAAAGCACAATCTGTGATTGTCTCAGCTAATATACCAAATACTATAGTTTCTTTTTTTTTTTTTTTTGCCAAAATAATTGAATATATTGATATGGATCTGATGAATCCAATTGATAGTACATTTGAAGGTTGCAAGCAACAACCATTGAAATACATTGAAATTTATGCTAACACTTGAAACTACCATTGACCTACCTTGAAAAAGCTACATGACCTACTGACTTGATGAAGATTGGAACACGGACACAAAACAAGAAGACACCCACTTAACCATTTAAGAGTCAAATCCATCTTCAACCGGAGGAACCTGCCACTTGCTAGAAGTTGATTTGACTGCACAACCATTGAATGATCGAACATGAAGATGCAACACCTAAACAGTAGAAACCCGAAAATGCGAACCCGAGTGCCAAACTTACCAAACACTTAACCACAAAAAGGGCAAACACCTCTTGGAAGACAATGAAAACGGCTGAACTGAAAGTCACCTTACCTCCATACCATGTTGCAACCTGAAATGTGTGGAGGAATCATGGATCTGAAGTTGGAGGTTTGCTACAGCAACAAAGGAGACCAGGCCGAGTGTCATAACGACCAGAAAATGATGGCCAAGATGACGCAATCCGTTGAGGTGGTGGGTCAGCGAGATGCAACGCCGGTAGTCGGGGGAGCGGACAGGTCGGAGCAGAACCTGTTGTTAAGGCCGAAAAGTGAACCAAAATGAAAGCTTGCTTGATGAAAAGTGAATCGATATGAAGCTAAAATCTAGAGGAGAGCCCTCCGAACCGCCGACATAAAATCGGTGGTCGGAGGCGGGGTGGCGGCGGCTGATTTAGAAATTTAGATCTAGGGTTTTTGGCAGAGAGAAAAAAGTTGTTTGCTGGGTTTTTAAGTGTGTTTAATGTTACCAAATACTATAGTTGTATAACTGTATTTGATACATTGAATTGGTTTTTAGGAGAACTACAAGATGAAGAAAAGAAATATGTTTGACATGATTGATTTGACTCGTCTATCGACTTGTTTACTCAACATTTTTGACACACCTATTTTATCACCTCTGAAAGGGCATATGCACTAAACCATTGACATCTGCAATACTAAGAGAGATAAACCATGTCACCTCTAACCCAAAACTCATGAAAGATAAACCTTAAATCGTCAAAAAGTCCATTTCATTGGGATCAGTTATTCAGGCTACGTAACGTCCTGTCTTGGATTCACGATTTACTTAGTAGTTCAGGTCTATTTGGCATACACCAACACTTCTGATATAATTTGACGTTCAGTCTTTTTGGTTTTCATTCATGCTCTTATACTTTGACGTTCAGTCTTTTTGGTTTTCATTCATGCTCTTATACTTGCATTATTGTTCATTTCGGTCACTAGGTCAATATAATTAGTTGCTTGAATTGACAATATAAGATCTTAAAGCACATCATTTACATTCAATAGAGGAACTTGAGCATCTCTATTAACCGCAAAGATCAACATAGATAACACTCACTAGCCCTTTTTCCAACTAGGTATCTACAGTATCTATTTATGGTCCATTCGGTAACCAGTCACAACCAAAGCCGGGTCCTAGACATGAACTGCTAAAGACTACTCGTTCCAACATCCCATTGAGGCCACACACCAAGATCATAAGTTAGCAACCTGATTCTCAAAACAAAGTGACATCGAACATAAATCATTTGCACACGATACAAAAAGACATGAACTGCTAAAGACTACTCGTTCCAACATCCCATCGAGGCCACACACCAAAATCATAAGTTAGCAACCTGATTCTCAGAACAAAGTGACATCGAACATAAATCATTTGCACACGATACAAAAAGACGGTTTACCTAGAATAACATTCATATAACCATCTTATGAACTAGACAATCAACATGTCTACATAGCTGAAATAAAGTAAACTAGCCTTTCACGTCTATTATATGCTCATTAGTAGTTCTGTGAATAGTGTGGTGGAGGAGGAGCGTCTCTTCCAGGCATGTCCTGGGTCTGGTAAGGGTTTCCACCACCTGCATTCGGTGCATAGCTGTTTGGTCCTGGCCCAGACTGATAAGACTGGCTGCCATTATTTGGCCCTGGTCCAGATTGATAAGATCCTCCACTATTTGGTCCTGGTCCAGATTGATAAGATCCTCCACTGTTTGGTCCTGGTCCAGATTGATAAGGCATACCTCCACTGTTTGGCCCCGGTCCAGATTGATAAGGTGCACCTCCACTGTGCCCATATCTCGGGGGCTGCTGCTGCTGCTGCTGCTGGTAATTGGGAGCATTATTGGGCATCCCTCCACCCATGTTTGGTGGTGGCATACCACCGCCCATATTTGGTGGGCCAGCATTGTAGTTTGAACGAGGAGCCCCCCAGTTAGGCTGACCTCCGCCAGCATTAGGTGGTCCTCCCATGCCACCACCTTGTTGCATTCCTCCCATGTTCCCAGGTGGCGGTGGTCCACTCATACCACCGCCTTGTTGCACTCCACCCATATTTCCGGATGGTAGTGGTGGTGCACCACCTGCATTGGGTGGTCCACCCATGTTGCTTGGAGGTCCTCCACCAGGTGGTGAACGGGTTGTCTGCATGTTTTCCCTTCTTCTCTCAAAATTTCTTGACCTGTCAAAGTTGCGAGGCCTGTCATTTCTTCTGTTCCTCTCGTTTGCTCGGGCATTGTTTCTGATCCACTCTTCATGGTACTTGGGATCATATGGAACAGCAACCCCATCAATAAATGGTTCCCCTGGTAAATATACAATATAATGAGTTCATATTTAAAAAGTAAATTAGTGTATGACTTCAATAACTATGACAGTCAAGGTGTTTGGCTAAGCTTGTCGTATTATCACAATGTAATAAGCTTATCCAAACATTTAAGAAAGTATTCAATAGCTTAATTACAATTTAAAAAGGGCCCTCTGCCAACTTTGAGAATGGTTTCTTTCCAAAAACCAAAAGCCTAATGAATTACTAATTGAACACCATACCTGATACAAATCAGTAAGATCAAAAGTTCGAATATGTAAAAAACCAGTTAATTTTCGTATAAGGCCCTAAAAAGATCTTGTACATGAACTACAGAAACGATCAATAAGTTATAATACCTCCATAATCTTTGTTTTTAACATCCAAGTAAGAATCAGGCAGCACCCAACGAACACCGGGCAACTCTGACATAGGTCAAAAAAGAAGGTTACAGATTGTAATATAAACCACAAGAATACTTTAAAATAAAAGTACCCAAAATCAGGAAGGCGATAGGGAAAAATAAATAAAAAATGCTACCTTTTAGCTTGTAGGAGTCTTCTTCAGACACGAGGGCCCCGAAAGCATAGTAGCATCTAGTCGAGACTGAATAGATTTTCATCCTTGCATCATCGTAGCTGAAAATGCATAATAAGATTAATCACAAACTAAACCTCTATAGAGCACATTAAGACGAACCAGCATATATAAGTGAACCACCAAGCAAGCCTGTGTATCATACGACCATATATATAAACAGCTTACTGTAACATAGCATCTTTTTAAGGGTTAAAGCCATAATACCATACAGCCATACAGAGTAAAAGACAATCACACTTTGTACTGAAGTTGAACAGACTTTATACGTCGAGAACTAATTTTTTTACCTTTAGAAGTAACGAACTAAATTTCAGAAATGTTTTAACACAACTTTTTGTATTGCCATCATTTAACAGCTGCAAAAGGTTAATTACATACATTGGGTACCAAATAAAGTTTACACCAGAATAAGCCAAACAAGCTTCTAAACTAAGCATCACCCAAACACTTAAAGGTACTTGTGATTGCTAACTTAAGCGCTTATCTGCTTATTTGAAACAGTTTAGCAGTTGCATACTTCATATATCTGGCAAAAACTGCTCATTAATTCTCTTTACACTGAAATACACACTTAAAAATGAGCAGGTAACTTTATTAAAACAAGCATTTTAAAAAGCAATCCTAAAAACCCCTCTTGTTTAAAACTTATTAGATTTTGAAAACACAATAAATGATTGAAACCTTATCTAATACCTAAATATGAATCAGTTACATAGCCCTAAAACATAAGCCAGCACCACCTAATCAACCCCAGTAACAAACCCATAATCAAATACCCAACATACACATTCAACAAAACAGAAAACACGACTTAATTATTAAAATCCAAAAAAACAGTACAATTTATAGCTTAAACTGTTTTCGATCAAATACCAAGGTGTTTGTTTCGGCTTATAGTTGGGCTTATGAGTTTATTTGAATTCGGCTTATAGTTCATAAGACCCAAATTTTCGGCTTATTTTGAGCCTTGTGGGTTTGTATAAGTTTATCACGATACCATAAACTTATATAAGCCCATAAGTCTCAAAATAAGACAGAAAATTGAGGCTTATGAAATATAATCCGAAAACAAAGAAGCTCATAAAGCCCACATATAAACACATTCAACAAAACAGAGAACACAACTTAACTACAGTATTTAAAAAAATGTTTTCAATGAAATACTAAATCAAACAAAAAATACCTAATCAACCTTAATTTCAACAACAAGAAACGCCAATCCTAAAAAAACAAATCCATACTGTAAATCATTTCTGACACAAAAATCAACTAAACGAGTGTTTGTTTCGGCCTATATGTGGGTTTATAAGCTTATTTGATTTTGGCTAATATTTCAAAAGCACCTATGATCTGGCTTATAACACGACTTATAGGCTCATATAAGTTTATCTCAGTATTAAACTTGTATAAACCCACAACTCTCAAAATAAGCCGGAAATTAAGACGTATGCAACATATTCCGAAATCAAATAAGCTCAGAAGCCCTCATATAAGCCGAAACACCCTTGAAAAACACCAATCTTAAACAAAACCAACCCATAAAACATATCCTATATTCATTTCACACAAAAAAACATCAATTTTTATAAAATCCCACAAACCAAAATCATACACAAACAAGATATCAATTATTTCAAACAAAAAATCATAAATCTTTAAAACCTTGATTTCAACAATAAGAAAACACGCAATCCTTAAAAAAAATACCATAAATCATTTCTGACACAAAAACGTTAACTTGAACTAAACAACACAATCTTCGAATAAAATAAAACAAATCCATTAATCATTTCATTATTTCAAACAAAAAAGCATAAAATCTTAAAACCACCCAATTAACCCCAAAACAAACACAAAAACCTTAATTCAACATTAAGAAACACCAATCCTAGAACAAACAAACCCATAAATCATTTCCGACAGAAAAACCTAACTTTCAACTTAAAAAACACCAGATAAAAAAAACAACCCACAAAACAACTCCAACATTCAGGGGTGTTTGTTTAGGCCTATATGTGGGTTCTGAGCTTATTTGACTTTGGCTTAAAATTCATAAGCCCCAAATTTCGGGCTTATTTTGAAACTTATGGGCTTATATAAGTTTATAACATCATAATAAACTTATATAAGCCCACGATAAGTCTTAAGATAAGGCGAAAAACTTATCGAATAAGACCACATATAAGCCGAAACAAAAACCCCCGAACTCATTTCAAACAAAATCATTACTAATTTTTATAAAATCCCAAAAGCAATTTAAGAAAATAGCTAAACCCATTAATCATTTCAACTAAAGAACACAAAAAACCTTAATTTCATCCAAAAAAGCACAATCTTTGAATAAAATAAAAGAAACCCATTAATCATTTCATTATTTCAAAAAAAAAAAACATAAATCTTAAAAAAAATAAAAAGATAAAAGAATAGATATATACTTTCCAACAACTTTAGCAAGAGTATTAATATAAAGGTCAATAATCTCATCTCTAGTAGGCTCTCCTTCAGGCTTCTCAACCACAACAAGCCAATGTTCAAAATCACACCCATCTAGCAATATCGTTTCCTTAGGCGGTCTGTTTGACCAGTTAGGGTTTGAATCATTTAGCGAAGAAGTCGTTTGACGTGTAGAGAATGAACGGATGCTGGTGGGTATGACGGCGGCGGCGGCGTGACGGATTGTGGCGGCTGAAATGAGTGGCCGGAGACGGAGGATGGTTGTTGTTGAGAAGGGTTGGTGGTGGATTAGGGTTTGATTTAGGGTTAGGGTTTTGGAAGTGAGTGTACGGAGGAAGAGACGAGTCGCCATTGAAAGGGAAGGGGGTTTGGGTGTGTGTGGGAGTTAAACCCTAGCTTTGTTGATAAGGGTGTGATGAAATGGTATAGTGGTAATTTATGGGTTTTTATAAAATGGATAAAATTTTATGTTTAATGGAAAGTTAGTTCAAAATTTTACAAACTAGAGCAAGACAAGTGCACCAATTTTGTCTCGTTTTACATTTTGATATTATACATTATTTTAATAGCTAATTTATGAAATAATTTTATTAGAAAAATATAGTTTATAGCAAAAAATTTCCGTTTACAGCTTACAACTTACAATAAATAAGTTATTTTGCAAACATACTTCCTACTATGTAATGCGAGTTCAAGTTTAATTCGATTGAGTTGAGCTTTTAATAAGTTTGAACTCGAGCATGAGCCAAATAAATTAGGTTGAAACACATAATTGACCTTTTATCGAGATTTTCAACCTTTCGTATACATACATTTCTATTATAACTAACATTTAGCAAAAATGTTACTAAAAGCAGTCTGATCAAGAAGATAATACACGGTTGTTGAAAATATAATACTATGTGAGAGGATGAACAATAATGGAGACCTACAATTATAGATTCAACAATATTTCATCTTATTGATACAAAAGTTGGATGAACTACATCTGATCTGAATTAGGTGTAATTCGGGTATTGAGACTCCGGTTCTTGCACCAAGTGAACTTGTAATGAAGACCATGCACACTAAAGATAAGAGACCGTTATGCTTACCGTGAGATTGTCTCCCACGATTAGACTCCGACGTGAGAGAAAGTAATCGGTTTATTTAAAAAAATCGATGAGGGTTTAGAGATTATGTAAATCGTACCTTCTGTGGAACCTAAGGTGTTCCTTATATAGCCGGTGAAATCCTAGTTGGGCTTACCAAATCTTGCGGCCTAAGCAAGAGATAATTACCATATACTCGACGATCCTTATCATCTAAATAAAGAGAGTATATATCCTATTGACTTAGGTGAATCATAATCCTAGTTAGACTATAATTTTGTTGGACCATAACCGTGTGCGGTCAAAGTCTGGTTATCTTTAAACCGCGTGTGAAAACTGCCTATTGGGCCTCGTGGGCCCAAGGCACTGTCTGTTTAGCCCAAACATGATGGATTGGACACGGGTAGTACAGGCGGTTCGGGCTTATGACCCGACTGGGGAATATACGTCATCATGTCTCCCTAGTCTAGTAGTTACGGCTATGACCGTGACCACTAGACTAATAGCGGCCTAACACCAAGTCGGTCCTACCGCCTAAGACTAAAATTTACCTTTGTCAGGCCCAAGAGGCCAAATCCGTGATCCCATAGAAACAGTAATCCGTAGGTACAATGAATGTAGAAAATAATTGTCAATCGTGGTTGTCGTTATAACACGTGGGTAACTATAACTTGTCAGTTCTGAAAAAGTGCCCAGGTGGGTCTGCACCTCGAGTCACGTAAGAACTATGTTGACAAGACCACATGGGTCCTTTGACAATTCAACTACTCACGAAACCCCGTCCATTTTATGGAAGTAGTGGGGTACACGTGGCAAAGATCCAATGGTACACAGTGATCGAGGCAACCCTATATATACCTCATTTGTTACTGTGCGTGCTTGACACATTTCAAACCATTCCACCATTGTTGCAACCTTCACACGTTGTACCTCCTGTCTTATCCACGGATCTTCATCCTCTTAGGTTAGCACACCGCGTTCTCCATATATTATATTCTAAAATGGTTAGGGATATCGCCACAATAGAGTCTGCATTGAACGAACTAGATTTACATAGGTTTTTAAACTTTTGCTCCCAATACTATATACCCGAAGATGTTCATCCTCGGCTCCCTGGGGAAATGAAAGCCATCACGGACGATCCACCAGGAAAAATAGGCCTTTACACACGTCTATTTGATACAACCAATTATCGTATCCCCTTTTCTAGGTTCTTAGTTACATTGTTAGAGTATTACGTTGTACATATTTCCCAACTCCATTTTATAGGTTCATGTAAGATAAACTAGTTTGAAGTTAGTTGTCAATGCCTTAGTATCATTCCAACTATCAACCTATTCAACACCTTTTACATCCCGTCCATGGTCAGCGGGTGGATCTCTTTTAGCAAGCGTTCAGCCAACGCTCCTCAATGCTATTTAAAAACCATGGACTCGCTTAAGAATTAGAACAATGGGTACTTCTTTGTAGGTGTAGTGGTCTTTCCGTGACCATTTGAGCTGAAATATAAAATAGCCAAATGCTATCCACCCACCCCAGATTCGTAAAGTATAGTAGATGCCCGAAATTTAAACACACACTGAACTATGTTCAACAAATTGCCAGAATCCTTCATGTGCCTTATAGGCATCAGCCGCAATTACTTCGGAAGTGAAGAGTTGTATCCAACGTTTAAGAATAGCCCACAACTAGGGTGGGTATCGTATAATTAACCATATTGTAGATAATGTTCTGTAGCTTGTAACCGCATACTAATACGTGTATTGTGCATTTGCATAAATGAATCTATTCGGGCTCATTCATCAAGGCAACCCAAAGGAAGTGAAAGAGAACACCCATTTCCGTAAGGCATATAAACCCCCATTTCTTGAGGCCACAAGGGACATCACCATCCCTCTGAACCTTGTCGTTGTTACACCCTCTGATGCTCCTGAAGATTCTCACATAGAGATGCCCTTATGAGACTCTAATTATACATAGTCTCATCGCCTAAATTGGGCTTAACATACGAAAAGATATCATAAAACCTTGCAAAAACCCTTTGTTTTGTTCAATGTGTGATTATGAAGGCTCAATATAGTGAAATTACCAAAAGATCACAAGATTTAAGCAAAAATGAACACGAGAAACGAAGTCGCACAAAAGAACCAGACCCGAATGTTGAATTCCCAAAAATACCCTTGAAGAATTGAAGTTGTACAAGCTTAGTCCCAAAAGTTTGAAGAATTGTCACTTTATACCCTTGTAAATCTCAAAATTACAAGTTTGGTCCCTAAAGTATGAAGACTTGTAAAGAATGCCCCTTGAAGATTCAAGTTATTTCAAATAAAGTCCTTTTCCAAGTTATATCAAACTATGAGGACTAAGGGCTTGTTTGGTAAAAAAATTTATTAAGTCATGTTTAGTTAGCAGACGACTTATTGTAGACATCTTCAATTTTATTACTTAATATTTTAAGCCGTACTTTTCTATTAATTCACAAATAAACATTTTTTATATGGCTTAATAAATTCAATTTTTTTTCTGTTAAGTCAATCAATTCGTTATCAAACGCCACCTAAAAGTGCCTATGTTCAAACTTATATACAAAGGAAAAACTGCCTATTATTCTGTAAAGTTTGGAGGACTATTATTGCCAATATGAAAGTATGGGGACTAAAACAGCCAACACCACAACCTATATCCTACCATGCCTACCCATTTATCCGTTTGTTACCCATTACCCAATCCAAATCAAACACAACACAGCCCATTTACCCAATCTTTATAACCGACTTTATTATTAATTAAGTTTCAAACTTAATTTAATAATATTACTTTGGGCGCTAAACAGACTACTTTATCCTTAAACTTGATCTAAACACACATTGTTCATTCCAAGAACCTTAATCCTCGAAACCCAATCAAACCAAAGGGTTAACGTTTGATAATCACCAGATCCTTGATTAACCATATTGTAAAACCCGCATGAAAATACCATTTAATTAAAACTTTTAATATTTAATTAAATCACGACAAGTAACTACGTATATTAAATACGACATGACAAGTTATATCACGGAAATTAAACTCGTGTATTTACGAATACACAAGAATACGAATTATGACATGAAATAATAAAATGGGTTTAGTAGAAAACATAAGCCTACAAGACTAATTATAGCCCAAGCCCGACCTATTTAAGAAATAACTAACAAAACACTTTACATTTCTTTCATTTGTAACAAGTTAAGAAAATAAATTAAAACCCTAGTGTAAAACCCGCATCTAAATGCCATGAACAGTACACTACGTAAACATACGAACCAATTAAAACTTTCCTTTTATGTCATGAACACGTGTCACGAATATTAAATTCAGAAACTAAGTACGTGTTAGTGCGCGATAATTATTAAGTACGTGGTAATACACGGTAATTATTAATCATAATAATTATAATCACGAGCATATGATCACGAACATTAAATCACAAACATGTGAACTACGTATTATATATTATTACACGATAAACAAGTATTACGTATAATATATATATATCATGAATATTAAAACACGAACCAATACGAGCATTTAATAAACACGAACGAACACGTAAAATAGTAAACATGAAAATTGTACGGGTTTTTCCTTTGGGCTTTATGTAGCCGCGGACAAGAAGCAGGAGGGGGCCCAACCCTATTTAAATTTGACTAAAGGAGGAAAAGTAAAACACAGGTTTATCATTCTACATAATTTTTACAAAAAAATAAAAACCCTAGCCTCCTTCTCTTCTCTCTTACCGCAGGCTACAAGGACACCACCAAGGGTGTTGGTTGATTTTGATCATTGAATTCGGGTTATTCGTGTTTGTGTTCATAGTTATTTTCAAATCACGTATTCGGTAAACATCAAAACCTTGATCTTTTATTATTCTTTTCTTTAATTATATTCATGTTATATTAAAAACTTAATTAAACATGTTAGACATGCTAGATTAATTTAGAAAACAAGTAATAAGTAGGGTTTTGGTGGGGTTCGGTTCGACCGAGAGTCAAACCGAGAGCACTAGGCTCTCGGTGGTCTTGTGATTCACCAATAGTGGAGACCTAGGGTCTCGGTGTGGTCTCTTGTGGCTCGATCGTAGGGAACAAAGGACCCCGACTCGCGTCGAGATGGCCTTTTGGTTTGTGTTGGGTCTCGGCAGCAACAACAGCACCACCGGCAACCGTCGGTGGCTGTTTTGTTCTAACAGTGGGAACCGCAGCCAAGACAGGGGGAACCACCGGCTAGTAGCAGGTGGTGATTATGGTCGGGCAGTGGCAACCGGCTAGGCCGGGTAGCCACTGCCAAGGGGTTTTTGGTCCTGTTCATGGTTCGGTCTATATTAAAACATGGGCACGGGATTATTTTAATTACGAATATATTTTTTACAAGGCTAATTAAATTAATTAATTATGACTATAATTAATTTAATTTAATCAAGACTTAGGTTATATTATTTTAATAAATAATACATGTTTTTTAACCTAAGTATATTACCATTTAATTTAGACTATAGTTATTAATTAATTATTTGTACATGGACTATAATTAATTAATAAATCATGACTTAGGTTATAATTAATAAATTATTAATACATGATTAACATAAGTATTTTATATGTCTTAATTTAATTAAATCATGCCTTTATTTAATTAAATCATATAACTCATAGTTTATTTAATTATCATGATGATGAGACTGCTTTTATACATAGTCTCATCGTCCAAAACGGGCTTTAAATGCATAAAATATCATGAAAAATGCCAAATATATGCTTGTGTTTGTTACTTGTGTATTTTAGGTACGGATATTGAGAAAATGACAAAAGATCACAAGAAACATGCAAAAACGAACATGAGAAACGAAGCCGCACAATGAACCAAGCCCTAATGAAGATTTTCCAAGAAAAACCCTAGAAGATTTGAAGATTATGCAAGAAGGGTCCTCCAATATTGAAGAATTGACACTTTAAACCCTTGTATACTCATAATTACAAGATTGGTCCTTAAAGTTTGTCAAATTTACAAAAAGGGCCCTCCACTTTGAAGAATTGGCAAATTTAGTCCCTCAATAAAACTAAATTGTCAATATTAGTCCTCCTTAAAGTCAAACATGCCATGAAGGCCTTCAAGTTACAAGAAAGAACAAGTTTGGTCCTTAAAATATGTTAAATTACAAAAAGGACCCTTAACTTTGAAGAAATGGCAAAAATGGTCCCTCATAAATCATGACTTGTCAATTTCAGTCCTCCAAGAAGTCAACCATACAAGTCAAGACCATTATCTATGAAGAAAACGCCAAATCAGCCCTTCAAGAATCATAAAATGGCAAGAAATAGCCCTGAAAATACTTTGGAAAAGTATTGGGGGCAAAAGTGTGAAAACCAAAACTTGGTTATAAAGGGAATTCGTTTTTTGGCTAATGAAAACTGAAATGAAAAGAATATAGAAGGCATGGGGTGTGTTTTGCCAAGACACAAATCTTACCTAGACCAGTGGAAGCTTGACACCTGTCCCACTCACCCTCACAACCAATGGGAACTCACCATTTTGCCAAGTCACATCCCACTCACAACAAACTTAAACTAACCCGGATTAGTTTAATAACTTGGCGCCTAACACTTTATTTAAACCCAAAAACAGATTAAACATACCACTATTCATGTTCTTATCAAAATTGGGTTTTCCTAATTGTGTTGTAATTAAACCTCCATCATCTCTAGATTTATGATTAAGCATATCAAAATCATAACCCAACTCTAAAAGACCTTGCCACATCACCCAACAACCCCACACAAGATTCCCCTGCTACACCTTTGAACAAACTGCCAAAATTTTGCCAGCAAATCAACACTCAGTATTCAACTTTCATTTTAAGCTTCATTCTTGGCCTTTGGAAGCTATTTCACCTTTGCCAACTCACACAACCTGCCAAAGAAAGTCACATGATTCCAAGATATTCAAAACCGACAAGGGCAATTTGGGGACTTCATCAACTAGGGTTTTACGTTTTTATGCATTGTAGTAGTCCATTGTAGCCTATATAAAGGCACTTAGGCTTTCATTTTTAGTTTGCTCTTGATTTTTCCTTTGTTCAAGTTCTGTAAATCCTTGTTCATTAGTTAATGAAAAGTGTTTGAATCTTTGAAGAAAAACCAAGTGCCAATCTTATTTACTGCTTGATATTGTTTAATGTTTGCTAAACTTGAATCTTAAAACGTGTTTTCAAGGAGTGTGCAAGAAATTGCATATTTTCCTAAATCTTGATATTTTGCTAAGTTCTTGGTACACCTTTGGAATTTTTGGGCTATAAGTGGATCATAGCACCCTGATAAAGAGATATCAAGGTGTTGTGAGGCTTATAACTTGGGGATAATCAAAGAGTAGGGTACAAGAGTTGCATCAATCAAGTTTTGTCACCTTTCTATTTATTATTTGTGCTTCTAACTTTGTTCCATCTTAGCAGCTTGATATTGGAAGCTTGTGCTTGTTCTTGCTAGCACATCAGCTCAAACATACATGGGTGTGGATGTACATCCATGAGGTTTGAACCCTTAATCTCAAAATCTATCAAAAATTTGGATATTTGTGATATTTGAGTTCTGCTTGTGTATGTGTTGTTCTTGGGCTCCAAATCTTGTTGATTATGTTTATGTTTGATGTTTTGATGCTTATGTATGCATGTGCTAACCTAAATCCAACTTTTGATTTGAAAATCTTGATTTGAAAAAATAAAAGGGTGTTTGGGTCTTCTGCATATTGAAGTTATTTTCTTATTGGTTGATACAAGGCTTTTGACACCCCGTATAAAAATTTATCGTTCTCGTGGTCTAATCGAATTGATCTAGGTTCTCTATGTGACTCAGTTTTATTTTGGTGGAACAAAAAGGTTGTCGTTGTAGTATATTAAATGTGCAAAAACAATTAAAGTAAACGACGTTAAAGCAAAATGCGTTGAAATTAAATGGCGTTAAAATTAAATCTAAATCTAATTAAACGAAAGGTGCGATATTTAAAAACGTGACAGAAAGTAAATTAGTTAAATGACTAAAATAAAAGCGTGGCAGAAATTAAGATTAAACAAGAATTAAAATGAAAATGTAAAAATTAAACAAGACAAAACACAAAAAATAAACCAGATCGGAATGTATTCCGATTAGCACCCCAATCGGAATATGCTTACCACTCCGGTCGGAATGTGGGTCGGAAAATCCAATCGGAAAGCTGTCACCTTACCTTGATCGGAATACCAAACGCACCTCAGATCGGAATACCAAGAACCTACCTGGTCGGAATGATTGGTCGGAATAACCAATCGGAATGTGTAGAAGATCTCTGATCGGAAAGCTGTCACCAAACACTGATCGGAATCCACTAGACTCCCCAATCGGAATATCACTGACCCTTGATCGGAATAACTGCCCTTACCCACGATCGGAATGAGCTAAATACCCCCAATCGGAATGTATTAAACCCTTTTCCGACCAAGCAAGAAACGCTGGTCGGAATGTGTAAACCCCTTTCCGATTTACCAATCGGAATACGAAGGAAAAAGTATAAATTAAGCTAAACAAATAAGCTATGATTCTAATAAGCACAAGCCTAATTTCCTAAGGTAAACCGTATGAAAAAAAGCTACTAAACTGAAATTTAACAACTTTTTAAAACACGAAAAGGATAAGCTTTACGAAAAACAAACTTTTAAACAAAAATAACTTTTATAAAAACTTTATAAACTTGAAAATAAACAAAATAAGCTATGAAAATAAATGATTTAAAACAATCAAAAGCATAAAAATCAAATCTTTAAACAAATAAACAAGATAAAAAGCATATAAATCAAAGATTAAAGAAAGGTAGAATGAGATCAACAAGATAAAGTAAAGGTGCGAGAATTAAAAGAAACACTTACTTGAAATTAAAGGTATTAAAGGTGCAAGACAAGTATTTAAATTGACATGAAAAGTAAAGGTACAAGTAAATAAAGGTGGAAGAACTAATTGTCACGATTAGTCAACAAAAACAAATGAATGAAAATGGGAAGTATTTATAGGTGATTAGGGGGATGGTTAAAGGAAGCTTCCTCCCCTCCTTTCTTTCTTCTTAATTGCGCCCTTAAGTCCTTCCTTCTTAATCTTTTTGTTAATCTTGGACTTTGATGGCTTTTGGCTCGGGATTTCTTTGGACTCGTCTTTTAATTCTTCGATAAATAAGACTTGAGTTCCTCGGCTTTAAGTAAACTTCCGTCTTTTGACTTTTTCTTCGATAAATCTTTAGAATTGGTCTTGGACTTCCGTTCTTTTTGCACTCTTGACTTCTTGACTTCGTCTTTCATCTTTTTCTTCAATAAAAGTCCGTAAATGCCCGTGAATTCCCGTGTTTTGTCCACTTTTCACCTTTTCGTCCTAAATCACAACAAAAACACAAACCACGCATAATTCCAACATAAAAGACATAAAATACACGTTTTGGCTCGGTTATTATTGTAATTAAGTGGTAGAAAAGATGGGTGTTTTCACACCTATCAAATCCCCTACACTTGACCATTGCAATGTCCTCATGCAATGCATTAGTTACAAAGCACGTTTACATTTTTCATCATAATCAATCCACGTTGGCCTTTATTAAAGAGATAGAAAATTATAAACATTAAAAGTAAAGAAATCAAAAAGCATACCTTGGGTTTTGGAAATGTCATGAATGATCATCATCCTCAAGTTTTCACTTTCTCCAAACCAAGCTTAAAAACGAGATCATTGTTATTATAAGTTAGTAAACTAACACGAACTCATGTGGGCCAATTACTCACTTAGACTCCCGTATTCCTAGGTGTATCTCTTATATTTTATTTTTGTCTTGAATGATCACGAGGATGCATTGTTGACTTATTTCGATAGTTTATTAGGCCGAAAATAAAGTGAACGATTTAATCAATAGTTAGCTAAAGGACAAAATCTTTTAAAACTGCTTCTCGGGACCTCATAAAGTTCATATCTTGGCATAACTCGCTTCGCGATTTGAGACCTTTCTCGGACCGATATTTGGCAGCGACTTCATACTTCAAACCTTGAGAGACGTTCATGAAATTATGGTCTTCTCTTCATATAGGAATTTCTTCACTTGAAGTTTTGAGATATTCATACTTGGACCACGACTTCTTCATTTTTATCCAATCTTTATTTTGGACTTTGATATACAACGATCCGCCTCCTTTTATGACTTGGATCTATTTATCCTCATACCTTGTTAGGGTCTTTTCGGATACACTTCTCCATGACTTTTGGGGAGTATTTGCTTTTTGTCGTGTGTCTCGATCCTTCATATTGATTTTCGATAAATGATTATTCACATCACTTTGGATCTTTAGCAACAAAATATAGCCCTCATGCCTTGTTAGGGCCTTTTCGGACTCGCCAATCTTCGCATCCCGCTTCAATAAGTTATGCCTTGGCTATGAACTCTAATCCATACCGAGCAACTTTTAAACGATCTTGGGCTAGAAGCTAAGTAACTTTTCAAATCGTACAACCTTATTTATTAGCAGATAAATTGTTAGCAAGCGATGGGAGAATAGGCTCATAATTAACTCACATAAATTCATGAAAGAAAAACGAACTTATAATTGGCTCTATCATCTCTCGTTCTCCAACAGTTTAAAATCTCAAGGAATGAGACTCGTGGATACTTAGCCTATTAAATCAAAGTTCTGGGTTTTCGAGTCGCCTATAGGATCTTGCAAATTCTTAGACTTTTTCAAGTTTAGAAATCGCATTTTAAAGTTCCCTTGATAAACGACTCTCTAGGATCAATTATAGGAACTTACGAAAAGTTCTTGTTCTTAACCCGTGAGAGTTAAGACTTTCGCGTTTTATAGCTCCCTATATAAAAGCCTAGCAAAACTTGACTTAAACACGTTAAGGATACTAGCTAGAGCAAACTTAGATAAGTAAACTCGGGTTGAGTCAAAAGATTCACAACGTTAGAAAATAAAAACCACTTAAATAACTATACAAAAGGAAAAACTAATAGGCCAAAATAGATCAAAAATTTTGAAAAATGTCGAAAAATTGATTTTCCGGTTAAAATGAGGACAAATACAAGGAAAAGAGCCACTTAACTTCGATAGAAGTCCCCCTACACTTAATATAAACATTGTCCTCAATGTTTAAGCATGTGGGCGTAAACTCCCCTACACTTAGGACATTGTGCATTTTGTTTAAATCTCGCTAAGGAAGAGACAACTAAAGAGATTCCTGTTTTAATATTGAGAAAATATAAAATAGTGAATCGAAAAGAGTTTAGGATAGAACCGGGAAGAAGTGGACACGGAATCACGGGTTGTCAAGAATCATCAAGAGTGGATCATTGAAGCTCGAATCCCTGATTAGTAGAAGAGAGGAGAGAGCAAACACCAACGGGTCTCCCCTACACTTATGATAAAGAAAGCGAAAATATAGATACATGGGTTGCCTCCCAAGAAGCGCTTGGTTTTTGATGACCGAGTCGTGAGCCTGACTCGACCTTGATCATCATAGGAAGAAGCATGAAACATATCCACCAGGATCAAAGACATAGTTTTCGTCCATCAAATAGCAGAGGCTTAAGGCAAACAAGGCAAGCCAAAGAAGAGTAGGCAAGGTTCCCTTAAGCAGTGATGGAGCACGGTGGAAGCAAGGGTGAAGTGGTGCAAGCATGTCTTCAATAATTCCAAAGATTTTTCCTTTTATTTCATCAGGTGGATACTGAGATGGCTTAAAGATTTCAATACCGGGATCGAACACCTTTTCCTTTAAGGGAAAATAGCACTCAGGCTCAGCAGAGTGGGAAGAAGATCCGCGAAGAAGCACAACCTCGTCCTCAGAAGGGGGATAAAGAGGTGTTAACTCATATGTGCTGCGGATATTGGTGTCGACCGGTTTCTTCTCCTTTGAAAGAATGTGCTTCAAATCCAAAGTAGGATCAAGACGATAATCTTCAAAATCTAAAGGAGGAGCATCACTCTCATGAGGGAAGTAAGTGTTGAGAAATGTAGAGAAGTCTTCCTCAAATGAGTAATCGTCCAAAGTAGGATCGAGTGATGGCGGAGGATCTTCATCGTGAGAAGAATCGCTCGAAAGAGTATCGGCCTCATCGAAATCATCATACGTGGGCAGCTCGGGATACTCAGAAGTAAGGTCATCATAATCATCCGAATCTGAGCTAGAATCATCATCATCATAAGCATCAAAGACCGGTGGAGAATCATAAATGGGAGAAGGTTCCAAAGTAGGGAGAGAGTCGTCCACATCATCATGAAAAAGTGGATTATCGATGCAAGAGTCGAATAGAGGATTGTCGTAGACGGTAAAGTCATCGATCACATTAATCATATTCACTGATTCGCGGCCTCCAAAGGTTGTACTTGTAAGCTTCCCCATTTTAAAAACTTGTGCATCATCCCCGACTCTTAAGATTAACTCACCTTCGGCCACATCTACTAAAGCTCGTCCGGTTCTCAAGAATGGCCGGCCAAGTATTAAAGGAATACGAGGGTCCATTTCATAATCAACAACGACAAAATCGACCGGGAAAGTAAATGTGCCAACTTTTATGAACACGTCTTCGGCTATACCAACGGGGTAAGCGAGAGTGCGATTTGCAAGTTCAAGAGTCATCTTCGTTGGAGTGAGGCCGGGCAATGATAGTGTTTTCCAAACACTCAGTGGCATCAAATTAATACTGGCCCCGAGATCAGCAAGGGCAGTAAATTCTTCAGTTTTGTTGAAAACGCAAGGCAACACAAAACGACCGGGATCTCCAAGCTTTTTTGGAAGTTCTTTGAGAATAACTGCAGAGCAGTTTTCATTTAAGCGTGTGTTGGCGAGTTCAAGCAACTTCTCTTTCTTGTTAAGCAATTCCTTAAATGCTTTGACAAATTTGGGCATGTGGACAAGTGCCTCAAGAAAGCTAATGTTGAAGTTCATTTGAGAAATCATCTTGATATAGCTCGTCACTTGAGAGTCATTCTTGGTTAGCTCGTTGGTCTTGCCTAAGCGAGAAGGGTATGGGATGTTGGGTTTATAGGTGGAAGGTGTAGGTGTAGGTAAAGGTTGAGATGTTGAAGGGTCCTTCCTAGATACATCGTCATGACGAGGCGGAGACGGTAATGGCGCACTAATACTAGGAGTAGGGAGAAATGGTGGTGGAGGAGGTGTAGATGATGGGGGCGGGATCGGTGGATCGACAATGGTAATTCCACTACGGGTAGTAATAGCACTCACATTAGCTCGCGGGTTGGTGACGGTGTTTGAAGGTAGAGAACTCGAAGCAGAAGGTTGAGTGGAGGGCAAGAAACTAGCCAACATATTCTTTAATTCATACGTTTGAGTGCTGAAGGAGGATTGAATATTATCACGAACCTCGGTTCTAATGTCATTTCCTTGCTTCGTGATATCTCCTTTCAGATTGATAATTTGGCTCTAAAGATTTTTGATTTGCTCACCTTGGGTTCTCATGATGGCTTCAACATCCGGGTTAATGGGTGGGGTTTGTTGGGCGGGTGGGTGATAAGGGTTAGAAGCACGAGGTGGGATTTGGTTGCTTCTATTGTAGTTGTTGGCGGGGTTTTGGTTTTGAGGAGAAAAACCGGGTGAAAGATAGTTGTTGGACCGGTAACTCAGCAGATTTCTATCCCCTTGAGGTCGAGCTTGGTAATTTTCCGGTGAATAATTACCATAAGCTGCATAAACATTTTCCGGATTTCCTTGTGTAGAAGGACAATCGGTGTATGAGTGAGGACCGCCACATGTTTCACAAAGAGTAGCAACAGCTTTAACTTGTTGTTGTTGTTGGTTTGAAGCCAAGAGTTGCATACTTCTGCTCATTTCAGTCAGCACACAGGTGAGTTCGGTCATATCAGGGTTTGCTGAAGTGGAAGAAACATTGACTCTCGGGTTGTTCCTTGAAGAAGCAGAGGAATCCCAGTTTTTGTGGTGAGTAGTCATGTTCTCAGTTAACTCTCTACACTCCTCGGGTCTCCTTTTCATGAATGTGCCACCGGCGGCTGCATTAATCGTATCACGATCTCGAAAAGTCAATCCGTTGTAGAAAGTATCGATTAAGGTCACAGGGAGCATGTTGTGGTTTGGACATCTATCGATCAAGACATTATATCTCTCCCAAGCATCAAAAAGAGATTCATCAGGGTCTTGCATGAAACCGCTGATTTGATTGCGAAGGCTCGTGACCATGGATGGTGGAAAGTAGCGCGACAAAAAGCGTTGAGTCATGTCATCCCAAGTATGAATAGACTTCTTCGGGAGACGATCGAACCATTTTTCGGCATGATGTAATAAAGTATGTGGAAAGAGTTGTAGGCGAAGTTCATCCATTGTGGCACCAACCAACTTCATGCTTTGGGTGATTGTAATGAACTTGTCGAGGTGTTTGTTGGCATCATCATCAGGCAATCCACGGAATGGGTTAGTTTGCACTTGCTGAATCATGTGGTGCTTCAACGAAAACTCAGGAGCGTTGATTTGCATCGGCGCAATCAGTCCTCCTCGTCCAAACATGGTGGGTTGACAAAGTTCCTCCATGGTCCGAAGATCGGGCTGTGGAAGAACATTGTTGTTATTATTGAGGTGCGGTGGAATATTATTGTTGTTAACACCTGACATATCTAAATCTTCTTGAGGCTCGGGCTCTTGATAATTAGAAGATCTAGTACGCATACACCTGAAAATGGAAAAGAAAAAGAAACCAAACACAACGACAATATATATACTCAATAAAGATAAAATCTTTTTGGATTTTTGAAATTTTTAATTTTTATGGATTTTTATCAATTTTTAATTTTTATGATTTTTTGAATTTTTTAAGCAAGAAAAATAACGCTCACAAGTGAACGGATCCCAAAAACCAACGCGTCTCTCACAGAAAATTGTTAATCTTTACGAAAAGAGCCGGCAGCGGCGCCATTTGATACAAGGATTTTGACACCCCGTATAAAAATTTATCGTTCTCGTGGTCTAATCGAATTGATCTAGGTTCTCTATGTGACTCAGTTTTATTTTGGTGGAACAAAAAGGTTGTCGTTGTAGTATATTAAATGTGCAAAAACAATTAAAGTAAATGACGTTAAAGCAAAATGCGTTGAAATTAAATGGCGTTAAAATTAAATCTAAATCTAATTAAACGAAAGGTGCGATATTTAAAAACGTGACGGAAAGTAAATTAATTAAATGACTAAAAATAAAAGCGTGGCGGAAATTAAGATTAAACAAGAATTAAAATGAAAATGAAAAAATTAAACAAGACAAAACACAAAAAATAAACCAGATCGGAATGTATTCCGATTAGCACCCCAATCGGACTATGCTTACCACTCCGGTCGGAATGTGGGTCGGAAAATCCAATCGGAAAGCTGTCACCTTACCTTGATCGGAATACCAAATGCACCTCAGATCGGAATACCAAGAACCTACCTGGTCGGAATGATTGGTCGGAATAACCAATCGGAATGTGTAGAAGATCTCTGATCGGAAAGGTGTCACCAAACACTGATCGGAATCCACTAGACTCCCCAATCGGAATATCATTGACCCTTGATCGGAATAACTGCCCTTACCCACGATCGGAATGAGCTGAATACCCCCAATCGGAATGTATTAAACCCTTTTCCGACCAAGCAAGAAACGCTGGTCGGAATGTGTAAACCCCTTTCCGATTTACCAATCGGAATACGAAGGAAAAAGTATAAATTAAGCTAAACAAATAAGCTATGATTCTAATAAGCACAAGCCTAATTTCCTAAGGTAAACCGTATGAAAAAAAGCTACTAAACTAAAATTTAACAACTTTTTAAAACACGAAAAGGATAAGCTTTACGAAAAACAAACTTTTAAACAAAAATAAATTTTATAAAAACTTTATAAACTTGAAAATAAACAAAATAAGCTATGAAAATAAATGATTTAAAACAATCAAAAGCATAAAAATCAAATCTTTAAACAAATAAACAAGATAAAAAGCATATAAATCAAAGATTAAAGAAAGGTAGAATGAGATCAACAAGATAAAGTAAAGGTGTGAGAATTAAAAGAAACACTTACTTCAAATTAAAGGTATTAAAGGTGCAAGACAAGTATTTAAATTGACATGAAAAGTAAAGTAAAGTAAAGGTGCGAGAATTAAAAGAAACACTTACTTGAAATTAAAGGTATTAAAGGTGCAAGACAAGTATTTAAATTGACATGAAAAGTAAAGATGCAAGTAAATAAAGGTGGAAGAACTAATTGTCACGATTAGTCAACATAAACAAATGAATGGAAATGGGAAGTATTTATAGGTGATTAGGGGGATGGTTAAAGGAAGCTTCCTCCCCTCCTTCCTTTCTTCTTAATTGCGCCCTTAAGTCCTTCCTTCTTAATCTTTTTGTTAATCTTGGACTTTGATGGCTTTTGGCTCGGGATTTCTTTGGACTCGTCTTTTAATTCTTCGATAAATAAGACTTGAGTTCCTCGGCTTTAAGTAAACTTCCGTCTTTTGACTTTTTCTTCGATAAATATTCAGAATTGGTCTTGGACTTCCGTTCTTTTTGCACTCTTGACTTCTTGACTTCGTCTTTCATCTTTTACTTCAATAAAAGTCCGTAAATGCCCGTGAATTCCCGTGTTTTCTCCACTTTTCACCTTTTCGTCCTAAATCACAACAAAAACACAAACCACACATAATTCCGACATAAAAGACATAAAATACACGTTTTGGCTCGGTTATTATTGTAATTAAGTGGTAGAAAAGATGGGTGTTTTCACACCTATCATTGGTTAAGTGTTTTCTATTGTATGGTACTAGTTCTTGTTTAAGAAGTGTAATAGAGTGAATATCTGCAAGTTGTATGCTTTTGAACACCTAAATCAAACATATGCTTATAAAATCTTGATTAAGTGATATTTTGGACTGTGATTTGGTGCACACCTAGTTCTAGGCCTAGACTTAGGATAAAATGTGATAAATCATTCCCAACATAACATGTTAAGAAGATCTAAGTGTTTGAATTTGGCTGTGTGGTTAAGTATATCAGCAAGTGTTCATGACTGCATGTTCTTAGTTCATCGGTAACTTTTGTATGCTTGAATCTTGATCTAGACTTTGAATCAATGCATGAAACCTGTTAGAATTTGTTCATTTGAGTTTATTATAGCTCGTTTATGCATTTGGTGAAGTTTGGCTGGCTGATTTTTGCTAAAAAGTGCTTATTGAACCAAATCTGCTTATTGTTCATACTTGGTGCTTATCTGGTGATAAATTGAATTAACTGCACTGATTGGCTGTTTGTAATTGTGTTTTTATGATTGATATTGACTCCTTATGATTAACTGACCATTTGGGTGCCTTTGCTTAACTTGAATCCACAAAAAGTCACTAAAGACAAAAAGTCAATTAAGTCAAGCAGGGGGAAAAGTTCCCACTGCTCAACCACCAAAACTAGCCCCTGCTAGTGTAATTTGTCATTCAGCTTATTCATAAGCCAATTTGGCTTATCCAGACTTGCAACAACTTAGTTTTTGTGATAGATCTTCCTCATTTGACCCATTTATTTGATCTGGAGCTTATTAGACTTTGACTTTGACTTTTTACTAGAAAACTCATTAAGTTGACTTTTAAACAAGTGCTTATCTGCTTATTCTGGCTTATTGCTTGTGTTTATTTGAAAACGTTTTGATTATTTTGCTTAGTTAAGTCATTTAAAAGCTTTTGAAAGTTGAATCAGCACTTGAGGTGGTCTAGAACTCAAAAACGACTATTTTGTCGTTTTGTGAAGATAGCTTTTAGCTTATTTAGGCTTATTTCTTGTGTTTTTTCCAATTTTCTTTTTACAGATCTCTTAAGTAACTCAAAAGAAGCTTGTGTGTCAAATTTGAGCTTATGGCATCAGCTTATAGCTTAATGGGCCAAAAAGCCTATTAAGAATAAGCTGCTTTGAAATAAGCTAGCTTAAACACATTTTCAGCTTTTGGGCCTTTAGAGTTTTGTTCTTAAAATCAAATTTTAAGTCAGATAGGAGCTTTTGGGCTTATTTGGACAACATTTTTCTTATTGGGCCTTAAAAAGCCATTAAGGGGTCTGTTTGGACTTTTAGCCCATTTCTAGGCCCATTAGGGGTATTTTTGTAACTTCAACTTCATTTATGTATTATTTAGGTTAAAATAAGCTAGTTTGCAACTTTTTATAATTTTTTATAAATTTTGGATTTTTATTAATATTTTATTATTAAAAATTAAAATTTAGATTTTTCAAGTTTTTTCATTTTTCTTAGTTCAAATACATTAAGTTAAGAATTTTACAATTTTTAGAATATTTTTATTGTCAAAAGATTAATTTTTAGAATTATTTTATATTTTAATAGTTTTTAATTGTTTTTAAATAGTTTTTAATAATTTTAAAATTTTCAAAAATAGTTTTAAATTTATTTAAGTCATTTTAAAGGTTTACAAGTGAAAAAATCTCATTTTTAGGCTTTTTGTTAATTAAATTGATTTTTTAGGCTTTAATTGGCATTAAAAAATTATTATTTAATTAAATAAAAGGTTTGAGTGATTTTTGATTTTTTGTAAACTCTAATTATATTTTTTAGGATTTATTGTAATTTTATAGGAATTTTTAGGGTAAATTTTTAATTTTGTCACTTTTTACGGTCTTACGTGTACGACCATTTGTCTTAGTTTAATCCATAATCGTAACCGTCCTTCTCTTATAATCTCTTTTCTTCTTTTCATTTCTCATCAATAAAATCACAAACCATTAATCATATCTTAACACAACGCACTAGCCTCCTTGAGAACGATCCCCACTTTGGGTCATTTGTGCACGATTTTCCTAAATCGTCGTACTTACCCTAATTACACTTTGTTTTCCTAAACAAGGTTGTAAAATACATCTATCATTTTGGCGCCGCTGCCGGGGAGGCATGTTGTGTTTTGATTTGGGAATTGTTGTTTTTATATAGCCATAATATCTATTTGTATTAGTAGCACTCTACTAAGACGTATTATCGGTTTTCGTTTTTTGTGTGAATACTATTACTATATTGTATACGTAGAACAATAAATTCACAAGTACTACAAAAGTGTGAAAACACAACCTTGATTGGGAGGTCATTACTCAATCATTGTATTCGAATCTCAAACAAGAAATCAAAGGCAAAATAGATAAATACTTTCGTGAAGCTTAATTTTGAAAAACACAAACTATAAGGTGGGTATAAGGCGGGTATTATAAAATATCTCCTAAGTAAAAAGGCTCGTAATTGCTTCGCGCCGCCTCGTTTCCCCGCTTGCTTGTGCGTGTTTAGATAAAAAGGGCTAATCGAGGGCTTGCCAACCAAAGTATTATCTAAGTATCATATATATTTTCTTGGTTTCATTTGATTAAACCCTCTTGAATGTTTTAGTGTTCCACCAATGTTCTAAAGTCATTGAAGGCGTTCACTTCACCTGATCATTTTCATTCCTTGAGGCTTCTTTAATCAAGAGATTTGATTAAGGAGGAGATTTGTAGATTCCTGTCTACTTAATACAATCACAAAAATCCAAAAAAGTAAAAACAATCAAAAACCACCAAAAAAATTGGAAAAATTAAAAACACCAAAAAGAATATTCTTTGCTCATCCCCACGTTGTACGTGACGTTTATGCAAACTCGCAACCAAGCTATACGTGCACGTAAACGAAGAAACCGAAAGGAAACCACACCTAATCTTTATAGTGAGGAGTCTCCTATTGACGAACGAAGAACCAACCATCTCGAATCGAACTATGATGGAGTTACTTCAAGCACCCACCGAGGGTTATGGAGAGGCTATTGTAATTCCCGCTATCCTTGCAGAGAATTTTGAAGTGAAAACGGGTTTGTTGTCGATGGTCCAAAACAACAAATTCCGTGGTGATGAAAAGGACAACCCGCACAACCATATCCGCCAATTCAATCGTCTTACCGCCACTTGCAAATTTAAGGATGTTGCTAATGATTCGATTAAGATGATGCTTTTTCCGTATTCCTTAGCGGGGCCCGCTAAAATTTGGTTAGAAAAAGAGCCACCCAATTCTATATTGACGTGGAAGGATCTCGTTTCTAAGTTTGTGAACCAATTTTTCTCGCCCTCTAAGACTACGCATTTGAAAAACGAGATTTCAAAATTTTCACAAGAATTTAATGAGAGTTTTTCAACGGCTTGGAATAGGTTTAAGGAATGTTACATGAGTGTCCTCATCACGGTTTTTCCGACTTGTATCAAATTGACACGTTTTACAATGGTTTAAATGATCATGAAAGGAATTATCTAAATGTCGCCGCGGGTGGTAATTTTTTGTGTAAAACGGTTGAGGAAGCGTTGTTGATAATTGAGAATAGATCTAAGGTGTATAGTTCTCGTAACACATCGAGTGTTCGTAAGGCTTCGTCTTCGGCTTCACCTTCTTTGTCTAATACCATCGATGCTTGCCAAATTGAGGCGAACTTGGAAAACAAAATCTTTGATAAGCTTAAAGGACTTTTAATTGAATTCAAAGTTGGAGAACAAAGTGCTCCCGCTACGGCTAAAGCGGTTGAGGTTTCATGTATGTATTGTGGTGGAGGTCATGATTTCTCCGAGTGCATTACCAACGGTGGTAACACTTCGAGTGCCTACGCGACCACGGGAACTTACAACCAAAACGGTCAAGTTACCCGCTCTAATCAACTGACTCCACCGGGTTTTGCTCCAAATCAAAATGCTAACAACAACTATCGAAACAATCAAGTTGGTTTTAAAAACAATTACAAAGGAAACTATGGGAATCAAGGGGCTAATAGCAATCAAGTTTCAAACAAAAATCAAAATAATGATTTTCAAAACAGCAACAAGAGTTTGCAAACTAAGAAAGATCTTCCAAATGAATTTGTTGAATACGCTAATGGAAACGATGCTAGGTTTGACAACATTCAAAGAGAAATCATTAGCCTAAGATCCGAGTTTAAGAACGACTTGAAGAAGGAGTTGAAAAACGAGTTAGCAAATGAGCTTAAAATCCATACAAACAAAATGGAAGGAAATGGAACTAGGTTACAACAAAACCAACAAAAAATGGAACAACGGCAACATGAAATAAAACAAGAGATGATTAAGGCCGAGAAGAGGCAATCCATGTTTGAGGATAAGATTTCATCTATGGTTGAGGCTATTATGTGCAAACCGTCTTCGAGTAGTCTTCCTAGCAACACCATATCGAACCCTAAGGGAGAGATGAAAGTGATTACCACACGTAGTGGTAAGACACTTAAGGAACCGACTCCTCAACCAATTGCTCCTACGAAGGATGCAATTGAGGAAGAACCCGGGGTGATGGTCGAAAAGGAGCATGTCCCAATCCCACGAAGTACCGCTAATGTCACACCTACGGTTAACCCATTACCACATTTGGAACCCGAGATTCCAAAGGCTATGCCTGTGCCTCAACCCACACCACCTTTGCCCTATCCATCGAGACTTAGAAAGGAGAAACGTCAAGAGCGCGACAATTACCAATTTGAGCTTTTTATGAAAATGTTTCGTGACGTTCATTTTAATGTGAGTTTTGTCGATGCTTTGGTCATGATGCCTTGATTTCCCGCTAACTTTAAGAGTATGTTGAACAACAAGGAGAAATTGCAACAACTGTCTAGTTGTTCATCGGTTTATCTTAACCGCATACCTCAAAAAGTCGGTGATCCCGGTAAATTCTTGATTCCTTGTGCAATCCAAGATATGGAAGAATGCTATGTCTTGTCCGATCTTGGTGCTAGTATTAACTTGATGCCACTTGCAATCTTCAAGTCGCTCAATCTTCCTAATATTACTCCTTCACTAATGTCTATCGAGTTGGCCGACCATTCCATGATTCCCGCATGTGGATTGGCGGAAGACGTTTTTGTGAAAGTGGGAAAGTTCTATTATCCGGTAGACTTTATCATTGTCGATATCCCTACGGATCCTCAAGTTCCTCTCATTTTAGGTCGTTCATTTTTAGATACGTCTATGTCTTTAATCGATGTACATGCTAGAAAGATCACCTTACGTTTCAACGACGAGGAACTTGTTATAAACGCAACTCAAAATTCTCCAATTTCTCATGTTTATTCCGTTGCAACCGTAAACCTCGTTGATATGATTGATGTTGTTTGCGATCAATTTTCACAAGAAGTTTTAGGTTTTGGTGATGATGAAAATAGTGGCAATCCCACTATGTTAGATCCCATTCTTGATAATTCGACACCAACCTTCACTCCATTTGAAGGTGGTGGTTTTACGTTGGAAGAAATCGATGTTCCACGTACTTGTGACGAAGACCTCGACAATGATGAGGACTTCTCGATTATCAAGGACTTTCTTAACGATTTCCCATTTCCTCCACCCGAGGAGGTTATGAGTATCGAGCCCAAATCTTCAACTGAGGAACCACCTATCCTCGAGTTGAAAGATTTACCTCCTCACCTTGAATATGTATTTTTGGAGGAGGACGAAAAGTTGCCGGTTATTATTGCGAAAGATCTTTCGGATGATGAAAAAACCGCACTTGTCGATGTTCTAAAGGATCACAAAGGGGAAATTGCGTGGAAGTTATCCGACATTAAGAGGATCGATCCCAAATTTTGTACCCACAAAATCTTAATGGAGGAGGATTACAAACCCGCAATCCAATGTCAAAGGAGGGTGAACCCCAAAATTCACGACGTCATCAAAAAGGAAGTCCTAAAACTGCTTGACACGGGAATGATTTACCCTATTTCCGATAGCCCTTGGGTGAGTCCTATCCATTGTGTCCCTAAAAAGGGAGGAATGACCGTTGTGCCAAACGATGCCAACGAGTTAATTCCAACTAGACTCGTGACCGGATGGAGAGTGTGCATTGACTATCGTAAGTTGAATGACGCCACTCGAAAAGACCATTTTCCCTTGCCCTTCATGGACCAAATGTTGGAGCACCTTGCGGGAAACGATTTCTATTGCTTTTTAGATGGGTTTTCCGGTTACTTCCAAATCCCCATCAGTCCTCGTGATCAAGAAAAAACTACGTTTACGTGTCCATATGGAACGTTTGCCTATCGTAGAATGCCATTCGGACTTTGCAATGCACCGGGAACCTTTCAAAGGTGCATGATGGCTATTTTTCATGATATGATCAAGAACACGATGGAAGTCTTCATGGATGACTTTTTTGTGTTTGGTAGTTCGTTCACTTCGTGTTTGTCGAATCTTGATAGAATGTTAAAATGTTGTGAGGAAACCAACCTTGTGCTAAATTGGGAAAAATGTCATTTTATGGTCAAAAGTGGAATCGTCTTAGGGTACAAGGTTTCAAAAGCGGGGACTGAGGTAGATCAAGCTAAGGTGACGTCATCGCCAAATTACCTCATCCCAAAACCGTTAAGGTAGTTAGGAGTTTCCTAGGCCATGCGGGCTTTTATCGTCGATTCATCAAGGATTTTTCGACCTATTACACATCTCCTAGAAAAAGATGCACGTTTTGTCTTTGACGAAGATTGTGTACGAGCCTTTGAAATCATTAAGAGGAAAGTTACCGAAGCTCCCATTCTTGTTGCTCCCAGTTGGAACCTCCCCTTTGAGCTCATGTGTGATGCTAGTGATTACGCTATTGGGGCCGTATTGGGGCAACGTCATGAAAAAAACTTCTTGCCTATTCACTATGCTAGCAAGACGATGACCGAGGCTCAACTAAAATACACTACAACGGAGAAGGAATTCCTTGCCGTGGTGTATGCATTTGAGAAATTCCGACCTTATCTCGTCTTGACTAAATGCATAGTGTATACGGATCATTCGGCTATCAAGTATCTTATGGCTAAACAAGATGCAAAGCCAAGATTAATTCGTTGGATTCTCCTCCTTCAAGAATTTGATCACAAAATCGTTGAGAAAAAAGGAGCCGAGAATCTAGCGGCCGATCATCTTTCTCGTTTGGAAGATCATCACCAAAGTGTTTACGAGCCCAAGGAAATCACCGAAACATTTCCGCTCGAGACACTTGGTGTAGTGAATTCTAAGCTTGATTCTTCTACCCCATGGTTTGCGGACATCGCAAATTACCATGCGAGCAACTTCATCATCAAGGGTATGATGACTCAAGAAAAACAAAAATTCTTTCATGACGTCAAGTTCTATTTTTGGAACGACCCTTACTTGTTTCGAACTTGTGCGGATCAAATTATTCGACGTTGTGTCTTTGCTACTAAAGCTTCTAACATCCTTAGAGCTTGTCACGAGGGACCCACGGGTGGTCACCATGGTGCTAATCTCACGGCTAAGAAGGTTTTTGATGCCGGTTTCTTCTGGCCTACTATTTACCGAGATGCACATGAGCTTGTGAAGTCGTGTGACTCATGCCAATGACAAGGAAAAGCCTCACAAAAAGATGAAATGCCACAAAATATCATCCAAGTGTATGAGATCTTTGACGTGTGGGGCATTGACTTTATGGGGCCGTTCTCATCATCTCGTGGTAATAAGTACATCCTTGTCGCCGTTGACTACCTATCTAAGTGGGTGGAAGCTAAGGCTTTGCTCACCAACGATGCTTGTGTGGTAGTCAAGTTTTTGAAAAGCTTGTTTTCTCGGTTTGGAACCCCTCGTGCGATTATAGGGGATCGTGGAACCCATTTTTGTAACGACCAATTCGAAAGGGTCCTAAGGAAATATGGGGTTACACATCGTCCTTCTACGTCTTATCATCCACAAACGAGTGGGCAAGTCGAGGTTTCAAATCGAGCTTTAAAGAGGATCCTGGAGAGATCTATTGGGGAAAACCGACAATCTTGGTCGGAAAAGTTGGACGATGCTTTATGGGCCTTTAGGACCGCCCATAAGACGCCTATCGGGTGCACTCCTTATAAGCTTGTGTATGGTAAGAATTGTCACTTGCCAATTGAACTTGAACACAAAGCTTATTGGGCCCTTAAGCATTGTAATGATGATATGGAGACCGCGGGAAAACACCAGAAAATGCAATTAAATGAATTGGATGAATTAAGAGATATAGCTTATGAAAATTCATTGATTTATAAAGAAAAGACTAAAAAGTTTCATGATTCAAAAATTAAAAACCGGGTTTTTAACATTGGGGATCAAGTTTTGCTTTTTAACTCTCGTTTGAAAATCTTTTCCGGTAAGCTAAAATCCCGTTGGTCCGGTCCATTCACCGTGACTCAAGTTTTTCCATATGGGACCATCGAGCTAGCTCAAAATGATGGCCCCAATTTCAAGGTGAATGGACATAGGTTGAAGCACTACTTTGGCGGGGAAGTTCCATCCTTGAACTACCTCGACCAAATCACATTCCCCAATGATAATTAGTATTGAGGGGATCGAGTCGAGCTCATGAATCGGTAATCAAAAATGAGGTGCCTCGTGGGGGAGTCCCATGCTTATCCTATGTATATATTATCGCTTTCTAATGTAGTAACGTGTGGGGATTTGTGCCCTTCCAACCTTTGTTTCATGGTTGTTTGTGAATTGTGGATTTTAGATGATCATTATCTTCACGATTGGAGCCTCTCCTGTTCGTTTTATGGGAGCACTCGATCGTTTGCTTTGAGGACTTTCTCAATATCCATGATATATCCTTTGATGTTCTAACCTTAGGTTTTTAGCACACTTCATAAACGGCTTTATATTTAACGGTTCCACCCTTTCCATGCTAGATTAAGCATTCTACTACGTCTCTAGTATGGGGTTTCCAACCCTTAGACTCGAAACATTGAGGACAATGTTTAACTTTAGTATGGGGGGGGGGGGGGGGGTGAATAGATACTTGCCTTGCCAAACCTTCACGCTTTCCAAAGTTTATCTTTTTATTTATCATTTTGTTGCAAAATAAGGCTAAAAATGGCCAAATCTTAAAATTTTTCTCATGTTTTATAAGTGTTTGAAGACACGAATGTAGATTTTCCGATGGCGAGAATAAGAGTAATTTTTGACTCGATCGTGCGTGTTGAGCACTTAGCTTTGATTCCTTAACTTTATATTAGGCTAAGTCTCTTAAATGAGGACGAGAAATGATAGAGTTAATTATAAGTTACTATGCTAAACGTAGAATACTCGTATTCTTTCAAAAAAAACTCATATGTTCTCGTTGTTTGCTTATTCTCCCTTCGGTTGTAAATATTTTTTGCTTAATAAATATTGACTTAGCGGTTTAGTCTTGATTGTTGGTTTCTAGTCTTTTCTAGTAGCTTCCATGTAATTAAATTGGGAAGACATTAAGGTATCGCCAGCGTCACGGTTTTGAAGTATTGGCAACCCGAATAATCGAAAGCTTCACACAATAATAAGATTTCAAGTACTCACCTAAATCATGCAAACAATTTGAAGCTCACAAGGCCGAAAAATCTATGCAAAATTGAAAGTGAATCAAGCCTTAATCTTTGAAGCTTTAAAAATCCAAAATTCGCTTTAGCGTGAGGATATACGTCTTTGGCCATAATAAAACCACCGATGAGGAGGATAATAAAAGGCAAGGCAAGACTGAAGTCATAATAAAAGCTTCATGGCGAAGTTGAATAAAAGATGGAGGTAAACCTATGATAATAAGGCCCTTCCGTTCGGGGGTGTATAAAAGTCTTGGTAATAAGTCTCATGTTCAAAACCGTTATAAAACCGTGTTTATCGATCCTTCTTGTTGACTTAATTTTTGACATCGTTGTCTATTAGGAGGGGTTATTAATTCGATGGTATTGGTTACACCGTTAGGACTCTATTTTTAGACCTAAATCTCTATCATCGCATAAGTCAAACAATGTATCCTCGTGAAACATTCAAGACAAAATAAAATATAAGAGATACAACTTAGGAAAATGGGAGGATAAGTACGTGATTAGGGCATATGAGTAGTGTTGGCATTACTAACTTATAATGACAATGATCTCGTTGCACGCTTAGCATGGAATTGGGGTGAAAATCGAGGACGACGAAATTATTTCTAACGAAGCATTCACGTGTTCTTATTCTATGAACCTAAACGTCCCATTTTGCGATGAAAATCATACATTATGTCTAAAACACAAGTAGAAGTAATAGTAGTAGAATAGCTAGTTTATCATTCAATAAAAGTGAATAAAAATGAATTTTGGAGGTGCTACGATACTTTATTCTAGCATTGCGTGAGGGCACGACAATGGTTTAGTATGGGGGAGTGATGAGACTGCTTTTATACATAGTCTCATCGTCCAAAACGGGCTTTATATGCATAAGATATCATGAAAAATGCCAAATATATGCTTGTGTTTGTTACTTGTGTATTTTAGGTACGGATATTGAGAAAATGACAAAAGATCACAAGAAACATGCAAAAACGAACACGGGAAACGAAGCCGCACAATGAACCAAGCCCTAATGAAGATTTTCCAAGAAAAACCCTTGAAGATTTGAAGATTATGCAAGAAGGGTCCTCCAATATTGAATAATTGACACTTTAAACCCTTGTATACTCATAATTACAAGATTGGTCCTTAAAGTTTGTCAAATTTACAAAAGGGCCCTCCGCTTTAAAGGATTGGCAAATTTAGTCCCTCAACAAAACTAAATTGTCAATATTAGTCCTCCTCAAAGTCAAACATGCCATGAAGGCCTTCAAGTTACAAGAAAGAACAAGTTTGGTCCTTAAAATATGTCAAATTGCAAAAAGGACCCTTAACTTTGAAGATATGGCAAAAATGGTCCCTCATAAATCATGACTTGTCAATTTCAGTGCTCCATGAAGTCAACCATACAAGTCAAGACCATTATCTATGAAGAAAATGCCAAATCAGCCCTTCAAGAATCATAAAATGGCAAGAAATACCCCTGAAAATACTTTGGAAAAGTATTTGGGGCAAAAGTGTGAAAACCAAAACTTGGTTATAAAGAGAATTCGTTTTTTGGCTAATGAAAACTGAAATGAAAAGAATATAGAAGGCAGGGGGTGTGTTTTGCCAAGACACAAATCTTACCTAGACCAGTGGAAGCTTGACACCTGTCCCACTCACCCTCACAACCAATGGGAACTCACCATTTTGACAAGTCACATCCCACTCACAACAAACTTAAACTAACCCGGATTAGTTTAATAACTTGGCGCCTAACACTTTATTTAAACCCAAAAACAGATTAAACATAACACTATTCATGTTCTTATCAAAATTGGGTTTTCCTAATTGTGTTTTAATTAAACCTCCATCATCTCCAGATTTATGATTAAGCATATCATAATCATAACCCAACTCTAAAAGACCTTGCCACATCACCCGACAACCCCACACAAGATTCCCCTGCTACACCTTTGAAAAAACTGCCAAAATTTTGCCAGGAAATCAACACTTAGTATTCAGCTTTCATTTTAAGCTTCATTCTTGGCATTTGGATGCTATTTCACCTTTGCCAACTCACACAACCTGCCAAAGAAAGTCACATGATTCCAAGATATTCAAAATCGACAAGGGCAATTTGGGGACTTCATCAACTAGGGTTTTACGTTTTTATGCATTATAGTAGTCCATTATAGCCTATATAAAGGCACTTAGGCTTTCATTTTCAGTTTGCTCTTGATTTTTCCTTTGTTCAAGTTCTGTAAATCCTTGTTCATTAGTTAATGAAAAGTGTTTGAATCTTTGAAGAAACCAAGTGCCAATCTTATTTACTGCTTGATATTGTTTAATGTTTGCTAAACTTGAATCTTAAAACGTGTTTTCAAGGAGTGTGCAAGAATTTGCATATTTTCCTAAATCTAGATATTTTGCTAAGTTCTTGGTACACCTTTGGAATTTTTGGGCTATAAGTGGATCATAGCACCCTGATAAAGAGATATCAAGGTGTTGTGAGGCTTATAACTTGGGGATAATCAAAGAGTGGGGTACAAGAGTTGCATCAATCAAGTTTTGTCACCTTTCTGTTTATCATTTGTGCTTCTAACTTTGTTCCATCTTAGCAGCTTGATATTAGAAGCTTGTGCTTGTTTTTGCTAGCACATCATCTCAAACATACATGGGTGTGGATGTACATCCATGAGGTTTGAACCCTTAATCTCAAAATCTATCAAAATTTTGGATATTTGTGATATTTGAGTTCTGCTTGTGTATGTGTTGTTCTTGGGCTCCAAATCTTGTTGATTCTGTTTATGTTTGATGTTTTGATGCTTATGTATGCATGTGCTAACCTAAATCCAACTTTTGATTTGAAAATCTTGATTTGAAAATATAAAAGGGTGTTTGGGTCTACTGCATATTGAAGTTAATTTCTTATTGGTTAAGTGTTTGCTATTGTATGGTACTAGTTCTTGTTTAAGAAGTGTAATAGAGTGAATATCTGCAAGTTGTATGCTTTTGAACACCTAAATCAAACATATGCTTATAAAATCTTGATTAAGTGATATTTTGGACTGTGATTTGGTGAACACCTAGTTCTAGGCCTAGACTTAGGATAAAAAGTGATAAATCATTCCCAACATAACATGTTAAGAAGATCTAAGTGTTTGAATTTGGCTGTGTGGTCAAGTATATCAGCAAGTGTTCATGACTGCATGTTCTTAGTTCATCAGTAACTTTTGTATGCTTGAATCTTGATCTAGACTTTGAATCAATGCATGAAACCTGATAGAATTTGTTCATTTGAATTTATTATAGCTTGTTTATGCATTTGGTGAAGTTTGGCTGGCTGATTTTTGCTAAAAAGTGCTTATTGAACCAAATCTGCTTATTGTTCATACCTGGTGCTTATATGGTGATAAATTGAATTAACTACACTGATTGGCTGTTTGTAATTATGTTTTTGTGATTAATATTGACTCCTTATGATTAACTGATCATTTGGGTGCCTTTGCTTAACTTGAATCCATAAAAAGTCACTAAAGACAAAAAGTCAATTAAGTCAAGCAGGGGGAAAAGTTCCCACTTCTCAAACACCAAAACTAGCCCCTGCTAGTGTAATTTGTCATTCAACTTATTCATAAGCCAATTTGGCTTATCCAGACTTGCAACAACTTATTTTTGTGATAGATCTTCCTCATTTGACCCATTTATTTGATCTGGAGCTTATTAGACTTTGACTTTGACTTTTTACTAGAAAACTCATTAAGTTGACTTTTAAACAAGTGCTTATCTGCTTATTCTGGCTTATTGCTTGTGCTTATTTGAAATTTTTTGATTATTTTGCTTAGTTAAGTCATTTAAAAGCTTTTGAAAGTTGAATTAGCACTTGAGGTGGTCTAGAACTCAAAAACGACTATTTTGTCGTTTTGTGAAGATAGCTTTTAGCTTATTCATGCTTATTTCTTGTGTTTTTTCCAATTTTCTTTTTACAGACCTCTTAAGTAACTCAAAAGAAGATTGTGTGTCAAATTTGAGCTTATGCCATTGATTGTCGTAAAAACACGTCTTTTAGGAAAAAGAGCGTATAATGGGCAAGTATTAAACTCGACGATTTAGGAAAACCGACAAGTCGAATAAATGCGGGTTCGTTCTCGAAGGAGGTGTGTGGATTAAGTGTGCCAATTATAAAATCAAAGTTTGGATTAGTGACATTTTTGATTAAGAAAAGAAGAAAAAATAAGACGGATTACGCTAAAAATTACCCTACGACGTAAAACGATTGAAATCGTAAAACTCGACGAAAAAGGAAAATGTCCTAAAAATTACCAAAAAAAATCCCAAAAATCAATAAAAATGTAAATAACACAAATTTGAAAACCAAATTATCTAAAACCTTTTTAATAATTTTATTATAATTTTTACAGTTAAAGAAAAACCTTAAAATTAAATAAAATTAAAAATAAGTCAAAATGGAAATTTTAATGATTGTAAACCTAAAATCTAGTAATTAAAACCTAAAAATGATTTTTCCAAAATTTTAAAATACTTTTAACTATTTTTTATTGACTTTCTAAAATTTAAATTAAAAATAATGATAAAAAATAATTGAAAGACGTGAAAAATTTATTTTTTATACCAAAAAGTCCAAAACTTAACAAAGAACAAGGAAAAATTGAAAAACAGCTGAAAAGTTGGATAAATAAGCTGGAATTAGCTTATTTATAAGCTGTCTAGATGAATAAGCTAATTTCAAACACACCTTATATTTCTATTGAATGCAACCTTGGTCAGTAAAAGACCCAAGGGCATGATGGTTATCACGTTGGTGTGTGGGAGAGATGGCGCAGGTTCGAGTCCTGGCCAGTCTCCTTTTGCACAAAACTTTTTTTTTTCTTTTCTTTTTATAAACTAGTTCCTGATGATTAAACTAACAACAAAAACAAAACCAAGAGCAAAATAAGCAAGATTCAAACAAAATTTAGACAAAAAAACGTGACTGAAAGTGCTAAAAAAGGAAAACACATGAATCGTATTTCTTCACTGGTGCAAATAAAAACAAAAGTGGACGATTTGTGTTGATTTCTTGGTTTTGGTGGCACAAGGGGGCACCCCTACACTCAGTTGAGTGTAGGGAGTCAAGAAATGCAAGAAAAACACACAGTTTACACAAGAATCACACAATCAAGCAAAAGAACAGTCACTGATGTGTTCTACAAGCCTATGGGGGCTGTTACTGATCTATTTGACCACTAGGGTGAGGTTTAACAGGCTAAAACTTGCACAAATCCACAACAAGGTACCCTAGACTAACTCACAACCCTAAACTCTACCTAAATCTAACCAGCTGCAAGAATTGGTTGGCCAAATTACACTAAAACAGGCAGAATAGTGACATACAGTTTTTTAGCTATTTGAACACACAAAATGTTTGTAACCTTACCAAACTAAAAACCACTTACCAACTACAATTACTACAACCAAATAGAATGTGTGAGGCTGATTTTTTAACCAGTTTCAAAGTTATCTCAACCAGTCAAACCCCTAATCCCAAACAACCCTTTATTTTCTGAAAAGGGACTTTAACAAAACAAATGTATTTAAATCTTAACTAAAGTGATTCCTACTACTTCTAACATGCATAAAAGGCACAAACTAACATGAATTGATAAAAAAACAACAATTAAGCAGGCAAGGCTCAAAATCATACAAGATCACAAATAAAACCATAAACTTTTATTTCTAGGAGGGTTCAAGCCCGTTACCTTGTGTGGTTAACATCCGACCACACAAAGGCCAGCTGAGGCCTTCTCCTATAAGCTGGAGGCGTATGCTTTTGGCTTTGTGAGAAGCTGATGTAGAGAAAAGAACCCAAATGTCTTCCAAGGAGAAAAATGATGAAATGTGATGAGGGTCTTGTTTTATCCCTGCACAAACACAGCCAACCAAAGAGAAAAATACAAGTTCAATAAGCACCCAATAAGCTGTTTGTCAAGCAGCTTATGGGTAGCTTATATGAACAGTAAGTCACAAACAGTAAAGAAGAATAAGATTTTGAAAAAAATCTTGGAAAATGATTTTTTTTGTTGAAAAACCTATCTAAACCACTTTGGAAATCCTTTGAACACGTTTTAAACTAGATAACAACTTCAGAAAACCAAAGATTCAAATCCACTTTCACTTCTTTGAATTTTTGGATTTCTGAAAATCTTAAAACCTCTTTGAAAACTCTTGAAAACTTAAAACCCTTTGGAACTTAATCTAAATTTGCAGGAAAATCAGGATACTTAAACTAAAACAATAATTTAAAAACTGGAACTCAACACTTGCAAACTTTATAAAATTAAACTTTAAGTATTCATAAAATTAAAAAAAATTACAAATGTTGGAACAAAGGCCATCTCACAACTTGAGTGGTCCTTTTATACTACATATGAGATGATTCTAGACTGAATACAAAAGCTAAACCCTAGCATTTAATCTGCCAAAAATACCCCTGAGATTTTGAATTCGTATGTGGCATCATGTGAGTCTGAGTGATGCTGAGCTGTTAGAAGAAGATCATAGCCATTCATTTAGTTGTGTGCTCCAAGGAATCAATGCTAGCTGTTGATTTGGTCAAGATGTCAACAAAGGGTGTGGAACCCGTGACTGGAGAGGGGACAAGAGTGTGAGAGGTTACTTTCTGGGTGTGGGGTTATGTTGGGGGGAGGGTAAATAGTAATTCTGGAAAAAATTGGGGTAAAACCCTTTGTTTTTAGGGGTTAATTGAATTAGGGTTCTTGGGGTAGGATTAGGGGTGATTATGGTGATGATGGTGAATAGTGATTGTTTCCCATAGGTTTTAATTATATTAAAATCGTTTAAAACTGGTTTAATAAATTAAAAACGAGTTAAGTGGGGTGGAATCTGACGTGGAGAGGGGGAAAGATGATTGGTTGTGGGATGAGTGGAGGTGACGTGGAGGATGGGGAGTGGTGGAGAGTAGTTTAGTTGTCTGGGCAAAACAAGCCCCTAGACTCCCATTGCTTTGTCACTTTGATTCAAACAACCCATAACTTCCAATTCCCTTTATAAACAACTTTTTGTTTTCATGTTTTGGCCATAAAAGTCTTGCAAAAACTATTCCAAGGGTATTTAATGCAATTTGACCATTCTTCAAGGGTTGATAATACCATATCTTGAAATATTAAGGACCCAAATGCAATAATATAGTTTTGCAAGGGTATAATATGACAAGTCTTCAAAAGATGAGGGACCAATCTTGACATACTTCAAAACTTCAAGGGCAATTTTGTAAATTCCATAATTGGGCCCGGTTCTTTGTGTGGCTTCGTTTCCCGTGTTCGTTTTTGCTTGATTCCTTTGATCTTTTGTTGAATTCACGATATCCGCACCTAAAATACACAATGAACAAACACAAGCATATATTTGGGTATTTTGATGATATTTTAAGCGTTTTAAGCACGATTTAGACGATGAGACTATGTATAATTACAGTCTCATCACTCCCCCATACTAAACCATTGCCGTGTCCCCACGCAATGCTAGAATTAAGTATCTTAGCACTTCCAAAATTCATTTTATGATGACATTTATTGAAGACATAAACTTAAATAAACTACTACACGTGTTTTAGACATAATGTATTGTTTTCATCACAATAAAGTGAGTTTTGGGATCATAGAACAAGAACACGTGAATGCTTCGTTAGAAATAATTTCGTCGTCCTCTTCCATGCTAAGCGTGTAACGAGATCATTGTTATTATAAGTTAGCAACACGATCATATCTCATGAGTGTTAATTACGAACCTAAACTCCCTTATTCCTAATTGGTATCTCTTATATTTTATTTTGTCTTAATGATCACAAGGATACATCATTGACTTATGCGTGAATAAAGATTAAGTCTAAAAATAGAGTTTTAACGGTGTAACCAAAATCATCGAATTAATAATTCATCCTAATAGACAATGATGTCAAAAAATTAAGTCAACAAGAAGGATCGATAAACACGGTTTTATAACGGTTTTGAACATGAGACTTATTACCAAGACTTTTATACGCCCCTAACGGAAGGGCCTTATTATCATAGGTTTACCTCCATCTTTTATTCAACTTCGCCATGAAGCTTTTATTATGACTTCGGTCTTGCCTTGCCTTTTATTATCCGCCATCATCGGTGGTTTTATTATGGCCAAAGACGTATATCCTCACGCTAAAGCGAATTTTGGATCTTTAAAACTTCAAAGATTAAGGCTTGATTCACTTTCAATTTGGGCATAGATTTTTCGGCCTTGTGAGCTTCAAATTTTTGCTTAATTTAGGTGAGCACTTGAAATCTTATTATTAGGTGAAGCTTTCTATTATTCGGGTGCCAATACTTCAAAACCGTGACGCTAGCGATACCTTAATGTTTTCCCAATTTAATTACATGGAAGCTACTAAAACAAATTAGAAACCAACAATAGTGACTAAACCGCTAAATCAATATTTATTAACAATTTATTATCAAAAGCGTGGGGAGAATAAGCTAATAATTACTACACATGAGATCGTGACGATTACGAGACTTATAAATAACTCTATCATTTCTCGTCCTCATTTAAAATACTTAGCCTAAAAAGTTAAGGAATCGAAGCTAAGTGCTCAATACGCACGGTCGAGTCAAAAATTACTCTTATTCTCACCATCAGAAAATCTACATTCGTGTCTTAAACACTTATTAAAAACAAGAAAACTTTTAAAATTTGGCCATTTTTAGCCTTATTTTGCAACAAAATGATAACAAAACGATGAATATTGGATAGCGTGGTGACGTAAGCAAGGTGAAGTATCTACTCATCCCCCATACTAAAACTAAACATTGTCCTCAATGTTTCGAGTCTAGGGGTGAAAACACCCCCATACTAGAGACGAAGTCGAATGCTTAATCTCGAGTATGGAAAGGGTAAAACAAATAACCTAAAAGCCGTTTATGAATTATGTTAATAAGATAAACGTTAGAACATAAAAGGATTTCATCGGATATCGAAATCTCCAAAGGCAACGATCGAAGCTCGAGTGATCCGTAAAACGAACACGAGAGGCTTCAATGATGACGATGAACCTAATAAATCACAATCACAAACAACCACGAAACAAAGGTTGGAAGAGCACAAGTCCCCTCGCTACATTAACTAAGAAAGCGATAATATTTACAAGGATAAGCATGAGAATACCCCACGAGGCACCTTGTTTTTGATAACCGAGTCAAAAGCTCGACTCAAATCCCCATAAATGTGATCATTTAGGGATAATCTTGGTTTGGTCATTTTTGGTGGGGCTTACATGATAAACAATGCCCAAAAGTACGTGGAGTACTTTTAAAAACCCGATAAACGTATACCAGGGTCAAAGATAGCGTCATCGTTTTCGGATGAAAGACGAAACAACGCTACTTCAACCGATAGTAAAACCCCAAAGGGGTAGAAGAAAAGAGATGAGAAGTAGAAAGGTGGGGCAATTGGTAAGTCAACATAATGAGCTACTCGAGGTAGACTCACACCAAGCAAATGAATAAGATTTCCATTTATTGCATCGGTGGAAGACCGAGATTTCCCTTTACAAGCAATTCCGGGATCGTAAAACTCGTCCTCGGTGGAGAAATGTGAGGGAACATAAGGGGCTTCCCCCACACTAGGTCCACACCAACCGTCGTCAAAAGGAGTAGACGAGGTGGTAGCACTCATAAAACGCGGTGATGATGGAGTTAAACTTGTAGAAAAATCTTTTAAATCACTTTTAAAATCTTTTCCTTTTTCATCGTTTAAAAACTCTTTATGAAAACCCGATTTGATAATGTCGAAAATATTTGGCGTGTGCAAATTCAAAATTAGTCGCACTAAAAATCCTCACATTTAAGTCATTGTTGGGAGGGGGTGGCAGATTGTATAAGTTTTCAAAACGTTTATCAATAAAGAACACCGCCCCATCGGGGTCAACATACTCGTCATCCTCATGAACGTTGATCTCATCGATTTCTTCATCAAAGATAGGCTTGTCAAACCAAGGTTTGTCATTCCTCTCCTTGAGTATTTTATAAACTCTCTCGAAAAGATCACGATCAAGCACGAAACCATCATTCATTTGTGGGGATTGTTGATAAGTTAAATCCTCACGAATGTGGTAAATGTAATTCTCATTTGAGGAGTGTTGATTAGGTAACTCCTCAAGAATTGGATTTTGGGTCACATGAGTTGGTTCGTCATAAAAAATAAGACGTTCCAACTCATTTAGTTCATCCTCAATTTTGGAAAGATCTATCTCACTCGTAGGTGGGAGTGGAGGCAAAAGAGCTAGCTCTCGTTCAATGATTTCCTCAATCTCGGGATCAAACTCGTAATCATCGTACTTCACATGTGAAGAGGTCTTTTTGGGAGAATCCTCAAAAATGGCATGTGGATTTCGAAGTACGTGATCAATCTCGGCAAAATCGCCATCGTCATCATCAAAGAAAGAGTCGATGTGAGCACTCACAACCATGGTCTTACAAGTCGAATGACTATGCTTAGGTGACTTTTCTAAGACGAGAGGATCGATGTCGATAAAACCTTTCGCCTCAACGGGTGTTGGGCTAGGAAAAGGAGTAATAAGTGTGAAAACACTTATCCTTTTACCACTTAATTATAATAATAACCAAACCAAAACGTGTATTTTATGTCGTAAATGTCAGAATTATGCGTGGTTTGTGTTTTTGTTGTGATTTAGGACCAAAATATGAAAAGGGAAGAAAACACGGGCTTTCACGGGCTTTTATCGAAGAAAAAGACAAAAGACGAAGTCAAGAGATCAAGAATGCAAAAAGAACGGAAGTCCAAGACCTTTTCTGAAGATTTATCGAAGAACAAGTCTAAAGACGAAAGTTTAATAAAGCCAAAGAACTCAAGTCTAATCAATGAAGAAATTACAAGACGAGTTTATTAATCCTGAGACAAAGTCGAAAAAGTCGAAGAAATTAGAAGACGAGAAGTCGAGAAAGAAAGAAGAATGAACCAACACATGCTTAGATTTCCTAATCACTATAAATAGAATCCTAATGTGTCATTAGGAGTTGTTGGCTAGAGTGACAAACTAGTTCTTCCACTTTTAATTTTCTTGCACCTTTACATTAATTGCACCTTTAATTGCCTTGTCTTGCACTTTAATTTTCAAGTAAGTTTACTTTTATGTTTATTGAATCTTTAATTTTTATTGTTAATCTCTCATCTACCTTTCTTGTTATTGATTTAATCTTATTGTTTATGTGCTTATTGTTATTGCTTTTTATACTTTTATGTTCTTGATTGTTTTAGCTTATTGAATCTTTAGCTTATTTGTGATTTTTATTAAAAGTTGATTTTATAAAGTTATTGTTTTTTAAAAAGTTTTTAAATTTTGGTGTAATAGCTTTTTCTTAAAAGTGTTTTGGTTTAGTTTTTAGTATAGAGCTTATTAGTTTTTGGCTTATTTTATCTCCTAGCTTATTTTTAAGATTCGGATCTCATAACCTTCAATTTGTGTTTTCCGGATAAGGGAATAATACCCCTTTTTTTCCGGATAAGGACCCTAAGCCACGTTTTCCGGATAACTCGTTAAGACATCAATTCCGGATAAGAGTGCAAAACTCTTATTCCGGATAAAGCCCCTAAGTCCAATTCCGGATAAGAGCCCTGTATCAGTTTTCCGGATAAGGCTCGAAACTCAGATTCCGGATAGTGGTTTTAGTGAGTATTCCGGATAAGAGTTCAACACTTTTTCCGGACAAGAATTCAACCTCGGATTCCGGATAACAAAAAGTTTGTGTATTTCGGATAAGAGATTCAAGGTTTTCCCGGATAAGGATCTTAGTGAGGATTCCGGATAAGGTAGTTAGTGCGTTTTCTGGATAGTACTTTTGGACGGATTGCGGATAAGTGACATATCATGCTTTCCGGATAAGGAACTAGGAGACGTCTTCCGGATTAGGGTTTTGGTGCGTTTTCCGGATTAGAACTTGTTGTGTTTTCCGGATAGTAACAGCTTCGCGGATTCAGGATAAGGGCTAGTTTAGGTTTTCGCACTTAAGTTTTTCTAGTTAGTTTTAAGCATTTACTTTTTTCCCGCCTTTTTCCTTAGTCGCACTTTTCGTTGCCTTGCCTTAGATTTATTTTAAGTTTACATTTTAAGCCTTGACTTAGTTTAATTTTTAGTTTGCGCTTTAAGTTTCCGTTATTTAATTTTTGTCATCATTTAATTTCTCGTCATTTTATTTTTAACCATTTACAGCTTTATTTACTTTGCCTTTACTTTAAAGTTTTGCACTCTTATTTTTCAAACAACGACAAATATTTTTCTTAACCAAAAACAATTGAGTCACACTTTGAACCGAAAATCAATTCGATTAGACATAAGATAAAGAACAATTTAATAAGTGTGAAAACATTTATCCTTTTACCACTTAATTATAATAATAACCAAACCAAAACGTGTATTTTATGTCATAAATGTCAGAATTATGCGTGGTTTGTGTTTTTGTTGTGATTTAGGACCAAAATATGAAAAGGGAAGAAAACACGGGCTTTCACGGGCTTTTATCGAAGAAAAAGACAAAAGACGAAGTCAAGAGATCAAGAATGCAAAAAGAACGAAAGTCCAAGACCTTTTCTAAAGATTTATCGAAGAACAAGTCTAAAGACGAAAGTTTAATAAAGACGAAGAACTCAAGTCTAATAAATGAAGAAATTATAAGACGAGTTTAATTAATCCCGAGACAAAGTCGATAAAGTCGAAGAACTTAAAAGACGGAAAGACGTGAAGAAAGAAAGAGGAGGCAACACATGCACCTCCCCATTTCCTATAAATACCCTCCTAAACACATTTAGGAGGGTTGGTTTGTTTTTAGTTAGTAGTAGTTTTCATTTTCATTTTTGTAGGTAATTGTAGAGAGAGAAAGTGACAGTTTCTCTCACTAGGATCTTAATCTTTTATCTTCCTTTCTTGTTTTTAATCAAATCTTTACTTTTAAATAGCTTAAATCTTGTTTAGATCTTTATCTCATTCTACTTTTCTTGTTATTTTTATCTTTATCATAATCTTTTTCATCATTTTTACATAAAGTTTAAATCTTTTTAATTTTCGTGGCTTATTTTTGATGTTTTTATAAGTTTAATCCTTAATCTAGGCTTTTTAGTTAGCTTATTGGTGTTTTGTTTAGCTTATTGTTCTTTAAAAGTTGAGTTTTTATAGCTTATTTTCGTCCCTTTTCTTGTTCCTAGTTTTTAGGAATTTCTGATTCGATTTCGTAATTTTTTCTTAATTACGAAATCTTGCTTTTTTAAATATTGCGAAATCTGATTCGATTTTGCAATTATTGCGACATTGTGCAATTATTGCGACATTGTGCATTTATTGCGACATTGTGCAATTATTGCGAAATCTTTCATTTTCTAGCAATTGCGAAATTGTGTCTTTTGCTAATTGCGAAATTATATCAATTTTGACATAATTGCGAAATCTTGGGTTTTAATTGCAAAATTATTTCATATTTTTCTAGAATTGCGAAATTAATTAGTTTTTATTCATATTTAATTTTTAAATTTATTTTTCCCGCCATTTTTACTTAGTTTATTTTAATTGCTTTGTCTTAATTTTATTTAGCTTAATTTTTACTTGCTTTATCTTTGTTTAATTTTAAACGTATTTTATTTTAAAGTTTTCATTTCTTTACGTTTTAATTTCTCGTCCTTTATTTTTAAAGCTTTTATATTTTCGTCATTTACTTAATTTCTTTCAAAGTCTTTTATTTAAGTTTTAATTAGTTTATCGCTTTTGTTTTTACTTTATTTTTACCCTTTACGCAACGACATTTTCATTCATTTTAGTTTAAAAATAGATAACCTTTTTCCTTTATATTCCACCAAGAACGACTGAGTCACACGTTAAACCAGGTAATCAATTCGAAAAGATCGGACGAAAACTTTTTATACTTGGTAAAGTCCAGTTATTAAATGGCGCCGCTGCCGGCTCTTTTTGTGAAGATTAACGGTTTTCTGTGAGAGACGCGTTGGATTTTGGGATCCGTTCATTCGTGAACGTTATTTTTTCTTGCATTTTACAAAAATATTTTCAAAAATCCTAAAAAATATAAAATCTTCAAAAATCCAAAAATAGAAAAACATAAAAACCAAAAATATTTCTTGTCTATTTTTCTTTTCTTTTTGTAGGTGTGTATGCGTACTCGTGCTCGTAAGAAGAAAGCAGCTCAAGCCGAAGTCATTACTCCACCTATTGTCACCATGGACAATCGACCAATGATCGAGCTTTTGCAATCGCACGTAGAGGGCAACACCGATGCTATTGTCATACCCGAGATTGGAGCCAACAACTTTGAGCTCAAATCCGACTTCATTCAAATGGTCGCTGCTCAACCATTCTTGGGGCGTACACTTGATGATCCTCATGACCATATCAAAAGGTTTCTTCAACTCACTAATACGGTCAGGATTAATGGGGTTTCACAAGAGGTAATTCACTTACAACTTCTTCCTTTCTCCTTAGAGGGACAAGCCCGACATTGGCTTGATAAGGAACCGCCACAAAGTATTCTTACGTGGTCGGATTTAGAGACCAAATTCATCAACTACTTTTTCCCACCCTCACGTACTACCGCTTTGCGGAATGAAATCATTAACTTTGAACAAAAGTAGGGTGAGACATTTAGTGAATCTTGGGACCGTTTTAAGGAACTTTTAAGAAAGTGTCCACAACATGGTTTTACAAAAGTGCATCAAATTAACACTTTTTACAATGGTTTAAGCATGAATGACCAAGATTCACTAAATAGTGCCTCGGGGGTAACATTTTGGTTAAGTCTTCTAATGCCGCATGGGATATTATTGAAAATAAATCTAAAGTGCAAACCAAAAGTGTTCGGACTAATGTGGCTAGTGCTAGCACTAGTGACACCGAGAGGAGACTTGATAAGCTTACTACGGTTGTTGAAGCACTTGCTTTACAAGCCGTTAACAATGCCAAAAACAACAATGCTCTTAGTATAACTTGTGAAACTTGTGGTGGGCCACACTCTTATGCTAACCGTGATAAAGCTTATGATCAATCTCACGCGGAAGTGTATGCTTACAACAACACCGAAAGAGTTCATTTTAAGCCTAATGTCGATGTTAATCACTTGTCTTACAACTCGACAAATTATTTGGCACCACCCGGTTTTCAACAAAGACCACCACAACCTAACCAAAACAACCAAGGGCCGCCAATAGATAATTTTCAAGGTAATGCAAATGTGAGGGGCTCAAATGGAAACCAAGGTAATTATCCAATGCAAAACCAAGGTTTTCAACACCAAGGTTTCAATCCTCAAGGTTTTCCACCTTATAACCAATACCCAAATCAAGGTTTTCAACAACAAGGGTTCAATTTACCTCCTCCGCCAATGGACTTGGTTTTGTAAAAGTTGAATCAACATGAGAAAATCATGCTAGCAATGCAAGAATCTACTAGACAAATTCAAGAGTCCACGGATAGGAAATTTGCTCAAATGTTACAAACCCTTCGTCCACAAGGTGCTCTTCCTTCTAACACCGAAACAAACCCAAGAGCGAATGTGAGTGCTATTACTACCCGAAGTGGAGCAACTCTAGTAGGACCTTCTATCCCTCCTCCCGTTACTCCATCTACACCTCCTCCACCCCCATTTATCCCTCCTACTACTACACCTAGTACTAGTTCTCCATTACCGTCTCCACCTATCACGGAAGAAGTACCTAAACAAAACCCTCCACCAACCCCTCCAACCACCTCTAAACCTTCTAATTCTCAACCCTCAACATCTCAACCTGTACCTGTTACACCTTCACCAACCCCACCTTCCATCTATAAACCCAACATCCCTTATCCTTCTCGGTTAGACAAGAGCAAATTGCTTACTAAAGAGGATGCTCAAATCACTTCTTTTATGAAGATGATCTCTCAAATGAATTTCAACATTAGCCTCGTTGAAGCACTTGTCCAAATGCCGAAACTTGTGAAAGCATTCAAGGAATTGCTTAACAAGAAGGAAAAGATGGCTGAGTTTGTCAACACACGCTTAAATGAAAACTGTTCTGCAGTCATTCTTAAAGAACTTCCAGAAAAACTTGGAGATCCCGGTAGTTTTGTGTTGCCTTGCATTTTTAACAAAGTTGAAGAATTTACTGCCTTAGCCGATCTCGGGGCAAGTATCAATTTGATGTCATTAAGTGTTTGTAAAACACTATCATTACCCGACCTTACTCCAACGAAGATGACTCTGGAGCTAGCAAATCGCACTCTCGCTTACCCCGTTGGTATTGCCGAAGATGTGTTCATTAAAGTTGGTACCTTCACTTTTCCGGTCGATTTTGTTGTTGTTGATTATGAAATGGACCCTCGTATTCCGTTAATACTTGGACGACCATTTTTTAGAACCGAAAAAGCTCTTGTCGATGTTGCCGAAGGTGAGCTAATCTTAAGAGTCGGGAATGATGCTCAAGTTTTTAAGATGGGGAAAATTACTAGTAAGACAAATGGAAAAGAATTCGCGAAAATTATTAATGTGCTTCAAGAAGAGCTTACTCCTACTTTCGAAAGTTTTAAGCTTGATGACTTTGTTGTATATGATAATCCTCTTTTCGATTCTTCCCATGACAATCCACTTTTTCAAGACAATGTGGATGATTTTGATGATTCTCTCCCCAATTTGGATCCACCACCAATTCAAGAGTCTCCACAAATTTATGATAACTATGATGATGATTCTAGTTCTGATGGAGATGATCCTGCTGCTTTTGTTTCAGAGTATCCAGACATGCCCACTTATGATGATTTTGATGAGGCTGATACTCTTACGAGTGATTCTTCACATGATGACATTGCACCTATTTTTGATGAAGATCCTCCGCCAACCATGCTTAATCCTACTTTGGATGACTACTCATTTGAGGAAGATTTTGATACTTTTCTTAACACTAACTTCCCAAATGATAGTGATGCTCCTCCTTTGGACTTTGATGATTATGGTCTTTATCCTACTTTGTATATGAAGAAACCCGTCTCAAAGGGGAAGAAGCCGGGTGACACCGATATCCGCAGCACTTATGTCTTAACTCCTCTCTACCCTCCGTCTGAGGATGAGATTGCGAGATTTATGATCGGATCTTCTTTAAGATCTGCTGAGCCTGAGTGTTATTTTCCCCTAAAGGAAAAGGTGTTCGACCCCGGCATTGCACTTTTTAAGCCATCTCAGTATCCATCTGATGAAATAAAAGGAAAAATCTTTGGAACTTATGGAGATATGCTTGCACTTCACCCTTGCTACCACTGTGCTCAATCGCTGCTTAAGGGTACCTTGCCTACTCTTCTTTGGCTTGCCTTGTTCGCCTTAAGCTCGTGCTACTTTCTGGATCAAAACCATGTCTTTGATCCCAGTGGATTTGTTTCAAGCTTCTTCCTATGCTAATCAAGGTCGAGTCAGGCTCACGACTCGGTTAACAAAAACAAGCGCTTCTCGGGAGGCAACCCGCAGTATCTATCCTTTTTCTCTTGTTTTTATAATAAGTTTAGGGGGAGACCCTAGTATGTGTTTGTTGTCTTCTTTCTTATCATGTGCAGGGATTCGAGCTTTCAAAGATCCATTCTTGATGACCTTTGACGAACCTTGATTCCGTGTTCCCATCTTCCCGGTTCTATCCTAAACTCTTTTGATTCTCTATTTTATATTCTTCAATATTAAAATAGGAATCACTTTAGTTGTCTCTTCCTTAGCAAGATTTAAACAAAGTGCACAATGTCATAAGTATAGGGGAGTTTACTCCCACATGCTTAAACATTGAGGACAATGTTTATATCAAGTGTAGGGGGGACTTCTATCGAAGTAAGTGGTCTTTTCCTTGTATTTGTCCTCATTTTAACCGGAAAATTGATCTTTCGACATTTTCAAAATTTTTGATCTATTTTGGCCTAGTAGTATAGTTGTATTTTCCTTTATTTTAGTTATTTTATTTCGTTGCTAGAATAATTTTTAATAAAGTGGTTTTAAATTTTTAAACGTTGTGAATCTTTTGACTCAACCCGAGTTTACTTATCTAAGTTTACTCTAGCTAGTATCCTTAACGTGTTTAAGTCAAGTTTTGCTAGGCTTTTATATAGGGAACTTTAAATCGCGAAAGTCTTAACTCTCACGGGTTAAGAACAAGAACTTTTCGCAAGTTCCTATAATTGATCCTAGAGAGTCGTTTATCAAGGGAACTTTAAAATGCGATTTATAAACTTGAAAAAGTCTAAGAATTTGCAAGATCCTATAGATGACTCGAAAACCCAAAACTTTGATTTAATTGGCTAAGCATCCACGAGTCTCATTCCTTGAGATTTTAAATTGTGGAGAACGAGAGATGATAGAGTCAATTATAAGTTTGGTATTCTTTCATAAATTTATGTGAGTTAATTATGAGCTTTTTCTCCCATCGCTTGTTAATAAATTTATCTATAATAAATAAGGTTGTACGATTTGAAAAGTTACTTAGCTTCTAGCACAAGATCGTCTATAAGTTGCTCGGTATTAATTAGAGTTCATAGCCAAGGCATAACTTATTGAAGCCGGATGCGAAGATTGACGAGTCCGAAAAGGCCCTAACAAGGCATGAGGGCTATATTTTGTTGCTAAAGATCCAAAGTGACGTGAAGAATCATTTATCAAAAATCAATATGAAGGATCGAGACACACGACGAAAAGCAAATACTCCCCTAAAGATCATGGAGAAGTATATCCAAAAAGGCCCTAACAAGGTATGAGGATAAATAGATCCAAGTCCTAAAAGGAGGCGGATTGATGTATATCAAAATCCCAAGTAAAGATTGGAGAAAAATGAAGAAGTTGTGGTCCAAGTATGAAGAATCTCTTAAAACTCCAAGTGAAGAAATTCCTATTATGAAGAGAAGACCATTATTTCATGAACGTCTCTCAAGATTTGAAGTATGAAGTCACTGCCAAATATCGGTCCGAGAAAGGTCTCAAATCATGAAGCGAGTTATGCCAAGATATGAACTTTATGAGGTCCCGAGAAGCAGTTTTAAAAGATTTTATCCTTTAGCTAACTATTGATTAAATCGTCCTACTTTATTTTCAGCCTAATAACCTATCGAAATAAGTCAAACAATGCATCCTCGTGATCATTCAAGACAACAATAAAATATAAGAGATACACCAAGGAATAAGGGAGTCTAAGTGAATAATTGGCCCACATGAGTTTGTGATAGTTTGCTAACTTCTAATAACAATGATCTCGTTTAAAGCTTGGTATGGGGAACGTGAAACTTGAGGATGATAATCATTCATGACATGCCAAAACCCTAAGGTAAGTTTTTGATCTTTTTACTTGTTTTCTTCTTTTTATAAATTTTCTATCTCTTTTATGTCTTGTGTTTAATAAAGGCCAATTAGGTTAATTATGATGAAAAATGTAAAACGTGCTTTGTAATTAATGCATTGCATGAGGACATTGCAATGGTCAAGTGTAGGGGATTTAATAAGTGTGAAAACACTTATCCTTTTACCACTTAATTATAATAATAACCAAACCAAAACGTCTATTTTATGTCGTAAATGTCAGAATTATGCGTGGTTTATGTTTTTGTTGTGATTTAGGACCAAAATATGAAAAGGGAAGAAAACACGGGCTTTCACGGGCTTTTATCGAAGAAAAAGATAAAAGACGAAGTCAAGAGATCAAGAATGCAAAAAGAACGGAAGTCCAAGACCTTTTCTGAAGATTTATCGAAGAAAAAGTCTAAAGACGAAAGTTTAATAAAGCCGAAGAACTCAAGTCTAATAAATGAAGAAATTATAAGACGAGTTTAATTAATCCCGATACAAAGTCGATAAAGTCGAAGAACTTAAAAGACGGAAAGACGTGAAGAAAGAAAGAGGAGGCAACACATGCACCTCCCTATTTCCTATAAATACCCTCCTAAACACATTTAGGAGGGTTGGTTAGTTTTTAGTTAGTAGTAGTTTTCATCTTCATTTTTGTAGGTAATTGTAGAGAGAGAAAGTGACAGTTTCTCTCACTAGGATCTTAATCTTTTATCTTCCTTTCTTGTTTTTAATCAAATATTTACTTTTAAATAGCATAAATCTTGTTTAGATCTTTATCTCATTCTACTTTTCTTGTTATTTTTATCTTTATCATAATCTTTTTCATCATTTTTACATAAAGTTTAAATCTTTTTAATTTTCGTGGCTTGTTTTTGATGTTTTTATAAGTTTAATCTTTAATCTAGGCTTTTTAGTTAGCTTATTGGTGTTTTGTTTAGCTTATTGTTCTTTAAAAGTTGAGTTTTTATAGCTTATTTTCGTCCCTTTTCTTGTTCCTAGTTTTTAGGAATTTCTGATTCGATTTCGCAACTTTTTCTTAATTGCGAAATCTTTCTTTTTAAATATTGCGAAATCTGATTCGATTTTGCAATTATTGCGACATTGTGCACTATTGCGACATTGTGCACTATTGCGACATTGTGCACTATTGCGACATTGTGCAATTATTGCGACATTGTGCATTTATTGCGACATTGTGCAATTATTGCGAAATCTTTCATTTTCTAGCAATTGCGAAATTGTGTCTTTTGCTAATTGCGAAATTATGTCAATTTTGACATAATTGCGAAGTCTTGGGTTTTAATTGCAAAATTATTTCATATTTTTCTAGAATTGCGAAATTAATTAGTGTTTATTCAAATTTAATTTTTAAATTTATTTTTCCCGCCATTTTTACTTAGTTTATTTTAATTGCTTTGTCTTAGTTTTATTTAGCTTAATTTTTACTTGCTTTATCTTAGTTTAATTTTAAACATATTTTATTATAAAGTTTTCATTTCTTTACGTTTTAATTTCTCGTCCTTTATTTTTAAAGCTTTTATATTTTCGTCATTTACTTAATTTCTTTCAAAGTCTTTTATTTAAGTTTTAATTAGTTTATCGCTTTTGTTTTTACTTTATTTTTACCCTTTACGAAACGATATTTTCATTCATTTTAGTTTAAAAATAGATAACCTTTTTCCTTTATATTCCATCAAGAACGACTGAGTCACACGTTAAACCAGTAATCAATTCGAAAAGATCGGACGATAACTTTTTATACTTGGTAAAGCCTTGTATTAAGGAGGCACTTCGATGGAGTTAGAAGTTGAAGCCTCAAAGACGTGGTCCTTCGAAGGTGGTGAAGACGAGTCCATTTTGGTCATTGTCGTGATGGCACTAACGTCGCCCTTCGGAATTGGTGTGTCACTTGTTTCATCGAATACATCCCAAAGTGATTTTTCATTCATAAATTTACACATACCCTTTTGAATTAGGTACACGTATTCTTTATCATTAAAATCCTCATCTTTAAAACCGTTCTTCTTAATTTTTTCAAAACATGCATTAAGCCTCATTCTTTCTGCTAAAGTGTACATTTTGAAATCATTAGGTTTAGAAACATTAGGTTTTGAAACCTCGGTTTTTTCATTGTCATTAAACACTTGGGATTTACTCGTGAAAAATTCCATTTTATCCTCCCCATATCTCATAGTAAGTCTCCCCTCGTGAACGTCGATTACGGTTCGAGCCGTCGATAAAAATGGTCGGCCTAAAATAATGGGACATTTAGGGTCACACTCGTAATCGGATATGACGAAATCCAGGGGAAAAACAAACTTTCCAACTTTGACATAGACATCCTCGGTTATTCCAATTGGTATAAGTGGAGTACAATTTGCAAGCTCGATTGTCATGTTCGTGGGGGTAAGATTAGGCAATCTCATCAATTTCCATAGAGAATGAGGCATGAGATTGATGCTAGCACCTAAATCGGCAAGGGCTAAACATCCCTCAATCTCGGAAAAATCACAAGGTAATAGATATTGGCCCAGATCCTCTTCCTTTCTCGGCATATGCCTTTTGGGTTTTTAAGAAGGATCGATGCACAAGTTTCTTCAAGGGTGACTTTGGTAAGGTCTATTAAGCTCTCTTTTTGAACCGTGGATGGAATTTGAGGTACAAGAGGGTGTTCACTCTTTTCCTTGGTCGCCACGTTCACCCCATCGACTTTAGAACAATAAGACGTCTTAGAAGTCGAGGGTTGAGAAGAAGGAACAACTCGAAATCCATCAAGGTTAGGGGTAATCACACGACCTTTCTCACGAGACGAGGCGACTTTACATTGTTCCTTCGGATTTGCAACGGTGTCACTAGGTAACGAACTCGATAAAGCACCAAAGGCTTTGTTCATAATAGCCGAAAACATCTTTTTAATGTCAATTTGTCCTTGCTCAATCTTCGTGTTTTGAAGTTTCAAAGTATTAGTAAAGTCGTTTTTCAAAGTACCAATTTCTCCCTCTAATCGTCTCATTAGCCTCATTCGTTTTCATGTAATTTTGAAAATCGTTTGACGAACTATTTTGATTAGAATTAAAGTTCCCTTGGTTTTGATTACTTCTTTGAAAATTTCCTTGATTACCACTTGAAAAATTGTTACCTTGATTGTTGTTGTTTGAAAAATTCGAGTTTTGATTATTGTCTCGATTTTGCCAATTCTAATTTCGACCTTGATTATAACCTTTATTTTGATTCGAAAAATTTCCTCGTTGATTATTTCCTTGAAAATTGTTTCGGTTTTGATTAAAAATGTTGCCTTGGTTATAATTTCCTTGTTGTGATGGACCCGCGTCATTTTGATTTTGAAAATTGTTGTTTCCATTTAACGCACTCACATTCGACGTTTGACCATCCGTATCCGCACACTCATAATAATTATGAGGTCCACCACAATACGTACACGAAACCCCAACCGCTTTCACCGTAGCGGGAGCGTCTTTCTTTTGCATTTCAACGAGAAAAGACGTAAACACATTCGTTAGCTTGTCGACTTTCGCATCAACTCTCTCAATGTCGCGATTAGAACTACTAACATTGGCGACATTGGCAACACTCGGTGCGTTGCGGAGTTGGTAAACCTTGGATCGATTTTCGATAATTATCAATGCATCTTTCGGAGTTCTACACAAAAAGTTGCCACCGGCGGCGGAATTCAACGAATCTTGTTCTTGAAAATTAAGACCGTTGTAAAACGTATCGATTTGGTACAACTCGGAAAAACCATGGTGAGGACATTGCCTAATCAATTCCTTAAAACGATCCCACGTGTCTCTAAAAGATTCATTCGGTTTTTGCTCAAATTTCGTAATTTCATTTTTGAAAAACGTTGTCTTAGACGGTGGGAAAAAATAATTAATGAACTTGGAGACGAGATCCTTCCACGTAGTTATGGAATTAGGTGGCTCATTCTCGTACCAATCCTTGGCGGCACCATCGAGCGAGTATGGAAAAAGCATAAGCTTGACGACATCGGTGTCGACATTATTAAACTTGCTCGTGGCTAAAAGACGATCAAAATTCCGAATATGGTCGTGAGGATTATCGGCTTCACGACCTTGAAACTTCGTAGCTTGGATTAACGAAAGCATTCCGCTCTTAATCTCAAAATTCTCCACTTCAATAGCGGGAATTACGATCGCGTCTCCATAACCCTTGGTGGGTGCTTGGAGCAATTCCATCATCGAACGATTGTCGGCCATCTCCTCTACGGTTTCTTCAACAACGATATTAGGAACGTCGGTTTCTAAATCTCGTCTATGTCGTCGATTCCTTTGATTACGATTGCGTCGATTCGAAGCGTCGCTAGAATTAGAATAATCCTTCGATCGAGTGCGCATGCACTAAGCGTAGAATGGGTGGTAGCAAAGAAGATTCTTTTTTTAGGGTTTTTCGATTTTTCAATTTTTTTTGGTTTTTGATTGTTTTTTATTTTTTTTGGATTTTTGAATATATTACGTAGACTCAAATCTTCAAATCTCCCCTCGAACCGATTTCTCGATTAAAGGAGTCTCAAAGAATGAAAACGATCACGTGGAGTGAACGCCTTCGATGACTTTAGAACGTTGGTGGAACACCAAAACGTTCAAGAGGGTTTAATCTTGAAAACAAGCAAATATAATATACGTAGATAATACTTGGGCGGCAAACCCTCGATTAGCCCTCTTTCTCAAAACACGCACAAGCAAGCGGGGGAAACGAGGCAGCGCTAAGCACTTAAGAGCCTTTTCCCTTAGGTCGTGAAATACAACCGCCTTATACCCACCTTATAGTTTGTGTTAATCGAAATTAAGCCTCACGAAAGTATTTATCTATTTTGCCTTTAAACTTTTGCTTTAGATTCGAATAGAATGATCGAGTGATGAAATCCCGAATCAAGGTTGCGTTTTCACGCTTTTGGAGTACTTGTATATTTATTGTTCTACGTAGTACAATATAGTAATATATTCACAAGAAAAACGAAAACGATAATGGGATATCTACAATATAGTAAAATGATTGGTTTGTGTTTAATTTAGGAAAATTAAACACAATTTACTTGGATACTATAATATAATAAGGAAAAATAACAAAAATGAGTATGTACGATATTTACGCTTTCCAAAATCTGAAAAGGAAAAACGCACTACTCACACAAACACGATAATAATAATGGCACTCAAAAACACCTCCCCGGCAGCGGCGCCAAAATGATTGTCGTAAAAACACGTCTTTTAGGAAAAAGAGCGTATAATGGGCAAGTATTAAACTCGACGATTTAGGAAAACTGACAAGTCGAATAAATGCGGGTTCGTTCTCGAAGGAGGTGTGTGGATTAAGTGTGCAAATTATAAAATCAAAGTTTGGATTAGTGACGTTTTTGATTGAGAAAAGAAGGAAAAATAAGACGGATTACGCTAAAAATTACCCTACGACGTAAAACGATCGAAATCGTAAAACTCGACGAAAAAAGAAAATGTCCTAAAAATTACCAAAAAATTCTCGAAAATCAATAAAAATGTAAATAACACAAATTTGAAAACCAAATTATCTAAAACCTTTTTAATAATTTTAAATTAATTTTTAAAGTTAAAGAAAAACCTTAAAATTAAATATAATTTTAAATTAATTTTTAAAGTTAAAGAAAAACCTTAAAATTAAATAAAATTAAAAATAAGTCAAAATGGAATTTTTAATGATTGTAAACCTAAAATCTAGTAATTAAAACCTAAAAATGATTTTTCCAAAATTTTAAAATACTTTTAACTATTTTTTAATGACTTTAGAAAATTTAAATTAAAAATAATGATAAAAAATAATTGAAAGACGTGAAAAATTTAATTTTTATACCAAAAAGTCCAAAACTTAACAAAGAACAAGGAAAAATTGAAAAACAGCTGAAAAGTTGGATAAATAAGCTGGAATTAGCTTATTTATAAGCTGTCTAGATGAATAAGATAATTTCAAACACACCTTATATTTCTATTGAATGCAACCTTGGTCAGTAAAAGACCCAAGGGCATGATGGTTATCACGTTGGTGTGTGGGAGAGATGGCACAGGTTTGAGTCCTGGGCAGTCTCTTTTCGCACAAAACTTTTTTTTTCTTTTCTTTTTATAAACTAGATCTTGATGATTAAACTAACAACAAAAACAAAACCAAGAGCGAAAATAAGCAAGATTCAAACCAAATTTAGACAAAAAATGTGACTGAAAGTGCTAAAAAGGGAAAACACATGAATCCTATTTTTTCACTGGTGCAAATAGAAACAAAAGTGGACGATTTGTGTTGATTTCTTGGTTTTGGTGGCACAAGGGGGCACCCCTACACTCAGTTGAGTGTAGGGAGTCAAGAAATGCAAGAAAAACACACAGGTCACACAAGAATCACACAATAAAGCAAAAGAACAATCACTGATGTGTTCTACAAGCCTATGGGGGCTGTTACTGATCTATTTGACCACTAGGGTGAGGTTTAACAGGTTAAAACTTGCACAAATCCACACCAAGGTACCCTAGACTAACTCACAACCCTAAACTCTACCTAAATCTAACCAGCTACAAGAATTGGTTGGCCAAATTACACTAAAACATGCAGAATAGTGACATATATATTTTTAGCTATTTGAACACACAAAATGTTTGTAACCTTACCAAACTAAAAACCACTTACCAACTATAATTACTACAACCAAATAGAATGTGTGAGGCTGATTTTTAACCAATTTCAAAGTTATCTCAACCAGTCAAACCCCTAATCCCAAACAACCCTTTATTTTCTGAAAAGGGACTTTAACAAAACAAATGTATTTAAATCTTAACTAAAGTGATTCCTACTACTTCTAACATGCATAAAAGTCACAAACTAACATGAATTGATCAGAAAAACAACAATTAAGCAGGCAAGGCTCAAAATCATACAAGATAAAAAATAAAACCATAAACTTCTATTTCTAGGAGGGTTCAAGCCCGTTACCTTGTGTGGTTAACATCCAACCACACAAAGGCCAGCTGAGGCCTTCTCCTATAAGCTGGAGGCTTATGCTTTTGGCTTTGTGAGAAGCTGATGTAGAGAAAAGAACCCAAATGTCTTCCAAGGAGAAAAATGATGAAATGTGATGAGGGTCTTGTTTTATCCCTGCACAAACACAGCCAACCAAAGAGAAAAATACAAGTTCAATAAGCACCTAATAAGCTGTTTGTCAAGCAGCTTATGGGTAGCTTATATGAACAGTAAGTCACAAACAATAAAGAAGAATAAGATTTTGAAAAAAATCTTGGAAACTAATTTTTTTGTTGAAAAACCTATCTAAACCACTTTGGAACTCCTTTGAACACGTTTTAAACTAGATAACAACTTCAGAAAACCAAAGATTCAAATCCACTTTCACTTCTTTGAATTTTTGGATTTCTGAAAATCCTAAAACCTCTTTGAAAACTCTTGAAAACTTAAAACACTTTGAAACTTAATCTAAATTTGCAGGAAAATAAGGATACTTAAACTAAAACAATAATTTAAAAACTGGAACTCAACACTTGCAAATTTTATAAAATTAAACTTTAAATATTCATAAAATTAAAAAAAGTTACAAATGTTGGAACAAAGGCCATCTCACAACTTGAGTGGCCCTTTTATACTACATATGAGATGATTCTAGACTGAATACAAAAGCTAAACCCTAGCATTTAATCTACCAAAAATACCCCTGAGATTTTGAATTCGTATGTGGCATCATGTGAGTCTGAGTGATGCTGAGCTGTTAGAAGAAGATCATAGCCATTCATTTAGTTGTGTGCTCCAAGGAATCAATGCTAGCTGTTGATTTGGTCAAGATGTCAGCAAAGGGTGTGGAACCCGTGACTGGAGAGGGGAAAAGAGTGTGAGAGGTCACTTTCTGGGTGTGGGGTTATGTTGGGGGGAGGGTAAATAGTAATTCTGGAAAAAATTGGGGTAAAACCCTTTGTTTTTAGGGGTTAATTGAATTAGGGTTCTTGGGGTAGGATTAGGGGTGGTTATGGTGATGATGGTGAATAGTGATTGTTTCCCACCGGTTTTAATTATATTCAAATCGGTTAAAACTGGTTTAATAAATTAAAAACGAGTTAAGTGAGGTGGAATCTGACGTGGAGAGGGGGGGGGGGGGGAAGATGATTGGTTGTGGGATGAGTGGAGGTGACGTGGAGGATGCGGAGTGGTGAAGAGTAGTTTAGTTGTCTGGGCAAAACAAGCCCCTAGACTCCCATTGCTTTGTCACTTTGATTCAAACAACCCATAACTTCCAATTCCCTTTATAAACAACTTTTTGTTTTCATGTTTTGGCCACAAAAGTCTTGCAAAAACTATTCCAAGGGTATTTAATGCAATTTGACCATTCTTCAAGGGTTGATAATGCCATATCTTGAAATATTAAGGACCCAAATGCAATAATAGAGTTTTGCAAGGGTATAATATGACAAGTCTTCAAAAGCTGAGGGACCAATCTTGACATTCTTCAAAACTTCAAGGGCAAAATTCCATACTTGGGCCCGGTTCTTTGTGCGGCTTTGTTTCCCGTGTTCGTTTTTGCTTGATTCCTTTGATCTTTTGTTGAATTCACGATATCCGTACCTAAAATACACAATGAACAAACACAAGCATATATTTGGGTATTTTGATGATATTTTAAGCGTTTTAAGCCCGATTTAGACGATGAGACTATGTATAATTACAGTCTCATCAGGCATCAACTTATAGCTTAATGGGCCAAAAAGCCCATTAAGAATAAGCTGCTTTGAAATAAGCTAGTTTAAACACATTTTCAGCTGTTGGGCCTTTAGAGTTGTGTTATTAAAATCAAATTTTAAGTCAAATAAGATCTTTTGGGCTTATTTGGACAATATTTTTCTTATTGGGCCTTAAAAAGCCCATTAAGGGGTCTGTTTGGACTTTTAGCCCATTTCTAGGCCCACTAGGCGTATTTTTGTAATTTCAACTTCATTTCTGTATTATTTAGGTTAAAATAAGCTAGTTTGCAACTTTTTAGAGTTTTTATAAATTTTGGATTTTTATTAATATTTTATTATTAAAAATTAAAATTTAGATTTTTCAAGTTTTTTCATTTTTCTTAGTTCAAATACATTAAGTTAGGAATTTTACAATTTTTACAATATTTTTATTGTCATTAGATTAATTTTTAGAATTATTTTAAGTTTTAATAGTTTTTAATTGTTTTTAAATAGTTTTTATTAATTTTAAAATTTTCTAAAATAGTTTTTAATTTAGTTAAGTCATTTTAGAGGTTTACAAGTGAAAAAATCTCATTTTTGGGCTTTTTGTTAATTAAATTGATTTTTTGGGCTTTAATTAGCATTAAAAAATTATTATTTAATTAAATAAAAGGTTTGAGTGATTTTTGATTTTTTGTAAACTCTAATTACATTTTTTAGGATTTATTGCAATTTTCTTGGAATTTTTAGGGTAAATTTTTAATTTTGTCACTTTGTACGGTTTTACGTGTACGACCATTTGTCTTAGTTTAATCCATAATCGTAACCGTCCTTCTCTTCTAATCTCTTTTCTTCTTTTCATTTCTCATCAATATAATCACAAACCATTAATAATCTCTTAACACAACGCACTAGCCTCCTTGAGAACGATCCCCACTTTGGGTCATTTGTGCACGATTTTCCTAAATCATCGTACTTACCCTAATTACACTTTGTTTTCCTAAACAAGGTTGTAAAATACATCTATCACATGAAATTATTTATAAACTATACCATTAATTACATGACTTATGATATTTAACCAGTAAACTTTAGCTTATATTATTAGCTTATTAGTCCAGCTTATTTCTAAATATTGAAACTTTCTATTTCAGGAAACTTGCTATTTTTGGAAACTTTATATTTTAGGAAACCTGCTATTTTTAGAAGTTACTTATTATTACACAACAAGTATAATAATACCAGAATACAAGGTAATACTTAATCAGAAATACATGAAATACATGATTAATACAGCATAACATTTAGAACAGTAAAACAAGACAAGAAACATATAAAACAAGCTAAGAACATGCTATAACTAGTAACGTACTCAGTAATTAGACAACTTATACATGTCCCTTATTTATGTAGCATTAGTGAGGTCGGAGTAGGACTATTCATCCTTTCGTCTTTCCTCGTTCACTGGACACAAGGTATAGATTTTTCGTCCTTCAGTATGGACATTCTTTCCTTATTATGATTACTCGTTTGCAGCCAACTGTTTTCCCAAGTATTGTTTTATATGTTTGATTACTTATGTTAGTTTAAATGCCTAAGCTATATACATGCATGACTAGTGTCACCTAGTTATGGATGTACCATAACCATAACACTGGAGGCACCAGTGTTATGACTTCCCCACGGCGGAGTGATTGCTCGTGGTGTCCCTTTTCAGTTTTGTCCGTTTATATTATATTATCATGTAGGGCGTATGGATGCATCCTAGTTACATGTTTTATAGTATTTTCATGGTGAATGCGATGTGTGCCTTGCATCCTTCACAAGGAGTTGATCCCTCATACCCAGACTAATTAATTAGAGACAACCCCTCTAATTGCATGATGAGGTCTCCCCTCCAAGTATTCATGCACGGTGGAACCTCATGACCTATATGGGCTATTGGCCAATTATTACAGATTTTCATATAAAAACATAAGTCTTTTCAAACTATAAAACCAGTTTTATGAACATGTTCCAGGTTATCTAGGACTTATACATTTCCGCTGCTATTAGTCTTTTATGTTTATGCCATTTCATGCTATACTTGTATATCCGTTCACTAGGCGTTATGCTAAGTCGTTTTCCTTTCATGTTCCCAAACGGCCGGTACTCAAGGGCTCTCGTAGACTTTAAGAGTAGGTGCATACGGATTGGAAGCTATCTATCCTTCATCATTTTATGCACTTTCCATACATTATGCTACTTTATTTCCTTGGACATTGTTTAGTCTTTTTCCATTTCAGTACTTATATCATGTGTGTTGAGATTATACTTGGACTACTGATGTTTGTTTCTGGTATTTCCATTCATGGTCATTTAATGTTTTTAGACATTTACCTTGCATGCTTTGATGACACGCCATAATTACGCGTGACATTTTATTTATTAAAATGGGGTGATACAGTTATGGTATCAGAGCCAAGGCTTCGACCTGTAGGCTCTTAAAACATGACGTGGTGATTAGTGGGTAATCACCATGGTCTTCCTAGAACTGGCAGTTGTTTTCATGCATTCATTCATGTATCATTGTTGTAGGAATTTTGACTAAGTAATGGTTGGTACAGGACTGGCCATATTTAGTCACATGTGCTTTTAATCGAATCATTTTGTTTTGATGAACCAACCCATAGGCGTTCATCCTCGTCATGTCATTTTGTTTAGGTGAACCGACCTATAGGCGTTCATCAAATCCCATGTTATTTCATCATCATGCATTCACACTGTTTTCATGCATAATTTTTTTTTCATGTTTATATGCATACATCTTTTTCATGTATATATATATTATGTATTAATCAGTTTTAATCATGCATTTTGTTTTATACTGTCAGATGGTTGTCAGACGTGAACAAGAGCAACTCAATGCAGCAGTTCAAGCTGCAATGCATGCCATGCTTCCTCAACTTAGGAATGAAATTCGGGCCGAGGTGCAAGCTGCCAACAATCAGCACCAGCACCAGCATCAGAATCCTCCTCCTCCTTCTCCAGCTACACTGATCACATGGCTGGAACGATACAAAAAGCAACGTCCGAGGTCCTTCGAGAAGACTGACAGCCCCGATGAGGCTGAGAGCTGGATAGCTCACATTGAGAAGATCTTTGACGCGTTGGGATGCGACCCTGTCTTTAAGGCAAGGTTAGCTTGCTACAAGTTTGAAGGGAACGTGCTTAGATGGTGGAAGGCAGTGAAACTATCAGAGGGAGGCGATGATTGGGTGACTGGCTTGACTTGGGCACAGTTCAGGGAGTTGGTTATGGGACAGTTCTTCCCAAAGGCTGAGCAGGATAAGCTTAAGAGGGAGTATCATGGGATTAGGCAGAGAGCTGGGGAAAACAGCAATGAGTTCATGCAGAGGTTTCTTCGTTTGGCTGGATTCCTTAGCGCAGCAATAGGGACTGCAGAGGAGCAAGCGTACCACTTTCACTGGGCTCTTCGTACATCGGTCGCCAATAACTTGGTGTGTGCTACCTTTAACACGATGGCACAAGTAGCTGATGCAGCACGCAAGTTGGATATGCTGCTGGAGAGGGGTGAGTTTGGAGAGGTAGAAAGACCCGACAAGAGGTATATCTCGTCATTCAGCGGTGATCATTTCAATTCATTTAGTACTAGCCATATATTTATCTTTCTCTATATAATTGCATCTTTCAGGCAGAAGACTGGGGACCGGTCCCAACCAGCCACTCAGCAGCAGAGTCAGCACAAGGGTAACGGTCAGACCCAAGACCGTTCTGCTTCGAATAGGCCTGGCGGTAATGACAATTACCGTAACAACGCTAACAACTCCAACAACAGCAGGTCCCTAAACTTACTCATTTTCTATGTTATATGCTCTAGATTCATAATTCTGACACTTCAGCATCTTCTACCATGAACAATGGCAACGGAAGGGAGCAGGACCGCAGAGGTTCACAACCCAACCATACAACTATATCTGGTATTACGTCTTACGACTTTCCGCATTGTCCTGTTTGTACCCATTAACCATGTCTCACGTATACTTTTCTGAACAGGCTCCCAGCCAGCAAGGACACCTATTGGAGGGTATACTTACCCTCTCTGCACTACGTGCAATCGCAAGCACCCAAGGTCGTGTCGTCGTGATAGCGATGCTTGCTTCAAGTGTGGTCAGCTAGGCCATCGCATGAAGGACTGTCGTAAGGGTGAGATAGAGGGCATTTCTGGACATGCCGAATCCAAGCCACCTCCTACTATGGGACAGGTGTACACGACCTCGCGTGATCAGGCCAACAAGTCAACATGTACCATCACTGGAATCTTGTATATGTATGGTCAAGCTGCATGCGTATTATTTGACAGGGTGCTACTCATTCGGTCATCTCTACTGTTTATGCCAAGAGTGTTATATCCCCTATGCCATTAGAAAATGTCTTAATCATTTCCACGCCCTTAAGAGACTCTGTACGCATAACACATGGGTACAAGAGTCTTCCCCTCGAGTTTGACGACAAGATTCGTCCAGTTGACGCACTTCCATTAGACATGTGCGATTTCGACATGATATTAGGCATGGACTGGCTATCCAAACATCACGTCACCATTGACTGCCATTCATATCGGGTCATCTTTGGTGATGTAAACAACCAGAGTACATTCATAACGATTTTATACCCGGAAGGTCTGTACAAATAATTTCAACCTTACAAGCGCGTGCATTACTGTCACATGGTTGCGGGGGATACTTAGCTAATGTTCATGATATGGAGGCTGAATCTCCATCTATCCAGAATCAGCCGATCGTGTCAGAATTTCCTGACGTGTTTCCAGAAGAACTTCTGGGCATACCACCTGCTCGTGAGGTAGAGTTTAATATTGAGCTTATCTTAGGAGCTGAGCCAATTTCCAAGGCTCCTTATCGCATGGCTCCAATAGTGATTAAGGAGTTAAAGGAACAACTACAGGAACTTTTGGAACGAGGTTTCATTCTACCTAGTGCATCTCCATGGGGTGCACCAGTTTTATTCGTAAAGAAGAAGGACGGAAGTATGCATCTCTGCATTGATTATCGTGAGCTTGATAAGATCACCATCAGGAATCAATATCCTTTGCCACGCATTCACGATCTGTTTGACCAACTCCAAAGGGCCAAACATTTCTCCAAGATTGATCTGAGGTCAGGCTATCATCAGTTACGGGTGAAAGAGCAGGACATCGCCAAGACTTCTTTTCGTACACGTTATGGGCACTACGAATTTGTAGTCATGCCATTTGGCCTTACCAATGCTCCAGCTGTTTTCATGGACTTGGTGAACCGTATCTTCCATGAGTTTCTGGACAAGTTCGTCATGTCTTCATTGATGATATTCTGATTTTCTTTAAGTCAAAGGAAGAACACGCAGACCATCTTCGTACAATATTATAGATACTTCGCCAGAAGCAGCTGTATGCCAAGTTCTCCAAATGCGAATTCTGGTTAAGTAAGGTGGCATTCCTAGGCCACATAGTATCCGAAGAAGGAATAACCATGGATCCAGCAAAGGTTGAGGCTATTACCAAGTGGCCAAGACCGACATCAACAACTGAAGTTCGCAGTTTTCTTGGCTTAGATGGTTACCACCGTAGGTTCGTAGAGAACTTTTCCCGTTTAGCGCTGCCATTGACCAAACTGATGCAAAAAGGGGAGAAATTCGTCTGGACTGAAGAAAGAGAGAAGAGCTTTGAAGACCTAAAGCAGAGGCTGGTATCTGCACCGATTCTTACTCTCCCATCTGGTACAGGTGGATTTTAAATCTACAGTGATGCTTCAGGGTAGGGACTTGGTTGTGTTCTCATGCAACATGGGAAAGTGATTGCTTACGCATCACGACAGTTTAAGCCTTATGAGGAGAACTACCCTACGCATGACTTGGAAATTGCAGCAGTCGTGTTTGTACTGAAGATATGGAGGCACAACCTGTATGGCAAATCATGTGATATCTTCACAGACCACAAGAGCCTTAAATACATCTTCACTCAGTGTGAACTGAATATGAGGCAGAGAAGGTGGTTAGAGATGTTGAAGGATTATGACATTAATCTGCAGTATCATCCCGACAAGGCGAATGTAGTGACAGATGCTCTTAGTAGGAAGTCGGGTATGATCAACGACATTAAGATAGAGGAAGAGATTATACGAGACTTGGAGTGACTAGACATTGAAATCATGGTACGTGGAAAACATGGTTACTGGGCTAATATTAGAATGGAACATGACTTACTCTCTAGGATCAAGGAAGCTCAGAAGGATGATGGTGAAATTTGGGCAATCATACAGAACTTAGAGCAGCAGACAGAGTTTCGGTTGTATGATGACGACATCTTATGGCAGGGCACTAGACTTTGTGTTCCTGATGATCTTACACTCAAGGAAGAGTTATTGGCTTAAGCTCATAGCTCCCCATTCTCCATTCATCCTGGTTCAACCAAGATGTACCACAACATCAAGCAGTACTTTTGGTGGAGTGGTATGAAACAAGATGTTGCTACTTATGTCTCCAAATGTCTTACCTACCAGCAGGTTAAGATCGAGCATCAGTGGTCTAGTAGGTTACTACAACCATTAGACATTCCAGAGTGGAAGTGGGACAAGATCACCATGGATTTTGTCATCGGACTTCCGCAGACCAAGAGGAAGCATGATGCAATTTGGGTTATCGTTGATCGACTTACCAAGTCAGCTCGCTTCTTACCGATCTGGAAGGATGCTCCCGTTAGCAAACTGGCTGACACTTATAAAAAGGAGATCATGAGACTTCATGGTGCTCCATTCAGTATCATCTCAGACAGAGATCCTTGTTTTACTTCGAGATTTTGGAGGAGTCTGTAGAAAGCTTGGGGGTACCAAACTTAAGCTAAGCACGACTTTTCATCCTCAAACAGACGGACAATTAGAGCGAACCATTCAGACATTGGAATACATGCTTCGAGCGTGTGCTTTAGAATGGACAGGATATCGGGACGATTATATCTACTTAGTAGAGTTTTCATACAACGCCAGCATCAAGTGTGCACCGTTTGAGATGTTGTATGGTAGGAAGTGTCATGCCCCAATCTGCTGGGATCAGGTTGGTGAGCGAACACTTGAAGGTCCAGAGATGATAGAGTTGACCAACGAGAAAGTCGTTGTACCTAAGGCGAAATTACAAGAAGCTTGTGCACGTCAAAAGAGTTATGCCGACAAGCATCGTAGGGATTTGCACTTCAACGTGGGAGATCATGTCTTTCTTAAAGTATCACCGACACGTGGTGTTAGACGTTTTGGAATCAAAGGGAAACTCAGTCCTCGATTCATCGGACGTTTGATATCATCGAGCGAGTCGGTGAAGTATTGTATCATTTAACATTACCTCCGCAACTTTCTCACGTTCATGACGTTTTCCATGTGTCCTTACTCAAAGGATACAAGTATCATCCCCTTCACATGGTTCAGTATCCACTTGAACAGATTCGTGAAGAGCTTACCTTCATCGAGGAACCCGAACGAGTTCTTGACAGGCAGGAACGAGTCATGAGGAAGAAGACGATTCCATTCGTCAAAATCCTTTGGAGGGATCATACCGAGCGGGAAGCCACTTGGGAAACAGACGAGTATATCCAGACTTCTTACCCTCATTTCAAGTTTTGATTCAGGTATGTTCCTCTTTCAGTTTACGTTATCTATAATTCGGGGACGAATGATTCTTTTTAGGGGGAAAGAGTTGTAAAACCCGCATCTAAATTCCATGAACAGTACACTACGTAAACATACGAACCAATTAAAACTTTCCTTTTATGTCATGAACACGTGTCACGAATATTAAATTCAGAAACAAAGTACGTGTTAGTGCACGATAATTATTAAGTACGTGGTAATACACGATAATTATTAATCATAATAATTATAATCACGAGCATATGATCACGAACATTAAATCACGAACATGTGAACTACGTATTATATATTATTACACGATAAACAAGTATTACGTATAATATATATATCATGAATATTAAAACACGAACCAATACGAGCATTTAATAAACACGAACGGACACGTAAAATAGTAAACATGAAAATTGTACAGGTTTTTCCTTTGGGCTTTATGTAGCCGCGGACAAGGAGCAAGAGGGGGCCCAACCCAATTTAAATTTGACTAAAGGAGGAAAGTAAAACCCAGGTTTATCATTCTACAGAATTTTCACAAAAAAATAAAAACCCTAGACTCCTTCTCCTCTCTTTTGCCGCCGGCTACAAGGACACCACCAAGGGTGTTGGTTGATTTTGATCATTGAATTCGGATTATTCGCGTTTGTGTTCATAGTTCTTTTCAAATCACGTATTTGGTAAACATCAAAACCTTGATCTTTTATTATTCCTTTCTTAATTATGTTCATGTTATATTAAAAACTTAATTGGTGGGGTTCGGTTCGGACGAGAGTTAAACCGAGAGCACTAGGCTCTCGGTGGTCTTACGATTCACTAACAGCCGAGACCTAGGGTCTCGGTGTGGTCTCTTGTGGCTCGGTCGCATGGAACAAAGGACCCCGACTCGCGTCGGGGTGGCCTTTTGGTTTGTGTTGAGTCTCGGCAGCAACAACAGCACCACCGGCAACCGCCGGTGGCTGTTTTGTTCTAATAGTGGGAACCGCAACCAAGGCAGGGGGAACCACCGGCTAGTAGCAGGTGGTGATTATGGTCGAGCAGTGGCAACCGGCTAGGCCGGGTAGCCACTGCCAAGGGGTTTTTGGTCCGGTTCATGGTTCGGTCTAAATTAAAACACGGGCACGGGATTATTTTAATTACAAGTATTTTTTTACAAGGCTAATTAAATTTATTAATTATTACTATAATAAATTTAATTTACACAAGACTTAGGTTATATTATTTTAATAAATAATACATGTTTTTTTAACCTAAGTGTAGAAACTAGAAGAGGGTTGAATAGTTTCTAATTCATTTTCAAAACATTTCGGCTTAATCTATTATGCGCGGTTCTTTATTGTACTCGCGGTTCTTTATCAATAAAAAACCGCCGGTCCATTTAGGGAACCGCCGACAATGGACGAAACCATTTATTTAATGTTAAACTTAAACAATCCTTGGTATCAAATTCTCGATCAAGCTTGACTAGATATGAGATGTGTTTGATTGAAAGATAAATACTACAAGAAAGAAAACACACAAACACATCAAATCAAGAGTACATCAAGCAATAGTCTAAACACTAAGCACACACGTACTAAGCATAAGCTTTTCCGCAACTAAGATATTTAAACTAAGTGATGTACACTTGACCATAATCTAAACATGAAGCACACACGTACTAAGCCTTAACTTCTCCGCAACTTAGATGTTTAGATTATGAGATGCACACAACACACAACAACATATAAATGCATCAATATAAATAAAGACATAAATGTAAAGGAAAGTACCGACACGATGATTTATAGTGGTTCAGTCACGAAGCTCCTCTTCGCCCTACTCCACTCCTTGATTACACCTTACTCGATAGTTACTTCACTAGTCAACAAACTCCTTAAGGTGGAGAAACCATACACAACATCGCTTATCTAATTTCCGACTCTAAGCTAAAAGTCGAGTCCTAATCTTAAGTAGGACCAATGTACACACGTCACCTACTTCACCATTTTCTGACACAAGATGTCGAGTCCTAATCTTAGCTAGGACCAATCTACAACCATCTACACTAATCTTCACACAAGTTATGTTTTATGGCCCAACGTAACAAACCTTGTGTTTTATGGCCTAAACACATAAACCATATAGATCTAAGCGCACAACACTTAGATCTATGACTCTAACCCTATATCCAAGTATTAACAAACTTGGATCTACACAACTAACACCTAATCCAAGGATACCCATCACTTGGATCTTCTACCCTTACAAACACATCCAAGTGAACCCAACACTTGGATCTTCTACATATACATAGTATGAAAACAATGACTTTATCTAGAAGGAGAGATCTTCATCATGTTATGAACCCAACACTTTCATGGTAATCAAAGTGTTCTTCTATTTGCACTTGAGAGGATGGAGGATAGAATCACATCTTAAACAAGATTAATCAAAACTAACTAATCAAGGAGTTTAAAGATGTTTTTGAAGAAACTATGCAAAAAGGGTTGAATGAAAAGCTGAAAATGAACCACTATTTATAGGACAAGAGTGCAATGGCTCTATATACCCGCGGTTCCTTATCAATAAAGAACCTCGGCCTAGGAGTCCGTGCATTTTTGTCCTTTAGTGGGGAAATACCATTTATACCCTCAAAGGATATTCTTTTAGCATATGGAATATGCCAAATTCAAATTTACATTTTCTTTTTAATAAAATATTTTCTTAAAAATAAAGTTTATTAAAATCTTTTGTCACATTTGATTAAATGTGAGTTTTAAGAAAATATTAATCCCTGATCACTTAGTTAGTTTAATGACATGTTTATTCATACCTTGAGTGATTCATGCCGAATGCGATCTTGGAGGTGTCGAGAGAAGTATACAAATGTATTCTTGAGTGATTACGAGTACATTAACATTTTTCATAATGTATTACGATTTATTCGTTTGTCATCAACAAAACACGAAGAGATTATATCGACTAAACATCATAATGTTTACACTAACAATATCCCTCTTTTTGATGATGACAAACAAGTAAACCATAACATATATTAAAATGTATAATTTACTCGTTTACACTTACTTCTCCCCCTTTTGTCGAATCAAAAAGGTAGTCAACGTCTTTGAAGAAGAGAAGAATCAACGTTGAGAGAGCACACATCCAAAGTGGTAGTCATCGATAGCACGTCATTTGAAGAAGAGAGGAATTAACGTCACGAGAGCTTGCATCCTAAAGGTAGTTTTCATTTGTATAAGAGGAGGATTGACTTCGAGAGAGCATGCATCCAAAAAGCTAATCATCCATTGTGGTTGTCGGTTGAGAAGCGAGAATACAAACCGTAGACCCATCATCCAAAGATATTGAGCTTGCGTCATCCTAGTGAAGTCTTCAATCACCATAGGTTAACCAACTCCATGCATAATAATATGCTTATCTTCGAGATCCCATAATTCATTACTTGCAAGATGTTCAATGATGCAATTTAAGTGAGTCAACGATTGCAAATGTAATGACTAGAAATCTTGCAAATGCTCCCCCTTGATATGAGCTCCCCCTTGCTTGAGGCACCAATGAAGCAAGGATAGTGACAAGCTACAAAGAAGGGTTAGAAAAGTCCTACAAAAAAAAGTTAGTGGACAAGAGCATATATGAATAGCAATGTCACCCAAGCGGAATTAGCTTTAAATATCTTAAGTATAAAGAGAGGGACTCAAGAGAAAGCTAAAACAATCTTAACTTTTAGAAGTGTAAAAAAAATGACAAGTTAAGAAAAATAAGAGGGCTAATAGATAGAAAAGAGAACCCAACTTATTTTGGTGACACCAAAAAATATATAAAGAGGACTAAGATAGAAAAGAGATGTCCAATTTGTAAAAAAAAATATTGTCGAGAGGACATACTCCACTTTAATATATTGGCACGAATACCGAAATAAAGAGATTATGACAAGGACAATAAAACAATCCCACATAGTCGAAAATAGAGGAAGAATGACTATGAGGAAAAATGAAAACCAAGACGATAAACAAGTCATTTGCACCAACAGTGACAAGCATTGGAGAAAGAAGTGTGCACGCGATGCTGTCAATCCAAAGAAATTCGAAGGAGAGGATCTTGACAAGATCAATTCACAATTGTTATATAGAGGTAGAGAAGAAACATCCATACCAGTTGTAATGATAATATGTCAAAGGGTAAAAAGCTTATAATTTTTAGAATCACCCAAGAAAATTTAAGTTTTAACCAAAATCCTCTCAAAAGGTTAAAAACTTAGAATTGTTGGAATCACGCAATCCAATTGTAAATTTTAACCGCAATCAACTCTCAACAACGAGAGAGACAAAAAAATCTCAAATCAAAGAAATTTTTAACCTTAAAAATAATTCCTTTAGAAAGCTCCAAAAGCTTTAAATCGGGAATCAAGGTACAAAAATAAAGAAAAACCAAAAGCGAGGATAAATCGACACTTAAGAAAAATACTAGATATAATAAATTATAGGCAAGGATGCTTATGAATGTCGACACCAAAAAGATGACTCAATGATATAGAGATAGGGAGATCAAAGAAGCCAAAGAAAAGAAAAACCAAGATGGATGGTGTTTAGCATACGATAAACTACATGCTCAAAGTTTCGTAGCTCTTCTCAATCATTGTGAATGTTCAAAGAACAGTTACATGACGAGCAAAGGGTGAGGCTCGACTCGACTTAGTTCAGAAACGATAGAAGAGAGAGACTTAACTTAGAGAGGCATTATTAAAATAAATCGAGAGAGACTCAACAAGGAAGTTAAGGATAACTTCACAAAATAATTCAAGAATACTATACCTTATTAGGTGATAGTGAAGTCTTGAAGGAAAACGAGAGAAGAAACTCAAAAGAGAAGAAAATAAGGAATCTTCAAGAAAACTCGTCAAAGATAGAGATAGACCAAAAACGAACAAAGGGACTCATTGGACGCGGTTTGTTAAATAGGTCCGTGGTTCATTATCAATAATGAGCCGCTAGGTTATTTGAGGAATCGTAGACAGTGGGTGTCCAAAAACGATTATCGACTCAAAAGAAAATCACTTGGTCAAACAATTTAACATAAGATGCTAAATGGTTTGAAAGTCAATGCTTCGAATATGACTTTTAATAATTGCAATTGCAAGTTAAAATTACTTGAATATTTCGAAAGAAATATTTAAGTTGTCAATCTTACTAGGAGAGGAATTAGATATATATCTAATATTCCTTGACAACCGAGTGAGAAAATAAAGAAGAAAATAAAGATCATAAGGACAACGAGATCCAAGACCCAAAGACAAATCATGTTGAAAAACATGAAAAGAAATACAAGAGAATAAAGATCATACAAAGATGTATGAAACACAACCCTAAAACTTAAGCATAATTTTAATCTTAGTTACACTAAAATTCTAAGATTTGCTTAAATTGGATGTCTTAGCAATAAGCAATCCACATGCTTAAATGAAAGACAAGGTGGTGCCGGAATTTGGTGGAGAAGGCTTGGTGATAATCTTGTAATTCAACTCATCATAGATATAAGACATGACAAGATGTTGATATTGACAAAAAGACAATATGTTCCATGATGCATGACATAATCATGTGATAGAGGAATAACACAAAAGGGAAGTGGTGGAAAAGGAGAGTTTACAAAATCAACTTTCTTAAAATGAGAAAATATTTAATAAGATGTGTTCTTTGGTGAATTTGGGTTGAAAGAGATTTGAGAAAATTTTGGATAATCAAGGCTTTCATTTTGTGAAAAATACATTTTACGTTGGGAAAGAAATACAAAATGCTTAGGGTTAAGTGGAGAAAGAACAAGATATTTTGGGAGTGATCAAAGGTTTGAAAGAAAGATTTCAAAGGGTGTTAGAACAATTGGGAAGTTTTAGAAAACCCGTTTTTGGTTGCTTCTGCCCGCGGTTCCTTATTTCTCCATGCGGTTCAATAAATATACTGAGCCGTAGTATAATTAGGAACCGCCCACAGAGGGTGTGTTTTGGAGGATAAGGGAATTTTTTCAATTTGGCAAATCCTAATGTTCTAGTCTAACTTATCATAAAGCCAGGCTTAAGAGCAATAAAAACTAGAACACACACAAAGGAAAAAACACATAGGTTCAATTAGCACGTAGGAAGAAGGCTAAGAAAAACCCAATGGCTACAAAAGAAAAAGACTCCTAATGACATACAAAGTTCATCAAAATAAACTATCATTAGTCATGTTTAGGAAGAGCCATTTAATCAATTTAGAGAATGAGCATGAGACTATCACTAGAGGTGCTCAATTAAGGCTAAGCACGACCGTTTTTATGAGTTATATAATAACCCAACTTCCCACATGGAAGTAATTCAACCGTTAGGTCAGATTAAGATTCTAGTGCATAAATTCTCTAGTAGTCATTCTCAAGTTAGACAAAATGTAATTCCTACATTTGTCTAATAAAGTGTAGCAAGGATGAAAAGTGTATGACGACACAATGCAAAACCTAATGAGGGTAAAGAATGCACCATTGCATATCTTGTCAAATAAGTCTAGTTAAGGTTATTTACCTTAATAGAACTTGAGGCCAATAACTTTGAAGTGTTGATATGAGCTTAAATACTCATATAAATTATATCATAAAACGAACAATAAATGCATATAATCAATGAAAATACCCTTGTATATGTTTGTTTGTTGTTTCATGTGTGTAGGTACCCGAGATCACGAAAACCGGCAAAAACGACACGAGATTTGAAGGATTATCAAGTAAGCCAAAAATCAAGTCGATTTGTTCGGTGATTTAAATGGACTTTGTGGTACCCACATTTATATTGGGCTTAAAAACCCAATATTAGGAATGATTATCTACTCTTGGGTCATAAGCCCAATTCAAAGCCCAAAAATTGAACACTTTGGACGGATGGATCCAATTTGGTCCCAAGACATTTTCACAACAAGTAAATAAACCCACGTTTCAACCAAAGTTCAAAAGCATTTTTCATTCATACGAAAACATGGGAAGTCTTGGGCTTCAAAGGCCTTTTAGGTCAAGATTAAACTTTGGACGTTTCATATATAGTAAAGATTATTTACTTATTATCTTTGTTCAGAACTTTCAACACACACCTCAAATTTTCGTTACTACCTATGTTACCTTTCTCTCTCAATTCCCAAACTAATAAACCAGACTTATACTAACCCTAAATAACTATCACAATTTGGGGCTTTTACTGATTAGAAGCGCGTGGTATACACGCCTGTTTAATTAAATCCCACCTTTACCGGATCTTGAAGATGGAGGTACTAGGGTGACGTGGCCTTTTTCTCTTCTTTGATTGGATGAGACACTTCATTCATCATCATCATCCAATAAGATGAGGCCATCTCAGGATCAAACTAACACAACTAGCATAATGGATTGCCACGTTGGCAATCCGTGTGCTAGTGTGCATATCTTCACCGTTATATTGAAGAGTATGAAGAAAGAGAAAAGATCAAAGGCTAAGAAAAAGCATATTCTCAACAAACTCCTCCTCAGCAGCCTTGGGGGTTGGCTATAAAACCCCCCAATATTTCTGTAAAATTTATCCCTTTCTTTTTCTGTAATGTTATAATGTTAGTATTAAAATAGGTTTTGTAATCTTTATTCTTGTAATTTTTGAGTCGGATTAATAAAAAGTTAATTTTCGGAGTCATTGTTCTTATCTTCCTGCGTTTAATAATTATTTTATTTGCAAAATCTGTTTTATGATTATTAATATTATAACTGAAATCAATCGTATAAACTTAATCAGTAGTATAATTGATTAATAAGAATGAGATTGGGATAAATTAATTATTCCCACTGAATAATTAAGAAAAAGAAGGCTGTTGAATCAAATTACGTTGTTTGGTTCGATTCATAAAGGGAGGTCGAGAATAAGTTTTTTTGGTAAAAGTTAGTTCGGTTTCCATTGAGAAACTGGATCGAGAGATAGTTCGTGGTTAGAAGGCGCTTAGGTTGGAGTAGTAATTGATTCAAGCCAGCTCAGCGCTGTGCTACTTCTCAACGGATTTCGTTAAATAATGGTTAATCACACCTTTTGCTTTTCTACAAATTTGTTTAAGAATATATGCTTTAGTTTAAATATGAATCTGTTTGAATGTGGAATCTGATTGAATGTGAAGTTAATGTATAATCTTTTTTGCGGTTAAAAATTATTCTTATGGATTGGCTTAGTTTAATTATCTGTTATGGTTTTAGAGATAATTATCGTGTAATCGGATTTTATGTTTAAGTTTAGATACTTTCTAGTTAAAATAAGTATGATCATAATCTGATCTTGAGTATGATTGCGTACTACCTTCTGGTTTAATTTTACTGTTTTCTGGGTGTTTTGCTGCTGTCTTGATTGCTGATACATTTTTGTTTCCTTAAGTGTACTTCATATTAGCTGATTCAGTTAGATCTTGATGCTTGCGTTTTAGTTTTTGGGAGCTTAGGCTGCTTATTTTGAGTTTGTATGCTGTCATTTTTTAGCTAATATTTAGATTTTGAATTTGATTTTATTACTATGAATTTGTAATTGGTATATTTGAATTGAATGATTGGGCTCCTGTATTTGATTTGAAGCTGTGATATGATTTGCATTTTTATCAGCTGTTTTTTAATGTTTTAACTGATACTGCTGAATTTGGTTTTGTTAAAAGTCTGCTATTATTTTAATCTGCTGATTATTTTGGATTATTGCTATGTTTCAGTTAATGTTCTCCACTGATTTTGGTATATCTGTTACATGGATAGAGTTTATTGCTTTATGAATGAAATACTTGTTTTTCTACATAATACATATCAAATGAATATTTTGGACTGTGAGACATCAGTCTGTTATATATTTACCATACTAAAAACCAATTACATCTCCAAATGTCACTACTGCGACTTCTATTTCTGATTTAAGTTGTCCAAAAAAATAATTATCCATAAATTTGTCCCTCATGGGGCTCGACCTCGAGACCTTCCGCTCAATAGCCCATCACCTTAACCATTTGGGCTAGGCCTTCTTTTTGTTATAACATTACTAAAAGTCATATATGTACGTTTTCTTTAGAATGTAACTTAAAGTAAACGTTTTTCTAACTTGAGTTTTTCTTAAAACACGTTTTTAATTTGAGACGTTTAAATTAATATCAAAAGTTAAGTTTTCAGAGTTTAATTAAATTATTTTTAAAATAATAAATAAATAAAAACAAGATAAAAAATGTTTTATTAATTTTAGAATTTTAATTAGTTAAAAATATTAGTTTTAAAATAATTAGAATTTAATTAAGTTAGTTTTAAATAAATTAGTTTTAAAAATAGATTTCGTTTATTAAAAAGTAAAAGTAGTTTTAATTTGATTTAACTAGTTATAAAGTTTAAATAAAGATTTAAATAGTGTAAATGTGTTTTTAATTAAACAGATAAATTCTAAATAGTTTAAAAGTTTAATTTTTAAATAATTGTCTTTTAAATTTTAAGTCGGGTTACGATTCATGCACTTTAGGATTTTAATTTGTAGGAATAATTTTAGTTTTAAAACCGAAAACCCATTCGAATCAATTGTCCATTTCAAAACAAAACGTCTCAAATTCACTCGATCTTCGTGTACAACGAACTTGGTTCATCATCGTGTTTAATTAAATCCGTCTTTGGTAATTTTAGTCTATTACTTTTTCCTAAAGGTAATTTTCTATTTTACCCTATAACGTATCTAATTAATATATATTCCCCGGCAGCGGCGCCAAAATTTTGATGTTGTGTCATGGAATGTATATTAATTAGATACGTTATAGGGTAAAATAGAAAATTACCTTTAGGAAAAAGTAATAGACTAAAATTATCAAAGACGGATTTAATTAAACACGATGATGAACCAAGTTCGTTGTACACGAAGATCAAGTGAATTTGAGACGTTTTGTTTCGATATGGATAATTGATTTGAATGGGTTTTCCGGTTTTTAAACTAAAATTAATCCTACAAATTAAAACCTAAGTGCATGAATCGTTTCCTAAAATTAAATCTAATGGACAATTATTAAAACTATATAAAATTATAATCTATTTAAAAAAACTATTTAAAATTAATCTAATTAAGAAAATTACCTTCCCTTTTTAATTAAACAAAATTTATGTAAAACTATTTTTTTTACTTAAAACAAAATTAATTAAACTAATTTATTTGAAAACTAATTTAAAAAAAACAATTTAAATTTCTAAAAAAAAGGTAATAAAATATTTTTGTTTTTTATTATTTTATTTATGTATTTATTATATTTTATTTTATTTTCAAACTAAAACAAACTTTATATGACAAATTAAATTAAGAAAGAAAAATAAAATACTTATTTAGATTTAACGAAAATAAACGTTTAAAAAGAATAAAAACAAGACAGTTGACTTAAATATAAAAACTTAATATTGTATACTGATACCCAAAAGAGCCAATTAGCTCAGTGGTAAACGCGTTGGGTGTTGCCCGTGAGGTCACGGGTTCGAGTCCCATGAAGGACTCATTTGGTGAATTTTTTTTTTGGACTATGAAAAAAAAGGTCACATGAGTGACTATATTTTGGTTTGATATATTTGTAATGACAGAATGCAATATCAGTACCATACAATTCGTATGGTTCAATGATATATATCAGTTAACTAAAACAAATGAACACTAAACAAACTCAACAGAACATTCAGCAATTAACAAAATGAATTTAAGCTCTAAAATCAGATAAAACAGAATAACTCAGCTCTACGGATAAACTAAGCAAAATCTCAGCAGATACGCATGATTAAGGCAATATCAAATATTCAGAACTGAATATGATCAGTATAAACTCAAAGCAATACAATCAATAAATCAGCTAACAAATGGATGCTCACAGACTATGTGGAACCAAAACTATTCATGGATCACCATCAATACAGCAATTTTCCAGTGACATATCATACAACAACTACAAAATAGATTCAATGATTCTATACTTAGAAACTATATCTGATATTTTTAGCCATTTAAAGTTCAAACAGTAGGATGAATCTAATTATTAACAGAGAAATATCAATTCAGCAGCTAGCAAACATATAATATCCAATTTTGCAAGCATTAAGAACAGGTTAAACGAGAAGCACAGAACAAGTTATAAGTGATGAAATTCGCATAATGCTTATTCAACCATAACGACTCTAACCTTAGTAAAGTCCTATCACGAGAAACTGATTAAAACAAATCATTATCATATCATCTATATTTAACCAAGAAACCTCTAAATCAGATCTATCAAAGCAAATTTCAGCCGAAATGTTACATAAATAAAACTTAAATAAAAAGATCAAACTCACAGTTTAACATTAGCAAATCTACAAAAACTAATCTAAACTTAGATTCCATCAGCTTAAACTTGCATAATAAACTTCAAACACAGATTTATCTAAAACATCTATTTAAAACAAATTAAATAACAACTAGCTAAAACATACCCACAAAGTCAAATTCAACTACACATTAAACTTAATCAAATAAACAGATTTATTAAGGCATATAAACAATAAAGATAAAAGGAAGTAAAACCTTATGGAGTAAACCTTTGAGAAGTAGAAGCGGCGCTGAGCCGTCTAAATAACTGGATCGAGACCACCATTAATGAACATCATAAACATTCGAACCATCATTCCCTTGAACTCTTATATTATTTCCCGGTTTATCAGTAGGATAAACCGAATCCCAAATTCATTAGTGTGAATCTTAATAAACTATCAGAAAGCTTACAAGTTCACAACATGTCATAATGAATGAATCAGTAGAATAGGAACATGAATTAAAATTTATTCAAAAGTTAAACGAGATTAACACAAGATCGATTCAAAACTTAAATCAAATTTTATTAATAAAACTGAGATATCCTTACAACTCAATACACGATTTAAAAATAAAAACAATTCCTAACACTAATTTAACATTATAAAATTACTAAGAAAGGGATACCGATTACATCTTTTAGAGGGGGTTTATATAGGCGAAGAGAAGGGTTGGGTTGTTGAAGAAGAGTGGTTTGTGGCCATTGGATCAAGCATCTCTGACTCTCTCTCTATTCGGTTTTCATCCAAGGGTGGATATTAGCCATTGTTCACTCGGATTGCCAACCTGGCTAAACTTGTGCTTCTTTGGTGCTGATTTGGCCAAAGATAATTGGCTCTTGATAATATGGCAGTCAAATTAGCCAATCACAATGAAGGAATGACACATCAATTAGCCACGTGGAGCCTTGTACTCGAATCTTCGTGCTATACACGCTCTTGTTCTTCCCTTAATCAACTGAAAACCATGCGTGGATTAAACTCGCGATCTGATTTGAAGAAACCTCTAAAAATTAGGGTTTATGTGATTGTGTTTCTTCCCCTTTCTTTTATCTTAGTCATGTCTTTTTTTAATTTTCCTTCTTTGTTTTCTTTTGTTTTGACCAATTGACCACCAAAGAGTATAAATAACGTCACATTTATTTTGCTGTTGGGCTTTTGAATTGATGATCCAACAAATATATAACATCTCCGTTCCATACTCTTCTTTCTTGAAATTGGGCTTGGACCCAATACTTCCATCCGCTACATGTTGATTAAGTTGGGCCTTTTGGACTTGTAGCCATTTAACACATAATACATGATCTTCAGATGGGCTTTTGAGCCCATTTACCCAAATGTGGGACCCACTAAGCCAAATTAACTTTTACTCCTCGAAAAATGACTTGTCTTTTGGCTTCTTGATCTTTTCTTCAAATTCGTGTCGGTTTTTGCCGTTTTTTCGTGAACTTGGTACCTACACTCATTAAACAACAAACAAGCAAATACAAGGCAATATTGATACATTTTATGCTTTTATTGTTAGTTTTTAGATATAATTGATATGAGTAAAATCACTCATATCAAACTCCCCCTTGCTAAGCAATTGTCGTGTCCTCACGCAATGATAAAATAAAACTCTAACTACACCATTATTCAACTTTTTACATTTTATTTTGCAAAGACATAATGTATTGCTTTCATTATTTGAAAAATAACTTTTAGGATCATAAAACTCAAATAGATTCATCGTCCTCGACTTTTCACTTTTCCATGCCAAGTGTAAAAACAAGATCATTGTCAATCATAAGCCCCAAAATTATAAGAACTCATACAAGTAATTTGTGTTAAACTCAATCTCCTATTATTACTAATTGTATCTCTAGATTTTATTTGTCATTCACGCAAAGGCTCATTTGACTTTATTTGATATTTATTAGTCCAAAAATGAAGGCAAGAACAGTGTAAACTCAACACTCAAAACCTAACCTCGACTTCAAAAACTGTTGTCACTAAAGAAAGCCCACATCAAGGATAACTTAACACGATTTGAGGGATAAATCCCCAGACCCAAAATTTGGCTAATAGGACTACTTTAAAAGAAACAATAAAACCTCTAAAGTCAATTATGACTTCATTAATGGAGTTAGCAACAACTACATCATAACACCTTGTGGTTCTTTAAGATGCAATTGTGCTCCTTATTTAAAATCCACACCCGAAGGCTCCTTGGACAAAAACAAGGGATTTGAAATTCACCATCCCACCTTATGGCTCATGATGATGAAGCAATTTTTATTCAACACGTCCCTTTGCCATACACCCTAAGGCTCTAATGACAAGGTTAGTGCTACATGACTCCCACCCGAAGGCTCATAGAGAACATGTTTTTATTTATTCTTCTTTATTATTATGATATGTATAGTAAGCCAAATTTACGCAGTCCCCCATGATCAAAGGTCCATGACGCTGACACCCTGAATGTGTTCTCACTTTAATTACAAGGGAAGAAAAAGAAGGAGTTACGAGTTAAGATATCAAGCCTACACCGCTAAAAACTTCCTTTATTAAGCATTTATTATTCAAGCGTGGAAAATAAATACGAGGAGATTAAATCAAACAAAAAAATACTTACACAAAGAAGAATTAACCTTAGAAGCTTATGATTAAACTCTATCATCTCTTGTTCTCCATATTGTAAAATTCCAAAAATGTGAAATCAATGGGTACTTAGCCTATTAAATCAAAGTTTTGGGTTTTCAAGTCATCTATAGGATCTTGCATCTTCTTATACTTTTTCAAGTTTTAGAATTTGCGTTTTAAAGTTCCCTTGATAAACGACTTTCTAGGATCAATTGTAGGAACGTGCGGAAAGTTCTTGTTCTTAACCCGTATGAGTTAAGACTTTCGCGTTTTAAAGCTCCCTATATGAAAGCCTAGCAAAACTTAATTTAAACACGTTAAGGAAAAGCTAAGGTAAAAACCGAGTCGTGTCAAAAACTATTTTTATTTTCTCCAACGGAAAGTCTACATTTGTGTCAAAAGCACTTATTTTCTGTAAAACTTTTAAAATAACACTAAAAATTTAATTTTTTTATGAAAAACAATTACGTTTAGACACGACAAAGGAAATTGCAAGCGATTATATCGATTGACTCCCCCATGCTAAAACCAAACATTGTCCTCAATGTTTCTTAGCTAAAGAGTAACACCCCGTTGCTAAAACACGAAGAGTCTAATGTAAAATCCTAACATGGAAAGAGCACGCAAATCTATAAGCCGTTTATTAATTATGCCTCAAGATAAAACGTTAGCTGATAAAAATCAAAGGATAAAGAGTGTGCCCCTTTTCGGCAATCAAAGTATGGAAGATCAAGTGGACCGGCAAAAACTGAACACGAGAGTCTTCAATGATTAGGGTCATACCTAAGATTCACAACACAACAAAACACGAGCACGGGCTTGAAAGATCAAGCCTCATTAGTGTTAGAAAATAGATAGAAGATAGAATGTATGGGACTCCCCCACAAGGCACCTCGTTTTTGTTAACCGAGTCATGAGCTCGACTCGATCCCCGCATTCATTGGTCCTTAGGGAAAGTGGTGAAAACCGGCATATTGGAATTAAATCCATAATAAAGCTCGATGTCGGGGTCAAAGATTACATCCTCTTTGTCGGATGACAAACGAAAGGATGAAACTCCAACATAAATCTCTAAAAAGAGATAGTAGTCACAAATCATGAAATAAATATAGCATGCTCCCGAGATAAAATCGCACCAAGATGATCGAAAAATCTTTCAATTATTGCATCGGTGAAAGGCAGAGATTTCCCTAAATCAATGATTTCGGGGTCGAATACCTCGTCCTCGGGAGAGAAAGGAATAGACAACACGGTGTTGTCCCCCCATGCTAATCCAAAATCATATAAAGCACATGGTAATGGTGGGATAAAAGTCTCAACAATGTGGTATCAACTTGCATGACTTTATTGACCTTATCACTCTTATGAATGTGAACAAAGGGGTCATGGTACTCAAAATGAGTCGCATGAAAAACCCGCACTTTAAGATCAAAGCGAGTGGGAGGAGGAGTTGGGACGAAATCATCATCAAGTAATTCTCTAAAAAGAGAGCGTCCCCATCCGGGTCAATTTCATCAACACCCGGTGGTATCGAATCACTAGAAGCAAGAAACATGTCAATCTCCTCCATAAGCGGATCACTATCCTCAATAGGAATAGGAGATGGAGAGAAAAACTTTCTAATAGGCTTAGAATTCAAGGCCTCGTGTTGATCCCAAACTTAGATCGATTTAGCTTTGTGTTAACGAGATTAAATCAAGTTTAACACGTAGAGAAACTTTGTTGTATTGAATAAACTAAGTGTTATGCAGAATTTAACACTTAGAACAAAGAACAAAACAAAGTAAACCAAACTTTCACTTTGATTAATAATATCAATGAATGATTACAATGAAAGTGTTATGAGATATGTGGAAGATATGTGTGAAAGGGATGTATCTTATGTCTAACCCTAAGGCCTCCTTTTATAGGTTTAAGGAGCCTTGTACAAAAAGCTAAGATCAACTATTTTAGGAAGAGACATAAGATAAACATACTCAAATAACTTATTGACTAAATCTTTTAAACATTTAAGAATATATTCTGAATTCTTATCTTCATATTTTGTCCACCAGCTTGAAGAATTCATTATTGGCAGATTTAGTCCTTGTCTTTGTGTTAAGATTATTCTCTTCAGCGCCTTGATAATTCTTATCAGCGTCCCATCTGTCAGCGCCTCGTTTACTCTTGTCAGCGTCCAAGTTCCTCTTGTCAGCGTCTAGGGACTTGGTCAATTTTATTCCCATCTCAAACTTAGATCGATTTAGCTTTGTGTTAACGAGATTAAATCAAGTTTAACACGTAGAGAAACTTTGTTGTATTGAACAAACTAAGTGTTATGCGGAATTTAACACTTAGAACAAAGAACAAAACCAAGTAAACCAAACTTTCACTTTGATTAATAATATCAATGAATGATTACAATGAAAGTGTTATGAGATATGTGGAAGATATGTGTGAAAGGGATGTATCTTATGTCTAACCCTAAGGCCTCGTTTTATAGGTTTAAGGAGCCTTGTACAAAAAGCTAAGATCAACTATTTTAGGAAGAGACATAAGATAAACATACTCAAATAACTTATTGACTAAATCTTTTAAACATTTAAGAATATATTCTGAGTTCTTATCTTCATATTTTGTCCACCAGCTTGAAGAATTCATCATTGGCAGATTTAGTCCTTGTCTTTGTGTTAAGATTATTCTCTTCAGCGCCTTGATAATTCTTATCAGCGTCCCATCTGTCAGCGCCTCGTTTACTCTTGTCAGCGTCCAAGTTCCTCTTGTCAGCGTCTAGGGACTTGGTCAATTTTATTCCCAACAATCCTCCCCTAAACTTGATATCTACTCTAGTAATCAAGTTTCTGAATAAAATAAAACATACAGAGAGGATTCTTACAAATATACTTATCCCTGAATTTGAGTAATAATAAATCTCGAAAAGCCAATCACTCAAATCACTTGTATAGTCAGCCTTCACTTGGTCTTAATCATCTTCAGCACCTGTAGAGTCTTTGGAGCTTTCTTTATTACTTTTGTCACTCAAATTTGATTGATCCTCCCCTTTTTAAGACTCCTCTCCAAGATCAATATACAAGGACGAAACTAAGAACATCCTCCTTGCATCAGCTTCCAAAACAACAAGTATATCAGGTTAAAACAGTGATCCTTGACAATTTGTACCATTTCTGTATTATGCTTTTACAAGCTAATACATGTTTTCGTCAATTTCATTAATGTCAAAGGTTTCATACTGTCCTCATCCACATTCGGGAAATGAATCCTCAATGTTGATTCATAGGACATGGAAATGGACTTACTGATGATAAGACTGACTTGACCTGCATTAAAGCTAGTGCCAATAGTCTCAGCCATCTCCATAACACTATACACCCTTGTGAAAGTGATCTTTGCTTCTACTAGATGTCAATCACTAGGAAAAACATCTCAATGATCATTAGGCTTCTAGATATCCAAAATTTTGAAAAATGAATGAGTGATGAAACATTTTAGGTCTATAAAGAAGTTTACACATGACACCAACTACGATGTCATAGCATAAAATGGACTTGAGAATGTAGAAAACTTTAGTTAGAACATAAACAAAGGTAATAATCCTAAGGAAATTAACTAGTCCCTAATAAGCAAGAGTGACAAACACTGTTCATGCATACACTCATGCAAAATCATGATAGACACACATGAACTCTAGAGTCCTTTGTTCACAGATGCCCCAAAGAGAAAGTTAACTCATATAAGACCTTTGCAACTCCCCAAGTAATCCAAACATATACCCAAAGTCTCCCAACCGACCAAACCCAAATCTAGCTCAAATGTCTTGGCAGCATGCACAGTATATCAACTTTGCATGCTACAGTGCCTCACAAATTAGAAAAATAAATCGTACTCACCAGTGGACACAATCTAGAATTGTGCAAGAGTGCTCTAAGAGTACCCAAAAACCTAGAGGTTTACCTCCTCTTAACAGAAGCATACAAATCATTATATGTGAAGAAGCAAAATTTTATCTCAAGATAGGAATGTAAACACTCCAGCCATCATAAATAAAAGTTTGTAATTTTGTATCCATCCAAATGTAGCTCCATTTTCCTGCATAGTTAGACAAAAACCACAAAAACACACCAATAGAGGCTACCCTTTCCCACAACAATGGGTAGAGATAAAATGTCAGTGGATAAATATAATAACAGTGGAAAGACCAACAATGCATGTTCCTTGAGCATCCACTATCCCAATATCCTTGACCATTAACCTGCTTTTGGATAGGCTGCTCAAAAAGAAAACAAATTAGTTTTCTTTGGAGATCCAAGCCTTGTCAGACTTGGATCTATCTAGTTGTTTATCTAGAAAGGTCTTATTCTTTACCACAAATCCCTGTTCATCCTTTTGGGACCTAATCACCCAATTTGTTCCAATGAGTCTAGTAATGACCTTCTCAAGATATTTAAATCTATTGCAACTCATTGAAATACCATTAAAATTGGAGTTTTTCTCTTGTTTAGGTTTCCATGTTAAGTGGGATGATGCTTCAGACCCTTGACACTTATTAACTAAGTATCTTTGTTTATATGGTCTAAAATAAGGTCTCATACAACACTTGGAGCTGTCAGCGTTGCATTTGTTCCTGTCAGCGTTGAACTTGTTCCTGTCAGCGCTGAATTTTTTCTTGTCAGCGCTAAATTTGTTCTTGTCAGCGCCCAAATTAAGGTTTGCTACAGGAACATACTGTCTGTTTGACCAAGTGTTGGTCTTTTGAAAGGGCCTTTGTCCATGGGTATTAGCTGCCTTAGAGAAGAAAGGAGCTGGTCTAGTAGCCTGTGGTCTAGTGTGGACAAAAGGTCTATGGTTAACATTGGATGACCTATTGTCAGCGAATGAATTGTATTCACTCACACAATTATTTGCCAAATGTGAGAAGCTCCCACATGAGTAACAAGCCTTTTTGGACACAAACTTAGGCTTAGACTGATAAAACCCTGTCCCATTAACACTTGCTTGGCTTTTGAGTGACCTAGGTTTCCTATACATTTCAGCGTATTTAACACTAGGTTGTTTCTTAATTGGGGAGCCAAGATTAATAGCTTTTCCAGTGATGGGATTGGTCACAGTGATAGGTGTAGATACTACTGGACTGTCAATGGGTGTAGGCACAAATGGACTCTCACTAAGCATCCCACCCTTAACAAACAAAGTGGGATTGGCCTTCTTCCACTCTTCTAGGTCAATAACCTTTTGTTGATATTCCTCAACTGGAGAAAAGACTCTAGGTGGAGGAATAAATTCCTCTTCTTGGAGTTCTGGTAAACCAGTCCAAGATAAGTCCTTTCTTTGGACACCATAGAAGTTCCCAGCAGGTGGTGGAACAGCCACATATTCTTTCAACCCAATCCCAGACATATCCCTAGAATCTCTTTGTTCACTAACACATTTTTCTAGGGTTTGTGAAGCTTTATCAAATCTCCGGATTTTAAGATCTACATTATCTTTGTTTTTGATAGCCTCATCTAACTTAGCCTGTAATTCAGCATTGACCCTTTCCATGATGTTTCTAATATCAGTACTAGCATTTAAATCATGTTTTAAAATATTGATTTGATCTTTTAGGTCAAACTCCATTTTATTATACTTAGACACAGTCTTTTCAGTTTCAACAAGTGCCACTCAATAATTAGATAACTTGCATTTTACGTCTAAAACATCTGATTTTAATTTTAAAATCTCTTTATTAAGTCTTTCAGTATTTATCCTACAAGAAGAGTCATCACATACCTCATTATCAGAACATGAAGAAGAATTGGAACTTGTGGAACTTGAAGTAGACGTGGCCTTAACTGAAAACATCATCAGATTCTTCTTCACCTTCTTCCTTAGCCCGGTTCACCTCACGATATTGGATTTCGTTCTTCAAATCAAAGTTTCTCAACAAGCTCTGATACCACTTGTTGATCCCAAACTTATATCGATTTAGCTTTGTGTTAACGAGATTAAATCAAGTTTAACACGTAGAGAAACTTTGTTGTATTGAACAAACTAAGTGTTATGCGGAATTTAACACTTAGAACAAAGAACAAAACAAAGTAAACCAAACTTTCACTTTGATTAATAATATCAATGAATGATTACAATGAAAGTGTTATGAGATATGTGTAAGATATGTGTGAAAGGGATGTATCTTATGTCTAACCCTAAGGCCTCCTTTTATAGGTTTAAGGAGCCTTGTACAAAAAACTAAGATCAACTATTTTAGGAAGAGACATAAGATAAATATACTCAAATAACTTATTGACTAAATCTTTTAAACATTTAAGAATATATTCTAAATTCTTATCTTCATATTTTGTCCACCAGCTTGAAGAATTCATCATTGGCAGATTTAGTCCTTGTCTTTGTGTTAAGATTCTTCTCTTCAGCGCCTTGATAATTCGTATCAGCGTCCCATCTGTCAGCGCCTCGTTTACTCTTGTCAGCGTCCAAGTTCCTCTTGTCAGCGTCTAGGGACTTGGTCAATTTTATTCCCAACACCTCGATCTTAGAAATTAGAAGATAGACGTTGGATAATTTTTCACGAAGAACCACGTCTTCCACATCTAAATGAGTAAGTTCATCGGTGAACTTCTCAAGGATCAGAATATTCAAATCAACCTCATTTCCCGGTGGAAATGGGTCTAAAGGAGCAAGTTCAAAGGTGAACCTCTCAAATACCGGATCACTATCATCCTCATTTCCCGGTGGAAATGGGTGAAGAAGAGTAGGTTCATCGGTAAACCCCTCAAAATCCGAATCGTGAATGTCATCTTTATAAGAAAGTTCATCGGAGAACTCCTCATGTGAAAATTCAATAGATTTCGAATCATTCTCAAAATCTTCATTTCCATCAAAATTTTCATCATTATAATTGGAGAAAATCTCAAAGTGATTGGAAGAAATAGAGTCATCACAATGTGGTAAATCACACGTTCCATTGGAAATACCATCGAACTCTCTTGGGTTTTGGACAAGGATCTCAACACTAGACTTTATTACTTCGTCCGATTCCATGTCCGGAATAGTGCTAATATGCTCGTCCCCCTTGCTTAGAGAATTTTCGGGTTCTACGGTGAAAGAATCATGAATAGGAGTGGTGATTTCATGAGAGATTTCCTCATCATCTAGGATGGGTGAATCCTCAGGCTCCTTAGCCGGCAAGATACGAAAAGGAAGTATGATTGCACTAGACGAGGGATGTAGAGCAATAAGATCTCGCAAAGAAATAGTACTATCCTCGTCATCATCAATAAGAAGAGAACGCTCGAGTTCACGAGTAGCAAGATATTTAGCTTCCTCTTGAGCTTGTTCTTTCTTTCGGATTTCAATGCTTAACCCATTATAATCTGTGAAAGTTGTCTAATCTTAATTTCACACTCTCTTTTAAATCCCTCATTAAATATTTCTCTATGATACCTTTGACTTCCCAAATCATTAGTTATATCATTAATCTCTTGATTAATTTGTCTCTTTTCAAGCAACATATCTTCAATGCTCTTTTCAACAACTTCAACATTTCTTTGATTCATTATTTGTTGGAACATTATTTCAAGTCGTTTAAAATTCTCACTCACGCGAGAAAAGGTCTCATAAAAAATTTTTATCCTTCGGTTGACAATTAAAGCTCTCGTGAGTACCTCCACAATACTCACAACAAGGATGTTGTTGTGATAAACTCGGTAAATCTTGTGAATAACAATTATCATTAAAGTTTTTATTGTAGCTCGGTTCTTGCTCGTAATTAAGCGAGAATCGATGCGAACAATTAATTCCAAAATGAGAATCATTTCCACAAAACTCACACGAGGGTGTCTCGTATGTGGGGTAGGTGGGTAGAAATCGAGAGAATTTTTCGAAAAATTCGGTTTTCCACATGAAGTAATCTCATTACAACAAGGACAAAATCCAACTCGTATATCATGACGTAAATCATTTCCACAACGCTCACACGTACACCATCGACATGGTAAAAGACCATATAACGGTTCTCCACACCCTACACAATTGACGAAGGAATTCATGGAAGAATTAAAAATTGGAGGGTGAGGAGAAAAAGAATTAAACATGATAGAGGATTAAGAAGATTATTTTTGGTATATTTCATAAATCAATCAAAGATTGACAAAAACAAGGAATAAGGATAATTACTATGAAAGTAAATTACCCTCGGTCGACTTTGAAACGATAGGTGAAAACCTAAACGTCTCGAGGTTCAATAAGTAAACTACAAAAATAAGATATAATACTACTTGATTCGGCAAACCAATTATAGGTCGTCCCTTTCAATATACGCACAAGCAAGCGGGGAAACAAGGTGGCACTAAGCACTTAAAAACCTTTTTCCTTAGACGACCTTTTATAGCTCGTCGCTTTATACCCACCTTATAGTTTGTATAAATCGAGTTCAAACTTTTTATTAGTATTTATCTATTTTTCCTTCTTTTTTTTTCGTTTTGGATTCGAATACAATAGCTAGGTGATGAAATCCCAACTAAGTTCTTATTTGGAAGTAGGTAAATTTATTGTTCTACGTAATATAATATAATATTCATAAAAAACCTGAAAAACGATACATACTATAATAATAGAAAAATAACAAAACTTTCCGAGGACGGAAAGGGTCTTCAAATCAACGATCAACAAATCTCACAAAGATGAATCGTACACAAGATCCCCGGCAGAGGCGTCAAAATTTTTGATGTGTCGTAGAATGTATATTAATTAGATACGTTATAGGGTAAAATAGAAAATTACATTTAGGAAAAAGTAATAGACTAAAATTACCAAAGACGGATTTAATTAAACACGATGATGAACCAAGTTCGTTGTACACGAAGATCGAGTGAATTTGAGACGTTTTATTTGAAATGGACAATTGATTCGAATGGGTTTTCGGTTTTAAAACTAAAATTATTCCTACAAATTAAAATCCTAAAGTGCATGAATCGTAACCCGACTTAAAATTTAAAAGACAATTATTTAAAAATTAAACTTTTAAACTATTTAGAATTTATCTATTTAATTAAAAACACTTTACACTATTTAAATCTTTATTTAAACTTTATAAACTAGTTAAATCAAATTAAAACTACTTTTACTTTTTAATAAACGAAATCTGTTTTTAAAACTAATTTATTTAAAACTAACTTAATTAAATTCTAATTATTTTAAAACTGATATTTTTAACTAATTAAATTTCGAAAATTAATAAAACATTTTTTATCTTGTTTTAATTTATTTATTATTTTAAAACTAATTTAATTAAACTATGAAAACTTAACTTTTGATATTAATTTAAAAGTCTCAAATTAAAAACGTGTTTTAAGAAAAACTCAAGTTAGAAAAACGTTTACTTAAAGTTACATTCTAAAGAAAACGTACATATATGACTTTTAGTAATGTTATAACAAAAAGAACGCCTAGCCCAAATGGTTAAGGTGCTGGGCTATTGAGCGGAAGGTCTCGAGGTCGAGCCCCATGAGGGACAAATTTATGGAGAATTATTTTTTTGGAAAATTTAAATCAGAAATAGAAGTCGCAGTAGTGACATTTGGAGATGTAATTGGTTTTTAGTATGGTAAATATATAACAGATTGATGTCTCACAGTCCAAAACATTCATCTGATATGTAATATGTAGAAAAACAGGTATTTCATTCATAAAGCAATAAACTCTATCCATGTAACAGATATACCAAAATTAGTGGAGAACATTAATTGAAACATAGCAATAATCCAAAATAATCAGCAGATTAAAATAACAGCAGACTTTTAACAAACCAAATTCAGCAATATCAGTCAAAACATTAAAAAACAGCTGATAAAAATGCAAATCAGATCACAGCTTCAAATCAAATACAGGAGCCCAATCATTCAATTCAAATATACCAATTACAAATCCACAGTAATAAAATCAAATTCAAAATCTAAATATTAGCTAAAAAATGACAGCATACAAACTCAAAATAAGCAGCCTAAGCTCCCAAAAACTAAAACGCAAGCATCAAGATCTAACTGAATCAGCTAATATGAAGTACACTTAAGGAAACAAAAATGTATCAGCAATCAAGACAGCAGCAAAACACCCAGAAAACAGTAAAATTAAACCAACAGGTAGTACGCAATCATACTCAAGATCAGATTATGATCATACTTATTTTAACTAGAAAGCATCTAAACTTAAACATAAAATCCGATTACACGATAATTATCTCTAAAACCATAACAGATAATTAAACTAAGCCGATCCATAAGAATAATTTTTAACCGAAAACAGATTATACATTAACTTCACATTCAATCAGATTCCACATTCAAACAGATTCATATTTAAACTAAAGTAGATATTCTTAAACAAATTTGCAGAAAAACAAAAGGTGTGCTTAACCATTATTTGACGAAATCTGTTGAGAAGTAGCACAGCGCTGAGCTGGCTTGAATCAATTACTACTCCAACCTAAACGCCTTCTAACCACGAACTATCTCTCGATCCAGTTTCTCAATGGAAACCAAACTAACTTTTACCAAAAAAACTTATTCTCGACCACCCTTTATGAATCGAACGAAACAACGCAATTTGATTCAACAACTTTCTTTTTCTTAATTATTCAGTGGGAATAATTAATTTATCCCAATCTCATTCTTATCAATCAATTAAACTACTGATTAAATTTATACGATTGATTTCAGTTATAATATTAATAATCATAAAACAGATTTTGCAAATAAAATAAATATTAAACGTAGGAAGATAAGAACAATGACTCCGAAAATTAACCTTTTATTAATCCAACTCAAAAATTACAATAATAAAGATTACAAAACCTATTTTAATACTAACATTATAACATTACAGAAAAAGAAAGGGATAAATTTTACAGAAATATTGGGTGTTTTTATTAGCCAACCCTCGAGGCTGCTGAGAAGGATTTTGTTGAGAAGATGCTTTTTCTCAGCCTTTGATCTTTTCTCTTTCTTCATACTCTTCAATCTAACGGTGGAGATATGCATACTAGCACACGGATTTCCAACGTGGCAATCCATTGTGCTACTTGTGTTAGTTTGATGCTGAGATGGCCTCATCTTATTGGATGATGATGATGAATGAAGTGTCTCATCCAATCAAAGAAGAGAAAAAGGCCACGTCACCCTAGTACCTCCATCTTCAAGATCCGATAAAGGTGGGATTTAATTAAACAGGCGTGTATACCACGCGCTTCTAATCAGTAAAAGCCCCAAATTGTGATAGTTATTCAGGGTTAGGATACGTCTGGTTTATTTGTTTGGGAATTGAGAGAGAAAGGTAACATAGGTAGTAACGGAAATGTGAGGTGTGTGTTGAAAGTTCCGACCAAAGATAATAAGTAAATAATCTTTACTATAAATGAAACGTCCAAAGTTTAATCTTGACCTAAAAGGCCTTTGAAGCCCAAGACTTCCCATGTTTTCGTGTGAATGAAAAATGCTTTTGAACTTTGGTTGAAACGTGGGTTTATTTACTTGTTGTGAAAATGTCTTGGGCCCAAATTGGATCCATCCGTCCAAAGTGTTCAATTTTTAGGCTTTGAATTGGGCTTATGACCCAAGAATATATAAATGTGGGTCCCACAAAGTCCATTTAAATCACCGAACAAATCGACTTGATTTTTGTCTTTCTTGATAATCCTTCAAATCTGTGTCGTTTTCGCCGGTTTTCATGATCTCAGGTACCTACACACATGAAACAACAAACAAACATATACAAGGGTATTTTCATTGATTATATGCATTTATTGTTCCTTTTATGATATAATTGATATGAGTATTTAAGCTCATATCAAGTGTATAAACAACGTTTACACAAAACAAAGGAACACTCTTGATTGGTCTTTCGAAAATGACACATTTACAAATTGCATTGCAATGTAAATTACTTGAGTATTTCAGATGAAACATCCAATTTGTCAAACCGACTCCATTGTGCATTATAAGCAATTATTAAACAAATATGTCTAATAATTTGAACAAGTAGATTCAATATACAACACAAGTGTGAGTTATGATCCGATGTATATTATTAATAAACCACATTTATGTCTACACTTAAAAACATGTCAATTAGATTCGATAATGATACCAATCATAGTTTGAATAATGAATTGATATTTAATCGAAATATTTCTTGATTCCCACAAACACTCCTTTAAGAGAAAATAGCTAAGATTTTCAAAGGGTGTTTCATGTTTTATAGTGAGACATTATTCTACTTGAACTAATAACACAATGATCGAGTAAGACGACCCACATCAATAGATTTGACAAGTTCCCAAAGCTTTTAAACCTAAAAGTGTTAAAGAACATGCCAAGGTGTACAAAATGTTTATGTAACATTTGTAAACCAAGAGATGTTAATCCTATATGCAATGCACACATAAATATACAACTAAGTAACACTACTACCAATAGTAATGATCACTTAAGAATGCCCAAAGACAAAAGAAAAAGCACAAAAGCATTCGTCTTCGTTTTAAGTGTTAGATACACCAAAGTATGGTAACTTGATTTTATTTAAAAAAGGTTTTCGACCCATTTTAAAATTTAATTAAGTTCAACACTTTATAAATATATCAAATTTCAAAGATATATCAACAAGAGATATCAAACTTAATAGAAAAGAGTAAAACACAAGTTTTACGATAAACCGACGCTCAATACTTTGGACAAAGTATGAAACTTAGAAAACATGCAAATTTTAAAGTTTGAATAAAGTTTTGGAAGAATTTTTAGTAGAAAGGAAATTTAATTACGTTTGAAACGACGGGTGCCACGACTTCTACGGACTTACGGTTGATTTTATATGATTTTTCAAAGATTGCAAAAATCTGTGTCGGACTGACTGCGGTTCCTTATTTATAAGGAAGCGCGGGGAACAATCAAACAACCGCGGTCAGAGGAAAAAAAGTGGGTTTTTGACCAAAATTATTTAGAAACATTTTGGAAGGACTTAAGACTCAAAAAATCATTATAGACACATAGAACTCGTATTTTAGAGTTAATTATGACACAAAAGATTTTTATACTTCCAAACATGAAAAGATTTATTATCAAGCTATTATGCAAAGTTTATTTAACACCAAAACTTGTATGAATGAAACAACAAAACACATTTTGTAAGTAATCACTCTTCATGAACAATTTGATACAAAGATAGTCTCTATTTTAAAAACCTTTTCCATTTTTAAAAACAGTTTGTTTTGAAAATGAGAGCAAAGATCGATCCAAGCTTTAAAGCACAATATACTTCAAAGATCTTGAATAACCATGCTCTGATACCAATTGTAGAAACTAGAAGGGGGGGGGGGGGTTGAATAGTTTCTAGTTCATCTTCAAAACATTTCGGCTTAATCCACTGTGCGCGGTTCTTTATTGTACCCGCGGTTCTTTATCAATAAAGAACCGCCGGTCCATTTAGGAAACCACCGATAGTGGACGAAACCATTTATTGAATGTTAAACTTAAACAATCCTTGGTATCAAATTCTTGATCAAGCTTGACTAGATATGAGATGTGTTTGATTGAAAGATAAATACTACAAGAAAGAAAACACACAAACACATCAAATCACGAGTACATAAAGTAATAGTCTAAACACTAAGCGCACACGTACTAAGCATAAGCTTTTCTGCAACTAAGATGTTTAGACTAAGTGATGTACACTTGACCATAATCTAAACATGAAGCACACACGTACTAAGCCTTAACTTTTTCGTAACTTAGATATTTAGATTATGAGATGCACAAAACAACATATAAATGCATTAATAGGAATAAAGACATAAATGTAAAGTAAAGTACTGACACAATGATTTATAGTGGTTCGGTCACGAAGCTCCTCTTCGCACTACTCCACTCCTCGAGTACACCTTACTCGAGAGTTACTTCACTAGTCAAAAAACTCCTTAAGGTGGAGAAACCATACACAACATCGCTTATCCATTTTCCGACTCTAAGCTAAAAGTTAAGTCCTAATCTTAGGTAGGACCAATCTACACACGTCGCTTACTTCACCATTTTCCGACACAAGGCTAGATGTCGAGTCCTAATCTTAGCTAAGACCAATCTACACCCATCTACACTAATCTTCACACAAGTTATGTTTTATGGCCTAACATAACAAACCTTGTGTTTTATGGCGTAAACACATAAACCATATAGATCTAAGCACACAACACTTAGATCTATGACTCTAACACTATATCCAAGTATTAACAAACTTGTATCTACAGAACTAACACCTAATCCAAGGATACCCATCACTTGGATCTTCTACCCTTACAAACACATCCAAGTGAACCCAACATTTGGATCTTCTACATATACATAGTAGGAAAACAATGACTTTATCTAGAAGGAGAGATCTTCATCATGTTATGAACCCAACACTTTCATGGTAATGAAAGTGTTCTTCTCTTTGCACTTGAGAGGATGAGAGGATGGAGGATATAATCATATCTTAAACAAGATTAATCAAAACTAACTAATCAAGGAGTTTAAAGATGTTTTTGAAGAAACAGTGCAAAAAGGGTTGAAAGAAAAGCTGGAAACGATCCACTATTTATAGGACAAGAGTGTAACGACTCTATATACCCGCGGTTCCTTATCAATAAGGAACGTCGGCCCGCGGTTCCTTATCAATAAGGAACCTCGGCCTAGGAGTCCGTGCATTTTTATCCTTTAGTGGGGAAATACCATTTATACCCTCAAACGATATTCTTTTGGCATATGGAATATGCCAAATTCAAGTTTCCATTTTCTTTCTAATAAAACATTTTCTTAAAATTAAAGTTTATTAAAACCTTTTGTCACATTTGATTAAATGTGAGTTTTTAAAAATTATTAATCCTTGATCACTTAGTTAGGTTAATGACATGTTTATTCATACCTTGAGTGATTTTTGCCGAATGCGATCTTGGAGGTGTCGAGAGAAGTATACAAATGTATTTTTGAGTGATTACGAGTGTAAAATCCATGATTTTACCATGATTTGATGTAATAAAATTTCACCCAATAATCCTAGAACACTCTCTCATATGTTTCATTTCTTTTAGATGTGTGTGAACTTGTCCATGAGTACTTATACTTTTACAATCCTTTTCTATTGTAATAAGTTACATACCTTAAACCATGTACTTAAAACTAGAAGAACAAGTAATAAAATGTATAACCAACATTTGAGTATACAACACTTAACAAATTTTGAAAACATGCTACACAATGTATATGTAGCCGTGTATGTATGTATGCATACTATATGCATGCTTACACTTTCTTGGACTAGCCCAAGATCATTATTCTATTTTGTGTCAAGCCCACAACAAGCCTAAGTCCAAGCCCAAGTCCAAGCCCAAGTCCAAGCCCATTCCCCTTTTGGTTAGCCTTACACGACACACACTAGGTGGAAGGAGAAGAGTTGTCTTGGTTTTGGGAAAGCCAACACTTGGCATGTTATCTCTTACCAAGGCAATCATGCCTTTTTGCCTTGCCCTTCTCTCTCCCCTTTAAGCCGAAAACACACACACTCTTCATACTCTTACATGCAAATCCAATCTCATTTCTCTCATCTCCTTTCTCTCTTAAATCATATGAATACATCCAAGAACATACATTTACTTCACTAGGTCCTTGTCTTTATCTTAACTACTAATCATTTAGTAGTATCTCCGCCTTTGGAATCATTATAGCAAGCCCTAGCCGAATCTATAAGGGTCACGACTTGGTTATAGTTAGGGTCTTCATCTTCATCAAGATTAGATCCCTAATCTCCTTTGTCCTCTAGATCTTCCTTGGTAACTCTAGCAAGAAAGGTATTATTCATTATGCTTTCTTCATTTTCACTTGCATGCATTAACATCCACCTATAAACACATGTAACAAACTTGTTAAAAATCAAGATTTGATAAAAACCATGACCTTAAAGGTCACGACATATATTAGAATACCATTAGTCATGGTTAAAAACATTTAATAAATAAACCTATGACTAGTATTCTCTGTTTAAACTTGGTTAAAAATCATATCAATCATTTTATGAATTTACATGAAGCTGTGGGTTTCAAATCTCACTTTTTGGGATTTTGGTTAACTAATAATCATAAATCTCATAAGTAAACTTGTGTAACTCAAAACCATGAAAAACCATGACCTTAAAGGTCACGACATAATTAAATGGACATCTATGATTTATGTACTAAGTTTTAAACAACAGAATATGTATTTATACATGTAAAATGGAATACTAAAAATCACTAAAACACTTTATGTGTACAAATATAGCCGTGGGCTATATATATCCTTGGATGGATTTTAAATGTACATGCATGTCTATGTAAAACCTAGATCTAGTGTTAAGAACTTAACTTAACCTAATAAACATAAAACAAGCATAAAGATCTTATGGGAACATTTGGGGAAAAACAATATAGCCGTGGGCTATATGTTGTTTTTCTTGGATTCTTGGTAGCCTTGGAAACATGCAATAAACCTAGATAATTATGTTGGATTTTATAAATAATTATAAAACACAAAACTAGCTAAAAATCTCATCTTGGAAACACCAAGATTAAATTATAGCCGTGGGCTATATAGGTATATACATGGACTTATGATTTGTTTTCTTGGTTTGTACATAGCTAGATCTTATTTTTGGGACACTTATAATTACATGCAACCTTAAAACAAGTCTTGACTTATCTTAATAAGCTATAACTTAATATAGCCGTGAGTTATAAGCTCATATTAGAGCTTATGACTTGCATGCAACCTTGTAACAAATCTAGATCTCATTTGATACACCAAATAAAACAAACTTTGAGTTTTATTTTTTTATTAGGGTTTATAACTAAATATGGATAAGCTAATAATAAGCTTATGAGAAAACCTAGACTATTACTTACATAAAATGAAAAAGTAGTATTGATAGTCTAATCAAGCCCATGCAACATTAGTCCAAGACTAAATGAGCTCAATAAGCCCATTTAACAAATCTTAGTACCTTAATGGACTTAAGAATGTGTTTAGGCCCATTTAATTAATTAGTGGACTTAAAAAATGTATTTAAGCCCAATAAATGTTTTAAATGCCCATTTAACAAATTAGTAGACTTAAAATGTATTTAGGCCCACTAGATGGCCTATTAGATCTTTTAGCACATTTAATGAGCCCATTTAATGTTTTGGATTATTTAAATAAAAGTTTTTATAATAAAATATAACTTATAAAAACTTTTGGACTAAAATGACAATTTATGAAACTTAAGGACTATAACCGTAACATTTGAAACTTTTTTTATAAACTTTTAAACACAAGGACTAAAAATGTAATTTTCCGAAAGTTTAGGGTTTAGTAAATACCATCCGTGGCATATTAAACCCTAGGGACCATTTTAGAAAGTTTCTAAAAGTTGTTTTGTCATTTCATGACCCTAAGGACCACTTTTGTAATAAGCCAAAACATAAAGAAGCCCTAGGGACTGTTTTTGCCATTATATGAAAGTTATAAAAACCTAGTTATAACTAGGAGGACAAAAACTGCCAAAACCCGAAAGTATAACAAACCCTAGGTACTAAATATATAAAATCCGAAAGTTTTACTTTACTTAAAATATGGAGGGACTAGTTTTGCCATATTCTGAAACTTAAACTAGCCCTAACCCTAATTCTATTTTAAATTTAGTAAAACTTAAATAAACCCTAAACCATAAGAGTTTGAAGTATAAATTCTCAAACTTGTAACTTATAAATTATTTTATAAATGTTAAATAATTTATGGGAACTTTAAAGTTAAATAAAATATTTATATTTTTACTTTACAAAAATAAAATATTTATATTTTGCTTTATGAAATAAATTTTATAAACAATATGGATATGTATTATTAATACATGTACTCATATACTTTTAGGAAATAAAATTATATGAACGTAAGATAAATTGAATACAAGTATGTATACTAATATTATAAGTAAAACATTTTATATTTACTTAAATATGAAACTTAATTGTAAGTTTAAATGGTTATTATTAATACATGTACTACGGACGTAAAATAATATTATAAGTAAAACATTTTATGTTTATTTAAATATGAAACTTAAATACAAGTTTAAATGGATATTGTTAATACTTGTACTACAGCCATTTAGATAAATATTGTAGCATAAATAAACTGATTAAAAATCTGTATAAGCATACACCTACGTTTCTTGTATTATCTATTAAGACTATACTATTTGATTAGGCATAGCTTGTGGCGTGAGCATTATTTGGATATTCATATTATACAGCTATTGCCAACTCCCAGGTGAGTTTACAGCCCCATATAAACTATTGATAAACTTTTCCTCTACGGGGGAGAAAACATGCAACTATTTTATTGGACATAACGGAATTGTATAAACTTGACTACGATTGACTATTATAGAAACTGTTAAATTGTTGTAAATTGCCCGAATGTTATAAATAGATCTATTTGGGATTGACCATCCCCATCTAGGTGAGTCATGCTCACTGTGCCTTGGCCGGGACAACAGATGTATACCATGTTGGAACTGGGTTTGGGTGTCTTTTTGTAGGACACTACGTTCTCATCTGTTGAGAACTATGGAAGGTTAAGATTCAGTTTCGAGTAATAGAAAATGTAATCTAGCTTTTAGTAAAAATGCTTTGTGCATTGTTACTTCCATGATTGATGTATGTCCAAACTAATTATTACTAAACCTGTAAATTCACGAACTTTATGTTGACCCTTTAAGCATGTTTTTCTCAGGAAAATGAAGTTAATAGGTGGTGTGTGCATGGACTCAAGCTTCATAGTAATCTGCATTGTAGGGCTCGTCAAGGGTTCTATTTGGGGTAAATAAACAATCTACTTTTATCATGTTGAAGACAGTTTTTATAAATTTGTACAATGATCATGTAATATGTTTTGAATAATCTCTTATCTTATGCTCTATGAACTATGTGCTATCGATCCACCCTTGTGACATCTCCGTTGATAATTCCACATATTTTGACCCGACCCGGGGTGTCACAGAGAATGGTGTCAGCGCATTAGTTATAGACAACCAGATAAATTTTTTAAATAAAATAAAAATAAAGTAATTTTTCTTTTATTTAAAACTGGACTATAACTTTATAAAAATCTTTTAGGATTTTTTTTGGGACCGTATTAGTTAAGCATGTAGATCGTAGGGCATTTTGTGCTATGTGAACTAAGTGTGTTTTGATTGTTAAATAAACTGGTTAAATGATTATATATATATAAGTATTAATATATATAACCTTAAAACATTGCGATATTGTTTAAAAGGAATATACTTCATAAAACTTGTAACCAAAAATAGTAATTTTTATTTTTCTTTTGTTTGTAAGCTTATATTTACTTCAAATTTAAAATAATATAACTTTCAGAGCATCATGACTCCGCCTACTGCACACCTCCGACTCTCCTACCAATGGTAGCCAATATTCCAACTATCCCTTCATCACCACGATCAGTACAGTGTGGATGGTTATCAGCCTCGGATTCAGAGGATGACCAGACTATCGAAGCTATACTTCCCGAGGACCCTTTTTCTGCTCCAGCACCAGCTATACTGGTCTCCACCCCTATGGAGGAAGACCGGGTATCCCCTGACCTACCATCTTCTGTACCTTCATCATTACCACCGGGCTATTTTCCTGAGCCTATACCCGACTCCACTTTCGAGATCGGGGAGGACTCCGGGGCGGGACATGCCGATCCTGTCCAGGCCCATATCGCCGCACTGGCCGCACGCCAGGAGCGGGAGATATCAGACCTTCGCAGCCTATTGACAGCAGGTCAATTGGGCTACACTGCCATCCATGAGCGTATCGACTCTCTCACTCACACTATGAGGGGAGAAGCCCAGGCAGCCAGAGGTGTTCAGGATAGGACTGACGAGGCATTACAATGGCTATTAGAGGAGAACTACCGTCTCCACGAGCGTATTCAGGTCATGGAGAGTCTTCAGCATCAGACCCATGTTGCTCTATCTGCTCAAGAGCAGTCGTTGTCTATTTTCTTTGACCTTGCCATCGTTCGACACGATGGGGTTACTGCAGTGGTGGCTTATCTCCGAGGAGCCGTCGACAAACTTAGGACCCAGCTGCTGACAGCATTCCGTATGCTTAAGGAGGCCCGAGCGACAGTTCGTACATTATGGAGTACCAGGAGAGCATCTGCAGCTCCATCAGCCCCACCAGCACCAGCCTCATCTAGCAGACCACCTAGGCAGGAGTAGAGTAGATGTACTAGACTTCTTGTACATCATGATCAGCTTATGGTTTGTACCCTAGCTATCATGGTATAGGACTTTTGTACTTTTATTTCTTTTCAGCTTTTGTGATGTATCCCTGTACTGTACCTTTCCTTTTTCGAACATGTGTTTTTGGATATGATGTACTTAAGACAATGTGTACCACAACCCAGGACAAGGCTAACTAAGCCTTTGTCTTGGATTTGCTATGCTCGATGAATGTTTAATTCCTTATGGAAATTTGCATGTAATCATTTTCTTATGTTATATCTATTGTGCAATGTATTATATTATGAAATCTTGACAGGTTATCCAATTTGTTATGAAATCAATGCATGAATTTTCCCCGTGCAAATAATATAAAAACTGTACTAACACTTGAACTAATAATCTCATTTTGTGTATGATTATAGAAATGGTGATTACTCGTTCAAATCCCAATAATGCAACCACTTCAAACGCCACTAATACCGAACTTCCTGAAGCTACTCAAAATGTCACTGCTGCTCAACTCAGGGAAATGATAAATGAGGGCATTACAGCAGCTATGGCAGCCAAAGAAGCTGATCCAAATGTGAACAATGATCCAAACCTCAATATGCACAGAAACAACGCTAATAGGGGTTGTTCTTACCCCGAATTCTTGAAGTGCAAACCCTCATACTATCGAGGAAAGGAAGGATTTATTGAATTGATGCAATGGTTTGAAAGACTAGAGACAGTTTTCCGCATCAGCGGTTGTGCTGACGAGAACAAAGTCAAGTTTGCCACCTGCACACTACTTGAGAGCGCCCTTACCTGGTGGAACTCTGTTGTCGCTACCCTTGGACATGACACTGCTTATACTCTCACATGGGCCAACCTTAAGGAGAGGATGACTGAGAAGTACTGTCCTAGAGGAGAAATGAAGAAGTTGGAAATCGAACTGTGGGATCTAAAATGCAAAAACAATGACATCCTTTGGTACAAACACAGATTTCAAGAGTTAAGCTTGATGTGTACAAGAATGTTCCCTCAAAGAAGCGACAAGATTGAGAAGTATGTCAGCGGACTCCCTGACAACATTCATGACAGTGTGCTAGCATCACGACCCACTACCGTTGAAAGTGTTATGGAATTCGCGACTGAGCTGATCAACAAGCGAGCCCGTAATTTTTCTGAAAAGCAAACGGACAACAAGAGAAAGTCGGATGAAAGTTCTCGTAGCCAGCACCAGCAACCTTCCAAAAGACAAGACGTTGGGCAAACCTATGATACTACTCCCACAACCTGCACCAAGAACTACTCAGGATCCAAGCCTAAGTGTCCAAAGTGCAACTATCACTATGTTGTTGGAGGTCAATGCCAGGAATGCTACAAGTGCGGCCAACAAGGCCATTTTGCTCGTGAATGTCAAGCAAATGCTGTTACCTCGGTTCGACCCAATAACAACCCCGGAAACAGCAACAAGGGCAAGTCCAATCCTCGTGGAAGCGGAAGTAGGCAACAGGGAAACCGAAACCCCACAGGTGGAAGCAACAGTGGACCAAAGAGAGCTGTAGTGTGTTACGAATGTGGAACCCCTGGACACGTGAGACCCGATTGTCCCAAATTGGCCAACCAGAAGAAGGACAACAAGGGAACTCCATCACAAGTGTACATGGTTGGCAATGCCCAAGCCAATCCAGATTCCAAAATTGTCACCGGTACTTTTTTACTAAACCAACGATATGCATCTGTCTTGTTTGACACCGGGGCAGACCGAAGCTTTATATCTACTGTATTTAGTAAAATATTGGAAGTCACTCCATCAGTTTTATACCCTTACTATACTGTAGAACTAGCCGACGGAAAGGTTGTGACGGTTGACACCATCATTCGAGGTTGTACCTTAAACCTTTCCAATCACCCATTTAACATCGACCTGATTCTGGTAAGTCTTGGTAGCTTTGATGTCATTATTGGCATGGATTGGCTAGCAAAGTATCATGCAGTTATCATATGCGATCAAAAACTGGTTCGTATACCTTGGGGAGATGAAACCTTGATTATATAAGGGGATGGTAACCCCGATATAATCAACACTAGACTTAGTGTCATTTCTTGCACCAAAGTCCAGAAATACTTGGTCAAAGGATGCCCCATCTTCCTAGCACACCTCTCCAAAATTGATGAAGAAGACAAACCCGAGGAAAAACGGATCGAGGACGTACCAATTGTCCGAGACTTTCCTAAAGTATTTCTTGATGAATTGCCGGGTATGACTCTAGTGCGACAAATAGAATTCCAAATTGATTTAATTCCTGGGGCTGCACCTGTAGCTAAGCCCCCCTACCGGTTAGCACCATCGGAATTGAAGGAATTAGCCAAAAAAACTCCAGGAACTATCAGAAAAAAGATTCATTAGTCCTAGTTTCTCTCCGTGGGGAGCCCCTGTTCTATTTGTCAAGAAGAAATATGGCTCTTTTCGGATGTGTATCGATTACCGGGAATTGAATAAACTAACGGTAAAGAATCGTTATCCATTACCTCGCATCGACGACTTATTCTATCAACTCCAAGGATCGAGTATGTATTCTAAGATTGATCTGAGATCTCGATATCACCAACTGAGAGTCCGGGAAGAGGATATTCCTAAGACAGCTTTCAGAACTCGTTACGGTCATTTCGAATTCCGAGTTATGCCTTTTGGGTTAACAAATGCACCAGCAATATTCATGGACCTCATGAACCGGGTGTGTAGACCTTATCTGGATAAGTTCGTGATAGTTTTCATCGATGATTTACTTGTCTACTCCAAGAACAAATAAGACCATGCGGAGCACCTGACACAAGTATTAAAAGTACTCAAGGAAGAGCAGTTGTATGCAAAATATTCCAGATGAGAGTTCTGGATATCTAGAGTCCACTTCCTAGGTCACGTCATTGACAACGATGGTATCCACGTAGATCCTGCAAAAATTGAGTCCGTTAAGAGTTGGACATCCCCTAGATCACCGACAGAGATGCGCCAATTTTTAGGCCTTGCCGGATACTACTGCAGATTCATCGAAGACTTCTCCAAGATAGCCAAACCAATGACCAAGCTCACTCAGAAATGAATGAAATTTAATTGGGGAGAAAAGAAGGAATCAACTTTCGAGTTGATAAAACAGAAGCTATGTAGTGTGCCTCTCTTATCTTTGACTGAGGGCAATGATGACTTTGAGGTATATTGTGATGCATCATACAAGGGATTGGGAGCAGTATTGATGCAAAGAAAGAAAGTAATTGCCTACGATTCTAGGCAATTAAAGAAGCATGAGAAGAACCACACTACTCATGACTTAGAACTTGGAGCTGTAGTCTTTGCCTTAAAATTTTGGAGGCATTACCTATACGGGACAAAGTGTACGGTGTATACTGACCACAAGAGTTTGCAACACATACTAAATCAGAAAGAGCTAAATATGAGGCAGCGTCGTTGGATCGAACTGCTAAGCGACTACGACTTTGAAATCAAATACCACCCAGGTAAAGCAAACGTAGTTGCTGATGCATTAAGCCGTAAGGATAAAGATCCACCCATGAGGGTTCGAGCCTTACCTATGACCAATAATCTAGACCTGCCCAAGCAAATTCTAGAAGCACAAACTCAAGCGCAGAGACCCGAAAACCTCTAGAAAGAAGACATTGGAGAAATGCTTCGAACCGACCTCTCCAAAGAGAAACTGGAACCGAGGGCGGATGGAACTTTGTGCTTACACGGGAGGAATTGGCTACCCCGTTATGGGAATTTGAGTGACGTAATCATGCACGATTCACATAAGTCCAAATATTCTATACATCCTGGATCGGAAAAGATGTATCAAGATATGAGGAAATTATACTGGTGGCCAAACATGAAAGCTGACATCGCCACTTACGTCCAGAAATGTTTGACATGCTCACGTGTCAAGACAGAACACCAAAAACCCTCAGGTTTACTGGTACAGCCTGAGATACCTGAATGGAAGTGGGAAAATATCACCATGGACTTCGTTACCAAACTCCCAAAATCATCACACGGATATGATGCCATTTGGGTGATAGTCGACCGACTCACCAAGTCTGCTCATTTCATACCTATCAAAGAATCTGACTCCCTATCCAAGTTGGCAAGGACCTACCTTAAGGAGATTGTGACCAAACATGGAGTACCAGTCTCAATAATCTGTGTTTGGGACAGTAGATTCACTTCAAACTTCTGGAGGGCTCTCCAACGAGCCCTGGTACCCAACTGGATATGAGCACCGCCTATCATCCACAAACGGATGGTCAGAGTGAACGAACCATCCAGATGCTAGAGGACATGCTAAGGGCATGTGTAATTGATTTTGAAATGGTTGGGTTGAGCATATACCCTTAGTTGAGTTCTCCTACAACAATAGTTACCATGCTAGTATCAAGGCCGCCTCTTTTAAAGCACTCTATGGACGAAAGTGTCGCTCTCCTGTGTGCTGGGCAGAAGTAGGTGAGTTCCAACTCACCGGACCTGAATTGATTCAAGAGACAACCGCCAGAATTGTCCTTATAAAATAGAGACTTCAAACTGCTCGCCATCGACAAAAGAGCTACGTGGATCAGAAACGCAGACCCGTGTAGTTCAAAGTAGGAGATCACGTCATGCTAAAAGTGTCACCATGGAAGGGAGTTATACGATTTGGAAAACGTGGAAAGTTAAATCCATGATATTTGGGCCCTTTCAAAGTAGTAGCCAAGGTCGGGGAAGTGGCTTACCGTTTGGAGCTGCCACCACAATTAAGTCGGATACACTCCACCTTCCATGTATCTAATCTGAAAAATTGCTACGCTGAGGAACCTTTGGTTATGCCCTTAGAAGGAGTCCAGATCGACGACCAACTCTAATTCACGAAGAAACCAGTGGAAATCATGGAGAGAGCAACCAAGAAATTGAAACGCAGCCGCATCCCATTGATCAAAGTGCGATGGGACTCGAAGAGAGGCCCCGAGTACACCTGGGAACGAGAAGACATCTTCAAAGCCAAGTACCCACATCTTTTCACTTAAAAGATAACTACGTTTTTAGTAGCTTTGAGGACAAAGCTAAAATAACGGGGTGGTGCTGTAAAATACATGATTTTACCATGATTTGATGTAATAAAATTTCACCCAATAATCCTAGAACACTCTCTCATATGTTTCATTTCTTTTAGATGTGTGTGAACTTGTCCATGAGTACTTATACTTTTACAATCCTTTTCTATTGTAATAAGTTACATACCTTAAACCATGTACTTAAAACTAGAAGAACAAGTAATAAAATGTATAACCAACATTTGAGTATACAACACTTAACAAATTTGGAAAACAGGCTATATAATGTATATGTAGCCGTGTATGCATGTATGCATACTATAGGCATACTTACACTTTCTTGGACTAGCCCAAGATCATTATTCTCTTTTATGTCAAGCCCACAACAAGCCTAAGTCCAAGCCCACTCCCCTTTTGGTTAGCCTTACACGGCACACACTAGGTGGAAGGAAAAGAGTTGTCTTGGTTTTGGGAAAGCCAAAACTTGGCATGTTATCTCTTACCAAGGCAATCATGCTTTTTTTCCTTGCCCTTCTCTCTCCCCCTTAAGCCGAAAACACACACACTCTTCATACTCTCACATGCAAATCCAATCTCATTTCTCTCATCTCCTTTCTCTCTCAAATCATACGAATACATCCAAGAACATACATTTACTTCACTAGATCCTTGTCTTCATCTTAACTACTAGTCATTTAGTAGTATCTCCACCTTTAGAATCATTATAGCAAGCCCTAGCCGAATCCATAAGGGTCATGGCTTGGTTATAGTTAGGGTCTTCATCTTCATCAAGATTAGATCCCTAATCTCCTTTGTCCTCTAGATCTTCCTTGGTAACTTTAGCAAGAAAGGTATTACTCATTGTGCTTTCTTCATTTTCACTTACATGCATTAACATCCACCTATAAACACATGTAACAAACTTGTTAAAAATCAAGATTTGATAAAAACCATGACCTTAAAGGTCACGACATATATTGGAATACCATTAGTCATGGTTAAAAACTTTTAATAAAGAAACCTATGACTAGTATTCTATGTTTAAACTTGATTAAAAATCATATGAATCATTTTATGAATTTAAATGAAGCCGTGGGTTACAAATCTCACTTTTTGGGATTTTGGTTAACTAATAATCATAAATCTCATAAGTAAACTTGTGTAACTCAAAACCATGACCTTAAAGGTCACGGCATAATTAAATGGACATCTATGATTTATGTACTAAGTTTTAAACAATGGAATATGTATTTATACATGTAAAATGGAATACTAAAAATCACTAAAACACTTTATGTGTAGAAATATAGCCGTGGGCTATATATATCCTTGGATGGATTTTAAATGTACATGCATGTCTATGTAAAACCTAGATCTAGTGTTATGAACTTAACTTAACCTAATAAACATAAAACAAGCATAAAGATCTTATGGGATCATTGGGGGAAAACAATATAGCCGTGAGCTATATGTTGTTTTTCTTGGATTCTTGGTAGCCTTGGAAACATGCAATAAACCTAGATAATTATGTTGGATTTTACAAATAATTATAAAACACAAAACTAGCTAAAAATCTCATCTTGGAAACACCAAGATTAAATTATAGTTGTGGGCTATATACATGGACTTATGATTTGGTTTCTTGGTTTGTACATAGCTAGATCTTATTTTTGGGACACTTATAATTACATGCAACCTTAAAACAAGTCTTGACTTATCTTAATAAGCTATAACTTAATATAGCCGTGAGTTATAAGCTCATATTAGATCTTATGACTTGCATGCAACCTTGTAACAAATCTAGATCTCATTTGATACACCAAATAAAACAAACTTTGAGTTTTATTCTTTTATTAGGGTCTATAACTAAATATGGATAAGTTAATAATAAGCTTATGAGAAAACATAGACTATTACTTACATAAAATGAAAAAGTAGTATTTATGGACTAGTCAAGCCCATGCAACATTAGTCTAAGTCTAAATGAGCCCAATAAGCCCATTTAACAAATCTTAGTACCTTAATGGACTTAAGAATGTGTTTAGGCCCATTTAATTAATTAGTAGACTTAAAAAAGTGTATTTAAGCCCAATAAATGTTTTAAAGGCCCATTTAAAAAATTAGTGGACTATTAAACCCTAGGGACCATTTTAGAAAGTTTCTAAAAGTTGTTTAATAAATACCATCCGTAGCATATTAAACCCTAGGGACCATTTTAGAAAGTTTCTAAAAGTTGTTTTGTCATTTCATAACCCTAAGGACCACTTTTGTAATAAGCCGAAACATAAAGAAGCCCTAGGGACTATTTTAGCCATTATATGAAAGTTATAAAAACCTAGTTATAACTAGGAGGACTAAAACTGCCAAAACCCAAAAGTATAAAAACCCTAGGTACTAAATATATAAAATCCGAAAGTTTTACTTTATTTAAAATATGGAGGGGCTAGTTTTGCCATATTCCGAAACTTAAACTAGCCCTAACCCTAATTCTATTTTAAATTTAGTAAAACTTAAATAAACCCTAAACCATAAGAATTTAAAGTATAAATTCTTAAAGTTGTAACTTATAAATTACTTTATAAATGTTAAATAATTTATGGGAACTTTAAACTTAAATAAACCCCATAGACGGGCTCGGTCAACATATGTCGCCGGTGGAATACCGCACTATCCTTAAGTATCGCCTTATGATTCCATTATTTCCGGTTGATGCTATATGCCCTATTTGTCGCAAGGCATGTTTGGATTATTTTGGGGAATATGCGGTTCATTGTAAAGAACTTCCGGGCTTCAAGTATCGACATGATTTTGTTAGGGACGTTCTTTACCACATATGTAGGCGTGCTGGGATCTCCGCCAAAAAAGAGGCACCTGTGAATTTCTTGACCGACCCGTCAGATGGAAGATCCACACTGAGACCCGCTGATATTTTGGTTTTTGGATGGGTTGGAGGTAAACATGCGTGCGTTGATTTGACAGGGGTTTCTCCTCTCGTAGGGCTAGGCAGTCGAGATTTTACAGCGGGTCAGGCTGCTATAAAAGCCGCCTCGTGCAAAGTGACTAAACACGAGAAAGCATGTGTTGAAAATCAACATGTGTTTATTCCTTTCGCGTTTGATACATTTGGTTTCCTTGCACCTGAGGTGGTGGAGCTACTTACGAGAATACAACGTGTTATGAATAGTAATGTTTTGACTCCTAAATCCACAAACGTTGTATTTAATAGACTTGGTTTTGCTATACAAAAAGGGCTAGCGGCGCAGCTTGTTGCCTGTTTGCCTTCTCCTAATATGTAAATTATAATTATTAATGATATAATGATTACTGTTATATTTTGCTTTATGAACTAAATTGTATAAACAATATGGATATGTATTATTAATACATGTACTCATATACTTTTAGGAAATAAAATTATATGAACGTAAGATAAATTGAATACAAGTATGTATACTAATATTATAAGTAAAACATTTTATGTTTACTTAAATATGAAACCTAATTGTAAGTTTAAATGGTTATTATTAATACATGTACTACGGACGTAAACTAATATTATAAGTAAAACATTTTATGTTTACTTAAATATGAAACTTAAATACAAGTTTAAATGGATATTGTTAATACTTGCACTACAGCCATTCAGATAAATACTGTAGCATAAATAAACTGCTTAAAAATTTGTATAAGCATACACCTACGTTCCTTGTATTATCTATTAAGACGGTACTATTTGATTAGGCATAGCTTGTTGCGTGAGCATTATTTGGATATTCATATTATACAGCTATTGCCAACTCCCAGGTGAGTTTACAGCCCCATATAAACTATTGATAAACTTTTCCTCTACGGGGGAGAAAACATGCAACTATTTTATTGGACATAACGGAATTGTATAAACTTGACTACCGATTGACTATTATAGAAACTGTTAAATTATTGTAAATTGCCCGAATGTTATAAATAGATCTATTTGGAATTGACCATCCCCATCTGGGTGAGTCATGCTCACTGTGCCTTGGCCGGGACAACAGATGTATACCATGTTGGAACTGGGTTTGGGTGTCTTTTTGTAGGACACTACGTTCTCATCTGTTGAGAACTATGGAAGGTTAAGCTTCAGTTTCGAGTAATAGAAAATGTAATCTACCTTTTAGTAAAAATTATTTGTGCATTGTTACTTCCATGATTGATGTATGTCCAAACTAATTATTACTAAACCTGTAAATTCACCAACTTTATGTTGACTCTCTAAGCATGTTTTTCTAAGGAAAATGAAGTTAATACGGGGTGTGTGCATGGACTCAAGCTTCATAGTAATCTGCATTGTAGGACTCGTCAAGGGTTCTATTTGGAGAAAATAAACAATCTACTTTTATCATGTTGAAGACAATTTTTATAAATTTGTACAATGATCATGTAATATGTTTTGAATAATCTCTTATCTTATGCTCTATGAACTATGTGCTATCGATCCACCCTTGTGACATCTCCGTTGATAATTTCGCATATTTTGACCCGACCCGGGGTGTCACAACGAGTACCTTAACATTTTACATAATGTATTGCGATTTATTCGTTTGTGTTAGAAATACGTTTTTACGTATTTAGGAAGATTCGGTCACTCCGACAATATACTTAGTAGTAGCTCGTAGTCTAGACATCTTTATTAAACAAACAAAGCCAAGCCTAGCCTACAACATGTGTAGGCCGGCCCAACAATGTAAGCCCAAGCCCATCACAAGGCTTGGGTATATAAACCCTCTCCTTTGATGGAGAGGGTGTGGTTTCATTATTTTACACATAGTTCCTTTTAACTTTCTCTCTCTAAAGTGTGAAATCCACCATCTCTCTATCTCATTCTCTCTCAAAAAACATAAGCATAGATTTACAAATCTACAAATGGTATCAAGAGCTTGGGATGAAATATAGGTTTGTTTTTGTGTTGAGTATTGTGTTCTAAACAATTCGTAGAGTACAAATTGGTTTTTGCCGAAATCTTCAAAATTTTTTGGTTTGATCGTAGTTTAAAGTAGTATAACATAGGGATTTGTGCTTAAAAGTGTTCTTGGTATCTTATTAAAGTCAAGTATTTCTTATGAAAGCTTTGGCTAACAACGGGAATTAATTTTCTCGGGCAAGGTTTACTTTAAAACCTTGTAAGGGATCAAGTTTACTTTATAACTTGGTCTAACACAAATCTATGTACGCTTCAGTGCATTTATTTGTTAAAACAAGAGAAGTCTTGTTTTTATGAAGCTATCATCTCTACAACCATGCTATCTACAATTGGTATCTACATACTCGACGATGCGACTACTCAACCGACGACTACAGCTCTTTCGATAGAACACGGGTCAACAATTAAGGGGGAGCAATTGTCAAGCATTCAGAATCTTCGATGCCGAACGTGCCAAGTTCACAAGTTGGTGTCAAGACAACAATACCAATCGTACATGTGGTGTCAAGAAATGACTTCAGACGTGACGAGGCGACCAACATATGCTGACAAGAACCATTTGATCTTATCATATGATGTTCTCATCAATCAGGTCCAACCTTGTCAATTCTTTTTAATATGGTGAATATGTGATCATATTACAAATCGATATCATATCTCATACGTTTGATATCATGAAGATAAAATGGACTTGCATTTTTCTTTCCAAAACCTTTGTTAAAACTTCATTAAATCAATTGATATTAAAAACATCGATTGGGTTAATATTTTTAATATGGGGGAGAAAATGTGATTTAATATGGGATATTATCACAAATGGTTTGACTTAATGTGCTGGCTCATCCCGACATGTGCGAAATGTTTTCGAATATCATGGCATATGTTAAGGGGGAGCAAAACGGATTTGCATATCAAAATGGATTTTCATGGTGACATATACTTACCCAAAACCCATTTATTTCACGACGATGAAGATTGTGGTGACATAAGGATGGTAGGATAGGTTAAGTCCTATGATTCTTCCAGAACCAGAGGAATCTTCCCAAGGACATTCCATAGCTAGAAATAGTAGTCCTTAGGAAAGATGGAGAAAGAATGTGAACGTAGCTGAATGCCGACCAAGTACTTAAGTTAGCACTGGAACAATCACAACAAGGTGCTAGTTATGACGTATTGGTAAGCATTGAAGGGGTTGAAGAATGAAAAAGAATTGTAAAGATAAAGGGTGTAAAGAAAGAAGCCCTCCTTACAACTTAGGCAGAAACCGGGTCAATACATATGCTATTGAGATCATTTTAATGATTCTTGATATTGAAGACATACATCATGGACCCAGTGATGCAATGCACAACCCATCCCAGCTAACTCAGATATCTCTCAGAAGGTATTTGTTTTAATCACACGGAGACAACACGTTATCTATTGATTTATTCACTCCGAATAAATTGGTATTGAAAAGGTGGCACTCCTCTCCAGCCTCCGATCACTAAAATCCAAAATGCACGATCGAGTCTAGAGCCATTTGAGATCATCAAATATCTCATTAGGACACACTTTCATATTTCCTTGCTTCTTCACACACTGTGAAAAGTAAGAAAGATTTTAAGAGTCCTACGCAAAATCTTCATGATCTTGCCTGAACATCCGAGTAATACGAAAGTATTTACAATGAAGATGGAAATCCTTCTTGAGCGAATATCAAAAAGCTCATGGTAGGTGACTTGTGCGATTCTTTATGAATCAAACTTGTGATAACTGGAAAGCAACAGCTGTTTAATTCTTAACTGAATTTAAACACGTTCCAGGCCTCTACGCAATATCTCAGTGATCTTGCCAGAACACTCAGAGTGATACCTCAGTGTTCACAGTGATGAGTGGAAATCCTTCTAGTGTTAACCTCAAACAGCACTTGGTAGGTAACTTGCAAGATTCTATACGAATCAAGCTCGTGACAACTGGAAAGCAACGATGGTGCGGTTCTTAATTGAATTTCACTTGTTCCAGGAACATGAATTGACGGCTTCAAATCATGCGGATATCTTTATCCAAATGATTCACTCTTTATGTTCGCAGTCAGCTTTGGACGGTCGAATAAAGAGAACGGGTTTACCCGCGAAATCCTGTCAGGAAGTTACTTAATTGAAACTATCCGTCACGAGTACGATATCTAATATCGTCCAACGGTCTTCACCGACCGTAGGTAAAATGCTACCGATTTAGAATGAAATGTTCAAAGCCATTTCGTTCGTGTCTACTTATGTTGCGGAATTTGAAGACGGTGGCGTTGCGGAATCCGAGAAGAAGTCGTCCCCGCATGCTTATACTTTATGCACTTAATACCTCATCTAATTCAAGAAAGCCTAAAAGTTAAGTCTTCCGTTGTATCGAACTCTGAAGCTTTCAAGAATTACTAAGGCATAAGTATGTGGGACGTGAGGTCACGAAGAGGCGAAGATCACAAGTGAAGGATGCACGAGATCAAGGCAAGAGATTAATGCTCAAGACTGATATCAAAGATCACATCAGCATGTTCACCAGAAAAGAAAAAGAAAAGAAAGACGAAGACTACGAGCTCAAGACAAGCATAGTATGCTAGGTTTATTTTATTATTGTAACTAGGGTAACACCCTTGTTTGGAGTGACCTCCCTTAGGGGGAGATTGTTAGAAATACATTTTTACGTATTTAGGAAGATTCGGTCACTCCGACAATATACTTAGTAGTAGCTCGTAGTCTAGACATCTTTATTAAACAAACAAAGCCAAGCCTAGCCTACAACATGTGTAGGCCGGTGATGTTGAGTAAAACTACACCTTTAGGAAAAGGATGCAATAAATCGGGCAAGTGAGCACGACGATTTAGGAAAACCGTGTGTGAATGACCCAATTAAGTTCGTTCTCAAGGAGGCTAGTGTGTTATGTGTGTAATGACTTGGATTAATTTGTGATTATATTTGAGAAAAGAAAAATAGAAAAGGGATTAGAAAAGAATGACGGTTATGAAGACGGATTAAACTAAGTCTAAAAAGGCGTACACGTAAAGTCGTAAAAACCACCAAAATTAAAATTTAACCCTAAAAATTCCTAAAAATCACCAAAAATCCTTAATAATAATATAAGAGTTTACAAAAAATCAAAACTTGCAAAAACCTTTTAATTAATTAGATAATGACTTTTTTATGCTAATTAAAGCCCTAAAAATCAAAATTAATTATTAAAAAGCCCTAAACAAGATTTTCAAGTTTGTAAACCTCAAAAATATCCTAATTAAGCTAAAAACTATTTTTCAAAATTTTAAAACCAATTTAAACTATTTTTAAATAATTAAAAACTCCTAAAATCAATTAAATCTTAAATTAATTATAACAAATAATTAAAAGACCTAAAAAATATTTGGAAAGTTGCAAAAATCCTAATTAAGTATTTAGAACCTAGGAAAAATATAAAAACCTAGAAAATCAGACTTTTAATTTTTAATAATAAAATAATATTAAAATAATATTAAAAATCCAAAAATTATAAAAAATTCTAAAAACTTGCAAACTAGCTTAATTTAACCTAAATAACTCAGAAATGAAAGTGAAATTACCTAAATACCCCTATTGGGCCTAGAAAATGGGTCAAAACCAAAACAGTCCCTTATTGGGCTTAATTAAGGCCCAATAAGAAAAAGTGCTCAAAATAAGCTCAAAAAGCACAGGTTGACTCAAAATTTGATTTTAAACAACTTTTTCCAAAGGCCCAAAAGCTGAAAATGTGAAATAAGCTAAATTATAATAAGCAACTTATTCTTAATGGGCTTTTTGGCCCATTAAGCTATAAGCTGATGCCATAAGCTAAAATTTAACACACAACCTTCTTTTGACCTAACAAAGACTTCTGTAAAAAGAAATTTCAAATAAGACCACTCAATAAGCCAGAAACAAGTCAACAACTTATTCACAAAACGACAAAATAGTCGTTTTTATGATCTAGACCACCTCAGAAGCTGATTCAAGTTGCAAAATGTTTCTTTTGACAAAACTAAGCTTAAAAACCAAAGAAATTTCAAATAAGCACACTCAATAAGCTGGAAAATCAAATAAGCACTTATCTTAAAAGTCAAACAAGTTGGTTTTCTAGTGAAAAGTCAAAGTCAAAGTCTGATAAGCTCCAGTTCACTTAAATGGGTCAAATAATGAAGATCTATTACAAAAAATAAGTTGTTGCAAGTCAGAATAAGCTAGAATAGCTTATTGATAAGCTGATGATCAAATTGCACTAGCAGGGGCTAGTTTTGGATGTTGAGCAGTGGGAACTTTTCCCACTGCTTGACTATTTTGACTTGTTATCTTTAGTGACTTTTTCTTGGATTCAGTTTTCACAAAGGCACCCAATTGATCTTTGGATCAAAAGGAGTCAATAACAAGCAAAATAACACAATCACAAACAGCCAATTGATACAGTTTAATCAATTTATCACCAGATATGGCACAGACATGAACAATAAGCAGTTTAGCATTCAAGAGCAATTTTAGAGCAATTCAGCCAACCAGATTCAACCAAATGCACACACAAGCTATAATAAACTCCAATAAGCAAGTCTAAACAGGTTTCATGCACTGGTTCAAAGAATTAAGCAAGATCCAAGCTATGAAAGTTACTGATGAACACTACACACGCAGATTTATACTTTTGCTGATGTATTTGACACACAAGCCAATTTCAACACCTCAAATCTTTCAAACAGGTTATGTTAACTTTGTTTAAACCACTTTTATCCCTAAGCATGCATACACACTAAGTGTTCCCAAAATCCTAGGTCAAAACAAGCAGAAACAAGGTCTAGATAGCAGATTGATCAATTCAAGTGTTCAAACCCAAAAACTTGCAGCAAAACACTCTCAAACAAAGGTATATCAGATACAAAGCATAAACAACACTTTCCCTTAACACAAAATCAGATTACAAGCATAAATCAGTAGACCCAAACACCCCTTTAACTTTTTCAAATCAAGATTTTCAAAAGCAAAACAAGATTTCAGGCCAACCAAGCATCAATTAACACTCTAACAAGTCTAATAAACAGATTCAAGCAAGAACAAGCCACAAAATTCACAAGAACAACAGTTTCATACAAATATCACCAAAAATCACAATTTATGCAGATTTAGAGATTAAGTAAGCAAACCTCATGGATGTACATCCACACCCACGAATTTTGAGCTTATGTGTTAGCAAGAACAAGCACAAGCTTCCACAAAAGCCTGCTAAGATTCAACAAGGGTTAAGCACAATAACATGAAAAATCAGAAACTTGGAAAAATCTTGATTGATGCAAACTTGTTACCCCACACTTGATTATCCCCAAGTTATAAGCCTCACCACACCTTAACCAACTCAGTTAGGATGCTATGATCAGCCCTATAGCCCAAGAATTCCAAGATTGGAACAAGACTTAGCAAAATATCAAGAAAATGAGGAAAATATGCAAACTTGTGCACACTCCTCTTTTGAAAACAGGTTTTAAACTTCAAAAGCAGTAAACTAAGAACAATAATAAGCAGAAATAAGATGGCACTTGGTCTTTCTTCAAAGCACTTAACTCAAATTCATTAAACTGAAAAAGGATTTACAAGTGTTTGAACAAAGGAAAAACCAAAAACAAACGTCTAATGAAGCACCCTAAGGCCTTTATATAGGCATACAAATGACTAAGGAACAGCTAATAACTAGAAACCCTAATGGTTGAAGTCCCAAAAATGCCCTTGAGGTCTTTGTCTTCTTTGGAGAATCATGTGACTGAATTTGTCATGTAGTTGAGGTGTGAGCTGTTGAAATAGCATCAAGGGCCTAAAATGAGCTTAGGATGCAAGCAGGATTGTGAGGCGTTGGATTGCTGTCACAATCTTGTCTTCTTCCTCAAACGTGTAGCAGGGCATGTCCCATGTGGCATGTGGGGTTAAGTGGCAAGTGTTTTTATGGTTGGGATATGATTAGGGCATGCTTAATCATTAATCTGGAGGTTTATGAGGTTTAATTACAAGTGAATTAAGAAAACCCAATTTGTGTTCTTGGTGAATAGTTGGGCGTTTAATCTGAGTATGGGTTTAAAAAAGTGTTTAGCGCCAGATTATTAAACTAATATAGATTAGTTTAAATCTGGTAATGGTGGGAAGTGATGTGGCAGAATGAAAGAAGCTGATTGGTGGGAGGGAGTAAGTGGGACACTTGTCACCATTTGGTAGGTTAAGGTAAGTATTATGTCTGGCCACAATTAGTCCCTTACCTTCTTTTCTCTTTTCACTTGCAATTTAAATAACCAAATCCGGATTTCCTTTGTTAACAAACTTTCACTTTTCACACTTTTGCCCCAAATACTTTTCTAAAGTATTTTCAGGGGTATTTCTTGCCATATTGTGATACTTGAGGGGCTGTTTTGGCATTTTGTTGATAGATAATGGTCTTGACTTGTATGTTGAGCATTTTGGAGGACTGAAATTGCCAAGTCTTGATAAATGAGGGACCATTTTTGCCAATTGTTGAAAGTTGAGGGTCCTTTTTGTAATTTTGAGATTTTCAAAGGACCAAACTTGTCATTTCTTGTACTTTGAAGGACTTCATGATATATTTGACTTTGTGGATGATATTGGTTGACAATTTAGCTTTGTTAAGGGGCTAAACTTGCCAATTCTTCAAAGTTAAGGGCCCTTTTGGTAATTTTGACAAACTTTAGGGACCAAACTTGTAATTATGAGGATACAAGGGTATAAAGTGTCAATTCTTCATAATTGGAGGACCCTTCTTCATAATTCTTCAAATCTTCAAGGGTTGGTTTTGGGAAAGTCTTCACTAGGGCTTGGTTCATTGTGCGGCTTCGTTTCCCGTGTTCGTTTTTGCATGATTCTTGTGATCTTTTGTCATTATCTCAATATCCGTACCTAAAATACACAAGCAACAAACACAAACATATATTTGGGTATTTTGATGATATTTAATGCATTTTAAGCCCTATTTGGAAGATGAGACTATGTATAAAAGCAGTCTCATCACTCCCCCATACTAAACCATTGCCGTGCCCTCACGCAATGCTAAAATAAAGTATTAAAGCATCTCCAAAATTCATTTTATTCACTTTATTGGAATGATAAACTAGCTACATTACTACTATTACTACTACTTGTGTTATAGACATAATGTATGATTTTCATCGCAAAATGGGACGTTTAGGTTCATAGAATAAGAACACGTGAATGCTTCGTTAGAAATAATTTCGTCATCCTCGATTTTCACTCCAATTCCATGCTAAGCGTGCAACGAGATCATTGTCATTATAAGTTAGTAATGCTAACACTAATCATATGCCCTAATCACGTACTTATTCTCCCATTATTCCTAAGTTGTATCTCTTATATTTTATGATGTCTTGAATGTTTCACTAGGATACATTGTTTGACTTATGCGATAATAGAGATTTAGGTCTAAAAATAGAGTCCTAACGGTGTAACCAAGACCATCAAATCAATAACCCCTCCTAATAGACGACGATGTTAAAAAATTAAGTTGACAAGAAGAATCGATAAACACGGTTTTATAACGGTTTTGAACATGAGACTTATTACCAAGACTTTTATACGCCCCCTAACGGAAGGGCCTTATTATCTTTGGTTTACCTCCATCTTTTATTCAACTTCGCCATGAAGCTTTTATTATGACTTCGGTCTTGCCTTGCCTTTTATTATCCGCCTCATCGGTGGTTTTATTAGCCAAAGACGTATATCCTCACGCTAAGGCGAATTTTGGATCTTTAAAGCTTCGAAGATTAAGGCTTGATTCACTTTCAATTTTGCATAGATTTTAGGCCTTGTGGGGCTTCAAATTGTTTGCTTGATTTAGGTGAGCACTTGAAATCTTATTATTGGGTGAAGCTTTCGATTATTGGGGTGCCAATACTTCAAAACCGTGACGCTAGCGATACCTTAATGTCTTCCCAATTTAATTACATGGAAGCTACTAGAAAAGACTAGAAACCCAACAATCCTAACTAAACCGCTAAATCAATATTTATTAAGCAAAAAATATTTACATGCGAAGGGAGAATAAGCAAACAACGAGAACACATGAGTTTTTGAAAGAATACGAGTACTCTACGTTTAGCATAGTAACTTATAATTAACCCTATCATTTCTCGTCCTCATTTAAGAGACTTAGCCTAATGTATAGTTAAGGAATCAAAGCTAAGTGCTCAATACGCACGGTCGAGTCAAAAATTACTCTTATTCTCGCCATCGGAAAATCTACATTCGTGTCTTCAAACACTTATAAAACATGAGAAAAATTTTAAAATTTGGCCATTTTTAGCCTTATTTTGCAACAAAAATGATAAACAAAACGATAAACTTTGGAAAGCGTGAAGGTTTGGCAAGGCAAGTATCTATTCACCCCCCCATACTAAAGTTAAACATTGTCCTCAATGTTTCGAGTCTAGGGGTGCAAACACCCCCATACTAGAGACGTAGTCGAATGCCTAATCTAGCATGGAAAGGGTGTAACCATTAAGTAATAGCCGTTTATGAAGTGTGCTAAAAACCTAAGGTTAGAACATCAAAGGATACATCATGGATATTGAGAAATGTCTCCAAAGCAAACGATCGAGTGTTCCCTTAAAACGAACACGAGAGGCTCCCATCGTGAAGATCATGATCTAAAAACCACATATCACAAACAACCACGGAACAAAGGTTGGAAGGGCACAAATCCCCACACGTAAGCTACATTAGACTAAGAAAGCGATAATATGTACATAGGATAAGCATGGGACTCCCCCACGAGGCTCCTCGTTTTTGATTACCGAGTCATGAGCTCGACTCGATCCCCTCAACACTAATTATCATTGGGGAAGGTGACTTGGTCGAGGTAGTTCAAGGATGGAACTTCCCCACCAAAGTAGTGCTTCAACCTATGTCCATTCACCTTGAAGTTAGGACCATCATCTTGAGCTAGCTCGATGGTCCCATACGGAAACACTTGAGTCACGGTGAATGGACCGGACCAACGGGATTTCAATTTACCGGAAAATATTTTAAGTCTTGAATTAAAAAGCAATACTTGATCCCCAATGTTAAAAACCCGGTTTTTAATTTTTGAATCATGCAACTTTTTAGTTTTCTCTTTGTAAATCAATGAATTTTCATAAGCAATGTCCCTTAATTCATCTAATTCATTTAATTGCATTTTCCGGTGTTTTCCCGCGGTCTCCATGTCATCATTACAATGCTTTAGGGCCCAATAAGCCTTGTGTTCTAACTCGATAGGCAAATGACAATTCTTTCCATACACAAGCTTATAGGGAGTGCACCCAATGGGTGTCTTATGAGCGGTCCTAAAGGCCCATAAAGCATCGTCTAACTTATCCGACCAAGATTGTCGGTTTTCCCCCACGGATCTCTCCAAGATCCTCTTCAATGCTCGGTTTGAAACCTCGACTTGCCCACTCGTTTGTGGGTGATAAGCCGTAGAAAGACGATGTGTAACCCCATATTTCCTTAAGACTCTTTCGAATTGGTCATTACAAAAATGGGTTCCACGATCGCTTATGATCGCACGAGGGGTTCCAAACCTAGCAAACAAACTTTTCAAGAACTTAACTACCACACGAGCATCATTAGTGGGCAAAGCCTTCGCCTCCACCCACTTAGATAGGTAGTCAACCGCAACAAGGATGTACTTATTACCACGAGATGATGGGAACGGCCCCATAAAGTCTATACCCCAAACGTCAAAGATCTCACATACTTGAATGATATTTTGTGGCATTTCATCTTTTTGTGAGGCTTTTCCTTGTCGTTGGCATGCATCACAAGACTTCACAAGGATTTGTGCATCTCGGTAAATAGTAGGCCAAAAGAAGCCGGCATCAAACACCTTCTTAGCCGTGAGATTAACACCGTGGTGACCACCCGTGGGTCCCTCATGGCAAGCTCTAAGGATGTTAGAAGCTTCGGTGCCAAATACACAACGACGGATGATTTGATCCGCACAAGTTCAAAACAAGTAAGGGTCGTTCCAAAAGTAGAACTTGACATCACGAAAGAATTTTCGTTTTTCTTGAGTTGTCATACCCTTAATGATGAAGTTACTCGCATGGTAATTTTCAAAATCCACAAACCATGGGGTAGAAGAATCAAGCTTAGAATTCACTAAACCAAGTGTCTCGAGCGGAAATGTTTCGGTGATTTCCTTGGGCTCGTAAACACTTTGGTGAGGATCTTCCAAACGAGAGAGATGATCGGCCGCTAGATTCTCGGCTCCTTTTTTGTCGACAATGGTGTGATCAAATTCTTGAAGGAGGAGAATCCAACGAAGTAATCTCGGCTTTACATCTTGTTTAGCCATGAGATACTTGATAGCCGAATGGTCCGTATACACTATGCATTTCGTCAAGACGAGATAAGGTCGGAATTTCTCAAATGCATACACCACGGCAAGGAACTCCTTTTCTGTTGTAGTGTATTTAAGTTGAGCCTCGGTCATCGTCTTGCTAGCATAGTGGATAGGCAAGAAGTGCTTTTCATGACGTTGCCCCAAAACGGCCCCAATAGCGTAATCACTTGCATCACACATAAGTTCAAAGGGGAGGTTCCAATTTGGAGCAACAAGAATGGGAGCTTCGGTAAGTTTCCTCTTAAGGATCTCAAAGGCTCGTACACAATCTTCATCAAAGACAAAACGTGCCTCTTTTTCAAGAAGATGTGTAATGGGTCGAGAAATCTTCGAGAAATCCTTGATGAATCGTCGATAAAAGCCCGCGTGGCCTAGGAAACTCCTAACTCCCTTGACGGTTTTGGGATGAGGTAATTTGGCGATGACGTCTACCTTAGCTTGATCTACCTCAATCCCCGCTTTCGAGACCTTGTGCCCTAAGACGATTCCACTCTTAACCATAAAATGACACTTTTCCCAATTGAGCACAAGGTTGGTTTCCTCACAACGTTTTAACATTCTCTCAAGGTTCGACAAACACGAAGTAAAGGAATCACCAAACACGGAAAAGTCATCCATGAAGACTTCCATCGTCTTCTCGATCATATCATGAAAAATAGCCATCATGCATCGTTGAAAAGTTCCCGGTGCATTGCAAAGTCCGAATGGCATTCTACGATAGGCAAACGTTCCATATGGACACATAAACGTAGTTTTTTCTTGATCACGAGGATCGATGGGAATTTGGAAGTAACCGGAAAAACCATCTAAAAAGCAATAGAAATCGTTTCCCGCAAGACGCTCCAACATTTGGTCCATGAAGGGCAAGGGAAAATGGTCTTTTCGAGTGGCTTCATTCAACTTTCGATAGTCAATGCACACTCTCCATCCGGTCACGAGTCTCGTGGGAATTAACTCGTTGGCATCGTTTGGCACAACGGTCATCCCTCCCTTTTTAGGGACACAATGAATAGGACTCACCCAAGGGCTATCGGAAATAGGGTAAATCATTCCCGCGTCAAGGAGTTTAAGGACCTCCTTTTTGATGACGTCGTGAATTTTGGGGTTCACCCTCCTTTGACTTTGGATTGTTGGCTTGAAATCGTCCTCCATTAAGATTTTGTGTGTACAAAATTTGGGATCGATTCCCTTAATGTCGGATAACTTCCACGCAATCGCCCCTTTGTGGTCCTTAAGAACATCGACAAGTGCGGTTTTTTCATCATTCGAAAGTTCCTTCGCAATAATAACCGGCAACTTGTCGTCCTCCTCCAAATAGACATACTCGAGGTGAGGAGGTAAATCTTTCAACTCGAGGATAGGTGGTTCCTCAAGTGAAGATTTGGGCTCGATACTCATAACCTCCTCGGGTGGAGGAAATGGGAAATCGTTGAGAAAATCCTTGATAATCGAGAAGTCCTCATAGTTGTCGAGGTCTTCGTCACAAGTACGTGGAACATCGAATTCTTCCAACGTAAAACCACCACCTTCGAAAGGAGTGAAGGTTGGTGTCGAATTATCAAGAATTGGATCTAACATAGTGGGATTGCCACTAGTTTCTTCATCACCAAAACCTAGAACTTCTTGTGAAAATTCCTCGCAAACCACGTCAATCATATCAACGAGGTTTATGGTTGCAACGGAATAAACATGAGAAATTTGAGAGTTTTGAGTTGCGTTTATAACAAGTTCCTCGTCGTTGAAACGTAAGGTGATCTTTCTAGCATGCACATCGATCAAAGCCATAGACGTATCTAAAAATGAACGACCTAAAATAAGAGGAACTTGAGGATCTGTGGGGATATCAACAACAATGAAGTCTACGGGATAGTAGAACTTCCCCACTTTCACAAAAACGTCTTCCGCCAATCCACATGCAAGAATCGTGGAATGGTCGGCCAACTCAATAGACATTCGTGAAGGAGTAAGATTAGGAAGATTGAGCGACTTGTAGATTGCAAGTGGCATCAAGTTAATGCTAGCACCAAGATCGACCAAGGCATAGCATTCTTCCATATCTTGAATTGCACAAGGGATCAAAAATTTACCGGGATCACCGACTTTTTGAGGTATGCGATTAAGATAAACCGACGAACAACTAGACAATTGGTGCAATTTTTCCTTGTTGTTCAACATACTCTTAAAGTTAGCGGCAAATCGAGGCATCATGACCAAGGCATCGGCGAAACTCACATTAAAGTGCAAATCACGAAACATTTTCATAAAAAGCTCAAATTGGTAATTGTCGCGCTCTTGACGTTTCTCCTTCCTAAGTCTCGATGGATAGGGCAAAGGTGGTGTGGGTTGAGGCATAGGCATAGCCTTTGGAATCTCGGGTTCCAATGATGGTAATGGGTCAACCGTAGGTGTGGTATGAGCGGTACTTCGTGGGATTGGGACATGCTCCTTTTGGACCACCACCTCGGGTTCTTCCTCAATTGCTTCCTCCGTAGGAGCAATTGGTTGAGGAATCGGCTCCTTAAGTGTCTTACCACTACGTGTGGTAATCACTTTCATCTCACCCTTAGGGTTGGATATGGTGTTACTAGGAAGACCACTTGACGACGGTTTACACATTATTGCCTCAAACATAGACGAGATTTTATCTTCAAAATTAGATTGCCTCAATACGGCTTCGGTTTGCCTTTTCTCGGCCTTAAGCACCTCTTGTTTAATCTCATGTTGCCCTTGTTCCATCTTTTGTTGGTTTTGTTGCAACCTAGTGACATTTCCTTCCATCTTGTTGGTGTGGATTTTAAGTTCATTAGCTAACTCATTTTTCAACTCTTTCTTCAAGTCGTTTTTGAACTCGGATCTTAGGCTAATTATTTCTCTTTGAATGTTGTCAAACCTAGCATCATTACCACTAGCATATTCAACAAACTCACTTGGAAGATCTTTCGATGTTTGCAAACTCTTGTTGTTATTTTGAAACTCATTTTTGTTTGAAACTTGATTATTAGCCCCTTGATTCCCATAATTTCCCTTGTTATAATTGTTCTTAAAACCAACTTGATTGTTGCGATAGTTGTTAGCATTTTGATTTGATCCAAAACCTGGTGGAGTCATTTGATTAGAGCGGGAAACTTGACCGTTTTGGTTGTAATTTCTCGTGGCCGCAAAGGCACTCGAAGTGTTACCACCGTTGGTAATGCACTCGGAGAAATCATGACCTCCACCACAATACATGCAAGAAACCTCAACCGCTTTGACCGTAGCGGGAGCACTTGGTTCACCAACTTTAAACTCAATCAAAAGTCCTTTCAACTTATCAAAAATCTTGTTTTCCAAGTTCGCCTCAATTTGGCAAGCATCGATGGTATTAGACAAAGAAGGTGAAGCCGAAGACGAAGCCTTACGAACACTAGACGTGCTACGAGGACTATACACCTTAGATCTATTTTCAATTATCACCAAAGCTTCCTCAACCGTTTTACACAAAAAATTACCACCCGCGGCGGCATTCAAATAATCCCTTTCATGATCATTAAGTCCATTGTAAAACGTGTCAATTTGATGCAAATCGGAAAAACCGTGATGAGGACATTCATGTAACATTTCCTTAAACCTATTCCAAGCCGTTGAAAAACTTTCATTAAATTCTTGTGAAAACTTTGAAATCTCGTTTTTCAAGTGCGTAGTCTTAGAGGGCGGAAAAAATTGGTTCACAAACTTAGACACGAGATCCTTCCACGTCAATATAGAATTGGGTGGCTCTTTCTCTAACCAAATTTTTGCGGGCCCCGCTAAGGAATACGGAAAAAGCATCATCTTAATCGAGTCGTTAGATACATCCTTAAACTTGCAAGTAGCGGTAAGACGATTGAATTGGCGGATATGGTTGTGTGGATTGTCCTTCTCATCACCACGGAATTTGTTGTTTTGAATCATGGACAACAAACCCGTCTTAACCTCAAAATTCTCCGCAAGGATAGCAGGAATTACAATAGCCTCTCCATAACCCTCGGTGGGTGCTTGAAGTAACTCCATCATAGTTCGATTCGCCATGGTTGGTGCTTCTCTTACAATGGGTTCGTCAATAGGAGACTCCTCACTAGAATTGTTTGGAGTGATAGATTTGTTTTTTCGTTTACGAGCACGTCTTGCTTGATTTCGAGTTAGCATAAACGTCACGTATAACGAGGGGATGAGCAAAGAAGATTCTTTTTGGTGTTTTGTATTTTTTTAATTTTTTTGTGGTTTTTGATTGTATTAACCTTTTTTTTTGGAACTTGGTGAAATGTATTAAGTAGACAATGAGTCCACAAATCTCCTCACTAATCAAATCTCTTGATTAACGAAGCCTCAAGGAATGAAAACGAACACGTGGAGTGAACGCCTTCGATGACTTTAGAACGATGGTGGAACACCAAATCGTTCAAGAGGGTTTAATCAAATTGAAACCAAGAAAATATATATGATACTTAGTAATACTTTGGGCGGCAAAACCCTCGATTCACTCTCACAATCAAATACTCACAAGCAAGCGGGGAAACGAGGCGGCGCGAAGCACTTAAGAGCCTTTTTCCTTAGGATATATTTTATAATATCCGCCTTATACCCACCTTATAGTTTGTATTTTCAAGATTAAGCTTCACGAAAGTATTTATCTATTTTTGCGTTTTTCTTTGGTTTGAGATTCGAATACAATGATTGGGTAATGACCTCCCAAGTCAAGGTTGTGATTGCTCACGTATTTGGAGTACTTGTGTATTTATTGTTCTACGTATACAATATAGTAATAATATTCACACAAAAACCAAAAAATGATAATACGTATTAGTAGAGTGCTACTAATACAAATACTAATTATGGTTAGTATAAAAACAACAATGCCAAATCAAAACACAACACGCCTCCCCGGCAGCGGCGCCAAAATGATGTTGAGTAAAACTACACCTTTAGGAAAAGGATGCAATAAATCGGGCAAGTGAGCACGACGATTTAGGAAAACCGTGTGTGAATGACCCAATTAAGTTCGTTCTCAAGGAGGCTAGTGTGTTATGTGTGTAATGACTTGGATTAATTTGTGATTATATTTGAGAAAAGAAAAATAGAAAAGGGATTAGAAAAGAATGACGGTTATGAAGACGGATTAAACTAAGTCTAAAAAGGCGTACACGTAAAGTCGTAAAAACCACCAAAATTAAAATTTAACCTTAAAAATTCCTAAAAATCACCAAAAATCCTTAATAATAATATAAGAGTTTACAAAAAATCAAAACTTGCAAAAACCTTTTAATTAATTAGATAATGACTTTTTTATGCTAATTAAAGCCCTAAAAATCAAAATTAATTATTAAAAAGCCCTAAACAAGATTTTCAAGTTTGTAAACCTCAAAAATATCCTAATTAAGCTAAAAACTATTTTTCAAAATTTTAAAACCAATTTAAACTATTTTTAAATAATTAAAAACTCCTAAAATCAATTAAATCTTAAATTAATTATAACAAATAATTAAAAGACCTAAAAAATATTTGGAAAGTTGCAAAAATCCTAATTAAGTATTTAGAACCTAGGAAAAATATAAAAACCTAGAAAATCAGACTTTTAATTTTTAATAATAAAATAATATTAAAATAATATTAAAAATCCAAAAATTATAAAAAATTCTAAAAACTTGCAAACTAGCTTAATTTAACCTAAATAACTCAGAAATGAAAGTGAAATTACCTAAATACCCCTATTGGGCCTAGAAAATGGGTCAAAACCAAAACAGTCCCTTATTGGGCTTAATTAAGGCCCAATAAGAAAAAGTGCTCAAAATAAGCTCAAAAAGCACAGGTTGACTCAAAATTTGATTTTAAACAACTTTTTCCAAAGGCCCAAAAGCTGAAAATGTGAAATAAGCTAACTTATAATAAGCAGCTTATTCTTAATGGGCTTTTTGGCCCATTAAGCTATAAGCTGATGCCATAAGCTAAAATTTAACACACAACCTTCTTTTGACCTAACAAAGACTTCTGTAAAAAGAAATTTCAAATAAGACCACTCAATAAGCCAGAAACAAGTCAACAACTTATTCACAAAACGACAAAATAGTCGTTTTTATGATCTAGACCACCTCAGAAGCTGATTCAAGTTGCAAAATGTTTCTTTTGACAAAACTAAGCTTAAAAACCAAAGAACTTTCAAATAAGCACACTCAATAAGCTGGAAAATCAAATAAGCACTTATCTTAAAAGTCAAACAAGTTGGTTTTCTAGTGAAAAGTCAAAGTCAAAGTCTGATAAGCTCCAGTTCACTTAAATGGGTCAAATAATGAAGATCCATTACAAAAAATAAGTTGTTGCAAGTCAGAATAAGCTAGAATAGCTTATTGATAAGCTGATGATCAAATTGCACTAGCAGGGGCTAGTTTTGGATGTTGAGCAGTGGGAACTTTTCCCACTGCTTGACTATTTTGACTTGTTATCTTTAGTGACTTTTTCTTGGATTCAGTTTTCACAAAGGCACCCAATTGATCTTTGGATCAAAAGGAGTCAATAACAAGCAAAATAACACAATCACAAACAGCCAATTGATACAGTTTAATCAATTTATCACCAGATATGGCACAGACATGAACAATAAGCAGTTTACCATTCAAGAGCAATTTTAGAGCAATTCAGCCAACCAGATTCAACCAAATGCACACACAAGCTATAATAAACTCCAATAAGCAAGTCTAAACAGGTTTCATGCACTGGTTCAAAGAATTAAGCAAGATCCAAGCTATGAAAGTTACTGATGAACACTACACATGCAGATTTATACTTTTGCTGATGTATTTGACACACAAGCCAATTTCAACACCTCAAATCTTTCAAACAGGTTATGTTAACTTTGTTTAAACCACTTTTATCCCTAAGCATGCATACACACTAAGTGTTCCCAAAATCCTAGGTCAAAACAAGCAGAAACAAGGTCTAGATAGCAGATTGATCAATTCAAGTGTTCAAACCCAAAAACTTGCAGCAAAACACTCTCAAACAAAGGTATATCAGATACAAAGCATAAACAACACTTTCCCTTAACACAAAATCAGATTACAAGCATAAATCAGTAGACCCAAACACCCCTTTAACTTTTTCAAATCAAGATTTTCAAAAGCAAAACGAGATTTCAGGCCAACCAAGCATCAATTAACACTCTAACAAGTCTAATAAACAGATTCAAGCAAGAACAAGCCACAAAATTCACAAGAACAACAGTTTCATACAAATATCACCAAAAATCACAATTTATGCAGATTTGGAGATTAAGTAAGCAAACCTCATGGATGTACATCCACACCCACGAATTTTGAGCTTATGTGCTAGCAAGAACAAGCACAAGCTTCCACAAAAGCCTGCTAAGATTCAACAAGGGTTAAGCACAATAACATGAAAAATCAGAAACTTGGAAAAATCTTGATTGATGCAAACTTGTTACCCCACACTTGATTATCCCCAAGTTATAAGCCTCACCACACCTTAACCAACTCAGTTAGGATGCTATGATCAGCCCTATAGCCCAAGAATTCCAAGATTGGAACAAGACTTAGCAAAATATCAAGAAAATGAGGAAAATATGCAAACTTGTGCACACTCCTCTTTTGAAAACAGGTTTTAAACTTCAAAAGCAGTAAACTAAGAACAATAATAAGCAGAAATAAGATGGCACTTGGTCTTTCTTCAAAGCACTTAACTCAAATTCATTAAACTGAAAAAGGATTTACAAGTGTTTGAACAAAGGAAAAACCAAAAACAAACGTCTAATGAAGCACCCTAAGGCCTTTATATAGGCATACAAATGACTAAGGAACAACTAATAACTAGAAACCCTAATGGTTGAAGTCCCAAAAATGACCTTGAGGTCTTTGTCTTCTTTGGAGAATCATGTGACTGAATTTGTCATGTAGTTGAGGTGTGAGCTGTTGAAATAGCATCAAGGGCCTAAAATGAGCTTAGGATGCAAGCAGGATTGTGAGGCGTTGGATTGCTGGCACAATCTTGTCTTCTTCCTCAAACGTGTAGCAGGGCATGTCCCATGTGGCATGTGGGGTTAAGTGGCAAGTGTTTTTAAGGTTGGGATATGATTAGGGCATGCTTAATCATTAATCTGGAGGTTTATGAGGTTTAATTACAAGTGAATTAAGAAAACCCAATTTGTGTTCTTGGTGAATAGTTGGGCGTTTAATCTGAGTATGGGTTTAAAAAAGTGTTTAGCGCCAGATTATTAAACTAATATAGATTAGTTTAAATCTGGTAATGGTGGGAAGTGATGTGGCAGAATGAAAGAAGCTGATTGGTGGGAGGGAGTAAGTGGGACACTTGTCACCATTTGGTAGGTTAAGGTAAGTATTATGTCTGGCCACAATTAGTCCCTTACCTTCTTTTCTCTTTTCACTTGCAATTTAAATAACCAAATCCGGATTTCCTTTGTTAACAAACTTTCACTTTTCACACTTTTGCCCCAAATACTTTTCCAAAGTATTTTCAGGGGTATTTCTTACCATATTGTGATACTTGAGGGGCTGTTTTGGCATTTTGTTGATAGATAATGGTCTTGACTTGTATGTTGAGCATTTTGGAGGACTGAAATTGCCAAGTCTTGATAAATAAGGGACCATTTTTGCCAATTGTTGAAAGTTGAGGGTCCTTTTTGTAATTTTGAGATTTTCAAAGGACCAAACTTGTCATTTCTTGTACTTTGAAGGACTTCATGATATATTTGACTTTGTGGATGATATTGGTTGACAATTTAGCTTTGTTGAGGGGCTAAACTTGCCAATTCTTCAAAGTTAAGGGCCCTTTTGGTAATTTTGACAAACTTTAGGGACCAAACTTGTAATTATGAGGATACAAGGGTATAAAGTGTCAATTCTTCATAATTGGAGGACCCTTCTTCATAATTCTTCAAATCTTCAAGGGTTGGTTTTGGGAAAGTCTTCACTAGGGCTTGGTTCATTGTGCGGCTTCGTTTCCCGTGTTCGTTTTTGCATGATTCTTGTGATCTTTTGTCATTATCTCAATATCCGTACCTAAAATACACAAGCAACAAACACAAGCATATATTTGGGTATTTTGATGATATTTAATGCATTTTAAGCCCTATTTGGAAGATGAGACTATGTATAAAAGCAGTCTCATCAGCCGGCCCAACAATGTAAGCCCAAGCCCATCACAAGGCTTGGGTATATAAACCCTCTCTTTTGATGGAGAGGGTGTGGTTTCATTATTTTACACATAGTTCCTTTTAACTTTCTCTCTCTAAAGTGTGAAATCCACCATCTCTCTATCTCATTCTCTCTCTAAAAACATAAGCATAGATTTACAAATCTATAGTTTGTCATCAACAAAACACGAAGAGATTATATCGACTAAACATCGTAATGTTTGCACTAACACTTAGTATATTACCATTTAATTTAGACTATAGTTATTGATTAATTATTAAAACATGGATTATAATTAATTAATAAATCATGACGTAGGGTATAATTAAGAAATTATTAATACATGATTAACCTAAGTATTTTATATGTATTAATTTAATTAAATCGTGCCTTTATTTAATTAAATTATATAACCCATAGTTTATTTAATTATCATGACATTATTAATAAACTATACTATTAATTACATGACTTATGATATTTAACCAATAAACTTTAGCTTATATTATTAGCTTATTAGTCCAGCTTATTTCTAAATATGAAAACTTTCTATTTAACGAAACTTGCTATTTTTAGAAACTTTCTATTTTAGAAACTGATCTATTTTTAGAAACTGATCTATTTTTGAAAACTTTCTATTTTTGGAAATTTCTATTTTAGGAAACCTGTTATTTTTAGAAAGTTACTTATTATTACACAACAAGTATAATAATACCAGAATACAAGGTAATACTTAATCAGAAATACATGAAATACATGATTAATACAGCATAACATTTAGAACAATAAAACAAGACAAGAAACATATAAAATAAGCTAAGAACATGCTATAACCAGTAACATACTCAGTAATCAGACAACTTATACATGTCCTTTATTTATGTAGCATTAGTGAGGTCGGAGTAGGACTATTCATCCTTTCGTCTTTCCTCGTTCACTAGACACAAGGTACGGATTTTATGTCCTTCAGTATGGACATTCTTTCCTTATTAGGATTCCCCGTTTGCAACCAACTGTTTTCTCAAGTATTGTTTTATATGTTTGATTACTTATGTTAGTTTAAATGCCTAATCCATATACATGCATGACCAGTGTCACCTAGTTATGGAGGTACCATAACCATAACACTTGAGGCACCTGTGTTATGAATTCCCCACGGCGAAGTGATTTCTCGTGGCGTCCCTTTTCAGTTTTGGCCGTTTATATTATATTATCATGTGGGGCGTATGGGTGCATCCTAGTTACATGTTTTACAAGATTTTCATGGTGAATGCGATGTGTGCCTTGCATCCTTCACAAGGAGTTTACCCCTCCTATCCAAACCAATTAATTAGAGGCAACCCCTCTAATTGCATGATGAGGTCTCCCCTCCAAGTATTCATGCACAGTGGAACCTCATGACCTATATGGGATATTGGCCAATTATTACAGATTTTCATGTAAAAACATAAGTCTTTTCAAACTATAAAACCAGTTTTATGAACATGTTCCAGGTTATCTTGGACTTATACATTTCCGCTGCTATTAGTCTTTTATGTTTATGTAATTTCATGCTATACTTGTATATCCGTTCACTGGGCGTTATGCTCAGCCGTTTCCTTTCATGTTCCCAAACAGCAGGTACTCAAGGGCGCTCGTAGACTTTAAGAGTATGTGCATACGGATTGGAAGCTATCTAGCCTTCCTCATTTTATGCACTTTCCATACATTATGCTACTTTATTTCCTTGGACATTGTTTAGTCCTTTTCTATTTCAGTACTTATATTCATGTGTGTTGAGCTTATACTTGGACTATCGATGTTTGTTTCTGGTATTTCCATTCATGGTCATTTAATGTTTTTAGACATTTACCTTGCATGCTTTGATGACACGCCATAATTACGCGTGACATTCCATTTACCAAAATGAGGTGTTACACCTAGCCTCCAACTTTAAAACACACACTAGTCTCTCCATTTTCTTTCTGACAGCCGTCACCATCCTCCGGTCACCGGAAAATATTTTCCAGACTTCCAAAGTCGCTGCCACCACCACCTTAAAACGATAGATCGGGTTAATCCATGAACCCTTAGTCATCCTTAGCACTTTACATTACCATTACCACCACTGTTTGTTGGGGATCCGCCAACCGTCACCACCACGTTATTCTCACAGCCTTGGTAGCATTTGTGCATATCACCACCACCATGTTATCACCCTCCACCACTCTAAATCCGACCTCAGCCACCACAAATTCACCATCATAAACCCGTCGCATGTCCATCCTCACCATCACAGCAGCTTCACGTTGCCACTACAAATCCGTCATCCTCAGATCTGACCATTAGAGGTCACCACGACAGTGATAAAGTTCATCAACAGGGTGTTTGTTTTGCTTAACGTCAACAGTAGCAGCACCACCACGTGATTCGTTCAAGTTCAGCAGCAGCACTGAAGGCTGCATCTTATTACCAACAGCAGCTCGACAACTCGCGTTTGTATCAACAACAGCACAACAGGTGCGCTGGTATCAGCAGAGGGGGGTGTTTGGTTTGCCGTTTACTAGTAGTGGAGGGGGTGTTTGGATCTGCTATTTAGACAGCAGCAGGAGTGTTTGGATCTGTTGTTCAGACATCAGCAGGAGCGTTTGGATATGTTGATAAAGTCTACCAGGGGTGTTTAGGATAACAAAAGTATTTAAGAGGCTGTTTGGGGTTAACAACAGGCGTAAAGGAGCGTTTGGGACTGCTGTTAACGATGAAGGTGCGTTTGGTTGCTGATCTATAGCTTTGAGGTGCATTTCGGCTTTTGACAGAAATTTGCATAAGGTAAAACTTGCCACTGTTTCCTTATAAGTTATCACCGTTAGTTCTAAACTTGACACCGTTAGTTTAATCTAACCACTGTTGCCTCAAATTGCCACCGTCAGTTTAAAATAGCCACTGTTTTCTTAAAAGTAGCCACTGTTTGCTTGGAAAGCCACTGTTGTTATACGAAGGACGCTTTTAGCAATTTTTGAATTGAAATATTATGTTCTCCAACGGTAAACATGTTTTTAATCAGGATTAATAACTAATATATTTTAATTAATTATTTTTGGGAAGTTACTAATTATAGAAACCTGCTATTATTAGAAAGTTACTATATATGGAAACCTACTATTTTTGGAAAGTTACTAATTATAGAAATACCAAGTATAATAACACATGAATCATGAAATACATTAATCAGGAAAACATGATGTTGGAAATACGTTTTTACGTATTTAGGAAGATTCGGTCACTCCGACAATATATTAAGTTGTAGCTCGTAGTCTAGATATCTTATAACTAATTAACAAGGAAAGGCCTAGTCTATGTTATGTATGGACGGTCCAACATTGTAAGCCCAAGCCCATCTTATGGGCTTGGTATATAAACCATCTCCTTAGATGGAGAGGGTGTGGTTTCATTTCATTTTACACATAGTTAATCACTTTCTCTCTCTAAAGTGTGTGTGAAATCATCTATCTTTCTACCTCTTTCTCTCTCTAAACATAAGCAAGATTTACAATATCCTACAAATGGTATCAAGAGCCATGGGATGATTGTATTATTTATGTGTTTGTGTTCTTGATTCATACGCCTGTTTTGATCCATTTTACACGAACCAGTTTTTTTTTAATGATTTTTTCTTGATACAAATCTTCTACATAGTTGTGGTAGAGATTTGGTATATTTACTTTGGCTAAAAACACAAAAATTTTGGGTGTTTTGATCATTTGTTGGCTTAAAATCTCGAATTGGTTGAGTTTTGTCCGAGAAAAGTGGGAAATATTCTGACAGAAACCATCGGAAAGGGGTTTAAGCATTCCGACAGCTTCCATCGGAATAGGGTTTATCATTCCGACCATTATTCAGACGGATATTCCGATTGTGGTATTCCGATAGAGGGTATTCTGATAGGGGGTATTCCAATAGAAGGTATTCCGACAGGAGCATTCCGATATAGGGTATTCCGATAGATTTATTCTGATAGGGGTTATTCCGATAGGTTTATTCCGACAGGGGTATTCCGATAGAAGGTATTCCGATAGGAGTATTCCGATAGGGTTATTCCGATAGGTTCATTCCGACAGGGGTATTCCGATATTTTATTCCGACAGGGGTATTCCGATAGACTATTCCGACAGGGTATTCCGATCAAATATTCCGACGACTTCAAAATTATTCCTTAAGTGTGCAATTTTGACTTGGAATTTTTGGTTTATCGAGGACATAATTTAGGGGATTCCAACATTATTTCTCGGATTTAAAACACCACAACAAATACATTTACTTTCTCTCATTGATCGATCAACTTTGTAAATCTTAACTTATAAAAATGGAGTACACATCTCTCACGGATAAGTCAATCCTCTCGGGTACGGATAATCGTCCACCAATGTTGGTGAAGTCTATGTATGAGGATTGGGCTTCCCGAATGGAACTTTATATGTTGAACAAAGAAAATGGACATCTAATTTGGGCATCGGTGCTCAATGGACCATTGGTATATGGTACGGTGACGGAAGGTGCTGTTACTCGTCCTCGCACAACGGGTGAACTAACTGGAGATGCTAAGATACAAGACAAGTGTGATAAACAAGCTAAAAATATCATTCTCCAATCCCTTCCTCCAGATGTCTACAAACTCGTGAGTAAACATAAAGTTGCCAAAGAGTTATGGGATAAAATTTGTGTTCTAATGCAAGGCACTTCGTTAACTAAACAAGAACGAGAGTGTAAGCTTTATGATACTTTTGATAAGTTTGCCTATGTGCCAGGGGAGACTCTCAATGATTACTATCTGAGATTTACCCTATTGTTGAATGAGCTTGATATGAGCTTAAACTCATATCCTTTTATCAACAAATAACCCTAAAACACGAAGCAAAATACCCTTTTATATTGTAAAAAGCAGTGTTATGTGGTATGTTTGTGTTTGTGTGATCTTATGTAGGTAAAAGGATACAATTTCAAGCAAACAAGGAAAAAACCAAGCTCAAAAGGATGAAAAAGACAAGGAAGGATCACAAGTGACAAGTTTTCAAAGCTCAAGGACCTATCTTGACAAGTCTTGAAAGTTGAGGGACTTAAAGTGCAAATACTGCAAAGTCAAGATCCAAGTCAAATCTGGTCAAACTACAAAGTCAATCAAGTCAAAGGGTCATTTTGTTGAAGAATCAAAGTTGAAGGGCCAAAATTGTCAAAGGAATGAAGTTTCTAGCCTTAAAGAGAAATCTGCCAAGTCAAGGGACCTAATCTGCCAACTTTGGAAAGTTTTATAATGTTTAATCCAAGTGAAAGGGTTCTTAACCAATGAGAAGCAAGAAAGGAGTTCACACGGATTGAGTATTAAATTCCCACTACAAGCCGCCACATTTAATAACCCAATCATAACAGTGCAATCCGTGTAACACTTTTTCATCCAATCAAATTCTTCCACGTGTCCTTCTCCTTCACAAGAAATATTTTCCAGATCGCGTTTTTGATAGAATGCATTTCAGAAGAAGATCAAAACATCAAAGTTACTCGTTTTGAAGAGACGAATCCAATGGTGTTAACCAATTAACATATAATTCATTGGATCAAAAATCCCCAATTCATGTTCATCACCTTCAAAATGGATTTGCAGAATTCCTCCACGTGTCAAGCAATGATTGGCCTGAACACGTCACATCTCCAACAAACTCTCAAGTCTAGCCTATAAATACACAACTTGTACTTCATTTGTAGTAGTAGTTAATTTTCAGAAAACACCTAGTTCTCTCAATTTCACTTTTCTTCTTTTCCCTCCTTTTTACCTAACAACTCAAGAGTCTGACAAACTCTTGAGTTAGTTAGTTAGTTAGAACCTTGTAACTACCATTTGTAACTGAATTCATTAATAAAATTTCAAATCCAAGTTTTCCCGCCAAAACTTGTTCTTCAATTCCTGCTACTCTACTGCTATTGTGTGATTCATTTGTTGCTGATAGAAGTTTGTTATGATCATACATGGATCATAACTGACTTTGTTGAAGAATTGTTGCTGTTTGATCATAATTCCAGTTCATTCCTAGTTTCTGAAGTTTTCATGGCAGAATGATGAGTTTTAGCTGTTTTGGTGATTGATTTGAGTTGATAGCTAGTGATAGGTGGTGGTATCACTAGGGCAAGAGAGCTCAGCGCTCCTCTTCTACCCAAAGGATCTCTACAATAGGTTCTAAAGTTTCTGATTTTTGTTCCTCTAAACAGTTCTTGCCTGCTCATTTCTTAGTGTAAATTTTGATGGCTGCCTGATTCTATTTGATTAGTAGTTGTTGATTGAGTGAACCTAGTGTATTGTAGCTTGTTCTTATGCTCTTGTGCCTAGTTTTGTAAGTTTCTGCTCATTTTCAGTCTTATTCTAGCATAATAGCTACTTGCAGTTCTAGTGTTGGTTATTACTTGTTCTTTGCTTGTATACATCTCATTTTGATCACTTAAACAAGTTTGCTATAGCCCTTTACTCAGTCTTAATCAGAACTCAAAAAGTCTTTGAAAAAGTTTGTTAATAATCAGATAAGGTGTGTTTGGGACTAGTTGTAAATCAGATTTCTAGTGTTGTTAATGGGTGTTTAAGTGATCATTTGCAGTCCTTAGGAGTTAACAAGTGTTTTTGAGTCATTTGCAAGTCCATAAGATAGTCAAAAAGGCAATTGGTTGATAAAAAGTTTGGGTCATTCCTTTAAACAGCTTTTAGTTCAAAACTTGTCAGATTCATTTGCTCATTTCTCTTTCATTACTTAATGAAAATTGCTCAAACCAGTTTCTAGTTATAGCTTATAATATAAACTTTCAGTATCTAGAAGGAAATCCTACAGTTTTAAGGAATAAGCTAGAAAACAGCTTATTAGTTAAGGCCTGAGCAAATTGCATTCTCTGATGTGATTAGCTTACTGTTTTACTAGATCTAATAATCCACTTCATAAAAGTCCTTATTTTCTTTCACAAATCAGTTTAGAAAGGGTTGAATATCAAGTTTTGAGATTTTGAGCTTTTTCAAAAATCTGGTCAACGTTTGGTCAACATAAGCTCATTTGAGCTTATTTTCAGATTTCTAGCTTATTAGTGGATGAAATTTGTTCTAGTTTGATTTCCCCTGCTTTAAATCAAGTGCTTATTCATTTTCTTTACAAAAATTAAGTTGTGGATGTTTGGATTTTTCTGTAGCTTATTTTGAGCTTATTAATAAGCACTCTTTTGCTTATCTTTGACTTTTAAACAAAATCCTTAAATACACGTTTCTATAATTGGATTTGAAGTTGTTTGCAATTTGTTTCAGCTTATTTGGTTGAGTATTAAGCTCAAACGAGCTTATTGTTTCATTGAGCCCGTTTTTGGTTATAATTTTAGTTTAATTGCACTTTAGTCCCTATATTTCTAATCTGTTTTTAAACCTAGCATAATTTTCCTAATTTTCTGGTAATTGCAATAATCAGTCCTTGCATTTGTTAGGTTGTTAAAATTCAGTTTAAGAGTTTGTTAGTTTGTTAGTTTTTGGTTATTTTGTTAAAGTTTTTACAAGTTAAGTCCTTTTAGTTAACTGCTTTACATTTTTAGTCCTTATAACTTTTAGAATTTACATTTTAAGCATTTACATTTCATAGAAATTACATTTTCAGTCCTTATAGTTTTACATTTTGCATTTTAATATTTTACTTGAATAAAAATTTGGAATTTGCAATTTGTTTTACGTATAAATAGGTTTATATTTTTCATTTTTACTTAGTGTTGTTTGAATTAGCAATACATTACCAAGCAAGCTTGAACAACCAAAAACAATTAAAAATTTGATATTGATTGGACTTTCTATTAGTTAAGAACTGAGAAAACGAACTTGCATTATACACATTTCAAATGGCGCCGCTGCCGGGGATCAAGAAAAGACCACATTCACTTGTCCATACGGTACATTTGCTTACAAGAGGATGCCTTTTGGCCTATGTAATGCACCGGGGACGTTTCAAAGGTGCATGATGGCAATTTTCCATGATATGATAGAGCAAACCATGGAGGTTTTTATGGATGACTTTTCCGTATTTGGGAACTCCTTTAGCTCTTGCCTTACCAATCTTGAGAGAATGCTTAAGCGTTGTGAGGAGACACGTTTGGTGCTTAATTGGGAGAAATGTCACTTTATGGTAAAAGAGGGAATTGTTTTAGGACACAAGATTTCCAATAAGGGATTAGAAGTTGATCGTGCCAAAATTGATGTGATTGCTAAGCTTCCCCCACCCACCTCGGTTAAAGGTGTGAGGAGTTTTTTAGGTCATGCGGGTTTTTATAGGCGCTTTATACAAGATTTCTCTAAGATAGCTAGACCGATGACTCATCTCTTGGAGAAAGAGGCTCCTTTCATTTTTGACCAAGCTTGTTTAGAATCTTTTGAGACACTTAAGGAAAAATTGACAAAGGCTCCCGTTTTGGTTTCTCCAAATTGGGAATTACCTTTTGAGCTTATGTGTGATGCTAGTGATTATGCGGTGGGGGCCGTCTTAGGACAAAGAGTTAATAAGCATTTCCAACCTATACACTATGCGAGTAAAACCATGACCGGTGCACAACTTCATTACACTACCACGGAAAAAGAGTTGCTTGCTATAGTATATGCTTTTGAGAAGTTTAGACCATACCTTGTGCTTTCCAAGACCATAGTGTATACGGATCATTCCGCTCTCAAGTATCTTATGACAAAACAAGATGCTAAGCCTAGGCTTTTGAGATGGGTTTTATTGCTTCAAGAGTTTAAGATAGAGATTCGTGATAAAAAAGGGGCCGAGAATTTAGCGGCGGATCATTTGAGTAGACTTGAGCATCCTTTTCAAGGAGATTTCCCACATCAAGAAATCAATGAATCCTTTCCATTAGAGGAGCTCATGTCTATCTCTTCCCAAGAGGATGCCACACCTTGGTTTGCGGATATTGCAAACTATCTTGTGGGCAATGTGCTTATTGAGGGTCTTACTTACCAACAAAAGAAAAAGTTTCTTAAGGAAGTTAAGTATTACTTTTGGGATGATCCATATCTTTTTAGGCAATGTGCGGACCAAATCATTAGACGGTGTGTAGATGGGCCCGAGGCATTTAAAATCTTAGAGGCATGTCATAAAGGACCTACGGGTGGACATTTTGGGCCTAACTACACCGCCAAGAAAGTCTTTGATTCGGGTTACTATTGGCCTTCCATTTACAAGGATGCCCAAGAGATGGTGAAATTTTGTGATGTTTGTCAAAGACAAGGAAAAATTACACAACGTGATGAGATGCCACAAAATTTTATCCAAGAGTGTGAGATATTTGATGTATGGGGAATAGATTTCATGGGACCTTTTCCATCCTCTAAGGGAAACAAGTATATACTTGTGGCGGTGGATTATGTGTCCAAGTGGGTGGAGGCTAAAGCCTTACCTACTAATGATGCTAGAGTGGTTGTAAAGTTCTTGAAACAATTGTTTGCTAGATTTGGTGTACCTCGGGCCATCATAAGTGATCGTGGTACGCACTTTTGTAATGATCAATTCACGAGAGTTATGAAGAAATATGGAGTGAATCATAGACTTTCTACCGCGTATCACCCTCAAACAAATGGCCAAACCGAGGTCACAAATCGTGGTTTAAAGAGAATTTTAGAGAGAACGGTGGGAGAGCATAGAGCTTCTTGGTCGGATAAGCTTGATGATGCTTTGTGGGCGTTTAGGACGGCTTTTAAGACACCAATTGGTTGTACTCCTTATAGGCTTGTCTATGGAAAAGCGTGCCACCTCCCATTTGAGTTGGAACATAAGGCATCTTGGGCTCTCAAGTGGGCTAACTTTGATTTAAATCAAGCCGGTTCACATAGGAAAGATCAAATCAATGAGATGGATGAGTTGAGAGCCAATGCCTATGAGAATTCTTTGTTATACAAGGAAAAGGCTAAGAAATTGCATGATGCTAAGATTAAGAATCGTGAGTTCAAAGTTGGAGAGCCGGTTCTCCTCTTTAACTCAAGATTGAAGCTTTTTGCGGGCAAGCTTAAGTCGAGATGGTCCGGTCCATTCACTATTGCTCAAGTGTTTCCATATGGAACTCTAGAGTTATCCCAACCCGATGGTCCAAATTTTAAAGTGAATGGTCACCGTGTTAAGCATTACTTTGGGGAGGACATTTCCGTTGAAATGGTCCAAGAGGTCCCCATTTTCCCCATGAATTAATTCATTGAGGGACGAGTCGAGCTAGAGACTCATTAACTCAAGCATCGTATAACTAGGTTAGAGTGTTGTAGGTTAGAAATAAGGGCATAGATTTGGAGATAAGTGTAGGGGAGACCTTCTTTTGTCTTCATGCTTGTTTGTAGGGTTGCTCACTCATTTCATGCTTTGGAGCTTATGGAGGAGGCCCTTGTATCCGGTTCACTTCGTTACTTTAGTGATTTTTCATTGACACGTTGTGCTTAAACTTGATTTCACTAATAGTAGTCCTTTCCTTAACTTGGGTTAAGCAAAGTCTATTCATTGTCATAAGTGTAGGGGAAGTTTTTATACTTCCATGCTCTTAAACATTGAGGACAATGTTTAGCTTAAGTGTAGGGGGGTCTTCTATCGAAGTGACCTTACCTAGAACTTGTCATTGTCTTGCATGATAACATGGAAAATTGGATTTTCAAACATTTTTCAAATTTTTGATCTACTTTGGCCACAAAAATATGCATTCATAATTTTTGCATCAATCATTTTTCATTTGCTTAACACATTTGCATTGTATATATTTCTTCTTTTATTTTTCATCAAAAATATATAAAAGGAAAAATATAATAAAACATGGTTTTAACAAGTTTAGTCTTCTTTGACATATTAGGCCCGCCATGGATATTTTGACTCAACCCGAGTTTGCTTATTTTAGCATTCTCTAGCTAGTATCCTTAACTATGTAGTCCTTCATTGGTCTATTAGGCTAAGCTTCCACCAATTTCATTCTTTGAAATTTTAAATTTGTGGAGAATGGGAAATGATAGAGTTGAAGCAAGTGTAAAAGGGCTAGATAGACTTCATGGCAATTACTTGTGGCTAAACCCTTCTCTTCTTGACCTCTATTTTCTTCGCTTGTATATAATTGTTAATAAATAATCAAGTACGGTTTTAATTGGTTTGTAATCTCTTATGCATTTTTGGCTAATCATTTATGGTTGATATGAGTACGTCTTAAGATTCTAAGTTAGCACGTTTTATGTGTATTAGAGTTGTGTCATGCTCCATATTTAGCGGGTGTTTTTCCTTTTCTTCTTTTCAAATTTCTTTGTGAGGAATAAAGAAAAATAAGAGCGGCTTATGAAAAAAAAATGAGTGGCTAGAAAAAGAAAAAGAAAAAGAAAAAGAAAAAAAAATAATGCAAGACTCCCAAGAGGGGCAGTGTGGTGTTAATTATAGTGACTATTGAGTTCCAATATTACCTTGACGGGTTGCGGGGATTCAATAGATTGCTCCAATCCAATATTACCTTGACGGGTTGCGGGGTTGAAGATCCAAAATCTCAAAAAGATGCGGATGTAAATTATTGCGTGAGTTTTATTTTTTTTTTTTCCTTAGCGAGTGTGTAGTTACTTATGAAAGCATGACATGAGGATTTTACACATAAGGCGAATGACTTATTACTCTTAATACGGACTTATATTAATTGTGAGCGGTTTTTCAAGTAATGGATGAGAAGATTACTTAGGATTAAAACCGTCCTTCCTTATTTTTGGATTTTACACTTCTTATATTTCACGCTTGAATAATGACAAATTTGCCCACAAGCAATTTGCTCAAATAATAACCGGTTCCACATTTAATTGTCATGAATAAGTTGATGCACTTTTTACTTGTGAATGCAATGATTCCATTTACTAGCTTGGTATGGGGAAAGTGAAACTTGAGGGTGATAAGTGTCCATGGTACCTAAGCCCTAATCCAAGTCATTGAATTCTTTATGAGTTATTTCCATCAAAACCATTTCAAGAAAAATCAAAAAGATATAGATAGAATTGTATTTTAATCCATTGCATTGTTAAAAGTCAAAATCATGCATCATCTAGTTTAGAGTAGTGTAGATGCATCTCATATGGCCAAGGTGGATTAATTATGAGGGAAATGTAAATTTTTAAGCCTTGAAAGATAATATTGCATGAGGACATGGCAATGCTCAAGTGTAGGGGAATTTGATATGAGCTTAAACTCATATCCTTTTATCAACAAATAACCCTAAAACACGAAGCAAAATACCCTTTTATATTGTAAAAAGCAGTGTTATGTGGTATGTTTGTGTTTGTGTGATCTTATGTAGGTAAAAGGATACAATTTCAAGCAAACAAGGAAAAAACCAAGCTCAAAAGGATGAAAAAGACAAGGAAGGATCACAAGTGACAAGTTTTCAAAGCTCAAGGACCTATCTTGACAAGTCTTGAAAGTTGAGGGACTTAAAGTGCAAATACTGCAAAGTCAAGATCCAAGTCAAATCTGGTCAAACTACAAAGTCAATCAAGTCAAAGGGTCATTTTGTTGAAGAATCAAAGTTGAAGGGCCAAAATTGTCAAAGGAATGAAGTTTCTAGCCTTAAAGAGAAATCTGCCAAGTCAAGGGACCTAATCTGCCAACTTTGGAAAGTTTTATAATGTTTAATCCAAGTGAAAGGGTTCTTAACCAATGAGAAGCAAGAAAGGAGTTCACACGGATTGAGTATTAAATTCCCACTACAAGCCGCCACATTTAATAACCCAATCATAACAGTGCAATCCGTGTAACACTTTTTCATCCAATCAAATTCTTCCACGTGTCCTTCTCCTTCATAAGAAATATTTTCCAGATCGCGTTTTTGATAGAATGCATTTCAGAAGAAGATCAAAACATCAAAGTTACTCGTTTTGAAGAGACGAATCCAATGGTGTTAACCAATTAACATATAATTCATTGGATCAAAAATCCCCAATTCATGTTCATCACCTTCAAAATGGATTTGCAGAATTCCTCCACGTGTCAAGCAATGATTGGCCTGAACACGTCACATCTCCAACAAACTCTCAAGTCTAGCCTATAAATACACAACTTGTACTTCATTTGTAGTAGTAGTTAATTTTCAGAAAACACCTAGTTCTCTCAATTTCACTTTTCTTCTTTTCCCTCCTTTTTACCTAACAACTCAAGAGTCTGACAAACTCTTGAGTTAGTTAGTTAGTTAGAACCTTGTAACTACCATTTGTAACTGAATTCATTAATAAAATTTCAAATCCAAGTTTTCCCGCCAAAACTTGTTCTTCAATTCCTGCTACTCTACTGCTATTGTGTGATTCATTTGTTGCTGATAGAAGTTTGTTATGATCATACATGGATCATAACTGACTTTGTTGAAGAATTGTTGCTGTTTGATCATAATTCCAGTTCATTCCTAGTTTCTGAAGTTTTCATGGCAGAATGATGAGTTTTAGCTGTTTTGGTGATTGATTTGAGTTGATAGCTAGTGATAGGTGGTGGTATCACTAGGGCAAGAGAGCTCAGCGCTCCTCTTCTACCCAAAGGATCTCTACAATAGGTTCTAAAGTTTCTGATTTTTGTTCCTCTAAACAGTTCTTGCCTGCTCATTTCTTAGTGTAAATTTTGATGGCTGCCTGATTCTATTTGATTAGTAGTTGTTGATTGAGTGAACCTAGTGTATTGTAGCTTGTTCTTATGCTCTTGTGCCTAGTTTTGTAAGTTTCTGCTCATTTTCAGTCTTATTCTAGCATAATAGCTACTTGCAGTTCTAGTGTTGGTTATTACTTGTTCTTTGCTTGTATACATCTCATTTTGATCACTTAAACAAGTTTGCTATAGCCCTTTACTCAGTCTTAATCAGAACTCAAAAAGTCTTTGAAAAAGTTTGTTAATAATCAGATAAGGTGTGTTTGGGACTAGTTGTAAATCAGATTTCTAGTGTTGTTAATGGGTGTTTAAGTGATCATTTGCAGTCCTTAGGAGTTAACAAGTGTTTTTGAGTCATTTGCAAGTCCATAAGATAGTCAAAAAGGCAATTGGTTGATAAAAAGTTTGGGTCATTCCTTTAAACAGCTTTTAGTTCAAAACTTGTCAGATTCATTTGCTCATTTCTCTTTCATTACTTAATGAAAATTGCTCAAACCAGTTTCTAGTTATAGCTTATAATATAAACTTTCAGTATCTAGAAGGAAATCCTACAGTTTTAAGGAATAAGCTAGAAAACAGCTTATTAGTTAAGGCCTGAGCAAATTGCATTCTCTGATGTGATTAGCTTACTGTTTTACTAGATCTAATAATCCACTTCATAAAAGTCCTTATTTTCTTTCACAAATCAGTTTAGAAAGGGTTGAATATCAAGTTTTGAGATTTTGAGCTTTTTCAAAAATCTGGTCAACGTTTGGTCAACATAAGCTCATTTGAGCTTATTTTCAGATTTCTAGCTTATTAGTGGATGAAATTTGTTCTAGTTTGATTTCCCCTGCTTTAAATCAAGTGCTTATTCATTTTCTTTACAAAAATTAAGTTGTGGATGTTTGGATTTTTCTGTAGCTTATTTTGAGCTTATTAATAAGCACTCTTTTGCTTATCTTTGACTTTTAAACAAAATCCTTAAATACACGTTTCTATAATTGGATTTGAAGTTGTTTGCAATTTGTTTCAGCTTATTTGGTTGAGTATTAAGCTCAAACGAGCTTATTGTTTCATTGAGCCCGTTTTTGGTTATAATTTTAGTTTAATTGCACTTTAGTCCCTATATTTCTAATCTGTTTTTAAACCTAGCTTAATTTTCCTAATTTTCTGGTAATTGCAATAATCAGTCCTTGCATTTGTTAGGTTGTTAAAATTCAGTTTAAGAGTTTGTTAGTTTGTTAGTTTTTGGTTATTTTGTTAAAGTTTTTACAAGTTAAGTCCTTTTAGTTAACTGCTTTACATTTTTAGTCCTTATAACTTTTAGAATTTACATTTTAAGCATTTACATTTCATAGAAATTACATTTTCAGTCCTTATAGTTTTACATTTTGCATTTTAATATTTTACTTGAATAAAAATTTGGAATTTGCAATTTGTTTTACGTATAAATAGGTTTATATTTTTCATTTTTACTTAGTGTTGTTTGAATTAGCAATACATTACCAAGCAAGCTTGAACAACCAAAAACAATTAAAAATTTGATATTGATTGGACTTTCTATTAGTTAAGAACTGAGAAAACGAACTTGTGTTGCTCAATATCTATGGCATGGCAATTCCTACGTTTCAATTGAACACCAAGTATTTGAACACTCTTCCTTCAGAATGGAAAAAGTACGTGACAGATGTTAAATTGGCTAAGGACTTGCATAACACCAATGTGGATCAACTTCAAGCTTTTCTTCAACAACACGAATGCCATGTGATCGAGGCTCGGTTGTCTACACCTCAAGTTCATGATCCACTTGCCATGTATGCTTCTCAACAAAACAAGGCTTATACTTATCAACAGCCATCATACTTGCAGCAGCCACCACCACACACCTATCAGCAACCACAACAACCATCTTATCAACCACTAATGATGCCACATCAATCATTTCAACAAAGTGTTCATCAACAATCTTTTCCACAGCAACCACCACATCAGACAACACCATCACAAGCCAACACTTCTCCAATGGGCTATACTCCTCAGCAAGGATATTTTCCAATTGAAGCACAACCAGCACAAGCCTTCTACTCCAATGAACTTACACCAATCCAAGCACCCGTCTTTACTCCAAATGATACGCCAGATGATGTTCTAAACCATCTCACTGCCTACTTGTCAAAACTTGTTGCAACTAGAGGATTTCCACCAACAAACAATCAGCTCCGCACCTCTTCAAATCCTCGACAACAAGTCACTGTTCAAGATGGTCAAGTAACGGTGCAACCTATTCAGGGAAGGCAAACTTCATATGGACCTCCTACAAAGACTGTGAATGCTCAAGCTGTGAATTCTCAAGCTAATGGAAATGGAAGCCCTATTGGTCGTCAAAAGGTTGTGACTTGCTACAATTGCCGAGGACAAGGTCATATGGCTAGGGAATGCACTCAGCCAAAACGAAGAAGGGATGCAACATGGTTCCGTTAGAAGATGTATTTGGTTCATGCTCAGTCTAAGGGAAAGATCTTGGATTTAGAAGAGTTAGCATTTCTTGCAGACCCAGGGGCAGCAGGCAATGAAGGAATTGCAGTCGTTTCCACTTCTAATGCAGCTTATCAAGCAGATGATCTTGACGCATATGATTCGGATTGTGATGACATTCACTCTGCCCAAGCTGCTCTCGTTGCTAATCTTTCTCACTACGGTTCTGATGTCATCAGTGAGGTACCCACCACAACCAATCTTGGTAATGATGATAACCAACATCAAGTTGGGCATGAAAATGACAACCTCGAAAAGCATTCAGGAACTAGTAACTCAAATGATGTGGTACCCAATCCTACATATTTGAGTGAACCTCAACCAAATGCTACGACGGGTATGGAATCTTATGCTCAACATGATTTGGTTATGGTGCCTAAACATATTATTGATCAAATGCATATGGCTCTCAGACAATCTGTAGATATGAATTCCACCCTAACTGCTGAGCTTGCGTTGCATAAAGAAAAGGTCAAAACTTTTGAAATGGTCCCTCAAGCAGAGAAAATAACAAGTTCTGAATTTGACCAATTTCGTTTTGAAAAGATTGAACACTTGAAAGAAATAGAATCATTAAAAGCTAATCTTTCCAATGAATTAAAAGCAAAAGAATCGGTTGTCAATGATTTTCAGAAACTTAAAATGGATTTCGAAACTCTCGAGTCTAAAAAGTTTGAATCGGAAATTAATGCTACCAAACTTCTTAAATTCAAAGAACAACAGCTTTTAAAACAATACGCTTCCACAGAAAAGGTTCATCTTTTAGCTAAATCGTTTAAAGAACTCGAACTTAAGCGTCTTCAAGATTTACCACCTAATCCCGGTTATGCAAAACAAGCTCAGGAATATATTCCGTGTCTTTATGATATGACCCTAATTGGCAAATCGAAAGAAGCACCTTTTGTTCGTAGTACTGAGGAGACACAGTCACTTGCGGAAGAAACTCATTCTAAAATGCTTTCAAAATTCCATAAGCTTGATTATGATACGTATAATAAAGATCAATTTTCTAAAAAGACCCGCATTCGATTACAAAAGGAATTAGCTGAATTGACAGTTCTTGTGCCCTAAAGTTTGTCAAATGAAAACCCTCCTAGTACGTCTCCTACACTTGTCAAAACGGATTTAACGAAGTTAATTCCACCGGTAAGTAAGGCGTCTGTTAGCTTAAATGCGGTACACCAACACTTAGCCAATTTTGGCAAGGTCATTTTGGAACGTACGACGGCTTCGACCATAACGGAAGGTGAATGGAATTTTGAGCACACTAGAGTTGCGTTCCGAGACGAAATTGTTCCATTTGTAAACAATGTTAAAGCTTGTCTTAGTACTATTGATCAAGATTTTCTTTTGGAAATAGAAGAAGTTAGACGTGGTTTCAATGAAATGGATGATGCTTATGAAAACAGTTTACTTGACATAGAACGGGTTTCACTCCAAAATGATCAGCTTCTGAAGAAAGTGGTGTCTTATGATATAGTTTCCGTCTGTGTGAATAAAAGTGTTGATAATGGTTCTATTATGCATAATGTTGAATCTGTAGATAATGTGGTAGATAGTACTTGTCACGAATCTGACGCTGAATTTTTAAAGCTTCAAGATTCATATTCTTCGCTTTCAAAACGTTTTGATGAGATTCAAACACATTGTATTTCGCTTGAATGCAAGCAACAATTTATTCAAGAAATCTTTGAAACGTCATTCAAAGGTGTTAATATTGATGATGCAAATTTTCAAAATAATTTTCGATTGAATTTACAATCAAAACTGCGTCAGCCAAGTGACAAGGCTGCTAAATCTTTGCCGATAGTCATAGAGAAATCTAAGGAGATTAACTGTGTGAACGTACTTGAGGCCGCTGAGAATTTTAAACTTTATCTAGATAATCGAGTTTCCAAGATTTTGTCCAAAGTTGATAACTTAAAACAGAAAAATACACGACTCTTCGATTCAGTAAAGCCCGCATGTGCTAATACCACTGCACAGAATCAATCATTGATTGAACAATTGAATCGAAAGTCGGTGGAAATATCTGATTTGAGGGAACAAATTTGTGATAAAAATCTGGCTTTGACTGAGTTAAAGGAAACACTTCGTACTCTAAAAGGTAAGAATGTTATTGATAACGCAGCCACTGTCTCAGCATCGTCCTCTAGTGCAATCAAAAGGAACCTGATAGCCGTCACACCATTTAATAAGGGCCCTAGGACTAAACCATCTCAAACATTGGTCACTAAAGATAAGGCAAAATCAAAACTAGCTTCTAATATTCCCGTGTTGCCTTCTACAGGAGTAATCACCACTACTAAGGCTCAAAGATCTAAGCTTAAAAGAAACAAGAAGAATGATAGGATCTTGCCCCCATCTAGTAGTCAAGAGAAGAAGAAAGTAGAAGCCCACCCTAGGAATGTTATTTCTGTTTTGAATAAAAAGAATCATGTAGCTAAACCTAAAGGCTCTGCGGTTGTGCAGCGTTCTAAGCCTACTGTGAATTCTAATTTGAAATGTTGGAATTGCAATGAATGTATGTTTTCTGGTCGTCATGATTATTGCCTTCATGACCATTTAAATGAGATGAATGCCCGAAAAATGGATTAGAATGGAAACCGACTGGGAAAGTGTTAACCCAAGTTGGTTGGATGTGGCGCCCCACTGGTAGAACTTTCACTATAGTAGGAAATATGTGCCCTTTAACTAGGATCACTCTTACTAAAGAGAAGAAAGCGTTCCCTTTAACTAGGAGTACCAAGGCTACCAAAACACAAGCGTGTCCTTTAACTAGGAACACCGACACTACTATAGGAACCAAGTGCCCTTTAAATAGGTCTACGCCCATTGTAGTGCCCGCGAATAATCCAAAACCTAAGGAAGTTGGAACAGTAAAACCTGTTAGTGCTAAAACTCACATTAGAAAACACAGGAAATCTAAGGGTCACACAAATGTTAGCAATTCTGATAATCTTATATCTGTATCTGCTAACACTCCGAAACCAATAGTTTCCAATGCATTGTCTATTGTTGTTACTGAAAACAAGTGGTCCAAATTGTTCTCTGGTATTTGGACTCTGGTTGCTCCAAGCATATGACCGGAGATCGCTCTCAGCTCAGAAATTTCGTCAGCAAGTTTCTTGGTACGGTTCGATTTAGAAATGATCATATTGCAAAGATAATGGGTTATGGTGAATATCATATTGGTAATGATATTATTTCAAGAGTGTATTATGTGGAAGGTCTCAGTCACAACTTATTTTCTGTGGGACAATTTTGTGATGCAAACCTAGAAGTTGTTTTTCGAGAGCATACCTGCTTCATACGTAATTTGGAAGGGGTTGATTTATTGAAAGTTACTCGAGGGAATAATTTGTATACTTTGTCTCTACAAGACATGATGGTCGCTTCTCCCGTATGTCTTCTCTCCAAAGCATCGAAGACTAAGTCATGGTTATGGTATCGACGGTTATCTCATCTTAACTTTGACGCTATTAATCATTTGGCGAAAAACGAACTTGTTCGTGATCTTCCTAAACTTTCATTTCACAAGTATCATTTGTGTTCCGCGTGTACAATGGGGAAAAGCACTAAGAAATCATACAAACCCAAGACTGAAGACACCAACCAAGAGAAACTTTATTTGTTGCATATGGATCTTTGTGGGCCAATGCGTGTTGAAAGTCTTAGTGGTAAAAGGTACATCCTCGTCATTGTGGATGATTACTCTCGGTTTACATGGGTGAAATTTCTCACAACAAAAAATGAGGCACCTAAATTCATCATCAGGTTTCTCAAGATGATTCAAGTGCGTCTCAACACTACTGTCCGACGCATTCGTACAGATAATGGAACCGAATTTGTGAATCCAATCTTGCGTGATTATTATGAAGAAGTTGGAATATCTCATGAAACATCCGTTGCTCGCACTCCACAACAAAACGGTGTCGTTGAAAGGCGAAATCGTACACTTATGGAAGCTGCTCGAACGATGTTAATTTACGCAAAGGCTCCATTGTTTTTATGGGCAGAAGCAGTATCTACAACAGTGTACACCCAAAACCGATCACTAATTCGTAAACGCCATGGCAAAACACCTTATGAGCTTCTACATGGAGAAGTTACAGATTTATCATACCTTCATGTATTTGGTTCTCTTTGCTACCCAAATAATGGTGGGGACAATTTGGGAAAACTTCAACCAAAGGCTGATATTGGTATTTTCATTGGTTATGCACCTAGAAAGAAGGCATACCAAATCTACAACCGTAAGTCTCGTAAGATCCTCAAAACTATGAATGTTGATTTTGATGAGCTGACAGCAATGGCTTTTGAGCAAAGCAGCTCTGAACCCGCACTTCATGAAATGGGACCCAGTAACATTAGCTCTGGTCTTGTACCAAACAACCCTACTTCATCATCATTTACACCACCTTCTAGGAATGAATGGAATACGTTGTTTCAACCGTTCTTTGATGAATTCTTTACTCCTCCAAGTATTGTTGCTCCAAAACCTAAGGTAATAGCTCCGGTAGCCGAAGTTGTCGCTTCAGCAACCGAAGCACAATCAGATACGTTTGCACCTACAATTGGTCAAGATATACCTTCAACGAGTAATTCTCAACCAACTACCAAATCAACTACTCATGTCATGCCTATTGATGATGAAGAGGATGATGATGATCACGATTTGGAATTCGCTCAAATGCGTGAACTTCCATTCTTTAGTGTACTAATTCCTGACCATAATCAAGCCGGGTCGTCGACCTCAGAGGAAGCTCCTACTATGGTTTACTCCAATCCACGGATTTGTGAACATGACAGCAAGTGGACAAAGGATCATCCTATAGATTTTATTATTGGTGACCCTAACCGTCCGGTATCCACACGAAGTCAGTTATAAGAAAATGCAATGTTTTGTCATTTAGATGCTTTTCTCACTGAAGTTGAACCTAAGACATGGCAAGAAGCTTTTACTCAATCCTGTTGGATAGAAGCTATGCAAGAAGAACTTAATGAATTTATACGTCTTGAAGTATGGGAACTTGTCCCATGCCCGGATCAAGTGCAATTACTCACTTTGAAATAGGTTTATAAGGTGAAACTTGATGAGTTAGGCGGCATATTGAAGAACAAAGCTCGACTAGTAGCTCGTGGATACAAGCAATTATTAGGCATCGAATTTATGGAATCCTTTGCACCTGTTGCCCGTTTGGAAGCTATTAGACTATTCCTCGCTTATGTAGCCCACATGAATATAATCGTCTATCAGATGGATGTGAAGACGGCATTTCTGAATGGTGAAATCAAGGAAGAGGTCTATGTTCAACAACCGGATGGTTTTGTGAATCCTAAATATCCTAATCATGTGTACAAGCTTAAGAAGGCTCTCTATACGTTGAAGCAAGCTCCACGTGTATGCTATGATCTATTGTCACAATTCCTCATCACGCAAGGCTTCGCTAAAGGCAAGGTGGAACCCACGCTGTTTATTCAGAAACGAGGTAAAGATATGATTATGGTACAAATATATGTTGATGATATTATATTTGCAGCCTCGACCCAAACCTTATCCGATGAGTTTGGGACACTCATGTGTTCTAAGTTTAAGATGTCAATGATGGGCAAGGTATCATTCTTCTTTAGGACTTCAGATATCTCAGAGTCCCAGAGGCATCTTTATCAATCAATCCAAGTATGCCCTTGAATCACTTAAGAAGTATAAGATGGAATCTTGCGACCCCGTGGATGGTGGAACGAAGTAAGCTTGATGCAGATCCACATGGAGTTGTCGTCGATCCGACACTTTATCGTGGAATGATCGGTACCCTTCCGTACATTGCAGCTAGCCGACCCGACCTTCAGTTTGCTATCTCTATGTGTGCTCGGTATCAAACTAGGCCTACTGAGTTACACTTAGCAACTGTTAAACGGATCTTTCGGTATCTTAAAGGAACCATTAATCGGGGACTTTGGTATTCGAAGGACTCTTTGATTTCACTTATGGCATATGCAGATGCGGATCACGCGGGTTGTCAAGATACAAGGCGTAGCACGAGTGGAACTTTGCAACTACTAGGAGATCGACTAATCAGTTGGGCATCGAAAAGGCAGAAAAGCGCTGCAATTTCAAGTACGGAAGAAGAATACATAGCTATGTCCAGTTGTTGTGCTCAAATTCTTTGGATGAGATCGCAATTAACCGACTATAGTCTAGGTTTCAACAAAATTCCGATGTACTGCGATAACAAGAGTGCAATTGCCTTATGCTGCAACAATGTTCAATTCTCCCGGTCGAAGCATATTGACATTCGCTACCATTTCATCAAGGAGCAAGTGGAAAATGGAGTGATCGAGCTTTACTTTTTCCGATTTGAGTATCAATTGGCGGATATTTTCACGAAGGCTTTAGATCGTGCTCGAATGGAATTTTTGGCCGACAAGCTAGGAATGAAAACCTTCTCGCCTGAGACTCTAAAGGAACTGGCAGATGAAGCAAAAGAATAGTGGTGGTAAACTATTCTCCGTATCCTTGGTGATCATCTGTATATATTGTTTATATTTTTAACCACAAAAGCAAAATACAAAAATATAAAACCATATAAAAACCATAAAAATTGAAAAATTCAGAAAAATCCAAAAAAAAATTTACTTTATTTTTTAAAGGCATGTCTTTTGGTACGATAATATTTACGGCCTTAGAAATGTTGATTAATATTGACACGGTGCCATAAATAGAGTTCGTACAAAAGTTGTAAATATTTCATAAAACATGCCCATATGGCTTGTAGTTATTTCAGACTGCAACCCGGTTTTCACATTAAAGTCAAGTATTTCTTATGAAAGCTTTGGCTCACAACGGGAATTAATTTTGTGACAATCCGTCAATTTCAGGTCGTTATTTTAATCTCGAGTATTGCGTATTACGTGTTAACTTTAATGAGAATTTTTTTTTAGCGACTAACCGAGAAGGTTATGACTTGAAACTAGCGTAAGAATGTCGATTAAATGAAAACTGGCAAGGAATACGTTAGGTGTCGATATTATTGCGCAAATTATTATAAGAATGATTTTATTATGTTTAATCTTTATTTCTCGTGCTTTACGTTTTAACGAATGACGAGAACTATACTAGTGATCGCGATACCGAAGGATGCGCAAAAAAATTTACATTTTATTATCGATTGTCTCGATATTTTATTTTCGACGTTTTCGATTTAATTACGTTTTAAGTCGTGTCGAAGCTTTATTATTATATTTATGAAGTGTTTTAACTTTTGAAAAGTATTTTTACGAAACCCGAGTCCCGTAAATATTTTCAACTTTGACAAATATTCATTTTCTACCCTTTAACTTATTTAATTACTTTTTGGCTCAAAACTATGCCTAAATGACAAAATCTACCCTAACCTTGGACTATATAAGGTTTTTCCACTAACTAATTTACATTAAAAATTCATTTAAAAAAAGATAATCTCACTCTCTTTCTCTCCTTAACCGTCCACCCCTATTACCTAAACCCTTGAATTTTTTTAAATTCTACCTTGATTCATCCTAAACTAATAAAACACCCATCCTAGAAATTTCAAAAGCTTCATTTTGGTATAAAATTTTTCAACATGCATTCACTTATTTTTTCTTTTCAAAGTTTGGTGAAGAACATGTTGTTTGATCCATTTTTATAGTTAAAAATGTTGTTATTATTATTATATTTGAAGTGGGATGATGTTGCATGTATGATTTTTATATATTAGATTTTTATTAGATTAAATTTAAGGGTGTTAGGAGTTAGTTAGATGTGTTATGATAATATTAGGATGATATTAGGAGTATGTAAATTGTTAAAATGGGTCAAAATGTGGATTTAACATGATTATTAACTAGTCATTTTAGACCAGTAGGTAAAAGGGCATTTTTGAATTACTTACTGTAATAATCTTGTTAAACTAATAAGATAGGGTCGTAGAGAATTTCGTTAGCTTCGATTTGGTATAAAGTAGGACTTCCAACTCCAAACGAGTGCGAAGTTACAACAATTTTAGTATTCGTGTACCGGGAGACGAGTATCGGCACAATCCGAAAATTGTTGTCGATATTTGGATTGAATCTCGGGGACTATAAAATGAGTTTTAAAAATGTTCAAGGACTGATGTTAAAGTTTAAACCTCAGGTCATGAGTCTATTTTCAAACCCGAGTGTCGGTTTTATAAATGGAGTTGTTTAGACATGTCAAAATGGTTTTACAAGTTGAAGGCGTAAAACTGTCTGGTTTTTGTGACTCATAGATGTGTCGGGCAGAAAGCCTTAGAAGTAATATTTTTGAATGAAATTTAAACTAAGTCTTATCCATATTATATGTGAGTTTGTGACCAAGTTTCGTGGAAAACAGAATAGTTTAAGTAAGGTAAATGAGCTTGTACTTTTGGTAAGTACCGGCATATTTTTATCGATGGTATAGTCTAATAAAGTTAACATGTAAAAGGGTATAGAAGTACACTTGTACTATTATTATTTTGAGATTGTCATGGTTTTATAAATTTGAATGTTTTATTATTTAAGTATTATTTATACTTGAGTCATTTATTAACGAACGCGCCTTATTTGGTAGGTTGCGGTCTTCGTGTTTAACGGGCATCACTTATCGTCGGCGATCGTCATATTACTACTATTGTACCAAGGTGAGTCTATAGCCTCGCTTTTATACTATCTTGTAAAGATTTTTAAAACCCGCGAGGGGGATAACATGTTTGTTTTAAAATAGAACACAAGGGACCCGATTGTATGCTAGATGAATGTTATTTACATAAGTTTGCTTCTAGCCTTAAAAGACCCATTGAATCATGAATTGTTAATCGAATGAACGCTGATACTATGGATAGATCTATCAGGGTGACGCCCAGTCCGGTCGCGACTAGATATCGCGTGGTGTTGTGATACACTAGTAATGAAACATCGGATTCAATTGTATAAGAGAAATATACGCACTTAGCTAGGTGTGTTGGGCTGAAATAATATATGTTAACGTTCAATGTCATGAGACTTATGTAATAACAACAATAATTATGTCTGATCCACATGATTGTCAACCATGGAAGGTTTATTCAGAATGCTTGTGTTCATTTATTTAATTTAAACTCTATAGATTCACTCAGCATTTTTGTTGACTTTATAGCATGTTTTATCTCAAGTCCATGAAGAAGGCACTCAAGGAAGGCTGTTTCATGCAGCTTGCTTAATTTAAATGATTTGGCCCGCTTTTCTAAACTATGTCCATTCAAAGAAACTTTTGTTGTTTGTTATGTTGTGTAAACTTTAAAACTATTTGGGACCGTGTGTGAATTGTTTCATCTTTAAATAATGAATGGATGTATGTTTTTATTAAAACGACTCATTTTGAGGCGTTTTCTATGATATTGAGATTGAACCATGATAGTAACACCTAATGGCCCTTCCGCTGCTATGATCCAAAATTTGGGGTGTTACAGATTGGTTTCAGAGCTCAAGTTATAGAGAACGAAAATATTTTCAAAAAATAAATTTTTGAAATCTTTTGACTATAACATCTGCAAGCGAAACCTCCGATTGCCAATGGACGAGAATAAGAAAAGTATATATATGCTATAAATATTTAATTATTATTTATGCTTAAAGCATAATGGATTACATTTATTTATTTATAAATGTTTATTATTTGATTATTATAATACTAATACGTATTTTACAAACGACGATGATTGTCACAATAGAAATTCGTGTCTTTTGACTCATTCCTCGTGAATCTTTGTTCCTTGTCTAAATTCTATTCTTTGTTCTATCATCCATTCTTGTTTCTCTTCATCTGTGTATTCTTATTCTGTGTTATTCATGTTTTTTTTATCACAAGCGTTGAATGAATACTCATTTTGATGTGAATTGTGTAACAGGATCATGTCGCCAAAACAAATGACTGAGGCGCAGTTACGCGCTATAGTAGTTGATCAATTTCAGGTCGCTATGAATGCATTTATGGCAAATATGAATAATAGAGCTGGTGGATTCGGTGGAGCTGGTGGATTCGGTGGAGTTGGTGGATCCGGTGGAGCTGGCAATACTGGAGGTGGCAATACTGGAGCTGATAATGCTGGTGCTGGAACTGGTGATGCTGATAGACCAGTGATTCCTGAAAACAAGAAGTGTACTTATACCTCATTCATGAAATGTAAACCTCCGACTTTTAAGGGTACTGTTAGCCTCAAAATATTGAGTCAAACAAGAATGTTCGGTCATAGGTTTCTATTGTAATATTTATTAGAACGTTGTAATAAGTAGTTATTTAGTCGTGGTTCACGGGCTTGGATTTAAACTAATTAAAGTCCAAACGACAAGCCCGGCCCAATATATAGTCCATTAAAGCCCGCATGTGGGTGGACTATATATACTACCCTCCTAGCATGTTAGGAGGGTGGATGGTCATTTGTAACTTCTTTTCTTAATCTAATCTCACCAAGTTAATCATCTCCTCTCTACTTTCTCTCACTACTTTCTCTCTCTAGGAATTCATCTCTTCTTCATCTATTTTCTTTCTTTCTTCATTGCTTAATCATCACAAATACATGGGACAACATTTGGTATCAATCGCCACGGGGTAGATTTGTGATTGGTTGGTGTTATTATATTTGATTCGAATGATTTAACCCATAAATCATCTCGGATTCAAATTTTTTTGTGTTTTCCGTGCTTTGCTTAATCATCTACATCTTATACATAGTTGTAGTAGTGATTTGGTATATTTACTTTGGCTAAAAACACAAAATTTTTGGGTTTTTTGTTCATTTTTTGGCTTAAAATCACGTATTGGTTGAGTTTTGTCCGAGAAAAGGGGGATACATTCCGATTGGTGTAATCTGAAAAGGGTTTAGTGATTCAGATTGGCATTCCGATTGGAGATTCAGATTGTCATTCCGATTGGTGATTCAGATTGACATTCCGATTGGTGATTCAGATTGTCATTCCGATTGGTGATTCAGATTGACATTCCGATTGGTGATTCAGATTGTCATTCCGATTGGTGATTCAGATTGACATTCCGATTGGTGATTCAAATTGACATTCCGATTGGTTATTCCGATGACATTCCGATTGGTTATTCCGATAACATTCCGATTGGTTATTCCGATGATGTGTTTTGCTAAATTTTGTTTGAGTATTTTTTAGACTTAGCCACCATCTAGACTAGTTTCAGAATATCGTTTCAACGTAGATCAAAAAAAAAAAAAAAAAAAAAAAAAAAAAAAAAAAAATATTTTTGGCGGGAAAACCCAAGTAAAATTTATTTTTTCCTAGACCATTTTTAGGCCATTTAAGCTTCAATTTCAAATTTTGGCGATGCGAAAAATTTTTCGACCAAAAATTCAAATTTTCGGACCAAAATTCAAATTTTTAGGTTTTATTTTTGTCAAAATTTTTCATTTTTCAAATTTTTTCCCTATTAGTTTTTGGCTATTTCGGACTTGATTTCAAAATTTGGTTATTCAAAATTTTTCGGTTTACCGTTTTAGTCGAACTGAGGAATTTATTGTCGGACTGAGAAAAATTTCAAATTTTCGGAATTTCAACAACAACACAATCACACCATATCTACTTAAGATCCAAAGTCAATTCATCAACAGAGAGAGACGATCATCATGCCAACGAGTAATGCGGTTACTGAAAGTTCAGACGTGAAAGACCTCGAAATGGAACGACTACAACAACATATATGTTTTTTGAGAAAAAACACCATGGACGGATTTAGAGTACTTCAAGATTCTTTTCAGAACCTTTCAAAAGTCTTGTTCGACTTACGTGAATCCACTGGCACATTCAGCAAAACATTCAATCATGCCATGGATAAACTTCAAACACAACTTGTCAACGAAAGACTCATTGCTAGTTAATGCAAGATCAGTTTCACTGCTCTCAAGACATCACTTGAAACGATGTTTACTTCTGACTTCATCAAGTCTTCGCTTACCAACGAGTGCTTCAAGCGATATCATGGAATGGATGCTTTATCATACAAAGATCGGATAACCCGCAACATTGACTTCATTGTAACCTATGTGAATCACACAATACAGACGCAACAAACAATTGATGACAGACTTCATACCAGTTGTGGTATCGCATTAGATATTGAGAATACAAGCTGTAGATATGAGACTCCAACGCATAGTTCAGGGAATGATGACCACAACTCTGGGAAAGACAACAGCATCTCTGGCACACAACACATCGACTCTGAGAATGTCATCAGCAATACATCTTCCTATGATAATGGTCCTGTTTTCGATTCTGAGCCATTGGAAGAGGTACACTATGATGAATATAATGTGTTTGGAAATGCTAATACGCATGAGCATAGTGATCAAACTCAAACCATTATTCCCACATGTATAACGGAAAAGGTTTATAGCAATACCATACCTGATCCATTAGACACGTGCAATAATTCGTCTGACAATGATCAACATGCAAATGAGTATGATGATGAGGAGCGTGTCGCGCTTGCTAATTTAATTGCTAGTTTACAAAAAGATGTAAATGAAACTAGAAAGAGTCAAAAGCAATTAAAGAAGGCAAACGCAGCGCTCACTCAAAACTTTGAAGAATGCAAAGCCGCTCTAATTAAATCTAATGAGACCCTTGAAAGTAATAGGGCTGAGCTTCTTCAGAAAACCAAAGAGCTTGAGGGGTACAAGGGAAGTGCGTTAAAAAGTCAAAAGGACGATTTTGAAAACAAATATAATACAACTCTTGAGTTATTAGCTAAAGAGAAGCGTCAATATAATGTTTTCTTAATGGATGAATGTCAAAAAACGTACCTTGCCAATACCAAAGTTAATGAACTTGAACAAAAGCTTTCTATGACCACTACTGATTCTGCTAAAATTCTAGAGGATAAGAAACAAGAGGTAGATGCGTTAAAACAAGACTTCAAAAGTAGATATGATAAAGAAACCGAAAAAGTTACGAAACTAGAAGCACAAGTCGACTTTTTGAAGAACGTTGTTTATAAAACGCATGATTCTATTCAATCCGTAAGAATGCTAGCACCTCCATCGATGTTTAAGGGTCAAGCTAGCTTTGCAAGTCCTGAGTACCTTGCCAAAGCTCAAGCTGCGAACCCGTGTCTCTATCTTGATGAGACTGAAAGGACAAATCTTGATTGCATGCCTGTTAGTGCCGATAGTGAAGAGACTGCCCTTTGGGATGCTGATAGTCAACCACTTGTTAATAAGGAGTTTGTGAAACCTTATAATTATGCTTATGAGAATAGTCTTTATGGCCTGTTCAACAAACAAACTCAGAAAACTCGTGAGGAAGTGTTCTTAGAATGCAAACAAAAGAGAATTCAATGGAAGAACGCATTTGCCCCTAAGAAATCTAATGTTTACAAATACATCAACTACCTCCCTCTAGATGAATCTAAAAGCAAGAGTAGGAAAACATTAGGTATTCTTAAACATCACATAGATAATGTTAAATCTATTGTTGAACGAGACTGGGCAAAACGTGAAAAAGCTGAATGGACACGTCCGATTCCTCAAGATATTACCTTGCTTGTCAAAGAACTCTTAATTCCAAACACGGCGTTGATCAAAGAAACTGTTCTTCAACTTGAGGAGTTCATTCGGACTGAAATGTTTGATGATTTAAAATACGTTGAATCTCTTGAGAAAGCAATTGATGATCTTCAAATGGACAAGTCCGCTTTTTCTGATGAATATGATTTACTCTTGCAAGAATGCGTTTCTAAAGATATTATGTGTGCTTATTTTACATCTTGTGCCGATATTGATGAATATTCTGAAGTTGCATGCCAATATCTTGATAAGCTCAAAGAATGTGAACGTCTTGAAATTGAGCTTTCGAAACGGAAAGAAAATGTCGACAAAAAGGCTTTTGAGTTACTTCAACACAAAACTGATTTCCTTCAAAAACATTGTCATTCACTTGAACTTGCTTTGCAAAAAGACGTTGGTCGTTTTTCACATGATAATAAATTGCAAGAAAAACTTTCCCAAACGTTTCGAGAAATGAATGAACAGAATTTGGAAATTAAAGGGTTGAAAGCTCAGTTACAAGACAGAGAAAGAGCTATAGCAGAGTTGCAGAAACTCGTTGCTAAGATGGGTGGGAAAGTTGTGGAACCTAAAGTTGTGAAACCTGTTGTTCGACAACCAAATGCCTACAAGGATCCAAAGCCGTCTATCTTAGGAAAACCGACTCCTTTCTCCAATTCTTCTCATGTAAAATCTAGGTTACCCCCTAAGACTGATGTGCAACCAAGTGTTCCAAAACCATCCATATCACCATATGTTCCTCCATTTAGAAAGCACACTGTTGCTAAACCCAACCATGTGAATGCACCTAGCACTTCTAGGACTCCTCCAAAACGTGTGACATTCACGTCCATAAAGGAATCTGTAGGTTCAAATGACCTCGTTCATACCCACAACCTAGAGGATGTGAAACAAAAAGGGAAGATTCAGAAAGACAAACCAGTGTATGAAAAACCTAGTTCACCAAATCCTGCTAGAGTTCTACACACTCCTAATGGTAGTCAACCAAAACCTAGGATCCCTCTACAGCAATCTAGGAATTGGAAACCATCCATGAATAGTCGTGCTTCAAACACTACGCCTGAACGATTTGGAAAACAAAGGAATACAAGTACTTTCGTGAATCCCAAATTCCCTGTATGTCCCACTTGCAAAAAGGGCATTCACAATGGAAATCATGACCATTGCATTTTGCAATACCTCTATGAGGTCAAATCTCGTTCCTTTGAACGGAGATCGTATACAGAATCCCATAAGACAACAAGGAGATACAAACCCGTTGCAACGAAAAGCAACCACACCAAATCTGAAACGTGGATTCAAAAAGGACATAGTTTCTCTCCAAAGAAGTCTTCCGCTGTGCAAGAGAAAGCTACTCCTAAATCTAGTCTTCAGTGGAAACCAACGGGTCGGATCTTCACGGAAGTTGGTCTTAAGTGGATTCCAATAGAGAAGAGTGATGACACCTGCACCAACACTAATGCTACTGTTCTACACGCTGAAAAGGAATTTGTTACTCCTAATTCTAGTATTTGTGCAAACTCTTCTTCTGTGATTGCAGGTACAACAGCGGATTCTGAACCCACTTCTCCTTCTTCAAAGGGTTCCAATTCTGTATATTCAATATCACCTTCTTCTGCTGTACAAAAGTCTATTTTGGATTATTTTCGAAAAAATTGAGAAAACACAAAAATATAATAAAACGTAAATATCCTTAGAAAAACAAACTAAAAAACGGAAAAACTTTCAAAATACCAAAAATATTCTTCTCGACATGTCTTTCAGTATCGATAATATGGACGTACCTAGAAATGTCGCTCAATAACGACACGGGTGTGTACATAAAGCTCGAATGAAAGTTGTAAATATTTTTCAAAACATGTCATTTCAATGATTTACAATTGCCTCAGATTATGACTCGTACTTCAAAGAAAGGAAAGTTGATCACGATGATTACTTATCCTCAACAACGGGAAAATAAAATTTCTCGGTCATGAGCTATCGATAAAAACATTCAAAGTTTTTTAAGCTCATGTAAACGACTTATAGTTAAATGTCAGACTGTAACTCGGACTTCAAATAAAGGAAAGTGTATCTTTAAAGATACCTTATCCTACCAAACGGGTAGAGCAATCTATCACGGGTTGAGCTTGTCACAAAACATTCAAAGTTTTGAGCTCAACACAATGGCTTGTAATCACTTTCAGATTGCAACCCGGATCTAAATTCACAGGGGAGTGTACGCTTTTGTACTCTTACCCTTAGCAAAAGAAGTTAAATCTTCTTACACTTGAGTGGATTCGTCAAAGACATTCAAAGTCTATGAACTCAAGTTTATGCTTTAGAAAAACCTTTTCGTCAAAAAGAATTGATTTTTCAAAAAGCGTTGAACACAATTTTTTCAAGAATTTTTCAATGATATTCAAAATCTTTCAAAAATTGTGTGTTCAACAACTCCTATCCTCAAAAGTTTAATGTGGATCACATCCTCGAAATGACAATTCCATTGGATCAATTTTTGAGGGGGAGCATTTTAAACTTCATGCAAAAGATTAACACATCTTTCTCCCGGAGATTTCAAGACTATTTTTCAAAATATATTTTAATCAAATTTGGTATCTCTAATATCAAAAGATTTTATATATTAGAGATAGGGGGAGAAAATGTGATTAAAATGTGATCATATATAAGACTCAAGCACTTTAACTCTTACCCACATGTGCGAAACACTTTCGATTATCGATGCACATGTGAAGGGGGAGCTTTTCTGAAACGACAAAACTAGCAAGGTGTTAAATGTTTTTCAAACACTTTGTTAGAATTTAAAGTGGTTTTCATGGTTACGATCAAATACCCACAACATCTTTAATTCACGACGTTATTGGTGTCAAAAGGGTGGTTAGTTTTAAGTCCTATGATCCAACCAGAACCGGAGGGATCTTCCTAGGGACAATCCAATAGATTATTAGAAGTCCTTAGGAAAGATGGAGTAGAATGTGAACGTAGCAGAATGCCGACTAAGTACTGATGCTAGCACTGGAACAATCACAACAAGGTGCTAGTAATGATGTCTTGGTAAGCATTGAAGGGGTTGAAGAATGAAAAAGAAATGTAAGGATAAAGGGTCTAAAGAAAGAAGCCCTATATACAACTTAGGCAGAAACCGGGTCAACTCATCATGAAGACAAACTCATCATGGACCCAGTGATGTGAAGCACAACCCTTTCCTAGCTACTCAGACTTCTCTCAAAAGAAGTTTGTTTTATTGTCACGGAGATCAACACGACTTCTATTGACTTTCTCACTCCGAGATAGTTGATATTGAATAGGTGGCATCTGCTCCAGCCTCCGACCACTAAAAGTGCACAAATCGAGTCTAGAGCCAAGAGATCAATCAAATCTCGTTAGGACACACGGATGAAGATCAAGAGAGTCCTACGCTATATCCTTGCGATATTGCTAGAACACTCAGAGTGATACTACTTAGTATTCACAATGATGAGTGGAAATCCTTCCAGTGTTAACATCAAACAGCACTGCGGTAGGTCATATGCAAGATTCTTTATGAATTGAACATATGTAAAACTGAAAAGCAACAGTGGTTTGATTCTGAATTGATTCAATCTCGTTTCAGGTTTCTACGCAATATCTTTATGGTCTTGCCAGAACATTCAGAGTGATATTTATTAATATTCACAGTGACGAATGGAAATCCTTCTAGCGTCAACATCAAACAGCGCTACGGTAGGTAACTTGTGAGATTCTTATGAATCAAACTTGTGTCAGCTGGAAAGCAACAATGGTAAGATTCTTTATGAATCAAACTTGTTCCAGGAACTTGAATTGACGACTTCAATCAAGCGGATATTTGTCCAATTGATTCACTCTTTATGATCGCAGTCTTGCTTTGAGACGGTCGAGTAAAGAGAACGGCTAGTACAGTCGCGAAACCCTGTCAAGGAGATTCTTAATCTACCTGATCACAGGTACGATATTTAATATCGTATAACGGTCTTCACCGACCGGAGGTAAAACGCTACCGATTTAGGACGAATGTCAAAGCCATTCAGTCCGTGTCTATGTTTTGTCTCGAGAAGGTGGCGTCACGGTGTACTCAGCAAAGTCAAAGATTCACAACCACATATTCATGCCCAAAGACTTATCCAACAATTGATAGTGTGAGCATGTGGATAAAGACACAAGATCACAAGATGGCAAAGACAAATCAAGAATGATTTGAAGATCTCAAGACTTAAAGACAAAGTCGAAAGACAACGACAAAGGCTCAAAGATCACAGCATGAAGGAACAAAACTACTGTTACACGTTCAAGACTCATTTATGACGAAATTCATAAATCTCCATTGGAATCCAAATATCAAAGAGGAATGACCTCACATTGGGGGAGATTGTTAGCCTCAAAATATTGAGTCAAACAAGAATGTTCGGTCATAGGTTTCTATTATAATATTTATTAGAACGTTGTAATAAGTAGTTATTTAGTCGTGGTTCACGGGCTTGGATTTAAACTAATTAAAGTCCAAACGACAAGCCCGGCCCAATATATAGTCCATTAAAGCCCGCATGTGGGTGGACTATATATACTACCCTCCTAGCATGTTAGGAGGGTGGATGGTCATTTGTAACTTCTTTTCTTAATCTAATCTCACCAAGTTAATCATCTCCTCTCTACTTTCTCTCACTACTTTCTCTCTCTAGGAATTCATCTCTTCTTCATCTATTTTCTTTCTTTCTTCATTGCTTAATCATCACAAATACATGGGACAACAGGTACTGATGGTGCTGTTGGTTTAATGCAATGGTTTGAAAGATTAGAATATGTGTAACACCCCCAAATTTATACAACTCAATACAGCGGAAGACTAGTTGGTGTTACGGGATAGCACATTACTCACATCATAGACAACGCATAAAAATCGCGTCGTTTATTAATAAAGCATTTCCATTCATAAATTTCAAAGTTACATCGGTCCCAAGTCATATTATTTCATACAAAGTTTTACAAAGTATTTGAATGGAAAATATTGTTTAAGTGCGGGCCATGAATTCTTGTCGTCTTCCCGAGAATTACCTTCAAGTACCTTAGATAAAACATGTTAAAAGAAAAGGTCAGCGATAACGCCGAGTGAATTCATAGAGTTTAATAAAATCCATCAATATAATATCAGTATAAAATTATTACTGAAATCATTTTGTACAAATCATTTTAATAGGCCATAAAATAGCCAAAGTCATTTTATACAATTCCTTATCGAAAATCATAATATAGGCATTTGCCTTAAAAATCATTATACGAATCATTGTCGTTAAAAAAACACCATACAATACGTTTTGCAACGTTGTATAGATTAAATAAAACCATTATATGAATATGGTTATAAAAACCAAAATACAAACATAATTTCAATAGTATGACCCTGTATTGCTAGTCAGGCAATACATCGTAATTCGGAGCGTCTAGTAATATTTCGGTGATTGGATTATTATAAGCCGCATGACATTGTTACCTTACTAAACCAACAACGGGTAGCTAACCCGATACCAATTTTGCCCATCTAAAGTAGCGTGTCGTCACAAAGGTCACGCTATGGAAATCTTCTCATACATAAATTCGCTTACCAATCAATGTGGCACGACGGGGATCAACCGTCAAGGCGCGAACTGGGGTGATCGTCCCCAAATAGTACTATTAAATGCATAAGCTCTACCAAATCCCGGTAGTTCACAATTCATGCTAATGGGACTTTTAGTGACATAACCTAACTTTAATAATCCATTTAATTTCATCTATCGGGTCCTTTAATCATTTATCGGGTCATACAATCGGGTCATTCAATCATTCGGGTCCAAAATCAATAAACAAACAATCGGGACAAATGGTGTCCTATTTTATAAAAACTAACATGTTATCTCCCTCGCGGGTTTATAAAACATTTCATAAAAACATTTAAAAGAGTGCGAGGCTATGAACTCACGTTGATGTGGGAAAGCGGGTTGTCGGCAATTCGGACGTACGGTACGCGCTTCAATCACGGAAACCTAGACAAATAATAATCGGTCTTAGACGTTTGTCCAATGACTTTATAAAAATACCAATTATGTATACATATGATGATTATATATATATATGATGATCAAGTGGGTTTACATATTCTCATTTACTCATTTTTGTGCTATGTGTCGATAACTTTTATACTAGTTTTCTCGTTTTACCCATTTACGTGTTTTAGGTTCAATAAGCCAATTATAAGTTCTTAACTTGTTTTAATCCTTTTTACACTTATATTATCAGTATTTAAACTTTACAAGTTGGGCCTAAATGGGTTAAGCCCAATAATAAGTTTATAAGTGTTTTTGTCCATTGTTGTTGTATTGTTAGTCCAATAATGTTAATTTAGTCCGTTAACGTCCGTATGTCCTATAGTTCGGGTTTTATCGGTTTTTACTTGTTATACATGTCTATATATCAGTATATAAGTTTGTTAGCCCTATATTTCATATAGTAGAACAAGAATGTAATAGGTCATCTTAGTCGTTAAAAGGTCTTGTATTGTAATAGGTTAGTCGGGAAAACCGGGCTTGAGTTTAAGCTAATATTGTATAAGTTAGGGGCGTAAGCCCAAAAGAAAGCCAAGCCCGGCCCAAGATGAAGCCCACAAAGGCCTTAGAGCCGTGGGGTATATAACCCTCTTTCACATGTGAAAGAGGGTGTTGGTTCATTTCATTAAACACATAGTTTTAGTGTAAACCTTCCACTTCTCTCTCTACTTTCTCTTTCTACTTTTCTTCTCTTTCTCTCTCTAAGAATCTTGTGTTATGGATTAAATAGGAACAACATTTGGTATCAAGAGCCTATAGTGGATAGGTGATTGAAGATTCGTGGTGGTGTTCTTGTTGATTTTCGTCCATTTTTTGATCTCTAAACACACGAACCAAATTTTTTTTGTGTTTTTTATGGTTTGATCTTGATACAAATCTTCTACATAGTTGTGGTAGAGATTTGGTATTGTTACTTTGGCTAAAAACACAAAATTTTTGGGTGTTTGGATCATTTTTTGGCTCAAAATCACGTATTGGGTGTGTTCTGTCCGAGAAATGTGCAAAAATTGTCCTTCCATCGCAAAGTGTGCTGCCATCGCAAATGGGTTTCTGATATTGCGATCTGATATTGCGATCTGATATTGCGATCTGATATTGCGATCTGACATTGCGATCGTGGGTTTTTTTATTACTTATTCCGATCTGGACATTCCGATCGTACTTTGCGATCTGGATTCCGACGGGTATAAGGAAGTATTTTAAGTCGTTACTCTGCTTGAATTTTGACTGCCACATTGCGATCTGGACATTCCGACAGGCTTTGCGATCTGAACATTGCGATAAGTCATTCCGATCTGAACATTGCGATAGGACATTCCGATCTGAACATTCCGATGGACATTTCGATGGATATTTTGTTTGAGTAATTTTTAGACTTAGCCACTATCTAGACTAGTTTCGGAACGTAGTTTACACGAAGATTAAAAAAAAAAAAAAAAAAAAAAAAAAAAAAAAAAAAAAAAAAAAAAGAGTTAAAATTTTTTAGGTCAAGTAAATTCAAATTTTTTCCCTACTAGTTTTTGGCTATTTCTAACTCAAATTCAAAATTTGGCGATACAAAATTTTTCGGCTTACCGTTTTGTCAGACTGAGGAATTTAATTGTCGGACTGGAAAAAATTTTTTTTTTTGAATTTTCGGAATTTCAATTTTAACCACACATCATCACAACAAATCCACTAAGATCTGCAATTCATCCACAAGTATTCACCATGTCTAACAACAACATCAACATTGCAACTGCTAATCAAATTCGTTTGGAACAAGGTGGCAACGGTAACCCACCTGTGCTCACTGCCGGTTGCTACGTTCAATGGAGATCTCGTTTTCTTAGATTTCTCGATGGAAAAGAAAACCGAACTGCTCTTCGTCACTGCCTTGAGAACCCACCTCCAGTTTTTGAATTCAAACCAATTACAACACAGGCAGAGGATGGTACTTCATCAACTATACGAGCTATGGAGGATTTTGACACATGTTCTGCTGAGAAAAAGAAACTCCTCCAAGCTGAAGCTGATGCTGTAAATTTCATACTCACTGGAATTGATAACGATATCTATTCCACAGTTGATGCATGTCCTAATGCTATGGAAATGTGGAATGCAATTCATCGATTGAAGCAAGGTGAGTCAATCAATGTTCAAGATCTCGAGACTAATCTACTTTGGGAGTTTGGAAAATTCACATCTGAAGATGGTGAATCCATTGACTCATATTACTCGAGATTCTACAAAATGATGAATGAGCTTGTCAGAAATCAGTGCACCATCTCCAATCATCATGCCAATGTTCAGTTTCTACTTCAACTCAAACCGGAATGGCAAAGGTTTGTGACTTTGGTCAAACAAAGGGAGGATATCAAGACTATATCTTACCACAAACTTTATGATATCTTGAAACAACATCAGAATGAAGTGAATGAACTAAGGGCTGAAAAGGCAGAACGGTCTGCTAATTCTATTGCTTTTGTGGCTGCTACTTCAACAAAACCCGTTCCCCGTCAACAACCACCTACTCATTCCTCAAAGTCATCAAGCTCATCCACCAAACCTCTAGCCGTTGATAAACACAAAGCAAAAGCAATTGTCCCCACTCCACCTCCAAAGTATGACACCGAGTCAGATGGAGACAGTGATGATGAACAAACTTCAAGGGACAAGAAGATTGAAGAACTCATGTCTTTACTCACCACAACTTATAAGAAGATCTACAAACCTACCAACAACAACCTCAGATCATCATCCAATGCTAGATATAAGGAAGTTGATCATGCACCTAGGTATGATCGTGATGCTAGGTATGATAATCAGAGGATGCTGAATCAAGTTGGGGCTAGAGATACTGTAGGCACTCCGGTGGTGCAGAAGACTGGGATTCAATGCTTCAACTGCAAGGGATTTGGTCACATGGCTAGGGAATGTAAGAAGCCAAAACGGGTTAAGGATTCGGGATATCACAAGGAAAAGATGTTGCTATGCAAGAAAGAAGAAGCAGGAATTCCACTCACAGCAGATGAAGTTGACTGGCGTGATGACACTGATGATGAAGCCGATGATCAAGAGTTAGAGGCACATTATGTGTACATGGCAAAGATTCAAGAAGTGATCCCAGAGACTGATGATACTTCTGGACCCATCTATGATTCTGAGCCACTTGAAAAGGTACCATCACATGATAACTATAATGTGTTTGCTAATGAACGACGGCATCCTGAGCAACCCGAAAGCATCAATGACACATATGTAATGGACACGGAGGATAGCAATATCTCTACGGATTCACAGCATATGTGTAATGATGACGGAAAAGCTGTTCAAGATACTGACTCGGATGAGGACCGTGATTTGCTTGCGTCTATTATTGATTCTTTAAAACGTGAAATTGATGAAAACAAAGAAGCTAATAAACGTTTGAAGCAAGCAAACACATCCTTAGCCGAGGAGATAGACAGGCTTAAAGAGTGTGATTATGTAAAAGAAGCTGATCGACGGGTTGCAATAGCTAATGGTTTGGTATATGAACGTAAGGTGCTCAACGAACAATATTGTTCTGAAGTAGCACACGAAATTCATATGTCAAAACAGAAGATATCGGAACTTGAAGAACAACTGCTGCTACATAAACTCCAAATTACTGAATTAGAGTCGGTTAACAAAGAACAAACTGAGCTTTATAAAACTCGTGAAGAAAAGGATATTGAAAAAATTCTTGCTTTGGAAAAGAGAGTCGACACGTTAAACAACATTGTTTACAAAACGGGTCAGTCTATTCAAACTATGAATATGCTCAATAGAAATATGAAAACGAGTTTTGTCAAGCCTGAATATCTCAAGAAAGCTCAAAGTACCAAGCCTGCTCTTTATGATATCGGTTGTTATGTTGATAATCTTGCTCTTATGCTCTCCCCTGACTGCGACGAAATCATTCGTCAACAAGAAGAAAGTCGATCAAACTTAAGTGATTTAATAAACCTTTCTGATTCTAACAATCATATTAAGTTTGTCCCTCAAAAAGAACTTTCAAAAGAACAAAAGATGTATAACAGTGTTCCACCACCAAGTGATGAACCACAAAAGAAAGTTTCTTTAAAAAGGAGTTTCAAAAAGCAATCAATTTTGTTAGAAAAGCGAATTTTGGATGAAAAACGTAAATGGGATGAGAAAAGCAAAAGTGTTCAGCAATTTGAGTTTATAAAACAAGGGGTTTTAAATTTGTACAAAGGTGTCGTCGACTATGAAAAAGTTTCTAGGGATACCATTTGGAATATTAAACCTAACCCACAAGTAGAAGTCGTCATCCAACAATGCATTGTTCCAACCATTGATGATCTTTCAAAAAATGTGGAAATGTTTTATAATGCTCTCACTGAGGAAATGTTAACTGATTTAAGCTATGTCAAATCTCTTGAAGATGAAGTTGATTTTCTTCAAATTAAATTAAAGACACAAGAACACCAACTTTCTAACGAAATTGATCGACTTTCCAAGGAATATTTTTATGCTGACCATATGAATGCTATACTTGGTGTGTATACCGATCTTGATCAATATTGTCATGTAGCATGTCTTGTGTCAGAATCGGACGACGAAATGTCGCAATCTTGAAGTAGAGCTTTCAAAACAAATTCAGTCATATAACAAACTTTCGAAAAGTTTTTCTCAACTTGAGAAACACTCCATTTCTCTTGAACTTGCTTTACAAAAAGGTGAAAAATCTCATAATCATAAAAAGTGTCTAGAAATGTCAGCTTCTTCGTTTCGTCTACTAAATGAAAAAGATTTCGAAATAAATGATTTGAAAGCTCAGCTAAAAGAAAGGGACATTGCCATTAGTGAGTTACAGAAACTCATTGAGAAAATGAAAGGAAAGTCTGTTTTGGGTAAACCATCTGCCGTTCGTCAACCGAATGCGGTTAAATGCCCTAAAACATCTATTTTGGGACAACCCCCACAGACTTTGCCTAAGATAGGAAATGATAAGAGCACTAATGTGATAGCACCTGGAATGTATAAGATGAACACTAGGTCCACTCAAACTGGAACAACGCAGTTACCTCAAAATACTAGGAAAACTAATCAACGTGTGTCTTCTTCTACAGGAGTAAATCCCACTACTAGTGTTAGCGGACCACAGCTTAAGAGCACTAGAATTGAAGATAGAGTCATGCCTAACAATAGTCAAGGGAAGAAGAATGAAGTAGAAGATCACCGTAGGAATTTTAAGTTTTCTAAGAATAAAACGTCTGTAACTGCATGTAATGACAGTTTAACTGCTAAGACCTCGAATGTTGAATTTGTTTGTGTTGAATGTGGCAAATGTGTTCGTACTTTCAATTATGATGCTTGTGCTCTTAATCATAATGGCGTGAATGCTAGAACTAGGAAGCCTATTCGTATGCCCACTAGTACTAGTAAACCCACAAGAACTTTGAACCAATCCACTGAGCAACCACTTAAGAAACTAAGTGCGTTAGAATCCACTACTCTACGTAAACAAAGCAGGTTAAAGAAGCTTTATGAGCACATGATTAGGACATGTACACGGGGGTATTCAAGATTTACACCACCCGGATACAAATGGGTACCTAAGACAATCCCCATTCTAATTGGGTCTATGAATGTTAGCTTGCCTTTAGAATCTAGGTCCACTACTATTTTGGAACCCGTTTCTATCAAGGGCTCCCATTTGTCAAATGCTACATTGTCTTCTAATTCTTCTGCAGCTCGTCGAACTCATCCTATTCATAATGGACTCCGGGTGCACAAAGCACATGACGGGCAATCTCAAGCTTCTCATTAACTTCGTGGAGAAGTTTCTGGGTACGGTACGGTTTGGAAATGATCAATTTGCACCGATACTCGGATATGGAGACTTGGTTCAAGGGAATATCACTATAAAACGGGTTTATTACGTCGAGGGACTGAATCACAATTTATTCTCGGTTGGTCAATTTTGTGATGCGGATTTGGAAGTGGCTTTTCGGAAATCTACTTGCTATGTTAGAGACTACGATGGGAATGACCTTCTTACAGGTTCTCGTGGTTCTGATCTCTACACAGTAACTCTTCAAGACACATCTTCAACAAATCCAATTTGCTTAATGGCTAAAGCATCATCATCTCAAGCATGGTTATGGCATCAACGATTGTCACATCTCAACTTTGACACCATCAACTTGCTTTCGAAGAATGATATTGTGACTGGTCTTCCTAAGTTGAAATTCGTCAAAGACCATCTTTGTTCTTCTTGTGAGTTGGGGAAAGCAAAACGAAAGTCTTTCAAAACAAAGACTACCCCAAGCTCAAAAGGACGATTGGAACTTCTACACATGGATTTATGTGGTCCCATGCGTGTAGAGAGTATTAACGGGAAAAAGTATATTCTCGTGATTGTTGATGATTACTCTAGATACACATGGACTTTCTTCTTAAGGTCCAAAGATGAAACACCAGAAGTTCTCAAAAACTTTCTCAAGATGATACAACGCAATCTTCAAGCTCAAGTCTTAACCGTAAGAACGGATAGGGGTACTGAATTTTTGAACAAGAACTTGCAATCTTACTTTCAAGAAGAAGGCATCGAACATCAAACGTCTATTGCTCGAACTCCTTAACAAAACGGCGTTGTCGAAAGACGGAACCGTACTTTGGTTGAGGCTGCTCGAACAATGCTTTCTGCTTCAAAATTACCGCTATTCTTCTGGGCTGAAGCAATTGCAACTGCCTGTTATACTCAGAATCGTTCTCTCGTTATCCCTAGACATGAAAAGACACCTTACCACATCATCAATGGCAGGAAACCTACTGTAAAATTCTTTCACGTATTTGGATCTTTATGCTACATCCTTAAAGACGGTGAGAATCTCGACAAGATGAAAGAAAAAGGTGATGCATGTATTTTTGTGGGGTATGCTACATTGTCGAAAGGATATCGGGTCTATAACAAGAGAACAAAGATCATTGTCGAAACAATTCATGTGAACTTTGACGAATTGCCACAAATGGTACTTGATCACAACAGCTCAAGTCCGCACCTCAATGTCCAGAAATGGCACCTACACACAACAGTGTACGTCCCGTGCAAGAATGTCAACAAAGTACTCCCACAGCAGAATCGACGGATACAACACATATGAATGAGTTGGTTGACTTATATGATCCTATGTTTGATGAATATTACTATGGAAACAATCAAGTTGTGTCAAAGCCTTCCGCTGTCAATACTGCTGATGCACCTGAACAAAATCAACAAGACACAACTGCCTCTACTTCAGCAACCGTTGCTCAAGAGACAATTCCAGTGGATACTCAACAAACTCAAGAAACTGTCATACAACCAACATCACCAACCGTCAATGCTGAAGGAGGAAACAACAATCAAGCAGTCAATGCACAACCTGACGATGAAGAATTTATCAATCCGTTCGGTACACCGGTACACGAAGTCGGAGAGTCTTCTACTCAACATGTTGATCCGTCCAACATGCATACATTCTACCAACCATATCCATCCACTCACCATTGGACACGTGATCATCCATTGGTGCAAGTCATTGGAAATCCTTCACAACCGGTTCGAACACGCAGACAACTCGAAACCGATGGCGATGTGTGTATGTATGCACTCATCGTGAGTTCAACTGTACCTACAAACATCAAACAAGCCATGACTGATCATGCGTGGATTGAATCAATGCAAGACGAAATTCATCAGTTTGAACGCCTAAATGTTTGGGAACTTGTTGACCGACCCTATGGAATGTCAATTTTAGATTTCAAATGGATCTGGAAAAACAAACTGGATGAAGAACAAACCATCATCAAAAACAAATCTCGTCTTGTGGTTAAGGGATACCGTCAACAAGAAGGCATAGACTATGATGAATCATTCGCTCTAGTCGCTCGTTTGGAAGCAGTCAGGATATTCCTTGCTTATGCTGCACATAAGGGCTTCACGGTTTTTCAGATGGACGTCAAAACAGCTTTTCTCAACGGTCATTTGAAGGAAGAAGTGTATGTGAATCAGCCGGAAGGATTCGTCGATCCTCATCATCCTGACAAAGTCTATCGTCTCAAGAAGGCTGTATATGGACTTAAACAAGCTCCAAGGGCATGGTACGAAGAACTTTCCAACTTCTTGGTGTCCAAAGGATTCTCCAAAGGTTCTATTGATCCTACTCTGTTTACTAATAAATATGGGGATGACATAATGCTGGTGCAAGTTTATGTTGATGACATTATTTTTGGTTCTACGAACCCAAAACTTTCAAAACGTTTTGAAAAATTAATGCACAGCAGATTTGAAATGTCAATGATGGGGGAGCTAAAATTCTTTTTAGGCCTCCAGATTCATCAATCCCCACGTGGTATCTTCATTAACCAAGCTAAGTATGCTCAAGAGATACTTAAAAAGCATGGTATGACCTCATGTGCTCGCGTTGGTACACCATTGTCGACCACATCCCTAGACGCTGACTTGTACTCATATCCCGTAGATCAAACGCGATATCGCAGTATGATCGGGTCACTTATGTACCTTACAGCCAGCAGGCCTGATATTCATCATGCCACATGCTATTGTGCACGATATCAAGCTAGACCTACTCAAAAGCACCTCAAAGAGGTTAAACGGATCTTTCGGTACCTTAAGAATACCATTCACATGGGACTCTGGTATCCGAGGGAAACCGGTTTTCATCTAACGGCTTTTTCAGATTCTGATCACGCAGGTTGTCTTGATAGTCGTAAAAGCACTTCTGGTAGCATACAATTTCTAGGGGAAGACAAGCTTGTCAGCTGGTCGTCAAAGAAGCAAGATTGCACTTCGCTCTCATCAGCTGAAGCAGAATATGTGGCTCTATCCGCGTGTTGTGCTCAAGTCCTCTGGATGAGAACTCAACTCACGGATTATGGCTTCCACTTTGATAAAATACCTATGTATTGTGACTCAAAGTCGGCCATAGCCATATCTTGCAATCCGGTTCAGCACTCCCGCACCAAGCACATCGATGTCAGATATCACTTCATCAAGGAACAAGTGGAACGCGGCATCGTGGAATTATACTTTGTCAGAACTGACTACCAGCTGGCAGACTTGTTTACAAAAGCTCTATCGAAAGATAGGTTTGCGTATCTCGTCGGCCGTCTTGGTATGAAGTATATGACTCCAGAAGACTTGGAGGTTTTGGCAAATGAAGCTGCTTGATATTCTCTCATAATGACTTCTAAGCGCATCACAGCTTAGAACTCGGACCTCAACTAAGGAACGTTTATCTCGGACGATAACTTATCCTTCTCAACGAGAAATTCATATTTCTCGGTCATGAGCTTCTCATAAAAACATTCAAAGTTTTTAAGTTCATGACAAACGATTTCTAAGTAAATGTCATCTTAGAACTCGAACTTCAACTTAAGGAAAGTTTATCACGGATGATAACTTATCCTTCACAACGGGAAATTTATTTTTCTCGGTCATGAGCTAGTCACAAAACAATCAAAGTTTTGAGCTCATGAACAACGGACCCGAAAGGGGAGTGTACGTTTCAGTGCGCTTTCCCTAAGCAATAGAAGAGAAGTCTTCTATCCTGATTATTTTAAAACCGTTGAACACAATTTTTCAAGAATTTCTCAAAAGGTTTTTCTAAATCTTTCAAAATTGTGTGTTCAACACTCCCTTCCTCATAAGTGGTTTTTATATCTCAAAATTGTCATATGTTATTTTGATCAATTTTTGAGGGGGAGCGTTTTAAAATCAAGCCTTTAATGTTGTTGGGTACATCTCTAAAATTGTCATATTTTATGTATCCAACACATTCCGAAAATGATATGAAATTGTCAAATGTAATATATTATATCGGAAAAGGCATCTCAACTCCGTACCTCAACATATTTTGTGGTGTCGTTTTTCTAAAATTTTGTCAAATTTTGTCTCAAGACACACATATATTGTTGAGGGGGAGCGTCCCGACTAAAAATGTTCCATGATTCATGCGGGCACACATGTTTCTCTCCCAATCGGTTTTCAGAAATTGTCATATTTTAATCAATTAGTATCTCTAATATGATGTTTTTATATTAGAGATAGGGGGAGAAAATGTGATTAAAATGTAATATATCGCAACATGTGATCTTAAAGACTCAAGTGCAACTCTTTCCTTCACATGCCAAACTATTTCGTATGTCGATGCATGTGTGTAGGGGGAGCTTTTCGGAAATGTAAAACTTTCAAGTGTTAAAAGTTTTGATTTTATCAAACACTTTGAATGGTTTTCAATGGTTTTATGGTTACGATCTTTACCCAAAACAACCTACTATCCACGACGGAACGATGGAGTCAAAAGGTGGTTTAGGATAGGAAACTAAGTCCTATGATCCAACCAGAACCGGAGGGATCTACCCAAGGACATTCCATAGCTAGAAATAGTTGTCCTTAGGAAAGATGGAGTGGAATGAAGCTAAATGCGGACCAAGTACTTAAGTTAGCACTGGAACAATCACAACAAGGTGCTAATGATGACGTATTGGTAAGCATTGAAGGAGTTGAATATTCTACGCAACTTAGGCAGAAACCGGGTCAATACATCTATTGAAGACAAGTCATCATGGACCCAGTGATGCAATGCACAACCCTTCCCAGCCATTCGAGTTTCTCTCAAAAGAAACTTGTCTCATTGTCACGGAGATCAACACGTATCTATTGACTTTCTCACTCCGAGTCAGTTAATATTGAAAAGGTGGCAGTCTGCTCCAGCCTCCGATTACCAAAAATGCACTTATTGAGTCTAGAGCCAAAAGAGATCAATTTATCATCTCATTAGGACACAATCGAGTCCTACGCATTATCCTTGTGATATTGCCAGAACATCTGAGTGATACGATTCACAATGAAGATGGAAATCCTGCTTGAGCCAACATCAAACAAGCTCATGGTAGGTAACTTGTGCGATTCTACACGAATCAAACTTGTGAGAACTGGAAAGCAACTAAGTTTCGATTCTTAATTGATTCAAACTTGATTCCAGGTTTCTTCGCAAAATCCATGTGATCTTGCCAGAACATTCAGAGTGACACTTATTAGTGTTCACAGTGACGAATGGAAATCCTTCCAGTGTCAACATCAAACAGCACTGCGGTAGGTAACTCGCAAGATTCTCTATGAATCAAGCTTGTGACAAACTGGAAAGCAACAATGGTGCGATTCTTTTAGAATCAAACTTGTTCCAGGAAATCTGAATTGACGACTCTAATCAGACGGATAATTTATCCTTATGATTCACTCTTTACGTTCGCAGTCTGCTTTGAGACGGTCGAGTAAAGAGAACTGGCTACTACCGCCGGGAAACCCTGTCAAGGAGGTTCTTAATCGAATCTACCTGATCACAGGTACGGTATTTAATACCGTTTAACGGTCTTAACCGACCGGAGGTAAAACGCTACCGAGTTAGGGTGAAATGTTCAAAGCCATTCCATCCGTGTCTATATATGTTGCTGTATATCAAGAAGGTGGCGTAGCTGTGTAACCGGATGTCGATTCAGAAGTCACAAGAGCACAAGATGGCGATAATCAAGATACCTAAGAATGTAATAATGTAATAGGTCATCTTAGTCACAAGGAGCACAAATGAAGATCTCAAGCACTCAAAGTCTAATGACAAAGGCTCAAGATAAAGATCACGAAAGCATGAAGGAACAAAGCTGTTACAAACAAGATCAAGACCAAGATACAAGACCAAAGCAAGAAGATCTCCTCTACAAGAATGTATTCACTCAACCATCTTATGCTTTTTAAGCATTTTTAAGATGACCGATACATTGGGGGAGATTGTTAGCCCTATATTTCATATAGTAGAACAAGAATGTAATAGGTCATCTTAGTCGTTAAAAGGTCTTGTATTGTAATAGGTTAGTCGGGAAAACCGGGCTTGAGTTTAAGCTAATATTGTATAAGTTAGGGGCGTAAGCCCAAAAGAAAGCCAAGCCCGGCCCAAGATGAAGCCCACAAAGGCCTTAGAGCCGTGGGGTATATAACCCTCTTTCACATGTGAAAGAGGGTGTTGGTTCATTTCATTAAACACATAGTTTTAGTGTAAACCTTCCACTTCTCTCTCTACTTTCTCTTTCTATTTTTCTTCTCTTTCTCTCTCTAAGAATCTTGTGTTATGGATTAAATAGGAACAACAAAGTTTTATAAAGTTTTCATTAGACGGGTCCAACCATCTAAGTTTTATTTAACAAAAACGTTAATTTTACGGCGATAGCCGAAAAAGTCGTAAAAATCAAGTTTATAGTTTTTATTACTTATAAACATTATTTCACCACCATTTATATAATTTATCCATTTGATTAACCTTTTATATATATTTATATAAATAAGTTTTATAAGTTAGTGGGTTTTTATTTTACATTTTATATATTAAAATGTGAGTGCTTATATAATAGTATTATTCTTTTATTTCCAAAAATCTGATTTTTAACTTCATCTTCACCAAAACTGCCATATCTTGAGTTCTATATGGAGATAGAAGCTCAAATTTTTATCACATAAACTACATGATATTTTCTACATTTAACTCTTCTATAGCTACTGTTGAATCATCTTCTAAATATTTTCTAAAAATCGTCCAAAACAGTAACCTCAGATTTACACCCTAAACTTGTTTTGATCATATCTCACTCATTACTTAGATTCCATTGCATGGCCAACTCTCACATGTGTACAAGACCCATAGCTTACTGTAAATCCATTTTACTTCATCATTTTATCAGTTTATCATATGGTTCTTTACTGTTTTTATACAGCCTATCATTTAAACAAGATTTACCCATTTTTACTTATAGTTTTTCATCTTTTTATCCATGTTTATCAACAACAAATCCCCACATAACATTTTTATCATCATATAATCATCATAAATATATACAATAGGAAATAAATACATGATTACATAACCAAAAATAACAAGAAGATGAGGAGGACAATCTTTATACCACCATGATGATGTAGGTTGATCAAAACATGGATTTTTGATGGAGAAACTTGTGCATAGCCAACACCACCTTCAAGAACACCATTCTTCATAGACTCCTTGTGGAAAATCAGCCTTAGTACTCCATGGAAACTCCTCCTTGTATGTTATAACTTGCATCAATCAATAGGGTTTCAAAAGGGCTTCAACATGTATGTAAATAACATGAGATTTTATGGTAGAATCAAGATCAAGTGATGGTGGTTTGTGGTGTGAAATGGGACGGCTCAAAGAGAGTAGAGAGGAAATTTTTGGGTGGTTTGCATGTTGCAAATGAGGTGTGTGAGAGTTGCAAATGGTTTTGAGGAGATAAAGCTTAATGTATAAGCTAAGGTGACAAGTGTAAGGCTTGTTAGCTACACTTGACACCTCATGGTGTTAAGTAGCTAACTTAGGCCGGTTTTGGGAGTGGGGTGGGACAAGTGTCCCACTTGTCTCATCCCATTTATTTACGGGTACTCCTCGATTCTAGTTTCCTCGATTTGCGTGCCCTCGGGTCGTTTTACGAAAAACGTTTTTATAAATTATGAATTGACGTCACCAAACGAATCCAATAAAAATTGTCTCATCAAAAACGGAGTTCGAAAACGTAAATACGTAATCCTAAGGTTTCCGGTTTAGTTGTAAAGGACGTAAAAATAAAATCGTAAGTCCTAATCTCTTCTCGTAAATTTGTGAGTTTATGAACCAACACAAATTTAAAACTCCAAAATAATATTCATGGACAAATTTATTTTCTGAAATGTCGGACTGTCACCAAAGACGGTGTATGTAAACGTAAGCACGTAACGTTGAATCCTCCGGTTTAAACGTAGTCGATGCTACTCCAAGACGTAAATCCAAATTTCTTCCCAAAAATATGTGAGTTCATATTGTAACATTAAAATAATGTTTTTAAATAATATTCAAGAATAAAATATCAACCATAAATTGACGGATTGTCACAGCATTTACCCCTAAACAGGATCTTTGTCCTCAAAAATCATCTAACTACTCGCTTCTTATAGAGTTAAAGCCATGTGGGTATTTCCTCCACATTCGGTCTTTTCTCACAAGTGTAATTCATTATAATACGCGAGTTTCATCATACATAACTACGGAAATAAGATCAGGCTTAATGTTGACTTACTTTCTCTATCCATGATGTTCACGGGTTTCTGATGAATGCAACTTTTCGCCGATCTAAGCTTTACTAAGAACAATCAGATTTTCACTTGATAGATATTCCATCAAGTTCGATTTACGAAACATAATTCACGCAGTCTTTGAAGTCCTAGGGTAGATCCAGCTTATATGCCTTTCAATCCCAACTTTTACATCATCTCAATGGTCCCATACAACGGGGACTTATATCCCATGATTTGTCAGATCATGAATTTCATTTTTTTCCAAGGTTAAAAATTGTGGCATAACTTCGCTACCCATTTGGCACTTCAAGATCTACATTTCACATTCACATAACCTCTTGCCCATTACCGGCAGTCAATAATCAGATCCTAATTTCAACAATCATTTCAGATCTCACGGGTCGGGTATTTTGCAAGGATAGGTTCGCCATCATAGGAACCTTAAGCCTAAAAGACATGTCCAACTCACAATGGGTGTATGTCGGGTGTCTTCATCTCAACTCTTGCTTACAGATGCTCTAATATATAAATCTTAACAAGATTCGATCTCAATCCTAATATGATAGTTATCGAGGATAATCTCTCCAAAGGAAAACGATTATATGGTCTATTACCAAAGGTCAATCATTCAAACATAAAACAACACTTATAGTATTTTGTATCGTTACTTTACCTCGTCCCTTCGATTTGGGGTGGTACATAGTATTCTCATCAAGATTCGTTCACAATGACTTCCGAGCAAATCTCAAGAAATTTGATGCGAAGCGAGGATCTTGATAAAGATGTTCGATACAGGCACACTATGTTTACATAACTCTTTTGCATTTATCATTAACGGGAATGATATTAGCGGATTTGGTCAGTCGGTCGACGATGACCCAAATCGAATCAAATTCAGATGATGACCTTTGCAATAGCTAGACGTTTACTAATGTATGAGGCGATGTCTGCCTTCAAAATTTTCATCAGTACAATTTCTTCAGACAAAGATACTTTTAGTCATAAAATGACATACATATAATACTTATACTTACAAATTCCAACATAACTATATCTCACAATCTCCATATTTAGACAACCACAAGTGGCCTTTTATACATTCAACGCTATTGGCTTCATGATTCTAATGGTTCACATTAGCCACGAACCACTTTTTATTATTTATATTATCCTTTTCACAAACATCGTTTATTTTTATATTGTTTGGCAATTTATTTGACACCTTCATTATTAAGGAACACGTCCTAATGGATTCTTTATCTTTTCTACATAATGTGTCGGTATCTATATTCACCTCTCATGATGTTATAATTTCATGTCCATAATTCACTCAGATATTTTTTCTATATTATGCGTCAGTAATTACGCGCACCTTCCTCATGAAATAAATATCATAACTGTATTTATTCAAAATTCTTTCTTCATATCTTTTATGTTTCAGTTTCGTCTCAACTATCATTTTTATCAGTTTTACTCAATCTGACGTTTTAAAGCGTCGATAATTATTATAATTAATTAAATAATTATTATTCAATTTTTATGAAATGTAAACGAAAAGATTTTAAATTTCTTAGTTTGACCAATTATATAAAATGTTCAAAAATAAATTTGAATTTAATTAACGAGATTTTTGGTTGATTTATCGAAAATAATTAATAAGATTCGTAAATGTTTGAAAAATCTTTGGTTATACGTTGGTCAAAATTTTTCTTATTTGAAAAGTAAAATTATCGTTTCAAATTTCAAGTTATGGTTTAAATGGGTTTTCTAAATCCTTCTTAGGTTGTCTAGAAGTATACACAAACATTTACCCCTAAACAGAAGTTTAGTTAAATGGTTTGTGTATATGGTAATAATCCCTTAAAATCCTTTGTTAAAACATTTGTCAAAATATATTTCCATTTCTTTTTGGTAAACTCCAAAGTCTTAAAAGGGCTCTTAATTTTTGAAGAGTCTATATGCATATATCTTACCGTCATTAATCCAATGGTCATTTTATGTAAAGGATTAAGTCTTTAATCTCATGTTAATTATTCAAGGTACAGGTTTTAATTGTTCGGCCAATTCAGGGCAATCTATAATTAATTATTAACTCCATTCTTATTCTTATATACAAACAAATAGTCCTTAATGATCACACGCATGAATTTATCAAATTTCAGCCTACACACGTGATCCACCAAATTCATGAATACTACATGTGCATTGGTCAATCCAAACGACATCGCGTGAAACTCATAATGTTCATTACAAGTACCGGATGTAGTGATTGGAAAAGATAATCTCTTTCGCAGATGCGAAGTTTGATGATAACCATGCTGAGGATCAAATTTGCTAGAACCTTGTAAATGATCGAACAATTCTTCCATTTCGAGTTATGGATATCGTTTTCGATTGTCAATTTACTCAATTCACAGTAACTTATAAATATAAGGAATGATAACACCATAGCTCTTCAGGATGACAGGCTTGGTATAATAAAATCTTTCTCCGACAACGCTCTCAGTTGTATGGTAATTCCTTAAATTCAGATGGTGCTGACGTACAGTGCACAAGCCATAGGTGCAGCACCGGGAATATAATCAATACCAATTTCTACTTGCCTTAATGGCGAAAGTCTAGGTAATTCATCAACAAATACTTCCTAAAGTTTCAGATATCATAAACATCTTTTAATAAATTCATATTAGGTTCTTCTAGATTACAATATTTATAACTAGTTCACAACCATTCATGGTATAATCTCAAGTCTAAATACAGGATACGGTCATCCATCAAGAATTATTTATTTCACTTTTGATAATCAACATCTTATCTTTTAGGGGAATTCTACTCGAGTTCCCATCAATTAAGACAATGTCGTCATGTCATAATCAATCAATCCATTCTACTGGCACTATTAACTTTCCAGTTGCATTGCCGTCGATAAGATGTGAACTTCTCAAAAGACTAATAATAACTCATAATCCTTCACAAATTCAAGGATATCTGGAGACACAACTACTATTTAAAAGAGTAAGGTCAACGCATAATCTATGCGAGAGAATTTCAAATCAGATACAAACGAAAACATTTAACGGATATGAATATATCCCATGTTTTAATAATTTGAGTACGCATTCGAAAGCTCCTCGGATCGTTACCCAGGTCATTCAAATCAAATCAAATCATAAGAAATGATAAGAACGTCAATACATCCAGTCGGGTATCAACACTCGATAATCAAATACTTTTCCCAAGAATCTTACTACGGGAGAATTGGACAAGAAAGAATTGTCAATTGTCAAATAAGACAATTTCCACAGATGAGTAAATTCAACTCAGAAGAATAGATGCTACAGGCACATATGTAGGTGTCCCTAACATTATGTCCTTATTTTCCACTTCTTGCAGATCTCATAAAATTTAATCCTTCACAAACTTCAAAGAAAATGTAGTGTTTATTCATTAGTTTTATGGTGACTACTAATCAGTCTTGCATGGTCCATTCCAAATTGTATGTAGGCGCGCAACTATATACAATTTCAAGATTTACGATGCAATACTCAGTTCGTCAAAATTTTATCATTATGTTTATAATAGAAACATTTTCATGCTTAATTCTTAAATAAGAATCAAGAATAAATTTACAAAGATTTTCTTTATTATGAAAACAATTAAGTTTTTCCAAGGCGTTTTATAAACAACTTCATTTCGATAACAATCACTTATAAATCTCACTTTGGATAATCCCTATAGTGATGAAAATTCAATTTTCCTCAAATGATACCGTTTTATCTTTATAAAAACAATGAGTGATCTGCAAAAGAGTGATGAAAGCTTGTTCACCAAGAATTAACTACGATATGATAGGAAATGAGCTTAGCCAATTAATCATGAGGTTCATGATCGCGATGGCACTCAGGAATACAAAGAGAATAATCCACAACGTAACTCAAATCGAGATGAGTACTTGTTCAATGGTTACATCACTAATGCGATCATTAGGATGAAGCAATAAAAGATAGATAACATCGATACATGTAGGATTTAGCAATCAAAGGTAGTCTTTTCATTAATCACAAACAAGTCAAAATTGTACCGTAACACCTTACGTGTCACTATGTCATACAATTCTCAGAACTCATCCTACCAACTGATGTCACAGTTAAGTTAGGGATTATTTTTAAAAGATACCACAATGAATACTAATCTAAAAGAGTCATTAGGTGTTCCACATGTCCTGGAAGATCCATCGGTCTCAATTCAGAAGAAGATTTCTTCAATTAATTTCTTGGACACTGGGCATCCTCATTAGTGGACAATGGCCTAGGAACAACCATTAACACGAACCTACAATCATTTAAAACCTTATAATTCAATCACAAAACTTAATGATTTCCTCTTAACAATTTATTATTCCATATGGGTTAAGTTTCACTTATTCAAGTTTTAACCAATTTTATACTCAATTCAATATCCTACCTCATTATCCAATACTTCAACCTTATTCTTCGGCCTTGTAAAGGCAATAAAAGCTCAATATGATCAATACTTAATTTCCAATCCTATAGCTCTTACAACAACAATTATCAAATGAGTCACTAGTATGAAATGACTTGATCATTCAACTAGACTTCTCGGAAAGGTGTTAGTGGCATGAGGCTTTTGGGTAATGGTTCCAATGATAGCCTCAAGTGCAACATTCACCCTTTCGATTTCAAATTTAAGAATTGGGTGACAACGAATCAGATGACATCCTTCCAGGTGGTGACGTTTTGTCAAACTCCACTCTATAAGGAAAGATCGTCATGACATCGATATCAGTTTTAATCGTGCCAATTCTTTTTCAATATCACAATCAACCACTATCTACATTTCTACGAATATCAACCATTTGTTGGGATCATAAATATCCGCAACTTGGTTTAGATCTAGGATAGCTAGAATTCCTATGAGAATAGCTTCGATTAATTTACTAGGGGAGTTAGGGTTACTTGTGACAATCTACGTCGTATAAATACCTCGTATAAAAATCAAAATAATCATCAAACAATCATGTAATAAAATTACATCATATATATATATATAATCCAAGTTATATATATATTAAAATAACACTTCTCAGTCTTGGCCTTGTCGGTAACTCGGGAATTCTTCGGCACCGTTATAGTCAAAAGATTTTTAGACATTTTTAGAAAAATGTTTTTAGTAAAAAGATTTTGAAATGTTTTATTCAAAACCTTAGTTTTAAAAATCTTTCGTTCTCTATAACGAGAGCTCTGGTACCAAACTGTAACACCCCCAAATTTATACAACTCAATACAGCGGAAGACTAGTTGGTGTTACGGGATAGCACATTACTCACATCATAGACAACGCATAAAAATCGCGTCGTTTATTAATAAATCATTTCCATTCATAAATTTCAAAGTTACATCGGTCCCAAGTCATATTATTTCATACAAAGTTTTACAAAGTATTTGAATGGAAAATATTGTTTAAGTGCGGGCCATGAATTCTTGTCGTCTTCCCGAGAATTACCTTCAAGTACCTGAGATAAAACATGTTAAAAGAAAAGGTCAGCGATAACGCCGAGTGAATTCATAGAGTTTAATAAAATCCATCAATATAATATCAGTATAAAATTATTACTGAAATCATTTTGTACAAATCATTTTAATAGGCCATAAAATAGCCAAAGTCATTTTATACAATTCCTTATCGAAAATCATAATATAGGCATTTGCCTTAAAAATCATTATACGAATCATTGTCGTTAAAAAAAACACCATACAATACGTTTTGCAACGTTGTATAGATTAAATAAAACCATTATATGAATATGGTTATAAAAACCAAAATACAAACATAATATCAATAGTATGACCCTTTATTGCTAGTCAGGCAATACATCGTAATTCGGAGCGTCTAGTAATATTTCGGTGATTGGATTATTATAAGCCGCATGACATTGTTACCTTACTAAACCAACAACGGGTAGCTAACCCGATACCATTTTTGCCCATCTAAAGTAGCGTGTCGTCACAAAGGTCACGCTATGGAAATCTTCTCATACATAAATTCGCTTACCAATCAATGTGGCACGACGGGGATCAACCGTCATGGCGCGAACTGGGGTGATCGTCCCCAAATAGTACTATTAAATGCATAAGCGTCTACCAAATCCTGGTAGTTCACAATTCATGCTAATGGGACTTTTAGTGACATAAACTAACTTTAATAATCCATTTAATTTCATCTATCGGGTCCTTTAATCATTTATCGGGTCATACAATCGGGTCATTCAATCATTCGGGTCCAAAATCAATAAACAAACAATCGGGACAAATGGTGTCCTATTTTATAAAAACTAACATGTTATCTCCCTCACGGGTTTATAAAACATTTCATAAAAACATTTAAAAGAGTGCGAGGCTATGAACTCACGTTGATGTGGGAAAGCGGGTTGTCGGCAATTCGGACGTACGGTTCGCGCTTCAATCACGGAAACCTAGACAAATAATAATCGGTCTTAGACGTTTGTCCAATAACTTTATAAAAATACCAATTATGTATACATATGATGATTATATATATATATATATATGATGATCAAGTGGGTTTACATATTCTCATTTACTCATTTTTGTGCTATGTGTCGATAACTTTTATACTAGTTTTCTCGTTTTACCCATTTACGTGTTTTAGGTTCAATAAGCCTATTATAAGTTCTTAACTTGTTTTAATCCTTTTTACACTTATATTATCAGTATTTAAACTTTACAAGTTGGGCCTAAATGGGTTAAGCCCAATAATAAGTTTATAAGTGTTTTTGTCTATTGTTGTTGTATTGTTAGTCCAATAATGTTAATTTAGTCCGTTAACGTCCGTATGTCCTATAGTTCGGGTTTTATCGGTTTTTACTTGTTATACATGTCTATATATCAGTATATAAGTTTTATAAAGTTTTCATTAGACGGTTCCAACCATCTAAGTTTTATTTAACAAAAACGTTAATTTTACGGCGATAGCCGAAAAAGTCGTAAAAATCAAGTTTATAGTTTTTATTACTTATAAACATTATTTCACCACCATTTATATAATTTATCCATTTGATTAACCTTTTATATATATTTATATAAATAAGTTTTATAAGTTAGTGGGTTTTTATTTTACATTTTATATATTAAAATGTGAGTGCTTATATAATAGTATTATTCTTTTATTTCCAAAAATCTGATTTTTAACTTCATCTTCACCAAAACTGCCATATCTTGAGTTCTATATGGAGATAGAAGCTCAAATTTTTATCACATAAACTACATGATATTTTCTACATTTAACTCTTCTATAGCTACTGTTGAATCATCTTCTAAATATTTTCTAAAAATCGTCCAAAACAGTAACCTCAGATTTACACCCTAAACTTGTTTTGATCATATCTCACTCATTACTTTGATTACATTGCATGGCCAACTCTCACATGTGTAAAAGACCCATAGCTTACTGTAAATCCATTTTACTTCATCATTTTATCAGTTTACCATATGGTTCTTTACTGTTTTTATACAGCCTATCATTTAAACAAGATTTACCCATTTTTACTTATAGTTTTTCATCTTTTTATCCATGTTTATCAACAACAAATCCCCACATAACATTTTTATCATCATATAATCATCATAAATATATACAATAGGAAATAAATACATGATTACATAACCAAAAATAACAAGAAGATGAGGAGGACAATCTTTATACCACCATGATGATGTAGGTTGATCAAAACATGGATTTTTGATGGAGAAACTTGTGCATAGCCAACACCACCTTCAAGAACACCATTCTTCATAGACTCCTTGTGGAAAATCAGCCTTAGTACTCCATGGAAACTCCTCCTTGTATGTTATAACTTGCATCAATCAATAGGGTTTCAAAAGGGCTTCAACATGTATGTAAATAACATGAGATTTTATGGTAGAATCAAGATCAAGTGATGGTGGTTTGTGGTGTGAAATGGGACGGCTCAAAGAGAGTAGAGAGGAAATTTTTGGGTGGTTTGCATGTTGCAAATGAGGTGTGTGAGAGTTGCAATGGTTTTGAGGAGATTAAGCTTAATGTATAAGCTAAGGTGACAAGTGTAAGGCTTGTTAGCTACACTTGACACCTCATGGTGTTAAGTAACTAACTTAGGCCGGTTTTGGGAGTGGGGTGGGACAAGTGTCCCACTTGTCTCATCCCATTTATTTACGGGTACTCATCGATTCTAGTTTCCTCGATTTGCGTGCCCTCGGGTCGTTTTACGAAAAACGTTTTTATAAATTATGAATTGACGTCACCAAACGAATCCAATAAAATTTGTCTCATCAAAAACGGAGTTCGAAAACGTAAATACGTAATCCTAAGGTTTCCGGTTTAGTCATAAAGGACGTAAAAATAAAATCGTAAGTCCTAATCTCTTCTCGTAAATTTGTGAGTTTATGAACCAACACAAATTTAAAACTCCAAAATAATATTCATGGACAAATTTATTTTCTGAATTGTCGGACTGTCACCAAAGACGGTGTATGTAAATGTAAGCACGTAACGTTGAATCCTCCGGTTTAAACGTAGTCGATGCTACTCCAAGACGTAAATCCAAATTTCTTCCCAAAAATATGTGAGTTCATATTGTAACATTAAAATAATGTTTTTAAATAATATTCAAGAATAAAATATCAACCATAAATTGACGGATTGTCACAATATATGTTTCGATTTAGTGGAAGTGAGGAAGGAGACAAGGTTATGTTTGCTTCTGCTACTCTTCAAGGGCGAGCATTGACTTGGTGGAATGGAAGAATGGTGTCTATAGGGATGAATGCTGCTTATGCTACACCTTGGGTTGAAGTGAGAAGATGGATGACCGAGAAATCCTGTCCAAGGAGTGTTATTCAAAGGTTAGAACAGGAACTGTATCAGCTGAGACTGAAGGGTACTGATATCGATGGATACACAAACAGATTCCATGAACTTGCTCTACTTTGTCCAAACAAAGTTACCCCAGAATACTTGAAGGTGGAGCAGTATATTCGAGGCTTACCTTCCAACATCCGTGGTGATGTGACCTCATCTAAACCTGCCAATATTGATGAAGCCGTTCGAATGGCCTACCAACTGATGGGACAAATTATCCAAGATAAGGCTGATGGTGTTGCTGAAGGTAGTAAAAGAAAGGCTGGAGTGGAAAGTGATGATCGAGGTGATAACCGTAAATCTCACAATCGGAATCAGAACCGAAAGAGGAGTAATGCTAATGCAATGACTGAAACTGCACCTGCTGATAAGGAAACCTGATGTCAACGCTGCAAAAGGATTCATACTAGTGAATGTGCTAAGTGTGGAAAGTGTAACAAGCTGGGGCACAAGACTGAAGACTGTTGGGGACCAGGAAGGAAAGGAGTGACTTGCTTTAACTGCCAAGGTAAAGGACACATAAAGAATCAATGCCCCGAACCACAGAAGAATGCACGTGGTGGAGATAATCAAGGAAAAGCCTACCAACTAGGAGAAGTTGATGCTAAGCAAAACCCGAAAGTTGTTACTGGTACGTTTTTACTAAATAACCGTTATGCTACAACTTTATTTGATTCTGGTGTGAACAAAAGCTTTGTGTCTACAAGTTTTAGTACCTTAATTGATATCAAACCGGTCGAATTAGACGCGAGTTATAAAGTAGAACTAGCTGATGGTAAATTAGTGAGTACCAATCGTGCGCTCTTAGGATGTTCTCTTAATCTTTTGAACCGTATTTTTAAGATAGACTTGATGATCGTCGAATTGGGAAGTTTTGATATTATTATTGGAATGGATTGGTTGTCCAAGTATAATGCGTCTATTCTGTGTGGAGAAAAGAAAGTTAGGATTCCTTTAGATGACAAGACCATAGTTATCGAAGGTGATAAATGTAATTCTCGACTGAAAATCGTTTCGTGCATTAAAGCTCGTAAGTATATCAAAAGAGGTTGTGAGTTATTCCTAGCACATGTATCGGAGAGGAATCGAAGGAGAAACGTATCGAAAATGTTCCAGTCATTCGTGACTTTCCTGAAGTGTTTCCGGAAGATTTTCCAGGGCTTCCGCCTCCAAGGCAAGTAGAATTCCAAATTGATCTAATTCTTGGTGCCGCACCCGTGGCACGTGCGCCATATCGTTTAGCACCATCTGAGCTGAAGGAGTTGTCTGTGCAATTGCAAGAACTATCTGATAAAGGTTTTATACGACCGAGTTCGTCACCTTGGGGAGCTCCTGTTTTATTCGTTAAGAAGAAAGATGGTTCGTTCCGTATGTGTATCGATTACCGAGAGCTGAATAAGCTGACGATCAAGAATCGTTATCCGCTTCCAAGAATTGATGACTTATTTGATCAACTTCAAGGTTCTCGTGTTTTCTCCAAGATTGATCTTCGTTCTGGTTACCATCAACTTCGTGTACGCGAGGAAGATATTCCTATTACGGTGTTTAGGACTCGTTATGGTCATTATGAGTTCCGAGTTATGCCTTTTGGTTTGACTAATGCACCTTCTGTATTCATGGACTTAATGAATTGCATTTGTAAGCCGTATCTTGATAAATTCATGATCGTTTTCATCGATGATATTCTAATCTACTCCAAGAGAAAGGAAGAGCATGCTGAACACTTAAGAATTATCTTGAACTTGTTGAAGAATGAAAAGTTGTACGCTAAATTTTCAAAGTGTGATTTTTGGCTTAATTTTGTACAATTTATTGGACATGTAATTGATAAAAGTGGGGTACATGTTGATCCTCTGAAGATTGAAGCCACTAAGAATTGGAGTGCTCCAACTACTCCAACTGAAGTACGACAATTTCTAGGTTTGGCTGGTTACTACCGAAGTTTTATTGAAGGATTCTCTTTGATATCGAAACCATTAACTAAGCTGACTCAGAAGAATAAACCGTTTGTGTGGGGCGATGAAGAAGAAGAATCTTTCAAAACCCTAAAGATGAAACTCTGTAGTGCGCCGATCTTATCGTTACCTGAAGGAAGTGAAGACTTTGTTGTTTATTGTGATGCATCTCTTCAAGGATACATTGTTGTTCTCATGCAACGTGAAAAGGTGATCGCATATGCCTCTAGACAATTAAGGAAAAATGAGGAGAACCCATGACTTGGAATTGTGCGCTGTGGTTTTTGCTCTGCGACTTTGGAGACATTATCTGTATGGTACGAAGTGTACATTATTCACTGATCATAAAAGCCTACAATACATACTGGATCAAAAGGAGCTAAATATGAGGCAACGTCGATGGGTTGAACTCTTGAGTGATTACGACTGCAAAATTCGTTATCATCCGGGAAAGGCGAATGTGGTAGCTAACGCGTTAAGTCGAAAGGAAAGGGAGAAATCGATTCGAGTGCGTGCTTTGGTGGTGACAGTTCATAATAACTTACCTGATCAGATTCGAAACGCACAAATCGAAGCGTGTGAGAAGGAAAATATTGCATCCGAAAGATTTAGAGGAGATGGTGAAATGTTTGAGACGTGATCCGATGGTATCAAATGTTTGAGGGGTCGAATCTAGTTACCATTCTTTGGTAGACTGAGAGACTTGATCATGTTAGAATCTCATAAGTCCAGGTAGTCTATTCATCCTGGATCGGACAAAATGTACCAAGAATTGAAAAAGTTATACTGGTGGCCGAATATGAAAGCTGATATTGCATCATACGTCGCGAAATGCTCAACGTGTGAAAAAGTGAAACTTGAATATCAGAAGCCGTCAGGATTACTTGTCCAACCTGAAATTCCAATCTGAAAATGGGAGCAAATTACGATCGATTTCATCACAAAACTCACAAGGACACCGTCTGGGTTCGAGGCAATCTGGGTTATTGTCGACCATTTAACTAAATCCGCTCATTTCATTCCAATCAACGAGAGGTTCGGTTTGGAGAAACTTGTCGACCTCTATCTGAAGGAGATCGTGTGTAAGCATGGTGTTCCTATTTCAATTATTTCTGATAGAGACAGTCGTTTTGCTTCTAGATTTTGGAGATCGCTTCATAAATCTTTAGGAACCAATTTGGATATGAGCACAGCCTATCACCCGCAAACCGATGGGCAAAGCGAAAGAACTATTCAAACATTGGAGGATATGTTACGTGCTTGTGTGATTGACTTTGGAAGTAGCTGGGATAAGCACTTACCTTTGGCCGAATTCTCGTACAATAACAGTTATCACGCGAGTATTAAAGTTGCACCTTTTGAAGCACTTTATGGGAGAAAATGTAGATCGCCCGTGAGCTGGAGTGAGGTTGGTGATGCTCAACTCACCGGACCATAGATGATTAGAGAGACGATGGATATGATTGTGCAAATCAAGAATAGGCTGTTGTCTGCGCGAAGCCGACAGAAGAGTTATGCGAATGTGAGAAGAAAACCATTGGAGTTTAGTGTGGGAGATAAGGTTATGCTAAAGGTATCACCATGGAAAGGTATTGTACGATTTGGAAAATGTGGGAAGTTGAGTCCTCGTTATATCGGACCATTCAAGATTACATCTAGAGTAGGACCCGTATCATACCAACTTGAACTACCACAAGAACTGTATGGGATTCATAACACTTTTCATGTGTCGAATCTGAAGAAGTGTTTATCCGATGAAGAACTCGTTATACCGTGGGACGAAGTTAAGGTTGATGAAAAGTTGCACTTTATTGAAGAACCAATCGAGATCATGGATCGCGAGGTCAAGTAACTGAAACAAAGCCGAATCCCTATCGTTAAAGTTCGATGGAACTCTCGGAGAGGACCGGAGTATACTTGGGAACGAGAAGACGAAATGTGGAAGAATTACCATCATCTCTTTGATTTCAACAAGCGATCGGACAAGAACGCAAATTGATCTTCGAGGGCGAAGATCCCAATTTGGTGGGGATAATGTGACAATCCGTCAATTTCAGGTCGTTATTTTAATCTCGACTATTGCGTATTACGTGTTTACTTTAATGAGAATTTTAATTTATCGACTAACCGAGAAGGTTATGACTTGAATCTAGCGTAAGAATGTCGATTAAATGAAAACCGGCAAGGAATACGTTAGGTTTCGATATTATTGCTCAAATTATTGTAAGAATGATTTTATTATGTTTAATCTTTATTTCTCGTGCTTTACGTTTTAATGAATGACGAGAACTATACTAGTGATCGCGATACCGACGGATTCCCAAAAAAAATTACATTTTATTATCGATTGTCTCGATATTTTATATTTTCGACGTTTTCGATTTAATTACGTTTTAAGTCGTGTCGAAGCTTTATTATTATATTTATGAAGTGTTTTAACTTTTGAAAAGTATCTTTACGAAACCTGAGTCCCGTAAATATTTTCAACTTTGACAAATATTCATTTTATACCCTTTAACTTATTTAATTACTTTTTGGCCCAAAACTATGCCTAAATGACAAAATCTACCCTAACCTTAGACTATATAAGGTTTTTCCACTAACTAATTTACATTAAAAATTCATTTAAAAAAAGATAATCTCACTCTCTTTCTCTCCTTAACCGTCCACCCCTATCACCTAACCCTTCAATTTTCTTAAATTCTACCTTGATTCATCCTAAACTAATAAAAGACCCTTCCTAGAAATTTCAAAAGCTTTATTTTGGTATAAATTTTTCTAACATGCATTCAGTATTTTTTCTTTTCAAAGTTTGGTGAAGAACATGTTGTTTGATCCATTTTTATGGTTAAAAATGTTGTTATTATTATTATAATATTTGAAGTGGGATGATGTTGCATGTATGATTTTTATATATTTGATTTTTATTAGATTAAATTTAAGGGTGTTAGGAGTTATTTAGATGTGTTATGATAATATTAGGATGATATTAGGAGTATGTAAATTGTTAAAATGGGTCAAAATATGGATTTAACATGATTTTTAACTAGTCATTTTAGACCAGTAGGTAAAAGGGCATTTTTGAATTACTTACTCTAATAATCTTGTTAAACTAATAAGATAGGGTCGTAGAGAATTTCGTTAGCTTCGATTTGGTATAAAGTAGGACTTCCAACTCCAAACGAGTGCGGAGTTACAACAATTTTAGTATTTGTGTACCGGGAGACGAGTATCGGCACAATCCGAAAATTGTTGTCGATATTTGGATCGAATCTCGGGGACTATAGAATGAGTTTTAAAAATGTTCAAGGACTGATGTTAAAGTCTAAACCTCAGGTCATGAGTCTGTTTTCAAACCCGAGTATCGGTTTTATAAATGGAGTTGTTTAGACATGTCAAAATGGTTTTACGAGTTGAAGGCGTAAAACTGTCTAGTTTTTGTGACTCATAGATGTGTCAGGCAGAAAGCCATAGAAGTAATATTTTTGAATGAAATTTAAACTGAGTCTTATCCATATTATATGTGAGTTTGTGACCAAGTTTCGTCGAAAACGGAATAGTTTAAGTAAGGTAAATGAGCTTGTACTTTTGGTAAGTACCGGCAGATTTTTATCGATGGTATAGTCTAATAAAGTTAACATGTAAAAGGGTATAGAAGTACACTTGTACTATTATTATTTTAGGATTGTCATAGTTTTATAAATTTGAATTTTTATTATTTAAGTATTATTTATACTTGAGTCATTTATTAACGAACACGCCTTATTTGGTAGGTTGCAGTCTTCGTGTTTAACGGGCATCACTTATCGTCGGCGATCGTCATATTACTACTATTGTACCAAGGTGAGTCTATAGCCTCGCTTTTATACTATCTTGTAAAGATTTTTAAAACCCGCGAGGGGGATAACATGTTTGTTTTAAAATAGAACACAAGGGACCCGATTATATGCTAGATGAACGTTATTTACATAAGTTTTCTTCTAGCCTTAAAAGACCCATTGAATCATGAATTGTTAATCGAATGATCGCTAATACTATGGATAGATCTATCGGGGTGACGCCTAGTCCGGTCGCGACTAGCTATCGCGTGTCGTGATACACTAGTAATGAAACATCGGAGGCAATTGTATAAGAGAAATATACGCACTTGGCTAGGTGTGTTGGGCTGAAATAATATATGTTAACGTTCAATGTCATGAGACTTATGTAATAACAACGATAATTATGTCTGATCCACATGATTGTCAACCATGGAAGGTTTATTCAGAATAATTGTGTTCGTTTATTTAATTTAAACTCTATAGATTCACTCAGCATTTTTGTTGACTTTATAGCATGTTTTATCTCAGGTCCATGAAGAAGTCACTCATGGAAGGCGGTTTCATGCAGCTTGCTTAATTTAAATGATTTGGCCCGCTTTTCTAAACTATTTTCATTCAAAGAAACTTTTGTTGTTTGTTATGTTGTGTAAACTTTAAAACAATTTGGGACCGTGTGTGAACTGTTTCATCTTTAAATAATGAATGGATGTATGTTTTATTAAAACGACTCGTTTTGAGGCGTTTTCTATGATATTGAGATTGAACCATGATAGTAACACCCAATGACCCTTCCGCTGCTATGACCCGAAATTTGGGGTGTTACAAATTTTCTCGGGCATGGTTTACTTTATAACCATGTAAGGGATTGTGTTTATGTTATAACACAATCTAACACGGATATATGTACGATTCAGTGCATTTATTTGTTAAAACAAGAGAAGTCTTGTTTTTATGAAGCTATCATCTCTACAACCATAGCTATCTACAATTGGTATCTACATACTCGACGATGCGACTACTCAAACGACGAATACAGCTCTTTCAATAGAACACGAGTCAACAATTTAGGGGGAGCAATTGTCAAGCATTCAGAATCTTCGATGCCGAAAGTGCCAAGCTCACTAATTGGTGTCAAGACAACTATACAATCGTACATGTGGTGTCAAGAGATGACTTCAGACATGACGAGGCGACCAACATTTGCCGACATGAACCATTTGATCTTATCATATGATGTTCTCATCAATCAGGTCCAACCTTGTCAATTTTTTCTAATATGGTGAATATGTGATCATGTTACAAATCGTTATCATATCTCATACATTTGGTATCATGAAGATAAAAGGACTTGCATTTTTCTTCCCAAAACCTTTGTTAAAACTTCATTAAATCAATTGATATTAAAAACATCGATTGGGTTAAATTTCTTTAATATGGGGGAGAAAATGTGATTTAATATGGGAAATTATCACAATTGGTTTGACTTAACGTGATGGTTCATCCCGACATATGCGAAATGTTTTCGAATATCGTGGCATATGTTAAGGGGGAGCAAAATGGATTTGCTATATCAAAATGGATTTCATGGTGATTTATACTTACCCTAAACCCATTTATTTCACGACGATGAAGATTGTGGTGACATAAGGATGGTAGGATAGGTTAAGTCCAATGATTCTTCCAAAACCGGAGGAATCTTCCCAAGGACATTCCATAGCTACAAATAGTAGTCCTTAGGAAAGATGGAGAAAGATTGTGAACGTAGCTGAATGCCGACCAAATACTTAAGTTAGCACTGGAACAATCACAACAAGGTGCTAGTTATGATGTATTGGTAAGCATTGAAGGGGTTGAAGAATGAAAAAGAATTGTAAAGATAAAGGGCGTAAAGAAAGAAGCCCTCTTTACAACCTTAGGCAGAAACCAGGTCAATAAATATGCTATTGAGATCATTTTTAAATGATGCTTGATATTGAAGATAAGACATCATGGACCCAGTGATGCAATGCACAACCTATCCTAGCTAACTCAGATATCTCTCAAAAGATATTTGTTTTAATCACACGGAGACAACGCATTATCTATTGATTTATTCACTCCGAATAAATTAGTATTGAAATGGTGGCACTCCTCTCCATCCTCCGATCACTAATATCTAAAATGCACGATCGAGTCTAGAGCCATTTGAGATCATCAAATATCTCATTAGGACACACTTCCATATTTCCTTGCTTCTTCACACACTGTGAAAAGTAAGAAAGATATTAAGAGTCCTACGCAAAATCTTCATGATCTTGCCCGAACATCAGAGTAGTACGAAAGTACTTACAATGAAGATGGAAATCCTTCTTGAGCGAATATCAAAAATCTCATGGTAGGTGACTTGTGCGATTCTTTATGAATCAAACTCGTGATAACTGGAAAGCAACAGTTGTTTAATTCTTAATTGAATTTAAACACGTTCCAGGCCTCTACGCAATATCACAGTGATCTTGCCAGAACACTCACAGTGATACCTTAGTGTTCACAGTGATGAGTGGAAATCCTTATAGTGTTAACATCAAACAGCACTTGGTAGGTAACTTGCAAGATTCAATATGAATCAAGCTTGTGACAACTGGAAAGCAACGATGGTGCGATTCTTTAATGAATCAAACTTGTTCCAGGTAGCAGAATTGACGGCTTCAATCATGCGGATAATTTTATCCAAATGATTGACTCTTTACGTTCGAAGTCAGCTTTGGACGGTCGAGTAAAGAGAACGGGTTTACCCGCGAAATCTTGTCAAGGAGATTTTTAATTAAATCTACCTGCCACAAGTACGATATTTAATATCGTCCAACGGTCTTCACCGACCGGAGGTAAAATGCTACCGAATTAGAATGAAATGTTCAAAGCCATTTCGTTCGTGTCTACTTATGTTGCGGTATTTGAAGAAGGTGGCGTTGCGGAATCCAAGAAGAAGTCGTCCTCGCATGCTTATACTTTATCCACTTAATACTTCATCTAATTCAAGAAAGCCTAAAAGTCAAAGTATTCCGTTGTATCAAACTCTGAAGCTTTCAAGAATTATGAAGGTATAAGTATGTGGGACATGAAGTCACGAAGAGGCGAAGATCACAAGTGATGGATGCACAAGATCAAGGCAAGAGATTAATGCTAAAGATTGATATCAAAGATCACATCAGCATGTTCACCTGAAAAGAAAAAAGAAAAGAAAGACGAAGACTACGAGCTCAAGACAAGCATAGTATGCTAGGTTTATTTTATTATTGTAACTTGGGTAACGCCCTTGTTTGGAGTGACCTCCCTTAGGGGGAGATTGTTGGAAATACGTTTTTACGTATTTAGGAAGATTCAGTCACTCCGACAATATACTAAGGTGTAGCTCGTAGTCTAGATATCTTATAACTAATTAACAAGGAAAGGCCTAGTCCATGTTATGTATGGACGGCCCAACATTGTAAGCCCAAGCCCATCTTATGGGCTTGGTGTATAAACCCTCTCCTTAGATGGAGAGGGTGTGGTTTCATTTCATTTTACACATAGTTAATTACTTTCTCTCTCTAAAGTGTGTGTGAAATCATCTATCTTTCTACCTCTTTCTCTCTCTAAACATAAGCAAGATTTACAATATCCTACACATGAAGTATAATATCAAGGGAAGCTACTAAATTAGAAAACTACTAAAGAAGGAAGAACACATTAACCATGAACAAGTAACTCATACCATGAACAAGTAACTCATACCATGAACAAGTAACATATACCATGAACAAGTAACTCATACACGTCCTTTAACATGTAGATCACGTGAAGTCAGAGTGATTCATTTATGTTACCATCTCTCTCACTGCTACTGGACACAAGCTACGAATATTTTCGTCCTTTCAGTAAGGACAATCATTCTTTCATGATTAGGATTCCCCGTTTTCTATGCTACATGTTCTCCCCATTGTTATGTTATAAATCTCATGACTGCCATGTTTTTCATTTAGTTTTATTTTATTACCCACATATTGCCCGAGCTATTTACATGCATGACCATGATATGCATGATTTACCACCTAGTCATGGACGTACCATGACCATGACATATGAGGCACATATGTTATGACTCTTCCGCGACGAGAGTGATTTCTCGTGGCGTCCCTTCATGTTATATGTTATATTATTAGTTGGCCATTATTATTATTACGGGGCATATGGATGCATCCTAGTTTACAAGTTTACACGTACAGGGTGATTGGTTTGGTGTGTGCTCTACACCCCATCACTCCAGGTTTTACTCAGGACATGCACGTTATTTCCGCTGCTCTTATATTCATTATTCATGTTACTATTATCTGTATCATGCATTTATATCCGTTCACTGAGCGTATTGCTCAGCCGTATTTTCTTTTCATGTCTCATACGGCAGGTATCTAAGGACAGGATTTGGGCATTTGAGAGTATGTGCTTAGGATGAGGGCTACCTTAGACTCCTTTCCTTTATGCATTTTAAATACTTATGCTTTGGTTGGACACATGTTTGTCCCATAGACTTCCTTTATTTTCATTCATGTTAAGCTTATGTCGGGAGCCTATGTTTGATTTCGGCTTTCCTGTTGGTCTTATATGTCTTTATGACTTTATGCCTTTATTATGCATTGATGACACGCCATGATTATGACATAACGACCTTCTTGTCAAAGTGGGTCGTTACAATTATGGTATGAGAACCAAGGCTTCGACCTGTATGCTCTAAAACTTGACCTGTGAGGATTTGGTAGTTACTAGGGTCTTCTTAAACCGACGTTGTTCTCTTCCATGTATTGATATTTTCTGAATATTGTTGGTTCTTATTCATGATGTTTCCTCTTGAATTTTTACTAGTATGGATTGAACCATAGTCTTCCATACTTAGTCACGTGTTGTTGATCCTTATTCATGATGTTTTCTCTTGAATTTTGACTAGTATGGATTGAACCATAGTCGCCCGTACTTAGTCACATGTTGATGGTTCCTATCCATAATGTTTTCTCTTGAATTTGACTAGTATGGATTGAACCATAGTCGTCCGTACTTAGTTACATGTTTCTTCCTTTCACATTTTAGACTGGTATGGGTTGAACCATAGTCTTCCATACTTAGTCACATGTTTATGTCTTTTGAAAATTTTGACTAGTGCGGGTTGAACCATAGTCGTCCACACTAGTCATTGTTAGATCTCGGTTTATTATGCTTTCACGCTTCTTTATGTTGATTATGTTTTCGTACTTCTTTATGCATTTGGATTTATGTCTATGCTAGATTAGCTAGGCTATCATGTTATTATCTTCCATGTATTGATATTCGAACCGTTTAATCGTTTACTTTCGCAAGTCGACTCTCGATCATATCATGTGTATTCCATTTACCGATGTTGCTCAAGTTATTGATGCTGCTCGCAACTTGGAGATTCTACATGACAGAGATGAGTATGATGGATCAGAGCGACCAGACAAGAAGTATACTTCATCCATCAGACGTTACCATCTCATTTCATTTCTTTACTTTCTCATTTGCATATCATGCACCATTCAACTATATCTTTCAGGCACAAGAGTGGAGACCGGTACCCACCGGCCTCTCAACAAAATAATTACAAGAATCACGGTCAGAATAATGACCGTCATGGAGCTGACAAGCGAGGTGGTAGTGACATCTACCGTAGCAACACCAACTACTCTAACAATAACAACATGAACTTCGATAATGGACGCGACCAGAAATACAAGGGTCAGCAGTCCAACCGATCTGCCGATTTTGGTATTGTAACTTAAAGTTTTCAACTTTATTCGTTTTCACATCTTAAGACACCTGTCTCACGAAGACACATGTCTCGTGTATGTTTACAGAAGAACATGTCTCGTGTATATTTTCTAAAGACTCATGACAAGACAATGTCAAGATACATGTCTCACGTATATCTTCTGAAGACTCATGTCAAGACACATGTCAAGATACATGTCTCACGTATATCTTTTGAAGACTCATGTCAAGATACATGTCTCACGTATACCTTCTGAAGACACATGTCTCACGTATATCTACTAAAGACACATGTCAAGACACATGTCTCACGTATATCTTTTGAATCAGATTCTCAACAGTCCAGGTACCCTCTGAGGGGTATACATATCCTGTTTGTGCCATGTATGGGCGTAGACACCGAGGAGAGTGTCGTCATGTTGCTGGTACTTGCTTCAAGTACAGACAGACTGGCCACCTTCAACGAGGTTGCAAGAAAGGCACTAATGAGGGTACATCCGGTCATGCCCATAAGAAACCTGATGCATCCAACTGTGTCTTTGCAATTACATAGGATCAGGCCACTAAGACTTCAGGCACCATCAGTGGTGTATTATTCATGTTTGGATACGCAGTGTTCGCTCTGTTTAATACAGGAGTGACACATTCAGTAATATCTACCCTGATTGCTTCATGTATTAATATGGCACCTGCATTACTTGATCATGTATTATGTATATCTACACCCATGAAAGATTCCATTCATATTACCCATTTGTATAGAGATCTTCCTCTACAGTTTGATGACAAGATTCGTTCTAATAACGCACTTTCCTTAGACATGTGCGAGTTCGATATGATTCTGGGTATGGACTGGTTAGCAGCACATCGTGCTACGATTAATTCCTATTCATATCGGGTTATATTCGGTGATATTCATACTCCTGAATTCATTCATCATGGTTTCCTACCAGGAAAATATGTGCAGATTAATTCTTCTTTACAAGCACGTACCTTATTATCTCATGGTTGCGAAGGTTTTCTAGCTACCATTCATGACACGACTACTGAAATTCCTTCTATTCATGATCAGCCGATTGTTGCCGAGTTTTCGGATGTATTTACAGAAGAACTTCCAGGTATACATCCTATCCGTGAGGTTGAGTTTGGCATTGAACTTATTCCAGGAGCTGAACCTGTCTCAAAATCTCCTTATCGCATGTCTCCCATTGAGTTAAAGGAGCTTAAGGATCAGTTGCAAAAGTTGTTGGAACGAGGTTTGTCAAGAAGAAGGACGGTAGCATGAGATTATGTATTGACTACCGTGAATTGAACAAGATCACTATCCGTAATCATTATCCTCTACCACGTATTGATGACTTATTTGATCAACTAGAGGGTGTTAAACACTTTTCTAAAATTGATTTACGATCCAGATACCATCAGTTGCGAGTGAAAGAGCAGGACATCTCCAAGACTGCTTTTTCACACGCGCTATGGCCACTATGAATTCGTAGTTATGCCTTTTGGTCTCACGAGTGATCTAGTTGTATTTATAGACTTGATGAATCGATTTTTTCATGAATTCTTAGACAAGTTCATTATTGTGTTCATCAGTGACATCCTAATCTTCTCTAAGTCGAGAGAAGAGCATGAGGATCATATTCACACTGTACTACAGATTATACGACAAGAGAAATTGTATTCTAAGTTTTCCAAGTGCGAGTTCGGGTTGAGTAAAGTGGCATTTCGGGACCACATTGTTTTTAGCAGAAGGGATTACCATGGACCCGGCGAAGGTTGAGGCTATCACCAAGTGGCCAAGACTGACGTCTATGACCGAAGTACGTAGTTTCTGGGGTTAGCTGGTTGTTACCGTAGGTTGGTAGAAAGTTTCTCACGGTTGGCCTTACCCTTGACTAAGCATATGTGTAAGGGTGAGAAAATTGTTTGGAACGATGAGCGAAAGAAGAGTTTCAAAGAGCTTAGACAGCGTTTGGTTTATGCGCCTATTCTTACTCTCCCATCTTGTACGGGTGGATTTCAGTTTCAGTAGTTTCAATAAACCATTCGACGGTTTTATTAAATCATAGTTTCAATAAAAAGTGGTCCCAACATTTCATATAAATTTTAATTAATTTTTTTTATCAAATGTATCAAATGGAAATTGTTTATTTTGCCTTTACTTTATCTCGCGCGGATCCATGCTCCAGCTGCTCTTAAACCTATACACTTGAGAATGCATGTTAAATTGTCAACACAACGGTTGAGTGAATTCATAGATTTTTAAATAGACCAATATGGGTTTTTAAATAAACCAATATGGGTTTTCAAATTAACCATAAAGCTTTTGGACACAAGAATCTCATCCACTGTCAATATTGTAACACATACAATATTCAAATTCCACGCTATTCTGCTAAGCCATGACACTGAAGCTTTAAGTATAAATATTTCCCTAGTCAGGTATCTTTCCTAATACCCCCTTACTTCTCATACAACCACCTGGCTGAGCCTCCAACCCACAGGTGCGACCTGCGCAGGTAGGGGCCATCCCCAATGGATCCATTCGTCTGTACCAGCGCCTACCCATCATAGGTAGTTAACGGTTCATGGGTTTTAGGGACTTCCGAATTTTGACAATACAACACTTAGCAAATATCGGTTCACAATCAATACAATCAACAATTGTGTTCATATTTCAAAAGCATTAAATCATACATCTTACATTTATTTACAACATCTTGTATTCGTTCAAAGCATATAGTCAAACCTCACATGTTTATTCATAAACATGTATTTTCTCAAAACCATATATATAAACAACATTTATTTTTATACCAAGAGCATGTATTCCCCCTCACGAGTTTATAAACACATATAAAGCAGTAAAAGCGAGGTTATGAACTCACCCGATATAGCTATCACACGTTTATCGAGGAACAAACATCCAATAGTCGATACACGAGTTCACGAGATATCAATCGCTCATTAATCGAGAACAAAATGTCCAACGGTCGACATATGACCGAACGAGACTTATAATGATGAGACGCGTCTTAGGTTTGAGACTATACATAAGTCATACATATATGTAAATAGTTCACTTTAGTAAGTTTGGACATCATATAAGTTTGTAAAGCTCTTCATAATACTTTTGATGGCAATCTTCCATGTATTGTCCCATTATGGTCATTAAGCTCACTAAAGCTCACTGGTGGCCCATTACAAGTCTTTGTAACTTAAGCACAATTCAAAATCAATATTGATCTCCAAATATATTATTAATCTCAGGTCCAATAATGGCTCAATAATGGCCCAATAGCCATTATAAGTGTAAGTTGGGCTTTTATGGCCCAAACCCACTTTATATGCATTACGGGTCTAAAAACGCCCCAAACAATATTGACTTAATATTTTCCGATGGTCGGGTCTCGGGTTTCAAAAATATCAGTATATAAATGAGTATAAAATTCCCGACAAGTGGGTCCTACCACTTCGATTTTTTTATAGAAATCATCACGTTCTACTTTAATTAAATATAACCCGTTTATTACAATTTTCCCCACGTGTGTCGCTAATTAGAGCATACTTCCTAAACCATAGATCATCTAGGTGTGTTCTTTCCACCAGAATCATTATCAACTTATGTACTTACTAATTATGTATCCAATTATTCATATCTTATGCTTATCATAGCTTAATTAACACTTTCCTCACTTAGAAACGTTGGCTGTTTTAGGCAGCCGACTTCGTTTCCACTATTTTGGCCGCCATCTTCAAACCGTAAGCAACTGGTAAACCATCCACTTGAATATACTTCTTCATGATTTTAGCTAAAACACTTAGCATTACTTTTTAATGGTTTTGAGATCTTATAAGATTTTTCAGTCAGTTTATAAAGCATGTTCGGATTAGACACTTTTTATCGTTTCGGCCATATCTAATTCGTCGGGTATCGTCACGAGACGAGTCATCCGGAAAAATCACCACAAAACATATATCTATCCATATATATGATTACCCAAGATTCATAACCTACTGATGTTAACTAGGCTTCACGAATTAGCCACTGTCCAAATCGCTAGCTATTACAACTTAACCCAAGGCTTTTCTAGCTTGCATATTTTTGTTTAAAATCCATATATAATGTCCAAAGACTCCTAAATCATCTATTACATAATCAATATTAGTAGAAAACATGATATTTACATATTTACAAATAAATACATAATTTTAAATTACAAATAATAAGGATCTAAACCTTCATAAATGAAGAGCAACAACTAGTGATGATCAACAAATCTTAAATCCTTGCTTCAATACCACCATTCAAACCATCTAAATATTGGTATTTAGACAAGATCAACACATGCAAGAACTTCTTAACTTCAGCCCCTAACTCTTCAAATGGTTGATGATGATACTTATTTGTTGTGAAAAGAAACCATGAATTAAAAGAAGATATTTAATCTTCAAAGTGGTATCAAAATGTCTTACAAAGATTTATGAAAAATATGATTTGGGCTAATTGTTGCTCATGGATGAAATAAGCCATAAGAAGACATATGTAAATTTATTTTTGTTTGAAGTATGAGTAAGATTTAGTTTGCATCTATTCTAAGACATGCATATTGAGATGAGCATGTGTCTAGCCATGTGTTTTAAATGTGACACATTTGTATGAATTTTAATCAATTGGACACATAGTCCTTGTGGTTGATGTATAGTATAAAAGGGAGGTGGGGTGAGTATTTACTTACCCCACAATTTGCTAAGGCGAGTATTATTGAAGCCCGATATTTTAAGAGTTACGCGATTTGAAAGATATACGTTAAACACGAAAAATAAACGATCAATATAAAATAAAAACATCAACATTTGAGGAACATTGATATTTTTATAAATAAACGAGGTCTTATGATTTAATAAACGTTAGCATGACATATAAACTATCGACGCTTAAACGCTTAACATAAATTACGAAGAATGCTCATAAAACGAGAAATTAAAACGACGACAATAGAAAATATTTCGATGTAATAATGGGAATATTTACATTCGATGACGGACATACACTTGCCAATAAATAATAATTGACACGTATTCGATATGTTAAAGCCTTAACCTCGTAGGTTAGCCGAGAAATCAATATTGTCCGTAGAACGAACATGACAAATAAAAGTCGAGTAATAATTATTGATCCAAATATTTGAAATAGTATTAGAACTCGGTCTAAATGTTGATTTTAAAGTTTGGGTTACTACAGGTCAAAAGAATCAACATGGCATCTTTTCAAAGATCCTCAAGGGCTTTTTAGGAATTCACTAGCTAGGGTTTTCACATTGTATGAAGTTCTAGAATCCTCTCATGAGTAGTATAAGTAGACTAGAAGAATTGTACTTTTCCTTTTGTTCTAAATTTTGTAAACCCTATTTTGATGAATAATTAAAGTTGAAATTGGCCTTGCAAAATTTGTGTTCCTTTTATTTTACTTGCACTTAATTTAGTTTTACTTTCTGCAAACTTTTAAATTCGTGTTCAAAATACAAAAATTATATTTGCACCCAAACCTGATGATGATATAATAGGTAGATACATACTTGTGAATGCAGCTTCAAAACACATTAGTAAAAGTCCAGTTACATCCACTGGTTGTGTGATTGGTCTTTCTAATTAAAGGACTTGGTTGAAAATATGTGGCCATATGAAAGGTAGTGAGAATGAAGTCAAAAGAAAGAGTAAATCCAAGGTTTTATATCTCCTCCTATGCACTTATCTAGATAATTACTATCTAGGATGGTTTGTATGTGTATTAAGTTGACTTTTATGTTTATCTACAAGACTGGGTATGCTTGTATGTAATAGTTTCCGTAAGAACAAGTTATTCCAACCAGGTTATGTATGCTACTCTGTTCAATAAAGGAATAGAAAATTTTGGTGGCAAACTAATGAAAATATGTGGACATCCACAACTGGTTTGTTTATGTTGATAGTTGTACATAGTATTCCCAAATAGGAGACAAAGTGGTCGAGTTTTTGTTACAAGATAGAATACAAAAACCATAAAAACAAAAGTTGTTACTTTATATAAAAGATTCCCAAGTCAAATACATGTGCTTGTGACCAGAAAATTTGTGGATCCGAACTATGAATCACACATACAACAACAACATCTTAGCTTATCCTTTACAAAAGATTGGTTTAATTTTTATGTCATTAGACCAATACCATCACACAATACCTACATATTAATCATCTAGTTTACAACAACAAATTACAACAACTTCATAACTTCAATCACTTAGATAAACAACCTTTTCTGGTGTATATCTATTTCCATCTTCATCAAATTTCAATATCTTTGACCTTATCTTAGCTATCCTTTCAGATATGACTTTGTTCTTATGTAAAACCTTAATTGAAAATGCTTCCTCTAGTTGTGATGCTTTTTTTTGTCTTTAGCCTCCCTCTTTTTTAGGGTAGAGGAACATTGGAACCACCAACAGCTTTACCCTTATCTCTTAGTATGAAGTTGCTTTGTTGAGGAGGAATTTCTTGAGTTGTTTCCTAAAATTCATAATCATCACCATGTAGCCAGTATCAAATTATTCTGCTGCATCTTGTAGGTTAGACATAGAAATTTCATCCATTGGTTCTTGATTGTACTTTCTCATGTCATGTATTAATCTTGTAATTAGAGTTCCGGGGATTGTCTGTTTAACTGAAGGCCCATATACTTCCCAAGATTTAAACTCACTATAGTATTCTTTCCAAGCTTCTTCATCCTCTATTCTCTATTTCTCCTCAGCATCCCACTTAGCTTTTTGTTTAGCTTCAACTCTTAAGTGCTCCTCCAATGCCTCTCTGTCCATTTGCTCAGCATGCTCCTTTGCATAGGTTAATTTTTTATATAACTTCTTTTTTCTTGCACACAATTTAAATACTAATTTGGTCTAATATTTATCTCTAAAGTTAACTTTATTCTTGAATCAGATGTTGGTTTCTTACCTTTGTCTTTCTTGGTACGAGGAGGCTTTTTGGGTGCAGTTGGAGGCCTATTATAACCAGATGGAGTACTCCTAGATGAAGAAGGTGGTATATTAGAAACATGAGTTGTGTTATTGGTTCCTGAAGCAGGCATAACAGGGTCATCCATTTGTACTGGCTAATCCGGTCTTGACTGGTTACCAATTACATCCCCTTCTTCAGTTGTTCGTATCTGTTGTTCATAAGGTACATCATAGAAGTTTGTCGGTTTAGGTCTGTTGCATTCTTACAATTCTTTTTGTTGTGCCCAGACTCCCAGCATCTATGGCAATGAATCACTCTACCCATCCTACTAATTTCACGGTCATTCTCTTATGGATGCCTTATCCTTTGTTTCCTTAGTCTACCTGGCATTTTCCTTTCTTGAGATGCTAAGGGGTTTTCAAGGTTGGGTTCTTGTAAGCACGACACCAAAGTAAGAATGACACCAAAGTAAGCACGACACCAAGTATTTGGGTTCCTGTCCACTAACCATGTGTAAGCATTATCATCTAGCTGCTTGATTGCATCCATAACATGGTGAAAGTGTTCAGGTATTATGCAGGAAGCAACCCACCAAAACAATCTCTTATATTATAAGCCACTCCATTTCTTCTTGAAATTTGCATAAATGTGCCTTGCATATTGCATGTGCTCTGAATCACCCCAACCATATTTTTACTGCTTCGGTTAAACCCTATTGTCATAGTTTATAGACAATGTTAGTATAATATAAATAAAATATTTGGTTAACTGTGAATAGTTTTATGGACAGGTGAGATATTACATACCTTATACCCATCTGATATGACTGTAAGGCCAACACCATTGTTCAATTGTAGGTCATGGTGTAGCAAAGCCAAGAACCATATCCATTTATGTTTATTTTCCGCTCCTACTACAGCTCAAGCTATAAGAAACATTTGGTTGTTACCATCCCTCCCCATGACAGTAAGTAAATGGCCTTTGCAAGTGTGTGTCAAGAAGCACCCATCCAAACCAATGACTTACCTACAACCTGTTCTCCATCATGCCTTTTGTAACATCTCGCCTACTCAGACCATAATATTGTCCACTTTACCCGCAAGCTCACGTCTTTGCTTTGTGGCCCTCTTGTGAAGACTTCCCGGTAGGTCACCCAAGTCAGTACTACTCTCTAAGCACGCTTAACTGTCAGTTCCTAAGAACCCCAATTGCAGTATACCACAAAACGCGTTGTTTCATGAGAAGGCGAATGTTATCTTATGAACCATGGATCTCTCCTGGCCACAGCCGATGTTGGATTTGCCTAGGGTGTCACAATCACCCCCCTTAGGAAACCTCGATGAGTAGGTGGCCAACAACAGCCACACTCCAGCCGGCGGCTGGAGGTTCTGGCCGTGGCTTGCTACTGGTGACCGTGGTTCGCCACTGGTCGCTGGTGGTTCATATCGGTCGTAGTCGGTTCCCACTGTTTACACTAAAGTCCCACCAAGACATTAAGGGTTTCGGTTGACACTGAAAATCAAACAAGTTCCCCCTGGTATCCTTTTCTTGCGGCTGCCCATAATAAAAACCACACCGAGACCTAGGTGGTCTCGACTGGTGGTGTAAATGCGACACCGAGACCATGTTTGGTCTTGGTTGGAGTGCGGCCGAAACAACAAAACCAAACAACCCTTAATCTTGTTTTATTATTTACCCTAGCATGTTCTTGATTCATGTTTTTAAGGATTCAAACATATATGATCATGATTATAATCAAAAGAATAAAAAGATTAAGGTTATAAGTATACCGACTGCGTGAATGAATGGAGGTTACGAAAACGAACAACGAATATGTAAAAATCAAAGATCAAACATCACAAACACCCCTTGGTGTTCTTTAATCGCCGACGGCCACAAGAGGGGAGGGGTTTTAGGGTTTCTTGTTTTTAGTTTCCTTGAAAAATAATATGTGGTAAATTCCCTGGAGTTAGATTACAACTAGAATGGGTTAATGGGCCAAAGGCCCTCTTTTCTTGTTTTGGTCTTCTAGCCGCGGCTACACTAATCCCAACACCAAAAACCTTAGTTTTTCTAACTCAATTAATATTCAGGTATTCTCGTGTTCAAGTGTCGTGAATTTAATGTCGTACATATAATACATTTATAATATACATGATACTTGTTATTTAATGTTGTGACACGTGTTATATATTATAAATGGAAAGCTTTATTTTATTCGTATTTTCGTGTGATGTACTGTTCATGGTAATTATATGCGGGTTTTACAACTCATCGAGGATGGTGGGATCAAAGCCACTCTTGTAAAGGGACGCCACGAGCAATCACTCTGTCGTGGGGAAGTCATAACACTGGTGCCTCCAGTGTTATGGTTATGGTACCTCCATAACTAGGTGACATGGTCATGCATGTATATGGCTTAGGCGTTTAAAACTAACATAAGCAGATCAAAGCATATAAAACAATTACTTGGGGAAAACAGTTGGCTGCAAACGTGGAATCCTAATAAGGAAAGAGAATGTCCATACCGAAGGACGGAATATCCGTACCTTATGTCCAGTGAACGATGAAAGATGAAAGAATGCAAATTCCTAACCCGACTTCACTAGTGCTACATAAATAAGGAACATGTGTGAGTTGTTTGATCACTGAGTGTGTTACTGGTTCTTGTACGTTCTTATTGGTTAAAAGCTATAAGTCATGGAATTAATATAGTAAAGCTTATTGAATAAATACTATAGGTTAAGTGATTACTAATTATTAAGGAAGTTACACAGTTTAATAACTAACAATGATGTCATGAAAATATTAATAAGACTTTACCTTAAAATATTAATTAAATTAACATGGTTTTTAATTTAATTATGCTAAAAAAATACCTAGGTTAAAACTTGATTATTTAATTTAAATAATAAACCTAAGTCTTGGATTTTAATTAATTAAATTAGCTAGCCATGGGATTAATTTAATTAATAAACTGATTTTATAAGTTAACCCGAACCCGAACCCGTGAAACAAAATAAGCCAAGCCAAATAAGCCAAACCAACACCACACAGCCGGCGGCTGGTGGTGTCAGCCGGGGGCCAACAGCAGCCACACTCCAGCCGGCGGCTGGAGGTTCTGGTCGTGGCTTGCCACTGGTGACCGTGGCTTGCCACTGGTGACCGTGGTTCGCCACTGGTCGCTGGTGGTTCATACCGGCCGTAGCCGGTTCCCACTGTTTACACTAAAGTCACATCGAGACCTTAAGGGTCTCGGTTGACACTAAAAATCAAACAAGTTCCCCTTGGTTTCCTTTTCTTGCGGCTGCCCAAAACAAAAACCACACCGAGACCTAGGTGGTCTCGGCTGGTGGTGTAAACGCGACATCGAGACCATGTTTGGTCTCGGTTGTTGTGCGGCCGAAACCACAAAACCAAACAACCCTTAATCTTGTTTTATTATTTACCCTAGCATGTTCTTTATTCATGTTTTTAAGGATTCGAACACATATGATCATGATTATAATAAAAAGAATAGAAAGATTAAGGTTATGAGTATACCGAGTGCGTGAATGAATGGAGGTTACGACCACGAACACGAATATGTAAAAATCAAAGATCAAACATCACAAACACCCCTTGGTGTTCTTTAATCGTCGGCGGCCACAAGAGGGGAGGGGTTTTAGGGTTTCTTGTTTTTAGTTTCCTTGAAAAATAATATGTGGTAAATTCCTTGGAGTTAGATTACAACTAGAATGGGTTAATGGGCCAAAGGCCCTCTTTTCTAGTTTTGGTCTTCTAGCCGCGGCTACACTAAGCCCGAAACCAAAAACCTTAGTTTTTCTAACCCAATTAATATTCGGGTATTCTCGTGTTCAAGTGTTGTGAATTTAATGTCGTGCATATAATACATTTATAATATACATGATACTTGTTATTTAATGCCGTAACACGTGTTATATATTATAAATGGAAAGCTTTATTTTATTCTTATTTTTGTGTTATGTACTGTTCATGGTAATTATATACGGGTTTTACAACTCTTCCCCTCTAAAAAGAACAATTCGTCCTCGAATTAGAGATACGATAATCTGGGAAAGACATAAATCAACATCACTGTAATGGACATGGAACGTGACGTGACTGAAGGGAACATATCTGACTTATGGACGAAAACAAAGGATAGAAAGTCAGGATGGACTCCTACGTTCCAAAGTGGCTTCCTGCTCGGAACGGTTCTTCCAGGAGATCTTGACACAAATGATATCTAGGTCTGCATGACTCTGACTTGAAGTTACGTCGAAGTTTCTAGTTCATCAACGTAAGATAGATCCTAAAGAATCTAATCGAGTGAATAAGAAGTAACATGTAAGGACAATGAAACGTTATGATGCAAAATAATCTGAAGCAAAAGACATAAGTATGTCTGAGTAATGATGCCCAGAACCTACTAAATCGTAGTACGTGAACAATCGTAAACGTGATACGTGAACAATTGTGAATGTGATACATGGAGATACGGTGAATGTAAAAGGGAGAAAGATATGGTGGACGTGATACGCGTAACATATCGCGAACTTGATATAAGAGACGTAAAATGAACATGACATGTGAAACATATCGTAAACATGAGATAACCGAGGAGGTAACACCAATGATACGAGGTGATGGAAAGTTTATTAAACTTGAGTCTAGTCTCTCAAGCTTCTGTAAAACCTTCCAGAGTGAAATATGAAACGTAAATCATAAGTTAGGATACGATCGTGAACATGAACAGTGTCATGAACGTGGGTGCGAAAGCAAGATCGTAGATTTGAACAAGGATGTAAACGTAACAACGAATACAAACGTGCACCTCTATCCGGTAACAAAATCCATGGAGATCTTTTCCCTTCTTCGTTCACCATTCTAATAGTGGAAATAACTCCTAGCATGTTGGTGTTCCATCTTAGCATGCTGGTATGTCAGGTGCTTAGATATGAACGTAACTATATCTTGCTTCATAGAAACTGGATACATAGAAGTCTAGGAAGAATTATATGTCTCTGATATTAAACTTCTCTTTAGTAGGATTTGTAACGTAATGTGAATATAGTATTCGTGCCCTTCTCCAGACTTAGAGAAGATCAGGTTGTTATCAATGAAAATACTAATGAATTTGTTTGTGAGTTCATGAAAACTAAATTTATTAAGTCCATAACTGCTGCTGGAGCATTCGTGAGACCAAAACAAAATTATGAATTTAGCATGACCAAATCGTGTGCGAAAAGCAGTCATGGAAATGTCCTGCTCTTTCACTCGCCACCGTTGGCAGCATGATCGTAATTCGATCTTGGAAAAGTGCTTAGCGCCATGCAGTTGATCGTATACGTTGTCAATATGTGGAGGAGGATAACGGTTATGAAAGATGATTTTTTAAATCGACAGTAGTCGACACATAATCTCATGTTACCGCCCTTCTCCTTAATAAACAGAACCGGTGCGCACCATGGTGATACACCTGCCGAATAAGCTTTGTTCAAGCATCTCTGCAGCTGATTCTTTAACTCTTTTAGCTCAAGGAAGCTATGCGATGAAGAGCCTTGGATATTGGTTTTGTTCCCTAACATTCTCGATGAAGTCCCACCTTGTGGATAGGGAGTATACATGGAGATGATCGGCTGATTATGAATGGCAGAAAATTCAGAAGTGTGTCATAACTGGTAGCTGGAAAAATCTTCGCAGCCATGGGGTAACAAACACGTGCTTGTAAAGCATAAATAATTTGTATAGATTTTCCTGATGGAAAACCATGTTGCACGTATTCAGGAGCCTGAACATTGTTGTACATAATCTGATATGAATGGCGACCGATCGTAGCATGGTGTGCTGTTAATAGTCCACATTCAGAATCATATTTAACTTGCATATGTCCGAGGTGAGTGCGTTAGCAGATTTGATCTTATCATTAGACTGAAAGAGAAACCTTCATATACATGGGTGATACGAATGGCGTCCTTTATGGTCATGGATATATGAAATATGAAATCAAGAAATGAAAGTGCCATGAAGCAAATGGGACAGATTTCACTGAATGTGTTTTGCCTGTCTCACGCGTAACAAATCCTGCGTGTCCAAAAGCGAAGAATACGCCAGTGTTAGTACTGAAATTCTTGTGGCCTGATTAATACATGGAACAACAAAATGAGTATACCCCTTGGAGGGTACTCTGAATTACTTAGGGTGATTTTAGATGATAGATGTGAGTCATGTGTCTTGACTCGTGTCCTGAGAAATATGCGTATGACATGTGTCTTGACTGGCGTCTTGACATGTGTCTTCAGGGAATATACACGTGAAACACGTGTCTTGACTGATGTCTTGACATGTGTCTCGAGATGTGAAACAATAAAATTTGTGAATCTTAGGTTATCATGCAAGAAATGGCAGATCGGTTGGACTGCTGACCCTTTGTATTTCTGATCACGTCTGTGACCGGTGTTCTGTTGTGATTGCTAGAATAGTTGCTGTCACAATAGTGGTTATTATCGTCCCGTCTGTCAGTTCCATGATGATCATTCTCATGACTGTGATTCATGTAACTATTCGGCTGAGTGGCCCGCTGGTACCGGTTCCTACTCATATGACTGAAAAAGACAACTGACTGACGTGTGACATATAACTAAAAGGTAAGGACAAGGATTGTGATGGAAATCGTCTAGTGGTGAAGCATCTTCTCATCCGATCGCTTCGATCTAACGCCTTTGTCTTCGTCTTGTAGGATCTCCTGGTTGTGAATAGCATCAGCATCTCGTAGCGTTCCCAAATGAGAAGCAACATCAACATTTAGTAACATCTCCAAGTTATGAGCAGCGTAAACATCTTGTAGAATATCAGCAAGTAGAATACGCCTGAGATCATTTAGAATCGACTAGCGAATACTCGTGGAGTATTGTAAGTGAAATACACATGGATTTACGGTACGTGTAATACACATGGGATACGATACTTGGAGTACACCTGGAATGCACATGAAATGAGCGGTATGGGGTCGATCATCTGACATGATGTTAAAAGAAAATAAATGGTTAAACGGTTAGAAACCGAACTGGAATGAGCATCATGATAGCCTAGCAATTCCATCATAGACATCATTCTAGTTGCATAGATAAACGCTAAAAGTATGGTTAAACGAAATTTAACGATGATTTGCATGAAAGCATGATTAATGAAAACCAACCATGACTATCATGAAAGCAAGATTAATTGAAATCCATCAATGTCTAGCATGAAAGCATAATCAACATGATGAAAACATAATCAACATAAGAGACGTAAGACTTAATCAGCATGAAGACGAAATCATCATGAAGAAACATGGAACAAAATTAACCTGAAGGAGCATAAAACATAATCAGCATGAAAACGAAGTTAACCATGATAGTATGAAAACATACTTGACATAAAGAAACATAAAAATTTATGAGGGGACATGAAAGAGGCATAACTGTAATGAAATGAAATCCGAAAAATCGCTGGTGTAAACGACCATGGGTCGGTTCACAAAGTAAAACTGACATGCGTAAGGATGAACGCCTATGGGTCGGTTCACCAAAACAAAATTGACATGGCAAGGGTGAACACCTATGGGTCGGTTTACAACACAAAATTGACATGAGCAAGGGTGAACGCCTATGGTTCGGTTCACCAAAACAAAATTCGAATGAAAAGCACAGGCGACTAAATATGGTCAGTCTTGTACCAACCATTACTTAGTCAAAATATCTGCAACAATAATACATGAAAATAAATAAGTGAAAATAAACTGTCAAAACTTAACAGAAAACGTATGACCAAGTATGAACTACGGTGGTTCAGTCCATATTAGCCAGAGTTCTCAAGGAACATCATGAAATAAAAAAATGACAGGTAACTAAGTATGGATGACGGTTGTTCAATCCATATTAGTAAAAACAATTCTGGGAAAAACATCATGGTTAAAACATCAAGGTGCTGAATATATCAATACGTGGAATAACAAGCGTCGATTTAGGAAGCTCCTGGTAACTACCCACTAGTCACAGGTCGAGTTTTAAAGCCTACAGGTTGAAACCATGGGCTCTGATACCACTTGTAACATCCCGCCTACTCAGACCACAATATTGTCCGCTTTGCCCGCAAGCTCACGGCTTTGCTTTGTGACCCTCTTGTGAAGACTTCCCGGCAAGTCACCCAAGCCATTACTACTCTCCCATGAGCACGCTTAACTGCCAGTTCCTAAGAACCCCACTTGCAGTAGACCACAAAACGCGTTGTTTCATGAGAAGTCGAAGGTTATCTTATGAACCATGGATCTCTCCTGGCCACAGCCGATGTGGGATTTGCCTAGGGTGTCACACCTTTAGTCCAGCAAAACACACATACAATCTCTTGAAATAAGTCAGCCCATCATCCTTTTCTCCCAAATCAATGTGACATGTTGAGCCAGGATTAGAGTCCAACAATGGTTTCCTGTAGTCCCATATCCTACTATAATTGCCAACTAAGCCACTCGCATGATCAAACAATGCAATCTATTTTGCCCTTCTACATTGACCTAAACTGACATTTACCATGTATATTTCTTTGATAGAACTTTACATACACTTGTGAGTAATGTGAGGGTTATCAATGATTTCCCTAGCATAATGCTCTGTTATCCATTTATATGTAACCAATGCACCTAAGTTGCAATTTCTGCAACACTTATGAGCAGGGTATTTGAAAGGACCTTCAGTGCTCATCCAACTAGCCTATAACCTAAATGAATAATCCACTCCATGCATCACATATTCTTTTTCTTTGCTCTTTTTTAGCCCATTAGCTTTTGATGTTTCACTCACTTTGCTAGGCTCACACTCATTTTCTCCTAATATGCCTTTACCTTTATCAATGTTTGAGGTAGTTTCCTCACTATCATATGTCTCATTTTGATGGCTTTCATCTATGGCCACATGTTTTTTACCTCTTTTGTCAGCACACTTACCAGCACTAACATTCCTACCACACTTAACTAGTAATCTATGACAATCATTTTGTAAATGCCACAACTGGTAACCATTTTTAACTCCGTATTTAGCTAGACAGTTTTCTAGTTGTAATGGAGTCTCAAACTTCATACATAGTACTGGTTCACATTGATCCCATGGTGGATCAAAATCAGGGTAATGAAAGTCCTTCCTAACCTTGTACTTAGGTTCTACAAAAGTCTTATTACGATAATTATATTCTAACATTAACTGTCCAACTTCTCCTGTTTGAGGATTCTCATTGTCACCTAAAAACCTACCCTTACCAATAAGCTTATTCAACCAAGAGTCAGTGGTAGTTAACCTAAGAATGACTACATTTTCCTCGCCCTCATTTTAGAAGTCAATGTGTTCAGGTAAATCATCCAACTTCTCATCCTTACTAACATCATCAAAGTCACTATCACTAGATAATGAGGTTAACCTATCCTCATTAACCAACTGAAAAACATAATACCCATGATGTTCAGTATACATAAACAAACCATTATCATTCTCAAATAGGCATTCTATAAATTCTTCTAATTGGGCATCAGTACTAATGGGTATCAAACCCATATACATTGGAACACCTGGTATGGTATAGAAGATCCCTAACAGTACATCTAGCACTAACCTACGAATAATAGAGAAGAAATCATCATACTTCATACTTTCAAAGTCTATATCATCTATCAAACAAAGTTCTTCATTGGAATATGACACGGGATTGCCAATAAATAGGCTATCATGGTGCAAATCCACCACAAACTTCACCATTGGTGTTCAATTAAGTTAGCAATTAAAAAAAATTAGGGCAAACACATGATTCATCTCAATTATGCATAAGTATCAATCAATAGTTGCTTGAATTGTGAAAAAATAATTCACTTACCAATTTTGATTTAGCTAAGCATAATCAGAGCAAATTAGAGTTCTTGAAAAGGATTATGAAAAGATATTGTTTATATAGGTGCTTAAATAAGGAAAGAATTAATATAAATGAGGTGGAATACCAAAAAAAATCTACGTGGATATGCAAAAAAAACAACCAACGGTAATTCAACACTTTTGGTCAAAATCTAACGTGGAAACTGTGAATTTTGTACATAAAAAAGTCTAATATTTATAATGGTCACATTCATATAATACGTGATGTATTTATGGATTTTACCCAATATAATACATACCCCAACCAGAAACGTCAAGAATACTTCAAACAAACCGATCATATGGGACCTAAATTACATAGGGGCCGCAACTAGAAAAACACTCGCCAGACGATGCTTGTTTCACCCAGCGATGAGTCAAATGTGACTCTAAATTTATATTATTTCATCAATAATCTCATGCTTCAAATCAAATGCTATAGGAGCTTTTATGAATAAAAAATACAATAACAGTGACTTTTGACCCATAGTAATAAATTAGAGAAAAAGATAGCCTGAAAAGACCCATTCAGAAGTCAATGAGTGGAAACTTTTAAATACATTAGCACCATACCCTTTATTTTACTGACTTCAAAAAAATTGAATTTGTAGAAAATAAATGTGGTTTATAGATCAATATGATGCAACAAAATGATGTTAACTCCGTAGAAAAATATATGATATGTAATTTTGCATTTTTCATTGAAAATGCAACAAAAGATTAGAATGGCAGAAACTAAAATTAGCATATTCCCTTATTTGGACAAGTATGCTGATACAAATAGTGTTTTACATATTATATAGAAGACTAATATACCAATTATTGCAGGAACTCCACCGCATGATGTAATAGACAAAATAGCAGAGACTGCCGTGACAGCATCTGTTTTACTATTCTCAAAACAACTTCTCTTTTCATGTAATAGCATGTCCTCCCCAAGCAAGCCAACGTCACCAGAAGAAAAGCCACCAACACAAAGATCTCTACTGCCACAACTATCATTGAAAGCAAAGAAGTAAAAAGGAGATTAGCGGAGTAGAAGTTAACAAATTGCAGTCTACAAACATTTGTAAAATGAGCCGATGTATAACCATGCCTATAATATAAACGTGAACTGAAACCTCTAATGAACAAACTATCTAGGTTAAACACTTGATCATGTGTCTAAAACAACACAAGATCCAGCGACCGGCAGCGAAGTGCGGGCTGGAATCCTCATTATAAAAATAAGTTAGTTCGTGTTCATTTTACTTGATGTATAAAGATGTTTAGAAAACGAACTTAGATATAAGCGTCTCATACGTATACAACATACAGACAATCTAATATTAATTATGTTGTTCATGTTCACTTGCATACTATCACGACCTGGTTTCTAGGAGTCATCTACACTTAGTTTAGGCTCTTCCTGCTAACCACCGATATGGCGACCTTATCATAAATTAAGCTAGTATATATTATCTTTTCGAATATGAATGTACTTTTATTGGGTTATTTTAATCATGGTTGTGAGATTCAACTCAATAAACACGATACAAAAATTATACAATACTATTTCTGATCAGACTGTGCCTCTGGAGAGGAAAACCACATACGAGGATACAAACTCGCTAACATTTCCACACGAATATGCCTAAATCCCCTCTCAAGTACGTGCATGCCTTAGCCTTATAACGATAGCTTGATATCCAAAAACTCCTCTAGTTGCAGCTTGCAGACTAAAGAAGATTACACACAGTTAAGGTGAAAAGTGAAATGACTTTCATTATTGTAAAAAGTGAATTACAAAAAGAGAGATGATAGGTATTTATATACAGAAAAGGCTAACTAACTAACTTCTAACATACTTTTCACATGTGAAAGAAACTATTACTAATACAAATGTTTCACATGTAAAAGTAACTACAACTTAATTCAAATGCTAAACTAGACCAATAGTTATTGAAATTGTACAAATTTTTGTTGCTTTAGTAGAACCTTTACCCTCCCTACAAGTTGGCAGTGTGTATGGATCACATATGCCAAACTTGGATAATCACTAGTAGTGAGGTGCCTTTGATAGACCTTTAGTAAGAACATCAGTAGGTTGTTCCTTGGTGGAGATAAACTTTAGAATGACATTCCCTTCTCTAACTTTATCTTTGACAAAATGACAGTCAATCTCAATATGCTTTGATCTTGCATGTTGTATGGGATTTGAAGCCAGAGCAATAATAGAATCATTGTCACAGATCCTTGAGAAGGTATTTGAGCCATGTGAGCTCACAAGTAGTATCAGCTAGAGCTCTATATTCAGCCTCAATGGAAGATCTTGAAACTACACCTTGTTTCTTTGATTGCCAAGAAATGAGGTAAGGGCCCAGAAAGACACAATTTCCTATGACTGATCTTCTAGTATAAGCACAGCTTGCCCAGTCACTGTCACAAAATGCTTTTAGCTGTAGAGAGTTGTTGACTGGAAAGTGAAGTCCTTGACCAGGTCTGTTCTTTATGTATCTTAAAACTTCAATAAGAGCTTGAAGATGAGGTGTTCTTGGTGCTTGAGAGAATTGACTAAGAGCTTGTGTTGCATATGAAATGTATGGCCTAGTGATGGTGAGATACAAAAGTTTACCAACAAGAGCTCTATATGTTGATGGATCTTTAATCAAATCTCCTTCATATGGTGTGAGTTTGATCAGAGGATTGAAAGGAATAGTGGAGGGTTTAACATTGAGAAGACCTGCACTTTGAATAAGTTTAAGTGCATATTTTCTTTGAGACATATTGAGACCAGAGGATTTCCTTAGGAATTCAATGCCTAGATAGTAGTGAATGGAACCCAGATCCTTGATACTAAACTCTTTGTGTAATTGTTCCTTGATGGAGGTGATAAGAGATGTGCTGTTATCAGTTATCAATATGTCATCCACATAAACCAAAAAAGATAGAAAGACATTGTCATGATTGTATATGAAGAGAGAGGTATCTGCATAACTCTGTTTGAATTTGAGTTGCTTGAGAAAATCAGTAAGCTTGATGAACCATTGTCTGTTGGCTTGCTTAAGTCCATAAAGAGATTTCACAAGTTTCCAGACATTGTTCTTTGGATATGAAGAAAAATAACCTTGAGGAATAGTCATGTACACATCTTCACTTAAATCTCCATGGAAAAAGGCATTGTTGATATCCAATTGAGCAATGTGCAATACCAATTGTTAGTGATAGCAACAGCTAGCATAGTCCTAACAGTAACCATTTTGGCTACAGGAGCAAATGTGTCATGAAAATCAATCCCTTCCTTGTGGTTGAAACCTTTTGCAACTAGCCTTGCTTTATACGTATCTAGGGTACTATCTGCCTTACATTTGATTATGTAGACCCATTTGTGACCAATTGGTGTCTTATCAAGAGGAAGAGTAGTAACGGTTCATGTATGGTTAGCTTCTAGGGCCTGGAGTTCTAAATTCATTGTATCTACCCATTTGGGATCCTTAGAAGCTTGGGCATAGGACTGTGGTTCAGTTATTTGGTTGATGGTGTTAATTAACTGCCTTTGTGAGGGTGTTTGAATGTTATGATAGTTAATAAAATTAGTGTAGTGATGTTTGGTGGATGTAAGAGAGGTTAGGAGATTGATGTGATAATCATGGAGTTTATGTGGGAGTTTATGAAGTTTGGTGGATTTTCTTGTGGTACTAGATGGTGGTGGTGGTAAGGTTGTGTGAAAGGGAGTAGTAGAGGTGTTTGTGGAGGGTGTTGATGGTGGAATAGAGTTTGAATCAATGGTGTGAGTAGGTGAAGGTATAGGTGTTGGAGGTGGTGCAGATGATGTAGGTACAGGTGTAGATGATTCAGTGGTGTGAGTAGGTGAAGGTATATGTGTTGAAGGTTGTACAAAGGATGTAGGTGGAGGTGTAGGTGGTTGTTCACATGTGAAAGTATGTTCAAAATTATGGTTGAAAGGTGCTGGTTCACATGTGAAAGTGGTGGCAGGAATGTGAGTAGAAGATGTGTGTGAAGGAGTGGAAGACTGCTCATGAAAGGGAAATGTGGATTCATGAAAGGTGACACTTCTGCTAACAAAGAGTTTGTGAGTGAGAAGATCATAGAGAATGTATCCTTTCTGTGTTGTAGGGTAGTCAACTAGAACAAATGAAATGGCTCTAGGTGAAAATTTGTCTGAAAGATGTTGGTGAGAAAAGGTGTGGCAACCAATGGTTTTAAGGTGACTTACAGTTGGAGGTGTGTGATAAAGTATTTCATAAGGAATTTTGGTATGAAGGGGTTTTGAAGGGAGTCTGTTGATAAGATATGTGGTTGTAAGAAGACAATATCCCCAAAAATGAATTGGAAAGTTTGCTTGAAATCTTAGGGATCTGGCTACCTCAAGAAGTTGTTTGTGCTTTCTTTCAACTCTAGCATTCTGTTGTGGTGTGTATGGACATGATGTTTGGTGAATAATACCATGATGTTAGAAAAAGACGGTTAATGTTTGGTTTATAAATTATGTACCATTGTCGCTCCTTATTGTTTTGATGGATTTATTGAAACGATTTTTCACATATGAATGAAAGGATTTTATTTGAGATGTAGCATGATGTTTAGATGGTAAGAGAAATGTCCAAGTGGCTCTTGAGTGATCATCAACTATGGTTAAAAATACTTGCATTTGTTCATGGTTGAGTGTTTGTATGGAACCCAGATGTCTATATGAACAAGATCAAATACATCATTAGCATAAGAAGAACTGTTTGGAAAAGGCAATTTGTGCTGTTTAGCCAAAGGATAAATTTTGCATTGAAGTTCATCTTTTGTACAATTGATATCAGAAGAAATACAATTTATTTGTTTAAGTACAGAACTGGAAGGATGTCCTAGTCTAGAATGCCAGAGACTGGTTTTTTACAACAAGTATTGAGGGCTTTAGCAGAAGGAGTTGAAGTAGGAGTTGAAGTAGCAGAAGTGGTGGTTGTGTCAAGGACGATGATGTAAAGACCATCACACTGGATACCATGAGCAATCTTCCTGTGGTTCTGGTTGAGGGTCTGGAAATAACATGAAAGTGAGGTGAAAATGGCAGCAATGGACATTTTGGTTGCTAACTGACTAACTGAGAGTAAGTTATATGAAAAATATGGGACATATAAGACATTAGTGAGGGTTATCTCATTGTTGATTTCACTGATCCACACATTGTAACTTCCACATTTTGGCCATTGGGCAAGGTTATAAGAATAGGTAGATTATAAATGTGTATGTTAAACATGACAGTTAAGGATATAGAAATATGGTCAGTTGCCCCGCCGTCCACTACCCAATCTAGCTTATAGTCTACCATGATAGATGCAATGAATTTATGTCTTCTAATGAAGATGGAATTGATGATACCTGCGAGTGGTTTCTTCTGTGTATTTTGCATCATCATCATGACTTGATTTAGTTGATTTTGTAATTGAACCATCCTCGTGAAAACATCATCATTGTCATTATTTTGTCCTGCTTGAGATGTTGAGGGCTTGTTTGGATCAAGACCATTGTTCACAGCTGCAGCCACAATCTTTGGTGAAGAAACACTTTTCACAACTGGTGGTTTGTACTTCCCATGTAATGGATGACCAACAAGATAGCCGTTAAGCCTGTAACACTCATTGCTACTATGACCTTCCTTATTGCAATTTGTACAAATTACACCAGGTCTAAAAGAACTTCTTCTTTCTGGTCTAGATCCATTGGTCCTTTGATAGCTAGTTTGTGGTCTAGGGGTTGAATAAGATGAAAATACAACCTCTGGTGTAAGTGGTTTTGGCATGATTCATTCTCTTTGTTTTTCTTCTTGCCTAATCATACCATAAGCCTTAGCTACAGTGGGTAAGGGTTGCATTAACAAGATTTGACCCCTAATGTTTGAATAGCATTCATCTAACCCCATCAAAAATTGAATCAATCTTTTCCTTTGATCCCTATCACCATTAACTCTACCATTTGCACAAGTGCAAGAACAAATACACATGTATGGGGCTTCAAAAGCATCATGTTCATCCCAATATCCCTTCAGTTTCTGGTAATACGACTCCACATCACAGTTTTGTTGTTTCAATTGCACAATATCAATAATGATTTGGTAAATTCTATGACCATCAAGTTGTGAATAATGATCACTTAACTCAGACCATAAAGTAGCAGCAATATTAACAAAAGTGAGACTATTACTTATCTGATCTGAAATGGTGTTTAGGATCCAAGAGATGGTCATATCATTGGTTCTTTCCCATAAAGCCCTTGTGCTTGATTGAATGCTTGGTTCTGGAAACTCACCAGTAACAATTTTGTATTTATTGCTTGCATTGAGAGCAATTGTAATAACCCGAACTTTAAAATCAACATTTAGACCGATTTCTAATACTAATTTTATTATTCGGACCAATATTTATTAATAGACTTTTATTTGTCATGTTCGTTCGACGAATAATATTGATTTCTCGACTAGACGGCAAGATTAGGGTTTTAATGTATCGAATATGTGTCATTTATTCTTTATCGGCAAATTTTATGTCCGTCATCGATCGTAAATATCATCATAGAAATATTTTCTATTGTCGGCGTTTTAATTTCTCGTTTTATGAGATAATTTATGATAAACCTTTAAGTGTCATCTGTTTATATGACGCGTTAACGTTTATTAAATAATAAGCCCTCATTTATATATCGAAATATATATGTCCCTCGAATATCGATGTTTTTATTTTTATTGAGCGTTTATTTTTCGTGCTTTACGCGTAACTTTTAAATCGCGTAACTTTAAAATATCGAACTTTAATAATACCCGCTTATCCAAATTTCTAACGAAGTAATAAGCCATTACCTTTGTTTTTTTATCTACCTAGGTTAACATTTGGAAAATTGAACTGATGATAATTCACTTCAATACTCACGTAAATATCTTACAATCTACATCACATTACAATCTACATTACATGTAGATGTTATTTTCTTATAAAAGTCTTTGTTTCAAAATATCATATAATTATCACATTACAATCTACATTACATGTAGATGTTATTTTCTTATAAAAGTCTTTGTTTCAAAATATCATATAATTGCAACCGTCAAAGTTTTGCCATGCGTGTAAATCGACTTATTCTAAATAACGCACGCAGCTACCTGCATGGCAATGTTGATGCCACGTCTTTATCCTAAGATTTACTACGTAGCTACATGCTACCATCTTCAAAGCTTTATTTATATCCTCACGTACACTAACTAAACTTTGATTGAATTGATAGGAGTCTTGAACATATGGTTATAACTAATGATGAAGTAATGCTAAACTCAAGTTTACTTCTTTAAACATCAAGAGATGATAGCTTGCTATCGAATACAACGCTTATACATGGATGCTACAAATGGTTGCTACAAACTTTGCTGTGAACTAGTGAACTTTCTCAACAGTTGGTAACACGTCTCACAATACTAAGCTTTCTCGCGTTCATGCGCCACCATCTATCGCGAGCAAGAAGTTGTAACATCGGTCAAGTTAAGGAAGGGTATCGGTGAAGGTGACAATGAATGGATGTTCGAAGTTCGTATTTCGGTTCGGTTCAGTCACGACCTTGGTTTAAGTCGGTAGGATTCGAGCTTTGGTTTCTTAGTCGTTGGTATGCGGTTTGTTAGCCGCAGGTCTAAGTTCGTGTTTTGGTTCGAGTCTCGAGCACACTAAACTTCGTTTCGGTCTTCATTCTTGTGCATCATAGCTTCGAAATTACTCGTCTCGCATCTCGACGTGGAGCTGAGGTATGGCTCGATATTAACTTATGATTGTTATTCGCTTAAATATTCGAATGATATAAACAGAAAGAACAACCATGGCTTGAAATATACGAATGAAATGCTAAAAACGAATAACTGTCACATGAAATTCCAATGTTAAGAATGAAGCAAATGCTTCACGTTACTTTCATGTCATTTTATAACACATTTACACTTTTGGTCCTTCAATTATCAAGCTAACTAAAATAAAGTAATATAGAATTTCAATGTAACATTTTTAACCTTTTCCATTTTATTCTTTTTAAAACTAGTCCGCACTATATTTTTATGAAAACTTTTATAAAAAAAAAAAATAACTCGTTTATTCTATTACGTTATCGTTTATACTTCTAAGACGCGCCACTTTATTTTAGGTCGTTGTTAGAAGCTCGTGGTTTCTCGACTTATCTTATTTCGTCATTGCACTCATGTCACTATTATCTCGATCGTTATCCTCATTTGATATCGCTATCGCTAAGGTGAGTCTATAGCCTCGCTGTTATATTATCTTGTAAATGATTTTTAACCCGCGAGGGGGAATACATGTTGTTTTATAAAATGAACACAAGTTGTTTTCAGTATGTTGGACCCGAATATGATGATAAATGCCTAAGTACCATTGTCTTATGAAGTCCCTGAATTTCATGAACTGTTAATTACCTTGCGAGGTAAACGCTAATACATTTGATAGATCTATTTGGTTTGACAGCCTTATCCTAGGGTATGTATCCTTGTGATCACCTGAGAGGGATATAATGTATAAGAGGTCGTTGGTATATGACAATATTACCTGTAGTAGGGGCGCCGTAAGTGACTCGGTTGACGTGTTGGTTAACGTTCAGTTGCATGAGCTTAAGGCATTTATCGATATATATATATGACTTGTCTGTGTGACAAGCTTGAGATGATTAAATTTCTTGTGTTCAAATTATGATTTTGTAAAACCTATAGACTTGCTCAACCGTTGTGTTGATGATTTTAAGCATGTATTTCAGGTAATCAAGATGGAAGCAGCGGAGCATGCGAGGACGGAGTTGGTGCTTACTTGTCTAAAGTTATATTATTTTCCATCTTAAAACAAACTAAATGACTTTTACAGTCTTATATGAATGTGATGTGTTGGTAACGATTTTTGGGGCTGAACGCTACTCTAATTTTATATATTGGGATGTGAAACATTTTAGACAAGGTTGTATATTATTTTAACGTCTCTTTTGAGGTCGTTGTCTATGATTGTGTGTGATGTGCTATGTGTAGCGCCCCAAAGTGGTATTCCGCTGCGTGGTTAATTGGGGGTGTTACAAATTGGTTATCAGAGCCACAAGTTATAGAGAACTAGGTCGATTTTGAAAAACCTAAACTATAACTTTTGGTATGTTCTAAAAAGTTTTAAGCACGCAACTACTCCGCATGGCTCCGGTAAGGCTATTCTTGCATTACTTTATGATTTATTGTGATTATGGAATCTATGTGTATGTAGGTATGGTAGTATGTATATTTACGAATATACCATGATATTTAAAGGCATTGCACGCGAAGCAATGTTCCTTGAATGATTGTCGTATATTTTATAATGCGGTTTTGTATCGGAATTGGTTTCATCGCCAATCACCGATATTGATGATTATGTTATCTGAATACGAGTATGAAACTCGTTTGATACTTTTAGTATGTATATATGGTTTCGTAACCTATCGCATATCGACTTATTTAAGTTCGATTATTATCATCATATCGTGATGTGCCATTTTTGGACATCTTCTTTCGAAATGTAATTGATAAATGCGATGTTCGTATTTTCGTTACTACTTATGATTTTGAAGAATCATTTATCCGAGGCGATATCTCCTACGTAATGCGATGTGTGATTTGATTTTATATGACTATATTTTATTTGACGAAAAGGAGAATGCCAATGTTGGGCTTAAGATATATATATCCTAATCAAATATATATAGTTTGGGTACAACAAAGATATGCTCGTAGTAGTCATTCAGTTGAGTGACTTAATATTGTGTATCTAAATGGAATGGGACATTTAGATATATAGATTTTAACTCACCCAACTAAGAGTCGTTTAATGTTGTCTTATTTAAATGGATTAGGACATTTGAATAAGAAAATTTTAAACTACTGGATCTTAGATTGTCATGTTTTCCTTATTCAGATGGAATGGGACGTTTGAATACGGAAATCAAGATGTAAGTTTATTGACACCTTGTATTTACTATGGTATTTGGATATGATATCATGTTGAGAGGTGGTAATACTTGAGTAGGATGACTTATAATCGTTTTGTTGAAACGGATTGGGACGCCTTTTCATTTGAACAAGAAAGTTATAAGTTCCTGAACCGTAAATTTATAAATTCTTGTATACATGAAAGGGGACGCCTTTTGATGTAGACAAGGAGTTATAAATGAGTAGGCCCAAGTATGTCTGGCTCGATTTGTGGATGTTTGGTGTGCGTACGTCTTCCTTGGAATCGTGTTTCGTTGGTAAGAATCGTTCAGTGTCGTCGTCATTATGATGATCGTCGATTATCATCTATGTACGAATAACCCGTTGTACTTCTCTCGAGTTGTGATTTGTTTTGATGGACCATTTCTAATGTATCTCGATTATCGCGAGCTGTATAAGCTAATTGTTAAGAACCGTTAACCGTTCCAAGAATAGGCGACTTGTTTAAGTGTCACCAGGATTTAAGCATGTACTTATGAATCATGTACTTATGGATTGGCTGAAGATCAAGTTATCAACGGCGACTAATCGTGGATGTGAAGATTTTTTTTTTACTTTTATTTTACTTGCTATTATCAAAGATTGTTCCAGATTTTACTCGATGACCAACGGCGGAAATCTGTATTTGATATTTATGTTTGACTTTTGCTTTTAGATACTTATGTGGAATGTGTCTAGTCCAATGATCGTAAATTGTGAGAACTTTAGACAGCATTGTCCAATGACGTCCGGTCAGGGAGAACGTGTACCATAAAGTATCTTTCGACCTTCCTTGGAAACCTAGACGATGACTTGACTGTTTTTCACTCTTCACTGTTAGATTAAACACAATCATATACGAATTAAGCGTCGGGACGTCGCTTCCTAAAGGGTTAGATGATGTAATAACCCGAACTTTAAAATCAACATTTAGACCGATTTCTAATACTAATTTTATTATTCGGACCAATATTTATTATTAGACTTTTATTTGTCATGTTCGTTCGACGAATAATATTGATTTCTCGACTAGACGGCAAGATTAGGGTTTTAATGTATCGAATATGTGTCATTTATTCTTTATCGGCAAATTTTATGTCCGTCATCGATCGTAAATATCATCATAGAAATATTTTCTATTGTCGGCGTTTTAATTTCTCGTTTTATGAGATAATTTATGATAAACCTTTAAGTGTCATCTGTTTATATGACGCGTTAACGTTTATTAAATAATAAGCCCTCATTTATATATCGAAATATATATGTCCCTCGAATATCGATGTTTTTATTTTTATTGAGCGTTTATTTTTCGTGCTTTACGCGTAACTTTTAAATCGCGTAACTTTAAAATATTGAACTTTAATAATACCCGCTTATCCAAATTTCTAACGAAGTAATAAGCCATTACCTTTGTTTTTTTATCTACCTAGGTTAACATTTGGAAAATTGAACTGATGATAATTCACTTCAATACTCACGTAAATATCTTACAATCTACATCATTACAATCTACATTACATGTAGATGTTATTTTCTTATAAAAGTCTTTGTTTCAAAATATCATATAATTATCACATTACAATCTACATTACATGTAGATGTTATTTTCTTATAAAAGTCTTTGTTTCAAAATATCATATAATTGCAACCGTCAAAGTTTTGTCATGCGTATAAATCGACTTATTCTAAATAACGCACGCAGCTACCTGCATGGCAATGTTGATGCCACGTCTTTATCCTAAGATTTACTACGTAGCTACATGCTACCATCTTCAAAGCTTTATTTATATCCTCACGTACACTAACTAAACTTTGATTGAATTGATAGGAGTCTTGAACATATGGTTATAACTAATGATGAAGTAATGCTAAACTCAAGTTTACTTCTTTAAACATCAAGAGATGATAGCTTGCTATCGAATACAACGCTTATACATGGATGCTACAAATGGTTGCTACAAACTTTGCTGTGAACTAGTGAACTTTCTCAACAGTTGGTAACACGTCTCACAATACTAAGCTTTCTCGCGTTCATGCGCCACCATCTATCGCGAGCAAGAAGTTGTAACATCGGTCAAGTTAAGGAAGGGTATCGGTGAAGGTGACAATGAATGGATGTTCGAAGTTCGTATTTCGGTTCGGTTCAGTCACGACCTTGGTTTAAGTCGGTAGGATTCGAGCTTTGGTTTCTTAGTCGTTGGTATGCGGTTTGTTAGCCGCAGGTCTAAGTTCGTGTTTTGGTTCGAGTCTCGAGCACACTAAAATTCGTTTCGGTCTTCATTCTTGTGCATCATAGCTTCGAAATTACTCGTCTCGCATCTCGACGTGGAGCTGAGGTATGGCTCGATATTAACTTATGATTGTTATTCGCTTAAATATTCGAATGATATAAACAGAAAGAACAACCATGGCTTGAAATATACGAATGAAATGCTAAAAACGAATAACTGTCACATGAAATTCCAATGTTAAGAATGAAGCAAATGCTTCACGTTACTTTCATGTCATTTTATAACACATTTACACTTTTGGTCCTTCAATTATCAAGCTAACTAAAATAAAGTAATATAGAATTTCAATGTAACATTTTTAACCTTTTCCATTTTATTCTTTTTAAAACTAGTCCGCACTATATTTTTATGAAAACTTTTATAAAAAAAAATAATAACTCGTTTATTCTATTACGTTATCGTTTATACTTCTAAGACGCGCCACTTTATTTTAGGTCGTTGTTAGAAGCTCGTGGTTTCTCGACTTATCTTATTTCTTCATTGCACTCATGTCACTATTATCTCGATCGTTATCCTCATTTGATATCGCTATCGCTAAGGTGAGTCTATAGCCTCGCTGTTATATTATCTTGTAAATGATTTTTAACCCGCGAGGGGGAATACATGTTGTTTTATAAAATGAACACAAGTTGTTTTCAGTATGCTGGACCCGAATATGATGATAAATGCCTAAGTACCATTGTCTTATGAAGTCCCTGAATTTCATGAACTGTTAATTACCTTGCGAGGTAAACGCTAATACATTTGATAGATCTATTTGGTTTGACAGCCTTATCCTAGGGTATGTATCCTTGTGATCACCTGAGAGGGATATAATGTATAAGAGGTCGTTGGTATATGACAATATTACCTGTAGTAGGGGCGCCGTAAGTGACTCGGTTGACGTGTTGGTTAACGTTCAGTTGCATGAGCTTAAGGCATTTATCGATATATATATATGACTTGTCTGTGTGACAAGCTTGAGATGATTAAATTTCTTGTGTTCAAATTATGATTTTGTAAAACCTATAGACTTGCTCAACCGTTGTGTTGATGATTTTAAGCATGTATTTCAGGTAATCAAGATGGAAGCAGCGGAGCATGCGAGGACGGAGTTGGTGCTTACTTGTCTAAAGTTATATTATTTTCCATCTTAAAACGAACTAAATGACTTTTACAGTCTTATATGAATGTGATGTGTTGGTAACGATTTTTGGGGCTGAACGCTACTCTGATTTTATATATTGGGATGTGAAACATTTTAGACAAGGTTGTATATTATTTTAACGTCTCTTTTGAGGTCGTTGTCTATGATTGTGTGTGATGTGCTATGTGTAGCGCCCCAAAGTGGTATTCCGCTGCGTGGTTAATTGGGGGTGTTACAGCAATCATCATTGATCTTTTCCATGTGTTGTAATTGTCTGAACCAGTAAGCTTCTTGAAGATCAGAATCATACCAGGATGATCATTGGGATGATGGTAGAGAAGATGATTGGGTGAATTGATATCATTGTCAGGAAAAATGGTTACATTGTTGCTTGGATTGTCTTGGTTAACAGTTCTGTTGGGTTGAGTGTTTTGGTGAGAGCTTCCAACCGTCATTAATGGATTTTGGTTGAAAGTTAGTTACTATTGGTGGGAAAATTGGTTATTTGGTCAGAAATTTGTGTGAGTGCTTCATTAAAGAAGAATCAGAGTGCGGAAAGATGATGGTGGTGATGATGATGATGGTGATTGATTAATGGTGATTGATTAATAGTGGTTGAAGGAAGGTTGTGATGAAGGAAAGTGGTTGTAACAACTTTTGAGTTAGTTACAGGTGATCGGAGTTTAGGCTCTGATACCATAAAGAAGATTACACACAGTTAAGGTAAAAAGTGAAACGACTTTCATTATTGTAAAAAGTGAATTACAGAAAGAGAGATGTTGGGTATTTATATACAGAAAATGTTAACTAACTTCTAACAAACTTTTCACATGTGAAATAAACTATATACAAATGTTTCACATGTAAAAGTAACTACAACTTAATTCAAATGCTAAATTGGACCAATAATTCTTGAAACTATACAAATTTTTGTTGCTTTAGTAGAACCTTTACAGACCCTCGCGGTGACAATAAACCAGCACATTTATGCAACATCAGTAAAAAGCCTTACGCTACAACATAAATTGTAACTCATATATATACCCGAATGTTATCCTCATCACGAACCACAATCCATTCACCTTCTTACATGTAACCTATCTGTCAAACACGTTTCAACATCACTCCGTAGAAACAGTTACTAGCATTTAGCGATTTCTTATTTACTTTGACATGTTATATTTAACCTTTTCCCATGACATTTACGGAGTATATTTCAAGTTTGTGTTTTGTTCCCATCTACAAGTAGGGCCAAAGATATGATAAAATTAAAGTTATACCAACTGCAATTCGGTCAACCAAGGGCTCAATCTGGAACATCTATTTGGGAGGGACTAGATCAAATGATAAAAAACACGGAGGGACTAAAATTGCCAATGTATAAAAAGAAGACTGAGGGACCAAAACGAAAAATATGTTATAAATCTCACCTACCCTTATTTCTGTAAAACAAAACACACAGATCTCAAACCTTCTCTCTCTCTACATCAAACCCTCTCTCTACAACAAACTCTAACAAAAAAATCCATAAATCTACACAAATTAACCTTGCAAATCACGAAATAAACACACAAATGGAAGAAATAACCATTAAATCAACCGATCCCTGAAAAAATCGATTAAAAACAAACCGATTCATAAGGCTGATTGGTGATGATAAGGTGTTTGATGAAATGCCTAAAAGAAGAATTGAAGTTGAAAGTGCTTTGAAATCTGATGAAGGTAGGTGGTCACAATAGCAGCAGCAGATGGGTCACCCTCAGCAGTTCAGACCAACCCCGACTTCCATCCCAAATACCAACCCCGCCTTCCATCCCAATACATTGGTTTATTACTAGTGATAAAACAACAAAAATATCACTGATGATAAAATATCACCGGTGATATTACACAGTAACGTGATATTTCATTGGTTTATTACTAGTGATACTTCACTAGTGATAAAACAATAAAATATCACCGGTGATATTACACAGTAACGTGATATTTTATTGGTTTATCGTGATAAAGCAATAAAAATATCAACGGTGATATACTAACGTGATATTTCATTGGTTTATTACTAGTGATAAAACAATAAAAATATCACCGGTGATAAAATATCACCGATGATATTACACAGTAACGTGATATTTCATTGGTTTATTACTAGTGATACTTCACTAGTGATAAAACAATAAAAATATCATCGGTGATAAATTATCACTGATGATATTACACAGTAACGTGATATTTCATTGGTTTATTACTAGTGATACTTCACTGGTGATAAAACAATAAAAATATCACCGGTGATAAAATATCACTGATGATATTACACAGTAACGTGTAGCGACACTACATCCGGTGAACATCCGTCTACCTCACCAACTTTTCTCAACAACTCACGTGCTTCATAAACGTAACTGAAAGAAAAACACTCAAAACCCCTCATTCAATTAAACACCATGTATATTACCTCCTCATTCTGATACAAAAGATCAATCAACAACACTTCATCATTAACATCTCTATTATCCATCTGGTGGACGGTTGTGGTGGTTTGATGACGTGGCAGAGGCATTTGGTAGATGAGGATTACTTTTAGGGGTTTGCTACGGAGGTGATTGTGGTGGTTAGGGTTTTAGGATGGATCTGACAGTGGTGGTCAGTTAAAGAAAATGCGCAGGTGGCCAGTGGTGTGGTGATGGCGACTGTGTGAAAACACATTTCACTGTGTGAAAAAGGAAAGTAAAAGGAACGATTAAAAAAAATACTTTATATAATTAGACATAAAAATAGGTTTTGACAAATTAAATCTTAGATTAATCCCCACCCTTTAATCAAAGCTAAATGAAGGGTGGGGATTTGTCCCTTGGTTTCCACCAAAAAACAAGGCTCCAAAATAACTTTTCTCCCAGATCTAATGGTTCGAACAGGTAGAAAACTAGCTGCATTATAAAAATTAAGCATGCGCGCAACTTTCAGTGATACTGACCTGCACGAACTATAGCGCCTACCTCAAGTAGTTCTCAACCTTACTTTTGCATTACAAGTATGATCCAAAATCTTATTGTAGTAATCTCTGCCTAAATATACAGAGAGTTCATGCAAGTAAAGATTGAGATCGGTGATCCAATCCCCTGAAGCCTGAAATATACTCAAGCGGTAATAATATGTTAAAAAAAATTATATATTTTCCATGTAACAGACTTCTTATTCCAGTTATGCATGAAAAGTTATATGTCAGCATACATAAGGTTAATTACATAGATTGAGAACACGGAACAAAATAGTTTATCATATCAAATGGTAAACTCCATAGTTACAACCTTTTCATCTATTCATCGTCATTTCTTCTGTTCCTCATTGCCTGTTGTCTCGCACAATTTTCTCTGACCCACTCCTCATGGTACTTGGGATCATATGGGACAGCCTTTCCATCAATAAATGGTTCCCCTGCCACATATATATGCAAAAGCAATGACCTTTTAAATCATAATCATGGTATTAGAAAAATGACAATGACACCTATGGGTATACCTTCTAGTTAGAAATTAGTCAGGTTTTGTATAAGGCCTAATAAATTGAAGTACTTTTACGAAGGAAAATGTGATACCGTCATATTGTTTGTTCTCAACATCGGAATAAGCATCAGGCGGCACCCAACGAACACCCGGTAACTCTGACATAAATCAACAACAATAAGGTTACACGATTGCAAGACAAACCTCAATAATACAATAATTTAATTCAATTGTGCCACCTTTCAGCTTGTAGGAGTCTCCTTCAGACACAAGGGCTCCAAAACAATAATAATATCTAGTCGAAACTGAATAGATTTTCATCCTTGCATCATCATAGCTATAATAAGGAAACTATAGTCAATTCCAAGGAAACCTTTATAGTGGTTAACGCATAATAGAAACAAAAACCAATGTAACAGAGATGTACACCCAAACAGGCCTGCATATCACACACAGCCTACACAGGTGGATGCAACTTAAAATCTTTGAGAATTAATGATAATCCAGCTTTCTACCGAAATATAATGACCCTCCCTACGGGGATGTTGGGGGTAAGCTTAAGCTTAATAAATTAAGCGTTCATGAAAAACCCATGTGAAGAGATCACAAACTCTTTATAATAATCCCAAAACTTACTACATCAAAAGTTAAAACAACAATTTATTACTCCGTATATACAATGACAATTCAATGAGAGTCCCATCACATTTTGGTACAACTTTTGCATACAATCTGCAACAATAAGAGGATTCAAAATTTTGTTTACATATGATTGGTGTTTAGATAATCATAAGTTTATTAGCGTATGTGTTTAAAAAAACTCAAAACTTATACCTTAAGCTAATTGTCTTATTCCGTCACACTTAAGCTAAAATCCATGGAATCAAGCATGAACAAACAATTAATAGTGTGTTTGTCGTTGCTTATTTATGTGCTCATCTACTTATTGCAGTCTGCGCCTGCTATCTAATCTAACTGATTTAAAAACTATGACGGTCCTTTACTTTATCGCATACTATGATTTCTGGTGGTTTGGAGATACTTGACATTATAAGTGTACATTCTTAAAATTGATACTGCACGGCACTTATTAATGATTACTGCATGTACTGTTCATGTACATTAAACAAATTCTTACCAGCTATATAGTGTCAAAGAGTGAGAACCGAGTTAGTTTCATTTAACAATTTTTTGTAGGAGTGTAAATTCTGTCAATCCAGAACATCAATTAATCAGTCGCATTTCATTTAGCACTAAATCTTCATCAAACCTGACAGACTTTCTTGATATATTTGACAGGAGTGCTCGTGGTATTGGATGATTTAATGCATATAAGCATGTTAACAACGAAAGCTTATCAGCTTATTATCGATTGATATTAACACGTAAACTAAGCAATCCCAAGCACCTTTTTTATCCTTAAAAATACTAACATTTAAAAAACTAACTAAGCAATCGCAAGCACCTTTTTTCTCAACACAATTAGGTTATTCATAATGAATAACAGCCCACAGAACAAAATGAAAATAAATATACCTTCCAACAACTTTAGCAAGAATATTAATATAAGAGTCAATAATCTCGTCTCTAGTAGGCTCTCCTTCAGGCTTCTCAACAACAACACGCCAATGTTCGAAATCACACCCTTCAAGCAATACCGACCCTTCAGACTCTTGGTCGTCTTCGGAGCATGTTGTCCAGTTTGAGTTTTGGTCATCGTCTGACAAAGTACAAAATGCACGCGTATTGGTGCTTTGACGCAGGGGGCATGCGACGACAGTGATGAGTGGCCGGATACGAGGGATGGTTGTTGTTGAGGTTGTGGAGAAAATCCGTGGGCTTGGGGTTTTGGAGATGAGCCTACGGAGAAGAATACGAGTGGCCATTTAAAGGAGTTGGTTTGGAGACGACTCTTAAAGTGGTGAGTAGCGATCCTGTGAAATGGTTAAAAGGTACTGAATTCCAACAATTGACAAACTAATACATATTATGATGGATGACTAATGAAGTAATGAGCGTAAATAGTTACAGAAAGCTAGCAGAGCCAAACACATCTAACTACAAAGATTAAAGCTCATGTTAAAAGGACACACATACACAAGAGAACTAGCGTAAACGACTTCAGGGACTATACTACTAGAAAAAACTATACCGGGCTAGCGGCACATGAAATATGTGAATGAATAATTAAGAGAACGTGAACAACACAATGACCTGCTGCAAAGTGGCTAATGAAACACAATCATACAATTTATTATAAGCAAATTAAAAAACCACACACACTTCAGTATGAACTTGTGTATAATAGAACAAGTAGGTTTTATAGACAAAAATGAAGCTTAACAAACACTTAAAATACATGAAACAGCAGGCAAGGTTGGCATAAAATTAATAAATAGATGTAAGATTATAACATAAATTCGAGCAACAAAAAGAATTCGATTATATTATACCTCGGATTTGAAGAAAAAAAAGGAGAGAGAGTGGTGGTAGGTTGAGATTTAATATTAGGGTTTATTTTCTTTTTTTTCCCCTTTACCCCCTCTCTTTCTCCCGCTCTCAGTACTTATTTTCCCGCTTTCTATTCTCTTTCTCCCGCTTGTAATCTATTGGGTATTTGCTTATGTGGCACATAGTGCACCTTGCACTGACTCACGTCATTCCAAGGTGGCACGATGCTATTTCGGCGTTACCACACCGCCTCCTACACGGCACTGTGACGCTAAAATCCAAGCTATTAATTCCTACCTTTTACTACATATATATTAACAAACTCAAGCATACATGAAACATGATAATACACATTCTTAGCTAATCATTCGGCAATTACTTAACTCCTACATGTTATATTTGACCTTTTCCCATGACATTTAAATTTTAAGTTAGTGTATTGTTTCAATCTACAAGTAAAGCCAAATGTACGATAATACTAAATTTATTTCATCTGCAAATTGGTTTTATCCAAGTTATTTTTACATTTAACAGGGTAAAATGGGTATACATTCGTTCAAAATCGGAACAAATCGAATGGTTTGAACCGGTAGAAAATTAGCTGCAGCATAGAAAATAAGTATGTGCACATGCTGAATCACACAAGCTCTAGCGCCTACCACAACCTTCCTATTTTGCATTGCAAGTGTGAACCAAAACAGACTTTTTATTCTGGTTATATGTCACCAGTTTACTCTGCATAAGGTTAACTACATAGATTGAGAATGCGGAACAAAAATCAAAATAGTTATCATAAATGGTAAATTCCATAGTTACCACCTTTTCATCTATTCCTTGTCATTCCTTCTAATCCTCTTGTCTCTCCTGTTCCTCTTCTCTCCAGACTTCTCGGGCTCTCAGTTTCAGCAGACGCTTGTCTCTCTTGCGTGCTCGTTCATTGTTCTTCATCCACAACTCATGGTACTTGGGATCATATGGGACAGCCTTTCCATTAATGAATGGCTCCCCTGCTACATATAAATGCAAAAGCAATGAGCTTTTTTATATGATAATCACGGTATTCGAAATATGTCAAAAGATACCTATCGGCATGCCTTCTAGTAATTAGAAGAAATTAGTCAGGTTTTGTAAAAGGCCTAAATATTGAAGTATTTTTAAGAAGGAAAATGTAATACCTCCATAATCTTTGTTCTTAGAATCCTCATAACTATCAGGTAACACAAAACGAACATCGGGCAACACTGGCATAATCAATAACAATAAGGTTACACAATTGCAACCCAGTAATACAACAATTTAAAATAATCATGGCACCTTTCAGTTTGGCGGAGTCTTCTTCAGACATAACAGCTCCAAAAGCATAATAATGTCTAGTCGAGACTGAATAGATTTTCATCCTTGCATCATCATAGCTATAATAACAAAACTATAATTATTCCCAAGGAAACCTTTATAGTGGTTAAAGCAGAATAGAAACACAAACCAACGTAACAGAGATGGACACACGCAACAGGTTGACGCAACGTAAAATCTTTAAGGCTTAAGAAAAGATTGATCCTACACTATCCTACATATATCAAGATAATCCATCTTTATACCGAAATTTAACGACTCTCCTATGGGGGTGTTGGGGTAAGCTTACGCTTAATAGCTTAAGCATTCATGAAGAGCCCACGTGAAGAGATCAGCAACTCGTTAATATTGTTAAGCTTATACAAACATTTTCAATGAGCTTAACACCAAAATTTGTACCATGTAATAAATCTTATTCCATCAAAAGATAAAACAATAATTCATATTGGTGCCTATTTCAATGAAGTTTTCAATGAGCTTGATAATTCAATGAAGTTTGTCACATATAGGTGCCTATTTCGCATGCAATATACAACTATTAGAGCATCAAAATTTAGGTAACATTTTAATTGGTGTTTAGAGAATCTTATTAGTTTTAAATGCTTATGCATAACAGAAGACCTTAGCCTAAGCTTATTGGCTTATTTCTGTCGTAACACTTGTGCTAAAAGCCTTGAGAACAAGCATCACCAAAGCAATTAAGAGTGTTTGGTATTGCTTATTTAAGTATTCATCTGCTTATTGCAGTCTGCACCTAGTACCTCATTTAACTGATTTAACTAATTGACCATTCTACACTTTGTTGCGTACTATGCTTTCTGGTGGTTTGGGGGATACTTCACGTTACTAGTGTACATCCTTTAACTTGATACGGCAAGCCACTTATTAAAGTTCACTCATGTACTATTGTTCATGTACACGAAACAACTTCTTACAAACTATATCATAGCAAAGAACGAGAATCAAGGAGATATGATTCTGTTGCATAGAACAATTTTTGTCAGAATGTAAACTCTGTCGAACCAGATCAACTAAACAGTCATATATTTAGCACGAAATCATAATCAAACCTGACAGACTTTCTTGATATTTTTGACAGAAATGCTAGTGGTATTGGATGGTTTCATGCGTATAAGCAGGTTAACAACAAAAGCTTATTAACTTATTTTCAAATGATATATAAGTACTTGGACTAAGCAATCCCAAACACCCATTTTTTTCATTAGAAATACAAAAATAAGCTAGAAAGTACAAAAGCTAGCACCTAGATTACCTCCACTTGCGATAAATATCACCAACCTAGAAAATACTTATTTAGTTGTCAAAACAATAAAAATAAATATACCTTTCAACAACAGTAGCTAGTGTACTAATCTAAGTCTCGACAATCTCATCTCTAGTAGGCTCTCCTTCAGGTTTCTCAACAGCAAGTCAATGTTCAATTCCAGATTTAAGTTTACATTTAGAGGGTGTTAGATCAAACTTAAGCTTAACTGAAAGCTTACACAATCTCAAAACTCTCTGAAATTGAAGGTTAAAGTTATTGCCTTAATTTCTTTCACATATAAGCTAAAAGTCTTCAAGATAAGCATCAACAAAACAAAACACTTAAGTGTGTTAGAGACTGCTTACTTGATAACTCTGCTTACTGTATTTCTTAGGCAGACTAGTATATTCAAGTCTTTGAGAAAAAAAACTTATCTACTTATTTTACACCAAAAATAGCCAATACGCTTCTAAATTCAGCATCACCCAAACATTTGGAAATGCTTATTTAGGTGTTTTTGTAAAAGAGACTGCATATTTATTTTATGGGAAATGATATAGCCAACTTATTTTTGATAAAAGAAACTCCAAAAAACAAAACACTATATACCTTAAACATTTACAATCACCACTAACCAGCCCCAACAACAAACCTACGACACAACCAATAAACATACATCAATCTTAAAGGGGTTTTTGATTGAGGCTCATATATCACGCTTATGCCTTATGTGGTTTTCGGCTTATATTAGCTTATTATGACATAATAATCCTATACAAGCAGAAAAGTTTAAAAATAAGCCACAAAAAGTGAGCTTGTGAAACATATGTTGAAAACCACATGAGCCATAAGTTCGCTATATAAGCCGAAACAAACACCCATAAAAATAACAAACCCGAAATTCATTTGAAACAATATATCAACTTAAACAAACAAAACCAATATTATGCACAAATCAAAACCAACTAACATGAAACGTAAAAGCCTAGCAGGAGAGAAGACCTCACATACTTCACGGCTGACCTAATTCTGATTACAGAATCGTCTACTTCTTTAAGACCTTCTTTGACGACAAGACTTAAGATGTGGGCACATCATCTCATGTGCAAATTTTGACTATCAAACACACTCTTCTTCCAAATATTAAGCCTCCTTTTCAAGTACCGTAGACAAGTATCATTTGAACTAGCATTATCGACTGTAATTGTGAGAACTTTCTCGATTCCCCAATCAAGCAAGCTCTTCTCAATGTATTTTCCAACTATATCTCCACAATGACTAGAAACCGGACAAAAGTTCAAAATCCTTTTGTGCATAACCCATTCACGATCGATGAAGTGCGCTGTCAAACACATGTAACTAAGGTTTTGTCTTGAAGACCACATATCTGTTGTGAGAGAAACTCTTTGCTTGGTCTTAGCAAAGTACTTCTTCAAACTTTCAAATTCAGACACATACAAATCCATGCAATCTCTCGTGATTGTTGCTCTAGATGGAATCTGAAACTGTGGTTGCAACATGTTCACAAAATCACGAAACCCTCACTACAAGAAAAAAGGCCTTTAATGACGAGTGAAAATTCGTCATTAATAGAGGAAAAATCGTCATTAAGCCAACTTAATGACGAAAATCGACGTCGTCACTTGTCGTCACTATAGCTCCGTGACAAATAAAAAAGTGACGAAATTCAATTTTGACACTAAACTCGTGACGAACTAAATTCGTCATTTAAAGCAGTGTGACAACCCATTTGTTTACCTAATTTCGTCACTAAAGTGGCTTATATCGTCAATATTTGATAAAAGTAGTGACGAAAAAACCCGTCACTTAACAGGAAAAACTAATGAACGTTAACGTCCAACAGTGGCGAAAACTTCGTCACTTTCTAAAATGCTAAATATCCTACAAATGTCAATATGGGGCTATTTGTAGACCGAAAATTACAAAAAAGTATAGAGAGATGCGCAATCCATAGATCGTAAATATTAAGCAAATACTTGATCCATACGTCAAACAATTATTCAATTTGTAGCATACGTATCCAACAAGGTACAAAATCATGCTAAACTATTTCTACGAGTATATTATCCTCCATTTAAACTACTACATGTGCGGATATTATCCTGCATTTACCTTCAACTAATGGATTCCAGTCCTCCTTCCAGCTTCATCATAATCTTCAGCTTCTTCATAATCTTTGGAATCATCATCCTCCTGCATAAAAATAATAATTTCAGAGCACTTACAATGAGATACAATATACTTGAAAGCATTTCTTAACTGACTAAGCGAGCCAAAAGCTATCCGCCTATCCATGAGTCCACACTAAAAAACGCAAAAAAAAACAATTCCCTGATCGGTCAATTCAAAGATGAAACAGATAATGTGGCGTATTAACTAAAAATGGATTCCAGTCCTCTTATCCTATATCCCTATCTTTCTAGATCCGCAAAGCACATAAAACCACTCCTATGGAACAACTCAATCTTTTGGTAATGCCGTAAACGATAGGGGGTGCTTTAATAAGACTGCTAATGCTAATTGAAATAAACAATAAGAACTGAACAGATCCAAATATCAAGCAGTACCTTTCGCTTCTGGACTAACAGGACCGCCCAGAAGAAAGTGTCATTTCTACCTGTCACTTGTGGTGGCAGTGTTCCGCCACCACCTTGAGTTTAGTCTGTTGCTTTACCATAGCAAGCCTCATGTAGAGTGGCTCTATCGTGTTCTCTCATGCTGTCAAAGAATCTGACGTATAGTTTTTAGTTAACACGAAGGCCAGCATGTGTAAAATATGATTATACAGTTACTCCACTGTCTTATTTCCGTTCAGAAAGACTTGATCTTTGCTATGACCCATTTTTAACTAATTATCTTTACCAATCGACATGTCAGCTCGGATTGACCCGAGGTCAAGACAACACATGTTCCACCACTAAGTGTATGAACTGGTTACAAACTAGATCATAATTCGACCCATTTTAGTAAATTAGTCAAAATTGCAAGCCAAACTTCTAAACTATACCTCTGGGTCAGAAAGTATAACGTCGTCAAGAACATGACCGTTATTTTGAGCTACCTACTTCCTGATACCGCTGGTCCATTTTGTGAATCCGATATTTTCTGAAAATAAAAATGAAATATTAACATCTTTTGCAAGGACAAATAGGAAACTCTGAGAGCATAAAGAACCCGCATGTTACATACAGAAAGAAGACAATCCAAAATCAAGATGTTAAGTTTTTACAGTATGCAGATTTGGGCCTGTCACATCAACTCCACCAACAACCAAAGCAGCAGATACATGACCTTGGTATCTAGGTAAGCAAAAGCAAAATCATAAAATGTATTTTGATTTTCTTCTCAGATGGCCAAATACAATATCCAAGTCGAATAAGAGCAAAAGGCAGTGCCTAAAAAATACATCACGAATGAACTAATAACTAGTAAATGGGCTAAAATCGCCTCATCCAAAAATCGTAAGCATCTAAAGAGAAATTTTCTTACAAAGAGACAGGCTATCGCTCCTGGCAAAAGCTGGTACTCTGGTTCAGGGGCTACAATGACGACCATATCCACTAAGGTTGCTCCCTGATAATGCATAGCTTAATGTATTGAAATTGTTGTGTGTTTCTTTTATAATCCATCTTTAGCTATACACTGTTCATGAAAACATCAACGGTTAAGGCACTACCGAGACATTTACATATGAATACGTAAATATAAATTTAATTAGCAATAGACATAGTAGATCAATCAGAAGTATGCGGTACTGGATGCTAGCAACGGGGATAAGACCCCACTGTTTATCGACTTCACTTAAGACAAACACTTTTTTTTCAAGTGGAAGATAAAATAATATTCCCAACCATGTTCATAAGTCATAACCAACATGGAAAGCTAGAAGTTCTCATTTCATTTCTTATATCCCCCAAGTCCCTGTGATTTAGATATAAAGGTTACATAGTTAAGAGATGGACATTATTCCAAGGAGTTATTACATATTAGCAAAATATGTCATTGAAGGAGCTAACTGAGATCATGATATAAAAAGATACAAACTTATTAGGCACACCAACATCAAAGGAAGTCACTGAACTTGGTGAACTTTTATTTACACAAATGACAAACTGCGTTTAACTAGTATACGTTTGGTGGTCAGAATATAAAACATCAAACTTTAAATTTTAAGTTATACCTAAATCTTCTGTCTGTAAAATATGAAAGTAAAACTTCATATAAAAAGAAAGGCATGGAGAAGGGGTGCAGAGGAAGCTTGGTAACATGACTTACTGGTGCACATTGTTAAACAAACAGGGTAATAAGTGTAAGAGGTACTTATAATCTAGTGAGTCTGAAACATGTTACTACACTACTTAGAAGAAGGAATAAGGTAGCTTATATAATCCAATCATGCTTACGATCATACATGGTGTATATAAATACGACTGCGTACTTAATTGAAACTCTGAGAATAACTTGGTGACCTTCATATGATCATATCTATGGTTTTACTAGAAATTAACTAAAAACTGAGGTTTCTCTTGTACCATGAGTATAGAGTACTGATTAAAAACGGCATGGTAACAAAACATGGAAAAAATATGGATCCAGTTAATGCATAGATCTAAACTTACGTTTTTATGGTTATATATACCCGCACAGCCCGTTTTGCGTCCTCAAGTTCCATTGTAATACATGCCAAGCTATCTTTTCCCTTAATACCTGGAATCAAGTTCATAAACACGCGAGATTATAATACATGTCTTTTTAATTATAAACTTGTGTAAAAGTCAATACTTTATTGTTAATCACAAAGTTATAACTATAAGTAAATAAGATAATGGAGATATAAAGTTACCAATAATAACAGTTTTGATGTTTCGACCACGTGATCCTGCCATTGTATAAATAAGCAAAAATGAGTTTCAATTGTCCTGTTTGAAAGAAAAAAGTGAATAGATTTATTTTGTCAAATACTCTTCTAATATTTGCACATAAATTAACACTATCATAAGTATAGTAACTCTTCTTTATCAATTATATAGAATGGTAGCATTATGTATTTTATTTTCATTCTTTTGAAACAATCAACATAGATTAGTAGTTTATTCGGTATTTTGAAGTAGACATTTTACCCCAAAGTTATTTATACATTACATTATACTTCTCAATGTATATTTTGTTACAACCACGCACGTGTTTAGCCGCTACGAAACAAAAACTGCATGTAAACTGCTGTTACTTTTGTTACACATTTAATCGAACACTTGGTATGCAGATTTAACCAACGAATTCAGATCCGCTAACCCTAACCATTTTAGACTCAAATAACCATAAATAAACACAAGTTTCACCCCAAGTATCACATAAATAACATCAAGATAAATTAATCAATCGAATAAGCTAATCAAACAAGCTACTCATATAAGCTAATAAAAAAAGTAATCGAATAAGAAAATCAAACAAGCTAATCAAATAAGCAATTGAATAAGCTGATCAAAAAAGCAATCGAATAAACAAATCAAACAATACATATATCAATTATTCAATTTATTCAAAAAGATAATCAAATAATTAAATCAAACACAACGATGAGAAATAACCTTTGATAAAATTAGGGCAAAATAGAATGATAAGATGGTTATAACGGAATGGCGTGACTATGTGTTTTTAGGGTGCGTTTGGTTTACAAGCATGAATCGTAATCGGTATCATGTTCGGAATGAGGTGAATGACAATGGATATGATTGTTTATATCAATTCCAAAGTAGTTGTTTGGTTTGATAAATTTGGATTGGGTATCAAATGTCAATTTTAAATTTTTTAAAGAAAATTATCCGATAAACGAAGTGTAAAAACTGTATTAACATGGTCCGTATTAGCCATTCATATATATAGTTTGAACATATGACATGCACAAATTAAATTTAATAAATTAATAGTTTTTATAAGTTTTCAAGTTTACGAAAAACATTTTTCTACATAAACAACATCTACAAAATAGTGAATTTGGTTTAATAAAGAAGTTATACATATTACAAAACTCGTTCGAATTAAGTAGCATAATACTAACCATTTTAGAAATAATAACTTTCTTAAATAAATAAAAAACAAACAATATGACAAAATATACTCCAAAAAAGAAATGATAATATGGCTTGACTATGAAAGGACTCTATTTTGTATGGTATGATAGATAGAGGATATAAGAATATCAATTCTATATATCATATCCACGTTGCTCAAACAAACAACATGTATCACTTTGATTACCATTGTTCATTCCGATAAATGCATACCAAACATGCCCTTAGTGTGTGTAGTTATGGAGGATTTTTAATTGTGTGTATGAACTGAAGGAATAGACATCGGGACTGGGCAATGGGTTTGTTTTTAATTTAATGATATGACAGTATAAGTCCCTCTACTTATGAGTTTTTGTCTTTTTGATAAAAGAAAAAAATAGAACAACACTTGCGGTTAGAAAATCAGGGAGTGACGAATTTTTTCCGTAACTAAGCATACCAAAGCTCTATGACAATTAAATTTCGTCACTGAGAACATAATAGTGACAAAAGTAAAGTCGTCGTTAAATTCTGTCACTATATGGTCGTATCAGTCACGAAATTTTTTTGTCGTCACTAATATTTTGTCATTAAAGCCCTTTTTTCTTGTAGTGCCTTCATGTTCAACAGTCTTGAAAGGCAATTCATCAAGAATAATCATCCTAGCACAGTACTTTCTTGATATTTCCTGATTAAAACTCCAAGTGACAAAATTTGAGCTACTGTCACCAGTATCTTGGACAGAAGCTTGATTTTGAAAAATCAACAGCTTCTGCTTCTTGTCATGGTTGTAAGGGTACTTCTTACAACGACTTAAATGATTATGCAAAGAACTGGTTCCATTCTTACTAGGACACTTGATGGCGCGAGTGCAATAATTGCAGCTAGCATATTCAGAATTAGGAGCATCTCTAGTGAAATGATCCCATGCTGTAGATTTCAGATTCATTGGTTCCTTTGCCTTTCTTTTTTCACCTTTCTGCTTCTCGACATCAGTCCTGGTTTCTTGCTCCTGGGCTTGTTCGGTTGGTGGAATGTCATCAACAAATACATCCCCATTTTCACTTAAAGGTGACATAGGTGGAGTGTCAACAGTAGGATCAGGAGCATACTGCATTTTGCTGTATACATTTTACAAAACGATATTACAAAAGAGATCAATAACATGAAATCGATTTCCATATAGAACAGGCAATTACCCTTTATGTAAAATCAGTTCACGTATGTTATATAGACCAGACAGTTACCCAAGTGACGAATACATAGACTAATTATTGTATGATTATTCCTGATCTAAATCTAAGTATCTTATTCACTCTATCTTTGTTAGTGATACAACATTCAGCAAGGTTAATACATAAAAATATGTGCTTACTACATTATAAATCAAATAACATATATACTCATAGGTATGATGTGTTAATTTATAATGTATTGAGTTATTGACTTACAGTAGCAGTAGGATATTGAGCTATTCATAAATGGAGTAAAGCTAAAGCATAGTCATAGAATCATTACTACATTTGAGTAACAAAAAAGTAGTCACGGAATCATGGCACTTGATAAATTCCATAACATGTTTAATTAGAAGCAAGCTTGAATAAATATTGAAACAATGTTTTACCAAACCATTGACAAAAAAGTATTAACGACAATTTGTCATACATATTTCTTTAGAACAGTTGATAAAAAGTGTTTCTATAGTTTTATATTACTAACGTTGACATATGGTCAGTTTTTATAGTTCTATTTTACTATATGTGGTCCATCTCAACACAAACCTACGGGAAACTGTTACCTGACCCGTGTATCAAGTGACCTTGAGAAAAATAAATCGTTCCTAAATGGCAAACATAGGGCAAAGCGTCTACTAACAACAATTTAGAGAGACTAAAGGAATGTATAATATTGATTCAGATTATAAAGTACATCTAGTATTGGAATTTATCATCTTAAACTACTTAACAATCTTTCTTAAATCTCCATATGTTCTCGAGTTGTTTCATTAAAGAAAAGAAAAGGAAAGGAAATGAAATCAAAAAGATGTTGTGTTCTTCAGTTACTCAAGAAAGAAAAGGAAAGGAAAAGGAAGGAAAAACTAGTGTAATTTGGATGATTTTGGAAGGAAATTGTTTCCTCCCAAAAGTGGGGTGAAACCATTTACTTCCATTTCCTTTCCTTTCATTTATTGAAAGTACTCAAGAACACAGTGTTAATCATAAAACTTACAACCACCTGTTTGATTAAATTAACTTACAATTAAGTCTCAAAATAACAACAAGGGTTGTTGAACAATAGATTCATCATTACAAATGCATTACATACATAGCACCTATATACGTAGCAGTAACATCAATACAAAAAGCACCATTTAGTTTATACATTATTCACATAAATTCACAACACTCAAATAGGATGTATATCAAACCAGTAAACATATAAAAATATGGGTTTTGCTAATGACCACCCATAGGGTGCTTTTTTAACTTTCCGTAATTATAAATATTTCCAAAAATGAACTTAATTAATATAAATACATACCTTATTTAAACTTACTTACCTTAATTATATTTTCTAAACTTAAGTATTTAAAGAAATGATTAGTTAATATTTGGAAATATTTATAATTTTAGAAAGTTAAAAAACCACCCTATGGGTGGTCATTAGCAAAACCCTAAAAATATATATAATTGAGTCGAACATAATAAAATTAACAAAAAAGATGTTGTGATTAGTGATTACCTGACCATACTAGATTCAAGAACTTTGTCTGCTTGTGTATAGTCGGATGGGATTTGTAATTGACTAGTGTAGAGAAATGAAAATCATAGGCCATAGTTATATAGGTGAAAGATTAGCCAAATTATAGGGATTCTTTAAAATAACATTAATTGGATTAATTGGATTGACAATTTACCCAAATAAACTTGGAGATGAACGAATGTGATAATATCAATGTGATAATATCATCCATAACTAAACAATTGAAAACTTAAAACTGATATGTGTTCGGTTCGGGTCGGTTACCCGTGGATACCAAAAAACATAAACCGAACCCGCCCCGTGGTAACTCAGGTTTTTTGGTTTCGGGTTTTTTCGGTTATCGGTTTTTTCCGGTTTCGGATCAAGCGGTTCGGCTCGGTTCGTCGGTTTCTCGGATTTTTGAACACCCCTAAGTCGTTGTAGCCAAATCTGCAATTTCAGCATCAAATAATGGGGAACCATATAACACATTTAAATTATTATTCGCTCTAGGAACCCCAAAAAATGCATGTCAAATCCATAATTTTTGATCCGCAACAGCTTCTAAAATAATGCTTGGGTATTTATGACCAATCCTTTTAAACTATCATTGTAACGCCTTTGGACAGATTTTCCACTCCCAATGCATACAATCGATACTCCCGAGCATTCCCCGGAGTCCATGCTTTTCTTCGTGCCACAGATATGTATCTTGCGTATCAGTGACACGTGGTTGTCTTAAATACTTACTATGATACAAAGCCCAAATGCACTTACAAAAGTTATCTAAACATTCTCGTGAAGTACGTTCAGCCATTTGTATATACTCATCAAATACATCAAGTGTAGTGTTGTAACACCCCATTTTGATAAATATCACATGATAATTATGGTGTGTCATCAAAACATGCAAGGTAAATGTCTAAAATATTAAATGACCATAAAGAATCCGGAAACTAACATCGGATCCAACATAAGCTCCACGCACGAAATGCATAAGTATAATGTAAAGGAAAAGGACTAAACAACGTCCAACAAAGCAAAAGTATGTAAATGCATTAAAGAATGAAAGAAGACGGGCGCCTCATTCCATGCACGTACTCTTGATTCCTAGCTTTGCTCTTTAGTACATGCCGTTTGGGAACATGGAAAGAGAAACGGTTGAGCAATACGCTCAGTGTGCGGATATATAACAATGATATGGAATAACATAACATAAGTAAAGACTGAAATGGAAACATAAGAATGAAACTGCAGCGGAATAATGTAAGTCCTGGGAAAACCTAGTGACATGTAATAAACTGGTTTATTCTGAAAAGATTAAGTTTGTATCATGAAAACTGTATTTTAAATGCCCAAGACTCCATATAGGCCATAAATATAACAACGTGCATGAATACATGGAGGGGTGACCTCGTCATGCAATTAGAGGGATGCCTCTAATTATACTGGTCTGGGTAGGAGGGATCAACTCCTTGTGAAGGATGCAAGGCACACACCACGTTCACCATGAAAATACTGTCTGAAACATGTAACTAGGATGCACCCATACGCCCCACATGATGATATAAATAAATGGCCAAAACTGTAAAGGGTCGCTACGAGAAATCACTCTCACCGCAAAAGAGTCATAACACCGGTGCCTCCAGTGCTATGGTTACGGTACCTCCGTAACTAGGTGAAACATGTCATGCTTGTATATAGCTAAGGCAATTAAATAAACATAACATTTCCTGACGTGTTTAAGACACATGACTACAGGGAAAACAGTTGGCTTCAAACGGGAAAACCTAACCAAACATGCAAAAGGAGTTGTACATATTGAAGGACGGAATATCCGTACCTTGTCTCCAGTAATGTGAACGAAGAGAACGCGGAGAATCCTACTCAAACCTCGCAAGTGCTACATAATAAAATAGACGTGTATAAGTTATTTGATTAACATATACTTAATTGACTATTAATTACTTGACGTTTCCTTAACTTGTTTTACTTGTTCTTGTATTGCCTTAAATGTTCTTACTTGTATTACTAAAATATAGCCTAAGTCGCATAAAATTCTAATTATAACATGAAATTAATAATTAAATTAACTTGATTTACAACATATATGTGTGTACCCGAGCCTACCGAGACGCCCATGTCTCATTCGCAATTAAACAAAACAACTAGCAACACAACCTAAAACAGTGTTGTCCCATATATCCCTTTTAGTTTTGTCCCACATATGCCCTAGTTCTGTCCAATATCATGTTTAACTAGTTCATAGTTGTTCCTGCTGCCTTGTTATTATACCCACTGTTTTAACATATATACCCAATGTTCGATTTTATTTAACCACCGACTTGTAAAGTTTACCCACCGAGACCATAAGGTCTCGGTTCCCACTGGTGTTAAACCAAACGCCCCTGTTTGGGGGTTTGAGCTTGCGGCTGAAGGAACCAAAACCAAGCCGATACCTAAAAAGGTTGTGGCTGGTGGACATAATCTACCACCGAGACATATGAGTGTCTCGGTTTGTGTGCCATTCGCACCTAAAACCCGACGCCCACTTACTTCTTGTTCAATCCCATGTTATCATAGCATATTATTTACCCTTTAACGAGATTCTTGATTAAATCCTTAACCTAGTTACTAAAAAAAAGAACGAGGGTTTATGTTTACTTACTTGCGTTATGGTTTAAGAAAAACAAACACAACCCACGAACCCACCTTGGATTAAACTCACAATTGTTTTCCTCGTTTCTTGGGAAGAAGTTGATGGCAGGACGATCCCAAAAAAAGATCGATTGATTTCTGTTTAGGGTTTTATTTTGTTACTGGCTTGTTTAAGTAAATATATAGTACTTCCTCCGTATTTTTTTTCTTCTAGTCGGTTTAGGATGTGTATGGGCTTTGGCCCATTCTTGGTCCTCTTTCACCATCCAAACAATTACCCCCTTACACTTTGCTTTTATTTTATTGCGCGACTTGTTAATGTTATGTGTTATCGTGTTTTAATTATCGTGAATATGTATCGTTATCTATACACATATTATACGTAATATTTAACTACGTAATTACTTATCGTATTTAATTAACATACTATTTTACATAATAATATTTGTGACTCGTGTAGTATGTTAATTATTCGTATTGTTAAATTTTCTACGTGATTTCATGTATTTAACGTACTAATATATTTATTTAAAGCGGGTTTTTCAAGTTTCGTGCGCCAATTGGCGTATGACGGATGTGCACTTTAAAACGGGACCGATACTATAACGACCGATCGCATCAATGTTTTTTTGAAAATAACTATAGTACTCAGGCAGGGGACGAACATCATAATTTATGATTTCATGGACAATTTTTTTAAAAAGTGAAAAGCTCATACGATACCTTCGACGAAACTTTCCCTCTGGATATTTAGGTTCGTACTCGTCGTCGTCGAAGTAGTCATCGATTAGAATTTCTTCGTCAAGTTCTCGTTCACGAAATATGTATGCCCTCCTCCCATTTGAACCACGACGCAAACCCCCGGCTTCTTGATCACAAATCCCACGTAATGCTGATACGACTCATAATCGCGCATATATTGATCGTAACCGGGTTGAAAGAATGCATCAAAATGATCGCATTCGCTGAAACAGTTGACATTATTTGGATCCATATTTGGAAGAGTATTGAGAAGTATTGATGTGGAATATGAACTGAAAGTGTGTGAGAAGTACGAAATATTAAGGGGGTATTCATACGATTTTTAGAAGGGTAAAATTAGGGTTATGGGGGATTTTTTTTTTTGAAAAACTGCACCTCCAACGGTAATATTACCGTTAGATTCAAAAAAAATTATAAAAAAAGGGACAAGGAGAATGGTGTGGTCTGGTGGGAACGGCGCGAGAACCTTGACGCAAGACCACAAAATTCTGCATCGTTCTTCATTCTCGCACAAAAGCTCGACGCCGGTAAACGACACCACGACTCCAACCCCTTTTAACATTTTTACACTAAATTGGAAATAATATAACTGTTAAGGTTTATAACAATGAAGGAATTTAAATTCCCATTACATTACAATGGATGTTTGGTTAGCATTGCAATTGCAATATATTTCTTCCAATTACATGCAATGAGAGAATTAAGATTACATAGCGAATGGAATGTTTTAAATTACGGCTTCCAAAAGGTGTGTGTGTGGGCGAATGTTGGCGACGACCAACCGAAGCATCCGTTTCAATTCATACAATCTAATCCGTTTGTTCATTGTATGAATTTCCTTATTTTAATACAACATCTAGTATGAAGTATTATTATAACATTAAGAAGATAGATGGCAGTTATTTGGGATATATCCAAGTTATTGGTTCAATCGTATTTGTGATCTAATTCAACATACTGGCAACATTAATTCAACATGGTGAGTTGAATTGGGTATTTTACATTTGTTTGTTTTTTCTGAGCGGTAGCTAGGGTTTGTGATCATAGTCGTTTTATTTGGTACTCTTCATATTACTGTTGTTTTCGCGGTGGTGGTTTAATATGGCGGTTGTGCGATATCATTGTCCGTTTGTGGGTCTTAGTGGTTGTCAGGATGGGGGTGGAAATGGTCTTACCAAGAGTTCGTTGATCATACATCTTCGTGATCGACATTGTAATGGTGAGGCGCAAGGTATCACTCAGCACTCTCTTGTTACTGACTTGGTTATTTATGAGCGGGCTGAGGTAACTCTTAAGAGTATGGGGATTTGGTTATGTGGTGTTTGTTTCAAAACGCATGCGCTTTGGGCTAAGTGTCGTCATGACAAGGGTTCTTTTGTGTCACCTCCTGATAGTGGTCATGGTGTTGTTCGATTTGTGATCTATGACCTTAAAAAGACACATGTTCCTTCTTGTTCCGAACACCACCATCATATTGAAGAGTTGTTGCCCGACCTAGTTGGTGGTTTTACTTTGGCTCTTCTTGATAATTTGTTCTCTAAGGGGTTACGTACTGTCAAATCTATCCCCCCCAAGTGTCGTTTGGGATTTTCTCGAGTCTTAAAGGAAACTCGTGATAAGGTGATTTGCAAGCCTGATGATATCTCTTGTTGGGTTCGCTTATTAATCTTGCCTCTTTGTATCCTTAAAACCTTCCGCCCGAGGAGTCATCTTGAGTGCAAGTCCGGTGTTAAGCATCAGCGCCAGGAAGAGAGTATTGTTAATGCCATTCGATCTTGGGGAGTGCCGGGTGGTAGTTTGTAGCTTCTGAGGGAGACTTTGGCCGAATCTTCTACTTTTTCAGATGTTGATGATGGAGACCTTTATTTGAGTGAGCAGAATATCAAACAGTGTAAGAGGAAGATTTGTGATGGACATTATACTGCGGCTATCAGAGTTCTTTCTTCTTCTGGTGTTGCTCCTTATTGTGATGCTACCCATGAGGACTTGAAGACTATGCACCCGTTTCAACCTGCTCCCTCCTTACCAAATATACCAATTGATCCTCGTCCTCTCATCGCATCTTCGACTGGGGTTTTAGACCGAATTAAGAGTTTTCCTCGTGGCACTTCTTGTGGGCGGGATAGGTTGCGTGCCCAACCCCTCATTGATTGCTTAAGTGGAGCCGTTGTTGCTGTGTCTGATGATTTGGTATCCTCTATCACCCAAGTGGTGAATCTCTTTCTTGTTGGGAATTTTCCTCAGTTGTTATGCGAATATATTACGAGTGATCCTCTCACACCACTCGTTAAGCCAGGTGGCGATATTCGTCCTATAGCTGTCAGTACTGTTTGGAGACGTCTGGTGTCCAAGGTTAGTGCTATAATGATTGGTCATTCTTTGGATGGTTATTTATATACTTTACAGTTTGGTGTTGGGGTGTCGGGAGGAAGTGAGGCTATACTTCATGCTGTGAATCGGCTAATTGAGGGATGTGGTGATGATGTTGGTCTTTCGATGTTGTTGGTCGATTTTAAGAACGCGTTCAAATTGGTAGATCGAGAGGTTATGTTATGAGAAGTTCGTCTTCGTTGTCACGTTGTATCACGTTGGGTAGAATTTTGTTACTCTAACCCAACTAGATTGTATTATGGGGAACACACGTTATGGTCATGCCAAGGGGTGAAACAGGGTGACCCCCTTGGACCTTTGCTTTTTTCTCTAGTTTTACATCCCTTGATATGTAAGATACGAGATTCTTTTAGCCTTTCCTTGCATGCTTGGTATTTGGATGACGGTACCATTGTTGGCGATACTTTGGTTGTGGGGGAAGTTTTAAAGTTAATTATGGAGGATGGACCTGGTTTTGGCTTGCACCTTAATGTTGATAAAACTGAAGTTTTTTGGCCAAAAGAAGACCCTCGAAGCAGGATTGTAGGTGTTTTTCCGCCTAATATTGCTTGACCCCTACATGGTGTTAAATTACTTGGTGGGCCTGCTAGCGTGGATGTTGATTTTTGTAATGAACTTGTAAAGAAGAGAGTGGCCAAAACTATTGATCTATGGATGTTGTTGCTAAGATTAATGATCCTCAGTGTGAGTTGTTGATTCTTCGTTCTTGTACGGGTATTTCCGGGCTATACTTTACTATGCATACATGCCCTCCTCGTGTCTTTGAGTCAACCCACCGTTCTTTTGATGTAGCTCTCCGTTCTTCTTTAGAGCGTATTGTCACGGCTTCTGGGCCAGGTTTCGGTGACTGGCAAAGGAGGCTTGCTACCTTACCCTTTGCATTCGGGGGTCTTGGTGTTTATTGTGCAAGTGATGTTTTAAATTATGCCTTTCTAGCATCAAGATTGCAATCTGCTGATTTAGAGACTAAGCTTCTTCGACATACTGATATTGTAGATTCTGAGCCTACTTTTGATGATGCCTTGTGTGTGTTTAACACGTCTATGGAGTTGACCTTTTGAGTAATCCAAGTGAGATCGCTGCCCCAAAACTCATGAAGAAACTGACAGATATATATTTCACGCGGGTTACTATTATTGCAGAATCCACCTTTTCTTTATCTCCTCGACAGATGGCTTTATGGAAATCTCAAACGGAGGACCACACTTCTGACTGGCTTAGGGCAGTTTCGATTTCTGGTTTGGGACAGACTATGAATGGTAAGACTTACCGTTGTGTGTTATGATATCGGTTAGGTGTCCCTTTATTTTCTGTTTCGAGGCCTTGTTCAGCTTGTTCTAGAGTTTTCGCTGGGGATATTTATGGAGATCATGCTATATCATGTGCTGGTATTATTGGTATCAAGCATTGACATAACGTTGTGCGTGATACCCTTGTTGACATATGTTATCGGTCAGGGATTTCAGCTGGTAAGGAGGTTGACATTGGCTTGGAGAGGGGGTGTGACAAACCCTTACGTACAGCAGATATATTGCTTTATTCATGGGATAGAGGGCTTGATGTGTGTGTGGATTTGATTGGATCTTCACCCTTGACGCAAACTGGGTTGGCTAATTTTGTGCGCGATCGTGCGGTGAGTGATGCGGCACATCGTAAACGTGTGAAGTATGAGACTAATTGCGCGGATATTGGATATGGTTTTCTCCCTTTTTCATTCTCTTCTTTAGGGGAATTAGAGGAGGATGCAGCTACTTTGCTCAGGCGGATCCGGAAGTTCTCTTTGACTCTAGACATTGGAGCACGTGCCGCTGTACATATTTTTAATAGGATTGGTTTTGCTATAGCCAAAGGAGTGGGAGCCCAGTTAGTATCTCGGCTTCCCACTAACTTTATGTAAATCCTTTTATTCTGATATTATATTTGTTATCGTTCGGGAATTTCAGCTGGTAAGGAAGTTGTAAATCCAGTTAGTATCTCTCAAAGCATTAATCGTTATGAAAAATAATTATACCGTCACGACGGGAATTAAATTACCTTTCTATAGATATGCACTTTTATATACTTTCGGCGAACTTTTTTTTTAAATTTTCGTAAAAAAAGTCACATGTGATTCTCGAAAAATTACATGTGATTCTCGAAAACTCATGTTTGATTTATTATTTTAAAAATCACATTTGAATTTTTAATGTCACATGCGATTTGTGAAAATCACGTGTATTTTTCTTTACGAGAATTTCAACATGGTAAATCGTTAAAAGTATATGAAAATAACCGTCTATTAAATGACAAAAATATTTTCGTTATTACTTTAAAATCACATGTGATTTATGTGAATTACATTAGAAATGTTTGAATCACATGTAATTCTGTCAATATATTAAAATGTTTGTTGCCATTAATATAAAATATGTTCATTTTACGGGGGTGGAGTCCCCTTTACCCCAAAAAAATATGTAAAACAAATTGGCTTTTGAATTACATGTGATTCGGTGATAATTACATGTGATTATGCTTGCATTACATGTGATTCAAGCATTTCGAAACCGTAACTTTTTCTAACAAACTCACATTAGATGAATCACATGTGTTTTTTAATCATGTATTATCTGTTTTCATTTATGTAAAATATATAAAACAAATTGGCTTCTAAATTACATGTGATTTTGTTTGAATCACATGTAATTCTTCTTAAATTGCATGTGATTCGATGATAATTACATATGATTTTGCTTGCATTACATGTGATTCAGGCATTTCGAAACCTTAACTTTTTCTAACAAACCCACTTTAGATGAATCACATGTGATTTATTTAATTATGTATTATGTGTTTTCATTTAAGTAAAATATATAAAACAAATTGGCTTCTAAATTACATGTGATTTTGTTTGAATCACATGTAATTTGCTTGAATTACATGTGATTCTATGATAATTACATATGATTTTGCTTGCATTACATGTGATTCAAGCATTCTAAAACCTTAACTTCTTCTAACAAACCCACTTTAGACGAATTACATGTGATTTTTTTAATCACATGTAATCTTGTTAATATATTAAATTGTCTGCTTGAATTACATGTAATTCGATGATAATTACATGTAATTTTGCTAGCATTAAATCACATGTAATTCGATGATAATTACATGTGATTTTGCTTGCATTACATGTGATTCAAACATTTCGAAACATTAACTTCTTCTAACAAACCCACTTTAGATGAATCACATTGGATTTTGTTTCAATCACATGTGATTTTGTTTGAATCACATGTAATTTTGTCAATATATAAAAATGTTTTGTTGTCATTCATATAAAATATAGAAAGTAAAATGGCTTCTGAATTACATGTGATTTTGTTTTGATCACATGTAATTTTACTTGAATTACATGTGATTCTCTATGTGTTTTTACATGTGATTCATGTATAATATATAAAGCAAATTTGCTTTTGAACTAGTTATGAGTTTACTTTAATCACATGTAATTCTGCTTAAATTACATGTGATTTAATGATAATTACATGTGATTGATCCGAACAACAAGTTACTTATACTAAATCCAAAATCATAATTTTCGCCAAACCGTAAGTAATTTTTTCAAACACTTGTGATTTGTGTCAAATGACATGATTTTTACCAAATCACATGTGATTTATGATAAATTTTCTTTTTAATGATACGTACTTTTATATACTATCGACGATTTTTTTAATTTCCACACTCACGGATCACATGTGATTTATTACTTTATAAAGCACACGTGAATTTGTAAAATCATTTACAATTTAAGGATTTCTGAAATCACACGTGATTTGTTACTTTAATATCACATGTAAATTTATAAAATCACATGCGATATATGGAATCACACATGCATTTTAGAAATACAAATCACAATTGATTTTACAAATTACTAGTGATTTTACAAATTATGTGTAATTTTTTGACGAAAATTTCATCAAAAATTCATCGAAACTATATGAAAAAGCAAGTGGCGTAACTTGTTACGTGTTTACATTCGACTATGTAAATAATTACAGTAATAAATAATAATAAAATTTATTTGTTTATTCTGTAAAAAAATTATTTTTTTTAATAAAAAAATCACAAGTAATTTTTCCGAATCACGTGTGATTTTTATAGTCGAAAATCGCAATAATAAAAAATCGTCAAAAATATATCAAAGTGCCTATCTACTGAAAGATAAGAATTTTTTCGTCGCAATGGTGTATTTTTCGTAATCTGACGATTTGTCGTTTGAAAGATATGGTGTTTTTAAGAAAAATGTGAAATATGAGTTTTTATTTTTTGATAGAAAAAAATGAATGGTTGAAACTAATTCACATAACTCACCTCATGTTATAATAACATAAATTTTTATTAGAAAAATAAAATTAATAACAATAATAATAATAATTGAGTTAATAATAAATACTACTCCCTCCGTCCCAAAATTATTGTCCACCGACAAAAAACACACAGTTTAAGAAAAGTAACACCTTTTCAGCTTTCTCTCTCTTACTTTTTGAAGAAAGACAGTTTTACCCTTAACCAATTAATTAAAAACTTTTGTAAAATTTGTAATTATGATTTCACTTAAGGGTAAACTAGTAATCTCGATCTAAAATTCCTACTTATTTTTAGAAGTTTTAGAGGTGGACAATTAAATTGGGACAAACCGAAATGGAAATGTGGACTATAATTTTGGGACGGAGGGAGTATTACTACTAGTATTTTTATTAATAATTAAAAATAATAATTATAATAAATTTAATATAATAAATTATTATAATAAATTCATCAAGCGTGTGAGCTCCCCTTTCAAACGTGGTACCTTGATGACGGTTCTATTATTGGTGATCCTCTTATGGTTGCCAAGGCATTAGATATCATTCGAGCTGAGGGACCAGCTCGTGGGCTACATCTGAATGTTAGTAAGACTGAGCTTTTCTGGCCGGTGGAGGATCCTCGTGGTCTGATGGATGGCCTTTTTCCTCCTTTTGCTATCTCGCCCGATGCGTGGTGTTAGGCTTTTTGGGGGTTCTGTTAGTAGGGACTATGAGTTTTCCCGTGATTTTGTCGCGAGTCGAGTTTCCAAGTCTATTTCCCTGCTGAGTGTTATCCGCAGGTTTGATGACCCGCAGTGTGAGCTTCTTCTTCTTCGCAATTGTACGGGGGTTGCGAAGTTAGTTTTTGCTTTGAGGACTTGTCCTCACGGGGGTCTTGGTGGTGCTTAGGTTCAGTTTGATAAGGCCTTGCGTACTTCTTTGGAGTTGATTGTTACTGGTTCAGGTCCCGGATTTGGAGATTGGCAGTGGCGGCTTGCCACTCTGCCCATTAGGCTTGGTGGTTTTGGGGTATTGGGGTCTTGTGTTGTAAAACCCGCAAAAATAAGGTCATAATTTAATTTCTTTTCAAATATTTTTAAAGTATATGATAACGTTAAATATTATTACGTTTGACAGTTTAAGTTGAATCCGATATTTAATATTTTATTTTTATGTTTTGACGAGTAACTAGGACTATTAGTGATCGCGATACCGACGGCTGCCCAAAATTTTACATTTTATTATCGATAGTTTCGATATTTATTTCTCGTTATGAAATAAAAATATTTTCTATTATTGTCGTTTAATTTTTATTTAGTTTAATTTTTATTATTTTCTTTTAAAAGTATTGTTCGTAATTTACGTTAAACTTTTAAGTGTCATTCGTTCATTTGACGCATTAACGTATTTTAAGTCATTTAATTATTAAAATATAAATGTTGTCCGAATGTCGATGTTTTTATTTTATATTGAGCGTTAATTTTTCGTGTTTTATGTGTATCTTTTAAATCGCGTAACTTTTAAAATATCGGACATCAATAATACCCGCTTCTATTAAACAGGATATATAATATGAAGTTATGTTTGTAAATAACAAAGGAATTGTGTGACAAAGTATATACGTGTTAAATAATAGACACGTATTGTTTTCTTAAGCTTACACTTTCTATTGTTTTTGTATATATAATAACGGTATATGTACGTCAATGTTCTTATCTTCGTATGGAAGTTTACTACCTAAATATAAGTAGTACTACATACTACACGTATGTCATTTGGGACATAACTCGGGACTTGTGGGCTGAATGAAATGGACGACGAAAGAGATGGTTCAAGTTTGATTTAATCAATCGATTTAGATCGTTGTTAGAAGCTCGCGACCTCTCGACTTATCCTATTTTGACGTTTCACTACCATAACTATTATTTTATCGCTATCATCATTTGATATCGCTATTGTTAAGGTGAGTTTATAGCCTCGCTTTTATTATTTTAAATGTTTTGTTAAACCCGCGAGGGGGATACATGCTATTTTATAAAATGAACACAAGATGTTTTCGGTATGCTGGACCCGAATGAGATGATAAATGCATAAGTACCATTGTCTTATGAAGTCCCTGAATTTCATGCACTATTAATTACTCGAAGGGGTAAACGCTAATACATATGATAGATCTATTTGGTTTGACAGCCTTATCCTAGGGTTTGTATCCTTGTGAACACCTGAGAGGGATATTATGTATAAGAGGTCGTTGGTATATGACAATATTACCTGTTAGTAGGGGCGCCGTAAGTGACTCGGTTTGACATGTTGGTTAACGTTCAGTGGCGTGAGCTTAATGCATTTATCTATATATATGACTTGTCTGTGTGATAAGTTTGAGATGATTAAAAATTCTTGTGTTCAAATGATGATTTGTAAAACCTATAGACTTGCTCAACCTTTGTGTTGATGATTTTAAGCATGTATTTCAGGTAATCAAGGAGTGTGAAGCTTGGAGGTCACGAGAATGAAGTTGTGCACTGCTTTTGTTGTTTAAACTCTTTGAATGTTTATCGTTCCTTTCCTTAAAAAAAATATATAAATCTTTTGTTTTCGTTGTACTTTGGTTACGATGTCTTGGGACTACGCTACTCTGACAAATGTTTGAGGAACGATAAATTTAAAACGTCTCTTTTCGAGTCGTTCTTTATAAATTATGTGTTATTGTACCATTGTTTAGCACCCAAAGAGGTATTCCGCTGCGTGTAAATTTGGGGGTGTTAAATGTGTACTGAGGATATCGTGTGTTTTGCCTTCATAGCCTCTTGTTTGCAGTCTACTTCTTTGCAGGATCGTATTTTAACCAGGTTTGGGATTGTTTCGCCGGGTTCTATCTTTCTATCTGCTCTAGACGCTTTCTCGACCTTTTGTGGTGTTGATTCTCTCTCTGTTGCCTCTAGCTCTCCTGCCCTCCAGTTTATGAAGTTTTTGGCAATGGGATATTTTGGTATCATTGATGGACTTCTGTCGTCACGATATAGTTTGTGTCGTCTTCAGGAAGCGCTTCTTAGTTGCATGCGTGCTCCTCATGCACAAGATTATCTCTTTACTATTCCTATTGATGGCCTGGGGCAGCGGATAAACCCATGTTAGTTTCGAGCCGTCCTGTGTTATCGTTTGGCGGTTCCTTTGTTTCCTGATGGATCTTGTTGTTCGAGTTGCCATGTGCATCGGATGGACCAGTAGGGTGACCATGCTGTTCACTGCTCTAGTGAGGTGGGGGTGAAGTTTCGGCATAATCTTGTGCGCGATATGTTGTTTGATATCTGCTCTAAAGTTGGTGTTTCAGTGAGGAAAGAGGCCCCTATGGGATTTCTTTCAGATGATGGACGAGACCTTCGTCCAACGGATTTATTGTTGTATAATTGGTCCCAAGGCAAAGATGCTTGCTTGGATGTTACGGGTGTCTCCCCTTTTGCTGGTGCGGGTTCGGATCTTGGGTTCCCGGGGTTGCTTTGCGGACTGCTTTTCAGAAGAAGAGGCGGAGGTATTCTTCTATTTGTTCAGAGCATGGTTACTCGCTCATTCCTTTTGCTTTCTCTACTTTTGGGGAGCTTGACGAGGAGGCCTTGGTTACTCTTTCGCGCCTCAAGCGTTTATCTGTTTGTCATTCTAATGATATGTTAGAAGTGATATTTTTCTATTTTTTAGACTTGGTTTTTGTATCCAGAAAGGGGTGGGAGCGCAGCTTGTTTCTCGACTCCCTTCCAATTTTGTGTGATTAATTAAAATAAGGTCTTATTAATATATATATATATATATATATATATATATATATATATATATATATATATATATATATATATATATATATATATATATATATATATATATATATATATATATATATATATATATATATATATATATATATATATATATATATATATATATATATATATATATAATTTGGATAATATATATATATATATATATATATATATATATATATATATATATATATATATATATATATATATATATATATATATATATATATATATATATATATATATATATATATATATATATATATATATATATATATATATATATATATATATATATAATAACTATTTTTTTTAATATTATAATTAATATATTGATTAATATTTTAGTTAATATTAAAATTAAATCTAAACTAATTTCTAATTACCAACTAATTTATTTCAATTATTAATTTTTATAATAATTTTTATTATAACTGCTGTTATTATTAGATTTTATCAATATTTTATTTAAATATATTAGTTATTATTTAAATTAATAATTTATTCATTTTATTTTTCATTAATAATGTTATAATTATAAAATTTTAATAATATAAAAATTAATATAATATATAATACAATATTTTGTTTAAGTTATAATATTAGTTAAGTAACTTTAATAATTTATTAAATATATCTAAAATATTTCTATATTACATAATAATAATAATTCAAAAAAGAGTTTGTGGCACACCTTGTTGCTCGTTTGCCTTCTACAACTATGTGGAGTAATTAAATAGTGAGTAATGCACCAAAGTTAGAATGAGGAAAAATAAATAAATATTATAATAGTTATTCGGTTTTTATAAATTCTGTTAGTATATTACATTATATTAATTTATTAATTTCATGAAACATTTAATTTATTAGACAGCAGGCAACAAAATTATCTTGAAAACCTAAAAATGAAACATTTTACATTTGTCGGTAAAAAAAATCAATGAAAATCAATGTTGGCATGTTCTTAATTTACTAGCCGGGCACCCGCGCAATGCCGCGGCAGGTACCCGATGAGTAATTTTGTGATGAGCATATGTTTTTTATGAACTATTGTTCTCATAAATTTATGATTATAAAGGGATTTGCACAACGCAAAAACGAATACTTGTAATTTAATACCCAAATTAAAAGACCAAATACCCTTAAAACATTTACCTATATAATCTAAATTACTCCAAGTCTCCAACCATACAGAGCTTAAACACCTAACCACGCTAACCATTTGTATACACATATTTAAACGCATCAAACACAAACAATTTTCTATTTTTCTTAATCGAAGCACAACAAACAATTACATAAACTTCACGCAGCCACACTAAAAAAAATATAACTCCGTTTTCTCTTTCCGTAATCGAAACGCAGTAAACACAAACCCTCTATATGCACAAATCCAAATCGTGTTTTCTTTTAAATCCAAATCGAAGAACAATCAATAAACCTTATCTTCTTTTATATTAAAAGGCGAACAACGATACCCCTCTATATACTTCGGTTTCTAGATCTTAAAAAGATACTTTCTTATTTTATTCTCGTTTTTGTGGGGCTTTAGAGGTTTTGTGGTCATGGGGAGGATGGAGTGTTTTGAAGAAATTTGAGTGTGTTGTGAGAATAACTATGAAAATTTAGTGCGTATATATATGTTAGTTTTTTATGGTGGTCATAACTTTACATTTAATCTTTAGAATTTTAAATGGCTGTTACTTTGACTGAATTTTAAATGGCTGTTACTTTGACTATATTGTTACAGTTTTTTTTACCTTATCACTCACTCATATTGTTATAAATATGAGTCAATAACAGTCCACATTTTATAGCCTCTTATTATGCACTATCACATTTATCACTCATTAAAACCCGGTCAGAGTTTAAAAATGGTTTTGTAAATAGATTATTTCTAAATAAAGAAATGTTTTTGGCTGAAAATTTTAAGACTTCTTAATTTAGAAAAAGTCTTAAATCTTTTATAAAGTAGTAAGATAAGCAGCTTAAAAAGATAAAGCCGAGTCAACAAAAAGAGAAATTATAAAACAACCCACACACGGCCTAAACCCCCCTACGATTGGCCCTAGAGGTGGCAAAACGAGCGGGTCGAGGAGCACGGACGCACGGGCATCGGACAAAATGGACACGGACTAACACGGGCACGGGTTAAACGGGCATTTTTAAATTTTAGGTTAAACGGGCGCGGGCTAAATGGGCAACGAGCTAAATGGGCGCGGGCCAAACGAGCGTGGGACAAACGGGCATAGGGCAAACGGGCAAAATAAAGGATATTGCAATTTGGGACCAATTATCAAAACTTTGTTTTCGTCAGTATTTTTTACCCTTCATCAGTAAACTTACGTTTGCGTCAGTGAACTTACGTTTTCGTCAGTAAATTTACGTTTTCGTCAACAAATTTACATTTTCGTCATTAAATTTACGTTATCATCAGTAAACTTACGTTTTCGTCAGTAAATTTACGTTTTAATCAGTGAACTTACGTTTTCGTAAGTGAACACATGTTTTTTCGTCATTATTTTTACGTTTTCATCAATATTTTTACGTAAATTTACTGACGAAACGTAGAAAACTTAAATTTACTGACGAAAACGTAAGTTTACTGACGAAAACGTAAATTTACTGACAAAAACGTAACGAAAACGTAAATTTACTAACGAAAACGTAAATTTACTGGTGAAAACGTAAGTTTATTGACGAAAACGTAAGTTTACTGACAAAAACATAAAATTACTGACGAAAACGTAAATTTACTAACGAAAACGTAAAATTATTGAAAAACGTAAAATTATTTATGGATGGGCAAAAAGTCAAACTTAACAACTTAGTGCCAAAAAGTGTCATTAGTTTACAACTAGTGCCAAAAAATGTCCATTAATTTACGACTGGTACCAAAAAGTGCCCATTATTTATATATTTGGCAAGATTTGCCACCTCTAGTTGGCCATCAGCCAACAAATAAATGAAAACCTTGTTTACCCCAAATTAAAAAGCAAATAAAAAAGATAAATGAAAAAGAAAATCAATGAAAATTAGTGTTTGAACTTTGAACAATGTGGGTTGATAATAAGCAGAAGCAGGAAAGCAGGTTAAAAATAAGCACCTCATTTTCTTCTTCAAATTATCAATGTATTAACCTCATTTCTACTTATTTAATTAATGCTTTTTACTAATTATCTCAAATTAACCACTTTTATGACATAAGCTACCCAAATTATGAGCTTGGTTGTCTTTTCTTTAAGCTTATATGCGGGTAGCTTATTTAATTTCGGCTTATATTTCATATTCCCCAATTTTCTACCTTATTTTGACACTCATGGGCTTATATAAGCTTAAGCGGATATATGCCTACCTAAGCTTATATCAGCACATCAGTCAAAGAAATAAGCCGGAAAATGAGGCTTATGAAATCTAATCCGAAATTAAATAACCTCATAAATTAATACTTTGGAATTTAGGCTTATTTTAAGCCCCACATATAAGCTTCAGTAGTATAGTTTGGGTGTTTGGAATTGCATTTATAAATCTTTCCTGAAATTCTTGGTTAAGGGGTGTTTGGGTTTGCACTAATTTCAGAAATTCTGGGCTTGTTTCGGTTTCGGTATGGCCCGATGCTCAGCCCGTCATAACCCGACTTTAACCGAACCGAGTTGTTTCAGTTTCGGTCCAGCATTTTCCCTTCTGTCGGTTTCGGTTTCACTCGGTTCGGGTCGGTTTTGGCCCGATGCTCACTTGCTCAGCCCTAGTTTTTAGTGTATACTGCTAGTTGACTTTGAGCTTGGTCATGTATAATGCTAAAAGTAGTCATAGTTTAGCTTCTTTAGTTATGTTGGCGGTGTTATTGTCTTCGTATCAGTTAACTTCGAGCTTGGCGGTGTTACTGTTTGGAATTTAGGCTTATTTTAAGCCCACATATAAGCTGCAGTAGTATAGTTTGGGTGTTTGGAATTGCATTTATAAATTTTTCCTGAAATTCTTGGTTAAGGGGTGTTTGGGTTTGCACTTATTTCAGAAATTCCGGGCTTGTTTCGGTTTCGGTATGGCCCGATGCTCTGCCCGTCATAACCCGACTTTAACCGAACCGAGTTGTTTCAGTTTCGGTCCAGCATTTTCCCTTCTGTCGGTTTCGGTTTCGGTTTAACTCGGGTCGGTTTTGGCCCGATGCTCAGCCCTAGTTTTCAGTGTATACTGCTAGTTGACTTTGAGCTTGGTCATGTATAATGCTAAAAGTAGTCTATAGTTTAGCTTCTTTAGTTATGTTGGCGGTGTTATTGTCTTCGTACTAGTTTACTTCGAGCTTGGTAATGTATAATGTTAAAACTAGTCAGTTTCTTTTCTTAGTGGCGAATCCACTATCTTCCGTATTAAAGTTGCGGTTATCATTTATAATTTTGGATTTTATGTTGTCCCAAACATTATATTGAAGGTTTGAGGTTACTTTAGTTGTCTGATTAGTAATGATAAGTCAATACTGGAAAAAATATATTGGTGGAATACGCATTTGGAATCTGCTATAGACTGTTGGTAGATAATGCAAATACACTCTGCTTGGTGCTTTAAGCGGTTTAGCATATATGAACGAAATGTCGTTTGCTTGTTATCACAACAGTAGAGAAGCTTTATAACTTTATTTTAAACTTTGTATCCTTTTTAGTTCTAATAGCGGCTTTTTATCTTAAAGAATAGTGAGAAGTAGCAAGCGACGCTAAAAGGGAATTCAAAGGTACAGACAATAGTGAAGATAGTGGTGATGACAAGAGATGCTGATTTAGATATCGGTGAAGGCAGAGAATCCAAAAGGCTCATCACAGATACCTCGTCTGCAAATGCAGTCGGGTGCAATGATGATCTTTTAATCGAAATATTGATACTTTTACCTGCGATCTCACTTTTTCTCTGTAAATCCGTATCCAAACAGTGGAGATCTCTAATAAAATGTCCAGATTTCACCCTACGACTTAGCCAGAAGCCTAACATCGATCCTTCTTTCGGTCTCTTTGTATGGGGGTCTAAAAGCAATCACAAACACAAAAACAAAAGAAATATGTTCGAATATGATTTCATTTCGTTTGATCCCAGGATTCCTTCCAAAATATCATCTGTCTTTACTTTTAACTCCAATACCCCTGCTAAGATTTTGCAGTCATGCAATGGTTTGCTTCTGTGTTATATCGACCGTTCTACGTCTCGTGACATATACGATCCCCGTTCTAAGTCTCGTTACCGTTACGTATATAATCCGTTCACTAATATGTTTAAGATGCTTCCACATCCCAAAATTTATGTGCAACCACATATTATTGTTGGTGGTATCAGAATGGTTTTTGATCCTACAAAATCACCCCACTACAAAGTTGTACATGCTGGACTTAAAACTGTGGATAATTTTGATGATTTTAATGATTATGATTTTTATGATGGTTGTGGTTATGATGAAGATGATGATCGTGATGGTGGTTCTTACGTTCAAGTAGAGACTTACTCATCAGAAACAGGCAAGTGGAGGGTTTGTGGTAAACGATTTGGCTTCAAAAGGTTTCATGGTTTTGAATCAGGGATATATTCGAATGGTGCCCTTCATTGGCTAAATTATACGAATGGGCGTTATTGGCATGCAAAGTTGGATATCCTTGTAGACCGTCCGGTTTTAAGAACCATACAGCTCCCTGTAACGTTGGATGGAGAGTTGTTTTGTGATCCTAAGTTCTTTGAATCTCGTGGTTGTTTACTTTTTGTTTGTAAGGATGATCCTGATTCTCGTCAGTTGCATATTTTTGAGATGAGGAATGGGTATACTGAATGGTCACTCAAGTACCTTGTTAATCTTGATGACATTATGACGCCATTTCCTGAAGACTGGCGGATTTCTTCGAGTGTTTGGTGTATCGTTTTAGGAGAAATAGAAGAGGATACTTTTATGGTTATTAAATCATATGAAAAGGTGTTACAATACAAGATCGTGCTAAAGACTATTCACACGCTCTTTGATTTGGAATCAACTAGCCCTCATGAAAGCTTTCCGTTCATTGCATCTTTTGCCCGTGCGTGATTCTAATTCAGGTATGATTTAAATATGTTTTGTACGAGTAACTTAATACATAAAATATTCTATTGGTTCTTTTTAATCTAATCAACTTCATTGTCCTTGTCGATTTGAATTATTATCTTCTGTTTTTTCAGCTAATAAAGTACCCACTGTCACTTTAGAACCATAAAAAGGTGTTTGGTTTGTTGGTTTTTCTGAATCTGGAATTGAAACGCAGATAGGCAATTCTATGATATGAAGTGTTTTGTTAGGAAATGGTAGAGTTAGAACTCCTTTATAAGTCGGATTTTTTAGTCTTTGTCTCTGTGCAAGGGCTTCTCAGATTTCTATTGCATGTTTGTGAAGGTTTAAAAATCAGACACAAATACCCTGCATATTGCAGAAAGCTTTTTATCATTGCTTTGATTCATCTGTGGTATACAATCATTCCAAACCCATGTAGCTTAAGGAATTAGGATGTGTTTAGATTTACAAGCATCTTACGCTAGTTTCCATTTGTTGATACATCATTTGTAGTAACATCTTCAATCAGTTTATAACCACGGTCAAAACTTGTTAGTAGTAACATCTTCATTCGACTATAACCGTGGTCAAAACTTGTTAGTAGACTACTATACGAGGCTTATAAGTTTGCCATTTAATGTACTAAGTAATTGATTAACCTGCATTTCAGGTTCTAAACGTGAAGGTAGAAGTAGTAGAGGAAAATGACAGTGGCATCTATGGAATCTTTTGTCTATCATTTGTATCTGACTTTATTAGAAGTTTTAACTAAGGTATTGCAGAGACTCGTAGTAGTGCTTGTATCTCAAATATGGCTCCTGTACTTTTAACAAGTAATCTTTTCATTTTGGTTTGTTTATATTCGCCTTGTGATTGCAATATCTGGGTTCTTGTTGGCGAAAGTATTCTTCATCTTCATGCTCAGCCGGAACTGTTATATGCATGTTGACTACTCGTACACGTATCTCTTTGTGTTCCTAGATAAGAGGCGTTTGGTTCATGGATTTGTGAAAGTATGCAATCCGACAAATTTACCACCATTGTCTATTTAAGTATTTAACTTCAAAGTATACAGTCTAGACCGCTAAGAGGCGTTTGGTTCATGGATTTGTGAAAGTATGCACAATATTTGAGATATTTATTTGTGTTTGTCTGAATTATGGTTTTTTGGGATGTTTCTTTAGCTTTTAGGGGCTTTTAGAATTTAGAGCAATGTCGTAGCTTCCTCGAGTGTTAACTAGATCAGAGTTGTTAGTGTGCGTATGTGTCTATTTGTGGGCGAAAACTGTTCTAGTGACTTTGTTCCAAGTGTTCTCGATTTCATGTGAAGTAGGTAAGGACATGGAGGTGGTGGTGGTGAGAATTGTGGCCAGTGACATGTCAGGACATGTCAACCTACATATGATAATGAAACACAAATAATAAGTAGTGTTGTGATACTTTTCAAAGTTAGTATAGATCATGTAAAACCTGCTTGATTTAGATCGACGGAAACGGGTGTTTCTATTGAACCATATGCTAAATCCTAATTTCCCATAGGCATAGTTGAATTCTTCATTTATGACTTTAGAAGCAGGATAGTAGTATTTAAAGTTTATTATGTTAATTTTTTCATCTTTTTTAATTTTTTCATTTAGTAAAAGGACTAGTGTTGCAAAAAAATAAACTATCGTTAGTGAAAACAGAAGAAGCTACATAAAAGTTACAACCCTAAAAATGATAAATTTAATACGATTTTAGATGATTTTTCTTAAGGTGCCGTTTAGTTCAAAGATTTAAAATTGAGGAATTTTAAATTTTAATAAATTAAAACTTTTGAAAATTAAAAATTTCGAAATTTAAAATACCTAAGCATGTTGGTTGTAAAAACGTCATTATATAAAATCTTAATTTTAGATCGAACCAATTAACACGAATAATTTTTATATAAATTTTCTATTTAAACGAGTAAAAGTCTAATTTTCAATTTTTATATAAATTTCATAAAGAACTTTATAAAACTCTTATAAAATTTTCTATTAATTATATAAAAAAAATTCTATTAGTTTTATAAAAAATTTCAATAAATTTTATAAAATATATATTAAAAAATTATAAAAGATTCAATAAAATTTATAAAAAATTTCTATAAATTTTATAAGATTCATATAAATTTTAGAAAAAAATTATATATTTTTTATAGAAAATTTACAGAAATTTATAAAATATTTATATAAATGTTATATTCCTTGTTTATACGAATAAAAAGCGAATAAATTATTTTGTTATAAATTAACTTAAAATTTTTAAATTTTATATTTAAATGAGTAAAGTTTCATTCTTCATTTTTTATATAAATTTAATTAAAAAATTATAATATTTATATGATCTTTTATATATAAACGAGTTAAAACCAATAAATATTTTTTAATTAATATTTTTTTTATTTAAATGATTAAAAGCCAAAATTTTCACCTTTTATATAAATTTCATAAAAAATTATAGATATTTTATATAATTTTATATAAACTAGCCTGATACTCGCCCAATGCAGCGGCGAGTACCTGATGACTATTTTCTTACGAGTAAATGTTACACTTTTACCCACCAACTTCGTATTTAAATTAAGGTAAAATTATAAAAAGTTAAATATAAATAAAAAAACTCACTAAAAATGAAAAAACTAAAATTTAATCAAAATATATTAAAATAGATATCGAATTAAAGAGCGAAAATTTTAAAAAATATAGTGAAATTAGATTAGAGAAAAATAACTAAATAAAAAGATATTTCAATTTAAATATATTTTTTTTTGGAAATGCTAACAGCAGCCCTTAGGGCTGTCGATAATAACAGTTTTTTCAACAAATATGCTATAATTAAAACATGTTCCGAAACATGCTCCGTATTTTTCGCTAATATAACCAATGAAAAATGTGAATTGTATTTGTGTATGCGAAATTATAGGAAGTAGTTGGTGATTCTGAATAAAATTGCATGATTATATTTGAACATTCTATATTGTCTTAACACAAAATTTGAAAATCAGTTATTAACGACAACCCTAAGGGCTGCTGTTAGCAAAACCCATTTTTTTTTGAATAGTTTGTTAAAAAAGTTGTTAGAAAAATTTGTTATAAAGATGGATGAATGAGATTAATTTCTAAATTAAGAAATGTAAGAGGCTTGATTTTTTTAAGAATTCTAAAAATAAAAAAGTTTAAGTGCTTTATATACAAAGTAGTATAGATTTTTTATTTTTGTATTTAAATAAGTTAAAATCGAATAAAAAAAATTTATATAACTTTTTAAAATTTTACAAGTTTTATATTTAAAACAGTAAAAACCCTAAAAGAGCACTTAGGAAAAGAGTTTATACAAAATAGTTATTAAATATATTGAAATTCTTTACTTTTTAGAAGGATTTTAATTCTTTCGTTTTGACAATTCAAAGAATTTTTAATTTATTTATTTGTTATACCAAACACAATATTTAACTATAAATAAAATAAATATCTTTCAACCAAACAACTCCTAATCATAATGTGTCAAAGTTATTCAATTTAGCCAAAAATTTACCATTAATTAATGACTTTGGAAGTAGGTAGTACACATCTTCCTAGGGATGAGCACGGTACCGGTACTGTACCGAACCGGTACCGAATCAGTGGTACCGAATTTTTCTCGAGCATAAATTAGTGGTACCGGTACCGTACCGAACGGGATTCGGATATCGGTACCGGTACCGGTATCGGTACCGGTACCGGGAAACCGGGATTTTCCCGTTTTTTTCCGGGAATTTTTCGATTTGGTACCGGTCCCGTACCGAATTAGTGGTACCGAATTTTTTTTCACCTTATTTCGTGGTACCGGTACCGTACCGAACGGGATTCGGGTACCGAGAATCGGTACGGTTCCGGTACGGTTCCGGTTCGGTTTCGGGATTCGGGTCCAAATGCTCATCCCTACATGTTCCCATTCAATCCAGCTCTATATATCTATTTTAGCTTCCGCCAAATCTTCCTACTTTTTTTTCTTGCAATCATCCGTTGTCTTTCTTTTTTCCCTTTTGTGACGAAAGTTGACATCTTTTCACAAGTAAGAGGACTTGAGTCGTTGCGCGGTTGTCTAGCACCAACAAACGGCGTGAGTTTTTGCTTTGGTACAGGAGTTTGTGGGTTGGCGCCGAATAGCGGTGTAAACGATCTGAGCCGCGTCGAGTTTTGGTCTAAACGAGCTAGGCTTGTTTATTAACTACCTGGCTCGAGCTCGGCTCGAGCTCGAACTCGAATGTTTTTTTTGTTGTTTGAGCTCGAGCTCGAAGCTCGTTTACGATTTTTAACTTTTGTTTAAACGAACTTCTAGCATAGAAGATATAGTTTGGTAGACTCGTTTATTAACTCAAGCTCGAGCTCGAAAGCTCATTAATGATTATTAAAATTGTACTAATACTTAATGTGTAAGCTAAAGTGTATGTGACTTATATGCTTATAGATTTATCACTAATATGTTAAGCTCGAATAGGTCGTTCGGATCGTTAAGCTCGAATAGCTTGTTCAGCTCGTTAAGCTCGCTCGGCTGGAGACAATTAAACGAGTTTTCGGACGAGCCGAACCTAATATTAGTTTACAAAGCTCGGCTCGCCAAATTAAACGAACACTAATATTTGTTCGAGATCGGCTCGAGCTCGAGAGTATTAAGTTCGAACTCGAGTTAAACGAGCTTGAGCTCGACTAGCTCGTTAAAAGCTCGACTCGTTTACACCCCTAGCGTCGAAGGCCTCGCGTCGTGGCCACGAGCCACGCGGTGAGGTTTTTTTTTTTTTTTAATAAATTTATAGGGTATATACCCTCTATGGCACCAAAAATACCTATATGACACCAAAAGCACCACTCCCTCTAAAAAGTGGTGCCATAGAATTTCTCGTGGCATATCCTATTTGCTTACGTGGCATCATTTTTTGGCTATGACACCTAGGGTTGTAAACGAACCTGTTAGTTCAAACATTACGATGTTTAATCAAGATGATCCCTTTATGTTTTGGTGATGACAAACGTATAACTCGCAATACATAATGTAAAATGTAAAAGGTACTCATAATCACTCAGGCATACTTATGTATACTTCTCTCGACACCTTGAAGATTACATTCGTCATGAAAGACAAGAAGGACGCGCGGTTCTCTTATAGAACACGCGGTTCCTTAGAGATATCGAACCGCGAGAAGATATAGAACCGCGGGCAGTCAAGCCGGTTTAGGCTTACTCAAGATTTTTGGAAGCTTCTAGAAGATGGAGGGAAACTAATAAATTCAAAATTCAAATTTTGAATTTACTTCTAGAAGATGGAGGGAAGAAAATAAATTCAAATTTCAAATTTTGAATTTGGGCTCCAAGAATATAAGGTGCACTCTTTTATCCAATGGCTAGTCTACTCTTTTATCCATTGGGTAAAAAGGTGCTCTCCAAGGCAAGAGTTGGCTATAAATAGAAGACTATTCTCTTCCATTTTTCTTGAGGAAAAACACACAAAAACCTTCCAACATCCCATTCCTCATTTGCCTCATCCTCCTCAAGAGCAATGAGAAGAACAATTTTACCCTTGTGAAGTGTTAGTGTCTAGATTCATAACATGATGAAGATCTCTCTAGATCAAGTCATGATTATTGTCTTCCTACTATGTATATGTAGAAGATCCAAGTTGTGGGTACACTTGGATGTGTTTGTAAGGGTAGAATATCCAAGTGATGGGTATCCTTGGATTAGGTGTTAGTTGTGTAGATCCAAGTCTTGTTAGTGCTTAGATATAGTGTTAGAGTTATAGATCTAAGTGTTGTGTGCTTATAATGTAGAGATTTTACTAGTTGAAAAGTTCGTTTTCTCGGTATCTTCTCGAATTGATTTCCGGTTCAAAGTACGACTCAATTGTTTTTGGTGAAACAAATATTTTTGGTTGTTTTTAAAATAAATGTGCAAGACGTAACTGAAAATGACTTAAAGGTAAATCTAAATCTAATTTTAAAATAAAAGACAAGAATTTAAAAGCGTGACGAAAAGTAAATGGGCACTAAAAGTAAATGACGCAAACTTAAATCTAACCTAAAGGCAAACTTAAAACGCAACTAAAACTTAAAACTAAGGCAAGCTAAAATAAATCTAAGGCAAGTAAACTTAAAGTGCAATTAAGTAAAAAGGCGAGAAAAGTAAAGCTTGAAATTAAAGAATTAAAAACAGAAACTAAAAATAACCTGAACACAGCTTATCCGGAATAATCCTTCGTTCGGAATAAACATTCATCCGGAATGTCACCTTCGTTCGGAATGTTCTTCTTCACTCGGAATATTTACCAAATACCTTGATCTGGAATAAATCCTTTATCCGGAATATGTCACTTATCCGGAATAAAGTCTTGATTCGGAATGTTGGTCCTTGATCCGGAATGTTGTGCTTGATCCGGAATATTTGGTTGATCCGGAATATCTTCCTTGATCCGGGATGTTGAAGATTCCGGATGAAACTCCTTGATCCGGAATATTATTCCGAATAAAACTCCTTGATTCGGAATATTCTGTTGATCCGGAATGTGAGCTTGATCCGGAATAAAAGGCTGATCCGGAATGTCTAATATTCCGGATGAACGGTTTGATCCGGAATAATAAATTATTCCGAATAAACTCTTCTGATCCGGAATGTCCAATATTCCGGATGAACACCCTTGATCCGGAATAAACTAGCACAGACCCCTTGACTCGGAATGTTTTGTTGGGCTTGATCCGGAACGTTTCCTGGGAAAGATGAGTAACAAACAAGCGAAGAACAAGGGATACAAGATAAACACGAATCTAAACAAGATCAAGCAAAATCAAACCAAAAGATTAAGCAAACTAATAACAAATGATCAACTAATGATAATCAAACAAACCAAATCAATAAAACTAACAAAACTAATCAAAATAATCAAAACCCACTTAAATCAAATCAATAAAATAAGAACATGAACATGAACAAATAAACATAAAGATTAAAGAAAGGAATATAGGAGATCAAACAATAAAGTAAAGATTGACAATAATTAAAAGGAAACTTACTTGAAATTAAATGTAATTAAGGTGCAAGACAAGGTATTTAAATGGACATGAAATTAAATGACAAGGTAATTGAAAGTGGAAGAAATAGTTTGTCAAGCTATCCAACAAAATGAAAATGAATACACTAATGACTATTTATAGGGGAGGATTAGGATGTGCTTAGGAAGCTTCCTCCCCTCTTTCATCTTTTCTTAATTGCATGCTTAAGTCCTTGTCCTCTTAATCTTCTTTAAATCTTGGACTTTAATGACTTTGTCTCGGGATTTCTTTAAACTCGTCTCGACATTTCTTCATAAATAAGACTTGAGTTCTTCGGCTTTTAGTAAACTTCCGTCTTTTGACTTTTTCTTCGATAAATCTTCAGAATTGGTCTTGGACTTCCGTTCTTTTTGCACTCTTGACTTCTTGACTTCGTCTTTCGTCTTTTTCTTCGATAAAAGCCCGTGAATGCCCGTGTTTTCTCCACTTTTCACCTTTTCGTCCTTAATCACAACAAAAACACAAACCACGCATAATTCCGACATAAATGACATAAAATACACGTTTTGGCTCGGTTATTATTGTAATTAAGTGGTAAAAAGGATGGGTGTTTACACACCTATCAAATCCCCTACACTTGAGCATTGCAATGTCCTCATGCAATGCATCAGTTACAAAGCACATTTACATTTTTCATCAAAATCAATCCACTTTGGCCTTTATTAAAGAGATAGAAAACTATAAACATTCAAAGTAAAGAAATCAAAAACATACCTTGGGTTTTGGAAATGTCATGAATGATCATCATCCTCAAGTTTTCAATTTCTCCAAACCAAGCTTAAAAAAGAGATCATTGTTATTATAAGTTAGCAAACTAACACGAACTCATGTGGGCCAATTACTCACTTAGACTCCCTTATTCCTAGGTGTATCTCTTATATTTTATTGTTGTCTTGAATGATCACGAGGATGCATTGTTGACTTATTTCGATAGTTATTTAGGCCGAAAATAAAGTGAACGATTTAATCAATAGTTAGCTAAAGGATAAAATCTTTTAAAACTGCTTATCAGGACCTAAAAAAGTTCATATCTTGGCATAACTCGCTTCGCGATTTGAGATCTTTCTCGGACCGATATTTGGCAGCGACTTCATACTTCAAACCTTGAGAGACGTTCATGAAATAATGGCCTTCTCTTCATAATAGGAATCTCTTCACTTGAAGTTTTGATAGATTCTTCATATTTGGACCACGACTTCTTCATTTTTCTCCAATCTTGATTTTGGACTTTGATATACAACGATCCGCCTCCTTTTAGGACTTGGATCTATTTATCCTCATACATTTTTAGGGCCTTTTCTGATAGACTTCTCCATGACTTTTTGGGGAGTTTTTGCTTTTCGTCGTGTGTCTTGATCCTTCATATTGATTTTTGATAAATGATACTTCACATCACTTGGGATCTTTAGTAACAAAATGTAGCCCTCATGCATTGTTAGGACCTTTTTGGACTCGCCAATCTTCGCATCCCGCTTCAATAAGTTATGCCTTGGCTATGAACTCTAATCCATACCGAGCAACTTTTAAACGATCTTGGGCTAGAAGCTAACTAACTTTTCAAATCGTACAACCTTATTTATTGCAGATAAATTTATTAGCAAGCAATGGGAGAATAGGCTTATAATCAACTCACATAAATTCACGAAAGAATACCAAACTTATAATTGACTCTATCATCTCTCGTTCTCCACAATTTAAAATCTCAAGGAATGAGACTCGTGGATGCTTAGCCAATTAAAACAAAGTTTTGGGTTTTCGAGTCGCCTATAGGATCTTGCATCTTCTTAGACTCTTTCAAGTTTAGAATTTGCGTTTTAAAGTTCCCTTGATAAACGACTCTCTAGGATCAATTATAGGAACTTGCAAAAAGTTCTTGTTCTTAACCCGTGAGAGTTAAGACTTTCGCGTTTTATAGCTCCCTATATAAAAGCCTAGCAAAACTTGACTTAAACACGTTAAGGATACTAGCTAGAGCAAACTTAGATAAGTAAACTCGGGTTGAGTCAAAAGATTCACAACGTTTGAAAATTAAAACCACTTTATTAAAATTTATTCTAACAAGGAATAGACAATAACTATACAAAGGGAAAAACTAATAGGCCAAAATAGATCAAAATTTTTGAAAAATGTCGAAAAATTGATTTTCCGGTTAAAATGAGGACAAATACAAGGAAAAGGCCACTTAACTTCGATAGAAGTCCCCTACACTTAATATAAACATTGTCCTCAATGTTTAAGCATGTGGGAGTAAACTCCCCTACACTTAGGACATTGTGCACTTTGTTTAAATCGCGCTAAGGAAAGGACAACTAAAGAGATTCCTATTTTAATATTGGAAAATATAAAATAGTGAATCGAAAAGAGTTTAGGATAGAACCGGGAAGACGGAAACATGGAATCACGGGTCGTCAAAAATCATCAAGAGTGTGTCTTTGAGCGCTCGAATCCCTGATTATAAGAAGAGAGGAAATAGCAAACACCAACGGGTCTCCCCTACACTTAGGATAAAGAAAGCTAAAAGATGGATACATGGGTTGCCTCCCAAGAAGCGCTTGATTTTTGTTAACCGAGTCGTGAGCCTGACTCGACCTTGATTATCATAGGAAGAAGCATGAAACATATCCACCAGGATCAAAGACATAGTTTTCGTCCATCATATAGCACAAGCTTAAGGCGAACAAGGAAAGCCAAAGAAGAGTAGGCAAGGTTCCCTTAAGCAAAGATGGAGCACAGTGGAAGCAAGGGTGAAGTGGTGCAAGCAGATTTCCATAAGTTCCAAAGATTTTTCCTTTTATTTCATCAGGTGGATACTGAGATGGCTGAAGAATATCGATACCGGGGTCGAACACCTTTTCCTTTAGGGGAAAATAGCACTCAGGCTCAGCAGAATTTGAAGAAGATCCACGAAGAAAATGCATAACCTCGTCCTCAGAAGGGGGGCAAAGAGGTGTCAAATCATATGTGCTGCGGATATTGGTGTCGACCGGTTGCTTCTCCTTTGAAAGAATTTTCTTCAAATCCAAAGTAGGATCAAGACGATAATCATCAAAGTCTAAAGGAGGTGCATCACTCTCATGAGGGAAGTAAGTATTGAGAAAACTTGAAAAGTCTTCCTCAAATGAGTAATCATCCAAAGTAGGATTAAGTGATGGCGGAGGATCTTCATCATGTGAAGAATCACTCGAAAGAGTACCAGCCTCATCAAAATCATCATAAGTGGGCATGTCGGGATACTCGGAAGTAAAATCATCATAATCATTCGAATCTGAGCTAGAATCATCATCATAAGCATAAAAGATCGATGGAGAATCATAAATGGGTGAAGGTTCCAAATTGGAGAGAGAATCATCCACATCATCTTGAAAAAGTGGATTATCAATGCAAGACTCGAATAGAGGATTGTTGTAGATGACAAAATCATCAAGCACATTAATCATATTCGCATATTCTCGTCCAAAGGATTTGCTTGTAAGCTTCCCCATTTGAAAACTTGTGCATCATCCCCGACTCTTAAGATTAACTCACCTTCGGCAACATCAAGTAAAGCTCGTCCGGTTCTCAAGAATGGCCGACCAAGTATTAAAGGGATACGAGGGTCCATTTCATAATCAACAACAACAAAGTCGACCGGAAAAGTGAAGGTGCCAACTTTAATGAACACATCTTCGGCAATACCAACGGGGTAAGCGAGAGTGCGATTTGCAAGCTCAAGAGTCATCTTTGTCGGAGTAAGGTCGGGTAATGATAGTGTTTTCCAAACACTTAATGGCATCAGATTAATACTGGCCCCGAGATCAGCAAGGGCAGTAAATTCTTCGGTTTTGTTAAAAATGCAAGGCAACACAAAACGACCGGGATCTCCAAGTTTTTCCGGAAATTCTTTAAGAATAACTGCAGAGCAGTTTTCATTTAAGCGTGTGCTGGCGAGCTCAATCAGCTTCTCCTTCTTGTTAAGCAATTCCTTGAATGCTTTGACAAATTTCGGCATGTGGACAAGTGCTTCAACAAGGCTAATGTTAAAAGTCATTTGAGAGATCATCTTCAAATAATTCGACACTTGAATGTCATCCTTTGTGTGCATTTTGGTCTTGCCTAAGCGAGATGGATAAGGAATATTAGGGTTGGGTGGTGAAGGTGTAGGTGTAGGTAAAGGTTGAGATGTTGAAGGTGGGGTTGGTGGAGGATTCTTGGTGGGTACTTCATCACGACGAGGCGGAGACGGCAATGGTGTACTAATACTAGGTGTGGGAGTAGTAGGGATAAATGGTGGTGGAGGAGGTGTAGATGATGGGGGCGGGATAGGTGGTCCTACGATGGTAACTCCACTACGGGTAGTAATAGCACTCACATTTGCTCGCAGATTGGTGACGGTGTTTGAAGGTAGAGAACTCGAAGTAGAAGGTTGAGTTGTGGGCAAGAAACTAGCAAGCATATTCTTCAAGTCATTCGTTTGATTGCTGAAGGAGGATTGAATATTATCGCGAAGCTCGGATATAATGTCATTCCCTTGCTTGGTAATAACCCCTTTCAAATTGATAATTTGACTCTGCAGATTCTTGATTTGCTCACCTTGGGTTCTCATCAAAGCTTCAACATCTTGATTCATGGGTGGGGCTTGTTGAGTGGGTGGATGATAAGGATTAGAAGCTCTTGGTGGGATTTGGTTGCTTCTATTGTAATTGTTGTTGGGGTTTTGGTTTTGAGGAGAAAAACCGGGTGAAATGTAGTTGTTGGACCGGTAACTCAGCAAATTTCTATCCCCTTGTGGTCGAGCTTGGTAATTTTCCGGTGAATAATTACCATAAGCTGCATACACATTTTCCGGATTTCCTTAAGTAGAAGGACAATCAGTGTATGAGTGTGGACCGCCGCATGTTTCACAAGGATTTGCTACCGCTTTAACTTGATGTTGTTGGTTTGTAGCGAGAAGCAAGATATTTTTGTTCATTTCAGTCATCATGCGGGTGAATTCGGTCATGTCGGGGTTTGCTGAAGTAGAAGAAACATTGACTCTCGGGTTGTTCCTTGAAGAAGCGGAGGAATCCCAGTTTTTATGATGAGTAGTCATGTTCTCAATAAGCTCTCTACACTCCTCGGGTCTCCTTTTCATAAATGTGCCACCGGTGGCTGCATTAATCGTATCACGATCACGAAAAGTCAAACCGTTGTAGAAAGTATCAATTAAGGTCACAGGGAGCATGTTGTGGTGGAAAGTAGCGCGACAAAAAGCGTTGAGTCATGTCATCCCAAGTATGAATAGAGTTATTCGGGAGACGATCAAACCATTTCTCGGCATGATGTGATAAAGTATGTGGGAAGAGTTGAAGGCGAAGGACATCCATTGTGGCACCGGGCAACTTCATGCTTTGGGTGATTGTAATGAATTTGTCGAGGTGTTTGTTGGCATCATCATCAGGCATTCCGGCGAATGGATTAGTTTGCACTTGCTGAATCATGTGGTGCTTCAACGAAAACTCCGGAACCGTGATTTGCATCGGCGCAATCGGTCCTCCTCGTCCAAACATGGTAGGTTGACAAAGCTCTTCCATTGTCCGAAGATCGGGCTGTGGAAGAACATTGTTGTTATTGTTGAGGTGCGGTGGATTATTGTTGTTGTTTACACCTGCCATAGCTAAATCTTCTCGAGTCTCGGGCTCTTGATAATTAGAAGATCTAGTACGCGTACGCATACACCTACAAAGGCAAAAGAAAACAATACCAAACACAAAGAGAATATATATACACAATAAAAATAAAATCTTTTTGGATTTTTGAATTTTTTGAATTTTTATGGATTTTTTAACAATTTTTAATTTTTATGGTTTTTTTTGAATTTTTTAGGCAAGAAAAATAACGCTCACAAGTGAACGGATCCCAAAAAGCAACGCGTCTCTCACAGAAAACCGTTAATCTTTACGAAAAGAGCCGGCAGCGGCGCCATTTTAATGTAGAGATTTTACTAGTTGAAAAGTTCGTTTTCTCGGTATCTTCTCGAATTGATTTCCGGTTCAAAGTACGACTCAATTGTTTTTGGTGAAACATATATTTTTGGTTGTTTTAAAAATAAATGTGCAAGACGTAACTGAAAGTGACTTAAAGGTAAATCTAAATCTAATTTTAAAATAAAAGACAAGAATTTAAAAGCGTGACGAAAAGTAAGTGGGCACTAAAAGTAAATGACGCAAACTTAAATCTAACCTAAAGGCAAACTTAAAACGCAACTAAAACTTAAAACTAAGGCGAGGCTAAAATAAATCTAAGGCAAGTAAACTTAAGGTGCAATTAAGTAAAAAGGCGGGAAAAGTAAAGCTTGAAATTAAAGAATTAAAAACAGAAACTAAAAATAACCTGAAAACAGCTTATCCGGAATAATCCTTCGTTCGAAATAAACATTCATCCAGAATGTCACCTTCGTTCGGAATGTTCTTCTTCACTCGGAATATTTACCAAATACCTTGATCCGGAATAAATCATTTATCCGGAATATGTCACTTATTCGGAATAAAGTCTTGATTCAGAATGTTGGTCCTTGATCCGGAATGTTGTGCTTGATCCGGAATATTTGGTTGATCCGGAATGTTGAAGATTCCGGATGAAACTCCTTGATCCGGAATATTATTCCGAATAAAACTCCTTGATTCGGAATATTCTGTTGATCCGGAATGTGAGCTTGATCCGGAATAAAAGGCTGATCCGGAATGTCTAATATTCCGGATGAACGGTTTGATCCGGAATAATAAATTATTCAGAATAAACTCTTCTGATCCGGAATGTCCAATATTCCGGATGAACACCCTTGATCCGGAATAAACTAGCACAGACCCCTTGACTCGGAATGTTTTGTTGGGCTTGATCCGGAACGTTTCCTGGGAAAGATCAGTAACAAACAAGCGAAGAACAAGGGATACAAGATAAACACGAATCTAAACAAGATCAAGCTAAATCAAACCAAAAGATTAAGCAAACTAATAACAAATGATCAACTAATGATAATCAAACAAACCAAATCAATAAAACTAACAAAACTAATCAAAATAATCAAAACCCACTTAAATCAAATCAATAAAATAAGAACATGAACATGAACATGAACAAATAAACATAAAGATTAAAGAAAGGAAGATAGGAGATCAAACAATAAAGTAAAGATTGACAATAATTAAAAGGAAACTTACTTGAAATTAAATGTAATTAAGATGCAAGACAAGGTATTTAAATGGACATGAAATTAAATGACAAGGTAATTAAAAGTGGAAGAAATAGTTTGTCAAGCTATCCAACAAAATGAAAATGAATACACTAATGACTATTTATAGGGGAGGATTAGGAGGTGCTTAGGAAGCTTCCTCCCCTCTTTCATATTTTCTTAATTGCATGCTTAAGTCCTTGTCCTCTTAAAATTTGGATGGTTTCTAAGTTCCATACTTTGTCCGAAATATTGAGTGTCGGTTTGTCGTAAAACTTGTGTTTTACTCTTTTCTATTAAGTTAGACATCTCTTGGTTATATATCTTTGAAAATTGATATATTTACAAAGTGTTAAACTTAATTAAATTTTAAATGGGTCAAAGACTATTTTCAAACAAAATCAAGCTATGAATACTTTGTTGTATCTAACACTCAAAACATAGACGAATGCTTTTGTGTGTTAAGATAATTGTTTGTGTGTGTTTCCTTGTGTATTATTATTATATGTAGACATTATTAAGTGTTCCTTTCTATTTGTAGTAGTATTGCTTATATGTCTAGTCTCTTGTGCCTTGCTTGGTATTTGTTAGTATCTAGTTTTTCCTGATTAGGATGTATGCTAGATTTCTTGCATTTTAGTTGCAACATTATGTGTGCATTGCATATAGGATTAACATCTCTTAGTTTACAAATGTTACATAAACATCTTGTACACCTCGGGATGTTCTTTAACACTTTTAAGTTTGAAAGCTTTGGGATCTTGTCAAATCTATTGATTTAGGTCGTCTTACACGATCATTGTGTTATTAGTTCAAGTAAATAAATGTCTCACTATAAAACATGAAACACCCTTTGAAAATCTTAGCTATTTTCTCTTAAAAGAGTGTTTGTGGGAATCAAGAAAGATTTCGATTAAATATCAATGCATTATTCAAACTATGATTGGTATCATTATCGAATCTAATTGACATGTCTTTTTAGTGTAGACATGAATGTGGTTTATTAATAATATACATCGGATCATAACTCACACTTGTGTTGATGGTGTTATATTGAATCTACTTGTTCAAATTGTTAGACATATTTTGTTTAATAATTACTTATAATGCACATTAGAGTCGGTTTGATAACTTGGATGTTTCATCCGAAATACTCAAGTAATTTACATTGCTATGCAATTTATAAATGTGTCATTTCCGAAAGACCAATCAAGAGTGTTCCTTTGGTTTGTGTAAACTTTGTTTATACACTTTAAAGTTATTGGCCTCAAGTTCTATTAAGGTAAATAACCTTAACTAGACTTGTTTGACAAGATATGCAATGGTGCATTCTTAACCCTCATTAGGTCATGCATTGTGTCGCCATGCAAGTTTCATCCTTGCTAAACTTTATTAGGCAAATGTTGGAATTACATTTTGTCTAAATTGAGAATGACTACTAGAGAATTTATGCACTAGGATCTTAATTTGACCTAACGGTTGAATTACTTCTATGTGGGAAGTTGAGTTGGTGTATAACTCGTAAAAATGGTCGTGTTTAGCCTTAATTGAGCACCTCTAGTGATAGTCTCATACTCATTCTCTAAATTGGCTAAATGGCTCTTCCTATATATGACTAATCATAGTTTACTTTGATGAACTTTGTATGTCATTAGGAGTCTTTTTCTTTTGTAGCCATTAGGTTTTTCTTAACTTTCTTCCTACGTGCTAATTGAACCTATGTGTTTTTCCTTTGTGTGTGTTCTAGTTTTTATTTCTCTTAAGCATGACTTAATGATAAGTTAGACTAGAACATTAGGATTTGCTTAATTGGAAAATCCTCCATTCACCATCTAAACCAAGCCTCTGTAGGCGGTTCTTTAAATAGACCACGACTCCATATCTATATGGAACCGCCGATGGAGATAAAGAACCGCGGGCAGAAGCTCTCAAATTCGGGTTTTCTGAAACTTTCCAATTGTTCCAACACCCTTTGGAATCTTTGTTTCAAACCTTTGATCATGTTAGAAATACGTTTTCAACGTATATTAGAAGTATCGGTCGCTCCACAATATTATTAATGTTGTATAGCTCGTAGTTAATGTTTGCTTATTTAGTTAAGTAAGAAACCGGCCCATGGGCTTGTCATGGGTCGGCCCAAGCCCATTAGTGGCTTGGATATAAATACCCCTTTCCACCATGGAAAGGGGTTGGTTGTTGATTGTTTCACTTTTGATTAATAAGAAACACATATTCTCTCTCACTTTCTCTCACTACTTTCTCTCTCTAGAAATCTTCAACCCACTTTATTGATTCATAAGATTATCCATATTCTTCAATTGGTATCAAGAGCCATATGGTGATTTAAGGTAAGGATTAGTGTTGTTTTTTAATTTTTGAATGTATTAGTGATTTTTAGGAAAATCAACCTTGAATCTTGTAATTTTTGGTGTTTTTGTTGTTGGGATTAGTAGATAAGTATTGGGTTTAGCTTATTTTGGTAGAAATCATAAAACTTTTTGTGGTTTTTGATCAAAAAATCGAGTTTTGATTCGTTTAAAGAGCTATTTCCTGGTCTCGAAGTGTATTTTCCAGATATTCCGAATAGCAAAAACATTCCGAATAGCAAAAACATTCCGAATAGCAAAAACATTCCGAATAACAAAACATTCCGAATAACAAAACATTCCGAATAGCAAAACATTCCGAGTAGGGGTTATTCCGAGTAGGGGTTATTCCGAGTAGGGGTTATTCCGAGTAGGGGTTATTCCGAGTAGGGGTTATTCCGTATAAGGGTTATTCCGAATAGGGGTTATTCCGAATAGGAGGTTATTCCGGATAAGCAAGATTATTCTGGATAAGCAAGTTATTCTGAATCAAGGTAGATATTCCAACCAAGGTCTTTTTCACATTCAGGTATTTATTCCGAATCAACTTAATTATTCCGGATCAAGGGGTATTTTACGAGTTTTTTCGACGATTTTTAGTGGATTTAATCTTGGCTTCTTACACACTCTTTACTTCAACAACACAACACAATTCACAACCTTACTTCACTGCTCGATCAACCGATAATCTTTGATTCTTTAAAGTGATCAAAATGAATCTGAATTCATTAATGCCTCAAATGACATCACTTACGGATATTTCCGTCATTACGGGAACGGATAATCGCCCTCCAATGCTTATTAAAGAAGTCTTTGAAGCATGGCAAGGCCGTATGATGTCATACATTAAGGGAAAACCGACATATGGGAGGCTTATGGTCAAGTTAATTCTAAATGGTCCACTTGATTATGGTACCATCGTCGTTAACAATGTGACTCGACCACGGGAGTTTGAAGAACTTACACCAGCTCAACAACTTATTGCCGATGCAGACGAAAAGGATCTTCAAACCATTCTCCAAGCTCTTCCATATGACATCTATCGAATGGTAAGTTAATATACGGTTGCAAAGGATTTATGGGAACGTCTAAAGGTTTTGCTACAAGGTACGTCTCTTACTAAACAGGAATGGGAATGTCAGTTGTATGATATTTTTGATAGATTCACGTACAGCCCAGGGGAAACGCTTCACGACTACTACTTCAGATTCACTACTCTCATGAATGATTTGAATGTATACAATCTCGTGATTGCTCCATTCCAGGTTAACACCAAGTTTTTGAATACTTTACCTCAAGCTGAATGGGCTGAGTATATTACTGATGTTAAGTTAACTAGGGATTTGCATAAGTGCAATTTGGATCAACTCTATGCTTTTCTCCAGCAGCAAGAGAAGCACGTGATCATGCACCGTTCGCCTCGAGGTATGTACCCTGATTCTTTAGCCTTGATGGCAAATCAACCAAGCTTGTCATACAACAACACTCCTTATATCATGGGACACCAAGCCTATCATCCATCACCGTACATGACTCCAAGCTTCCCCCAATATTCGATTCTACCTCAACCACCCACCTCACATCAGCAACAATATCGGTTTAATGCACCTTCGTCTCAGAGAGAACCACAAGCATCACAATATGCCTCACAACCTCACCCATATTCACCAGCAAGCATTGCACCTTATGCTCAGTCATCATACTCTTCTTATCAAGAAAATGCAGCATATCCATCAAGATATTCTGACCACATGAGTATTCCTTCTAGTGCTTATGCCGCTCAACAAGACCAAGCAATGTATTGTGATAATGATGAAGTTCCCATTCCTGAATTCAAACAAGGAACTGACCCAGTTGAAGTGTTAGCCACTATGTCTGCTTATCTCACAAGGACATTGAGCAAACGAGGATTTAGAGGACCAGCTCCTACTAACAATCAGCTGAGGAATTCATCCATTTCTCGACAACAAGCTACTATTGAGAATGGCAGGGTAATGGTTCAACCTATTCAACCTTATCAGGGGAGACCCACTACATCAACCACCAATGCACGCATGGTCAATCCTGCTCCAATGGTCAACACTCCTCCACGAGCTAATTCCACAGGCAAATTGAGAATGATTACATGCTACAACTGTAAGGAAGAAGGTCACATGTCCAGGGATTGCACAAAACCCAAGAGGAGAAGGGATGGTCAATGGTTTGCAGAGAAGATTTATTTGGTGAACGCTCAGGTACAAGGATAGGAACTTGATGAAGAGGAGCTTACATTTCTTGCTGATCCAGGGATTGCAAAACAAGAAGTTGTCACTACACAGAATGCAGCATACCAAGCAGATGATCTGGATGCTTACGATTCAGACTGTGATGATCTTCAATCTGCTCAGGCAGCTCTTATGGCAACTATCTCTAGCTTTGGGTCAGATAAAATATCTGAGGTACTTACTAATACCACTGATACTAGTATTCAACCACATCAAGTTGGGAAAGAGGGTGCTGATTCGAATGAGTCTTCGGTGGTGAGTCTTTCAAATGAGGAGACAATCAATGATAGTAATATCAATGTGAGTCCCCAGACTTTGAGTGAATCACAACCGGGAGGCATTTCGCATACGCATACTCCTGCTCAACAAGATTTGGTCATGGTTCCTGCAAAATTACTTAGCCAAATGAATACTGCACTCTTAGAAACCCTAGCTAAGAATAAGAATTTGTCTGCTGAGCTTGCCTTGTGCAACGAAAAAGTTCACACTTTGGAATTAGTTCCTTCGTCCAATGTTCTAACAAATCCCGAATATGATCATTTTCGGAACAAACAAATGGGTCATTTGCAAGAAATTGAAACCTTAAGACCAGATCTTTCTAACGAACTTAAAGAAAAAGAGTTAGTGGTCACTAATTTTCACAAACTTCAAACGGATTTTGAATTACTCGAGTCTAAAAAGAATGAAATGGAAATTAATGCGGCTAATAAGATTAGAAGTTTAGATTATTTGCTTTTAAGACAATATGCTGCCTCTCAACTAGTGCACTTATTTGACGCATCGTTTAGAGAGTTTAACTTATCGTGTCAAAAAGACCTTCCCCCTAACCCACGGTATGCAAGACAAGCTTTTATCTATAGTCCAAGACTTTATAATGCAACTTAATTAGGATTGGTCTTAGATCCGATTGTTATTTTCGAGGGTCGCAAAAATAAGGATCTAGTTGATGAGAATCGGTCATACAACTTTGCAAAATATCCCCAGTGTGATTATTTTAAAATGAATCAGGAGCTTGCAAAAACGGACTTTAGAATTCGCTTCCATATGGATAAAGATCTCATCACAGCACCAACCTACATGTTAAATGAAGAAAACCCTAGTACACTTCCTACACTTGTCAAAATGGAAGGTCCTAAGGAAATTCCAAAGGATCTTCCACCTGTTAGCACTGTATGGATAAACTTGCAAGAGATTAATCAATACTTTGCTAATTTTGACAAGGTCATCCGGGAATGTACGACTTCAAATGGCCTAAACGCCGGAGAATGGGCTTTCGAACACATGAACGAGGTGTTTAAGAATGAGATTAATCCGTTTGTCGGAAGTCTAAAAGGAAGTTTTGCATCTCTTTCGGAAAATCTCGAGTTTGAAATTAAAGAAGTTCAAAAAGTGTTTTATGAAATGGACACCTCTTACCAACTACAATTAATTGAAAAGGAAAAGATTTTATCCGAATATGACCGATTCTTGTCCCAAGTAATTTCGTGTGATGTGCTTACTACTGTGAATGTTAATTATTCGAATGAGCTTACATCCGCTATGATTAAATGTGATGCTGTGAATATATGTGATGATGTGTGTGATCTCTATGTAAATGTTGCTGATACTGTAAATGAGGTAGATAATCATTCTTGTCACGAGTCTAACGCTGAATTTTTAAAGCTTCAAGATTCTTACAATTTACTTACAAAACGCTTTAATCAACTTGAACAACATTGTATATCTTTAGAATTAAAACAGCAAACTCAAAATGAGGATCTTTTGATAACAAATGGTTGCGAAAACAGTGTTGAGACGAGTGACAAGATGATTGAGATAGTTAAGGCTTTAGAGGAAGAGATTATGAGATTAAAGAGAGATGTATCATTGAACGAAACACTAAAATTGGAACTAGAGGCTGCAGAGTCTAAAAGCCAGTGCTTAGAATTAGACTTTCGTCTGTTCTAGGGGAGATGGATCGGGCAAGACAGGGACTATCCACTCTTTATGGTTCAATAGAAGAACGCTTAACTTTTAATGCAGCACAACAACAATCTTATGTTGAACAATTGAACCAAAAGTGTGAGGAAATCTCTGACTTAAACATCCAGCTCATTGACAAAAACATGGTCTTGGCCGAGTTAAAGGAGACACTTCTTCTCACCCGACAAGAAGTTGTTAATAACTCAGCTACCAACTCTGCACCGTCCTCTAGTGCTCCAACAACCAATTCAGTAGTGCTCTATAAGAACCCGCTCCATAAGAAAAATCTGGTTACCTACGATGATTATATGAGGAATGCAATTAAGCATGTAGATCTTGTTAGGGATATTTTAGATGACTTGTATGCGTTAGATCCCTCAAGCAGTTACTATTATTCAGCTCATGCATATATTCAGCGAGTTCAATATTGCTTAGCATATTTGCAATGCATAGGAAAACCGGGTTCTGCACTACTCACTAATCGACCCATTGCTGTAACTCCATTCAATAAGACCCTAGGAGCAAAATCGTCATTCGAACCATCAACTAAGGCACCTTTAAAATCTGTTGCTAATGTTCCCAATTTGCCTTCTACAGGATTAAAAGAGTCTACTAAGGCTAAAGGATCGCCACTCAAGAAAGATAAGATCAAGCCCTCCACTAGTAGTACCATCAAGAAGAAAGTAGAAGCTCACACTAGGAATATCAGTTCAGATTTAAATAAAAAGAATCATGTTAAGACTAAAAGCTCTGCGCCTGTGCAGAAGCCTAAACCATTTGTGAATTCTAATTTGAAATGTTGGAATTGTAATGAATGCATGTTTTCCCAACGCCAGGATTTGTGTCTTATTGATCATGTGAATGAAATGAATGCCATTAGGAATGATCTTGAATTGAAGCCAACTGGGAGAACTCGTGCCCAAGTTGGATGGCAATGGCGTCTAATATTTATCTTTTTATAGTTCGTTTTTCTCGACTCAATCCGAATTGATATAACGTTTTAAGCTCGACTTGATTGTTTTTGGTGATTAAATCTTGAATGGTAATCTATGTCTAATTCACAATGAACAAGCAAAAATGTAAAAATAGCTATATACGTATCCGTACTACACTAAAACACGTTGCAATTACGTCAATTATTTCTCAAAAGAAAATCAATTATAACAAGATCTATTAAATCTAAACAATTAAAACCAAAATGCAAATTACTTTATCAAAATCAAAATCTATAGTTCTTAAATGGTAAACTTATCTAAATCTAAAAGGTTTTAAAAGAAATTTAATAAAGAGCTACTACAAGAAAGTCTAAGTGAACTAGTAGTAAGACTATATGAAATTATGCTTAAAGTCTTGAGTTCGATTCTAGGCTACAACTTTTTTATTAATTTGATTTTCTAAATGAAAACTTTTAAATGGGCTTTATTATCAAACTTACGAACTACTGTGTACTATTCTTATAATATCAAAACTAACGTATATCAATTTCTTACTCAATTAAACTTGGGCCTAAAATTTATAAAGCCCAACAGAAAGGTAACAGACTGGAATTGGATCCTAACCAGCAGAATCAAATGCAAAGTCCTAAGCTAAAGCAATCTGAATACTTTGACTTCTACTCCTATTTTTAAAACTACAAATTCAAGTCAGTAAGTCTAAATGCCACTTCTAAATATCCTAAAGATCTTACTCAGCAGCTTAAAGAAACTGTACTAATACTAAACACACATTATCAGACTTAAAGCAACAATCTATCAGCTAAATCATGAACCAATGAACTGAACCAATGATGCAAATAAGCTACCAGATGTCTCTAACCCGAACAGTAAATGCTAAAATCACATGAATAAAGGAAATAAGCAAAATCAGATAACATGTATCATTTATCTAGTCAAATCAAACTGATAGCAATTCAAATATGCACTACAATTCTAACTAGCAAGCAGATTATATAAAAAAATGCAAGAAAATAAAACTTGCTTGACCTATTCATCCGACGTAAAGTCCTTTGATGACGAAGCGCGGCGCTGAGCCGGCTTTGCTCTCTACTGGTCTAAGATCGATCAAGTAAAATGCTCAAACTGAAATTACATCTACACTCGAACATATCAGCTACGGCTCTGCTAATTCGAGAGTCAAATAAGAGTAAGAGCTCAAACTGATCTACTCAATATGATTATCATACAAAATCAAACTGAAAACGAACGAAAGAAAAACAAACAGGTCTTCCGAATTCGAAACTGCAAATACTGATCTATATCGAACCGACTGACAACTTTTCATTAACTGACTAAAAAAACTTGAATCATTAAAAGCTTTTCATAAGCTTTTTGCTAATAAACCTGAAAATCAGCTTATAAGAAAAACATTTAGAAACATGACTAATCAACACTAAGTACTGATCACTAAAACTTCAACTAATCGAATTGATTCTTAGCACTTTAATTCATCTGAATATCAAAACAGCAAGGAAATAACAGCTTGAACAGTAACAGTATTTTTGAATCGTAAGATCATAAAAAGAATTTTCTAACAAAAATAAACTGTAAAAACAAAAGATCATTAACTAGCGTCTGAAACTTAGTTTTTCCATTAACAGAATAGATGATTACTCCTAAACCTAATCATTCTAACAGATTTAACTAAATTGAACAAGAAAATGAAACTGATAACCAAAAAGTGTAACTGACTAATCTTCGTGTAGTAACAGTAATCACGAACAAGAGTAAAGCAAGAACTAAAGATATCTCTAAAACATGTAATTCATCTTTATATCAAAATCAGAAGAGAAGATATTAAAGAAACTCAAAGCTTTCATTAATGGGAGAAAAAATGAGTAAACGGTTACAACTCTCAACTGTTTAACAGATTCATCTAACTAATTAACAGAAACTCATAAAGCTTTGAAAGAAAATCAAACTAACTAACTAATCCTAACTAACTAAGTGTGTGAAATCTACACCTAAGCTAACCGTCTCGAAATGAAGTCTTCGTCTCTATTTATAGCCGTCGAGGGAGATGGTGATGATGTGTCTTGTCCAATCCAGTTGTGCCACGTGTTTAATACGGGGATATACTCGTTCTTCATTCTTCATCCTATTTGGGGGTTTCTTCTCCTTCAACTCTTGATCAAATTAAATTGTACCATCTTGTAGAGGATAACGAAATGAACATCTTTGTAGTTTTGATATTTGCTTGAATCTCCTTAGATCTTTCTTGATATTGATTTACAGGTCTTGGTGGTGGAAGATAAGAACCGACTGTTGCTCTCTCTCTCTTCGTTGGAGAAGAAACGTGAATGTGTTTGTGTGTTTGTTTGACCGGTTTGGTCAATTGACCAAGTAATATAAACTTTTCTTTTCTTTCCAAATTTCCTTTTAGTCCCTCCATTTCAATCTTTCATCAAATGTAATATAAACTTTTAAGCACATTTCTTTTCATCCTTCGTCTTTGTAGAAATCACAACTTAAGCCCTCGATCTCGGTAAATAATAGCAAGTAAGGTCCTTGAAAGCTTCTTTCGTCATTTTCTTCGTCTTTTTATCAAATAAGTCCTTGAAAACGCGTCTTTGCTCAAAAATGTATCTTCTTACCTGAAAACACATGAAACGCAAATACACGCGTAATTCTGATATTTTAAAGTTTAATATTATGTATTTGACAGTGTTTTGAGTGGTTTTTGGATCATTATTGATGAGTGTTTTCACACTTATCAACTCCCCTCCACTTGACCATTGCCATGACCTCATGCAATGCAGCATTTCAAAGCTCTAAAGTGCACTTTTCTCATAATTAACCAACCTTGGCCATTTTATGATTTGATAAACTAAACTATACTACATGATGAATGATTTTGAATATTTACAATGCAATGCAAAGAAAACAATTCTATTTATATACTTTTAGATTTTCTTGAAATGGTTTTGATAGAAATAACTCATAAAGAAATCAATGACTTAGAATAGGGCTTGGGTACTATGGACATTTATCACCCTCAAGTTTCATTTTCCCTATACCAAGCTTAAAAATAGGATCATTGTATTCACAAGTAAAAAGTGCATCAACTTATTCATGATAATTAAGTGTGGAACCGGTTATTATTTGAGCAAATTGCTTGAAGGCAAATTTGTCATTATTTAAAGCGTGAAGTATAAGAAATGTAAAATCCAAAAATAAGGAAGCACGGTTTTAATCCTAAGTAATCCTCTCATCCATTACTTGAAAAACCGCTCACAATTAATATAAGTCCGTTTCAAGAGTAATAAGTCATTCGCCTTATGTGTAAAATCCTCATGTCATGCTTTCATAAGTAGCTACACACTCGCTAAGGAAAGAAAAAAATAAAACTCACGCAATAATTTACATCCGCCATCTTTTTGAGACTTTGGATCTTCAACCCCGCAACCCGTCAAGGTAATATTGAATTGGAGCAATCTATTGAATCCCCGCAACCCGTCAAGGTAATATTGGAACTCAATAGTCACTATAATTAACACCACACTGCCCCTCTTGGGAGTCTTATATATATATATATATATATATATATATATATATATATATATATATATATATATATATATTTTCCTTTCTTTTTCTTCTTTTTTTTTCTAGCCACTCATTTTTTTCATAAGCCGCTCTTATTTTTCTTTATTCCTCACAAAGAAAGTTTAAAAGAATAAAAGGAAAAACACCCGCTAAATATTGAGCATGACATAAGTCTAGTACACATAAAACGTTCTAACTTAGAATCTTAAGACGTACTCATACCAACCATAAATGATTAGACAAAAATGCATAAGAGATTACAAACCAATTAAAACCGTTCTTGATTATTTATTAACAATTATATACATGCGAAGAAAATAGAGGTTAAGAAGAGAAGGGTTTAGCCACAAGTAATTATCATGAAGTTTATCTAGCTCTTTTATACTTGCTTCAACTCTATCATTTCCCATTCTCCACAAATTTAAAATCTCAAATAATGAGAGTGGTGGATGCTTAGCCTAATAGACCAATGAAGGACTACATGGTTAAGGATACTAGCTAGAGAGTGCTAAGATAAGCAAACTCGGGTTGAGTCAAAATATCCATGGCGGGCCTAATATGTCAAAGAAGTCTAAATTTGTTAAACCATGTCCTTTATTATATTTTTTCCTTTTATATATTTTTGATGAAAAATAAAGAAGAAATATATACAATGCAAATGTGTTATGCAAATGAAAAATGATTGATGCAAAAATTATGAATGCATATTTTCGGTGGCCAAAGTAGATCAAAAATTTGAAAAATGTTTGAAAAATTAATTTTCCAAGTTATCATGAAGTTAAGGCAATGGTCTAGGTAAGGTCACTTCGATAGAAGACCCCCCTACACTTAAGCTAAACATTGTCCTCAATGTTTAAGAGTATTGGAGTGACTCCCCTACACTTATTACATTGATTACTTTGCTTAACCCAAGTTAAGGAAGAGACAACTAAAGGATATTCATTTTAAGCACAAGTGTGAATATCACAATAGTAAAAACTAATCGAAGTGAACCAGATACACGGGCCTCCTCCATAAGCTCCAAGCATGAAATGTGAGAGAGCAACCCTTGAAACAAACACGAAAAGACGAAAAGAAGCACCCCTCCACTTCAACTATACTATAACATCCTTTTAATTAAACCTAACCTATATAGATCTACTCTACGTTTTCTAACCTAGTTATTCATTGCTTGAGTTTTTTTTAACCCTAAGTCGCTAGCTCGACTCGGCCCCGAATTAAGTTGTCCTTGGGGAAACCATCATGGAGAATAAAGAATATCCACTTTGAAGCACGTCTCACATGATACACTCAAACTTAGCACGTTGCCATTTACTATAAGATTTACAATATCCGCCTCGATAAATGGAACGGTCCAACGTGTCTCAAGTTTGTCCAACATACGAAAGCTCTCATATATGAAGCACACGAGGATCAAATACATAGTTTCCATCTCTACATTCGAACAACTCCAAAATAGGTAGCATCACCAAAGTAAGCTCATACAAGAAGTCCATATCAATAGAAATCACACTCTTAAGTGGAGTAGATGAAAACCAAGGTGTCTCAAATTTACTTATCCCAGGATCAAAAACCTTTCCCTTCATGGGAAAATAAAGAGATGAACTCGTATCAACCATATAAGATTCCCCCTTAGTGATGAAAGCATCATGAGACAATGAAGGTGTAGGTATCAAAACATTCATAACAAGTATATCCATATTAGGCTCCTCATCATCATCAAAAGGTGGGTAATCTTCTATAGAAGGCATAGAAAAATGAGGATCAAGATTAATAGTGTCTTGTGAAGGAGGTGTAATCTCTATGTTCCCAAAAAGCAAGTTCTCACTAAGACGAATCTCCTCTTCCCAATTAGAATCACTATCATCAACCTCAATATCACTATTTGTAAGATAAGCCTCTATGGTGGCATCAATATCCATATGAGAATCCATATCAAAGGTTTTGGTGCCAAAGGTGCCTTAGGTGAAAAAGGATCAATCTCTAAGGGTATAGGATCTTCATCAATAACCAACTTTAAGGGTGGGAATAGAAGGCTCAAAAGAAGGTGTATTAAAAGAATCACTCAAAGGGATGATATAATCATAAAAATCAATAGGCGCAACCTCAAAAACCGGTGAATAAATATCAATGAAAGGTTCTTCTTCTATGGAATCAGCATTATGGTGTGTGTTCAATGCTTCAATTGAGGAGATAAGATGATAAACGTTTGATAAAACCTCACGAATATGAACATCTTCCACTTCTTCTATAGGAGCAACATCGTCATCCAAATTAGGAATGTCATCTTGACATGAAAAGTCATCGGATGATATATCATAAGATTCCTCACTAGAATAACAATCATCATCCTCTATTTGTGGCAAGTCTTGCATAAATTCTTCCTCAATCTCATTATCCCTTTCTTTAAACAATTCATCAAGATCAAAATCACCAAAATCACTAGTAGTAGCATGAAGGTCAACATGGGATGAAATCTCAATGTGATCATGAGGAGAAGAGGTATCAATACAAAGCTCGTCACATGGTTCAATGGAAACACTCTCAAGCTCTCTTTGGATTGGGATAAGGTTCTCAACACTAGAAGAGGTTAATTCATCCAAATCGGTGTTTTTATTAGTGCTAAGAGGCTCTTCCCTCATGGTTAAAGAGTCGGTGGGTTCCACGTGAGGTAAAGGTGATGAAGGTGTGTCATCATTAAGTGTCATACAAATCGGAGGATCGTCATCATCATCATCATAAAATAATGGATAAGGCGTACGAGTAGCAAAATATTCTTCTTCACATGATTCATGATATTCATTACTGATAGTATCATCCTCATCATCAACTCTCAAAGACGGCTCAATATCACATCGTAAAGCTCCTTGAGTTAGATAAGATTGTACAAAGAGAATTTGTCTTTGACAAGTTTCCTCTAAACATTCAAGTATTCTCCTTTCCATCTCTTGAATGCTCCTCTCAACGAATTCATGAAATTGAGAGTCATTTTGCATATTCTCTTGGTTAAACCCATGATTATACCCTTGATTATGAAAACCCTCATGATGTAAAAATCCTTGATTTTGAAAGTTATCTTGAGTATAGCATTGAAAATTTTCATCATTTTGAAAGCCTTCATTGTGTGAAAATCCTTGATTATGAAAAGTTTCTTGATTATAGCCTTGAAAATTATCATTAGTTTAAAAACCCGCATGATTGGAAAATCCTTGGTTTTGGTATGGCTCATTAAAGGTTTGATCATGAAATGATGGTGGAGGTCGCGATGAAAAACCAGAATATCCCATATAGTCATTACAAGTATGGTCCATTTGAAGGTTAGGTTGAAAATTAGGGTTCTCGGTTCCATTATAAGCATATCCCTCCCCATAATATCCATTGTTTTGATCACATAAATAAGTATCGTGTAGACCTCCACAAGTCGAACAAGTCGGATAATTAGCGTTGGTGGATCGTTGTTGCAAAATCTCCAACATGGAACGAGTATCCATGTGTAACAAGGTGGCCGAATGTATATACAAGTAAAATGACGTTTAAAAGCTTCCTCGGGGAAGGAAGTAATACACCAAAGGTGGTATGTTTACACGTGTGCGAGTACACGTGTAAGTAAACTCGAGGAGTGAGAGATAAGCTCTCGGTCGACTTTTGAAGGAGAATAGATTATCTCCCTCGAGGTTCGATATGAAATATCTACAAGAAAGTATAATATATGTAATTACTACTTGGGTGCAAGACCCCCAATAAAGCCTTCCTTCTTAGAATACGCACTAGTGAACGGGGGGTTAGGTGGCGCGAAGCACTTAAGTACCTATTAACCCTTAGATGACATTTTATAGCACATCGCCTTTCTATTCACTTTGTAGTTTGTATTCTTCGAATAATTGCTTATTGGAAGTTTTTATCTATTCTTGCTTTACTGAATTTGATCGATACAAGTGTCAAGGACCGGAACGCCCCCTAACACGTTGTATTGCCTCGGCAATACTTATGGAAATAGGTAACTTGGTTGTTCGTATATGTATACGTATTTACATATAATAATATAGAGAAAATATTTTTGTATTTATTTGATTTTTTAAAGAAAATACTATATGTACGTAAAAACGATGAAAACCGATATAATATATATTTTTGGGTGTAATCTTTTAGGAAAAAGATTACTTTTTGGATTTTTTTTTATTTTTTTGGTTCAATTCTTTAGGAAAAGAATTGATTTTTGTGATTGTTTATTTTTTTGTATTTTTATCTTTTTGATTTTTTTTATCTTTTTGATTTATAATACGTAAAAATAACGTTCACAAAGTGAACGGATCCCAAAATCCAATCGCCTCACTCGAAATCGTTAATCTTCACGAAAAGAACCGGCAGCAGCGCCATTTAATATTTCGTTTTTAAGTATCGTTTCGTCTCGGTATCTAATCGAATTGATATAACGTTTTAAGCTCGACTTGATTGTTTTTGGTGATTAAATCTTGAATGGTAATCTATGTCTAATTCACAATGAACAAGCAAAAATGTAAAAATAGCTATATACGTACCCGTACTACACTAAAACACGTTGCAATTACGTCAATTATTTCTCAAAAGAAAATCAATTATAACAAGATCTATTAAATCTAAACAATTAAAACCAAAATGCAAATTACTTTATCAAAATCAAAATCTATAGTTCTTAAATGGTAAACTTATCTAAATCTAAAAGGTTTTAAAAGAAATTTAATAAAGAGCTACTACAAGAAAGTCTAAGTGAACTAGTGGTAAGACTATATGAAATTATGCTTAAAGTCTTGAGTTCGATTCTAGGCTGCAACTTTTTTATTAATTTGATTTTCTAAATGAAAACTTTTAAATGGGCTTTATTATCAAACTTACTAACTATTGTGTACTATTCTTATAATATCAAAACTAACGTATATCAATTTCTTACTCAATTAAACTTGGGCCTAAAATTTATAAAGCCCAACAGAAAGGTAACAGACTGGAATTGGATCCTAACCAGCAGAATCAAATGCAAAGTCCTAAGCTAAAGCAATCTGAATACTTTGACTTCTACTCCTATTTTTAAAACTACAAATTCAAGTCAGTAAGTCTAAATGCCACTTCTGAATATCCTAAAGATCTTACTCAGCAGCTTAAAGAAACTGTACTAATACTAAACACACATTATCAGACTTAAAGCAACAATCTATCAGCTAAATCATGAACCAATGAACTGAACCAATGATGCAAATAAGCTACCAAATGTCTCTAACCCGAACAGTAAATGCTAAAATCACATGAATAAAGTAAATAAGCAAAATCAGATAACATGTATCATTTATCTAGTCAAATCAAACTGATAGCAATCCAAATCTGCACTACAATTCTAACTAGCAAGCAGATTATATAAAAAAATGCAAGAAAATAAAACGTGCTTGACCTATTCATCCGACGTAAAGTCCTTTGATGACGAAGCGTGACGCTGAGCCGGCTTTGCTCTCTACTGGTCTAAGATCGATCAAGTAAAATGCTCAAACTGAAATTACATCTACACTCGAACATATCAGCTACGGCTCTGCTAATTAGAGAGTCAAACAAGAGTAAGAGCTCCAACTGATCTGCTCAATATGATTATCCTGCAAAATCAAACTGAAAACGAACGAAAGAAAAACAAACAGGTCTTTCGAATTCGAAACTGCAAATACTGATCTATATCGAACCGACTGACAACTTTTCATTAACTGACTAAAAAAACTTGAATCATTAAAAGCTTTTCATAAGCTTTTTGCTAATAAACCTGAAAATCAGCTTATAAGAAAAACATTTAGAAACATGACTAATCAACACTAAGTAATGATCACTAAAACTTCAACTAATCGAATTGATGCTTAGCACTTTAATTCATATGAATATCAAAACAGTAAGGAAATAACAGCTTGAACAGTAACAGTATTTTTGAATCGTAAGATCACAAAAAGAATTTTCTAACAAAAATAAACTGTAAAAACAAAAGATCATTAACTGGCGTCAGAAACTTATTTTTCCATTAACAGAATAGATGATTACTCCTAAACCTAATCATTCTAACAGATTTAACTGAATTGAACAAGAAAATGCAACTGATAACCAGAAATTGTAACTGATTAATCTTCGTGTAGTAACAGTAATCACGAACAAGAGTAAAGCAAGAACTAAAGATATCTCTAAAACATGTAATTCATCTTTATATCAAAATCAGAAGAGAAGATATTAAAGAAACTCAAAGCTTTCATTAATGGGAGAAAAAATGAGTAAACGGTTACAACTCTCAACTGTTTAACAGATTCATCTAACTAATTAACACAAACTCATAAAGCTTGGAAAGAAAATCAGACTAACTAACTAATCCTAACTAACTAAGTGTGTGAAATCTACACCTAAGCTAACCGTCTCGAAATGAAGTCTTCGTCTCTATTTATAGCCGTCGAGGGAGATGGTGGTGACGTGTCTTGTCCAATCCAGTTGTGCCACGTGTTTAATATGAGGATATACTCGTTCTTCATTCTTCATCCTATTTGGGGGTTTCTTCTCCTTCAACTCTTGATCAAATTAAATTGTACCATCTTGTAGAGGATAACGAAATGAACATATTTGTAGTTTTGATCTTTGCTTGAATCTCCTTAGATCTTTCTTGATATTGATTAACAGGTCTTGGTGGTGGAAGATAAGAACCGACTGTTTCTATAACACCTCATTTTGATAATGGAATGTCACGCGTAATTATGGCGTGTCATCAAAGCATACAAGGATAAATGTATAAAACATTACATGACCATAGGGATAACCGGAATCAAACATCGGTTCCCAAACATAAGCCCAAAACATAATAAAGCAAAAGAAATGAATGAAAGACTAAACAAGCATAAGTATATGAAGGCAAAAAGGAAAAGAAGTCTCTAGCAGCTTCCATCCTATGCACGTCCTCCAAATGCTCGAGTCTTTCCTAGGGTACCTGCCGTTTTGGGACATGGAAAGGAAAGTAACGGCTGAGCAAAACGCTCAGTGCACGGATATAGACATAGTATAAGTGACTAAAACATAATAAAGACTTAATAGCAGTGGAAATGTATAAGTCCTGGAAAACCTGGAACATGTTCATAAAACTGGTTTTATAGTTTGAAAAGCCTTATGTTTATCTTATGAAAACTGTTTAACATATTTTACCATTAGCCCATATAGGTCATGAAAATCCACCGTGCATGAATACTTGGAGGGGTGACCTCATCATGCAAATTAGAGGGGCTGCCTCTAATTTAATATACTGGTTTTATGGGTAGGAGGGATCAGCTCCTTGTGAAGGATGCAAGGCACACACCACATTCACCATGTAATCCTGAATAAAAACTTGTAACTAGGATGCACCCATACGTCCCACATGATAGATATAAATAAATGGACAAAAGCTGAAGGGACGCCACGAGCAATCACTCCGCCGTGGTGAAGTCATAACATCAGTGCCTCTAATGTTATGGTTATGGTACCTCCATAACTAGGTGAAACTGGTCATGCATGTATATGGCTATAGGTAATCATATTTAAACATAAGCAAACAAACTCATACTTATACTACGGGAAAACAGTTGACTGCATACGGGGAAATCCTAATAAGGAAAGAATGTCCATACTGAAAGGACGGGAATCCGTACCTTATGTCCAGGGAACGAGAAAGACGAACTGCGAGAATCCTACTTCTGAATCATTAGTGCTACATAAATACGTACATGAATAAGTATCTGCTTACTAAATACATAGCTGGTTTTATGTCATGTCTTAGCTTATTTTATGTGTTCTTACCATGTTTTACTGTTTCTAAGCCTTAAACTGTGTTTTATCTTATATTTTGTTTAATCTGATTAAGTATTTCTGGTATTTCATGTGTTATTATTCTTACTGTGTAATAATAAGTAACTTTCCAAAAATAGCAGGTTTCCTAAAACAGAAAGTTTCCAAAAATAGAAAGTTTCCAAAAATAGAAAGTTTCCAAAAATAGAAAGTTTCCAAAAATAGAAAGTTTCCAAAAATAGAAAGTTACCAAAAATATAAAGTTTCCAAAAATAGAAAGTTTCCAAAAATAGAAAGTTTCCAAAAATAGAAAGTTTCCAAAAAATAGATTTACTGCTTAAAATAGATAAGTTTCTAAAAATAGAAAGTTTCCATAAATAGATTAGCTGCCTTAATTAAATAAGTTTCCATAAATAGATTAGCTGCCTTAAATAAATAAGTTTCTAAAAATAGCTGGTTTCCATAAATAATATAGCTGCCTTATTTAATTAAGTTTCTAAAAATAGAAAGTTTCCATAATTAAAAATAAGCTGGTTAAATAAGCTAAGTATATATGCCTAAGTATTTTCATGATTAATTTCTAAGTCATATGATATATTGTATAGTTTAATAATTATTTCATGCAATTTAATTAAACTATAGGTTATAATATTTAATTAAAGTATAACATGTTTTTAATTAAATAAGTTAAGTACTTAGGTTAAAATATGTATTATTAAATATTAATAATATAACCTAAGTCATGTTAATTAATTAATTATATCCATGGTTTTTAAAATAATTAATTAATTATAAGTCTTAAATATTAATACTTAGGTTAAAATAATTTCATGATCATTAATAATTAAATAACCTAAGTCATGTTATTAAATTAATCACATCATTTTATTAATTTAATTTTAACATAAGTTCATAAACATAAAAAAAACTAACATACACCATGAACCGGATCTAGGCTAAAAACATGAACCAGACATGAAATCGACACCGTACCCCGAACCAACTCGGGGTACCCCGTGTTTACCTTGCTGCCGTGGGACCCACACGCACCAACCAAGACCATATGGTCTTGGTGGTGGTCGGCTTGGCAAACCGAAACCCATTCGGGTTCGGTTGCAGCCTGCGGCCAAAACAAACACCCCTTAAAAACAACCTTTTGATTTTATCTAACACCAAAACATGTTAGATCTATGCTTAATTATTATGTTTTTGTAAAAACATCTCATGTTCATAATTTATAAAAAGATTAAATCAAAAGAAAAGGTTTAAAAAGGATTTACCGAATTCGTGGATCAAAAGGATGAAGAACAAACACGATCCCCAACTTAATTTCCAAGATCCAAGATCACAAACCACCTCCTTGTGGTGTTCTTAAGGTGGCGGCACAAAGAGGAGAAGGAGGCGGGTTTTTAGGGTTTTTTTTTCTAAATCTTCTGTAAAACTAAAAAAAAATGAGTAGTGTAAAAATATTTAACCCCTTTTTAGTAAAAAATGATGGGCTAAGCCCATCCTCCCTCCTAAATTTCGTGGGAATGGGGCCCACAAGGGGTAACCCGATCCTTTTCCGTGTCTAATTAATAAGTGTGTTCTCGTGTTCGTGTTTTACGTGTTTGTTCGTGTTTATTTATGTTCGCGTTTTGTGTGTTCTCGTTAAATAATTACCGTGACCTAATATATTTAATTACGCTCGTAATAAATATATATACGTAATTAATAATAGTTCCTGTTTTAATTACGTTCATGATTTCATGATCGCATGTTCGTGATTAATTATCGTTAAATAATTATTACGTGATCGTGCATAGTAAATACTTATCGTGTTCTAACACGTACGTAATACGTAAACTCCTAACACGTAATCGTAATCATGCTATAATAGGAAATTTTTAATCTAGTGCGTACGATCTTAAGGGTACTATTCATGGTAAAAGCATGCGGGTTTTACAACTCTTCCCCCCTAAAAAGAATAATTCGTCCCCGAATTATAGATAACGTAACAGAACGAGAAACATACCCGAATCAAACTGAGAGGGTATGTAAGATAAATTAACGTGCAGGTGACCTGGCAGAAAGAACGCGGAACGTGACATGTCAAAAAAGGACATGGAACGTGACGTGGCTGAAAGGACATATCTAATTTATAAGATAAAATGGATAAGAAGTCCAGATGAACTTGTCCGTTTCCAAGTGGCTTCCCTCTTGGAACGGTTCCTTATAAGATCTTGACACGAATGATAAGTCTTGGTCCTCCTGACCTTGACTTGGAATACGAAGAAGTTCCTGGTTATCAACGTAAGGTAGATCTCCTAAATTCGATCGAGAGAATAAGAATTAACGTGTAAGAGTAACTGAAACATTATGGTGCAAAACAATCCGACTTAACCGATAACTAGCAACGATGCGTGAGACATATAGAAACGTAGTAAGTGAAAATTTTTGAATGTGATACGTGAAAAATTTTGAACGTGCTACGTGGAGATATGGCGAGTGTAGTATGAGTAAACATATCGTGATCCCTGATACGTGTAACATATCTTGATCATGATATGAGGAACGTGAAATGAACATGACATGTGAAACATATCGTGATCATAGAATATAATGGCGGTAACGACAAACGCTAGAAGGTGAGACATAGATTATGACGAGAAACGTCTATCTGAGGATAGGGAGTTATACTAAACTTGGGTCTGATCTCTCAAGTTCTTGCAAACTACCCATAATGAGAAAAGAAATGAACGTAAAATCGTAAACCAAAATACGATCATGAACGTAAAATAGTGTCATGAACGCGAGCGCGAAAGCAAGTCGTGGAATCAGTATGAAGACGTGAAGTAATTTAGAAGTACAATGCGAATCTTTGTCTGACCCGATAGCTGAGGGATTACCAAGTGATCGGATGAGCCTTGGCGTGGAATGTGTCCGATCAATCCGTTGATTATGAAATCCGTACGGACGTAAGGATTTTGCAGACTTGATCAAACTGTTGGCAATAACACAGATAGCATCTTGCTTTTTCTGAGCTTGCTTTAATCTGGTAACCAAAATCCGTGGAGATCTTGTCCCATTTCAATTCACAATTTCAGATGATGAAAACATCCCAGTCTGTTGGTGTCCTATCTTAACCTGTTTGTATGACAGGTATGAAGATATGAACGTAACTGTATCTTGCTTCATCGAACTTGATACATAGGAGTTTGCGAAACTCTGAGTCTCTGAATCTAGACTTTTCCTAGCGTAGGATTTTCTAGAACACCTAATACCGTGTAGGGTTCTCTCCTTTACGCATAAGCTGAGTCATGGTAAGATTAACCGTTGAAACCCATGTGATTCAGCGTGTCACTGTAATCAAACAGAATTGCTATTGGAAAAATTTTCTAGGGTAAAATTTCTCTTGTCATAGAATTTGCAACATAGTGCAGATATGGTCTTCCTGTTCTTCTTCTAGGCTAAAAGGAAATCAGGTTATCCTCAATGAAAACACTGATGAATTTGCTATGAGTTCATGGAAACTCATTCTTATAGTTCCGTTGGAGCATTGGTGCGACTAATTCAAAATCATAAATCTAGCATGACTGAGTCGTGTACGAATAGCAGTCATGAACATGTCCTGCTGTTTCATTCGTCACTGTTGGCAGCATGATCATGAGTTCGATCTTGGAAAAGTGATTAACACTATACGGTTGATTGGACATGTTGTCAATATGTGGAGGAGAATAACGGTCATGAATGGTGATTTGTTTACGCCGACGGTAGTCGACACATAATCTCATGGTACCGTCATTCTCCTTGTAAGTTCTTCTGGAATGTATGGGAAGATTTTGGAATAATCAACTGGCTATGCGTAAAAGACTTAAGTGGTCGTGTCTTACTGACAGCTAGAAATTTTAGCGACCATGGCTAACAACGCACATGCTTGTAAGCATGGATAATTTGTACAGATTTTCCGGATGGAAAATCAAGCTGAGTGTATTCAGGAGCCTGAACATTACTGCATATAGTTATGAATCGTAGCATGGTGTGCTGTTCATAGTCCATAATTAGGATAAAATTCATCTCGTGTCTGTCCGAGGAAATGCGTTGGCAGCTTGGATCTCATCCTTAAGCTGAAGGAAAACCCTTGTATACGTGGGAATACGAAAGACGTCCTTCATGGTCATGAATCAATGATTTATGGTTACAAGAATGAAAGTAACATCGGCAACGTGACAGTTCTAACTGATGCACCGGTAATGGTATTGAAATTCTTGTGGCATGATTAATACATGGCACAACAAAATGGATATACCCTTGGAGGGTACCCTGAATTTCTTAGAAATGTTCCATAGTTAGACGTGAGTCATGTGTCTTGACTCGTGTCCTGGAACTATAAGCATGACATATGTCTTGACTGGTGTCTTGACATGTGTCTTCAGAAAGTATACGTGAGACATGTGTCTTGACTGATGTCCTGACATGTGTCTCGAGATGTGAAACAAATATAACCACAATATAAGGTTATTATGCCAGAAGTGGCGGATCGGTTGGACTACTAATCCTTGTATTTCTGGTCACGTCCGTGGCCAGAGTTTTGGTTGCGATTTCTAGGATAGTTGTTGTCATAGTAGTGGTTACTATCGTCCTGTCTGTCAGTTCCATGATGGTCATTCTCATGGCCGTGATTCATGTAACTATTCGGCTGAGTGGCCGGTTGGTACCGGTTTGCACTCATATGGCTGAAATGACAGCCGAATGACGTGTGACAGGTAACTAAGAATTAGGGACAATGATTGATGGGAATCGTCTGATGCTGAAGCATCTTCTCGTCCAATTGCTTTGCTCCGACACCTTTGTCTTCGTCTTGTAGGATCTCCAGTTTGTGAACAGCATCCGCATCTCGTAGCGTCTCCGAACGTCAGCAGCATCAACCTTTAGTAACATCTCCCAATTATGAGCGGCATCGACAATCTTGTAGAATATCAGCAAGTGAACATACGCCTGAGATGATTCAGAATCGACTAGCGAATACTCGTGAAGTATTGTAAGTGGAATACACATGGATTTAGGTACATGTAATACACATGGAACACGGTACGTGGAGTACACGTTGAATGCACATGAAATGATCGGTATGGGGTCGGCCATTTGTCATGATTTAAGGAAAGTATACCGGTTAACGGTTAGGAAAACCATCATGATAACCTGGCAATATTAGCATAGACATCATTCTGGTTACAACGGGAACGTTAAAGTGTGGTTACACAAAATTCAACGATGATTTGCCTGACAGCATGATCAATAAAAACAAACCATGACTATCATGAAAGCAGAATTCAAGAAATCCAACAATGTCTTGCGGGGCAACGTAAATAACAAAAGAGGCGTAAAACATAATCAACATGAAGAAACATGAAACCATCTATCACGAAGAAGTGTATAACATAATCAGCATGAAACTGAAGTTAACCATGACAGTATGAAAACATACTTGACATAAAAACATAATAACTTATGAGGGGACATGAAAAAAATTTTATGCCAATTTAAATCATGAGAAAAATTTTATGTATGAAAAACAGTGCATGAATGCGTAATGTAGTTTATAAAACCTTTATATGTGCGAGGGAACGCCCATGGGTCGGTTCCAAAACAAAAGACATGGCGAGGGTACACCTATGGGTCGGTCCCAAAATTAAAAGTTTTGATAAAAGCACATGCGACTAAATAGGGCCAGTCCTGTATCAACCATTACTTAGTCATAATCCCTGCAACAATGATACATGAAACATAAATAAATGAAACTCATATGTCAAAACTTATCAGAAAAAATTTTATGTGACTAATTATGAACTACTGGGGTTCAGTCCACATAGCCACAGTTCACGAGGAACATTATGCATGAAACAATGACACATAACTAAATATGAATGACGTTTGTCCATCCATATTAGCAAAACAATATCGATGAAAACATCAAGGTTAAAACCTCAAGGTGCTGAAAACATCATGGTTAAAACAACAATGCGCTAAAAACATCAATACGTAGAATAACAGACGTTGGCTTAGGAAGCTCCTGGTGACTACCCACTAGTCACAGGCCGAGTTTTAGAGCCTACAGGTCGAAGCCTTGGGCTCTGATACCATAATTGTAACACCCCATTTTGATAATGGAATGTCACGCGTAATTATGGCGTGTCATCAAAGCATACAAGGATAAATGTATAAAACATTACATGACCATAGGGATAACCGGAATCAAACATCGGTTCCCAAACATAAGCCCAAAACATAATAAAGCAAAAGAAATGAATGAAAGACTAAACAAGCATAAGTATATGAAGGCAAAAAGGAAAAGAAATCTCTAGCAGCTTCCATCCTATGCACGTCCTCCAAATGCTCGAGTCTTTCCTAGGGTACTTGCCGTTTTGGGACATGGAAAGGAAAGTAACGGCTGAGCAAAACGCTCAGTGCACGGATATAGACATAGTATAAGTGACTAAAACATAATAAAGACTTAATAGCAGCGGAAATGTATAAGTCCTGGAAAACCTGGAACATGTTCATAAAACTGGTTTTATAGTTTGAAAAGCCTTATGTTTATCTTCTGAAAACTGCTTAACATATTTTACCATTAGCCCATATAGGTCATGAAAATACATCGTGCATGAATACTTGGAGGGGTGACCTCATCATGCAAATTAGAGGGGCTGCCTCTAATTTTATATACTGGTTTTATGGGTAGGAGGGATCAGCTCCTTGTGAAGGATGCAAGACACACACCACATTCACCATGTAATCCTGAATAAAAACGTGTAACTAGGATGCACCCATACGCCCCACATGATAGATATAAATAAATGGCCAAAAGCTGAAGGGACGCCACGAGCAATCACTCCGCCGTGGTGAAGTCATAACATCAGTGCCTCTAATGTTATGGTTATGGTACCTCCATAACTAGGTGAAACTGGTCATGCATGTATATGGCTATAGGTAATCATATTTAAACATAAGCAAACAAACTCATACTTATACTACGGGAAAACAGTTGGCTGCATACGGGGAAATCCTAATAAGGAAAGAATGTCCATACTGAAAGGACGGGAATCCGTACCTTATGTCCAGTGAACGAGAAAGACGAACTGCGAGAATCCTACTTCCGAATCATTAGTGCTACATAAATACGTACATGAATAAGTATCTGCTTACTAAATACATAGCTGGTTTTATGTCATGTCTTAGCTTATTTTATGTGTTCTTACCATGTTTTACTGTTTCTAAGCCTTAAACTGTGTTTTATCTTATATTCTGTTTAATCTGATTAAGTATTTCTGGTATTTCATGTGTTATTATACTTACTGTGTAATAATAAGTAACTTTCCAAAAATAGCAGGTTTCCTAAAATAGAAAGTTTCCAAAAATAGAAAGTTTCCAAAAATAGAAAGTTTCCAAAAATATAAAGTTTCCAGAAATAGAAAGTTACCAAAAATAGAAAGTTTCCAAAAATAGAAAGTTACCAAAAATAGAAAGTTTCCAAAAATAGAAAGTTTCCAAAAAATAGATTTACTGCTTAAAATAGATAAGTTTCTAAAAATAGAAAGTTTCCATAAATAGATTAGCTGCCTTAATTAAATAAGTTTCCATAAATAGATTAGCTGCCTTAAATAAATAAGTTTCTAAAAATAGCTGGTTTCCATAAATAAAATAGCTGCCTTATTTAATTAAGTTTCTAAAAATAGAAAGTTTCCATAATTAGAAATAAGCTGGTTAAATAAGCTAAGTATATAAGCCTAAGTATTTTCATGATTATTTTCTAAGTCATATGATATATTGTATAGTTTAATTTCATGCAATTTAATTAAACTATAGGTTATAATATTTAATTAAAGTATAACATCTTTTTAATTAAATAAGTTAAGTACTTAGGTTAAAATATGTATTATTAAATATTAATAATATAACCTAAGTCATGTTAATTAATTAATTATATCCATGGTTTTTAAAATAATTAATTAATTATAAGTCTTAAATATTAATACTTAGGTTAAAATAATTTCATGATCATTAATAATTAAATAACCTAAGTCATGTTATTAAATTAATCACATCATTTTATTAATTTAATTTTAACATAAGTTCATAAACATAAAAAAAAACTAACATACACCATGAACCGGATCTAGGCTAAAAACATGAACCGGACATGAAATCGACACCGTACCCCAAACCAACTCGGGGTACCCTGTGTTTACCTTGCTGCCGTGGGACCCACACGCACCAACCAAGACCATATGGTCTTGGTGGTGGTCGGCTTGGCAAACCGAAACCCATTCAGGTTCGGTTGCAGCCTGCGGCCAAAACAAAAACCCCT